>CM019066.1:317623887-319001387 GCA_009667805.1 Leptobrachium leishanense | reverse complement strand
TGACACCCGAGTGGTTATACACCATAGAGCAGAACACTAGTGTTGTTGCCTGTTCTCAGGACCATCACAAACCTTGTGGCATTGTACGTTCTCAGGGTTTTCACATATTATTACAAACAATAAAAGTTACACAATATGATAATATAAAACTAATATAATGTCCTACAAAGCCCTCACTAACTCAACTCCCCACTACCTGTCCTCACTAATCACCAAATATGCCCCAGCCTGCTCACTAAGGTCACACAGCCTAGCCTCTCCCCGCATCATCTCTTCCCGTGATAGACTGCAGGATTTCTCACGCGCAGCCCCCATCCTCTGCATCGCTCTCATTCGTACCGTCAGACTTTCCCCTAGTTTCCCTTCCTTCAAACGCTCTCTTAAGACATTCTTATTCCTGCAAGTCTACCACCCAACTCACTAACACACCTCACTGCCCCAACCAGTCCATCACTCTCACCTTGCAGTCCATCACTCTCACCTTGCAGTCCTCTTCCTGTTTCCACCCCCATTCTTCTAGATTGCACGTTCCCTAAGGGAATAAGGCCCTTGTTTCCTCCTTTACTGGGTTATCAAATTGTTGTTCAGTCTCAATGTATTGTAACCCTGTCTATATTTTTTCCATTGTTCAGCGCTGTGGAATATGCTGGCGCTATATAAAGAAAGAATAATAATAATAATAATATAACTGCTTTAAAATGGACATTTTGTTATTATAGCAAAGTTAACAATAAGTAGGATTCAGGCTACAGTGGCAAGAAAAAGTATGTGAACCCTTTGGGATTACGTGGAGTTTTGCATGTGTAGCGCTGTGGTTAATTCTTTATTGTGGCAGTACCTATTTTTGGGCACCGGAGGGAGACAAGCGCAATGTGAGACACTGAATGTTACATTGGGACTACATTTCCCGGCATGCTTTGGGAACGGACACATGAAGTGGGTGGGGCAGAGATCCTGAGCCTCGTGGGGAGAGCTGGCAGAGCGCGCCAGGGAGTGAGAGAGACAAGACACAGTGCTGCAGAGAGTAACAGTGACCAGGCCGGAGCGCAAGGGCGGCCTAACAGAGGAACAGATCGGGTTATCAGTTATTCCCGAAGAAGACCCAGTGATCCACCAGATTGCCCAAGCGGCTAGAGAGGAAGCGGAGGACCCCGAGTGAGGAGTACCGCAGATCGATCGGACCGGGAAAGCAGGCGGTAAGCTGGACAAGTTGAGGCCGGTGCAGGAAGCCAGACTGCGGATCCAGAAGCAAGTAACCCCAGTCCATATCGAGCGGAGAGACGTCCTGGGTCAGCGGAGCCTCAAGTATCTGGCAGATGGGTGAGAGGCCTTCCAGGCCATTGTAAAACTCAAGTAAAGCACGCTGCTGTTTGTTTCCAAAACCCACAGGGCCCCAACTTGACTAGTCGAAGACATCTCTTAAGCAATTCACTGGCCAGTTGAATATAGTACCCGGGTACCGCAACACACACACACACTTACATTCCGGGACTTAACCTGTGCAGGACTCACTCCCCAATCACAAGAAGGGGTTAAAGATACGTTTTTCATTATTCTTTTCCGCTGCGCGTTTTCCCGAATTACGAAGCACTGTATTTATTTTCTGCTGCGCGCTTCCCCAAAATACGAAGAATCGTATTTATTTTCCGCTGCGCGTTTCCCGCATTACGAAGTACTGTAAATATATCTACGAACACTGTGTTATTCATTATATGCCATTTATTCTAGTAAACTATATAATTTATAAAATCCACAACGGTGCTGGAGTATATTTATTCCCTAGTGCGGGGAGACTGACCCGAGGTTTAATTTCAGCGGCTCCTCCGGGAGTGAGCGCTACACATGAATTGGTCATAAAATGTGCTTTGATCTTCATCTAAGTCACAACAATTTGAAAAACACAGTCTGCTTAAAATAATACAACACAAACATTATATGTTTTCATGTGTTTATTGAACATAACATGTAAACATTCACAGTGCAGGGTGGAAAAAGTATGTGAACCCCTAGCCTAATGACTTCTCCTAGAGCTAATTGGAGCCAGGAGTGAGCCAACCTTGAGTCCAATCAGTGTGATATTATTGGATGTGTTGCTGAAAGCTGTCCTGCCCTTTAAAAACAAGCACCAATTTTGGGTGTACTGGTTTCAAGAAGCACTGCCTGATGTGAACCATGCCTCGCAGAAAAGAGCTCTCAGAAGACCTACGATAAGAATTGTTGACTTGCATGAAGCTGGAAAGGGTTACAAAAGTATCTCCAAAAGCCTTGATGTTCATGTGTCAACGATAAGACAGACTGTCTACAAATGGAGAAAGTTCAGCACTGTTCCTACTCTCCCTAGGCGTGGTCGTCCAGTAAAGATGACTGCAAGAGCACAGCGCAGAATGCTTAATGAGGTAAAGAAGAATCCTAGAGTGTCAGCTAAAGACTTACAGAAATCTCTGGCACATGCTAACATTTTTGTTGACACATCTACAATAAGGAAAACATTAAACAAGAATGGAGTATATGGGAAGACACCACGGAAGAAGCCATTGCTGTCCAAAAAGAATATTGCAGCACGTTTGAAGTTTGCAAAAGAGCACCTGGATGTTCCACAGCACTACTGGCAAAATATTCTGTGGACAGATGAAACCAAAATCGAGTTGTTTGGAAAAAACACACAACACTATGTTTGGAGAAAAAAAGGCACAGCACACCAACATCAAAACCTCATCCCCACTGTAAAACATGGAGGAGGGAGCATCATGGTTTGGGGCTGCTTTGCTGCCTCAGGGCCTGGACAGATTGTTTTCATTGATGGAAAAATGAATTCCAGAGTTTATCAAGACATTTTGCAGGAAAACGTAAGACCATCTGTCCGCCAACTGAAGCTCCGCAGAGGATGGGTGATGCAACAGGACAATGACCCAAAGTATACAAGTAATTCAACAAAAGAATGGCTTCAACAAAACAAAATACGCCTTCTGGAGTGGCCCAGTCAGAGTCCTGACCTCAACCCGATTGAAATGCTGTGGCATGACCTTAAGAGAGCGATTCACACCAGACATCCCAAGAATATTGCTACACTGAAACAGTTTTGTGAAGAGGAGTGGTCCAAAATTACTCCAGATCGTTGTGCAGGTCTGATCTGCAACTACAGGAAACGTTTGGTTGAGGTTATTGCTGCTAAAGGAGGGTCAACCAGTTATTAAGTCCAAAGGTTCACATACTTTTCCCACCCTGCACTGTGAATGTTTACATGTTCTGTTCAATAAAAACATGAAAACATATAATGTGTGTGTTGTATTACTTTAAGCAGACTGTGTTTTTCAAATTGTTGTGACTTAAATGAAGATCAGAGCACATTTTATGACCAATTCATGCAAAACTCCACGTATTACCAAAGGGTTCACATACTTTTTCTTGCCACTGTATTTCAATATATAGGTATGGTATGTGTACATTTGGGAAAAAGCATGACCAGGTCGAGATTATGTTTTTGGATAGTTGTAGGGGGTTCCCAGTGTCGAATGATTTATTGTTAGGGATATATTTAAATTTAATGGTCAAGGCTTAGGTTAATGGATGTTTACAGTTAAGCGTTATAAAACTCTCTACACCCAATACTACACACTGCCTCATTTTTGCCATCATAAATATTATCTATTATGTATCACACAATACTATGGAGTTGGCGATTTTGCCATTTGTATGGGCATTGCTGGTGTTTTTTTGCACTTTGACATTTTGTGTGTGGTTGCGAAGAAATGGAAGGCAAACTGGTTACCATTACAACTCTGCTTTAAGTTATTAACTGGAACCATTACACATAACGCCTCCAGTCATTACCTTACTGGCTTGAGATGCTACGCAGACCTTGCTGTCAGCTTTGTAACTAGTAATTAGCAGCTCCTTACTATACATTATCAGTTTCTATGCTTTGTCACGGAGTGTTAGTAATGGCTCATCAGGAGAACAAGATGATATTACATACTAGCTTTCTGTTCTCTTCTTTGAGACAGTATTCTGCAAAGATCCTGGTGTTAACACTGAAAAATAGAATTACAAAGAAATCCATACTTATCCCTGATTCCATGATGCAGATAATAGCACCATCCACTGTGTCCTCTGGTTGCATGAAGAACATGAGAAACAAATAGTTCCCAGTGTCCTTCCATGCCTCCATAGGGAAGCTCACTCAGAGTCAGGTGGCAGCATCTTTTTGTTCCTCACAAATATTCTTATCCAAGCCTCTAACACACCCAGGGTTATTCAAAGAGCGTGAAAAGCAGGAGAATGACTGGAGAATGAAAAATTCTAGGTCAAAATAACCAAACCAGAAAAATTCTCCCTTTCATCTCACTTTCCAAATCGGCTATTTTGACCTAGAATTTTTAATTCTCCAGTCATTCTCCTGCTTTTCACGCTCTCTGAATAACCCTGACCGACTTGGTCAGAATAGAGATGGGAACAGGAAGCCGCTAAGTGATATTGGCTTTGGAAGATCTTTTTCCTTTTTGTCCTTCTGTTACCATCAAAGTTGGAATTGGGGCAACTGTTTTCTTGCTTTATTTGCCTTGGTTTCCCCGGCACCAGTCTGATTTTATTTTTTTGGATATATACATGGCTACATTTTGGGCAGTGCATAGTATGTCAACTCGCAGGGTGTGGGCTTCTACACGTACAATAGAGAGGAGAGCCCAACTCTGGTGGGGGGTCTCAGTTCTGAAATTTTAATTTTTGATTTTCATGCAGCGATTTACCTGCGGAAACTCTTAGTTCTCACATCATTTTTTAAGATTCAAGGAGGTGGATGTGGGCCACTGATACAATGTTTTCTTCGGAGAACCGAAAATTAGCAAAACTTGTGCTATCTTATATATAGTATAGTCGGAAACTCACCCATTAACCATATATAACCATTTGCCAGATTTTTCTGTGGTTTTGCTTCTGCATTAGAAATACACATCATCTGAATACACTAAAGCAATTTCTTCTAAGGAATACTATTTTGTAATAGAATTATATGTTTACGTAATATTTTCATATGGAAACATATGCAGTTACCCTTTAGTTACTTTGTTGAGCACATTGGAACAAGACTATGTTAAAATAAAATTATTTTAATTAACTATATTTATTTCCAGTCCGCTTTTTTTTCTTTTTAAAATATATATATTAAATTGCAATTTGTTTGTAAAGCATTATAATATACCAGTGTTAAAGAAAAACTAGGGATGCCAAAGCACATCATTAACGGTATATGATGCACATGACCCCTTAATTCTGGCCCATTGTTCTTTTGTTTGAATAGATTTCTGAAGATAGCACAGTACGTGTTAGATAATGTTTACACAGATGTGTATTTTTTTCCCTCTGGCTTTTAATTTTCGTATTCAATCTGTATTTCTTTTCAATTGTGATTGGGTATATATTTGCATATTAATCACAATTTACACAGTATAAAAATGTATTTAATAATATACTTAAATAGTATGGTGCAATTTTCGGTCAATTCGTCTGTGGACTAAGCTGTCAATTCACCAAATACAGACAAACTGACAGCAAAATACGTTGCAATTTGCCACGATTCGGTGGAACCAAAACTGTCCCATAGAAGACTACCATGCCTTCTATTTACAGAACGCCGAATTGCAACGAAATTGCGACAAAATGCCCTAATTTTTGGTGTTTTAAAACGACAAGTTTAAAAAGGCAAATCCCATAGGGTTCAATATAATAAATGTAATATCTTAATTATTTTAATACCGTTTTTTCTTTTCTTTTGCAAAAACCCTTATTTTTTTAAACCACCTTACTGTATTTTTTAGAAGACATTTTTGTCTAATTTTTAAAAAGACTTTACTATTTTGTAACAGACCATTTTATTACTTATTTAAAGGACCTTTTTATTATTTGGACACATTTTTACTACAATTTTATTGATGTAAACTCTTTTTAGTAGAATAAGACGCTTCTTTTTATTTTCAGTTTGTTGGAATTGTTCAATGCTGATTCGGCAGTTATCGGCGCTATTTGGTGGTTTTCGCCAACAATCGGAAACTGCTTCAGCAACTCCAATTTCGACCAAATTATGTGACATTAGCTAATTAGTAAAGCCTCAGTATTTTTTGCGAAAGGGAATCGCCGAGGTGCGCTCAAATGCACCGAAAAACAAAGCACCAAAATGGCTTTGTGAATAGACCCTATAGTATATTTGCTCATTAGAGTTAACTGTGATATAGCCTACTGATAACATTCTATCTAATTTAGTATTGTGATTAATAATAACACAGGTGGAGCACTCATTATCTGGAATGCTTGAGACCCTGAGCCTTCCAGGTTTCAGATTCTTACAGATTCTAGAAACCGGGAGAATTTAACCCCTTAAGGACAGGTAGGTGTCGGGGGTGGGTTAATGCTGGTGAGGTGTACAGGTATGCCTCGCTGACAGGTACCACACGAGCCGCCGATTTCGGCCTGCCATATGCATCCTTGGCTGTAGAGGGATGGCCTGCGCCGGCTGCAGGGAGGGACCTTAAGCAACCCATTGTCAGGGTCACCACGCTCTGGCCCCTGGCACCCCGTTAATCCTGTAATAATGACCTATACAGGTTCCTGGACTTATCTGACAGCATTGCCTTCAAGTCCTGGAGTCTCACCTGAGATTACTTCCGCCGGCTCAGCCCTGCATTTAAGGAGGCTACGCCCTCTATGCTGGACTTCCACATTGAAGTTGCAGACTGTGTTCCTGTACAGAGCTGTTTCCTGAACTCTCCCTGTTTTGCCAAAGACTTCCTGAGAATTCCTTCTTTTGATATCTGGACATTACTCTTCATACAGGTACTCCCCCATCCTGCTCCCTTTTGCCCCCATCTAGCATCCCTGTGCACCAGACCAATTGCTTGGACTCTCGATCATTCTATTGCCTGCCCCTTGCCTGAGACCGTTGATTCTAATATCTTTTATCTGGATTATTGTTTACTGTTATTCCTTATACATTGTCTGCCCTTTGTATTAGTAGATTCCTCTTGTATCTATTTCTGCTTTCACTTCTCTAGTAGCTTATTTCCATCTTGCTATCCCTTATTTCTCCTGTTTCCTTACTGCTCCCATATTCAGTTCTCCTTAACCTCCCTTCCCACTACTCTCAGCTATCCCTCTATTGCCTCAACCTCCTTTCCCTGCATCTCCTCTCCTTCCCTAAATCTATTCCCCAACGTGCCCAGTCTCCTCCAGTGTCTAGTTCAGATCTCTTGTTTAGTTCATGTCTCTTATGTTCTTGTGTTTACTCTAAATAAACTCTTTTGTTACCCCGGAACCTGCCTATCACTGCATCTTAAACTCACAACCACACCTGCTGCATAGATTGCACAGCCTACACATGACACTCATTGAAGACAGCGGGGCGTACCTGTCCACCCTCTGTATTCAAGGTCCACCTGCTGAGAGGACAGCATAGAACGTCCTGCAGCGGGAAAGGGTTAATGTCTGATAGGAATGGATATAGCGACAGCCGACAGTGTGTGCATGCGCTGGGAGTGCTTTGCAGCTTTTCTCTGCAGACGTGATTCAAAGAATCAGCATGACTCTATGCAGCGTGTTCTGTGGTCTCCTGCAGGGATCGGACACGCATTCCGAGTGGCAGGACTGTCCGGCGCTTCAGGAAAATGAATGTTTCTAAAATCCAGTTTTCAGATTCTTACGGATTTACTTTACTTACTTAGAATTTCAGGATAAGAGCTGCCCTACCTGCAATAATATACAACAGAGTACAATCAGTAGGTTAATTCCTTGTTAACCATAATAAAATTTCAATGCATATTTTCTTTCTAAAACTTGCATTAGAAGTGTGATATTGCAACATTTTAAGTGTATCTGAACTAGGCCATAACGGTTTTAATACTTTTTTCTACTTTCTACTGCATATTTGCTTTCCATTCACTCCAGATAATGTACTTACATTTTTATAGTTGGTTAAACTTAATTTCATATTTGCAAACAAACTTGTTAGGTCAGGTTTTCAAAAGTGCAAGATTTATCTAAGCCAGTGAGAGCAATGCTCCTAACATAAACATTTGTCTTTGTAAATGGCCATTTTAAAAAAGAAAATCTAACTTTTTGTATCCTCTAAAAAATAGTACAAACATATAAACACATTGAACTTGAAAGGATTAAAACAGGTAATATGTTTCTCAGTGATAAGCAGCCATTTCTATGAGTCTACATCCTTTATATGCATGCAGTTTGTAGCAGTTACTCTGTCCTTTCATGAAATGTAAATTTGGAAAATGAATGTAATTTTATGCCAATTATTTAACAAATATAAAGCCAAGATATGTAAACTATGTAAAGGGAAAAAAACATCTTACATAAATGTGATCAGAAAGTAATACATATTCTCTCGGAATCTTTCCTTTCCATAGAGTATAGTGTTTACAAGCTTTGAATCGTTTAAGGAGTAGTTGAAGTCAAAACATTTCTTAAAACCAATAAATAAAGTTTATATTGCTATACCTATCTTGAAAGCTATTTTGTTCACATGTTTAGTAGTGGTTAAAACATTAGAGCCCTGTTGTATAAAATTATTATTTTTTTACCCTCTGTTCTTTTATGGTAACAAAGTATCCATGTTAACCAATTCAAAAAAAAATTTTTTAATCTTTTGCCTCCGTTAAGATTGACCATTGCCTGTAATCCAGATAGTTTACCAATCTTATCAACTGTGGCACGGCTTACTCTACGTTACAATTCTAATGCCTCCATAACTGTATTTCATTCCTCAAGTATTATTACATACAGTACGTCTTCCTCTTTTTCATACAAATATAAAGAGGCTCTGCTTTGCATCCATTTCTTATTTATACATTTCTCTGACTGGGTAGGATTTGAATTCATCAAATAAGTATAACCAATTTAATATTTTTGTATCCTCGGTATGGAGGGCATGGATAATATATAAATTTGACAACAACTTTTAGAATGTTGTAATTCTACATATTTAGAGAGAAATCATCATTATCTCTTTCACTACTAATATCCAATTAACTGGATTTCGCATTATAAAATATTGAAAACAAATCATTAGCATATCAAAACCCTAGTTGCATATCTTTTGAAATCAATATTGGTGTGCCCCTTTATGAAGAAACAACATTCTTTGTTTTATCTCTATCCAAACACGTGCATAACTGTAAACAAGCTGCCAATAGCAGCCTCAAACCTCACTCTAACAAAATGTTCAAACGCTTTGCTGAAGCATTACAATACACAGGGATAGGGGAGAATACAGGGAGAGCTCTGGAGTTACTCGCCGCTGTACAGTGATTAGATTCAGAGGGATATAATTACTGAAAAACCCTGTACAGTACAGATTAAAAGGTGTTACTGTAACTTCCAAATACAGGAATTATGCCACCTGCAAATATTATTATTACATTGGTACTCTGTAGAAGCTGCCTTGTGTTAATAATCTCATTATGATCATTATAAATCCTCATAAGTAGGATATCTGACATTTTTATTATCTTTATTAGATATTCTGGATTTGAAAATCCTGCCATTTCTGCCTGTATGCTGATAATTCAGACCCTGTGTGAAATTGTGTAAAATAGGAGGCACCATCTAGAATTCAGTCTCCAATTCAAACAATACATCTGTGAAGGATAAACCAATACATGCAAAATTAAAAATGATCAAATTTACATTATTACCTTTTTTTTACCTCTCAGAACACCAACAATTTATGTACAAATATCTATTTACTTAGTAGATCGTATTGTATTCTCTATAACATATGATGTATCACTCACATTTCAAAGCGCGTCAAAACGCTCTATGGATTCAGCATGCAGACATTTTTGGGCATGCCTGTCGGCCTCAACCGCATCGAAATTTTGGTATGTCTCCGTTTCTCAAGGAAAAGAGGAAGAAAAATAGCGAAATAGTGCGGATTATTAATATATAAAATTAAAAAAATAATAATGAGAAGATCGCACTCACCCCCACTGGAGCCTATGACCAGACTCCAAGTGTATTCACTTGAGGTTTATGGTAATCCCGCCAAAACCTTATAAACACGGCTCACCATGAGAGGGTTCTCACTCGAATTAATAATTCGGATATAAAGGAGGAAGAGAATAAACTAACAGATATTTTTAATTCGGGTGAACCAGATAAAAGCTTAAAAATATCTGTTATTTTATTCTCTTTCTCCTTTTTTTCCGAATTATTAATTCAAATGAGAACCCTCTCATGGTGAGCCGCGTTTATAAGGTTTTTTGCGGGATTACCATAAACCTCAAGTGAATACACTTGGAGTCTGGTGATAGGCTCCAGTGGGGTGAGTGTGATCTTCTCATTATTATTTTTAATTTTATACATTAATAATCTGCATTATTTCGCTATTTTTCTTCCTGTTTTCCTTGAGAAACTGAGACATACCAAGATTTCGATGCGGTTGAGGCCGACAGGCATGCCCAAAAATGTCTGCATGCTGAATCCATAGAGCATTTTGACGCTCTTTGAAATCTGAGTGATACATCATATGTTATAGAGAATACAATACAATCTACTAACTGATTCACACTATGAGACTCTATTTATCTTTTTCTGTGTTATTTATGTAAACACGCCGACCGGGTCTGTGACATCATATCCCGTTTCTTGTAAGTGATACTTCCTTGTGATTTTGTTTTCACTTTGGAGGTGGATCACCCGTACAAGCGCTGCACCATTACTTTTTCTTCATATGGTTTCTCTTTTTTGGTAGTTTGGGATCTGCCTTTATAGGTGTTCTAGCGATCGACTTTGGGACCTTCCCCCCCCTTTTTTTTTTCTTTTCCTCTAAGCGCCACAGTTTGTCCATTTTTCTCAAATATCTATTTAACCTATATCTGTTAACATCACATCACATGTGTTGAATAAATGTTATAAGACTATTTTCAACAAGAAGTGCTTGGCAGTGAAGGGGTTACCAACAGTACATCAATCGAAGCAGTATTATTATTATTATTATTATTGTCATCATTTATATAGCGCCAACAGTTTCCGCAGCGCTTTACAATAACCAAAGGGAACGAAATACATATAAACTGACAGAAGAAGGAAACAAGAGGTGTAGAGGGCCCTGCCCATAGGAGCTTGCAGTCTACCACTCAATTTAAAATACTAGCCCTTAAGACTTATTCTATTGACAAGTTAAAGCAAAGGACAGCAGCCCGTGCTCTCCAGATGTTTTGGAACTACATCTACAGTGATGCTCTGTCACTCATTAGATTTGCTAATGTAGTTTCAAAACATCTGGAGGACTAACATTGCTAATCCCTACTTTTAAGGGAGAATGTAGAGTTAAAAAAGTGGGGGGGCTGAGGGGTTAAATAGTAAAACCTCCTATTCCTAAACTCATTATATTCTTTTGTAAACAGCCTTTTGCAATGTTATGTCAATGATTGTTTATCATACAGTGCATATATTTGTTGCAAATCAGTCCATTGAAAAACAAACTTCTTAATTAGCACTGTTGGATTAATATCTTAAAAACACCACAGTTCACAAAACATATTTATAGGTTCTGTGTACTAGACATGTGCACAGCCGCTTTTTTTGTTTTATTTCAGATTTTTTCGTCCCATTTTCTTTTGTTTCAGGTCACTTCAAGTCATTTCGTTCTGTTTTTTTTCTTGTTATTTTACCGTGATTCGTACAGCATTTTCAGACCGATCCGAAATTTCGGATGGCCAGTTATCGTTTTTCGGATCACTTAATTTTTCGTTTCTATGAGTTATTTAGAATTTTCGGTTGATTCGTATTATCGAACGGCCAAAATTTAGCATTTTGGAACACTTTGTTTTTTGTTTTTATGAGTTATCTCGAATTTTGGGTTGATTTATATTTATTTTTTCTGAGGTTTTCTTTTTTAGTTATTTGAGAATGTGAAATACCAATAAAATGAAAATAACAACCGTCAACCATTTATTTTTTTCACTTGCGGCAAAAAGTCTCTTTAATTTATTTATTTTTTAAGCATTTTTCTGGATTTTGTTGGGTGAAATTTTAGGTTTCCTAATATATTTTAAAGCAACAAGGCTCTTTTTCCCCATAGGATTCCATGTAAAAAATATTCCCCGTTTCTATTAAACTATTTATCTTTTTCACTTGCAGCAAAAAGTCTATTTATTTTTAAATTTTTAATGCATTTTTCGGGATTTTTCTGGAGAAATTTTATGTCAGTGAAATGCCCTGATTTTCGGGGTTCAGTTCATCATGGTGCCATTCGATGCAGTTAGGCAGCAGTGAAATTCCCCATAGAGAAGTAATGGTTAATCTATTCAGAGAACACCAGGCGAACACCACCAACATGCCCTGATGCCGGTGCTTCAGTTAGACAGGTTTAAACAGGCGAATCCCATAGGTTTCAATGTAAAAAATATTCCCCGTTCTTTTTAAATATTTATTCAACCGTTTATTTTTTTCACATGCAGCAAAAAGTCTCTATATATTTTCTAGGACTGTTTAGGCATTTTTTGGGATTTTTTGGGGTGAAATTATAGGTTTCCTAATTTATTTTACAGCAACGGTTCTTTTTTTCCTATCGGTTTCAATGAATACAATGTTTCAGGATTATAGATAGCTCCATAGCCCCGTGGGGCTGCTGTCTATGGTGCTGATTCAGAACCATGGACAGCAGCCCCGCGGGGCTACGGAGCTATCTATGGTCCTGAAACATCAAATTCATTGAATACTATGTTCCAGGGCCATAGACAAGGCACAGACAAGAAACACAGTATCATTCATTGCTGAAAAAGCCTCGCTGCTTTAAAATAAATTAGGAAACATAAAATTTAACCCAAAAAATCCCACAAATGCCTAAGAAATCCTAAAAAATAAAGAGATTTTTTGCTGCAAGTGAAAAGAAGAAACGGTTTAATAAAAACGAGGCATATTTTTTACATTGATACCTATGGGAAAAAAGGCTTGTTGTTTTAAACTAAATTAGGAAACCTAAAATTTAGCCCAAAAAAATCCCAAAAAATGCCTAAAAAAATCCTAAAAAGTAAATAAAGAGACTTTTTGGTGCAAGAGAAAAAATAACCAGTTTAATTAATATTTCATAAAAACTAGGCATATTTTTTACATGAAGCGCTAAACCCACACCCACCATCCCTTTCACGATATTTTTTACATTGAAACCTATAGGAATTTTTTTTTAATTGTTTTTGTTTTGCTACTGTGATTCGTATTTTCGGACGGGCAATTTTTCGTTTTTCAGGAGCGAAAATAAAGACGAAAACGGTGATTTTCGTCTGAATTTGTAATCGGGACGAAGCGAAATGCACACGTATACTACGTAGATACCTCATTCCCAGACACCTATCTGGATCTGGCCATTTGGTAAAGACCTATGTTAAAAAATCCATAGTAAAGTTTAGTTTTTTGTGCTTAAAACTGCACTTTTACTCATAATAAAAACCTATTTCTCATGTATGCTTCTTACTTAACAATGATGAGAAACCTGCTACAAAGCAGCTGCTTTTCAACTACAATTCAAACAGTCATTAGCCATCATTAGGCTCTTGAGGAACTATGGGGATTTAGTTGATGGGCTACAGATGGACTTTTTCTGACATAAAATATGGTAAATGTCTTGGCAATATTTTTTGGAAATCCTACAACTAGTGGACACATAGCTGAATGCTAACGACTTTGTGATCTATGATGACATTTTGTGATTGATACATTTCAAAATTAGATTAAATTGTCACAGACAGCATGAAAAAAATCAATAAACATTAAATAAAATATATACTGTTTAATTATTTCTCAATTTAAAAAATTTATATCATGAACATAAATGTATGTGCTATATACTGTATTTAATATAGCTAAGATAAGGAATGATGTAATGTGTATAATAAAGGAAAGAAAGATTTACAATTTAAATTCTTCTGCTTACTCTTTACATTATGAGAATAACGTTTCATGTATCAAGACTAAGCAACAAATATGTGCTTTCATGAATTCTTTTTCTGGCTCAGAGTCAACTATTCAGAGCACCCTCTGCCCTTGTTGGTTTTCTCTGTGCCCCTCTACCTGCTGAGTGTTGGCCTGAAGGATGTATATGGAAAGAGACAATCCACAGCATGCAGGATAGTCGGCCAACTTCAATGGTCTAGCACATTAGCCGAATACCTAATTTGTATTTCATATGGAATTTTGCTTATACATGGCAGCACCAGCCCTACATATAAAAATATCACCTACCCAGCTGTGATCAAACCATAATAAATTAAAATACACTTCGATGTATACTTTGTGTACAATAACAACACTCAAGTAGCAGGAAATCATCAAATCCTCATTAGGTAGAAATATGAATTAACCAGAGCCCAGATTCTAATTACTTGGTTTAATAAGAGAGCAATAGCTAACAGTGCTTAAGATAAACTTAATGTAAAAAGAGGCATTGGGAAAAAAACAATAAAATGTAGTAAATGCATAACAATTCAATAAAATGAAAAAAAATAATAATATATATCTATACTGCTGAAACCTTAACTTACAAAACAGCCTTGACTTTGGGAGGAATATATATATATATAAAATAGTATTCATGACTACATCACCCCCCCCTGCGTTTTTCATATGAATTTACTGGGTATGCACCCTTCCCTGCCACAGGTACTCTTCCTCCAGGTTCTATTTAACCTTGATCTGCGGGAGCTCCATGAAGGGACCTGTTCCTCAGTAAGTGAGTTTATCCCATTATGGGCAGTCATTAGGTTTGCAGAGTAGGACCTGCCAGAGGGTGGATTACATTGACGCTGTTGGAAGGCTTAAGCAATTCACGGCCGTTCATTGCGAACCAAATTTCCACCATTTTATTCAGCAAAGCTCAGAGTTAAGAATTTTTCACCATGTGGTAAAAGCTGGTATTATGTACCCATGCATGGAGCTGTTGTTGCAAGTTTTTGAGTGTGTTTGGCTGGAGTGCTCTCTCCCTGGTTTTGATATATATATATATATATATATATATATATATACATATACATATATATGTATAGTATTCATGACTATTTACTGAAAAAAAAATCATTTGAAAATGGCATCCAAGATGTACCCCTAGTGTTTTACCACATTTTATGTAACAGTTGAAAATCTGAACTGTTTGAACAACTTTGGGTTTGAGCTCCAGGTGAATAACACATCTTGTAGTGCAGGGGTCTCAAACTCAAATTACCTGAGGGCCAGTGGACAAGTTTTCATATTCCACGGGGGCCGCATGCAAAATTTGAAACTCTTTTTTAAATTTTATTTATTAAACTGTTTTCTTTTACAGCAAAGTGTTTTTATTTCTGAACATCGTGTATTTTTATGGTGAATTTTTTAAAAAAAATTTAAGGTGTTTTTATTTTATTCTGTAACAGACCTTTTCTTTTTCTCTCCATTCTCCTTCTGTTCCTTCTGTTCCTCCGTCCTTCTGTGTCTCTCCCTCTGTCCATCTGGCACTTTCTGTGTCCATCCTTCAGTCCGTGTGTCTCCATCAGTCCCTGTCTCCAATCCCTGTCTCTCTCTCTCGCTCTCCAGTCCCTGTCTCTCTCTCTCCAGTCCCTGTCTCTCTCTCTCCAGTCCCTGTCTCTTTCGCTCTCCAGTCCATGTGTCTCTCTCACTCTCCAGTCCCTGTGTCTCTCTCGCTCTCCAGTCCCTGTCTCTCTCTATCGCTCTCCAGTCCCTGTCTCTCTCGCTCTCCAGTCCCTGTCTCTCTCTCTCGCTCTCCAGTCCCTGTCTCTGTCTCTCGCTCTTCAGTCCCTGTCTGTCTCTCGCTCTCCAGTCCCTGTCTCTCTCTCTTCCTCTCCAGTCCCTGTCTCTCTCTCTCGCTCTCCAGTCCCTGTCTCTCTCTCTCGCTCTCCAGTCCCTGTGTGTCTCTCTCTCTGTCTCCATCAGCCTCTGTCTCTTTCTCAATCAGCCCTGGTCTCTCTCTCTCTTTCTGTCTCCATCAGCCCCTGTCTCTCTCTCTGTCTCCATCAGCCCCTGTCTCTCTCTCTCTGTCTCCATCAGCCCCTGACTCTCTCTCTCTGTCTCCATTCGCCCTTGTCTCTCTCTCTCTCCATCAGCCCCTGTGTCTCTCTGTCTCTGTCTCCATCAGCCCCTGTGTCTCTCTGTCTCTGTCTCCATCAGCCCATGTCTCTCTCTCTCTGTCTCCATCAGCCCCTGTCTCTCTCTCTGTCTCCATCAGCCCCTGTCTCTCTCTGTCTCCATCAGCCCATCTCTCTCTCTCTCTGTCTCCATCAGCCCATCTCTCTCTGTGTCCATCAGCCCGTCTCTCTCTCTCTGTGTCCATCAATCCCTGTCTCTCTCTGTGTCCATCAGCCCCTGTCTCTCTCTGTCTCCATCAGCCCGTCTCTCTCTCTCTGTCTCCATCAGCACCTGTCTCTCTCTCTCTGTCTCCATCAGCCCCTGTCTCTCTCTCTGTCTCCATCAGCCCCTGTCTCTCTCTGTCTCCATCAGCCCATCTCTCTCTTTCTCTGTCTCCATCAGCCCATCTCTCTCTCTCTGTCTCCATCAGCCCATCTCTCTCTCTCTGTCTCCATCTGCCCATCTCTCTCTCTCGAGGTCCATCAGCCCCTGTCTCTCTCTGTCTCCATCAGCCCCTGTCTCTCTCTGTCTCCATCAGCCCCTGTCTCGCTCTCTCTGTCTCCATCAGCCCCTGTCTCTCTCTGTCTCCATCAGCCCGTCTCTCTCTCTCTCTCTGTCTCCATCAGCCCGTCTCTCTCTCTCTCTCTGTCTCCATCAGCCCCTGTCTCTCTCTGTCTCTATCAGCCCCTGTGTCTCTCTGTCTCCATCAGCCCCTGTGTCTCTCTCTGTCTCCATCAGCCCCCGTCTCTCTCTGTCTCCATCAGCCCTTGTATCTCTCTCTGTGTCCATCAGCCCCTCTCTCTCTCTCTGTCCATCAGCCCTTGTCTCTCTCTGTGTCCATCAGCCCCTGTCTCTCTCTCTCCCTCCAACCTCTCTTTTTTGTTTTTCCCCTCCTCTTTGTTCTGCTAAATCCTAAAGCCCTAATCAGCCTTTCTTCTCCCCCCCATTACTCTACTCACCCAGGTTTACCATTGCCTGCCGAGGCCTCTGTGTACAGACAGCTGGTAGGAAGGGGGCAGAGCCAACATGCAGGGCACGTGTGTGTCTCCTGTAGCAGAGCAGCTTTATGGAGACGGTGTGTGGCCCTGCCTGTTCTGCTCTTCCCTTCCGGATTGCACAATGGCCGCACAGACAGCCTCAGCAGTGGACTGGGCAAGGGTCCCTCACGGAGACCTTGCTGATCCTTGTATTCTGCGGGCTGTTTGTAACTGGTCCGTGGGCCACAAATGGCCCGTGGACCGGTACTTTGAGACCCCTGTTGTAGGGGTTGTTGACCATCAGAGTGAGCCCTTTTCCTGTTGGGTGGAGTAGAGGTAACATCACTGCTCTATAACTGTGGAGACTGTGGAATCACAGGTTCGAATCCCGGCAAGAGCACCACTCCAGTAAGAGTCCTTGGGCAAGACACCTCACGGTACATACTCGCCACCCAGGACATACTTGAAAATGAGAGAAATCGCAATGTATCCTTCCTGGTAAAATACTTTCTCAAAAAAAAATATGGCTTTGTGCCTGCAAGAATGTACTGTAGTATCCGTACAATGCATTTTACTGTGTGAAATGGAAAAGTGGTTTTCCATAATCACAATGGATCCTGATAGTGGTTTTATTGAAAATCACTTTGTACCTCACATGCAGCCCCATCTTCTGGAACGCTCTCCCTCGTACTGTCCGGCTTTCCCCTAGTTTCCCTTCCTTCAAACGCTCCCTTAAGGCATTCCTATTCAGGCAAGCCTACCACTCGACTCACTGATACACCTCACTACCCCAACCAGTCCATCACTCTCACCTTGCAGTCCTCTCCTCCTGTTTCCACCCCAACTATTCTAGATTGTAAATTCCCATGGGAATAGGGCCTTAGTTTCCTCCTGTACTGGTTTGCCAATTGTTATTCAATGTATTGTAACCCTGTCTATATTGTGCCCATTGTACAGAGCTGCGGAATATGATGGCGCTTTATAAATAAATAATAATAATAGTGTTAAGTAGCATCATTAGAAAGGCTACGTAAAATGTTTGTGGAAATTTTTTTATATAAAGAGTACTCCTAAATCCAACCCTAACCTCAATCCTAACCCTAACCAACTCTAACCCCAAAACCTACTCCTAACCCCTAAATTAAAGGTAACCCAGGAGTGTAATGCTAAGTAGCATCAGAAAAATAACTAGGTATATAAGAGATTTTATATAAAAACTAACCCTAACCAACAGATTCTGCTCAATATTTGAATGAAAGCATCACTGCAATTCTGTGATGCTCACTTTACTTGTGCAACAGAATCAGCTCTAACATAAATAGAATCTTTTTGCTGTAAAATATTTTTTATTTTGTAAATCTCATTTATTTTTGTTCGCTGATGTTGTGGCGCTTAACCATAATCATTGGTACTTATCAGTTGTATCTATAAAACAGGAGAAAAGTGTTATTTTGAAAAGCATAGTTTAAAATTTGAAGAAATGGCTATGTTGAAAAAGTAGAAGAGCTATTTCGACCTAGATTTTAAAACTCTGTTTTCAGTTTGCAGTAATGCACTGCTTTTGTAAGTAAACCCCAAAGTGTTAAAATCGCTAAACCAAAGTGTTCTTTTTCATTCCCCTATTATGTCCTGTGGCTTTACTGAACTTCGCAGTATCAGTACTATGTTTGCTACACTGCCCTGCTGGGATCATTGCTGCCTGTGGATCAGTGTACAATGAAAGAAAGAATTATTAGGTTTTGAACACAGACCTTAGCAAATCTAACTGAAGACAGTCTCCTTCAAGCCAACTACTGGACCATCAAAGTTTCAAACTAGTTAAACATCTTCTCACCTTTGTGGATGGCCTTTCAAAAAAGGAATAGTAAGATCTTCAAAAGGTGTAGCAAGGCTGGCCAGAAATGTAATGTTTGTACAACCATTCACGGATAAAAGTGACACCATTAAAAATTGCTGCCTGTATGTGGTTCACACACATATACACTCGCAGGAGCAGAAAAGATCTTTAAAGATCAGGACACAAATATATCAATTTTTAGCACATTTTCTTATTAGTCTGCCAGTCTCGCCTTCAAACTTTTAAAATTTACCAAACATTTATGTAGTGTATAGTTTTGTAATTTGGTAATTAATTAGATAATATGTTTATACCAAAATTACAAAATTTACACGAAAGTAAATTTTGGATGATCCATCATTTGCAAACGAGTCATTAATGCTTTCACCTCCAGTTACAAAGGTTATGACTCCATGTCAATACACAGCTTCTTTTGAGGTTTGGACAGGCCAGCAGCTCACTGCACATTTATACTCCCTATACTTGGAATGTTTTGTACAGAAAGTGCAAATGCTAATGTGTATTCCAGTGACTACCATATTCAAATATAAAATCTTGAAAATCCAAAAAATGATGGACCACACCGATGTAGCCATTTCAAATCTTTGTTCACCGCATATCAGGGCAATAACATGCAAGGTTTTGGCATGATTAAGGCTGTATGCCGAAACGTTGCATGTTTATAATTTTGGATTTTGAAGTTTATTGTGGGATGGCGGATACCTTGGTGGAGCACATTAAAGGTATGCAGGGTTATTCAAAGAGCTCCGAATTGCTTGAGAAGGGTAACCGAACGCTGAAAATCAGCGTTCGGTTACCTTTCCTGGCCATTCGGCTATCCAGAGAGCAGGCAATTCGCAAAATCCTAGCGAATTGCCTGCAAATACGGTGCCTGTTCGGTGCCTGTTCGAGGGCAGAGAAATCCCCATAAAAAAGCACTGCTTCAGCTATTCAGAGAACACAAACCAGCAGTGAAAGGTTCCCGAAATGCCCTGTCATTCGGTGGTTTCATGCGGCAAATTTATTCAGGAGAATCCCACAGGCTTCAATGTTAAAAATATTCCTGTTTTAATTCAATATCTAATAAACCGTTCTTTATAAAATTCTGCAGTAAAGAGTCTCTTTATTTATAGATTTTGTAGGATATTTTAAGCATTTTTTCGGATTTTTTTTTTTTTTTAACAGTCCGATTTTTTTATTTTTATTTTTTTAACCCTTTTGCTGCTGAGGCGTTTCACGCCTCTGTGCTGAGGTCATTTTTACTGGTTTTGCTCATCATCTTTAAACGTGTTTTGAAGGCTTATTTTAGTATATGACCCAGACATATTATATATTGTTCTTTCCGTCAGACTCGGCAGATTCATAATATGTCATTATTATATGTATACGTCATGTCCTGTCTGTATATTATAACAAAAAATGCAATAAAATATGAATTTTCAATAATTTACAACGTGTAAAGTGTTTTTTTTTCACATTTTAACATGCGAGCAATTGCGGTTATATTTTGTATGGGGTGCGCTTGTTAAAAAAATTAGAAATGGGGTTTCGTTACATTTTTTTTTGGGGAAAATTACGCGATTTTTAACAAGCGCACCACATACAAAAATCGTTAGTGCAGCATCATTGTTCACATTATAATTGCAATGGGAACAATATTGCTGCATTAAAAAACCCCAAAAAAAAGAAAACTTGTTTATTTTTTTTTTATAATTTTTTTAAAATATTTTTTTATTTTTATTTTTAATTTTTACTTTTTTTAAAAAACTTTTTCACAGTCGTGTTTGGTATCGTTGGAATGGCCATGCTCTGGCCGATCCAACAGTACAAAACTTTAACCCCTAGCTGCCACGGATCGGGAGATAGGGTTTCATTGGAACCCCCTATCTCCACCGTTGGTGGCAGCTAGGGGTTAACTCCAGGACTGGCGTCATCGTGCTATGCACGATGACGCCAGTCCTCAGGGGAGTTCCCGGAGGCTTGGCCGACATCCAAGATATCGGCCAGCTCCGGGAAAGGATCACGAACCGGCGCTTTTCAGCGCCAATTCGTGATCCGGCTCCCCAGGCGTTAATGACAGCCACCGTTTGGAAGGGCAGGCTGTGCCCTTCCAAGCAGTGCCTGTATTAACCCCCTGCTCCCCGGCGATCAGGAGGGAGAGAGGTCTGAAGGACCTCCCCCCCTCCCTTTCAGGCGCCTCCTCCGCACATGCGGGGGGGGGGGGCGCACCTGAATTAGATGTCATCGCGTCGCCGCGATGACATCTAATGTCCCCGCCGGGGTCCCGGAGTGCTGGGCTGACATCCAAGATGTCAGCCCGCACCGGGGGGGCACAGCAATCCGCCGGAATCCGGCGGATTGCTGCCTCCTGTGCTCGGACGCGCTGAGCGCGTCCGTAGCACAGGAGAACCACTTGGCTGGACGTGCTGAGCGCGTCCATAGCAGCCAAGTGGTTAAAGTTTTCTTCTTTTTCCTGTAACAGCCCTCTTTATTATCATTCCCTGGACATCATATGTAAATTTCAGACATTTTCGCTCAGTAGTTTCTTTGCAAACAGCGTTTCACTTTCACACATTCACACAAACTGTTTTCCTAATTTATTCACTACCTCTTCTGCTGTGTCGAAGGCTGCAATCGGCTCCTGTTTGGGTTTTTCTGTGGTTTTCGGCAGGTTAATCCAGATGTTTTTGAGGGTTTTCGGCGTGCATTTGCTGGGTTTTGCGGTGAGTTTTTGTCAGGTTTGCGGCAGCTTTTCCCTGCAATTCGGGGGCCCTGTGGTGCTTGCTGAATACACTGCAGGGTCACCGAAATGGGATCGGCAAAACAAACCGAATTGAAGAGAACGAAAAGTCACCGAACGTGCAGTGACTTTTCGAATCTCTTTGAATAACCCTGATATTGTAGAACGTCTCACTCCCTCGCTTGCTGTTCTTTGTATCAAATATAAAATCTGATGCTTATATTCTCCCAAGATCTTCTTTATCGTTGCCATGCGATATAAAAGGAACAATAAAACAAATTATAGTGCAGTTAGAGTCCTATGCAATTGATATTGCAGTAGAAGAAAATACATCAATTTCCCCACTCGCTTGCTTAAGTGTCTGATGTAAAAAACTGGCTCCGTAGTGGTGGCAATGTACCGATATAGAGATAGGGGTCTATTCCCTACTGAACGCTAACGGTAGTGTTCGGGTGAGTAATTGTAATCGTCAGCATAAGTGACTTTAACGCATGCCCCCCATATTACCTTCCTGACGCTAAACCTAAAAAAAAAAATCACTTGACGCATCAGTGATTGCTCTAGCTTTCGTAAGCTTACTGTACTTAACATAGGGAGTGCAATCATTAATTAGCGTTAGCATAAGTAAGATATTACAACGTGCTATCTCTAATTACTACAGCGATACGCAAAATTTTAGCAACACCTAAAAGCTGGTGCTAAATGATTCTGCATTTGCAAAATCATTTAGCACCCCCTAACAACTGCCCCATTAAATCCGATACTCACCTCTCATCCTGCGGTGAGAACGGTGGCCTGACTCACTGCTTCTTATCCCCAGGAACAGAGTGAGCCTGGTAAGAAATAGTTCCCAGACTCCCTCCACGATCACTCCGCAGTGCTGTGCGTTCTTGCAAGAGCAAGATCACGCAGGGCTTGCAGCCCAGAAGTGCAACTCTCCATGGAGTCCTGTGAACTCACTGCAGGCTTGGAAGTGGTACCGCGAGTATCCCAACGGTTAGCGTTGGGTTCTGGGGTGAGGTGCAGAGGCAGCACCTGCCCTTGAATATCAAGTTAAAACTGGGACACTACACGGAAACCTGCAGGTGCAGATTTTCCCCATTAGCATCCCCATTTTAGCGCTAACTGGGCAATAGGGCCCATAGGTGGTATTACCTCCTCGCTAATTCCTCTATATGGCACACAGGGAGAGACAATGGAACCAGAGCATAGGGCAGTAAATCCACATTTTCCTAGGTAGTGTTAGCCTCCTCAGTCAGATACTTGTCTCAAACATACGTTCCTCCTTTTATATATTAATAAATCCGCAGGATCGGACGTCATTGACCCTCGGCGTCTTCTTGTGCCCAATGTGCAACATGCAACAACAGCAAGTAACAGGTTATAACTGCATAATACAGAGAATAGGGATGCAGATTCCAGCTTGTCTACAGTAATTCACACAAGAGGGATGTTGCAGTGATAATTATGTTCCTATCCAACTGCAAAAAAGTTGGACTCAGTTTTGTTTCTTGTGTTGTTTATTAATGCAAAAATATTAATTGAAGTGATATTACCTTTTCATTTTCTATGTTGTTTCTCTACATTTGGTTTATTTACTTGTATTGCCTTTTGACCATTTAGTAAATCACGCCTGTACTAGTTTCTGATGATTTCTGCATAATCAGTTTAAGGCGATTTCATGGGAGTGGGCAGCTGATAGTTTCCCTTTGTACAGATTATTGTATTAATTGACCTGATTTTCATTTAATAAAAGCTATAAAAAGAGCTCCCGTTATTCTCTTTCATAAACTAATCTCGATTTTCAGAGTTTATAATTCAATCTGATTAAACCGTAATGAGACACATGAAAGTTTCTCGGCTACATTGTCCTTTTATAACTAAAGATTAAGAATGCAGTCATAATGTGTGAATACTCCTTTGCAATAATAAGCAATTTGGCATGCACGTGTTCAGAGAAAACATTAGGTATTTGGTGGACTATAAATGTTAGAGGAGCCATATTGGTTCTCTGGTTCATTTCGCCAATGCGATACTTCATCCATTAAATCAGATATCAAAGTTTGTCTCAGTCCAGCACCAGGTGCCGCTATCGAGCTTCTCCATGAGTGTTGCCCTATTGAAGGAAGTCACAATAGAATTATGCAATTTGACCTCTGTGGTGACGTCAAAACTACTAATCATTCAACAAGTTTCCAGTCCGTCAGATGGATGCAAAGACCAAGAAGCACTTTATAGCGGCTTTACGGCTTCCTCTGAAATGACTTGATTAATCTTCTAAAAAGACAAAAGAGTGCAAGGTTGGGGTACAGGAGTACGAACTGAGCAGAGAATCCGGGAGCTCGAATTCCTGACCAGTTTTGTGGTCAAGAATTGCACTGGTGGTGGAAGATACAATACTGGCAAGATAGAGGACTCATGCTGAGCACTGTTGGAAATCAGATAGCTTATATCATGATTAGGAATATCAGACCATAGATATCTTTATTATTCATTATAGTTCAAAAGTCAGAAAGAGGAGCACATATGCCAACAAATACTGCATCAGCCCAGAAGTATATACAAACACAGAGGAAAACTGATCACAGGAGGCTCGGTATGTCAGGGAGATGTGTTAGGGCTGGTAGCACTGTTTCGGTCCTGACACCGTTTGTGTTTGGGAAAGACCTCACACTGTACGATATTTCAAGTATATACAATGTAATAAAAAAATGTCTAAACAGAAGGTTTAATAAAGTAAGCAGTGCACTCACACTTATTTAACCCCTCTGTTGCTGGCTATAGAGGGAAGGCACATAAATCCAGCATAACTTTGTGGGCAATGTGGTTTAGGAGTGGGTAGGATTCTTGTAGCCCACCCACTCAATTAAATACTTACCAATGAGTGAGGATTTAATTAAATAAATATTTGTGCAGTAATACGCCTCTATGCATGACTCTAAGCTTGTTTAACAGAAACTAAACCATTTTAATAAAACTCAAAATCGTTTCTGAATTACTGATGAACAGAATCAATTGTCCTTCAAAATCCAGATAGAAACATAGAAACATAGAAAAATGTCGGCAGATAAGAACCTTTCGGCCCATCTAGTCTGCCCAATTACATGGATACTTGACCTGGATTTATATTTTGTTTAGGATAGCCTTATGCCTATCCCATGCTTGCTTAAATTCAATTACTGTTTTGGCCTCTACACTTCTACTAGAAGACTGTTCCATGTATCCACCACCCGCTCAGTAAAATAATGCTTCCTGATGTTACTTTTAAACCTTTGCCCCTCTAATCTAAGACTATGTCCTCTTGTTTTGCTATTTTGTTTCCTTTTAAATATACTCCCTTCCTCTACCTTGTGGATTCCCTTTACGTATTTAAATGTTTCTATCATATCTCCTCTGTCTCGTCTTTTTTCCAAGCTGTACATGTTAAGATCATTAAGCCTTTCTTGGTAACTTTTCTCCTTCAAGCCATACACCATTTTAGTAGCCCTTCTCTGAATTCTCTCTAAGATGTCTATATCCTTCTGGAGATACGGTCTCCAGTACTGCACACAGTACTCCAAGTGAGGTCTCACCAGTGCTCTGTACAGTGGCATGAGCACTTCCCTTTTCCTACTGCTAATACCTCTCCCTACACAACCAAGCATTCTGCTAGCATTTCCTGCTGCTCTATTACATTGACTACTTCCCCTTAGATCCTCTGAAATAATGACCCCTAAATCCCTTTCCTCAGATGTTGAGGTTAGGACTGTATCAAATATTCTATATTCAGCCCTTGGGTTTTTACGTCCCAGGTGCATTATCTTGCACTTATCCACATTAAAACTCAATTGCCACAGCTCCGATCATTTTTTTAGTTTACCTAAATCATTTGTCATTTGGCTGATCCCTCCAGGAACGTCAACCCTGTTGCAAATTTTTGAGTCATCAGCAAAAAGACATACTTTTCCATTAATACCTTCTGCAATATCACTAATAAAAATATTAAAGAGAATGGGTCCAAGTACTGACCCCTGAGGTACCCCACTGGTAACAAGACCTTGCGCCGAATAAACTCCATTTACCACAACCCTCTGTTGCCTGTCACTCAGCCACTGCCTAATCCATTCAACAATATTGGAATCCAAGCTCAAAGATTGTAATTTATTGATAAGCCTTCTCTGCGGAACAGTATCAAAAGCCTTACTGAAATCTAAATAAGCAATGTCTACTGCACCACCTGTATCTATTACTTTTGTTACCCAATCAAAAAAATCAATAAGATTAGTTTGGCATGATCTCCCTGAGGTAAACCCATGTTGTTTCTGATCCTGTAATCTATGTGTTTTTAGATGTTCAACAATCCTTTCCTTTAACATGGTTTCCATTAACTTCCCCACTACTGACGTAAGACTAACTGGCCTATAGTTCCCCGATTCCTCCCTACTACCCTTCTTGTAAATGGGCACAACATTTGCTAATTTCCAGTCTTCTGGGACGACTCCTGTTAACAAGGATTGGTTAAATAAATCTGTTAACGGTTTTGCTATTACATCACTGAGCTCTTTTAATAATTTAGGATGGATCCCATCAGGCCCCATTGACTTATTTGTGTTTACTTTAGACAGCTGCTTTAGAACCTCCTCCTCTGTAAACTCATATGTAAATGTCTCTTTAGTGTTCTCTCCTAACTGAGGTCCCTTTCCTTCCTTTTCTTCTGCAAAGACTGAACAAAAATATTCATTGAGGCAGTCAGCGAGACTTTTATCCTCTTCTACATACCTTCCTTCCTCTGTTTTTAATCTAACTAATCCTTGTTTTACTTTTCTTTTCTCGTTTATGTATCTAAAAAATGTTTTGTCCCCCTTTTTTACTGACTGAGCTATTTTCTCTTCTGCGTGTGCTTTGGAAGCTCTTATAAATTGCTTTGCCTCTTTCTGCCTAATCTTATAGGTTTGCCTATCCTCTTCACGCTGAGTTTTTTTATAATTATTGAATGCTATCTTCTTGTTCTTCACTATTTTGGCCACTTCTGCAGAGTACCACAGTGGTTTCTTCCCTTTTTTGTTTTTGCTAACAAGCCGAATGCAATTTCCTGTGGCCTTCAATAATGCTTCCTTTAAATAATCCCATTTCTCCTGGACTCCCTTTAAACTCCTCCAGTCTGATAATGACTCATTCACACAAAATCTCATTTTAGAAAAATCTGTTTTTTTAAAGTCTAAAACTTTTGTTTTTGTGTGGTGCGGCTCCATCCCTGTTCTTATATTAAACCACACTGACTGGTGATCACTAGATCCCAAATTTTCACCTACAAAAACGTCCGATACCAAACCTCCATTTGTGAGTATTAAATCCAATATGGCCTCTTTACGGGTCGGCTCCTCAACTACTTGTGTTAGAGATAATCCCAGTAAGGAGTTTAGAATATTTGTACTCCTGGTGCACCCAGCTATTTTGGTTTTCCAGTTCACATCAGGAAGATTAAAGTCCCCCATGATAATAACTTCCCCCTTCATTGCCATTTTGGCTATTTCCTCAAGCAGCAGATTATCTAGCTCTTCTACTTGTCCAGGGGGTTTGATGGATTTGAAACTAACATAATTTAAGGACAATCTGAAATATACAAACCAAATTTTTAGCCTTGGAGGCGTCATTGCCCCGTCTATGAAATTGTGTTTAATAAAGGAGAGCTGAGAGGACCTACTGCCAGTTATAACCGTGAGGTTGACAAAGCCAGTAACGGTGAAACGCGTTCCTTATTAACGGTAGGCAGTGAATGTCTTGTCACTTATTTGTTTTTAGCAGCATATGTATGTTGTTTTGTGTCCTTAGCGAGGAGACACTATGGCTCTTTGTCTTGCCTTTCCTTTAGGAATGATTCAGTGTTGCTAAGCTTGACATGTGCAAGAATTGGTCCAGGAGGCATTATTGTTCACTAACATAAAGGGCATTTATATGTTATAGGTGAGGTTCTGTTTTGGAGTTATCCGTTGACAGTTTTTCTGCCTAACACTGGCCACATAAAGGACCAGCAGTATATCTAGGCTTTTAACTCTTTCAAGTAAATACTGTGGTCATTCAGCTCTGTTGCAGTGTGGTCTGGCATTTTCATTTGCACAGTAAAAATATCTGTGCTCTTACAGGGTTATTCACAAAGAGCCGATCTGGCCCCGAAATGGCACTGCACAGTGAATTTCCCCATACGCTGTCATTTCCTGGACATTCGCTATTCAGAAAGCATGCAGTTCGCCAAATTTTGGGAACTGCCTGTTCGACGGGAGTGAAAGTCCCCATAGAGAAGCAATGATTAATCTATTCAGAGAACACCGACCAGCAGTGAAACGTTGCCAAAATGCCCTGCTGTTCGGTGGTTTCATTCTGCAGATTTAATCAGGCGAATCCCATTGGTATAAATGATAAATAATGTACCGAGATCTAAACAGGACAATATAAAAGATGAAGAATCATAGCGTTATATGTTAAAACAGTGGTGTATCATGACACGCCCCCTGTAAAAACGCACTCACAAGATGTATAATGAATAAGCGCATGTACAAGTTACCCGTTCCAAGGGTGTTTGGAGAGGCCCAGAATATCACCATCAGCGGGAGAACTCCACCTGGATCGCCATCAGCGGGAAAACTCCACCTGGATCGCTTTCTAATGCTGCACCAGAGAAATGGGAATCCAGTCGCCAATAGAGTAAAAAAGGTTTTTATTCCATAAAATCCGACGCGTTTCGTTGGTGTTACACCAACTTCATCAGGGATATAATACATACAGGCAAGCCCCCCTCCCTTTATAGTTCCCATCCTAAAAAACGATCCAATCGTCTTTACATTGTAATCGCCGCTGTACATTGAAAATACTTCCGGCTTCCGGTCCTCTGACGGCTCGCGCTGACTCATTTCCTGTCATCCATCTTGGTGCAGGCAAAAGGTCCCGATCTCTTTTAGCGATGCGTGTATCGAGACTCCGCCATCTTGATGCAGTCATTTGATAATGTCACATTCGATGTCACTTTTGAAGTCTCGCTTGTTAATTCACATAATCCAGCCATAAAAGCACCGGTATTTGGTGGAACGCGGTGATGTTGAATGTACATAGTGAAGACCCGATATAACATGGATGGAAAGAGAAGGGCTCAAATTACAAACAGTACTTAATTTAAAATGCGAAAAATGCGAAAATGAAAAATAAATATAAAAAACAGAAAAAATATAATTATAAATAAATAAAGGAAGAAAAAGGAATAGGAAAAAACAGAAGGGAATTTTAGTGATTCACAAACAATTTATCACATCTATTTCTAAGTTAAGACCACCTTCTATCCAGGTGCCCATCCCATTGGTGTCAATGTTAAAAATATTCCCGTTTTTATCCAACATCTAATAAACCGTTTATTCTTTAAATCTGCAGTAAAAAGTCTCCTCATTTGTTGATTTTTTTAGGATCTTTTTAGGCATGTTTTGGATTTTTTTCAGCAAAATGTTTTCTGGTTTTTCTTAATAGAGGTTTTTCTTTTCTCTGTAACAGACCTTTTTATTATCATTCATAGAACCCTATATGTTAATTCCAGATATTTTCAGCCAGTAGTTTGTTTTTTGCAAACAGTGTTTCAATTTTGACACTTTCAATTGCTTTGTTTTTTTTATTTTTTTACCCCGTTCGTCAGATACTCTGCTTTTTTCGGCGGCTGATCTGCGCTGTGTTTGGCGGCTCAATGACGTTTTACGGACATGTTCTGCGTGTTTGTGGCAGTTCGAATGATCCATTACTTCAGATCGTATTGGATACGGTTTTCGGTCAGATTTTTGGCAGTGTTTTGGCAGTTTTGCAGTGGATTTTCGAGTCCCTTCGCTGCAATCCGAGGACCCTGCAATGAATGCTGAATTCCCCGCAAGGTGGGGAAATTTGATTCCCTGAAGTGCGGGGAACAAGCGAGCACTGAAATGTCAGCGACTTTTCGGTGTTCTGTGAATAACCCCTTTAGTAAACAGGTAAGAGTAGGGCGTTATGTTTCTGCTCTAGGCAGCAAGTCAATTCTTTGAAAACACCCAATGGTTCACTTTTTATTTATGTGCTGTGGGGGGGGGGGGTCTGGAACCGAACAATGGTTTCTCTTGTAAATACACAAACTTTATGAGCATTTACATTAAAAAAAGCATCAGTCTGAACAGCTGATTGGCCCTTATGAACAATATTTATCCACTGTGCCCCAACCATGGTTTATTTAAGGTCTCCTTTGCTTAACATCTATCCATATGCCAATATACACTATATTGCCAAAAGTATTTGCTCACCTGCCTTGGCTCGCATATGGATGGGTGAGCAAATACTTTTGACAATATAGTGTATATTTATATGTATTCATTGTTTGGTTTGGCTTTTTTGGTAATAAATTTTGCATTGTCCTTGCGACCAAATTTACCATCACTGCCATGTTTATTTATTGTTTTCTATTCTGTGTCGGGTTTTATATTTCACACCTAAAGGGTTATTCAAAGAGATCCGAATGACTGCCGAAAGGGAACCGAACGCTGAAAATCAGCATTCGGTTACCTTTCTTGGCCATTCGGCTATTCAGAGAGCAGGCAATTTGAAAAATCCTGGTGAATTGGCTGCACATACTGTGCCTGTTCGAGGGCAGTGAATCCCCATAAAAAAGCACTGCTTTGGCTATTCAGAGAACACAAACCAGCAGTGAAAGGTTCCCAAAATGCCCTGCCATTCGGTGGTTTAATTCGTCAGGTTTATTCAGGAGAATCCCATAGGCTTCAATGTTAAAAATATTCCTGTTTTATTTCAATATCTAATAAACCGTTGATTATAATATTCTGCAGTAAAAAGTCTCTTTATTTATAGATTTTTTTAGACTATTTTAAGCATTTTTCTTGATTTTTTTTAAAACAAAATGTCTTATTTTTTTTTAAAAAAAATTAACTTTACTTATTTTTTCTGTAACAGCCCTTTTTATTATCATTCATTGGACCTCATATGTAAATTTCAGATATTTTCGCTCAGTAGTTTCTTTGCAAACAGTGTTTCACTTTTCAAACATTCAAGCATACTGTTTTTTTAATTTATTCACTGCATTCATCTGCGGTGTCGGCTTTTTCTGGCGGCTGCCTGTGTGTGATAGGCTCCTGCTCGGGTTTTTCTAGCATTTTCGGTGGGTTAATCTAGATGTTTTTGCGGGTTTCGGTGTCCATTCGCCCTAGTTTTGCAGTGAGTTTTCGGCGGGTTTGCAGTGACTTTTCCCTGCATTTCGGCGGCCTTGTGGCACTTGCTGAATACACCGCAGGGTTGCCGAAATGGGATCGCCAAATCGAACCGAATTGAAGATAATGAAAAGTCACCGAACGTGCGGTGACTTTTCGATTCTCTTTGAATAACCCTGCTAGAAACAACTATCTAGGTTTTTTTTGTGGCTCTCTCTATTTCTGCTCCAGAGCATTTGATGATACATGTGCATTAGTATTGTTCTAATTTCCAATTTCATCTAATACCTCTTAACACATATTTGATTTTGGTTTATTTTTCTATGGCAGTTCAACTTGAAACTAAAATGCAATCCCTTTGTGTTCCATATACAAAAGTGAGACTATTCACAACACTTTATGAAATATTGTTTACTGATGAATCTATGTATATGCATAAATACACAATTACAACTATGTAATAGCTAATATCCACATGGCTTTTAAAATATAACAGTTAAGATATATGAAATAAAAAACGAACATGTAAACATTTTCCTGCACAATAATGACACCGATTTTAAGCTAAGTAAAATGATGTTCTAGCTATCCAAAACAATTTTCAAGAAGGAGACACACTTATGGGATGTCAATGGAAAGTGTAAATTATATTTTTTACATTGTTGCACTGAATATTTATATTTAATTCAACTCAAAGTGTGTACCTATCTTCTGTGTTCCCCACCCTTCCTGTCCTTAAGTACCCCTAACAGACCAGATTTTAACCTCCCTGGTGTTATTCCCGAGTGTGATTCGGGGTTAAATTTCACTACCGCGAACGGTAACCCCGAGCCACACTCGGGCTGGATGCATACTCACCTCTTCCTGTGCTCCCTGACTGTCCCCCGCAGTGTGATCGCGGTGAGTTGCTTCCTGGTAAGGCTCCCTGCGAGTCACACGATGCAGGGGGGTGGGACCAGGCAGCAAACTTTAAAAAAAACTATAATACACTGTATTCCAATGTACAATGTTTATGAACGGCCACTAGGTGGCAATACAGGATAAGAAACAGACCATACACAGATTTCAGTGTATTTTGTTTTATTTTATTGAATATCATTTATTTGCATTATTTTGGATAATTATTTTTGGGATAATAAATTATTATGTCGTGTTTCAAACTTTATCGGACTCTGTGTATTTACTATTTTATTTATTTATTTATTTATTTAGTTATAAAGGATTTTACCAGTAAGGACTCTTGCTCGCATGGATTTCAGTGCGTGATTCCTAATTATTACAGGCTAACTATGTACAAAAACACGTTTCCTTTAAAAAAAATTGAGACGCTTTTAGACACAAAATTTTGAAAAAATTAGACCGCCAGGGAGGTTAAAGATCACCTTGGGGAAATGCAGACTGAACATGGCAATCACTGAGCAGCAAACATATCACCTGTGCCGTGCTTCAGATATCTGGCAAACTGGGTCTGTTTGACGGTCCTAAGAACCAGTGTTGGGAACTTCTGGTCTACTACCTTGCACCTTACTTTGGTATAAGAATGAGCATTTAGTTATGATATGATATGAACTTTGCTTTAGTATAAATGATTTCTTCCTCCAAAATGTGGGGTCTTCTGTATTTATATCACTGGCAAATAATTGTGTAATTATTATTTTAAAACATAAACGTGTTTCCATTTGTGTCAGCAGTTACAATTTCACTCCTAACCGAAGAATCTAAAATGTGTTCTAAAGTAAGCGTAGTGCTATATTTCAGTGTGTGCATAATTTAAATCCTAACAAGATAAAATGTGGTCTAAACCTTTACAAAGATACTAAGATAAGGCACAAACTAATTTTCAGTCCTTCTGAAAGCTAGTGCAACTCCTTTCTAATCCCATATACCCCCAAGTATGATCTTGTGTGAGCCTGCCCATTAAGAAGCTTAATAAGAGCTTAATTATCTCAAGGGGGTAGTTATTGTCGAATTCCCAATAGCTCACACACATTAGCAAAGATTTATTCCTTTATGATGCACAACTTATGGTTTTGAAAGCTCCAGAATAAGTCTCAGGTGATTTCGTTCACTTTTGCAGGGTGCGTCATCATGACCAACTGATTTTTGTTTACAGGAAACTTATTTTAATATTCTCGAAACAGTCTTAGTAGTTTTAGAATTCTAGACAAAACATCAGAAAGGATTTGATAACGACGTCGAAGCCTACCAAATAGTCATCTATCTAGTTGTACACAACACTAGGATTTCTTATCTGCTGCAGTAAAAGCAACAGCATAGGGAATGTGAAGCTGTGAAATTATTTAACTGCAGACTAACCTGCAGCCGAGAATAAGTAAATTGTTTACATTAAAACAAAGTTTAACATAAATACAAAGGATGCAAAGCTGACAAAAATCTGAATCATACAGGGTAATTCAAAGAGAATCGAAAAGTCATCGCACGTTCGGTGACTTTTCATTCTCTTCAATTCGGTTCAATTTGGCGATCCCATTTCGGCAACCCTGCGGTGTATTTAGCAACACTACAGGGTCCCCGAATTGCAGGGAAAGGTCACCGCAAACCCGCCGAAAACTAACCGCAAAACCAGGTGAATGCACACCGAAAACCCACAAAACATCTGGATTAACACCGCCGAAAACTTAGGAAAAACCCGAGCAGGAGCCGATCACACGCAGCGCAGCCGCCGGAAAAAAAACGATACCGCAGACGAATGGAGTGATTAAATTAAAAAAACAGATTGATTGAATGTTTGAAAAGTGAAGCGCTGTTTGCAAAGAAACTACTGAGCGAAAATGTCTGAAATTTACATATGAGGTCCAATGAATGATAGTAAAAAGGTCTGTAACAGAAAAAATAAGTAAAGTTAAAAACAAAATAAAAAATTATTTAAATTTTTTTTTTTCGAAAACTGCTTAAAATATCCTAAAAGATCTATAAATAAAGAGACTCTTTACTGCAGAATATTATAATCAATGGTTTATTAGATATTGAATTAAAACGGGAATATTTTTAACATTGAAGCCTATGGGATTCGCCTGAATAAATCTGCCACATGAAACCACTGAATGGCAGGGCAATTCGGCAACTTTTCACTGCTGGCTTTTGCTCTCTGAATAGCCAAAGCATTGCTTCTCTATGGGGATTCACTGCCCTCGAACAGGCACCGAACGGTAATTGAATTTAAGCAGGCATGGGATAGGCATAAGGCTATCCTAATCAAAAGATAAATCCAGGTAAAGTATCCATGTAATTGGGCAGACTAGATGGGCCGAAAGGTTCTTATCTGCCGATTTTTTTTATGTTTCTATGTTTCTATGTACAGGCAATTCGCCAGGATTTGGCGAATTGCCTGCTCTCTGGATAACCGAATGGCCAAGAAAGGCAACCGAACGCTGATTTTCAGCGTTCGGTTCCCTTTCGGCAGCCATTCGGATCTCTTTGAATAATCCTGAAAGTCTCAGATTTACTTTTTCTCGTCGGTTCTTTACTCAAATCAGTTCACCTTTTACAAATATATTCTAGTTAATCTCTATTTGCTCACATTTTTACATTACTTTCTTATACACTATAAACCTTTTCTGTATTTGATACCTTGTACACCTGATGGCATATTATTCATTGTATCTGTTTCTTCTATTTATTTACTATAAAGCTATATTCGTTTGAAGTTAACATGTGATTCAGTGTTAACACACACCTGCTCCCTGACAAGGGGCTCGATTCTCACTGAGCCATTAGTGTTAGTGAGTGGGGCCGTTCTACTTAATGGCTCACTCGTTAATGCTAACGGCTCCCCTGCTATTCCAGCACAGTCTCATATTTTGCTTGCGGCTTGGCTGTTCTCCATTTCTGCATGAGCACTTCTGGTGTTTTAGTCACTTTTTATCACCCATTATTATATTTGGCAAATGCCTTTAGGCAGTGATGTAAAACCTAATTTATTCTACAATTGATGATACACATGCTGCAGGAGAAAAATCACTTACCAAGTCAAGGCAGATCACCTGGGATCCTGCTTTGATTTCTTACCTGCAGTGTATGGATCTACATACTGCAGAGTTGTATTTTCATGCACTGCCCATCAGCATGAATAAATTATGTGTGTCAAGGGAAACATGGCTGATCTGGCAACCCTAATACCATACAGAAATATTATACATACTTCCCCCAAACTTGTCTGATTCCCAGCTCACCATTAAACACACGCCAGACTCCATGGTCCAGGTGGATTTACCTCATATTACCATAAAACCTGCCTCCCACAATTAGGATCAAATTTTTTTTTAAAAGGGAAAAAAACAAACAAAACAAAACGCTGAAGTGGTCAGGGTCAGACTAACGCATTTTTCGCTTTTCCGTGAAAATGAGCGTTCGAACGAATGGACGCATTTTTTCATGGAATACACAATAGCGGTCATACAATGCGCATTCTCGTCCGTGACTTTGTACGGATCATCAATAAAACACTTTTTGCATCTGGACGTTATGTTGGCCGGACATTAGCAGCGTCTGACGTCTCCTAATCACGCACACATGCCGCTAGCGGACTCAGCGCACTCTGTACGTCCGTACTAGCGGTTTGACGTTCTCGAAAAAATGCGTTCGTTTGCCACTTGCGTTGCGCGGCCGCACTTTTGTGCGGCTGTTCTTCGTATGCTGCCCGGCACTGGACGTAATTTGCTGCTAGCACGGCCATGATTAAGTGCGGCTAAACGCATGTTAATACTGCGTTAGTCTGACCTTAGCCTCAAAGAGCACTAAAATTTCAGGCTCTTTAGTTCAGTGCTCTTCAGTGATATTCACGACTCCGATTAGCTGACAATGCAGGGAATTCACTATTCACTGAAGACAGTCGAACAGCCCGCCGAATGCCGACGAACTGCAGGAAAAAAAAAACAGAACTCTTCTATTTTTTTAAAAGGCATTTAAAACAATAAGGCTGGGGTCAGATAAATGCAGGGCGAACGTGTGTTCAGCCGCACTTTATCACGGCCATAGTAGCAGCAGATGATGTCAAATGACTGCCAATATACGAAGTAAGGCCGCATGAAAGTTCGGCCGCGCAACGCAAGTGGCAAATGAGCACATTTTTTCGAGAACGTGGAACCGCTAGTACTGCGCTGCACTGCGTTGGCATAGCGGCGTGTGTGCGTGATTAGGAGACGTCAGACGCTGCACATGTCCGGCCAACATCACGTCCATTTGTTTTTTGTAGCTCTGTAAAAAATCACGGCCGTAATTGCGCACCGTATGACCGCTATCGTGTCTTCCGTGAAAAAGTGCATCCGGATGCTGCCATGGATGCACTTTTTGACGGTCGACGTGAAAAATGTGTTCGTCTGATCCTAGCCTAAAAAAGGATGAAAATGTGTGGAAATAATAAAAAGGTCCTATAAAAAAAAAAAAAACTTTTTTACAGAATAAAAAAAACAGCATTCAAAAAAAATGGGAATCAAAAATTTTGCCTAGAAAAAAAATCCAGAAAATACCAAAAAAATTTCTAGAAGATAAATAAATAGGCTTTTTGCTGAAAAGAATAAACGGTTCAATAATAAGAAAATAAAAACTATAACAATGTTACATAGAAGATAAATAGGCTTTTTGCTGAAAAGAATAAACGGTTCAATAATAAGAAAATAAAAACTATAACAATGTTACATAGAAACCTATGGGATTTGTCGGTTTTAAACCTGTCGAACTGAACCATCAGGTCATCTTCAAAGTAGTGCCTGACTTTTGTTTGTAGACCCTCCTGATCGGGAGGGAGAGGGATCCGAATGGATCCACGCCCTCCCTTCAGGCGATCTCCCGGATTTTGCCGAGGGGTCGCCTGGAAATGGCATCATCGCGATCACGTCATTACGGCGGGAGGGTCTATAAAAGCGGCGTCTGACTTCAAGGAAGTCAGAACGCCGCGGGACCCGGACCAGAGAGGTGAGTATCTCTCTGGCCCCCTGGCTGAGCAGAAGACATGTGGGGAACGTCCTCTGCATACAGCGGGAGTCAATGAGGACATTCCCCACACGTCCTTCGCAGGGAAGGGGTTAGGCTAGGGTCAGACGAACGCAGTGCGAACGCGCGTGCAGCCACACTTCATCACGGTCGTAGTAGCAGCAAATGACGGCCAATGACGGGCAATGTACGAAGGGAGGCCGCGCAACGCAAGCGGCAAACAAACACATTTTTTTAGAGAACGTGATACTGCTAGTACTGACGTACAGAGTGCGCTGCGTCCGCTAGCGGGGTGTGTGCGTGATTAGGAGACGTTAGACGCTGCTAATGTCCAACCAACATAACGTCCAGATGCAAAAAGTGTTTTATTCATGATCCGTACAAAATCACGGACGAAAATGCGCATCGTATGACCGCTATTGCTTATTCTGTGAAAAAATACGTCCATTCGTTCCGAACGCACTTTTTCACGGACGACGCGAAAAATACGTTAGTCTGACCCTAGCCTTAAAAGATGTTTATGTATTCTGTAACAGACATTTTCTAATGGCCCTTTTTAATTATTTAGACACATTTTAATTTATTTTTATTGCTTTAAACACCTATTCGGAGTATAGAAGAGTTCAGTATTTTTAGTCTGTAGTTTGGTGGATTTTGTCAAGGTCACTTAAGACAGGTTTTTTTCGGTGCTTTTCGGTGACGTTCTCTGAATTTGTCATGAATCTTCAGCGACTACATCTTTGGTGCGCTACTGTCACCCTACGGTGAATAGTGAATTCACCATAGTTTTGGTGAAATGGAATCGAAGTGCACTGAAGTGAAAAATCTCATCCAAGTTCTAGTGCTTTGTGAATAACCCCTTATGAATCATACGTGTCGCAGGGCCGGGGCCGGCGCTGCCGCTAGGCCAGCTAGGCGGGCGCCTAGAGCGCAGTGCCCGCCTAGGGTGCAGCCGGCCCGACCATTTAAAAAAATAAATAAATAAATTGGCCACAGGGCAGCCTGGGGCGGCCTCTTGCTGCAGCCAGCCCCAATATGTGCCGGCGTTGCCGCCGGCGTCAAGGAGACGGAGGCGTGGACTTGGTGCTTCCAGCTTCCTGCACCAAGTCCACGCCTCCGTCTCCTTGACGCCGGCAGCGACGCCAGCACACATTGAGACTGGCTACGAGGAGGCGGAGCGGCAAGTACCCATGTGTGAGCTGGGGAGCCTGGGGCAAATACCCATGTGTAAGCTGGGGCAGATACCCATGTGTGAGCTGGGGAGCCTGGGGCAGATACCCATGTGTAAGCTGGAGCAGATACCCATGTGTGAGCTGGGGCAGACACCTATGTGTGAGCTGGGGAAGATATCCATGTGTGAGCTGGGGCAGATACCTATGTGTGAGCTGGGGCAGATATCCATGTGTGAGCTGGGGCAGATATCCATGTGTGAGCTGGGGCAAATACCCATGTGTGAGCTGGGGCAAATACCCATTTGTGAGTTGGGGAGCCTGGGGCAGATACCCATGTGTGAGCTGGGGCAAATACCCATTTGTGAGCTGGGTAGCCTGGAGCAGATACCCATGTGTGAGCTGGGGCAGATATCCATGTGTGAGCTGGGGCAGATACCCATGTGTGAGCTGGTGCAGATACCCATGTGTGAGCTGGGGCAGATACCCATGTGTGAGCTGGGGCAGATACCCATGTGTTTGCTGGGGCAGATACCCATGTGTGTGCTGGGGCAGATATCCAGGTGTTAGCTGGGGTAATATATCCATGCCATGTGTTAGCTGGGGCAATATCTCCATACCATGTGTTAGCTGGGGCAATATCTCCATGTGTGAGCTGGAGGCAAATATACCCATGTAAGAGCTGGGGGTAAATATACCCATGTAAGAGCTGGGGGTAAATATACCCATGTGAGAGCTGCAGGTAAATGTACCCATGTGAGAGCTGCGGGTAAATATACCCATGTAAGAGCTGGGGGTAAATATACCCATGTGAGAGCTGCGGGTAAATATACCCATGTAAGAGCAGGGGGTAAATATACCCATGTGAGAGCTGGGGCAATATATCCATGTGAGAGCTGGGGCAATATATCCATGTAAGAGCTGGGGGCAAATATACCCATGTGAGCTTTCTTTTTTTGGGGGGTGGTGCAAGTAGCTGGTCTTGCCTAGGGCGCAAAATAGTCTAGCACCGGCCCTGCGCAGGGCAGCATGTTTCCCTGTGCAAGATCTAACCTGTATCATGTAATTACCATCTGAATTAACTAAAAATTTTAAGAGAAAAAAAAAATTACTGAAATAATTGATAGGAAAAATATGGTGTGTGACAACTCAATAACACGATTAGTATAAAGAAATGAATTGAGCTGCGATAAACATAAATACAACACTTCAAATTTTCTGTCATTATGCTACGCCCCCTTTTTTTCCTGTATGTTTAATGTTATCCAAAAAATTCCTTCGGCTCAACATTATGTTACAATGCATTTAATTTTGGATTAGCAAAAGTGAAATATTAATAGGGTTTCAAGATCGGCCATGTTTTCTCAGACACGTATAATTTACCTTTTTTTTTTTTTGCATTTTACCGTCAACTACGGAATAGGGCCCAATGTTTCTGAGCAGCAAGTGACTTTTGGCATTGTATGTCATTTGTAAGGTAAATTATTTTACCAGTTTCACAATGTCATGGATCATGTCCGAGGAAATTATGAAATCGAAGACTTTTGCAATGTGATCTGTTCCCTGCCTGTTTTAACACTGTGTATAAACAGCACCTGATTCACTGGTGATGGTATCTCAGTGAATCAGTTGGTATCCACAACCTCCGAGCCATTCCTGAGCAAGACCTCCCTATTTAACCCCTTCACGGCTGAGTTCATTTGACCATATTGTTGCTCATCACATTTAAACGCTATGTGAAATTGTATTTTATTGCGGAAGCCAAACAGATTATATATATATTTTTTTTATCCGACTGAGCAGATCCAAAATATGTCATTACTATTGGTATGTCTTATCGCATCAGACTGCTTTATCAAAACTTTAACCTTGTATTCGGATTTAATTTATTTACTGCAGTGTTTCCCATCTAAGGTTGCCAGATAGGCCATATAATTTATTCATGCAGGGTGGTGCGGCGCATGAACAATGCCACCCTGCAGCGTGTATAATCCATACGCTGCAGGTAATAAATCATAAATCAAGACAGGTCGCCATTTCCTTCCAGCATTATATGAATTATAAGTGTTGAAGGGCGACACTTTTCCCTGTGCACCCCTCTGCATGAAATAGTATTACAGTATGTGTCCGGGAAAACATGGCTGACCTGGCAATCCTATTCCCATCCCTGGTCCTCAAGAACCCCTAACAGGCCAGGTATTTAGGATTACCTTGTAGAAATAGACTGAATCCTGCAATCACTGAGCAGAAAATCATATCACCTGTGTTTCACATATCTGGCAAACCTGGCCTGGTAAGGGTATCGGAGGACCAGGGATGTGAACCACTGATTTACAGCAAATACGTGTTTCCAGATTTTATCATCCAAACCTTTTGCGGCTACATATTCTAGGGATACTCTTAAAGAAAACAGAAATGGGTAATGTGTTATTACACATAGGCAGTTTTAACAAAAATTAAAAACAAACTAAATGTATCTCTATTATTTTGGCACATTAAACTCATTTTATATATGAAATACTATTTAAGACAATGAACATGGAATTGCAGTTTATTTATAAAAAATACCCAAAAATCCAAAACAATTTTTTGCTTTTTATCTATAATAAAAAATGAGAATTGTAAGGCTGGGGGATTTGTTTTTGTTTTTAACTAACAAGTTTAGTCACTTGTTTTTTAGTATAAAAAAATACCTTATTACAGGCCTCAAAATTTCCACTCGCCTGCTCGCATTTGGCGAGTGGAAATTACATGTGGGCGAGTAAGAATGCAGAGGCAGGGCAGGATAAGGGGTTAGGTGGGGCAATTAGTGGTGAGTAACTCTTAAGGCCTGGCTAGTAGCTTGGGACTTGAAATTTTGAGCCCTGCCTTATTACATAAGTCTACGTGTCTTCAGAAAGATAATATCCCATATGATTGGACTGAATCACCCTTGGTATAATTAGGAGCTCTTCCGACCACCATGCGCAGCCTCCGTAGAAAAACAGAAGTTTGCTGCATTTTTATTTTTAAGACGCCATGTCTGGATGTTCTTGTAACGCAGTCAGGGCCAGATTTATAATTAGGCAGAGTAAGCATGTGCCTACAAGTGTCTGCCACTGTAAAAAAAATAAAAATAATAATAAATTTTTTTTTACAATCATTTAGTACCTTGTGTCTCTGGAGCCCTATTAGGGTTGCCAGGTCGGCCATGTTATCCTGGACACATATTACTACTTCATGCAGAGGGGAGCACAGGGAAAGTGCTGCCCTGCAACATGTATGATTCATATGCTGTAGGAAGGAACTAAAGGCAGTTCACCTGGGATTCCTTTTTGCTCTCTTACGTGCAGCGTATGGATTATACATGTTGTGGGGTGGCATTCTTTCATGCTCTACTCATCAACATAAATATATATTCAGGGTTATTCAAAGAGATCCGAATGGCTGGAGAAAGGTAACCGAACGCTGAAAAGCAGTGATTGGTTACCTTTCTTGGCCATTCGGCTATTCAGTGAGCAGGCAATACGCCAAATCCTGGCAAATTGCCTGCACATACGGTGCCTGTTCGGTGCCTGTTCGAGGGCAGTGAAATCCCCATAAAAAAGCACTGCTTCGGCTATTCAGAGAACACAAACCAGCAGTGAAAGGTTCCCGAAATGCCCTGTCATTCGGTAGTTTCATTCTACAGGTTTATTCAGGAGAATCCCATAGGCTTCAATGTTAAAAATATTCCCGTTTTAATTCAATATCTAATAAACCGTTCATTATAAAATTCTGCAGTAAAGAGTCTCTTTATTTATAGATTTTTTTGGGATATTTCAAGCATTTTTCTGGATTTCTTTTTAAAAAGTCAGATTTTTTTTAACTTTACTTATTTTTTATGTAACAGCCCTTTTTATTATCATTCCTTGGACCTCATATGTAAATTTCAGACATTTTCGCTCAGTAGTTTCTTTGCAAACAGAGTTTCACTTTTCAAACATTCAAGCAAACTGTTTTGCTAATTTATTCACTTCACTCGTCTGCGGTGTCGGCTTTTTCCGGCGGCTTCGCTGTGTGTGATCGGGTCCTGCTCGGGTTTTTCCGGCGTTTTCGATGAGTTAATCCAGATGTTTTTGCGGGTTTCGGCATGCATTTGCTGGGTTTTTGCGGTGACTGTTCATCGGGTTCGCGGCAACTTTTCCCTGCGCTTTGACGGCCCTGTGGTGCTTGCTGAATACACCGCAGGGTTGCCGAAATGGGATCGCCGAATTGGCCTGAATTGAAGCGAACGTGCGGTGACTTTTCGATTCTCCTTGAATAACCCTGTATGTGTCCAGGAAAACATGGCCGATATGGCAACCCTAAGTCCTAAAGACTAGAGGGATATATAAAATATCATTGGAAATGCCAGAGTCTGGCCTTTCCAGTGATACCAAATATGACCAGGGTTATTTAAAAATAAAATAAAAAACAAAAAAATTTTTTGCGAGCATCCTGAGAAAAGGCAACATCACTAGTGGTCTGCTCTAGGGGGGTGTCAGCTATACCCTCCTGACAATTCCTAACAAGGCCAAAACAATAATTGGGGGTTGCTGCACCTCTCATGCAGGGATGATGTCCTTGGGATTTCAGTTCTGGACACCCTTTCTGGGTGATAGCAGTTTGATATACATATGGAAATGTCATCTCTGTAATGGCACAATCAAACTAAAACCTTGTTAGACCTGAGCGGGCCCCACCGTAAAAAAGTCCACTAGGGTTGTTGCTCATTCTCAGAACTCTCACAAACTATTTTTTCTCTCAAAATGAAATAATAAGTAAAATACAAAAAAAATAGCTTTTTTTTTCTAAAGCAGCACTGTTGTCCAATTTAAAATTATAAAGTGGACAATGATGCTGCACTAACTCATCTTCTCATTTCCCAGTGCCAGCAAATGTGGAGGGGATGGCACAATGCATTGTTTCATGGACAACTTAGGCTAGGGTCAGAGTGGGGCAGTCGGAACGCGCGTGCAGACGCACTAAATCACGGCGGCAGTAGCAGCACATAACGGCCAATGACGGCCAATATACGCAGTACGTGCGTACAAAAGTGCGCCGACACCACGCAACCAGCAAATGAACGCATTTTTATCAGAACGTGAAACCGCTGCTACTGACGTACAAAGTGCACGGCGGCCGCATGGCAGCGTGTGTGCGTGATTAGGAGACGTCAGACGCTGCTAGTGTGCGGCCTACATAACGTCCAAACTGCCAAAGTTTCCTGCATTTCGTTGGAGTGTACCTGCGACCGTTGAACATGGCTGCTGGACCAGAGATGGACGTGGAGAGGCTGATAAGCGCTGTGGGAGAGCATCCAGGGATCTGGGATACGGCCTGCGAGCGTTATAAGGACAAGGGGAGGAAGGCGAGCGCATGGGTCGAGGTGTCCCGTCATGTGTACCCGGAGTACGATACCTGGTCCGAGAAGGAGCAGCACATACAGAGTGAGTATAATATTATTTAATTCATAATCCCATAAATGTAAATCACAAAAATGATAATAAACAAACAAATGAAATCATTGATGTGAAACTCAAATGCTCCCCAGCTGCCAGGGCACCTCACCTGCATCACTGATGAAATAATTAGATAGAGCATCGCGATACCTGTTGCTGTATCTATTCACAGCTATGATGTCATAGTTCACATCATCCTCAAGACCGACAACTGTGAGGGTATCGTCAAAATTAAAACCATCCCTGGCCCGCACATAATTATGTAGAATGCAACAGCATTTCACTATGTCCACACAGAAGTCCACATTTACATCCAGCGGTCTATGTAGAATCCTCCACTTGTTGGTCAGTATGCCAAAGGTACACTCCACATACCGTCTCGCCCGCGACAGCCTATAATTAAACACCCGCTTCTTCACAGTCAGGTGTGTCCCAGAGTAGGGCCGTAGGAGGTGTGTGGATAGGCCGAATGCTTCGTCACCCACGAAGGCATAGGGGACTGTCACGTCACTGCCAGGCAATGGTGCGGGTCTGGGGATGTTCAGGGTCCCACTCTCAATTTCATTCCACAGTGTGGAGTTCCTGAACAGTGTGGAGTCAGAGTCTTTGCCGTATGAACCGACATCCACATACACGAAACTATAGTTGGCATCTGACACCGCCAGTAGGCCAATAGAAAAGTAATGTTTATAATTCTGATACAGTGAGCCGCTGTGCGGTGGCTTCACTATGCGGACATGTTTGCCATCCACGGCTCCCAGGCAGTTTGGAAAGTTGGCTCTCTCCCAGAATCCTGCTGCAATTTCCAGACATGCCGTATGTGTCGGTCTTGGCAAACATTCGCCCTTCATGGTCTCCCATATGGTTTGGCACACCTTGCGGACGATCTCACCAGCTGTTGATCTGCCAACGCGGAAGCTATAATGCAGATCCTTCAAACTGCACCCACTACCGAGATACCTAGAAGACAAAACAAAACTGTTTGAATATGATCACATACCATGAACACAAGCTAATGTCACTCTCATCATGTTTTTCAGCACAAGAGGCAATGAACAAATGGCGCACAGTACGCGACAACTACATGCGCGTCCAGAAGAAGCAGGCCATGGCTGCGCGCTCTGGAGCTGGTGCGAAGAAGGTCCGGGGGTACATTTACGCAGAGCAGCTATCGTTCCTCCGCAGGACCCAGGAGCCGCGCAGGTCTGTCAGCAGCATGGACCAGCCATCGACCTCCGGCACCCAGGCACAACAAATGGTGCCAGGAGATTCTGCCAGCTGCCAGGAGGAGGAGAACCAGGGTGGTGCTGAGTCGCAGATGGAGGAGGATTTGGCGACACCACAGGTGGCAGGTACCGCGACAACGGCCAGCACCAGACCTGGCCAGAAGAGAAGGGCACAGGCTGCAGACCTGGAGCAGGCCATGGTCATGTTCATGGAGGCACAGACCACCCATGCACACCAACGCTGCATGCTTGCGGACTCCGTCGACATGTCGTTCTCCAATGCATGTACGCTCCTCCTGAACAGGATGAGCGAGGCGGAGAAAATGGAGTATCGCCACAGATCTCTCGGGATATTGGAGGACATCCTTTCACGTCCCATCACGCAGCCGCCTACCATGCTGTGCCACAATCCGCCAGTGGATCTTCCGTCTCCAGTGAGGTGCTGTCCACCCACCCAGCCATGCCCCCTGGAGCCAGGCCACACACGGAGTCGGGGTCCAGCTGTAGCCACACCACCGGCCCTCATGACCCAGATGCTCCGCGGTATCAGCAACTTTGATACATGAGCTAAATATGTTTGATTATTTGTTTGTTATGTGTTATTGTTTTGATTTTGTATATATACTGACCTTCAGTTTACGAGTTGTAATATATGTCCATAATATATTACAGTTTCATTTCATATTATAGTATTATTTATCAACATTGTTGTCGGAGTCATTTATGATTATGTACGTGTGATGTGATGCCTGTGTGTGTGTGTGTGTGTGCATGTAACAGTGGGCATGTGACTACAGACATGATGCACTCATGTCAGGTGACTGGCAGCGATGTCATGTATACAGGTGTGTGACAGTACGTACCTCAAAGTGATGACCAGCATCTCCTCCGGTGGTATGGCGGGCCGCATGTTGGTGTCCCTCTTGGTCAGCGGCTCCCGTACCCGCGACAACAGTTCATCAAAGGAGGCGATGGACATCCGCATGTAGTTGAAGAACTTCGCGGGGTCCCTCTCTCGCAGTGGCCTGTACAGCGTCACAAAGTGTCCATGCGTGGGTCTGGCAGCGTTGATTTCATGAACCCAGGTTCGCCGCTTTCTCTTCCTCTTTAGGTACAGGTACCCCATCACACCAAACACAAAGACGTGTGCAGGATCCATCTTAGAAAAACGCCACCATCCCCGAAACGACTTTTTATAGCCCTTGCCCTTATTATTTCATTTTTAAAGTGATTAGATTCATCTGATTTTTCTCTTTTTTCACCCCACCGTCATGGAATACGTCCAGAATTGAGCATCGTCCGACCACTCAAGCGCATTCCGTGAAAAAATGCGTGCGCACGCATCGACGTACATTTTGACGGTGGCTGCAGAAAATGCGCTCATCTGTCCCTAGCCATAGATGGCAGCACTGCAGCAAGGAGAGACCGGGGACTTGGGAACCCTGCATTTCAGATCTTTAGACCACACAAGGTCAAGACGCCAGAATTCTGGATGTTCTGGGCTGAAATAGAGTATCATTTTCCATAGATAGGGTTAGAAATTAGGGATAGGTTTGAAAATTCTAGTTACGTTACTATCTGTGCTAGTTTTAGGTTAGGGTTGATATGTGTCTCTTTCTGCTCCATTTTTGCTTAATAATTGGGCACCAGATTCTGCCCCTTCCTTTGATATGAACACAGAGAGAAATAATTTTAATTTAGTTTCCCCCCCAAAATTAATTTTTTTTACCACTTTTTACCAGAATTCTGTGCCTACATGCTCCTGAGATGTAAATCCAGCTGTGAACGGAATGCTGTAACTAAGGAATACAGCGCAAGGACATGAAGAGGCCAGAGGAAGGGCCGTACATAAGCCAGTGCTACAGGTACCTGAACACCAGCAATGCCTTATGTGGACCTTTTAGCCAGGTTTTCCTCCTTACTGTGCCTCCATCCCACACCTATATGGTTCCTAACACCAGGTGTTCTACTGCTCGCAGTGATGCCAGGTGCACCTTATCCTGGCAGATTACCTGTGCAGAAAATGAAGTCACACCCACTGCTAGGACTTCTGTATTGTCCAACCTAAGGAAGTGCATTCTGTTCTCTTATCAGCCTGTTTCCTGTTCCTTCACCATGCTCCCCTGTCTTCTGCATATCCAGCCTCCATTGCCTTGTTACTCTGGTATCCAGCCCCCACTTTCCTGCAACTCCAGTATCCAGCCCCCACTGCCCTGCAATTCCGATATCCAGCCTCCACTGCCCTGCAATTCTGGTATCCAGCCCCCACTGCCCTGCAATTCCGATATCCAGCCTCCACTGCCCTGCAATTCTGGTATCCAGCCTCCACTGCCCTGCAATTCCGATATCCAGCCTCCACTGGCCTGCAATTCCGATATCCAACCTCCACTGCCCTGCAATTCTGATACCCAGCCTCCACTGCCCTGCAATTACGATACCCAGCCTCCACTGCCCTGCAATTCTGATACCCAGCCTCCACTGCCCTGCAATTCTGATATCCAGCCTCCACTGCCCTGCAATTCCGATATCCAGCCTCCAATGTTCTGCAATTCTCGTATCCAGCCTCCTCTGTCCTGCAAGTCAAGTTTTCAGCCTCTACTGCCCTGCATCTCAAGTCTCTTGCTGTTCACTAAGCCTCCAGCCTGCAACTCACCGTAGATTATACTTTACTACTCAATGTGCCCCCAGCCATCTACAGCTCCACCATACCCTCCTGGTCTCCTAATTATACCATTTTACCTTGTCTTCAGCCAGCATCCAGCCCTCCTGTATTTTCCCTTGCCCATCCTCACCTCTACCTCAGCCCTGTGTTCTATGAGTCTCCTTGTGCCCTTTGAGTTCTTTGTTTCTGTCTGTGTCCATCTGTATTCCTGTCTTGCTCCTTTTGCCTCTGTCCTGTGTTTTGTATTTTCTCAGTCCTGCCTCTGCATCCCTTTGACCAAATCCTCAGTATCCAGCTGTATCCCTTGATTATTTTTTACTTTGTTCTATCATAGTCTAATAATCCCATATTGTACCAATATATACCTGCCTCTATCTCCGTGTTGCTGCATTCTGGGCTCATACCCTCGTGCACCCTGACAGTAGCAAAGCGTTAAGTGAACTTTAGTGAATATCACTGCCGTTTCCGCAAGTGAGTCAACTTCCTCTCAAAGTAATATTCAGTGGATCTAACCCCGTTAATGGTTTTGCAGAGCATTTTTTGTAACATGGTGACATTTATGTTAGAATGCAGAGTATCAGAATTTAAATCTTTTTCAAGGTCCTTGGCGAAATTCAGACCTAATAATTAGGTTGCGAAACGGGTATGATCTAATTATTGTTTCTTTACTCTTTCCCACTTATTATAGATTCAGATATGTAGTTCCATGACTCTACAGCAAAGGTGACAGTTTGAAAAAGCTGTCTGAGCAGGTTGATTGAAAACTCAAATATGTATTGCTAATCAAAAGAACAAAAGAAAGGAGATGCAGCTTTCAATTCTTTTCACCAGACATTTCACTGTTATAATGTGAACAAAGGTGTATTGTTGTTTCAATGTTATTCACAACAGAACATTCATAATAATTAACCAGCAATATTAAAGTGTTAGTAACACTTTGCAAATAATAATTTGTAAAATAAGTACAGTGTATAAATTAATACAAAATAATGAGGAAACATACACTGACTGGGCCAAAAAAAAGTCAATATTTAGTTGGGCTGCCTTTTGCTTGGATTACGGATGCATTCACCATGGCATCGTTTCGATAAACTTATCCAATGTCACAACATTTATTTCCATCCAGGGTCACATTAATCCGTCGCCAAGATCATATTGATACCATACCATATTGATGATGGGAGAGTCGCAGCCCTGCGTAAAGTCATCTCCAGCACATTCCAAAGAATCTCAATGAGGTTAAGGCTAGGGTCAGACGAACAACGTGATTTCTACGGACTGTACGTCCGTGCAGTACAGATGATGTTAGTGCGGAAGACGCAGTAGTGGCCACACAGTCCATTTTTTTCACTGACGTATATTTTGACGGATGTAGCAGGGAAAATAAATTAAAAAGCAAAACCATTTTGTCCGTGAAAAATGCTGGACGTATAAATGCAGTCCGTCTGACCATGTTCCATCACTCACACACACAGCTATGCAGACGTTGCGGACGCAGTGCACTTTGTGCGGCCATTCTAGGGGTTGTACGTTCTTGCCTTCCTTGCGTCCGTGGGCCGCGGCCATTGTGCGGCCGCAGTTCAGTGAGGACGTACTTCGTGTGTTGGGCTCCGATGGGCTTTCTTTCATGCTATCACGGACGTACTTTTAGGCGCCATCACGGACGTGAACACTACACTCGTCTGACACCACACTAAGGTCTGGACTCTGTGGTTGCCAATCCATGTGCTAAAATTATGTTTCATGCTCCATGAACCACTCTTGTACAATTTGAGTCCGATGAATCCTGGCATTGCCATCTCGGGACATGCCTGTGCCGTCAGGGAAGAAAAAACCCATTGGTGGAAAAACCTGCTCATTCAGTATATTCAGGGAGTCAGCTGACCTCATTTTGGAGCACATAACATTGCTGAACATAGACCTGACCAACTGAAGCAACCCCAGATCATACCAGGCTTGTATGGTAGGAGGACTTTTTTTCATTGGTCTGGCAGTGTACTATGATAATATAAATGTTATCAAACTAATCTTTTGCATTATACAGTACATTTGAGTGAATTAACAGCTTATACAGATTGTATCATGTGAGAAATGCTGCAATGTAAAATAAATTCAATAATGTTAATTTTAAGGATATTTGTGAATACAATTTTAAGCAAAACAGCTTATGGACAATTTGATTTATAGTTCTTTTTAAAGTCACTATGCTGGTTAAAATGTCTGTTATATAATTGCACCAATGTAAATTATTTAACTGGTCAAAGAATTACACTTCTCCTTGTCGAGTGGACAAACATTCGAAAGCAGTGAGGCATATTATATTCACAGCAAAGAAAACTCCAGCAGCATAAAACTTTTATTAGATCTGAACATGAAAATATAGCTTTCTTTTTAGCATGAAGTTCTGGTGACCCTTAACAATGGCCGTGACCAAAAGACCGTGCACCTTATATTTTCAGTAAAGACAGAGCATACAACACAACAGATAAGGGCCAATAATATATAGAACCTTGAAGATTAAGCTCTGAAGGACAAAATGAACAGACAATCTTAGCTATCTTAATATACTCTTTTCCACTTCAAAGCAGCCAATGTAGCATTATGGTCTGTAATTACCCTAGAGGTATTTCAGTTTTGAAACAACAGCACCAAATTGCACTTTCTGATAATACTATGAGTCTACAGTTGTGTTTCATCAATTATGTAGCTGGTCGTGTGAATGACTTTTTAACCCTTGTTGTTAAGAGACAAGGTAAAACTCTCACATAAGAAGAGCAAAATAAACGCGTGAAAAAAAATGAGCCCAGTTTGCTCTTCTGATATCGCTAAGAATAAATGTACATTGAGCAATTTATAGTTTTCAATCAAAATATTGATTAATCAGAAAGTAAAATCTTAGACTGAAGAGGGAAACATTTAAATAAAATACAATTTCAAAAATGGGGAAAAAATGGAAATGTCTGCAATTTTTTTCTAATTAGCAAATCACTGAAGTCTGAAACAGTCCAGCTGATTGTCCAGAGCCGGCACATTCTCCTGCTAGTTCATACTATGTGGAGCACTGTATAAGACTATAAAAATTAGACAAACTGTGAATATGTATAAATAATAGTATACTATATTTTTATTGTATACATTAGATCTGCTATCACTGTGATCCATCCCTAGTTTTTTTTTTATCTAAACTGAATATTACTAAAGGCTTTCTTAATATTTATTGAACGATAAGGTTGCAAACTTTACTTTAAATTTTTTTTTAATTCGCTGAAGATTCAAGTGTACTAATTTTGAGACAGTCAGACGGTGGTCATATCTGTCGCTTGAAAGTGAAGCTTTGACTGATGGGAAACTAATCTGCACAAAAGGTTGACTAGATGAAAATTCTTGTTCCTGGATAGAACACTGGCTAAAAGATAGGGTACAGTGAGTGGTCATGAAAGGTACATTTTCAAGATGTACACCAGTGGTAAGGGGTATCCCTCAGGGGTCTGTTATAGGACCAATTCAAATATTCAATCTATTTATAAATGACCTTAAAATGGGCATCACAAGTCATGTATCAGTGTTTGCAGATGACACAAAACTAGGTAAAGTAATACAATGTGAGCAGGATATTACTTCACTGCAGAGGAATTTTCCGGAGCCAACTGGTGTCATGGATTTATTTTGTTTTAAATGTGGCCAAGCGATAACCCTTGGCGTTCACATGAGATCTCTATTCTGTGTGCACACAAAGATTGCCAGAGCCAGGCTTTAAATGATAAAGATACCAGCAGAGAAGTATATTATATGAACTGCTCTGTGGCTCAGTGTGTTAATCCTACTGCTTCATAATGAGGAGTGTGTGTGTTCAAATCCTAGTGGCATGTATTATTTTCTTTATTTTTTTTTAAATCTAATTTACCTGTCTATATTTTACCTTCCAAAACAAGCACCAAAATAATGATGATAATTTCATAATACTATCATTATTTTGGTACTTGCTTTGGAAGGTAAAATAAAGACATAGGTAAATGAGGTGCTTCCATTTTTGGTGGTAAATAATAAAGAGAAAGCATGTGCAGCGGCTCCCTCATTATGAAGCAGTAGGATTAACACACTGTGCCACAAAGCAGCTCATATAACACAGTGCTCTGTGGGTAACTTAATCATTTAAAGCCTGGCTCTGGCAATCTTTGCGTGCGCACAGAATAGCGATCTTGTGCGCAAGCCAAGGGTTATCGCGAGGCCACATTTAAAAAAAAAATCCATGACACTAGCGGGCTCTGTAGAATTTGGATATATTGGGGGACTGGGCAGTTAAATGGCAGATGAAGTTTAATGTAGATAAATGCAAGGTTATACACTTTGAAGTGAAGAATACACAAGCAATTTATACCCTAAATGGTACTGAGTTAGGGAAATCAAAGCAGGAGAAGGAATTGGGAATAATCATAGACTTCAAACTAAGTAACAATGCCCAATGTCAAACTGCAGCCTGCAAGGTATTGGCATGCATTAACCCTTTCGCTGCTGAGCCATTTCACCCCTGTGTGCTGAGATCATTTTTACTGGTTTCGCTCATCATGTTTTTTTTTTTTTTTTGTATTTCAAAATTTTATTTTGTAACAATGTCATCAGTACAACAAACAGAAAACGGCCGCGCAGGGCCACAGCAGGCTAGTCATCAGGAAAATCAAAGTAAATAAAAAATAATAATAATAGTCAGCTAGGGTCAACAAAGTTATCAACAGTAAGGGGGGACAGGGAAGGACACTCCGACACAAGTCAGCGTTTTCAGGGAAGAGGTGGAGCCTGCAGTCAAATAGCGGGCAAAGTGCTTGGGTTGACAAAAAAAATTTTAAAAAGGGGGGTGGGGGCCACCTAATAAAGAGCGGCATTTCTGGCTCGCTCCAGTAACCCCACGGGGAACTGGAGGCCACGGAAAAGGCCACAAGGCCAGGCAACCTGGGGCCAGAGGAAGCGGTCAGAGCCATGGTACCCGTTCCAATGGCTCACCCAGGTCCACCCATTGTCCCGCACACGCAAAAAGAAAGAGAAAAAAATATATAAAAACCCAGATGCCCACAAATTACCACATCCCGGCCATGAAAGAAAAAGTCAGCAAAGGAGTGTCCAGAGGGAGAGGGGCGAGTAAAAATAAAACATAACACCACAATGGCGACAGAAAGTGTCTCATCAAATAGCAGGGGGGTGTCATCATGGCGGGGATCATTTCTCATAGAATGAACATGGGCATGGTATATGGGGTGAACAAGGTATAGCCAGAGGACATCAACTAGAAAAGAGGCACGACATAGTGGGACATCAGCCAGTGTCCAGGACAGTAAAGGGAGTCACGGCACGCAGGAGAACAAATAGGGCACACAGACCAGTCAGCTTCAGGAGGGAGTAGAGCCCTTGCAGCACCAGGATCAGCCGCCAATCAACAAAGCCAGCCAGCACCTCTCCGCATAATAGGGCTGCAGAACATCCCGCCGAGGGACCGCTGAAACAGGACGGCACAACAGGCGGCAGAGAAGCGGGTCGCAACCAACCTCCGGCCACAGGAATCTCCAGGTAAGCTGCTTGCAGGGGGAACTCCACGACGTGTGCAGCCAGGTGAGGTCGCAAGTCGCACTGGATGCCGGCAGCAGGCCCGTTCACAGGCCCCACAGTATCGAAGGGCCGCGGCTCCACCTCCAACTCCGCAAGGCAATCATACTCCTTCACTGCAAAATCTACACTGTAGGCTCAGCCAGCTTCCCGCCAAGTGTCGTGCCAGAGCCTCCGCATCTCCTCCACGAGGTCCGCTAGCATCCCTTTAGTAAGAGGGGAATCAAGGTCATCATCAGACAGCTGCAGTGGGGATGGAGGCAGCCCCGGAGGTAGCAAAGGTGCTGGAAGGCTAGCAGTCTCCATGGCACTCGAGTTCACTACCAGATTGGGCCCGCAACTCCGGAGCAGGCTGTCAAAATGGCCGCCTGCAGCAAGGCCGCAAAAAGCAGCACGGCGTTCAAGCGGTGTAATAAAGATCGGCAGAGCGGTGCCTCAGGTCTCAAACAACTCCCCAGGGCGGCAGGATCTCGGGGTACAAAAACATCAGCTTTCCTCGAAAGTGGGACATGAAAAATAATGCCTAAAAGGCCAGTTCGTCAGAGAGCTCAGCAGAAACACGTCCACACTCAGCAACAGTCAGCTCGGCCCTCGCTCATCATGTTTAAACGCGATTTGAAGTCATATTTTATTATGCGACCCAGACAAGTTATACATTGTTCTTTACGGCAGACTCGGCAGATTCATAATATAGCATAATTATATGTATACGTCATGTCCTGCCTGAATATTATAACAAAAAATGCAGTAAAATTTGAATTTTCAATCATCTACAACGTGTAAAGTGTTTCTTTTCACATTTTATCATACGAGCCTTTGCGGTTATATTTTCTATGGGGTGCGCAATTTAAAAAAATTAGAAATGTGGAAATTTTTTGGGGGGAAATTATGTGATTTTTAGCAAACGTGCCCCCATAGAAAAAATCGTTAGTGCAGCATCATTGTTCACATTATAATTGGAATGGGAACAATAGGGAACAAGGCCATGCTCTGGCTGTTCCAATGATACCAAACCTTAACCCCTAGCTGCCACTGATCGGGAGATAGGGGGTTCATTGGAACCTCCTATCTCCACCATAGGTGGCAGCTAGGGGTTAACTCCTGAACTGACGTCATCACGCAATGACGCCAGTAGGGAGGGGGAGATCCTGGAAGCTTGGCCGACATCCAAGATGGCGGCCAGCTCCAGGAGGGGACCGCAATCCCACTTCTGTTGGCGCCAAATCACGATCCAGCCCCAAGGGGTTAAAGGCAGCCACTGCTAGGAAAGGTGTCTTTCCAAGGGCTGCCTGTCTTTTTGCAGTGCCCCAAGCTGATTGGGAGGGAGAGAGGTCCAAAGGACCTCCCCTCCTCCCTTTCAGGCACCTTCCCCGCACTGGCGGGGGGTGCCTGTAATAGATGTCATTGCGCTGGCACAATGACGTCTATCCTGCCCGCCGGAGTCCCGGAGAGTCACATTTTCCCTGGTTTTGGCCGTGCCCCGTGGTGGTGATAGGCATTCACGTCTGTTTTTCCCTGGTTTGTTTTTGGCTGTGCTGTCTGGGGCTGCTCTGGGGTTCTGCTGTGAGCTTCTGGTCTGAGGTCACAGGGTCCAATCACACAGACCCACTTCCTATATATATCCCAGCAGCACAGAGGTTCATTGACCGTTTGTGGAGTTCTATGGTGCTTGTGGTTCTTGCGTCCTGTTCCTGGTTCCTGATTCCCGCGTTGCTGCATAGCTGCATGTCTAGTATTTTCTGGTTTTGACTTTTGTCTTATGTTCCTGGATATTCTCTTTCTTGCTCCCTGTACACTGTATTCTGCTAATCTTGCTACTGACCTGGCCTGGCTAAGAACCGCTCCTGTGTAGGACTTCTGGCTCTGGTTCTGGTTTATTCTCAGGTCTATTCCCTGTACCCTATACTGAGCATCTAGATATTCCTGTGTATGACTTTTAGCGTGTTCTCTGGATCTCTCTCTGGCCTGCTCCCTGTATTACTGTATGCCTGTTCGGTTGCCAATCTTTGCTAAGTCTTGACCATTCCTATGTTTCAAGATTTATGTATCTTGTTTCTCTGAGTTTAGCTTACTCAGAGGCCAACATACAAGGACCTCTTCAGTCTAGAATTTCTGTCTGTCTTGTTAACCCTTGCTCTGCTTGCTCCCCTTGCTCTGTTATTCTTTGTGAGGTTTTCTTAGATAGAAATCATCCTCAGCATAGGGATACCTTTAGTTTTCTTTCTGGCCCTCTTGTCCCTTGTGTCTCACTCTGATTCCTGTATTGCCCTGGAATCTGTATTGTATATCTGTCCTGTATCAAGTCAGCAGCTCACCTGCCTAAAGGGCTACGCTCCTTGTTCCAAGCTACCACGATGGCCCAAGTGAGCCCCCAGCGTGACACAGAGGCTGGGCTGACATCCAAGATGTAAACCCATAACGGGGGGCTGCAGCGATCGGCCAGAATCCCAGTCAATCGCGGCTGTAAAGTGTATATAGCCAAGTGTATATGCGGCAGTACGCGCTGAGCGCGTCCTCCTCCGCATAGAAGGGGTTAAAAGGGGAATTCACTCTCGGGATGAAAACATAATTTTGCCTCTTTATAAATCAATGGTAAGCCCGCACCTTGAATATGCCGTGCAGATTTGGGCACCTGTCTTAAGAAAGGATGTTACGGCGCTTGAAAAAGTGCAGAGATGGGCAACTAAATTAATAAGGGGAATAGATTTAATTGTAATGAAGAAAGGCTAACAAGCTTAATCCTGTTAAGTTTACAGAAATGGCGCCTTAGAGGGAATATTATTATTATTATTATTATTATACTTTACTTATATAAGGCCAGCGTATTCTAGGCTTATGCACCGATTTTTTTTTCGATTCGATTCGGTTCGGTTCGTTTGGATTTTGTAAATTTTCGTTTCGACTCTTTTTGGCCGATTTTTGTTTCGGTTCGGTTCGTTTCGTTTCGTTTTTCGTATCAACTTTTTTTTCCTGATTTTGGAAATTTTCGTGTTTTTCGGAACGTCTCTTCTCCTCGGTTCAAAGTGTCTATTTGTTTTGACGTAAACTAATGGTTTTTCGGATACGATAATTATACGATATGATAATTCTGCTGATACGATAATTCTGCCGATACGATAATTCTGCCATTGAGATTTCTCATGTTTTACAAGAAGGATACATTGAGATTTCTCTGGTTTTCCAGGAAGGAAACATTGAGATGGGAATGATACAAAATTTAATTACAGAATCAGCGATATAAACACGATGTCCGAAATTACTGAAATGGAACCGAAATCAGGAATGGAGCCGAAATTACGAATTGAACGAAAATTAATTTCGACTTTACACATTTCTAGTCCATTCGAAAACTCCAAAAAGTTTTCGTTTCGGCACGAAAATATGTTCGGATCTGCCGTTTTCGGATCTGAAAATTTTCGGAAAATCGTCCGAATCCGAATGCACGAATCGGGAAATTTCGTGAAAATTCCGAAATTCCGAAACCCGAAACGCACATCCCTAGCGTATTCTGCAGCACTAAACAATGGGCACGATATAGACAGGGTTACAATACATTGAGACTGAACAACATTTGATAAACCAGTACAGTTGTGTTCAAAATTATTCAACCCCCAATGCTGTAAAGGGTTTTAGGGAATTTAGTGTACATTTGTAATTGTATTCAGAATGAAATCCTACAAGGACTTTTTAAAGAACCATATGCAACTAAAATGACATCAATTGGTTTTGTAATACAGTAGTAAATGTTTCTTTTGTGAATTCTTCATTGACACAATTATTCAACCCCTTAAAGACTACCACTCTGAAGAACAGAGGTTCATTCAAGTGTTTTCAATCAGGTATTGGAAACACCTGTGGATGTCACGGAGCAGCAATAAAGCATGATAAGCACCAATTAGGCAGCTTTAAAATGACTGTGATACTCAGCTCCTTCTAGACATTTACTGGTGTGGTTACAAACATGGTGAAGTGAAGAGAATGGTCCAGGAAGACAAGAGAAGAGGTGATTACTCTTCACAGGAAGGGCAATGGCTATAAGAAGATTGCAAAGATGTTAAACATACCAAGAGAGACCATAGGAAGCATCATTCGCAAATTCAAGGCAAAGGGCACTGTTGAAACGCTACCTGGTCGTGGCAGAAAGAAGATGCTGACTTCGACTGCTGTGCGCTACCTGAAGCGTAGAGTGGAGAAAAGTCCCCGTGTGACTGCTGAGGAACTGAGAAAAGATTTGTCAGATGTGGGTACTGAAGTTTCAGCTCAGACAATACGGCGCACACTGCGTAATGAAGGCCTCCATGCCAGAACTCCCAGGCGCACCCCCTTGCTGTCTCCAAAGAATAAGAAGAGTCGACTGCAGTATGCCAAAAGTCATGTGGACAAACCACAGAAGTTTTGGGATAGTGTTCTGTGTACTGATGAATCAAAATTAGAACTGTTTGGGCCCATGGATCAACGCTATGTTTGGAGGAGGAAGAACAAGGCCTGTGAAGAAAAGAACACCTTGCCTACTGTAAAGTATGGTGGGGGGTCAATCATGCTTTGGGGCTGTTTTGCTTCTGCAGGTACAGGGAAGCTTCAGCGTGTGCAAGGTACCATGAATTCTCTTCAGTACCAGGAGATATTGGATGACAATGTGATGCAGTCCGTCACAAACCTGAGGCTTGGGAGACGTTGGACCTTTCAACAGGACAATGATCCCAAGCATACCTCCAAGTCCACTAGAGCATGGTTGCAGATTAAAGGCTGGAACATTTTGGAGTGGCCATCGCAGTCACCTGACTTAAATCCGATTGAGAACCTCTGGTGGGACTTAAAGAAAGCAGTTGCAGTGCGCAAGCCTAAGAATGTGACTGAACTGGAGGCTTTTGCCCATGACGAATGGGCGAAGATGCCCGTAGATCGCTGCAAGACACTTGTGTCAAGCTATGCTTCACGTTTAAAAGCTGTTATAACTGTAAAAGGATGTTGTACTAAGTACTAAGATTGAATGTCACTTGGGGGTTGAATAAAACTGATAATGATGTGAGCACAGAAAAGACATTTGTGGTTATTTCATTATAAATGTTATGTTATATTTGTCTGACCTACACGTGCCTTTTTGATTTAATTGTAAGCAAGATGACTGAATGATCAAAATCAAACTGGCCAAAACACTCAATTTCAGTGGGGGTTGAATAATTTTGAACACAACTGTACATGAGGAAATGAGGGCCCTATTCCTGTGTGAAAATCACAATCTAGAAGGGTTGGGGTGGAAACAGGGAAACAGAGGACTGCAAGGTGAGAGTGTTGGACTGGTTGGGGCAGTGAAGTGTATCAGTGAGTCGGGTGGTAGGCTTCCCTAAAATGGAATGTCTTAAGGGAGCATTTGTAGGAAAGGAAACTAGGGGAAAATCTGACCGTACGAGGGAGTGTGTTCGAGAGGATGGGAGCTGCGCATGAGGAATCCTGCAGTCTATCATGGGAAGAGGAGATATGGGGAGAAGCTGGGCACAGGTCACTGTTTGATCTTAGGGAGCAGGCTGTGGTGTATTTAGTGATTGGTGTGGACAAGTAGTGGGAAGCTGAGTTTGTGAGAGCTTTTTAGTTCAGGGTAAGGATTTTGAATTTAATTCTGCAGTGGATGGGAAGCCAGTGAAGGGACTCGCAGAGGGGAGCGGCAGAGACAGAGCGGCGGGGGAGGTGGACAAGCCTGGCGGAGGCATTCAGAATGGATTGTAGGGGGGGAGAGTCATGAGAGAGGGTGGCCAACTAGAAGTTTATTACAATAGTCGAGTCGGGAGATTACAAGGGCATGGATGAGTTGCTTTGTGATGTCAGCAGTAACAAATGGCCGAATTCTGGAAATATTACGCAACTGGTAGGGACAGGAGGAGGAAAGAGACTGGATGTGGGGGATGAAGGAAAGAGCAGAGTCAAGAGTAACTCCGAGGCAGCAAACCTGGCTTGATGGGGAGATAGTAATACCCTCAACCATGACAGAGAAGTCAGGAGGTGGGGAGGCATTAGAGGGAAGAATTAGTAGAAGTCTTGGACATGTTAATCTTTAGGTGGTGAGAGGCCATCCAGGAGGAGATGCCAGATAAACATTCACTGACTTTGGAAAGGACAGAAGGAGAGAGATCAGGGGTAGAGAGGTAGATCTGAGTGTCATCCGGATACAGGTGGCAATTAAAGCCAAAACTATTAATGCTTTTGCCCAGGGAGGAGGTGTAGATAGAGAAGTGCAGGGGAACAAGGACAGAGCCTTGAGGTACACCATCTGATAAAGGCATTGAAGAGGAGGAGTTACCAGCAAAGGACACAGAAAGACCTGTTAGACAGATAAGAGTGAATCCAAGAGAGCGGAGTGTCACAGAGACTGAGAGTCTGTAGAAGAAGGGGGTGATCCACAGTGTCAAAAGCAGCTGAGAGGTCATGTAGGATGAGAATAGAATAGTGGCCGTGGTTCTTAGCAGTTAGGAGGTCATTGGTGACTTTGGTGAGGGCAGTTTCAGTTGAGTGAAGGGAGCGGAAGCCTGATTGCAGGGTATCAAGTAGGGAATTAGAGGACAGGAGGAGGGAGAGATGGTTGAAGACTAGTTTTTCCAGGAGCTTAGAAGTGAATGGAAGCAGGAATACAGGACTGTAGTTGGATGGAGAGTTGGGATCGAGGGAAGGTTTCTTTAGTAAAGGGGTAACCTGTGCGTGTTTGAAGGCGGGTGGGAAGTAGCCGGTAGAGCGAGATAGGTTGAAGATGTGTGTGAGAGCAGGGGTGAGGGAGGAGGAGATTGGAGGTATCAGATGTGAGAGACTGGGGTCAAGCGGCATGTAGTGAGATGTGAGGAGGACAGTAAGGTATTGACTTCTTCCTCAGTGGCTGGGATAAAGTGGCAGAGAGTAGCAGAGGGGGCATCTGGGAGTGGAGGTGGTGGATTAATAGTTTGTGTTGGGATGTTGCTTCTGATAGTCAGAATTTTATTTAGGAAGGAATCTGCCAAGTCCTGAGCGCTAAAGGCAGTTAAAAGGGGGAGGTGCGGGTGCGTAAAGGAGGGAGTTAAAAGTGGACCAGAGTCATTTAGGGTTGGAGGACAGAGTAGATATGAGAAATGAGAAGAAGGCTTGTTTGGCTAAGTGAAGGGCAGAGTTGTATGACCGCCTCAGAGGGGGATTCCTCCAGGCACTGCATTGCGAGAGTATCATTGCATGTAGTGTGTCTGGGGTGTGTGCCAGGACTGAAGCTATCGGCGTGGGTCCTTACAGAGTTGAGGAGGAGCAAGTGTGTCAAGAGAAGAGATAACTGTAGCGTTATAGTGGTCAGTGGCAGCATCAGGGCAGGTGAAAGTTGAGGTGTGCGGGAGATGTTGAAGTAGATCTGATAACTTTTTGTAAATATATACGGGGCCATTATAAACCATTGTCTGGAAACCTATTCATTAATAGGCCTATACACAAGACACAAGGTCACCCATTTAGACAGGACGAAAGGAAATTCGACCTAAATCATAGGAAGGGTTATTTTACGGTGAGAACAATAAAGCTGTGGAATTCTCTGCCTGTTGACATTGTGGGACAGTGGTATCTTGTTTGATAATGTCTGATTGCTCATTTCCCTTTTGGGGCTTCTCTGCCTGTTGAGGTGGTTGGGTCAGAGACTGTACAGACTTTTAAGCAATAACTGGATGAATTCCTGCAAAAACAAGATATTAAGGATTACAATATTTAATGTGTGGATAAAAGCTGCTTGATCCATGGAGAAATCAGACACCATTCTGGGGTCAAGAAGGAGTTTTTTCCCAGTATGTTGCATATTGGCGAGCGCTTCATACTGGATTTTTTGCCTTCTTTTGGATCAACAGCAGTAGGTAATGTGTGAAAGGCTGAACCCGATGGACGCATGTCTTTTTTCAGACCATGTAATTTATTTATTTTTATATGGTGTATTGAATGACAAACTTTCCCAAACAATGCATTTATTCATCGGACACCATGTTGAAGTGGTGAATGAGGAAAAACCCCATCAAATCAGAATCCTTTATACTTACTAGTATGGAAGTGCAGAAGAAAAAAAGATTGCAATGTACTCAAGTTGTATTCCCATGTAAGATCCATGTGACATCCTCTTTCCATTCCAACACCATTGGACTTTCAGATGGTAATGAAGAAAATCCTACATATGTTCCATATTATTTCTGTTCATAGGATTTCCCAGTGTAAGGCCATAGTGAAAAAGATTTACATGAGACTGGGGAGTGTATGACCAAACTGGAGGAGAAGGTTGGCAAACTCATGGATGCAGATAACATGCTGGCAGACCAAAGTACTGAGTTGGTGGAATTGATATTACAATCAAAATTGTGTGATCTGAAGGACCATTCTTGGAGGCACAATCACAATAGAAATTAGAGGCATTTTACAGTATGTTATTTAACAGAATTAGGCTACTCATGGGCTGGGACTTTCACACATTTGTTAACAAATTCTACTTGTCACATTTTTTTGGACAGCACCCTCACATTCTCGCAGGTATATATTACTTTACAGTGTCATAAACTTATGGAAGTGAGTTTGCAATCTGTAGGCAGTTTGCAACCCTAATGCCTTGCTTCAAGATTATAATAATGTTAAGATCTTCCCTGATTTATCTAGAATTGGCCTGCAGCAAAGACATTTGGCCGCATTTCACAAGTCTTGTACACCCTTATAAACTACGGCTTTCCAATTAAAATCATGGTTTACTGCAATGTAACTTTGACAGCCATCTCAACATTAAATGGTGACCTTGAAGACCTATCTCCCCTAGGCCAGAGTTCACCACCTAAAGTGCAGAAGGAACCAGTGCCGGCCCAAGACATTGTGCTGCCTGGAGCGAAGGATGAAATGCTGCCCCCAAAAAAAAAAACACGCAGCGTATCACAGTGCACCACAGCAATAAAATTCAAACACTCATACACACCGTACATTAGAATTTTCTTGCTGTGGAGCTCTGTGATACAGTAATGTGAGGTGTATATAACTGAGCCCAGCGTCACATACCCAGCAGTGCCAAGCGTCACATACCCAGTAGTGCCCAGCCTCACATACCCAGCAGAGCCCAGCATCACATACCCAGCAGAGCCCTGCATCACATACCCAGCAGAGCCCAGCTTCACATGCCCAGCAGAGCAAAGCGTCACATACCCAGCAGTGCCCAGCTTCACATGCCCAGCAGTGCACAGCATCACATACCCAGCAGTGCCCAGCATCACATACCCAGCAGTGCCCAGCATCACATACTCAGCAGTGCCCAGCTTCACATGCCCAGCAGAGCCCAGTGTCACATACCCAGCAGTGCCCAGCGTCACATGCCCAGCAGAGCCCAGCATCACATACCCAGCAGAGCCCAGTGTCACATACCCAGCAATGCCCAGCATCACATACCCAGCAGTGTCCACACATGGGTATATTGCCCCAGCTCACACATGGATATATTTGCCCCCAGGCTCACTCATGGAAATATTTGCCCCCAGGCTCACTCATGGAAATATTTGCCCCCAGGCCAGCTTATGGATATATTTGCCCCCAGGCTCACTCATGGATATATTTGCTCCCAGGCTAGCTCATGGATATATTTGCCTCCAGACCAGTTTATGGATATATTTTCCCCAGGCCAGTTTATGGATATATTTGCCCCAGGTCAGCTCATGGATAGATTTGCCCCAGGCCAGCTCATGGATATATTTGCCCCCAGGCCAGGCCAGTTTATGGATATATTTGACCCCAGGCCAGCTCATGGATATATTTGCCCCCAGGCCAGGCCAGCTAATGGATAGATTTGCCCCCAGGCCAGGCCAGTTTATGGATATATTTGCCCCAGGCCAGTTTATGGATATATTTGCCCCCAGGCCAGCTCATGGATATATTTGCCCCCAGGCCAGGCCAGTTTATGGATATATTTGCCCCCAGGCCAGGCCAGCTCTCGGATATATTTGCCCCCAGGCCAGCTCACAGATATATTTGCCCCCAGGCCAGCTCTCGGATATATTTTCCCCAGGCCAGCTCACGGATATATTTGCCCCCAGGCCAGCTCACGAATATATTTGCCCCAGGCCAGCTCATGGATATATTTGCCCCAGGCCAGCTCTCGGATATATTTGCCCCCAGGCAAGCTCTTGGATATATTTGCCCCCAGGCTTACCTCTGCCGGCCCCTCCAACGGGCAGATGCTGCGGCCGCCGCGTTCCTTCGTTCAATGAGCGGCAGCCTCCTGAGTATCTGCCGCTCGCCTGGGATCCACCTTCCAGTCTGCCGCGGTCTCGTGAGATCACGTGATCTCGATCGCGGCAGGCTGGAGGATGGATCTTAGACGAGCGGCAGATACTCATGCGACTGCCGCTCGTTGAAGGAACGAGCACGGCGGCCGCACGATCTGCCGCCGCCACATGAAAAAATAGTGCAGAGCGCTGCAACGGCACCGGGGGCTGAAATTTGCTGCCCCCAAATTTCTGCCGCCTGGCGCCGCTGCTCCGCTCTGCACCATTGTCGGGCCGGCCCTGGAAGGGAATGATCCACTACTTCAACTGAAGAGAAAGCAGATGCTTTGCAGATCTGCTGCTTCTACCTTTCTGCATTGGAGTCACCTCTAGAATGACCTGTTCTCACATGGTAAGTGAGGCATTGTGTCACCACTGTTTTATACTTTAGTGTATGATACCTGTTTCTGCATAGCATTGTGGTATCCGATGATATCAATAATGTTCAGGGAATTAGATGCTTTCTTTTATGCTTTACATAGCCACCATCTGTTTAATTTATATGCACTTGACAGATTGAGTTTATTGTCTGGTTTTCCGCATTTTTCCACATCATCTCTCATATAACTTGGAACGCACATACCATCAGATCTCACACAGACACGTGCCCTTAGTTTTCTTCCACTTCTTCGACGCGTTCAAAAGGAAAATGAATCCCCGGAAAATAAAGAGAAGCAAACGCCTCTTTACTTCACCCTAGTCGAGTGCCCCAAAGCCCATAATCAGTCAGACCACTGTATCACCAAAATCCAAAAAGGAACCGGTCATATCAGGCATGATATGTGAAAAATAAAATAAATATTTGTTGGAGAACATGCAAGGTTTTGGTCCCTCAATGCTTGATAAAGGTCTTTGGAGAAGGACCAAAACCTTGCGCATTCTCTAATATATCTTGCTCCTATTTTTTACATTCCCTGCCTTGTGTGACTGATTCCTTTTTGAATTTTGAAACTTAAAATAGATGTCCTACCTCAAGGACCTATTTTTGCAATATCTATGGACAGGAAAGAAAGCTAGTCTGGGCATCGACTTGATTACTAAAGCCAAACAAATATGTTTGGCCTAGGACTGCTAGTGTTTGCATTATATCAAAGAGCTACCAATGTTCAGTGTGTTACTGAATGGTCCACCCAGCTAGATAAGTTATGGGTAGAAATATTTTTGTAGTGTTTCCTAAATATATTCAATCCTACGTCAAAATGTGCCATAATTCTCATGAAATCTTTTAAAAAGCTTAATAAATAATTACCGTATTTTTCACTCCATAAGACGTACTTTTTCCCCCCAAAAAAGTGTGAAAAAATTTCAAAAAAATTCCAAAAAATGCTTAAAAGATCCTAAAAAATCTAAAAATAAAGAGACTCTTTACTGCAGAATATAATAATAAATGGTTTATTAGATATTGAATTAAAACAGGAATATTTTTAACATTGAAGCCTATGGAATTCATAAACATTTCCCACTCATTGTTGGGCAAACATTTCCCACTAATTGTTGGTCAAACATTTCTCATGGCTTCAAATCGTGTTTAAACAGGAGCAAAAGCGGTAAAAATGAGCTCAGCGCACAGCAGTGAAATGGCTCAGCACTCAGCAGTGAAAGGGTTAAAAAGTTTTTTTTTGTTTTCTTTTCATTGCTTCTTGTCTCCCAGGGCAGTACCCTGACCCCCATACACCTTTTATGGCCAATATCTTGCATATATGCCCTCTTGGAGGGGACCTTAATTTTCAAAAGTTCAAGCCCCATTGACTTGCATTGTGTTCAAATTGTGTTCGAGTTCGCGGTCGAACTTTTTCGGATGTTCGAGTTCGAATGCGAACCGAACACAGGGGTGTTCGGCCCATCACTAATCAGGACGTGGACTCTTTGCTTGAGGTGCTTAAGGACGTAAAACTATACCCTTCTGATAAGGGCTAACAAGGCAAAAACTATCATTGGGGTTGCTGTATCGCTCGTGCAGAGAGAACTTCCTTGGCATTTCAGTTCTGGTCATCCTTTCTGGTGATAGCAGTCTGATTTTCATATGGTAAAGTCTGCTTTGCAATGGCACCATCCAGCTAAAATCTTACAAGACACGAGCAGGGATCAACCGTAGGGCAGGCCATCAGGATGGCTGCTCATTCTCCGTGTTCTCCTAATTTTGCTTTTGTACACTACTCCTTCCCAATACAAAACAACGAGGTAGAAGTTCCTATCCCCTAATGTGAAGCAGAAAGATAAAAATCTCAACAACTGCTGAAGAAATAGAATTAACTCTTTCTAAACTGATATAAAGTAAATAGCATCAACAGCTAAAATACGTTTTTAATAAGCCTGGATTCATGAAGATCTAATTGAAAAATGACACTATAAAGCAAATGACTTTAAAGTCAAAACTTTTCACAGAATACAACTACATGTGTGTATTTAGAAAAAATGGAAACAGTGTTCCACTTATTATTTTGTCCATAAAATTTGTAAACAAGTTATTTAATAAGTTTTAATTGAAAAGAGGATTGTGGAAAAATCATTCAAAAGCATTGAGGAAAGTCCACTTATTTTTACAACGCATTCCTAGAATAACATCTTGGCAAGATTTGCCAAGTTATAAATCATTTGAATATAAGTCAAACCATTGCTTTAAATTGCTACATTTTTATTACAAAAAGGTCCTAGAAACTAATTAATAAAGTACGATATAATATAGAAGATGTGAAACCTACTACTGTATATCAAAATAAAGAAAAGCATTTCTGACAGTTTGGTGCAAGAAAGACCACTGAAGCTGGGAACAGTATAATATATTATGTTTTAAGTGCATGAAATGTATTTCTATTGATTTTTCATTTTTTTAAATGAACCTTGGAATTTATTGGTTAAAATATAATGTTTTAACTGAAATGTGCAATTGAAACACACAGTCATTATTTCTTGTTGAGAGACAGAAGTGTTTAATATTAACATAGGGAAAACAAGCCTTATTTTTGTTTAAATAATGTAATAATTCTAATTATGCATAATGTATTTTTCCTAGGCTACTTGTTATGTGTAACTCATTCATTACCAGTGTTCGGTAAGCCCTTATTTGTAACTCAAGTACTTTTTCTCATAAGTAACACTGAAGCATACAAATGTTACGTTTAATTTCCCTTCCTCTTAAAGACCTTCTTAACCCGCTTAAAGGGATACTCTAGGCAACATGACCACCTAAGCTTTTTTAGGTGGTCATGATGCCCTGAGTATGCCCTCGCCTTTCTCCCCTCCCTCCGCTCAGCCGATCGGCTGAAACAGCTGAGAGACGCGGAGGACTTTACTCCACCCTCCCAGCTGTCAGTCAGCAGAGCGGGATCGGGATAAATTTATTAAAATAAATAGGTAGTACACACCTAAACGCGTTTCGCGATATACACCTACTGTGGAAGCGATTGTAATCGCGAAACGCGTTTAGGTGTGTACTACCTATTTATTTTAATAAATTTAATTGCAAAACTTGCAAAATTCTCATTTTATTTGCCTTGCGAAGGATCCTGTCGGGAGATTAGGAGATCCGTTGCTCTGTTGAAAGTCACCGGCTGTTGATTACATGAAGTGTCTGATTTAGGCACCCGAAAATGTGAGTTTACTCCCTCTCATTTTTTACTGATTAGTGCAAACCACATTGCTGCGCTATGATTTATTTCTGTTTTATTTAAGGGGTATATCTACATTTAAAGATTTTAAGAAGAAAAAAAGACAGAGAGAGTACTATCACCGTTGTAGGAAGAGCTGACTCTGCCATATTTTCTTCTCAATTCTGTGCGTCAAGGTGCTGAATGTCACAAATGCACTGCATCTGACATATCATCACTCTCACAGAATGCTACGCGGACGTGCGTCCATGGTAGCGGTTTTACGTTCTTCCCTAACTTGCGTCTGTTTGCCACGTACGTTGTGCGTGTGCAGTTCGTTGCGCACGTACTTCGTGTGTGTGGGTCTCTATTGATCATGATTCTATGCTACGACGTACGATAAATTGTGCGGCAACACGGACGTGATAACTGCATTCATCTGACGCAAGCCTGAACGGTGAATTTTGTGGCACTTTGGCTACTCAGAAAGCTGTCAATTTGCCAAATATTGGTGAATCACCAGCAAAATACAGTGCAGTTGCCCCAGATCATCGCAATTCAGCGTCAGTGAAATTGTCCAATAGAGAGGTAATGGTTAATCTATTCAGAGAACGCCGAACTGCACCGAAATGCCCAGATTTTTCGGTGGTTCAGTTTGACAGGTTTAAACAGGTAAAGCCCATAAGATTCAATGTTAGAAAATATTAGCGATTCTCCTATTTTGTTTTATTCAACCGTTTAGGCTGGCGTCAGACGAGTGCACTATGTGCGCCCGTACTGACGTGCCTTCTGGCGTCTATCACAGCATTGAGACGCTGCGACAGGGCCAGCCACACGCTGTAACGCGCGCACGAATTGCGCGCGCAACAGCAGCCGTGCTGCATCCGTTCAGTAGCCCTCTCCATCAAAGCACTAAGACGAGCTTTGACGGAGCTGCAAAGCACGATCGAGCCTTGCAGCGCTGAGTGCACTCAGCGAGGTGGCCAGATGGGCATCGAGTGGAAGGAATGTCCGCTCTCACGGACGTTCCTTCGGTTTTTCAAATAAGCTCGTCTTACACCAGCCTTAGGGCACTATTACACTCTTCGCGCACAAATGTGCGCGTGCGCATAAACGCATTAACGCGAGGGGCAAAACCCTTCGCGCTGAACGTCGGATTACAACGTTCGCGCATACGATGCGCGTTAATGTCTAACACGAGTGACCCTGCGCGAACCCTGTGCGAATGCAGGTTCGTGCGCGCATCCCATACTTAACATTGTGAGCGCAAATGCGTTTGTGCGCTGGTACGCAGATGGTATTACAATTGATGCGCAACTTTTTACGAACGACGTTTGCGCGCATAATTTTAACGTCTTTGAAAAGCTGGTGGTAACTGCAAATCTGAACGTTCTGGCCGAAACGAAATACACCAGCACAAAAAAAAAAATACAGCACAGTATAGTTTCACATTCTACACATACCCAAACAATAAAATTGAGAGGTTGTGCGTGTTTTTATTATTGCTGCAGCATAAATACTCAGATTGATTTTGGCAGACGCAAAAATGGAACGGGAGACAATTGTGGTTCTTAATTCTGATTGGCTGAATCGTATGAAAAAACAGTCTGCCCACCGATTTTCGCGCGCAACGTTAAAGCGTGCACGTTTTTGCGCGTCTTTTTTACACACGATATTTTTTGACGGATGAAAAGATGCTCTCGGATCGTAATACCAGCGTTAATTTACACGCGTTAACGTTTAACGCTGCGCACAAAAAAAAAAATGTACGAATTTGCACGGAGAATGCAATAGAGCCCTTAGTCTTTTCAGTTTCAGCAAAAAGCCCTTCTATTTATTTTTGTAGAATTTTTTTAAGTATTTTTCTGGGTTTTTTTAGGCAAAATTTATGATTCTTTTTTAATGGTGATTTTTATTTTTATTCTTAACACCTTTTAAAAATAGCAGTTTTGTTTTTGTCTTTTTTTATGCGGTGTTCGGCGTCTGGTTGGCTTTTTTTTACTGCATTCGGTGGATCTTCGGCTGTCTTCGTTGATGTTCAGTGGCTGATCGGCGTCATTTGGCAGTCTTCTGTGGATCCCATTCAGCACACTCTAGGGACCCTGTGGTGAGTACTGAATTCACTGCAGGGTCAGCTTACTTGAATCACCAAATTGCACCAAAGCGCGCCGAACGATTCACTTAAATTTTGGTGCTATTTGAATAACTCCTTTAGTGACTCCCTTACACCCATAGAAGTAGGGGATTATGTTGCAAACCTTATTTTTTTTTACCAGATTCAGATATTTGCTAGATTCAGATATTTGCTAGAGTTCTAAAAAGTTAATGCTTTTATCGAGGGTCAATGGCATATACGATATGGATTGCAAGAAAAACATTCATATATGAACATATCATTTATCATTTACATCTAAACATATTAAATGTTATTACGATGAAGCATCACCTTTAATCTCTTTCAGAGAATGCAGCACAAAAAGAAACTCTTAAATAGTTAAAACTAATCTCAATATCAATAATTCCATGAAACTATTTATGTACTGGATAAATTCATAATTTCACACAATGGTTGACTCAAGAGAAATGCTGTTAGCCTTCAACGAAAGAAATTTAAATAAATCATTTAAATGATGCATGCCAGGAAGAAAACAAAAATACTGATGATCCAGAGCAAGATAAAAAATAGTTTTATTGGGAATATTCTTTTGTGCAAGCCAAGTGGAATGCAGAAAATGACTATGTTTTATCATGTAAGCCTCCTAGACACAGGTGACACCCTGATCAGGTGTGCATGTATAATAACTTCCAAAAATAATCATTGTTTTGAATAATTTCTCCAAAATATTGCAGAATCAACATATTCTTTATATGTAACTCATAAATCTCTACCATGGTTGTGAATCCAAATTCAGAGGTGGAAGCTTAACAGCTTGTAGAATTTATTCTTCTGAATGCATTATTGGTTGTAGAATTTATACAAAGCAAAACAGATTGTAAGCATCCATTAACCTCCTCCCAGAGGGGAAATCTTTTGTTTCTCTTGGGAACCTCACTCACATAGTTGAATATTTAGCATGATGTCATAATCCCATAATACTCTTTGCCCTCTATAATGCTTTTGTGTTCCTCTTCTAGTCATTATACAACGCTACTGTTAGGAGAGTTAGAAACGTGACTATGTTAGAAATATCTGTACGATATCTATAAAAAGGTTACAAGTATTAAATATAGAAATTTTACCAAAAGTTACCCACAAATTATACAAAACATAATGGTTGTGAGCATAACATTTGACCCTTTATATTTAATGTTGGTAAAACACAACGGACAGCAGATAAACCTAAACATACAAAGCGATTTTAGTTGTTTTTTCACAGCACATAACATGGAAGGTGTATAAATCTTATTAGTTTTAAGAGAAGATAGCAATTGTTTTTACAGTCTGGTAAGAACACAACATTATTTATAACTTGCAGAAATATAAACCCTTTTGCTGTATCGGAGAGCGTGGACTTAGATGGCATGTCCTACGTATTGTCTGGTAGGTTCACCTTTCCATTCAAGTTCCATTCACCTGCTTCTCCATTTCCCCCCATAACATAGCTGATTGTGTGTATGGTCAAATTGAGGTAATCTCCTGGGGCCGAGTTAGCATGATGTCATGACCAGAGTTAAACACTTTAACTGCAGCATAGGTTCATTTGTACAATTGTACCGCCTCTTCTGCACACCCACAAGGTCATGTGAGGTGTCATTTAAAATGCAAAAATCTAATTTTCTCATTGCAGCATCATTATCTGCTTTTCACTTACAAAGTGAACAAAGTTGCTGCAACTTACCTTCAGATTTTCCAAGTTGGTAGCAAACGTGAAGGGGTGTGTAAATGTGTACTGCATCATCTAAAATATAAACACAGCACCACTGAATTGTATTCTACAGAGAACGGAGTCCTTTATCAGGAAAAAGGTGACAATGACGGTGCATTAGTATAATTTAACCCTTTCGCTGCTGAGCCATTTTACACCTCTGTGCTGAGCTCATTTTTACCAGTTTCGCTCATCATGTTTAAATGCGATTTGAAGCCACGTTTTTTTATACGACCCAGACATATATCGTTCTTTCTGAGAAGACTCGGCAGATTCATAATATATCATTATTATATGTATACGTCATTCCCTGCCTGAATATTTTAACAAAAAATGCAATAAAATTATATTTTTCAATCATCTACATTGTGTAAAGTGTTTTTTTTCACATTTTATCATCCGAGCCTTTGCGGTTATATTTTCTATGGGGTGCGCTTGTTAAAAAAAATTAGAAATATGGACTCATTACATTTTTTTGGGGGGAAATTAAGTGATTTTTAGCAAATGCCCCCCCCATAGAAATAATTGTTAGTGCAGCACCATTGTTCACATTATAATTGAAATGTTTTTTTATTTTTTAAATTTTATTTTTAATTGTTTTTACATGGTCATGTTTGATGTCATTGGAAAGGCCATGCTCTGGCCGTTCCAATGATACCAAACATTAACCTCTAACTGCCATGGATTGGGAGATAGGGGTTCCAATAAACCACCTATCTCCACCATAGGTGGCAGCTAGGGGTTAACTCCTCAACTGACATCATTGCGCGATGATGCCAGTCGTCAGAGGGAGATCCTGGAAGCTTGGCCGACATCCGAGATGTCAGCCTGCTCTGGGAGGAGACCGCGATCCGGCGCCTGTTGGCGCCGAATCGTGATCCAGCCCCCAAGGGGTTAAAGGCAGCCACCGCTTAGAAGGGCAGGCTGTGCCCTTCAAAGCGGTGCTTGCCTTTAGCTTCTGTCCCACACAGATGGGGAGGGAGAGAGGTCCAAAGGACCTACTCCCTCCCCTTCAGGCACCTTTCCCGCACTGGGGGGGATGCCTGTAATAGACGTCATCGCGCTGGCGCGATGATGTCTATCATACCCGCCGGGGTCCCAGAGGCTGGGCTGACATCAAGGATTTCAGCCCGCACTGGGGGGCAGCAGCGATTGGCCGGAATACTGGCCGATCGCTGGCTCCTGTGCAAGGATGCGCTCAGCACGTCCTCCGCACAGGAGAACCACTTGGCTGGACGCGCTGAGCGCGTCCTTGGCAGCCATGTGGTTAAAAAATGTATAATTTTTTTCACTGTACATGGCCAGCAGCTGACCTTTCTAAGCCAGGAGTAGGAGCTTTCAAAGCCATCATCTTAACTTTCAAAGCATGAGTGCCATAAAGCAGTGGGGTGGAAGGGAGGATCCATAGGAGGATTGAGCTTTGCAGCACTGAGCAAAGTAACTGCGCTCAGCAAGGCGGCCAGATGGGTGTCGAGTGGAGCGAACGTCCACTTTCACGGACGTTCCATCTGCTCTCCAAAGACGCTCGTCTGGCCCGGCCTTAAGGGCCAGGCCCACCTGCTTGAGCCAGCCCGCGCCTGTCTATATACAACCAATATGTCAAAGAGTGTAATGGTACAAGTGAGGACTCTGGTGCAAATTCAATCAGGGTATGTTAATGCACATCTTAAATAAACAAAACAATTTAACGTTCTTTACTGTCATTAGCTACACAGATTAACACTGCACTAGATTACAATTTTTATCAAGAGATATGTGCTTTACATCAACCAAATATTAACGTTAAAACAGTCAAAATGGATCATGTTACCACACTTCACTTTGTACAGCTGTGGTGTGCCAATTATTAAAGAACTGAGCTAGAATTCCAATAGCTATAATAGAAACAGCATGCTTAAGAAATATAAATGTATACAATGCAATTTTAACATACTTATAAACACACTTATTCAGCGACTGTGAAGAATAGCCTTACCAAACGTTACCATGGCAATACAGTTGGCAGATATGCATAAACGCAGTGCAGACTTAACATATATGCATGCTAGTTTAACACATGTCATTACATTCTTAATGAACACAATAATTTGTGTTATTACATTCACTGCTGGCTGAAGATACTGTGCTGCCTGGGTCAGGAAATTAAATTCCACCCCACTGCTTTGTCCACTACAACCTGAGCTGAATACACAACAGTGTGTAAAATCATCACAAAATCATCACAAAGGCAAAAAAGAATGTATATATATATATATATATATATATATATATAGATACCAGAACATGTTCAGGGGTACAGGAATGCTCAAGCGCATATGTAGGGCAGGATTCACTAACCGGTAATTTTCTTGCAAATTGTATTTTTGCTATATTTTTGGGTATCTCGATGAAGACCTATAACAAAATTCACTAAGTGACAAGCTCACCCAGTTGGTTTTTGAGAAAATGACCATTGTAGGTATAAGAACTCCAACACGTAGGCTGTGTAATTCCCTATACTTGGCGACGAAAATGGCTGCAGCTGGAAAACAACTTGCATGAAGAACAAAAATGTTTAAAATATAAAAAAACCTTCGGATGTTTCCCCAACCTTTTTGGCAACACCTGCTATATGTTACATCCTCGGCTCCTGCGACGCTCCCTGGGGGGTCTGGACATCCGGCGGTGTCGCTGGCTGGCCGGGTCCCAGGAGTTAGGTCTGACCGGCTGGAGTCTGCAGGGGCGGTGTAACGATACACCCTTATAGGGTGATGGGGAGCTTTTCAGCTGTGAAGTTTGAAGCCTTTAGGGCAGGTTTGTGGTTTGTTGCTGATAGCAGATTCCAGCACACACTTGCAGAACAAGAAACAAGGAAGATAGTGCAGAACACAAACACAAGAGGAAGCCCTGCACTGGGTATGATTTCTCATCTAAAGACAGATTTCAGGACTGGGATAGACACAATGAATTCAGCAAGCTGCAGGGCAGAACTCGGTACTTGAATAACACAACAGTAAAGACTGCTGATCTTAGCACTCCCAGCCAGGGAGGTCAGACAAAGCCCTGAGTCAGGACTGGGGATATACACAATGAATTCAGCAAGAGAGGTCCAAGAAGCCAAGCCAGGTCATACACGGGATATCAGAATACAGAATCAGAAATACAACTTAGGGTACAGACTAGAGCATAAATCGGGAGCCAAAGCCAAGGAGTCATACACAGAAATACAGAAATATAAAATAGCAATACAGGGAGCAGGAACTCCATGGATATAGGTCTATCCTGATCCAAGGATCAAGAGCACTACTGGCCCTATATATGCACTGAGCAGCCAGGTCCTGGGGAGCACCGATCAGCCAGATCCTGTGTGCACCTGAGCAGCCAGATCCTGGGGAGCACCTGAGCAGCCAGATCTTGGGGAGCACCTAAGCAGCCAGATTCTGGGAGCACTGAGCAGCTAGATCTTGGGGAGCATCGAGCAGCCAGATATTGTCAGCACTGGGCAGCCAGATCCTGGGGAGCACCAAGCAGCCAGATCCTGAAGCCAGATCCTGGGGAGCACCTGAGCAGCCAGATCCTGGGTGCAACAAGCAGCCACATCATTGGGAGCACTGGGCAGCCAGATCCTCTACAAAAATAGACTGCCCTCCGGGCAGCCTTAACACCTAGTTGTAAAATAATGCAGGCTGCCACATAAAAGGACACCTTCAACTCTTCTATTTTTGAGCCACAACCCAGACTACAAAGTTGACTGGAGGTCTAATCTTTATACTTAAAATGCAATGAGCTGGTCCAACATTAGTAAAAGCAAACGCTCAGTTTTCAAGTTATGAAGTACCTTAACCACTTGAATGCGGAGAGCGTGCGTGGAGTGTTCACACTTTTCACTCCTGTGTGTTCCATAAACGTCTTCATGTTGCGGCAGCACAGCGCCGATCCAGCGCTAATCTAGAGCTTCAGCCTTAGCTGTGGGACTGCCCCCAACCACAGGAGCCATCATGCATGCGCACAATAACTTCAGAAAGAGGGATTCCTCATGCCGGGGATGGGAATCCCAATTCAGGAGGTGCAGGGGTCCTATGGCACCATAGGAGGTCAAGTGAGGTGTCAAATATTACCTGGAAATATGTAAAAATAATAAATGAAATCAATAAAATAAAAACATTACTTTTGTTCTTTTTTTCGTTGAAACCCAGCAGTATTGTTTACTTTTCAGTAATAAAGTGAATAATATTTCTGTAGTAACTCATCTTCTCATTTCCCACAATGTCAGCAAGTATGATGGTGATGGTGCAAAGCGTAATTACGCATTGTTTCATTTAAGGCCCGCGTCAGACGAGCGCAATTTTTGCGACCGTCTGACCGCACTGTTTGCTGTCCGTTGTGGCTTTTCAAAGTCAATAGAGAACAACACACAAAGCACATGTGCACTTTTTCAAGCGCGCGCAATGCATGTTGCAACGGACGCCAAAATGGCATCGACGTGAAAAAGCTAGACGGACATAGAGAAACAACTGCATACAGTTTTTTTTCTTTTTCTCAACATCAGTCAAAATTAACTGATACATTGTAACCACAATCTCATCAGTTAAAAAGTACGTCCGTTACTGTGTGCAGTCAGTGCGCTCGTCTGACCCCAACCTAAAACGTAAGCCGCTTCTCGGAGCGCAGGGGGTACTTTAGACCCCAGCATCAACTTTTTGAACTTCCTGCAAGTTCTTGTCAGGTGTCATTAGAAAAGTCAGAGTCAGTTCTTTCCAATGATACCAATCATGACCATATTATATGTAAAAATAATAAAAAATAAAATCAATTGTAAAATTTCTTTTTTCCCCTCTGCTCTAAGACAGTGGCATTATTCGCTTAAGGGGCCACACACATGTACCGTATTTTTCGCTCCATAAGACGCACCTGACCATAAGACGCACCTAGTTTTTAGAGGAGGAAAACAGGAAAATAAATATTCTGAAATCAAATAGTGTAATAATGGATATTGCCCCAGCTCCTCTCATGGATATACTACCCCAGCTCATGGATACTGCCCCCCAGCTCATGGATACTTTCCCCCAGCTCATGGATACTGTCCCCCAGCTCATGGATACTGCCCCCCAGCTCATGGATATTGCCCCCCAGCTCATGGATACTGTCCCCCAGCTCATGGATATGCCCCCCAGTTTATGGATATGCCCCCCAGCTAATGGATATGCCCCAGCACATGGATTTGCCCCAGCACATGGATTTGCTCCCCAATTTATGGATATGCCCCAGCATATGGACTTGCCCCAATTTATGAATATGCCCCCCAACTTATGGATAATGCCCCAGCACATGGATATGCCCCAGCTCACTCATGGATTTGCCCCAGCTCACTCATGGATTTGCCCCAGCTCACTCATGGATTTGCCCCAGCTCACTCATGGATTTGCCTCAGCTCACACATGGATATGCCCCAGCTCACACATGGATTTGTCCCAGCTCACACATGGATTTGCCCCAGCTCACACATGGATATTGCCCCAGCTCACTCATGGATATGCCCCAGCAGCTCATGGATATGCTCCAGCTCGCTCATGGATATGCCCCAGCTCTCTCATGGATATGCCCCAGCAGCTCATGGATATGCCCCAGCTCACCTGCCGCCGCCGCCGCGTTCGGCTCCCTCTGAGCATGCGTCCAGCGGCAGGAAGCTTGGGCACTCGACTGGGGGAGCCACGTGACCGCGATCTCGCGAGATCGCGGTCACATGGCTCCCCCAGGCGAGTGCCCAAGCTCCTTGCCGCTGGACGCACGCTCAGAGGGAGACGAACACGGCGGCGGCAGGTGAGCTGGGGCATATCATGGGGCATTCGCTCCATAAAACGCACCCACTTTTCCCCCCACTGTTTGGGGGGAGAAAAGTGCGTCTTATGGAGCGAAAAATACGGTATTTAAAACAACTAATTGTATTCAAGAACTTATTAGAAAATTGGACCGAGGTTTTGTTCGCCACCATCAAGGTTGATCCATTATCAAGGTCGGTGTTGAGCCGAAACGGCGGTCCAATTTTAATAATTTCTTGAATAAAATTTGTTGTTTTAAATACACGTGTGCGGCCCCTACACTGCTGGATATACTATTTTCTACTTGGGACCTAGCACCGTGGCTATCTTTCAGAAACAGTTTGAGAACACTTGCTGATAGGTGATGCTGGGACTATACTTGTGTGTGTGTGTATATATTTATAGTATTTGCTTGTTTTATTTTTTTGTTGTTGTTGGGGTTTAGGTTAGAAAACAAACAAACCAATTATCTTCTTCCCCCATCCCTATAAGGGTTATTCGAAGAGCACCAAACGGTGAATTTCACCATACGTTGCAATTTTGGGGCAATTCATCTATTCAGAAAGCTGAAAGATCTCCAAAATCTGGCATATTAACAGTGAAATATGGAGCAGTTCACTGCAGATCGCCGCAATTTCTTTCGGCGGCAGTGAAATTGTCCCATAGAGAAGTAATGGTTAATCTATTCAGAAAACCGCAAACTGCACCGTAGTGTCAGTGAAATGCCCTGATTTTATGTGGCTCAGTTTGACAGGTTTAACCTCCCTGGTTCGGGGTTAAATTTCAGCATCGAAAACGGTAACCCTGAGCCACACTCGGGCTGATATATACCTGTCCCTGCATTCCCTCGATGTCCTCTCGCAGTTACCTTCGTCCATTCGCAGTGTCCTGCTTGGATGCCGCGATCGGACGGAGGCGACTTCGGGAGGACATCGAGGGAACTGTTTTTGTAAGGTGGTTTTGTTTGTAATGCACAAGTAATCTAGTTACAGCATATATAAGTGGAAGTGACCCTTTAACCATGTGCAAAGCAGACTGCTATCTCCCAGAAAGGTTGACCAGTACTGAAATGCCAAGGATGTCTCCTCTGCACAAGAGATACAACTGCAAATATTACTTACTTACTTACTTACTTGAGCCTTGGCTCACTGCATGTAATAGGCTGCATTCATTGAAAATATTGCTGCATACAGCGATTTGCAGAAAATGTTTAAACAACATAAAACATCACTTTTAAATGTATGTTTTATTAATATATTTAAGATTTATTGAATTTGAAAATATGGATTACTACGAACATTATCTGTCCCTTTAACGTATGGAATATGGAACTAAATTAAGATCATATCAAGTACAACTATTAATTGTGGCATTTTCCCAAGTCATTAATAGTATTAATTTATACTGGCATACTAAATTGGTTACTAGCCTAATCAACTACCAAATATTTCCTATTCAGCATTATTATCAACACTGCGACTATAAATCAAACAGTTTCCAACTAGATATAGTAAGCCCATTAATGGATAGATGATTAGTCAAGTCAATTAAATACTAATTACATTGCAAAAATGCTCAATAATACATTTTTTCCTTTGTGTGGAGATAGTTATGCTGACTTAGTGCAATTCACTAGAGATGTAAGACACTTCAAACCTTCTTAAAATACAGTTGACAATATTAAACGGTGATTCTGAAAGCATAGGAATTAATTTTAAAGGGAATTTACTCCAGAACTTTCTATATTTCAATCCAAGAATTGGTAATAATAACATTTTAACTGTATGGAAAAAATGAGCGAAACAAAAGATACTATTAATCTGTAAAATTTTATTATTTATGCTAATTACATATGGACTTGCCACTTAAATTAATAACATAATATAATAGTATAAGATTCAAATAATCAATATGACATAATATTTTAATAAAAATATAACCTTGTTAAAAGTTTCAAAATAAATATATTACATTCTAATTCACTCATTATTTAAAATGATGTTTATCTGGCTAAAAAAATAAACATCTATGGATGTATCAAATCCCTCTAAAAATACATCCGATGGCTATATTTTCAAAAGCTGGAAATAAGTATTTACAGTTGTGTTCAAAATTATTCAACCCCCACTGAAATTGAGTGTTTTAGCCAGTTTGACATTGATTTTGATCATTCAGTCATCTTGCTTACAATTAAATCAAAGAGGCACGCGTAGGTCAGACAAATATAACATAACATTTATAATGAAATAACCACAAGTGTCTTTTCTGTGCTCACATCATTATCAGTTTTATTCAACCCCAAGTGACATTCAATCTTAGTACTTAGTACAACATCCTTTTACAGTTATAACAGCTTTTAAACGTGAAGCATAGCTTGACACAAGTGTCTTGCAGCGATCTATGGGTATCTTCGCCCATTCGTCATGGGCAAAAGCCTCCAGTTCAGTCACTTCTTAGGCTTGCGCACTGCAACTGCTTTCGTTAAGTCCCACCAGAGGTTCTCAATCGGATTTAAGTCAGGTGACTGCGATGGCCACTCCAAAATGTTCCAGCCTTTAATCTGCAACCATGCTGTAGTGGACTTGGAGGTATGCTTGGGATCATTGTCCTGTTGAAAGGTCCAACGTCTCCCAAGCGTCAGGTTTGTGACGGACTGCATCACATTGTCATCCAATATCTCCTGGTACTGAAGAGAATTCATGGTACCTTGCACATGCTGAAGCTTCCCTGTACCTGCAGAAGCAAAACAGCCCCAAAGCATGATTGACCCCCCGCCATGCTTCACAGTAGGCAAGGTGTTCTTTTCTTCATAGGCCTTGTTCTTCCTCCTCCAAACATAGCGTTGATACATGGGTCCAAAAAGTTCTAATTTTGTTTCATCAGTCCACAGAACACTATCCCAAAACTTCTGTGGTTTGTCCACATGACTTTTGGCATACTGCAGTCGACTCTTCTTATTCTTTGGAGACAGCAAGGGGGTGCGCCTGGGAGTTCTGGCATGGGGCCTTCATTACGCAGTGTGCGCCGTATTGTCTGAGCTGAAACTTCAGTACCCACATCTGACAAATCTTTTCTCAGTTCCTCAGCAGTCACACGGGGACTTTTCTCCACTCTACGCTTCAGGTAGCGCACAGCAGTCGAAGTCAGCATCTTCTTTCTGCCACAACCAGGTAGCGTTTCAACAGTGCCTTTGCCTTGAATTTGCGAATGATGCTTCCTATGGTCTCTCTTGGTATGTTTAACATCTTTGCAATCTTCTTATAGCCATTGCCTTCTGTGAAGAGTAATCACCTCTTCTCTTGTCTTCCTGGACCATTCTCTTGACTTCACCATGTTTGTAACCACATAAATATCTAGAAGGAGCTGAGTATCACAGTCATTTTAAAGCTGCCTAATTGGTGCTTATTATGCTTTATTGCTGCTCCGTGACATCCACAGGTGGTTTCAATACCTGATTGAAAACACTTGAATGAACCTCTGTTCTTCAGAGTGGTAGTCTTTAAGGGGTTGAATAATTGTGTCAATGAAGAATTCACAAAAGAACATTTACTACTGTATTACAAAACCAATTGATGTCATTTTAGTTGCATATGGTTCTTTAAAAAGTCGTTGTAGGATTTCATTCTGAATACTATTACTAATGTACACTAAATTCCCTAAAACCCTTTACAGCATTGGGGGTTGAATAATTTTGAACACAACTGTATGTATCCAAATAAGTAGTGTAAGCAAAATGTAATTTGGATAGTCGTAGTGACTGAGTACCCCACCTTTTTCCCTTCTCAGGGGGATGGGGTAGGCTCAGAGACCTGATTCAGCCCTTGGAGAATGGAGGGGGTTTAAGATCAGGGATCTAAACATTTTAGAACAGGGATCTTCGCTTCATGAGGTCCTGTAAGCTTGGCTTTTTTCAGGGCTCAACTTTGACCAATGACACTCCAAGCTTCCCGTGGTCACATGACAGAATGCGGTTTCCAGAAAGAAAGCAGCATGTGACGTACAAGAAGCACAGAGGAAGCTGAATTGGCGCCTGCCACGTAATATGGAACTAAAATGGGGAAGCAGGCGCAGATTTTCCTCCTTAGCGTCATGTTTTAGCGCTATATTACGGGGCAGGCACTGATTCAGCAGCCTGCCCCTTCCGTAGGACTCCATTGAGGCTTTGCCTGCTGGTCACATGACCTGCAGGATCTCGCCTCTCGTAGATCCTGCAGGTCGGAGGAGTGATTCCCGCAGGGAACCTGGGGACTTTTTTCACCACCCTCTCTGCTCCAAGTGGCCAGAAGCAGCAGATCAGGCCACTGTTCTCGCCACGGGATTAGAGGTGAATTTGTGATTTTTGGGAGCAATTTGCAGCTGGAGATAACTGATTCGGCGGAAGCGGAATCAGTTAACACCAGCTCCTAGCTGTGGTTAACTTTTCAGTTATCTGCAGTGGGACGTAATTACACGCTTCACAAACTGTGATCTTAGTAGTGTAATAATATATATATTTCTACAGGACAAACCACACTGGAAAAAGAGCTATGATTTATTAAAGCAGATATAAAAGAAAAAACACAGCATACATTTTAAATGCATTTTATTTCATTGTAAGTAGACCTATGTATGACAAAATGTGTTCCATGTGAAATGATTCTTCTGAAAGATAAGGCATGATTTGATGTCCAGGAATATTGCTCATGCTGTGTTTTGGTTTGTATGAAACTTGACTATGCATTAGTTTCAAAGAACCCTAATTGTGTCATCATGCATTGCACTGCAATGGATAATTTAGTGGTAGCTGGCAGGCCAACCCCAACCCCCACCTATGTACAATGGATGTGGCCCTTAACCCCTGCGCTACCTTCTGATTTTCCAAAAACTCACGATCAGGTACCAGTAATTTTTGGAAAATCCTTTAAGTGTAATAACCTATTTGGAAGGCAGATATTGCCATCTGTTGGCCAAAAAGAGTTACATTAGTTCTGTTTTTCAGGCAGACTCAGCTGGGGAGATGTGAAACACATTTCCCAGCAGGTTTTAAAAAGTGTTAGCAGCTCAGGTATCATATACAAGGTGCTGAAACTTGAGGGCTCCTTCAGGATCCCAGATGCAAATTAATTTAATTTGTAGCAAATGATTTTCCTTTGCAATGATTAAGCACAGCCCCAGATCGAGTTAACACAATCTTGAGCTGCTGATGATGATTTTGTATACATGGTGAGGTTAATGCAAGTAGTGCAGGGCATTCCCTTGGACCTGCACCTAAAGCTTGTACTCTCATAGATATCTATGCAATCAGAACTGAGTGTTACATGGTTTAGCATCTTTAGAGGCAATCAAATGATCTGCAGATTATTTGGTTAGCACAATGTAATGATTAAATTCAAATCGTTCACAAATTAGTTATAGTTAACATGGTAATGACAGGTTCATTTTAAACAAATTTGTGCGAATAATCTCCACAAATTATTACATCAGCAACACTTAAGATTTTCATAGCAATATTTTGTTTTCCTTATGCGAAATTAGAAAAAACAAATGCCATTATGGGGAGCACACGAAACGTAAGAGTAGAAAAACGTACAGTTCAACTGCATTTCAGTCTTTATTAAAAACAGTTACGCCATCTTTGAGGGATTTAAGGAAATGATAATATTGCCTTATATTATTGGTGCTAATCCCTTAAATCTCATACAAGCTATTTGCATAAATTGAAGTAACTCATGTATGGCAGAAATTGTAGCACTTCACAATGGGTATTATCTCTCTAGCCTTGATAAATGACTCCTACTGTGTTTGCTTGGGGCAATGTTGGAACTGAAGAAAACTCAATTTAGAAAGATTTCATGTGTACATTGACTGTCTATAATATTAGGAAGAACATTATAGAATCCTAAGAAAACATTATTAAAAATGGCATCATGATAATACTGCAATGATTAAGCTATGGGAATGTAATGGAGTGCACTATAACATGGTTTTACTTTTATATTGTACCATATTGCTTATTCCCTTGTCACCCTAAAATGTTTAATAGATCTGCCTCTGTAAAGCAGTTGGGAGAGGGCTAATGCGGTTCCACAATTAATCTGATTTCACTGCAGCACATATGCAAACGAGCCTTTTTTTTCTGTGATTGTCAATCTCGAATTCATTTGTCTTACTTTTCTTTTATTGTTTTACCATCTCGATACATCTGTTTAACATGAGATGCAAAAAATGACAGCATTCAGACAGCTACCGCATCCAATGACAAAGATTACTGTCATCCAGACTCATCACTTAATTCATCATTGGCAATGGTGCATTCCATTTTGCAGTATCTTAGCAACCGCCAATAAAAACTAAACATGGTTTCCATGTGATGAAGCCGAAAAGCATATTCAAGAATACCTTTACATAAATAAAGTATAATAATTTTACTTTACATTTTTATTTTAATAAATGGGAAAGGCTCAGCTATATTATTTAAATAGTAAGTTTATTTTTTCCAAGATAAAGCTCTCAAACAGCAATATACAGTAATAGCGCTGTCTTTCTACAACTAGCTTGATTTATTGATCTCAGGGCATAATAGTGTCTTGGAGTGGCATTCATCGCAAACAAAGATATACATAATTTTAGATTGTATATGCTTTTCATTCAAATGTATTCCAGGAGAGAAAAAAAAATGTTATTTAAAATGGTATAAAAATTCTGCACCGTCTAGGAAGCTCTTTGATTTCCAGAGCAGCCCTTTTAGATGTTTAATGCAGCTCTATTTAAGAGCGCAGGCCATTAATTTGTTCCCATGCATACTGACTTTAAAGTAATCTCTGAACAAAAGGCTTTATAAAAATAACAACTCTTTATATCTAAAATAAATGCTTCATGACTCTCCATCCTCCTTAAAATCTATTTTGGAAGATTACTCTCTAATTTCCCATTCAGTTTCAAAATGTTAATATGTGAATTTTTAAAGGCTGAACGATATAGGTTTGATTTAACACAACAATGAGTGAGGGTGGCCATTATTTAGAAATCATTGCGCCAAGCGTGCATAAGAAACGCGTGTGATCGGACGCATTTAAAATGTGTGCATTATGGTATTGTGACTTTAAATATTGAACTATATAAAATTATTACTAGCACATTTTGAGTATTAGCTTTTAGTGGAAATGTTGTGTGATTTCCACTCATTTCATGACATTGTAATGATGTTACCACACACAACTTTATCTTGCTTGAAAAGGTGAAGTCATGAATGATTTCTCCAATTTAAAAGCACTCAACCCTCACAGTGCTAGAAATGAATATTTTGCATACATTCATGCAAGAATGATTCAATTTAAGATTTCTATTTTCAAACCTTGCTTGAAATCTTCTCTGTTAGTAGTAAAATTGGTGAAATCTGTAATAAGATTTATTGCAGATGACTAGCATGTTATTTAGTATTTCATGTTAACATGACTTTAGTGTAACCTGGCAGTAAATTAATCCATCTTCTTACCTTTGTTATGGAGAGGATGCTTTTGTTTTTAAAGCTGTGCTTTTAGTACAAATGGTTTTAATTAAAGTATATTATGAACTACATGTTTGGGGAAAAAAACATGTTTAATTTGATTCTCCAAAAAATCCCTCATTGCAGAACTTTACTGTCTCCAACACTTTCTCCTTCATACTTTCCTTGATGCACTATCAGCGTTATTCAAAGAGAGTCGATCTGGCCCTGAAAGGTAACCGAACAGTGAAATTCAGCGTACGGTTACCTTTCCTGGCCATTCGGCTATTCTGAGACAGGCAGTTCGCCAAATGTTGGCGAATTGCCTGCACATACGTTGCCTGTTCGGTGCCTGTTTGAGGGCATTGAAATCCCCATAGAGAAGCAATGCTTTGTCTACTCAGAGAACACAAAACAGCAGGGAAAAGTTGCTGAAATGCCCTGCTGTTCAGTGGTTTAATTCGCCAGATTTAATCAGGCGATTCCCATAGGCTTCAATGTTAAAAAATATTCCCGTTTTCATGCAATATCTAACAAACCGTTTATCATTTTATTCTGCAGTAAAAAGTCTCTTTATGTATAGATTGTTTTAGGATCTGTTAGGCATTTTTTGGGATTTTTTTGGCAATTTTTTTTTCTGGTTTTCTTTTTAAATCGTTTTTTTCTAAATCGTTTTTTCTTTTTTCTGTAACAGACCTTTTTATTATCATTCATAGGATCTTATATGTAAATTTCAGACATTTTCATTCAGTAGTTTTTTGTAAACAGTGTTTTAATTTTCAAACTTTCAAGCGTACTGGTTTTTTTTTTTTACCTCGTTCGTCAGCGTGTCGGGTTTTTCCGGCGGCTGCTTTGCGCTGTGATCGGCGGCTACTCAGATTTTTCCGGCATGTTCGGCGGGGTTAATCCAGCTGTTTCTGCGGGTTTCGGTGAGTGTTCGGTGAGTGTTCTGCGGGTTTGCGATGGGTTTTCCCTGCAGTACGGGGACCCTGCAGTGCTTGCCGAATACACCGCACGGTCGGCGAACTAGGATCGGCGAACTAGGATCTGCGAATGGCCCCGAAGTGCAGGGAACAAAAAGTCACTGAACGGGCGGTGACATTTCAAAACTCTTTGGATAACCCTGTATGTCACACTAAAAAAGTGCACATTGCAGCTTTAAACTATCAGGGTTAATCAGAGACAGGTGAAAAGCAGGAGAATGGCTGGAGAATAGAAACTTCTAGGTCAAAATAGCCAATTTGGAAAGTGAGATAAATGGGAGAATTTTTCTGGTTTGGCTATTTTGACCTAGAATTTTCCATTCTCCAGCCATTCTCCTGCTTTTCACCTCTCTCTGAATAACCCTGTGTGTAAAAAAACGTAGTTCTGAACTATTTTGAAATGTAGAGTTAAATATGGCTACAGAAAATAGAGAATAACCTGCATAGAAAAAGAACACTATCAGGCTTACAACACTTTCAGGGTAATTCAAAGAGATCCGAATTGCTTGAGAAAGGTAACCGAACGCTGAAAATCAGCGTTCGGTTACCTTTCTTGTCCATTCGGCTATCCAGAGAGCAGGCAATTCGCCAAATCCTGGCGAATTGCCTGAACATACGGTGCCTGTTCGGTGCCTGTTCGAGGGCAGTGAAATCCCCATGAAAAAGCACTGCTTCGTCTATTCAGAGAACACAAACCAGCAGTGAAAGGTTCCCGAAATGCCCTGCCATTCGGTGGTTTAATTCGGCAAGTTTATTCAGAAGAATCCCATAGGCTTCAATGTTAAAAATATTCCCGTTTTAATTCAATATCTAATAAACCGTTCATTATAAAATTCTGCAGTAAAGAGTCTCATTATTTATAGATTTTTTAGGATATTTTAAGGTTTTTTCTGGATTTTTTTTTAACCCTTTCGCTGCTGAGGCATTTCCCGCCTGTGTGCTGAGCTAATTTTTACCGTTTTGTGCTCATCATGTTTAAATGCGATTTGAAGTCAAGTTTTATTATATGACACAGACAAATTATATATCCTTTTTTTCAGCAGACTCCACAGATTCAAAATATATCATTATTATGTGTATAAGTAAAGATTTTTAAACAGAAAAGAAAAGTGTAAAAAAAATAAAAATTTTGTTAAAATTCAGATGAACAACATTGCATATTTTTTTCTATCTACACTTTATGACCAGAACGTTTGTGATTATATATTGATACATTAGGTGCCTTTTTAAAAATGGTGTAATGGAGAATATTTCATGTTTTTTTGTACAAAAATATGCAGTTTTCTAAAAATCAAAAAAATCTGCTTTTTTCTTATGTCATGACTCATTGTATGTAATACATAAAATTAGTATATCTAAACCAATTGAAATGGAAAATTGATATATTTTCTGAAACTAGACAAAACTCCGCAAAAAAAGAGACATTTATGACACATTTTTAAATTTATTTTGTTATTCGTAACTTTATTCAAAAAACATCATATTTAATGTAAAAAAAAAATCATAATAGGTCAAGATTTATATTGCATAATTTCATATTAATTTTTGGGGTAAAATATTTTTTTCTTTTGCTTAACTATATAAAAATATCCCTCCTGTAAAATAATAGATCCAATTTGATTGCATAGATCAAGTTTAGAGAAGCTTTTTATGAGAGGAGGCATACCTGCAATTAAATGGCTCTAGCTCGACAGGGATCTAAAATATGCCAAATAAAGTATATATCCGGACAAAGTAGACTTCCAGATGAATCAAACGTGGGGTTACTTATTATTCTATCATAAATATTGAGCCCGCAACAACTTGTAAAATTTGGATTTGTGCTAAAAAAATAAATAAATGTAAATTCCACATGATGTTGCACCTCTATTTTTATGATAGAATTTTATGTAACCCCTCATTTGATTCGTCTGGGTGTCTAGTTTCTCCTAATATATACTTTATGTGGCCTGTTTTCATTTCCTGTTGAGCTAGAGCCATTTAATTGCAGGTATGCCTTCTTAAAAAAAAAAAAACACTCACAAAATTTTCCCCATGAATTTGTGCTCAACAATTATGTAGTCTATCAACAATTGTATAGTTACTCAAAATGCTGCACAAACACATAACAAGCCCGCCACACATTTTACATTCACTCAATCAGTTGGATTGGCACATGGGGCATCCATGTGAGTAGTAACGCCACGTCAAGGCCCCAACCAGGTTACTGACCATTCACACATCTTTCACATCTGTTTCACTCACTGAATCACACACCTTTCATGCAAGAAGCTAGTAAAAGTTGAGTGGGTGACATTAAGGGGGCAAAGAAGGGAAAAGTGCAGAAACACGGAAGGGGAGAAGAGAAAGATACAAAAGGGCAAAAGGGAAACACAATGAGGATTAGAGGGGGTGGAATAGAAACACCCCCCCATTCACATCTGTTTCACTCACTGAATCACACACCATTCATGAAAGAAGAGAGGTAAGGGAAGTGGGTGAAGGGAAGGGGCAAAGAAAAGGGCAGAGACAAAGAAGTTGAAGACACACCATTAACACCGCAGTTAAATCTGTCTTCAGAGGCTTCTTTCTACATCTAACATACGGAGGACATCAGATTGTTGGGGATGGGGCAACCTTTTTTATTGTATGTGGGGTGAATTACATTATAACTGGGGATGGGTATTGAACTGTAAGTGGGTAGTGAAACGTGGTGGGTATTGAACCGTGGTGGGTAGTTTTTTTATTAACGTTTGAATTAACACTGCTATAAAATAATGGGGCTGGTTTTGTTTTGTATTTTTATTTGGGAAAATTTAGAGGAATAGCACTATCCAGGAATAAATGCCAGCATGATCCGGGCAAGCTCTGTCCAGATTACACTGCATTGTGTCCATCAGAATGTCATCAAGATCTGTAAAGATCTTAACGGTGCTATTGCCAGATTTATCAAGAAGCACAAAATCAGTGACATACCTCAACCTGAAATCTGTTTATTCTCAGCCGAGAAACAATTCGGTCCCGGTATGCCACTAGTAATGTGTCACTGTATGATAAATCTTAAAGCAATCAGGCACACAAAGACCTGGTTTGGAGGGACAGTCGGGGCAATGAAGGCGGCCAACTACACGCGCTGCTGCGCAAAGACGCCAGGTTAAGCCGCGAACTATCTATCTATCCTAGACCCAGATAATTACGCGCGCTTCTCTACCCGTCCCGGCCACACTACCTCTCACAACAGGCACGTAGAGCGCGATATACTGATCCCAGGATTGCAACGCAGCACAAGTCTTCTCCTGACGCACGTACTCACCACGTCTCTCACAATCCTGGAACTCACTTTCTTATTCTATTAGTAACGCTGCCACCAGTCCTCACGGACACTATGCGCATCGCAACAGGAGACGCAGGGCTTAGCAGCCGCACTATCCTAGACTCGGACAGTGACTACAATTCCCACAATTCCCTGCCGTTTCCTGACGACCGCAACACGCAATTTCTTATATATAACCGAGCTTAAGGCAAATAGCAATACTCTGAATCTCTTAGTTAGCGTGGATTTGATCAGCCAGAGTCAAAACTTAAATATTTTTCTGTTTATTTATGATAGAAGAATCACAGGGCTTGGTTGCATAAAAAAAATCATAACTAGAATAAATCAATTACTTATACAATACACAGCAAAATATAAAGAAAAAGGTGTTAATCACAGAGCCTTACTTACGACGGAATACTCAGTAACTGGCATCGGTGCCTCCTGGGATCTGGAGAGAGCATGGACAGATCAGTCCTCTTTAGAAGGAATCCCAAGTGATCAGCCAAAAACACATGGCCAGTGTTCCGAATTTATAAACGTCCTGATCTTTCCAGCCCCCACCCATAGTGTCCTGGACTTCATTTCCCAGGGTGCAATTCTCGTTCATGCTCAGTAAGCTTGTCAATTAATCTTTAATTGCCTAAAGGCGTCCCTCTTCCCTCCAGACCCCCTTAGAGATCAAGGATGTGCTTCCTTTCTTTGAAGATCGTGTTCAGCTCTCTTGGTGCCGATTTGTCTGCTAAGGTGTGATTTGCTATGGCAGTGTACAAAAGAAATTTCCTTTTTACAGCTATGTGTTACATCCTCCCCCCAAGGGAGAAAGCTAAACCTTTTGATTACATTTCAGCTGAAAACCCAGGGATACACTTACCAAATGGTCAGACACAAATATGAACATAACTCTATATGGAGGAGATAGACACATATATACAGGCAGACCCTTATATAGATAGGAATATAGATCTAGTCTGCCACACATATGCCTTGCGAGAAGTGAGATATGGTACAAGCATCTGGTCAGACTTGTCCACTCCCCCATGTATCAATTATAATCTTGAACACATAGGGGTTTCATGACAGGGGAATCTCTCCATCTGACGTGAACTGCAGATGTGCATTCATTATGTATTGTTGTAAGCAGATGCACATCCTTTTTGTCTGTGTATTTCACAGCCAGCAGTTCACCGCAGCGCAAGGCAGATGTTTCTCCTCTCTTTTGCTTCCCAAACTGTTTTGTTGGAAAGCCTTTCCTATTCGAACGGATCGTGCCACAGGCTCCAGTACCATTGCTGTACAAAAATGTGTACAGCGGCACACCCGTGTAAAAGTTATCTGTATAAATACAGTAACCTTTACCGAATAGTGGATAAGAGAGGTCCCACACTATTTTTTCAGTGGTGGAGAGAGAGGGGGGCAGTCAGGAGGGGCCAGCTGTGAGTCCTTGCCAGTGTATACACGAAAGCGATACATGTATCCACTGGAGCTTTCGCACAGCTTATAAAGTTTTATCCCATAGCGAGCTCGCTTTGAAGGGATGTACTGCTTGAAAACAAGACATCCCTTGTAAAGCAGCAAGGACTCATCGACTGACAGGTTTTGGCCTGGAGTGTATAACTCTTCAAATCTTGCCATCAGATGGTCAAGAAGTGGCAGCAACTTGTACAGTCGGTCGTGATCTGGGTGGTCACGGGGCAAAGCATTTGCATTATCATTATAATGCAAATACCGCAGGAGCAATAAATATCTGTCCCTGCTCATAGTAGCAGGGAAGATAGGGGTGGTTTGGGTACTCTTTTATGACCAGTATGAGGATATGCTTGGTTTTTGCACAATCCCCATCTGCAGAGTGAGGCCCCAGAACTTCCTCATCTCTGGCAAACTGGTCGGGGTCCATTTACGCGCCCTCGCACTTGGCAACAATTCTGCCCCTAGACCTTGAAAATATTGTTCAGCATACAGATTGCTCTGCTGAACAATAAATTCCAAGAACCCATCATCTATATATAGTTGAAAAAAGTTGATGGGTTCAAAATTAGTGGTGTCCACTAGGACAGTGGTCCCCAACCCAGGCCCTCAGGGCCCACTAACAGGCCAGATTTTGCAGATCACCTTGGGGAAATGCAGACTGAATCCTGCAATCACTGAGCAGCAAATCATAACACCTGTGCTGTGCTTCAGATATCTTGCAAACCTGGCCTGTTAGTGGGCCCTGAGGGCCTGGGTTGGGGACCACTGCACTAGGATATCAAGATTGCCAGAAAATTGTGGCAATTCTGGCTGGACCATATTAGGGGAGGTCCAGTCAGATCCTGGTTCAGGCATCACCACAGCCTGTGTTGCAGATACCCCTGCAATAGGCCGTTGGGCCGGTGCAGGATCAGGTAGTGCAACTACAGACCGTGCGGTCCCTGCACTACCACGGGAGCACCCTGGTAACTCCGTGCGGCCACGCCGTGGCTCATCACGTAGCTCTTCGTCGCTGGAACCGTCACTATCTGACAATGCTCCAGGGACAAAGTCACTGTCTGAATCTTCAAAAGATTCATCAGCGCAGGGATCACAGTCTGACATCATAAGGACGTCAGCTGCTTCCTCAGTGCTTAGAAACCTTTTAGCCATAATTTGCTTTCTGAAAATGTATTTTCAAAAGAAAATTACGCCGTTTGATAGTATCTATATATATATATGTGCATATATATATATATATGCACGTGTGTGTGCGTATATAATATATATTCTATATATATATATATATATAAGCGTGTGCGTGTGTGTGCGTGTACGCGTGTGTGTGCGCGCGCATATATATGTATATACAGTTGTGTTCAAAATTATTCAACCCCCAATGCTGTAAAGGGTTTTAGGGAATTTAGTGTACATTTGTAATTGTATTCAGAATGAAATCCTACAAGCACTTTTTAAAGAACCATATGCAACTAAAATGACATCAATTGGTTTTGTAATACAGTAGTAAATGTTTCTTTTGTGAATTCTTCATTGACACAATTATTCAACCCCTTAAAGACTACCACTCTGAAGAACAGAGGTTCATTCAAGTGTTTTCAATCAGGTATTGAAAACACCTGTGGATGTCACGGAGCAGCAATAAAGCATAATAAGCACCAATTAGGCAGCTTTAAAATGACTGTGATACTCAGCTCCTTGTAGACATTTACTGGTGTGGTTACAAACATGGTGAAGTCAAGAGAATGGTCCAGGAAGACAAGAGAAGAGGTGATTACTCTTCATAGGAAGGGCAATGGCTATAAGAAGATTGCAAAGATGTTAAACATACCAAGAGAGACCATAGGAAGCATCATTCGCAAATTCAAGGCAAAGGGCACTGTTGAAACGCTACCTGGTCGTGGCAGAAAGAAGATGCTGACTTCGACTGCTGTGCGCTACCTGAAGCGTAGAGTGGAGAAAAGTCCCCGTGTGACTGCTGAGGAACTGAGAAAAGATTTGTCAGATGTGGGTACTGAAGTTTCAGCTCAGACAATACGGCGCACACTGCGTAATGAAGGCCTCCATGCCAGAACTCCTAGGCGCACCCCCTTGCTGTCTCCAAAGAATAAGAAGAGTCGACTGCAGTATGCCAAAAGTCATGTGGACAAACCACAGAAGTTTTGGGATAGTGTTCTGTGGACTGATGAAACAAAATTAGAACTGTTTGGGCCCATGGATCAATGCTATGTTTGGAGGAGGAAGAACAAGGCCTATGAAGAAAAGAACACCTTGCCTACTGTGAAGCATGGCAGGGGGTCAATCATGCTTTGGGGCTGTTTTGCTTCTGCAGGTACAGGGAAGCTTCAGCGTGTGCAAGGTACCATGAATTCTCTTCAGTACCAGGAGATATTGGATGACAATGTGATGCAGTCCGTCACAAACCTGAAGCTTGGGAGACGTTGGACCTTTCAACAGGACAATGATCCCTAGCATACCTCCAAGTCCACTAGAGCATGGTTGCAGATTAAAGACTGGAACATTTTGGAGTGGCCATCGCAGTCACCTGACTTAAATCCGATTGAGAACCTCTGGTGGGACTTAAATAAAGCAGTTGCAGTGCTCAAGCCTAAGAATGTGACTTAACTGGAGGCTTTTGCTCATGACGAATGGGCAAAGATACCCGTAGATAGCTGCAAGACACTTGTGTCAAGCTATGCTTCACGTTTAAAAGCTGTTATAACTGTAAAAGGATGTTGTACTAAGTACTAAGATTGAATGTCACTTGGGGTTTGAATAAAACTGATAATGATGTGAGCACAGAAAAGACATTTGTGGTTATTTCATTATAAATGTTATGTTATATTTGTCTGACCTACACATGCCTCTTTGAATTAATTGTAAGCAAGATGACTGAATGATCAAAATCAATGTCAAACTGGCCAAAACACTCAAATTCAGTGGGGGTTAAATAATTTTGAACACCACTGTATATGTGTGTGTGTGCGTATATATGTATATATATGTGTGTGTGTGTATATATATATATATATATACCAAACTGTGTCCCAGCAACGACCTTTCTTGTCTCCATACAGGTAGAGTTTAGACGCCACGGTGCACACTCCACGAAATTCGTGTGTATATCCAGCATGAGAGGAGTCGCACACGTGTATTTAAAACAAATTTTTTTAATTAAATCATGTTAAAATAAACCGACGTTTCGGCTCACATCTGAGCCATTATCAAGGATACAACAATGAAACAAACGTGCACATAAATACATAAAACTGAATAACACTCACCAATCCCTCCCTTCAACGCCAATTGTTTCTGCACCTGAACTCAATTATCCAGCATGCAATGCAGATCAGCGTTCCTACGTGTGAGCTCACCCATGCGACGTGCTCCATCTCCATGGTGATGGTGCCTCACAACCAGAAAACTAAAAACAATCTCTAAAAAACAATCAAGAAGGACATTAAACCCTGTTGCTAAATTTGTTGATTTTCATTATACTGAATGGAAAAAAGCCATGTATATATACACAATGAGACCTTCTTAAATCAATAATGAAAGACCCAATCCATGATCTCATGCCTAACCGTTTCTAAACAATTATGAATGGTGTTAATTATTTATATGTGACCAATTTTAGAACATCTATATAGTATTCACAGTCCGCTGTACCCATCATTGTTTATCTATCTGTCGCTCAAAAAGCAGGTACACCATCATCCCGAATAGTGAAGGGATATCACAACACTATCAAGGCCCTCCGATTGAATATTTAATTGAATTGTTAGCTATCACATTAGAAAACAATTACTTCAAGTTTGAAAAATACTTTTACTTTCAAAAGTCGGGAATGGCGATGGGAGCTGCAATGGTGCCATCATATGCCAATGCATACATGTATATTTTCGAGAAGCAATATCTGTTAACTTTGCCCGATAATCAACTCCTATTTTTTTGCAGGTTTGTTGACGATATTTTTTTAATTTGGGGTGGAGATGAGAGGTCTTTCAAGACCATGGTACAGAAGCTCAATGAGCTTGACACTCTGGTGAAAGTAACTGCATGTTGTAACACACAGTCAATAGCATTTTTAGATGTTGAGGTATTTCGTGTGGGTAATAAATTGGGTTACACTCTGTACCGTAAAACCACTGACAGAAATTCGCTACTGCAAGCTGACAGTCATCCCACACCATCTTAAAAATTCGTTACCCATATCGCAGTTTTGCACGTGTTCCGATGTAATAGTGATCAGGATCGGTGTGATGATCAACAAATACAGAGCATGTATTTGAGGTTTGTGAACAGGGGATATTCTGTAAAACAATTAGATACAGCTTTACAAAAAGCAAGTCATCACTTTAAACATCCCAAAGAAAAAACTAACTCACCCCTTACCCGTATATGCTTACCTGTTACATATGGTAAATATGGAGAAAAAATTGCTAATAATTTGAGAAAACATTGGGATACATTTCAGTTCGATAGTTCTCTTCCAGAACAATTTAAACAACCTCCTCTTATTAGCTTTAAACGAACCAAAAACCTACGGGACTTGTTGGTGCATACAGATCCGGTTAATTCATATATGCCAATTTCAACTATTACCAAAAAGGGCTGTTTTAGGTGCCTAGGCTGTGTTACGTGCAGCCACATGAATGCTGGAACATCATTCGTACATCCATGGACAGGACGTAGGTTTTTGATTAAACATCGGATAACATGCCAAATGGAATTTGTCATTTATTTAATTACTTGCCCTTGTGGCTTAAGTTATGTAGGTAAAACGGATTTAACCCTTCGGGACCGTATCCGGGGACATCGCTCAGCCATTAATACAGCTTATCGCGACGGTCAGACCGATAAACCGGTTGCTAAACATTTTCTCAGTCACCAACATCGTTTACCATCCCTAAGATTCATGGGCATTGATCACATTCCACCGTTGAGGAGGGGAGGCAATAGATTCCAGATGCTCTTACAGCGTGAATCCTTTTGGATTAAGACGCTCGATACTTTGGTGCCCAGAGGATTAAATGAATATAATTCGCTTACCTGCTTTTTGAGCGAGAGATAGATAAACAATGATGGGTACAGCGGACTGTGAATACTATATAGATGTTCTAAAATTGGTCACATATAAATAATTAACACCATTCATAATTGTTTAGAAACGGTTAGGCATGAGACCATGCATTGGGTCTTTCATTATTGATTTAAGAAGGTCTCATTGTGTATATGTACATGGATTTTTTGCATTCAGTATAATGAACATCAACAAATTTAGCAACAGGGTTTAATGTCCTTCTTGATTGTTTTTTAGAGATTGTTTTTAGTTTTTTGGTTGTGAGGCACCATCACCATGGAGATGGAGCACGTCGCGTGGTGAGCTCACACTTAGGAACGCTGATCTGCATTGCATGCTGGATAATTGAGTTCAGGTGCAGAAACAATCGGTGTTGAAGGGTGGGATTGGTGAGTGTTATTCAGTTTTATGCATTTATGTGCACGTTTGTTTCATTGTTGTATCCTTGATAATGGCTCAGATGTGAGCCGAAACGTCGGTTTATTTTAACATGATTTAATAAAAATTTTTTGTTTTAAATACATGTGTGCGGCTCCTCTCATGCTGGATATATATATATATATATATATATATATACAAAATACACGAGAGGGGCAGCACTCAACCTGAACTACGCTTTCAGTGCGGGTGCATCTCAAGACAACATAATATAAAACACAACGAGAGGAGAGCACACCAGACAATACAAAAGAAACCACAACAGCAGCTAAATACGTTTAAACAGAGTTTTTCCAGATTTAACCCTTTCAGTGCTTAGAAACATTTCTTAAACCCCTTCAAACATTGCAGTTCTTAACCCTTGCATACATATAATACTGAGCGCTGTTGAACAATGGTGGAAGTTTAGTTTGCAATAGATGGCCATGGATTGCGTAAGCCTGCCAACAGCGACAATGTATTCCACCCCTGGCAGGTCCTATCATACTAACCTAATGACTGCTTTTATGGGATAAACTTACTGTGGACCCAGTCCTTTCTGAAGCTCCCTGCAGATCAAGGTTTAAATAGAACCTGCGGGTGGAGCACCTATGACTGGGAGGGGTGCTTGCCCAAAAGGGGTGTCAGCCCTATAATATACAAAATACACGAGAGGGGCAGCACTCAACCTGAACTACGCTTTCAGTGCGGGTGCATCTCAAGACAACATAATATATATAACATATATATATATATATATATATATATGTGTGTGTATTAGCAATTTATCACCTATTTTATGGAGACAGCCTCTGCGACACTGTAACACCTCGAATCTACATGCAGACTGAGGATACAAATGTAAAATTATCAAGATTTGAAAAATTCATCCCCCGTGATTGGCTGGAGGGCCAATCGCTAGGTTATGGGGTCATTTTAGGGTTACATTTATATCCACAGTGGCCATGTTGGAGGTGGCAGTGACAATTGTGACAGTTAAGTGATCATTGTTACTACAGTGATCACATAGCTGTAACAATAAAATGTGAAATAAAATAATAAAAATGGAATTGTAATTTTATTAAATGTGGGGTTTAGGGGCATCTGGGCAGTTTGGATTTTTTTTACTGCCCTTAGAGACCCTGTGTGTGGTGTTTTTTACTTTGTTTTTTTTTTAATATACTTTCTTTACATTTTACACTTAAGTCACCTACTGATGACCGGGTCGGACTACGGGAGTCGGACTACAATAATCCAGTGCTGAAAGAGGACTCCCCACAACCCCCACACACCTCCAAACCAACCAACCACCAAAAATCTACCCAACTCCCAACCATCTAACAAAGTAATCCTAACTAAAAAGGAACCCCTAGCCAGCACTGCCTACAAGCCCCTGCCGTGACAGAGGAGCCCAACAAACAAAAAACTGCTCTAACGAAAAAACCAACCCACCTAAGAGTAAAATAAAAAAGGGAGGGAGGGTGGGGATTATCACCGCTCTACCTCAGGAGAAAAAGGCACGCAAAGCCTTTCCACACGCGCCTTAAGTACCCTCCTGTCGACTCCTCCCACACTGCTCCCGCTCAATCTCCTCACGCGCTGCAAAACCTTCTAGAAAAATCCTCCCTGCGTCCTGGCATCAGAGGCAACTTAAGGGCCCTACGCCTTTGGTGCTTCAGGCCTCATTAAGTCGCCTACTGATGACCGGGTCGGACTACGGGAGACAAGAAACACACAAAAATACTCAAACACATAACTGTTGAATAATATATATATTTATTATATATAGGCCACAGCTAAAATCTCCACACTAAAAACCCCACCATAATAACATAACAATTCTCATAACAAATTAAAACAATAATCCAGTGCTGAAAGAGGACTCCCCACAACCCCCACACACCTCCAAACCAACCAACCACCAAAAATCTACCCAACTCCCAACCATCTAACAAAGTAATCCTAACTAAAAAGGAACCCCTAGCCAGCACTGCCTACAAGCCCCCGCCACGAGCTCCTCACATAACCCCTTATGGGAGAGCTCCCCCACCAAGAAAAAACAGGGCTTGTTCGATCCCTTCCTTGAGCCCCAGGATGAACAGATCCTTGCCCACATCTGTCAGGTGAACACCATCTGCCATAAAATAACACTCCGCCTCCTCCTCTTCAAAAGGTAGATGTAGCACCACCACACCCTCCATCCTCCTCACGAACCTTCCCATGCTTCGATTCAGCTTGATACGGCCCAGTCGCACCGCCTCCTCATTCTCCGCCTGCTCCCACACCATCCTTGGCATCACCTCGGACCACACCACCACTGTCCATGGTGACCACACCCTCAACTGCCGCAGATCTTCCTGCATCTGCTTCCACAGCATACAAAGAGGGACCACACCTAAATCGTTCCCTCCCATGTGAACCACCAGCACATGGGGAACTTCACCGTGCCTCAGGGCACCCAAAATTGTTGGCTTAAACTCCTCCCATAGGAGTCCACGGATTCCGATCCACCGTACCCGTGTTGCCGACCCAAGCAGACCCATCTGAACTCCAGAGGATCTCACCAACGCCCTTCTTCTCGCCCAAAAAATCAGCGAGTCTCCAATAATCCACACCACTCTCGGAGGATCTGCAAAAACAAAAACACATTACCAACATCTCCACCACACAAAATATATTAAAAAAGGAAAATATTTCACCACACAAAATACTAAAAAAGAAAAAACTCCCCACACAAAATAGTTTAAAAGAATTGTTTTTCCACCAAACCACCACACATCCCTCCAATAAACGTGATCATACCTGTAAAGAAAAACATATCAGAAACAAACACCAACTCCTTGCCTCCAAATACTCCAAACCTCCACACTCAACCCAAACAACAAATTTACAAAAGATAAAATAGAATAAATATATATATTCCGTATAAAAGGTATAATTATATTTCATGTATAAGTTTATATATTTCATATTTCAATTTTTTTTTGTAAAGTTGAAAACATAACATCACATAACATACATCAAACTGTTCTCCACATAGCCTCCCAGCTTTAACAGATGATTACAAAATTCATGACAGCAAACCAGGACGAACGTAAGACTTAAAAGCCCTTGAGTTCCATCTTCCCAAGTCCTGAATTTCCGTTGCCGACAAACCCAACCTTGAAGCTGCCGTCGCAGCCCCAATACGAAAAGAATGAGAACCAAATTCTTCGGATCTCTCCCTAAACTCACCAAACCCTTATTAAAAATAGAAATAAACTGAAATCTTGATAAAGCCGACCCGTCCGCGTGACATAAAAAGGCCACACTAGACTCCACCCTTACTTCCAAAAATTTCTTAACGTTCTCCACTGGACAAACCACGCAGTTATCCACACTGAATAAACCAACTCTACGCCCCTTGCCCAACTGATCCATCTTGGAGTTAGCAACCCAAATAACCAGATCATTAACTCCCAACCAAACCGCATCAGCACCTAAACCACTACCTCCTCTCTTAGAATTAGAAACCAGCTCACCCACTTGAAAAGCCCCAAAAAAGCCCAAACAAAAAGCCGCCCTCAGGAGCCGATCCTCATAAGGTGAAGAACAAAAACTCCCAACAAAATCCCATAGCCCCTCCAATAATTGTCTCGAAACTGGACGCCTAGCGTCCTCCCTGCATTTCCCCTTCACATAACCCCGAACTGCACATCTGATAACAAAATCCTTGGTGAAGTCTCTTTTCCCCGAAACTTGAAAAAGGAAAGCCAAGGAGGCTAAAGACTGCCGAACCACTCCAGGAGATGCCACAGACTCAAATAACCAAATGAGGTATGCCCTAAGCAGACTATCCTCATCCAAGCCATCCACTGTCACATACCTGAACCGCTCGGCCAAAGCGTCCCACTCCCTCCATACTCGCGAGTAGGCCTTCCAAGATGACTCCGACAACGAACCTCTCACCCATCTTCCAAAAATTCCGAGCCTAGCTGCCAAAGGCCCTCTGGACAAGGGGTGCCCACCTCCTCTGCCAACGGAGTCAGGGAACAAAACCTGCCCCACTGAAAACGAGACAAAGAATCCGCCACTGAGTTAAGGCGACCCTGGACATGCCTTGCCCTGCATAAAACATTAAACTTAAGACACATCAATGCAAATCTCTTCAGCAATCTGATAACTGGCAATGATGAAGCCGACAAAGAATTAACCGCCGACACCATCGCCATGTTGTCAGAACGAAACAGAATCCTTCTTCCCTCCAGAGCACCTCCCCACAGCTCCAAGGCCACTACTAATGGAAACAACTCAAAAAAGGCCACATTCCGCACCAAGGAAGATGCCAACCAACTATCTGGCCAACGAGACGCACACCAACGTCCCCCAAAATATACCCCAAAACCAACACCTCCCGAGGCGTCCGTAAAAAATTCCAACTCCTTAGCCAAAATCTCTTTTGAAGGGAATAAAGCCACCCCATTGAACCCCACCAAAAAGGATTTCCACGCTTCCAAATCTACTTTCATGGTACTGGAAATCCTAACAAAGTGATGACATTCCCGAACACCCCGCGTCGCCAAAGCCAAACCACGTAAAAAGACTCTTCCCACCGGAATGACCCTGCACGCAAAATTCAAGCGACCAATCAGTGACTGGTGCTCTCTCAATTGCAGTTTCTGAACCGACAATGCCCCTTCAACCTGCCTCAAAGCTTCCACCACTTTCTTCTTAGGTAAACGACACTCACCCTTACTTGAATCAATCTCAATTCCCAAGAAAGTGATAACTGACGCTGGACCTTCCACTTTGTCAGACGCCAAAGGAACACCAAATCGATGTGCCACCCACTGAAAAGACCTAAGAATGCGCCGACACTCTCCTGTCCCTTCCTTCCCCACGCACAAGAAATCGTCCAGATAATGAGTCAGATTGTTCGATCCTGCCACTTCACATCCCACCCATTCCAAAAATGTACTGAAACATTCAAAAAAGGAACAGGAAATGGAACACCCCATAGGCAAACATAAATCCACATAAAATTCTTCTTCAAACCAAAATCCCAGAAGATGATGACACGAAGGATGAATAGGTAATAACCGAAAAGCCGACTCAATATCCACCTTGGCCATCAAAGCACCCGGTCCTGCATCACGAACCAAACTGACCGCAGAATCAAATGATACGTATGACACCGAGGCCAACTCCTCACCAATATCATCATTCACCGATTCTCCCCGTGGAAAGGATAAATGATGAATCAAACGAAATTCACCCGCCTTCCGTTTCGGCACAACCCCCAAGGGGGATATCCTCAAATCCCGCACCGGAGGGAACGAGAAAGGACCTGCCATCCTACCAGCCCCAATCTCCTTAAACACCTTCTCCTGAACTACCTCCGGATACTCTCTAGCCGACTTCAAATTTCTTAGCTTGCCACCACCAGGCCTTGCCACAAAAGGAATCCGAAAACCAACACCAAACCCCTCACGTAAAAACTCTGCATCTCTACGTCTTCCGTAAAGCCTTAGCCACGGTAACATCGCAACGAGATTCACCGGGGAAGCTCCCCTCTCCAGACCCTCCAAAAGGCAAACCCCCTTGTCTTGCCCTCTTAAAACATCTGGACAATGAATGCAATCCCCCACAATTTGAACATTCGTGCTTGTATATGCACCCTGCACCAAACTTGCACTGACCCTCGTTAAACTGCCAGCACGATCCCTTTTTAATGCCCCCATCAAATGCAACCACAGCGTAATATCCAAATGATCCCACCCCATGCCTGGGTGAGACGCCAAACGTTGTCTAAACTGCTCATCGTATTTCCACCACGCCCAACCACCGTAAGTTCGATAAGCCTCCCAAATCCCGTCCACATAGCAAAAAAGGCCTGAACAGTGCTGTGGGCTCTTTTCCCCAACCACACTAGCCAGAATACAGAAAGCCCGAAGCCAATTCCCGAATGACTTAGGAATCCTCCGAAACCTCTTCTTCCTTTCCTCTTCTTCTTTTAAACCGTCTTTAGACGAAACATCTTTTACCCCAGCCACCTCATCCAACGGAAGCAGGGAAAAAAGTTCCACATACTCCCCCCTCCAAATGCCTTCTTTAACCTCCTGCTTCAAATGAAACCCCAAAGGCCCAGAAAATCCTTGCCACATCCGCCACTCCTGCGGACTCACCGAGTGCACCCACAATGCCACATGGCCCATTTGAAGCCATAACTTCACCACCAAGAGCTTCACCGGTTCTCACAACTGGCCCACCTGCCCCCTTCCAAGCTTGAGCCAAATCCACACCCTGATTCACACCCCTTGGTGAACCCGACCAGGCCTCAAAGGCCCCCTGTAAAAAAGACATGAAAGAACTAACATCACCACCAATTCCGTTACCTGACGCCACACGAGATCCACCTGAACTTTTTGGAACCTCCATCGCCACCGAATCCAAACCTCCAGCACCACCTCCACCAACTCCAGCAGCCTGGAAACCATCCACCGGCTGTGGACTCCTCTCCCGAAATCTTGAAACTGCAGACGAAAGATTAATTGTGCGATGAGCCCCAGAACCCGAAGTACCAAAATCAGCAACACGCTCCCTCACATCAACCTCCGGAGCCCCGTCATCTCCACCACCTGAACACCAATTTACTTCGAGCTCATGGGCGCCCTCATCCTGCACACCAACACCCAGTGTCACACCACCGTCCACATCCCTATCCACCAACTGTCTTACCGCCGACACATCAGCCCCTGAGACAGTCCTTGCTCCTCCTCTGGGACCCCTGGCGGAACTCCGACCTCTCCTTCTCCCCAAGGAACTCCTCGAACTCTGCACTCCTTCTCTCCTGGTAGAGCTCACCACACCACCCCTCCGACTGGGAGGATCCTTAGCCCCCGAAGCCGGCCTCAATCTCCTACCTTCCACACTTCTGGAATTGCTCACTCCAGCCTCATCCCCAACTGTGTCACCAGCAGCCAACATCCGTTGGACCAACCGACCACGACCTCTCACAGCCTCCAATCTCCTTCTCTCGGCTGCCGATACACTGGATTCACCTCCCGGATTAAACCGCATTGGAGGCCTCGAAATCCTGGCAGGCCTCGAACCCCCATCCGCCGCCAACACCTCCGACAAGCTTCTCCTAGCCCACTCCACACCACGGAGCCTCCCACACCTCCTCTAGCAGCGACTCCAGCTCACCACCTTCAGCCATTTCCAGAACAATTCTAAGGCAAAATCGAAAAAAAAAGACCGCTTCTCTGACGCAGCACAGATTATCACCGCTCTACCTCAGGAGAAAAAGTTGCGCAGAGCCTTTCCACACGCGCCTTAAGTACCCTCCTGTTGACTCCTCCCACACTGTTCCCGCTCAATCTCCTCACGCGCTGCAAAACCTTCTAGAAAAATCCTCCCTGCGTCCTGGCATCAGAGGCAACTTAAGGGCCCTACGCCTTAGGTGCTTCAGGCCTCATATAATGAGGCACACCATTGGAAAGCGCAGGCTCTGGGCTTTCCAGCAGTGCCTCATTTGTCTCTGCAGCCCTTACCAATGAGGAAATAGAGAGGTCCTAAGGACCTCACCCCCCTCCTCCTAAGGGCTGTCTATGTGGCCGCTGAATGTGACGTCATCACGCCAGGCGTGATGACATAACCGCGACTTCCATGATCCCACAGTGAGGGCCGACATCCCGGATGTCGGTCCCCCACTGTTTGCCGCTGGGGATTTCCACCACACCGGCGCTTCCCTGCCGGGAAGACAGGATGCGCTGAGCGCGTCCTCCACACAGCAGCGGGAACTTCCTGGAAGCGCTCAGCGCGTCCATAGCAGCGAAGTGGTTAAAAGTCCGATTTCATTTTTTTTTTTAAGTTTACTTATTTTTTCTGTAACAGCCCTTTTTATTATCATTCCCTGGACCTTATATGCAAATTTCAGACATTTTAGCTCAGTAGTTTTTTTGCAAACAGCGTTTCACTTTTCAATCATTCATGCAAACTGTGTTCCTAATTTATTCACTGCCTCTTCTGCGGTGTCGGCTTTTTCCGGTGGCTGCAATCGGCTCCTGCTCGGCTTTTCCGTGGTCTTTGGCAGGTTAATCCAGATGTTTTTGCGGGTTTTCAGCGTGCAATTGCCGTGTTTTGCGGTTAGTTTTCGTCGGGTTTGCGGCAGCTTTTCCCTGCAATTCGAGGGCCCTGTGGTGCTTGCTGAATACACCGCAGGGTCACCGAAATGGGATCGGCAAAAGGAACCGAATTGAAGAGAACGAAAAGTCCCTGATCGTGCGATGACTTTTCGAATCTCTTTGAATAACCCTGTTTGAGTTGGAACTCTTGAAAAGTTCTGACAAACTCTGCTTGACTTTTTTCTTGCAGACAATAAGATATGATGAGTGCCTTCATATGCTCATTGCAATGTGCCTTTTTCATCTTAGATAGCAGTAATATATCTTGAAGATCTCAATTTTATTGATACAACTTTGATGCTGTAAAATTGCTTTAAAACTTTCACTACCAAGATTGACTATTCTTGATCTTCAAGGCGCCTCCTTTTGCCCACGATATAGAGCAGTATTCCTTGCCCTTTGCAAAAACAGGGATGCTAACAGGGAAAACCTGTGTCTGCAGGTTTCCCCTCAGCATTTCAGTTTCAGCACCAGATTACAGGGCAGGTGCTGATTCAGCAGCCTGCCCCATAACACAGCGCTACCCTCCTGGATACTTGCGGCAGCACTAATGCGTCGCCACAAGCATCAACATCTGGAGTCCATAGGACTCCATGGAAGGCTTTGCTGCCGGGCCACGAGACTGCATGATCTTGCGAGATCATGTAAGGCTGTGGAGTGATTCGCAGAGGTGAGACTGGGAACTATTTGTCCCCAGTCTCACTTTGCTCCTGGCAGCCAGAAGCGGCGGATCGGTCCTCCGTTCACGCCACGGGATGAGAGGTGAAAATCTGATATTTTTTTGGGGGGGGGGTTTAGTTGGTGCTGACTGATTCTGCAGAAGCTGTATCAGTCAGCACCAGCTTAGAGCTGTGGTTAACTTTTTAGTTACCACAGTGGTGCGGTAATTAGCGTTAAGCATTATGTTATGGTGTTCTGCTAGAGCAATGCAAAGGAATTCCAAACCATTATTGCAAACCAAATTCATTTGCATCTGAGCTCCAGAACATGCCCATAAAGTTTTAGCACTGTGACCGTGATGGTCGAGTTACAGTTTAGGATGTAGGGAACACACAATATACAAGAAAATGATACGGGAACCCCGTCGCTTAGCGCACCCAAAATGCAGTTCCCAAACTACACCAAATACAATAAAAAACAAACAAAGGGCAGGTGCTCAGCGCTCACGCGTTCACAGGATATAAACAAAATCCTTATATTTCTTAAAGATACACATATATATACATACATATGCTCTGATATTCAGTACATGTGACAGTTCGTATTCGTAAAGTAAAGTTCGTCAAGGTATTCCTAGAAAGGAAGAAAAAGGTGTACAATAGTGAAGTCCAGCTTTCACAATGTGATAAAAAAAGGGGGGGATGGACCCACTCACACTTTCAAGAGCCTCGTTAGGCTCGATCACTTCGCTTGGGGGTATTTCAATCGGCTCACCCAATAGCCCTCAACGGTTCACCGGTCGTGTAGCCCTGGTGTCCTTAGGAGTCCCTGGTAGTCCACAGATCAGCTATTGCTCTTCAGAATGCTCAAAGACAAGGGTTAATGGAGATTGTCTATTCAGGACTGTTCATCTGCTCACCACATAACAGCCATGAGGTAACTCAAGGAGATTGAAATACCCGCAAGTGAAGTGATCGAGTGATGGTCGAGTTGCTGACACTTTAAAACCAATTGGGAATGTGTGTACCTGACATCTTTCCTGCTGATCCTGCACGAAGACCAGAACTGTAGTAACTCTTTTTGGTCATCAGATGGAATTAACCCCTTCAATACTGTGATCATTTATACATGATCAGCAGCCCAAGATTGTGTTAACAGAGTCTGTGGCTGTGCTGTATCAATGCAAATGAAATACATTTTCTGCAAGCAAATTTCATTTGTTTTTGGGCTCCAGAAGGAGCCCCATGTTTTAGCACCCTGGACATGATGCCCGCGGTGCTAACACATTTTATAACCAGTTGTGGAATGTCCATAACAGGCTTTTCCCCAGGCTGATCCTGCACGGAGCACAGACCTGTAGTACATCCATTTGTCCAGCAGATGTGGAGATCTGCCTGCCATAGCTTATTACAGTAAGGAATACAATGGGAATATTCCCAAATATTTCTTACTCTATAAATAAAAGTTATTTTCCAATGGAAAAAAAGAATGGCAGTGTTTTTCTGGAAAATTCATTGGAAGTAAATGGGTTAATCCATAAGGTGAAAAAGCAGTTGCAATAAATGAATATTTTAATTAAAACAGTTCTGTGTAGTAAACTGTATCTATTACTCCGTTATCTGGTACTTTTTAATCCTTTTTCTAATTTACTACTGTATACAAAAGGGGTTATTCACTAACCTCCAAATTGGCCCTGACGACTTACACAGTTCTGAGCACTCTGCTCCCTTTGCCCCCTTCAAGGAAATCCTCCAAGGGCTAAAGAAGCCATCCAAACGCAGGGGCTTAGTCCGACCCAGAACCTCAACTCAGGATCCCTGAGCTCAGGTTTCCTGTGGTTGGTGTACTTCGGATACCAGATTTTTTGGAAAACCTGTAGGATACAATTCTCCAACAACCCCTCTGGAAAAAAATAATGGGCTCCTGACTACACAATGTGGCACTGAACTCCTACACTGAACCCCTAACTTGTAAACCATTTACATTCAACTACCACATACAGGGTGAAGGGCGATAGGAAGCTATTTAACCCTTTCGCTGCTGAGGCTTTTCCCGCCCCTATGCTGAGGTCATTTTTACCTGTTTTGCGCATCATGTTTAAACGTGTTTTGAAGGCTTATTTTAGTATATGACCCAGACATATTATATATCGTTCTTTCCGTCAGACTCAGTAGATTCATAATATGTCATTATTATATGTATACGTTATGTCATGTCTGTATATTATAACAAAAAATGCAATAAAATATGTATTTTCAATAATTTACAATGTGTAAAGTGTTTTTTTCCACATTTTAACATGCGAGCAATTGCGGTTATATTTTGCATGGGGTGCGCTTGTTAAAAAAATTAGAGATGGGGTCTCGTTACATTTTTTTTTGGGGAAAATGACACTATTTTTAACAAACGCACCGCATACAAAAATTGTTAGTGCAGCATCATTGTTCACATTATAATTGAAATGGGAACAATATTGCTGCATTAACAAACCAAAAAAAAAAAGTGTTTATTTATTTTTTTTTTTTTTTTATTTTTTTTATTTTTTTACAAAATTTTTCACTTTCATGTTTGGTATCGTTGGAACGGCCATGCTCTGGCCGATCCAACCATACCAAAATTTAACCCCTAGCTGCCACGGATCGGGAGATAGGGAGTTCATTGGAACTCCCTATCTCCACAGTTGGTGGCAGTTAGGGGTTAAGTCTAGGACTGGCGTCATCGTGCTACGCACGATGACGCCAGTCCTCTGGGGGAGTTCCCGGAGGCTTGGCCGACATCCAAGATGTCGGCCAGCTCCGGGAAAGGATCGCGAACCGGCGCTTTTCAGCGCCGATTCGCGATCCAGCTCCCCAGGGGTTAATGCCAGGCATCATTTGGAAGGGCAGGCTGTGCCCTTCCAAATGATGCCTGGGTTAACCCCCTGTGCACCGCCGATCGGGAGGGAGAGAGGTCCGAAGGACCTCCCCCCTCCCTTTCAGGCGCCTCCTCCGCACATGCGGGGGGGGCACCTGAATTAGGTGTCATCGCGCCCCCGCGATGACACCTAATTCTGGCGGCTGCTGGTCCGGATGCCGGGCTGACATCCAGGATGTCAGCCCGCACCGGAGGGCCAGCGATCGCCGGAACCCGGCCGAACGCTGACCCGATGGAGGACGCGCTCAGCGCGTCCTCCGCATACCAGCGGGACTGCTGAGGACGCGCTCAGCGCGTCCTCAGCAGCGAAGTGGTTAAAGGGCCGTATAGTTAATCATGGGTAAAGGATGTCCACTTTCATACATGTGTTTATTTGTTTGAATTATTGGTGGCAAAATGGTCACATACAGAATTATGAGTAAATTCATTTATTCTTTCAATTTTTACAACAGTTGGTAAACACATAATGAATGATATGTTTACTAGTTTTAAATAATTTTTATTAATCTATAACATTTATTAATTTATTTTATTCTTATAGAAAATGTCCCTATTTATACAGATATTTAACTTTTTTATAAAAAGAAATAGAATAATTGTTATAACCCCTTCGTGATGATGACTCTTGTGCAACCTGAGAACAAAAGCACCCTCTATGTCACAATGCCATGTGATTGATGTGGCGGCGAATCACATTTATCATATGGCCACTTATACATCAATCAGCCACCAACTGGTTTCACGTTAGAGGCAGTCGACAACAGTGATCCTTGAGCAGTTATGGCTTCCTGTGTTGAGTATAACTTCTTCCACAGATGATGTGGGTGATGACAGTTAGTCATCCTCCATAGAGAGCTTTTTGCTTTTGTCGTAGCACATCACTCAGCATGAAGGGTTTAACTTAAGTAGGAAACATTAAAGGGACACTCTACGCACCCTAATCACATTTTGATTATCTAAGTGGTCAGAATGTGAGGCGTGCCCCCCTACCTACCCTTCCCTTGCAGCATGTTTGTTACAGTAATGTGGAGGGCTTCCTCTGCCCACACAGCTGTTTTTAACAGGACAGAATTGAATGCTGTGTCGAAGACCAGTTCAGGGACCTATGATGTGTCAGCCTGTGTAAGTGAAAAATTATTGTCATCCGCGCTCACCCCAGTAATTCCATGTGAAACAAAACACAATCAGAGGTTTTAGTTTACTTGAATGGCCTTTAAAGTGTAAGTTCACCCACCATGTCAAGACACCTCTGGTAAGGTGAGTCCTACCTAATGACACCAAGAGCTACTTTCTAAGCAAACCACATAGGCTCATGCTGCTTTTCAGTCATGAGAGAGACTGGTGGGTTTTCATTTATATCCATACCAGAAACAATTTCCACTTCGGGATTAAAAAGAAAAACATGGAAAAGGGCAGCTGCAATGATGACTTGGCTGGAGATAAAACACTATGGGCTCTATTACATTCTCTGCGCAATTGCGCTTGCGCAGCGCAATTTTTTTGCGCACGAAAAAAAACTTGATTGCGCGAAAATTAACGTGGTATTACGATCCGAGCGCATTTTTTCTTCCTTCAAGGTTTTTTCGTGCGCAAATCCGACGCGCAAAGCCGTTCGCAAATGAATGTTGCGTGCAGGAATCGGTGGGCAGACTGTTTTGTCACAGGATTTGTCACGGGATTCAGCCAACATCAATCACCCATTTCCAATAAAATATTTACAAACTAAAAAAAAAAGACCCACCAGCCAAAAAAAGAAGGAATTAACAATGACATAATTTATTAATTTTAATGCTTGGGTATGTGTAGAATGTGTAACTGTACTGTGCTGTCTTTTTTTTTCGTGCTGGTGTATTTTGTTTCACCCAGAACGATCACATTTACAGTTACCACCTGCTTTTCAAAGACGTTACGAAAATGCGCGCAAACTTTCGTTGCGCGAAGATTGCAATACCATCCACGTACCAGTGCACGAACGCATTTGCGCTGACAATGTTAAGCATAGGATGCGCGCAGGAAAATTCGTTCACGCAGGGTCAATCTCGGTAGATGATTACGCGCATCGTTTTCGCGAATGTCGTAATACGACGTTCTGTGCAAATGGTTTTGCGCGCGCACAAAACAAATGCGTGAAGAATGTAATAGGGCCCTATATATATACTTAAGTAATTATAGCGTATAGACTTTTTATCTCACTTTTTGTCCTCCACCACAACCCTTGTAAGTACTGTTTTACCTTACGGGTCCAAGCAATAAACCCGAAACAGCGCTGTCCTAGGAGTGACTTTGACCAGTTGCATAAACCTGATCTCTGCTAAAAAAGCCATCTACTATGGCATGGCATTGAATTAAGGGTTCTGTGTAAAAACACAGACCAGCAAAAAAGTGAGACAGATGCCATTTGCATGTCTTACCATAGTTCCTTGCTTGATATGTGGAATGTAGTACAGGAGCTTTGGGGTGCAGTGCATTGAATTGCTGTGATGTGCAAATGGCTTCTGCAATAATAAACGTAATTAATTATAGCGTGGAGGCTTTTTATCTCACTTTTTGTCCTCCACCACAACCCTTGTAAATGTAAATATACTGTATACAGTAAAATGTACCAGAGTGCCAGTAGAACCTTCCAGGGTGGCAGGAAAAGTGATAGATGGCAGATACATTCCTTCACGAATGCTTAGATTTATCATCTAAGGTACTGCTAGTATAGATTTGAAGGTAAAGACCAATAGCTCTTTACCTTCTATGGGTAGAACAGATTCTGGAGCTGGTGTTACTAGAAGTTTAATTAGCTCTGGGTGGGACAGGGTTTTATTTAATGTGCAACTGTACCTAGCAGTGTGAGTGTCTCGGTGCATGGAGAGACGGTGTGCTGAATGCAGCAACTCCTGTGTTAGGAGAATAAGAAAACCTGTCTGTGAGACAGGATTCTAAGGATGAACTATAAACTGTTCCCTTGGAGGAAGCCAACCCAGCTAGGAGGACAGTCATTAAATCAAATCAAATCAAAATAAACTTTATTGGCAGGACCAAATACATTTTAGCATTGCCAAAGCATATGGGGAGGAGGGGGGATAGTGGGACATATATATGGGGGGAATGGGCAAGTCCATGGACATTATCAGGGGTAAGGGATAATGTGAAGGGGGATGGGGGCGAGTCCATGTTGGGGATTTATAAGTCCAGGATCTCTCATGTTCCTCTCAGTCTGTGACATTCTGCGGCGTATTGGGCAGATATTTTCACCGCCGGCTCCTCTTCTCCCAGTATGATGTGGAGTTTCCTCGTCTCTTCTATAGAGGTGAAGTCCGGGATGAGAGCGGAGAGTCTCTGGAAGTGAGTTTCCCTCAGTGCTGAGTACTTGGGGCACTGTAGGAGAAAGTGGACCTCATCTTCCAGGGCCTCCTGGTCACAATGCTGGCACAGTCTATTCTCCCTGGGCGCTCAGTCTGTACCGGCTCAGGATTTGTCTGTCCTTGGGGTCTTGTAGTACCTCCAGGTATGGGGCCAGTTTGTATTCCCTCTGTAAGGATTGGTAAATGGTGAGTTTCTTGGAGTTTGCTATATCATGTCTCCATTCTCTGATATAGTTTTCCCTGGAATCGTTAATTAGGGCCTTTATTTGATATTTTGTCAGGTTGTCTTCATGGGGGCTTTGGATGATCAGGGTGGATATGAGTTGTTGCAGCCCACATGGTTTTGGATGGTCCTTGTTGGCCAGTAGGGCTTTATGGTGGTATGAGTTGAGGCTGCTGATGTTTAGATGGTCCCAGTATGATAGTGCCCTCTTCTGTACTGCAAGAAGTAAGGGGAGTCTGCCCAGCTCGGCCCGGCAAGCATTGTTAGAGGTGCTCCGATGGACTTGGAGGAGGTGCTTGCAGAATTCCAGATGGAATATTTCTGTTGGGCTGGTGTCCCATTTGGGTTGGTCAGGGTAGGTGATGGGGCCCCATACTTCACTGCCATAAAGGAGGATTGGAGTGATGACGCTATCAAAGATTTTAAGCCAGACTCTTACAGGCGGTTTTAGTTTGTAGAGGTTTCTCCTGATGGCATAGAAAGTTCTACGCACCTTGTCTCTTACGGCCTCTATGGCTGGTTTGAAACTTCCCGATCAGTTTGTTTCTAGGCCGAGGTATGTGTAGCTGTTGGCTTTATCAAGAGTGCAGTCATTAAGTGTGAAACAGGAACTCTTGGTTTTTGCGTTCTTCCTTTGGAAAACCATGACCTTTGTTTTCTTTTGGTTGATGGGTAGTGCCCATGCCGCACTGTATTTTTCCAGCACTTCCAGACTGTCTTGTAGACCTCTCTCTGTTGGTGACAGTAATAGGAGGTCATCTGCATACAACAGGAACTTCACCTCGGTGTCATGTAGAGTTAGTCCTGGTGCTGAGGAGGATTCTAGAGCTTCAGCCAGTCCATTGATGTAGATGTTAAAGAGGGTTGGACTTAGGCTGCAGCCTTGTCTGACTCCACGAGCCTGCCGGAAGTACTCTGTTCTCTTCCCATTCACCTTTATGCTGCAGAAGTTCTCATTATATGAGCTCTTGATGACGTCATATGTTTTCCCTCCTATTCCACTCTCCAGTAGTTTGAGGAAAAGGCCTGGGTGCCACACTGAGTCAAAGGCCTTCTTAAAGTCCACAAAGCAAGCAAATATTTTCCCATGTTTTGTATTGTGGACATGGTCCTTGATGAGACTGTGCAGGGTGTAGATGTGATCTGTAGTGCGATGGTTTGGCATGAACCCTGCTTGGCTTCTGTTGAGGACATTATGCTGTGTCAGGAAGCTGAGGATTCTTTTGTTCTGGATGCTATTGAACAGTTTTCCCAGTGTGCTGCTGACACATATCCCTCTGTAGTTGGCTGGATCATATTGGTCTCCACTCTTATGGATGGGTGTTATGAGGCCTTGGTTCCATACTTGAGGGTAGAATCCAACGCTCAGGACCAGGTTGAAAATTTTACATATTGCGGTGTGTACTTCTGGAGAGCCGTGTTTAATCATCTAACTAATCATCTTGTTTAATCATCTAACTAACTAACTAACCAACCAGTAATGTTCAGTGGAGCGGACTTTTATTTGTTCCTATCAATTGATTTTGGCTGGATGCCTGCAACCTTTTTGTTTCTCATTTTTTAATGATGACTGTCTGAAAATTAAAGCAGGCATTTTTGTTAAAGCGACTGCGAGTTGTCCTCTATATTGAGACTGATCCCCTACAATATATAGGGACTGTGTGGACCAGAAGTATCCTGCTGGCTCCATATATAAAGCACAACTAGAAAAAAGATTGTCGTCTGAGCTCACCCCTGCATTTCCATGTGAAACAAAACACAGAGGTTTTAGTTTACTTTAATGGCCAGTGCTTGCAGAAGCGAGCTTGTTGAAAGGACTCAACCATAGCCTGGTGCTGTGGGCACACTCATCCATCAGTTTTCGCAAGTGGTCAGGGGAGCAAGTGCTTGCCAAACTAGGTGGCCACTTGGGGGATCAGTGATCTACTAATCCCATAAATTTACAGAATTAACTCTAGATCGGATGTCTTATCTTTCACAATTTCAGGGTCTGCATTACGCACATATAGGCAGAAAAGATATTTATTTTATTTATTTATTTATTTATAAAGGATTTTACCAGGAAGGATACATTGAGATTTCTCTCGTTTTCAAGTATGTCCTGGGTTCAAGAACATTGCATTGTTACAGAAATACAAAGTTACAGTTACAAGTACTTATACAGCGCCAACAAATTCCATAGCGCTTGACAATGGGGATGCACAAACAGCAGACTTACATGATACAAGATGAAATAAAACCCTGGTCATCGGATAACTGACCAGGTTATATATCACTTTAAACAAAAAGCTCAGGCAGACATCCCATGAGCTTACACTCTAAGGGACTAGAGCTTACACTCTAAGGGACTAGGGTAACAGAAACAAATGGGAGCAGGGATATGTGTGTCAAACACAGTAATTGTGATAAAAATAATACAATTGTCAGATTTCCTGCTTATGGGGATTTATAGTGATCATAATGAGATTATTAGCAATGCACTGCAGCTACCAATAAAAACGAATAAAATGTAAAAATAATATCTGTGGCATATATATTAACATATATTGGTATAATGCCTATACATATGGAAATCACATTAACTTCTTGTATCTGTACTGTACAGGGAATTTCAGTCATTATAACCCACTAAATCTTATCCCTATACAATAATGAGTGACCCAGAGCTTTTCCTGTATTCTGACCTATCCACTGTTGTTGTAATGCAGCAGCAAAGTATTTGAACGGTTTGTTAGAGTGAGGTTTGGGGCTGCTGCTTGCAGCATGTTTACAGTAATACAGGGTGAGTGGAGAGAGATAAAACAAAGAAATTAATTTCTCCACATTGAGCACACAAATCCTGATTTAAAAAGATATGCAAATGGAGTTTTGATATGCTGATGACTGCTTTTCAATGTATTACCAATGCATAATAGAGTTAACTCAGTTCTGGAAGTGAGGGGGTTAAGATACAAAACCATCAAGTAACAGAAAACTAACAAACAATATTTTAAAAACTAACCTACATATTTAGTGTTTCAGCTGATATTCTTAAAACAAAAACCTGTAAATGCAATTTTATTCATAAAAAAGTGTTCCCTTAAAATCTGCTGAAATCTCAAATCTTTTTAAAATCCTCCTTGTAGTATACACCCCAAATTCAAATCCGCACTCGGTTGATGTGCTTGTGTAAAAGTTTGACAGCTCTTATAATTTTAAATTGCTCTACACTGCGTATGCCCAGAAACTTGATCACTTTTAAATTCAAGGGCTTATAAAAATTTGAAGTACTTCAATAATTTTAAATTGCAAAGCGAACAGTGGAGACTGATTTAAAAATTATACGACTACTTCATTTTTTTTATTTTTAAAGGTCTTCAATTTACAAGTGAATCATGTTGCATTATCATCTGTTAGATGGAAGCACCCTATGTGAATTTTTTATGGCGAATTTTATATACTAGCTGAGAAAATTAAAGGATTGGAATATACTTTTGGATATCTTTCTACTCATGCCAATATTACATGCTATGTTGTGCCAAAAAATACTGAAACCATGTTAGTTAGCTATTAATTAGGAATGAAAACAATTACAACTATTTGAGTGCCTCACCTTATATTCCATTATAAATCTAAAGGGGTTCTTCACAAAGCACCGACATCTCATCGAAATTAGGGTGCTTTTCACTGCTGTGCACATCGGCGATTCCATTTTGCCAAAATTACGTGGAATTCACCATTCACAGTAGGCTCATTGTAGTGCGGGAAAGATGGAGTCATCGTAGCCTCATAAAAAGTTGGCGAACATCACCAAAGAGCACTGAAGGCTGCCGAAGAGCAGTGAGCTGACCTTTGTGAAAGCCACCGAACTGCCAGAGAAAAAAACTGAACTCTCCTATTCTCCTAATAGGTGATTAAACCAATAAAAAGCATTAAATGTGCTAAATAATAGATCTTTTGTTATTTTTTAAGGAACCTTTTCTATTACAAGATAAAATTGGGAAACAAAAATATTCTCTAGCAAATACAAAAAGGCGTTCTAATAAAATAAAAAAATAAAAAGGCTTTTTGCTGAAAATGAAAATAATTTTTTTTCTAAGTTAAAATTTATATTACTTTTTTATCCTATGGGATTCGCCTGTTTAAGCCTGTGGAACTATATCACTGAAAATCGGGGATTTCGCCGACACTTTGGTACAGTTGGGTGTTCTGTGAAAAGACAGACCATTATTTCTCTATGGGACAATTTTGACGAACTGTGGCGAACTGCATCATATTTCGTCAGTATCTGAAGAATTGACAGCTTTATGAATAGACAAACTGCCCTGAATTGAACCATATGGTGCAGTTCACCGTTCAGTGCTCTTTGGATGCAATGTCAGTGCTTTGTGAATAACCCCTCAAGACAGATATAGCTGAGAATATAGAGTACATACACACTAAGGTGCTGTCAAAACAGCTCTAATGAAATGAAGCATGGACTCAACAAGAACTCTAAATGTGTCCTGTGGTATCTGGGGCCAAGACAATAGTAGCAAGTCTTTTAAGGCCTGCAGCTTATGAGGTAGGGCTAGGGATTTGATTTCTTGATCCAATACATCCTACAGATGCTTAATTGGATTGAGGCAACATCTTGAAATCTGTGTCATTTTCCTCAAACCAATCCTGATCGATTTTTGCAGCGTGGCAGGGTGCAGGATAATGAAAGAGGTCACTGGCATCAATGAACACTATTGCCATGAATGTATGTGGCAATCTCTAGGAACCTAGTACGTGTCAAGTGTTTTATGACACCTTTCTATATATTCTTTGTTTCTTTATAGGTATACTCCTATAATTTGTACTATTCAAGATGATTTTCCTTACTGGCTCCTTTACCATATCTAATCCTTAGTAGTCATTTAATAGCAGCTGGCTGTGGAGGGAAGCAGAGGCGGAGCCTGATACCAGCAGTGGTGCCCTGTGCCATCATAGATATAGGCTCTTGGAGCCAAATAGGACCCTTCCACATACTCTGCGAGGGCTTGCACTGGAGTGATCACACAAGAACAGTGGATGAAGTGCAGAGGGACACTGGGAAGTATTTTCTCCCAGTCTCCCGCTGCTCGCTGCGAGAGGAAACTGTGGATCTCGCAGATGTCTGCACCATGAGATGAAAGGTACGTAAGGGTTTTCTTGGAGGGTTTAGTTTAGTGTGTTAAGTTATTTTGTACAAGCAATATCACTTAACACCAGCTTTTAGAAGTTGACTTCTTAGAGAAATACTAGCTTCAGGATAGAAGAACAATCTACCATGGAATAGCTCTTTCTTCTACTCCCAGGTGCAAATTAGCTCCTCCTCTACAAGGTATAAGAAAGGTTAATTTACAGTAAGGATGTGCTATAACTGAACCACAAAGCTTGTGGCAAGGTTGGAATAGCTAGCCAAGCTGTCAAGACACCACCAGGAGCTGATCTGTGTTTCAGCTACAGCCATTATCTTATCGGCAACTAAGGAAGAGGGTCCAACGTTTTTTAAATTAATTTATTGATTTCTGTCTTTAAGCCAAATAGTTTCCTTTTTACTCTGTTACGGTTTCACTTCACTCTGTTTCTCTTCATGTTCTTTACATTGTTATAAACATCTATACATACTATCTCTGCTCTATTATCAATTTATTCATCTTCCCCTTTATAAGATTTTATCTATCTATTTATCCTCTGAGACAGATCAATAAAAAAAAATTACCAGGGTTATTCAAAGAAAGCCGAACTGGACCCGAGATTGCACCGAACAGTGAATTTCCATGTATGGTGCAATTTCGGGGCCATTTGGCTGTTCAAAAGCTGGCAATTTGCCAAATATTGGCAAATTGTGGGCAAAATACGGTGATCTTTGGCAGCAGCGAAATCCCAATACCGAAGCAATGGTTAATCTATTCAGAGAACACCGAACAGCAGAGAAATGTCAGTGAAATGCCCTGATGTTCGGTGGTTTCATTCAGCAGGTTCAATCAGGCGAATCCCATAGATTTCAATGTTAAAAATATTCCTGTTTTTTATTAAATATCTATTAAACCGATTATTCGTTTAATTTGCAGCAAAATGTCTCTATTTTTTTGTAGGATTTTTGGGGGATTTTTGGGATTTTTTTCAGCGAAATTAGTTTTTCTGTTTCCCCCCCCCCTCTAACAGACCTTTTTATTGTCATTCATAGGACCTTATATATTAATTCCAGGCATTTCCGTGTAGCAGTGTTTTTGCAAACAGCTTTTCAAAGGGTTTTTCTGTCTTTTTACTCCGCTTGTCAGCTTGTCGTTTTTTTCCGGCAACTGGTCAGGCGTTGTGTTCGGCGGATCGTCTGCTTTTTTCAGAAACGTTCGGGGGACTTGCGGTGGATCATCGGGTGCATTCGACTGGTTTGCAGTGGCTTATCAGATTGTATCTGATGTTTTTCTGGCGTTTTTTGGCAGCTTATCAGATCAGATCCGATGTTTCTGGTGGTTTTGTGACGGTTTTTACTTTTGATTCGGTGGTTGTTCGGCGGCTTTTCCTTGCACTTCGAGGATCCTGCAGTGAATGCTGAATTCACCACAGGGTCAGAAAATTTTATTCCCTGAAGTGCAGGTAACGAAAGAGCACTGAAAATCCGGTGGAATTTCAGTGCTCTTTGAACAACCCGTTACATTTTTTTACAAGTCATGCACTTTACTGACAAACAGTTTTCTGTTGCCCACATATGTGTGTATGTATTTATTTGGCTCAGACAATGATAGGTATTCTATTCAGTACATTTTATTGCTTTACCTAGAAAGACTAAGTGATTTTTCCTAGAATGTGTAATGCATTAGAGCTATGCCTTCTTTTTTCATTATTTTAAGACCGTTCTTTTATCTTTAGATATCAACATCTGAGATGTAGTCTTTCCAAAGCTAAGATATTCACATATGTGATGTCAGTAAAATTATAATTACATTATAGTGAATATTACATTGGAGTTAATAATATATCCAACTTCTAGTTCATACAAGGAGGTAATTGCCTACCACATTTTATACCATTCAGTCTACCACTAGTACTTACTAAGGAATACATGGTAATCTGAAACTCTTGTTCTAACTATGCTTGTTAGTATTACACTATAACTTAAAACTCTTCCTGTACACAAATATATATATATGTAACTTTTTTTGTTTGACATACCATTAGTTACTATTTACAGGTGCAATAATAATCCTCCCAAGGCATGTATTTATACTGTTTACACTATAGGTGAATGCGCACATACAGGGCTATTCAAAGAGAATCGAAAAGTCACTGCACGTCCGGTGACTTTTCGTTCTCTTCAATTCGGTCCGATTCGGCAATCCCATTTTGGCGACTCTGCGGTGTATTCAGTAAGCACCACAGGGCCGTCGAAGTGCAGGGAAAAGCCGCCGCAAACCTGCCGAAAACGCACCGCAAAAACACAGGGAATGCGCGGCGAAACCTGCAAAAACATCTGAATTAACCCTGCCGAAAACGCTGGAAAAACCCGAGGAGAAGCCGATCACACGCAGCCGACACCGCAGACGAATGCAGTGAATAAATTAGAAAAACAGTTTGCTTGAATGTTTGAAAAGTTAAACGCCGTTTGCAAGGAAACTACTGAGCAAAAATGTCTGAAATTTACATATGAGGTCCAAGGAATGGTAATAAAAAGGGCTGTTACAGAAAAAATAAGTAAAGTAAAAAAAAAAAGAATTTTTAAAATAAAAAAACAGAAAAATGCTTAAAATATCCTAAAAAATCTATAAATAAAGAGACTCTTTCCTGCAGAATTTTATAATGAACGGTTTATTAGATATTGAATTAAAACGGGAATATTTTTAACATTAAAGCCTATGGGATTCGCCTGAATAAACCTGCCGAATTAACCACCGAATGGCAGGGCATTTCGGGAACTTTTCACTGCTGGTTTTTGTTCTCTGAATAGCCAAAGCATTGGTTCTCTATGGGGATTTCACTGCCCTCAAACAGGCACCGTATGCGCATGCAATTCGCCAACATTTGGCGAATTGCCTGCTCTCTGAATAGCCGAATGGCCAGGAAAGGTAACCGAACACTGATTTTCAGCGTTCGGTTACCTTTCGGCAGCCATTCAGTTCTCTTTGAATAACCCTGATAGGGTGTAATTTTGTAGTCCTGTTTATTTACAGTTGTTGCAAACAATGGAGAAAATCACTGTTTGTACAATCATGGTTAGCTTTGGCAATCCAGAGAAGGAAAGTCAAACAATGGCAAGGGAATTTTCATCATTACAACTTCATCTGCTGTTGCTTGAATTTCCCTCACTGGATTGCCAAAGGTTATCATGATTGCAACAATATAGATTATTACCCACTTTAAAAAAAAGATCTTTCTTTCTTTCTTTCTTTCTTTCTTTCTTTCTTTCTTTCTTTCTTTCTTTCTTTCTTTCTTTCTTTCTTTCTTTCTTTCTTTCTTTCTTTCTTTCTTTCTTTCTTTCTCTCTCTCTCTCTCTCTCTCTCTCTCTCTCTCTCTTTCTTTCTTTCTTTCTTTCTTTCTTTCCTTCCCTCCCTCCCTCCCTCCCTCCCTTAAAATCATTTGACCCTTCGTAGCTCTGTGGAGAGTGGATAAAAAAAAAAGAATCCGTTAAATGATTAGAATATTGTTGCAAATCAATGCAAAAGATTATACAATTCAAATACATACAGGTATATTCCAGTTTCAATGTACAAGGTTAGGCAAAAGCACAATTGAGGCGACAACTAGAAGAACAACATCATATGATTCCGTATATAGGATTTCTATAACAACAGGCTTATTGGTTTCCCCTGTAAAACCACGTCGTCCATGTTATTCTTGTTATTACTGATCTCCCCTTTCAGTATGCATGATAGCATTATAATATACAGTTGCAAGAAAAAGTATGTGAACCCTTTGGGATTAAGTGGAGTTTTGCATGAATTGGTCATAAAATGTGCTCTGATCTTCATCTAAGTCACAACAATTTGAAAAACACAGTCTGCTTATAGTAATACAACACAAACATTATATGTTTTCATGTGTTTATTGAACATAACATGTAAACATTCACAGTGCAGGGTGGAAAAAGTATGTGAACCTTTGGACTTAATAACTGGTTGACCCTCCTTTGGCAGCAATAACCTCAACCAAACGTTTCCTGTAGTTGCAGATCAGAACTGCTCAACGATCTGGAGTAATTTTGGACCACTCCTCTTCACAAAACTATTTCAGTGTAGCAATATTCTTGGGATGCCTGGTGTGAATCGCTCTCTTAACCCTTTCGCTGCTGAGGCATTTCCCGCCTCTGTGCTGAGGTCATTTTTACCGGTTTTGCTCATCATGTTTAAACGTGTTTTGAAGGCTTATTTTAGTATATGACCCAGACATATTATATATCTTTCTTTACGTCAGACTCGGCAGATTCATAATATGTCATTATTATATGTATAAGTCATGACCTTTCTGTATATTATAACAAAAAATGCAATAAAATATCAATTTTCAATAATTTACAATGTGTAAAGTGTTTTTTTTTCACATCTTAACATGCGAGCAATTGCGGTTATATTTTGTATGGGGTGCGCTTGTTAAAAAAATTAGAGATGGGGTCTCGTTACATTTTTTTTTTGGGAAAATTATGCGATTTTTAACAAACGCAATGCATACAAAAATCGTTCGTGCAGCATCATTGTTCACATTATAATTGAAATGGGAACAATATTTCTGCATTAACGAACCAAAAAAAGAAAAATTTTTTTTTTATTTTTTTAATAATTTTTTTTAAAGTACTTTCTTATAATTTTTTTAATTTTTTTTTTTTTTAATTTTCATAGTCATGTTTGGTATTGTTGGAATGGCCATGCTCTGGTCGATCCAACAATATCAAACATTAACCCCTAACTGCCACGGATCGGGAGATAGGGGGTTCATTGGAACCCCCTATCTCCACCATTGGTGGCAGTTAGGGGTTAACTCCAGGACTGGCGTCATTGTGCTATGCACGATGACGCCAGTCCTCAGGGGGCATTCCCGGAAGCTTGGCCAACATCCAAGATGTCGGCCAGCTCTGGGAAAGGATCATGAACCGGCGCTTTTCGGCACCGATTCGTGATCCAGCCCCCATGGGGTTAACTCCAGGTACCGTTAGGAAGGGCAGGCTGTGCCCTTCCAAACGGTACCTGGATTAACCCCCTGCACCCGGCGATCGGGAGGGAGAGAGGTCCGATGGACCTCCCCCCTCCCTTTCAGGCGCCTCCTCCGCACATGCGGGGGGGCCCTGAATTAGATGTCATTGCGCCGCCGCGATGACATCTAATTAGGCTGGCAGCAGTTCCGGGTGCTGGGCTGACATTGAGGATGGCAGCCCGCACCGGGGGGCACAGCGATCGGCCGGAACCCGGCCGATCGCTGGCCCCAAAGGGAGGACGAGCTCAGCGCGTCCTCCGCAAGGAACGCTAACTGCGGGTGGTTGCGCTGAGAGCGTCCTCCGCAGCGAACGGGTTAAGGTCATGCCACAGCATTTCAATCAGGTTTTGTTGAAGCCATTCTTTTGTTGAATTACTTGTATGCTTTGGGTCATTGTCCTGTTGCATCACCCATCCTCTGCGGAGCTTCAGTTGGCGGACAGATAGTCTTACATTTTCCTGCAAAATGTCTTGATAAACTCTGGAATTCATTTTTCCATCAATGACAACAATCCGTCCAGGCCCTGAGGCAGCAAAGCAGCCCCAAACCATGATGCTCCCTCCGCCATGTTTTACAGTGGGGATGAGGTTTTGATGTTGGTGTGCTGTGCCTTTTTTTCTCCACACATACAGGGTTATTCAGAGAGCGTGTAAAGCAGGAGAATGACTGGAGAATGACTGGAGATAGCCGATTTGGAAAGTGAGATGAAAGGGAGAATTTTTCTGGTTTGGCTATTTTGACCTAGAATTTTTCATTATCCAGTCATTCTCCAGTTATTCTCCTGCTTTTCACGCTCTCTGAATAACCCTGATAGTGTTGTGTGTTTTTTCCAAACAATTCAATTTTGGTTTCATCTGTCCACAGAATGTTTTGCCAGTAGTGCTGTGGAACATCCAGGTGCTCCTTTGCAAACTTCAAGCGTTCTGCAATATTTTTTTGGACAGCAATTTCTTCCTCCGTGGTGTCCTCCCATGTACTCCATTCTTGTTTAATATTTTCCTTATTGTAGATGTGTCAACAAAAATGTTAGCATGTGCCAGAGATTTCTGTAAGTCTTTAGCTGACACTCTAGGATTCTTCTTTACCTCATTAAGCATTCTGCGCTGTGCTCTTGCAGTCATCTTTACAGGATGACCACACCTAGGGAGAGTAGCAATAGTGCTGAACTTTCTCCATTTGTAGACAGTCTGTCTTACCGTGGACACATGAACATCAAGGCTTTTGGAGATACTTTTGTAACCCTTTCCAGCTTCATGCAAGTCAACAATTCTTGATCGTAGGTCTTCTGAGAGCTCTTTTCTGCGAGGCATGGTTCACATCAGGCAGTGCTTCTTGAAACCAGTAAACCCAAAACTGGTGTGTGATTTTAAAGGGCAGGACAGCTTTCAGCAACACATCCAATAATATCACACTGATTGGACTCAAGGTTGGCTCACTCCTGGCTCCAATTAGCTCTTGGAGAAGTCATTAGGCTAGGGGGTTCACATACTTTTTCCACCCTGCAATGTGAATGTTTACATGTTATGTTCAATAAACACATGAAAACATATAATGTTTGTGTTGTATTATTATAAGCAGACTGTGTTTTTTCAAATTTTTGTGACTTAAATGAAGATCAGAGCACATTTTATGACCAATTCTTGCAAAACTCCACATAATCCCAAAGGGTTCACATACTTTTTCTTGCCACTGTAAAAATAACAAGGGTGTTCACGACAAACATTTCATACTATATGTACATTTCCCAGTTATGTCCATGTTGGGTAATGTCTCCCACCACTTCGAATTGGTTTGGAACAAAACACAAAAGTATAAAGGCCCTTCATAACAACTTTATTTCCAGTCTACTTCCATTGGATGTTTATAGTTTTAAATACCTCTATTAGGTTTTATTTTTGTAATGCACTGGGTTTCCATGTTCTATACCGCAGGGGAGTACAACCCCTCTTCCCTGCACAGCTAGGGACATGGTCCTTTGCCAAGAGGGACAGCTTGCAGATTGTCCCATTGTGACCAGGGAATAAGAATTGCTGCTTTGACCCTGTATGGTAGCAGTAATCCGCAGTAATGTAAGTCCTTGTGGGTACATTATCTTCTATTGTATTCTGCTCTTCTTAAATGTTAGGTTATGTATGGCTTATGAAGATTTGAGTGACTTTGAGGAACATCTGTATAAAGATTAATTGAATGGCCATTTTGTTGAAGCTCTAAGAAAAGGCATGTTGTATTGAATTGTGTTTTGAGATTCCATTTATGTGCTGGTAGCTGCTGTATTTACATAAATTGGATTTTCAGAATGGTCTGGATTAGCATTTGATGGCATTTTTAGCGTTTCTGATTTTTCCCCCAGTCTTTCAGGGTTATTCAAAGAGATCCGAATGGCTGCCGAAAGGGAACCAAACGCAGAAAATCAGTGTTCGGTTACCTTTCTTGACCATTCGGCTATCCAGAGAGCAGGCAATTCGCCAAATCCTGGTGAATTGCCTGCACATATGTGCCTGTTCGGTGCCTGTTCGAGGGGAGTGAATCCCCCTAGAGAAGCAATGCTTCAGCTATTCAGAGAGCAAAAGCCAGCAGTGAAAAATTGCCAAATTGCCCTGCCGTTCGGTGGTTTCCTGCGGCCAGTGGCGTAGCGTGGGTTCTTAGCGCCCGGGGCAAGCCAAGAATTGTGCGCCCCCCCCCCAACCTGTGGACACGTTATCGATATTGCCCCAGCTCTCACATGGATATTGCCCCAGCTCATGAATTTGCCCCCAGCTCACACATGGATTTGCCCCAGCTCATGGATTTGCCCCAGCTCACACATGGATATTGCCCCAGCTCATGGATTTGCCCCCAGCTCATGGATTTGCCCCCAGCTCACTCATGGATTTGCCCCCAGCTCATGGATTTGCCCCAGCTCACTCATGGATTTGCCCCAGCTCACTCATGGATTTGCCCCAGCTCACTCATGGATTTGCCCCCAGCTCACTCATGGATTTGCCCCAGCTCACTCATGGATTTGCCCCAGCTCATGGATTTGCCCCAGCTCATGGATTTGCCCCCAGCTCATGGATTTGCCCCAGTTCACTCATGGATTTGCCCCCAGCTCACTCATGGATTTGCCCCAGCTCACTCATGGATTTGCCCCAGCTCATGGATTTGCCCCAGCTCATGGATTTGCCCCCAGCTCATGGATTTGCCCCAGCTCACTCATGGATTTGCCCCAGCTCATGGATTTGCCCCAGCTCATGGATTTGCCCCAGCTCATGGATTTGCCCAAGTTCACTCATGGATTTGCCCCAGTTCACTCATGGATTTGCCCCAGCTCACTCATGGATTTGCCCCCAGCTCATGGATTTGCCCCAGCTCACTCATGGATTTGCCCCAGCTCACTCATGGATTTGCCCCCAGTTCACTCATGGATTTGCCCCAGCTCACTCATGGATTTGCCCCCAGCTCACTCATGGATTTGCCCCAGCTCACTCATGGATTTGCCCCCAGCTCATGGATTTGCCCAAGATCATGGATTTGCCCCCAGCTCATGGATTTGCCCCAGCTCACTCATGGATTTGCCCCCAGCTCACTCATGGATTTGCCCCCAGCTCACTCATGGATTTGCCCCAGCTCACTCATGGATTTGCCCCAGCTCACTCATGGATTTGCCCCAGCTCATGGATTTGCCCCAGCTCATGGATTTGCCCCCAGCTCATGGATTTGCCCCAGTTCACTCATGGATTTGCCCCAGCTCACTCATGGATTTGCCCCCAGCTCATGGATTTGCCCCCAGCTCATGGATTTGCCCCAGCTCACTCATGGATTTGCCCCAGCTCACTCATGGATTTGCCCCCAGCTCATGGATTTGCCCAAGCTCATGGATTTGCCCCAGCTCATGGATTTGCCCCAGCTCACTCATGGATTTGCCCCAGCTCACTCATGGATTTGCCCCCAGCTCACTCATGGATTTGCCCCCAGCTCACTCATGGATTTGCCCCAGCTCACTCATGGATTTGCCCCAGCTCACTCATGGATTTGCCCCCAGCTCACTCATGGATTTGCCCCAGCTCACTCATGGATTTGCCCCCAGCTCATGGATTTGCCCAAGCTCATGGATTTGCCCCCAGCTCATGGATTTGCCCCAGCTCACTCATGGATTTGCCCCAGCTCACTCATGGATTTGCCCCCAGCTCACTCATGGATTTGCCCCCAGCTCACTCATGGATTTGCCCCAGCTCACTCATGGATTTGCCCCAGCTCACTCATGGATTTGCCCCAGCTCATGGATTTGCCCCAGCTCATGGATTTGCCCCCAGCTCATGGATTTGACCCAGTTCACTCATGGATTTGCCCCAGCTCACTCATGGATTTGCCCCAGCTCATGGATTTGCCCCCAGCTCATGGATTTGCCCCAGCTCACTCATGGATTTGCCCCCAGCTCACTCATGGATTTGCCCCCAGCTCACTCATGGATTTGCCCCAGCTCACTCATGGATTTGCCCCCAGCTCACTCATGGATTTGCCCCAGCTCACTCATGGATTTGCCCCCAGCTCATGGATTTGCCCAAGCTCATGGATTTGCCCCCAGCTCATGGATTTGCCCCAGCTCACTCATGGATTTGCCCCCAGCTCACTCATGGATTTGCCCCCAGCTCACTCATGGATTTGCCCCAGCTCACTCATGGATTTGCCCCAGCTCACTCATGGATTTGCCCCAGCTCATGGATTTGCCCCCAGCTCATGGATTTGCCCCAGTTCACTCATGGATTTGCCCCAGCTCACTCATGGATTTGCCCCCAGCTTCATGGATTTGCCCCAGCTCATGGATTTGCCCCAGCTCACTCATGGATTTGCCCCAGCTCACTCATGGATTTGCCCCAGCTCACTCATGGATTTGCCCAAGCTCATGGATTTGCCCCCAGCTCATGGATTTGCCCCAGCTCACTCATGGATTTGCCCCCAGCTCACTCATGGATTTGCCCCCAGCTCACTCATGGATTTGCCCCAGCTCACTCATAGATTTGCCCCAGCTCATGGATTTGCCCCAGCTCATGGATTTGCCCCCAGCTCATGGATTTGCCCCAGTTCACTCATGGATTTGCCCCCAGCTCATGGATTTGCCCCCAGGTCACACATGGATTTGCCCCCAGGTCATGGATTTGCCCCAGCTCTCACCTGGATTGTTGCCCCAGCTCCGGCAGAGACTCAGTACCACCTGATTAGCTGGACCACGTGACCGGCTGCGCACGCACACAGCCGCATCCACTTCACAGGACGAACTGTTCAAGACCGGGCAGGCGCTCCCGCGCTGCCCGGCATCTGGGTCCCTCAACCCCCGGGCCAGTTTTAGGGGCGCGTATGCGCCCCTAACAAAACTGCGCCCGGGGCCACGGCCCCCCCAGCCCCCCCACGCTACGCCACTGCCTGCGGCAGATTTATTCAGGCGAATCCCATAGGCTTCAATGTTAAAAATATTCCCATATCTAATAAACTGTTGATTATAATATTCTGCAGTAAAGAGTCTCTTTATTTATAGATTTTTTTAGGATATTTTAAGCATTTTTTGGTATTTTTTTTTAAACTTATTTTTCTGTAACAGCCCTTTTTATTATCATTCATTGGACCTCATATGTAAATTTCAGACATTTTCGCTCAGTAGTTTCTTTGCAAACAGTGTTTCACTTTCAAACATTCAAGCAAACTGTTTTTTTAATTTATTCACTCCATTCGTCTGTGGTGTCAGGTTTTTCCGGTGGCTGCACTACGTGTGATCGACTCCTTCCCGGGTTTTTCCGTCGTTTTCGGCGGGGTTAATCCAGATGTGTCTGCAGGTTTTCGGTGTGCATTCGCCGGGTTTTGCGGTGAGTTTTCGGCTGGTTTGCGGTGACTTTTCCCTGCAATTCGGGGACCCTGTAGTGCTTGCTGAATACACCGCAGGGTTGCCGAAATGGGATCGCCAAATCGAACAGAATTGAAGAGAACGAATAGTCACCGAACGTGCAGTGACTTTTCAATTTTCTTTGAATAACCCTGTTTGTGATTACTGTGGATGAAAATTGCTTAGGGAAGTTGTGGAAATGCCGCACATCTGTAAAGCTTTAGGAAGTGAAATAAGGGTTTTGGCTTTTAATGCTTCTGGTCGTGTCTCGACATCCTAGATGTGGTCTGGAACAGCACTGAATAAAACTCGAAATGCATTTATTTTGCTATGCATCTGGCAGTTACTTCTAATCTGAAGCCATGAAGCAGTGGTTGAATGACCTGAAGGACGATATCAGTAGTGGTGTTAGCAGCCTCAGATTGGTGGACATTGAGATGGTGAGGGAAATTTCCTTAGAAGGCTCTGTGGACCTTCTGAGAGGTATATCCAGTAGTATGGTCCTTATGGTATAGGCTAGAAGGTTCTATGGCTGCGCACATGGGGAACAGATATTTGTTCAAAGAATATTCTGTGTACTCATAACTTTGAGGGAGCTATGGTGTTCAGGTAATATCTGGATGAATTTATAGAGGAGTCTTAGACAGGGCACATTTAAGATGGGGCCTTGTTACTATTGAAAGCAAAACATGGTTAGAGAATTCAAATTTTCTTTTTCCACTCATATGCCATGCTAGTGCCGTGTGCCATCCATTTTTCTGATAGTGGAAGGAGGAGTTAACCTCGTGTGGTGCTGCCATGGCATATGACCGGGAAAAGAAAATTACAGTAAGAGTGGCAAAAATGTTCTCTTTCATCACATACAGGGTTATTCAAAGAGAATCAAAAAGTCACTGCACGTTCGGCGACTTTTCATTCTATTCAATTCGGCACGATTTGGCGATCCCATTTCGACGACCCTGCGGAGTATTCAGCCAGCACCACAGGGCCGTCGTAATGCAGGGAAAAGTCAGCGGAAACCCGCCGAAAACTCACCGCAAAATCCAGCGAAGGCACACCGAAAACCCACGAAAACATCTGGATGAACCCCGCCGAAAACGCTGGAAAATCCTGAGCAGGACCCGATCACATGCAGCGCAGCCGCCGGAAAAACCCAACACCGCAGACGAATGGAGTGAGAAAAAAAAAACTGTTTGCTTGAATGTTTGAAAAGTGAAATGCTGTTTGCAAAGAAACTACTGAGCGAAAATGTCTGAAATTTACATATGAGGTCCAATGAATGATAATAAAAAGGGCTGTTACAGAAAAAAGAACAAATGTTTAAAAGAAAATTTTAAAAAAATTGTCAAAAAATGCTTAAAATATCCAATAAAATCTATAAATAAAAGACTTTTTACTGCAGAATATTATAATCAACAGTTTATTAGCTATTGAATTAAAACAGGAATATTTTTATCTTTGAAGCCTATGGGATTCGCCTGAATAAATCTGCCGCATGAAACCACCGAATGGCAGGGCAATTCGGCAACTTTTCACTACTGGCTTTTTTTCTCTCACTACACGGCGATATGGGGATTTCACTGCCCTCGAACAGGCACCGAACGGGCACCGTATGTGCAGGCAATTCTCCAACATTTGGCGAACTGCCTGTTGTCTGGATAGCCGAATGGCCAGGAAAGGTAACCGAATGCTGATTTTCAGTGTTCGGTTACCTTTCGGCAGCCATTCGGATCTCTTTGAATAACCCTGATAGTTATCCTTTCTCCTGTGGGAATGTGGTTATGATTATGCTTCTTTACACTAATATACCAGCTGGTGTACACTCTCAGGTGATATTCCTCCGGCATCCAGATAAGACCTGGCAGAAAGAAGTATCAGCTGAGCTACGTTGAAGAAAGTTAAAAAAAAAAAAAAAGGAAAGATTTACATCTTTAAAACTGCCTTTCTGATGTATTCATGAACAATGAAGAATAGCATTTCGCAGAGTTACTAAGTAAATGACAAGTACATTAGGCTGCATCTGGAATAATAACATGTTTGTTTTATTTCGCAATAGCAGATTTGTTCAAACTGTATAGTTTATGACATAATGATTATGATCTCTTCATCATCTTCAAACCGTCAAAGAAATTATTATTAGCTGATCAAAACCTTGAGTAGCGGTTTCTTTTAATTAAACTATAACAAATGGAAGCCTATTATAGATTGCTATGGAAATTTTTGAAAATTATATTAGTTGAATGTTATTTTTTTGCAATAAATTAATGCAATTATATATTTAAGCTTTTGGTTACAAAGAATTTTTCATAAAAAAAATCTAGCTTATTCTTTACATGAAACATGTAGGTAGGTACTAGCACTTGAAAGGACACTCTATCCACCATGACCACATGTCCCCTTTTACAGCTTTGTGAAGCAGTGAGCATTCTGGGAGACGGCAGCCAGGGACTGGTGACGGTTGTGCTTGTTCGGTGACGATCCATCAATCTGAGCTGGCACTCAGGTATCTTGCTTACACAAGTTACACGAGGTACGCAATTTGCATGGCCGTTCCAACAATACCAAACACGACTGTGAAAAAAGTTAGTAAAAATAAAAACAAATGAAAAAAAATTATAAAAAAAAATAAACAATTTTTTTTTCTTTTTTTTGTATTGTTAATGCAGCAATATTGTTCCCATTTCAATTATAATGTGAACAATGATGCTGCACTAACGATTTTTGTATGCGATGCGTTTGTTAAAAATCGTGTAATTTTCCCCAAAAAAAATGTAACGAGACCCCATCTCTAATTTTTTTAACAAGCGCACCCCATACAAAATAGAACCGCAATTGCTCGCATGTTAAAATGTGAAAAAAAAACACTTTACACGTTGTAAATTATTGAAAATTCATATTTTATTGCATTTTTTGTTACAATATACAGACAGGTCATGACGTATACATATAATAATGACATATTATACAGCATGCCCTTCCAAATGGTACCTGGCATTAACCCCTGGGGAGCCGGATCACGAATCGGCGCTGAAAAGCGCCGGTTCGTGATCCTTTCCCGGAGCTGGCCGACATCTTGGATGTCGGCCAAGCCTCCGGGAACTCCCCCTGAGGACTGGCGTCATCCTGCATAGCACGATGACGCCAGTCCTGGAGTTAACCCCTAGCTGCCACCAATGGTGGAGATAGGGGGTTCCAATGAATCCCCTATCTCCCGATCTGTGGCAGCTAGGGGTTAATGTTTGGTACTGTTGGATCGGCCAGAGCATGGCCGTTCCAACAATACCAAACATGACTGTGAAAAAAGTTTGTAAAAATAAAAACAAATGAAAAAAAAAAAATTAAAAAAAATAAACAATTTTTTTTTCTTTTTTTTGTATTGTTAATGCAGCAATATTGTTCCCATTTCAATTATAATGTGAACAATGATGCTGCACTAACGATTTTTGTATGCGGTGCGTTTGTTAAAAATCGTGTAATTTTCCCCAAAAAAAAATGTAACGAGACCCCATCTCTAATTTTTTTAACAAGCGCACCCCATACAAAATAGAACCGCAATTGCTCGCATGTTAAAATGTGAAAAAAAAACACTTTACACGTTGTAAATTATTGAAAATTCATATTTTATTGCATTTTTTGTTACAATATACAGACAGGTCATGATGTATACATATAATAATGACATATTATGAATCTGCCGAGTCTGATGGAAAGAACAATATATAATATGTCGGGGTCATATACTAAAATAAGCCTTCAAAACACGTTTAAACATGATGAGCGAAACCGGTAAAAATGACCTCAGCACAGAGGCGGGAAAAGCCTCATCAGCGAAAGGGTTAAAGAGAGAATAAAAAAGTCTTCTTCAAGAGGTCAGATGTCCTTTGTGTATTGCTTACATTAGTTAATTAAATGACAACCAATTTATCCTGCACATCAGTTGCTTTAACACCTTCTCTATCAAGTGATTTTCCAAAAAACATTGTCAGAAACCATTTTTTTTTTGTAAAAATATTTGAGCATATACCCATTGTATTTCTTGCTGTAAATAACCAATTTTGGCCAGTAGATGGTGCCATCTACTGCCAAATTGAGTTACAGTTGTTCAGGAAGAAGGTAAGTTCAGGAAGAAGTTGGTTAAATTAAGCCAAAGTCTGATACAAGAGACAGCAAACTATAAAACAACAGCCAGGGAGAGACCAAAAGCCAAAGTGCAAAATCAAAATCAAGGTTTGATACACAGGCGACTGTCTCCAGGCCAGGTAAAGATAAGCAGGATTCTGGCTAGAATGATCAAAACGGTTACTGCTGCTCCCTTAATGAGACATGGGATTTCAATATAGGCAGGAATTTAGGTTTGAGACTGGACTGATTGGGGAGTAATGGGGTGCGAGCAGGACCAACTCTAGACATTGTGCGGTTTGAGAATGAAATGCTTCACACCTCCCCACCCTCCCATTGCTTTGTCCACTACGGCCTGAGCAGTGCGTATGATCATCATACATGCAAATTATATTCTTAAATAGATACAGACATAGTCATAGATACCAGAACAAGGTCAATATTCAGAAATGTCCAAACACATTGCAACATAAAGGTATACCTTAGACTGGGAACACGTACATTTGACACAGACCGTTGATGGCACAAGACATGCTGCGATCAAAAGCAAACTGTTGTAAATTCATGAGGGAGAATCAGCAATGTCACAAGCCCTAATAGTATATGTAACGCAAATAGCTGACATTACTGCTTTCCATTCACATACCTCTGGAACCACTCTCTGGAACGCTCTCCCTCGTACTGTCAGACTTTCCCCTAACTTCTCTTCCTTCAAACGCTCCCTTAAAACGTTCCTATTTAGGGAAGCCTACCACCCAACTCACTGATGCAACTATCAATCACTCTCACCTTACAGTCCTCTCCTCCTGTTTCCAACCCCAACCCTCCTAGATTGTGAGTTCCTATGGGAATAGGGCCCTCATCTCCTCCTGTACTGTTTGTCAAATGTTGTTCAATGTATTGTAACCCTGTCTATAATGTGCCTATTGTACAGCGCTGCAGAATATGCTGGCGCTTTATAAATAAAGAATAATAATAATAAATAATAATACCTCAATGATTCCTTTGGCCCTCATGAAAACACATTTTCCTCTCAAAATCTAAAGCAAATGACAAATCTAATTTCTAATTATGAATTATATACTGATGCCAGCACTTGGGGTCTTTTATTAAAATCCAATTTATCAATGAACTGCATAGGGACTGAACATCGAATTTTTTTTATTATTATTTATTTATTTTTATTATTATTATTTTAATGAATCTTCAATAAATTGTATTTTGATAAATAACCTGAGTGCTGGCATCCGTATATAATTTACTTGCAGAAAAAGACCAATTGGCCAGCACCAAGCATGACCTCCCGATGATTAGGGATGGGCTGCCGGTTCGATGCGAACGTGAGTTCGCATCGAACATTGGCTGTTCAACCGTTCGCCGAACGGCGAACATTTCCGCGTGTTCGGCGCGTGTTCGGCGCGTGTTCGCCCACAATGCACCACAATGGACCACAATGCACTTTTCCACTGGCCTGAAGCTTGTAATTGGCTACAGCCTTGCACCTGACCACAGGTTAGGTGCAAGACAGGTGCAAGACTATGCCAATCAGGGCTCAGAGTCCTGATTGGACAAATTTTGCCCAATCATGGGCTCACAGAGCTAAATCCCGCAGCACACTAAATAAGGCTTCCCCGCAGCCCTAGCGTGTGTGTTGCAGGAGTGAATCAGAGAGGAGAGGAGATTGTTGCATTTGCAGGGACAAGCTGACAGTGGCAAATAGCAGGGAACTGGCAGCCTGGCTGTGAAATATCATACCACAGTTGAATCAGAGTTCATCTGTATCTTCAATCTTTATCTTTATCTATTCAGAGTTGAATCTGTGTCTTGCCAGCTATCAGGGTGTATCACTGAGTTATATCAGAGTTCTGGAAATTTGAATCTGTGTCTTGCCAGCTATCAGGGTGTATCACTGACTTATAGCAGAGTTCTGGAAATTTGAATCTGTTTCTTGCCAGCTATCAGGGTGTATCACTGAGTTATATCAGAGTTCTGGAAATTTGAATCTATGTCTTGCCAGCTATCAGGGCATATCACTGACTTATAGCAGAGTTCTGGAAATTTGAATCTGTGTCTTGCCAGCTATCAGGGTGTATCACTGACTTATAGCAGAGTTCTGAAAATTTGAATCTGTTTCTTGCCAGCTATCAGGGTGTATCACTGAGTTATATCAGAGTTCTGGAAATTTGAATCTATGTCTTGCCAGCTATCAGGGCATATCACTGACTTATAGCAGAGTTCTGGAAATTTGAATCTGTGTCTTGCCAGCTATCAGGGTGTATCACTGACTTATAGCAGAGTTCTGAAAATTTGAATCTGTTTCTTGCCAGCTATCAGGGTGTATCACTGAGTTATATCAGAGTTCTGGAAATTTGAATCTATGTCTTGCCAGCTATCAGGGCATATCACTAACTTATAGCAGAGTTCTGGAAATTTGAATCTGTGTCTTGCCAGCTATCAGGGTGTATCACTGACTTATAGCAGAGTTCTGGAAATTTGAATCTGTGTCTTGCCAGCTATCAGGGTGTATCACTGATTTATAGCAGAGTTCTGGAAAATCTGTATATCTTTAATTCTAGATACAATAGAATACCACAGTTGAATCAGAGTTCATCCGTATCTTTAATCTGTATCTTTATCTATTCAGAGTTGAATCTGGGCAGGGGCGGATCCAGGGGGGCAATGGGGCAATTGCCCCCCGAGCAGTGCAGATGCCAAGCTGACCTCCAGAACTCAAATCGCGATGTGTGCAGTGAATGCAGACATCGCGATTTGCAGAGGCACACACTGCGCAGAAGCACTGAGGACTGGCCCTCCCAGTCATGTGTCGGGGCGTGTCACATGGTGATTCTTTTCCCGGTGACCATGTGGCTGAGCCTGTCTCCTTCAATGCCTGCCTGACAGCCACAGGAAAGGGCTGGATCTCAGGCTGCACTGAGCAACAGGATCAGAGGAGAGAGGGGCTGGAGCCTCCATGCAGGGACACCAGGGAGGTAAGTAATGGGTCCCTGAGAGTTTGATCCTGAAGAAAGCTAGAGCTGCACAGTAATAAACCTCTCAGATATGAGTCTGTAACTGCTCCTCTAGATTGTAAGCTCCTGATTGTAAGCCCTCTGCTCCTCTAGATTGTAAACTCATGTGTGCCCTCTGCTCCTCTAGATTGTAAACTCCTGGGTGTCCTCTGCTCCTCTAGATTGTAAACTCCTGGGTGCCCTCTGCTCCTCTAGATTGTAAAATCATGTGTGCCCTCTGCTCCTCTAGATTGTAAGCTCCTGGGTGCCCTCTGCTCCTCTAGATTGTAAACTCCTGGGTGCCCTCTGCTCATCTAGATTGTAAGATCCTGGGTGCCCTCTGCTCCTCTAGATTGTAAACTCCTGTGAGCCGGGCCCTCTGCTCCTCTAGATTGTAAACTCCTGTGAGCCGGGCCCTCTTCTCCTCTAGATTGTAAACTCCTGTGAGCCGGGCCCTCTGCTCCTCTAGATTGTAAACTCCTGTGAGCTGGGCCCTCTGTAAATTCTTGTGAGCCTGGCTCTCTGCTAAAACACCTTATTTTCTGTCAGTGCCCCTCCCGAGACTAGTCTCTGGATCCACCCCTGAATCTGGGTCTTGCCAGCTATCAGGGTTTTACAGCCTGCAGGAGAGGAAGTGAATCACAGAGAGAGTAGAGGACATTGGCAGCCTTGCAGGGAAAATATCAGTGAAATCGCTGACTTATAGCAGAGTTCTGAATATCTTTAATCTAGATAACACAGTTGAATCAGAGTTCTGCATATCCCCACTCTATATACCAGAGTTGAATCAGAGTTCTGCATATCTCCAATCTATATACCAGAGTTGAATCAGAGTTCTGCATATATCCAATCTATATACCAGAGTTGAATCAGAGTTCTGTATATCTTTATTCTATATATCACTCACCATGTCAGAAAGACAAAAAAGGACAGGCAGACGCTCACAGACACAGATAAGAGAGCAAGCAGCCTCTGTGTCGGAAAGCTGTGCCCCTGGTCGTCGTGGACGTGGTGCATCCTCTGCAGGGGCACACTTGTTCTTTCTAACTGGTGCTGGCCGTTTTATGCAGCAGCAACATACAGAGGATTTGGTGGATTGGCTAACCAGGCCATCCGAGTCCTCCGAGTCCTCTGCCAGTCAGGCTTGTAGTGGTTTACAGTCCACCTCAGCTGCCAAAACATCTAATTCAGCCTCCATGTCCACAACTACTCCTGCCGTAGCCTCACCATCATACACGGAGGAGTCAGATGAATTGTTTGACTACAATGACAGTGACATGCTGCTTGAGGATGCGCAGCAACTCCAGTGCTCTGATTCAAAAACTGAGGTTGAGGAAGGGAGTAAAATCAGCCTAGAGGGAGGGGTTGCCAGTGACACACAAAGAACTGGCACTCATGTTGCCCCAGCAGCTGCAGCATACTGCCAGGTTGGCTCCAATGACGAGGAGATAGGGGGTGATGACGATGATGAGGTCACTGACTCCACCTGGGTGCCTGATCGAACAGAGAAGTCAAGTGAGGAGGAGGAGGCACAACAAAAACGAGGCACAACGTCCTCTATGAGCAACCATAGCCAGTCCAAGGCATCAGATGTCAGAGCTGCTCAGGTGCAGAGTGCTGTTGTCTTGCAGCACACGTCCAGGAACTCTGCAGCCTGGGAGTTCTTCACAACATGTGCAGCAGACTTCAGCGTTGCTATTTGTAAGCTATGTCTGAAGAGGATCAAGCCTGGGGAAAACATCAGACGCTTGGGTACCACGTGCTTCATGCGACAAATGACCACCTGCATCCCATTGGCACAACACTTTGCGTAGGTCCTCCTCCTCGTCTGTCTCTACCCCCACTATATGTCCTGCCATGTCATTGCCTACAACCTCCACTGACAGGTATGATGCTACAGTAATGGGTGTACCAGGTCCTTCCTCAGAATGTGACAGCATCCCATCAGCTGCAGATTTATGCAATCAGATTTCGTTGCCCCAGCTGCTGCAGCGTAAGAAAAAATATAGTTCCAACCATCCCCTTGCACAGCGTTTAAATGCCAGCTTGGCAAAATTACTCGCATTACAGCTGCTGCCTTTCCAGCTGGTGGACTCTGCCTCCTTCCATGAATTTGCTGGATGTGCTGTACCACAGTGGCAGGTTCCAAAACACCAGTTCTTTTCACGGAAGGCCATTCCAGCACTATACCAGCACGTAGAAGAAACTGTTATGGAGTCATTGGGAAAGGCAGTCAGCAGCAAGGTGCACATTACTTTAGACACGTGGTCCAGCAAGCATGGACAGGGCTATTACATTTCCTTCACATCACACTGGGTAACTCTGCTTGCAGCTGGGAGGGATCCAGGATGGGGCTCTGTGCTGGAGCTTGCTCATCCACCACGCCTCCAGAAAGCTGCTTATATGAAGTCTGTCTGCTCCACCACCTCTTCCTCCTCCTTCTCTGTCTTTCAAAGTGGCAGTAAAACCAACGCGTGGCAGGGGCTATGCAATGGCTCAAGCAAAAAGATGCCATACTGTGCTTGAGCTGGTTTGTTTAGGGGACAGGAGCCACACTGGGCCAGAAATTCTGTCAGCTCTGCAGGGGCAGGTGCAGAGATGGTTAACACCACGCCAGCTTCAGCTGGGAATGGTCATCTGTGATAATGGCAGCAACCTTCTCTCCGCCCTACGCATGGGTAAGTTGATGCATGTACCATGCCTAGCACACGTCCTAAATCTTGTGGTACAGCATTTCCTAACCAGGTGCCCAGGGCTGGCAGAGCTTCTCAGCCAGACCAGAAAAGTCTGCAGCCACTTCAGATGGTCATTCCCAGCAAGTGTTCGCCTGGCAGAAATTCAAAGAGAATTCAACCTTCCCACAAACCGTCTGATCTGTGACATGCCCACCAGGTGGAACTCGGCATTGGCAATGCTGCAGCGTCTGCACAAGCAGCAGAGGGCCATCAATGAGGTCCACAAGGTAGAGGAAGGGAGTATATTTAAAAGGAAACAAAATAGCAAAACAAGAGGACATAGTCTTAGATTAGAGGGGCAAAGGTTTAAAAGTAACATCAGGAAGCATTATTTTACTGAGAGGGTGGTGGATACATGGAACAGTCTTCCAGTAGAAGTGGTAGAGGCCAAAACAGTAATTGAATTTAAGCAAGCATGGGATAGGCATAAGGCTATCCTAAACAAAAGATAAATCCAGGTTAAGTATCCATGTAATTGGGCAGACTAGATGGGCCGAAAGGTTCTTATCTGCCGACATTTTTCTATGTTTCTATGTTTCTATGTTTCTACCTGTGTAAGTATGGCAAAAGGACAGCTTCAGGTCAACTTGTTTTTTTTCCCCTCCGCAGTGGCTGATGATCAAGGATGCATGCACTGCACTGTTACCATTTGAGGAGTCAATGAGGATGGTGAGCAGGGACAGTGCATGCATCAGTGACACAATTCCTTTAGTGTTCGCACTGAAGCGCACTCTGCGGGGAATTATAGATGTGGCACTAGAGGCAGAGCAGGGGGAGGAAGAAGAGGACTTTGCTAGCTCTCAAGGCCCCAGTCTTTATGCAGACAGCATTCCTGCGGGTCCTCGGATCAGACAGGAGGAGGATAAGGAGGAGGAGGAATATTTAAGTTGTGGGGGCATTGAAGGTGGGGATTCCCCAATGGAGGGTTTTGTGTCCCCAGAAACCCAAGGACTAGTACGTGGCTGGGAGGAGGTAGTGCACGATATGGTCATCCTCAGCGACTAGGAATACTCGGAAGCTAATGCCACCTCCAACCTACGCTGCATGGGCTCCCTTATCCTGCAAAGCCTGCTAAAGGACCCCAGGATTTGTGCTATCAAGGAGAGGGATCATTACTGGTTTGCAACCCTTCTTGATCCACGATACAAGGGTAAGGTTGCAGAGCTCATCCTGCCCTCACAGAGGGAGGACAGGATGAAACAACTTGAGGATGCTCTAAAGCAACACTTTTGTAACACCTTTACAGGCACTGGTAGGTTACCTAGTGATTACACAGGTGCTTCTGAGGCTGCGCTTTATCAGAGGAAGAGCGGTGAAGGGGGCCGCTTTACTGATGCCTCTTGCAATTTTTTTAGTCCACGACGCCCAGGGACATCAAATGTATTCACTCATTGCCAGTGTCTTCACCATATGGTGCAGGACTACCTAGGGTCAAGGGCAGACCTGGATACCTTTATAGCAGATGATCCACTGGTTTACTGGGTGTTGAGATTGGATCACTGGCCAGAACTAGGTTGACCTTCATCCAGCGTGATTTCTGAAAGGACGTTTTGTCACAGACAAAAGAGTGCGTCTGTCTACTGACTCTGTAGACTGGCTGACATTTATAAAAATGAATCAGTCCTGGATCAGCAGCTATCACTCCCCTGATGCTGATGTAACTGGATAGATCGGGGATCTCTTCTGCATTCCCAAAACCTCCACCACTGCACTCTTCCACAACACCTCAGAGGGGTTACGTTTCAAAGGCACTAGCTGGCACCAAAGGCCCAATATTTGGGTGCACTGCTACTGTAGCGTGTACCAGATTCATGTCATTTTAATATTTGACCGCAGGGTCCACCCCTGCACTCTTTCACAATACCTCAGAGGGGTTATGGTGTGAAGGCACTAGCTGGCACCAAAGGCCCAATATTTGGGTGCACTGACGCGTGTACCAGATTCATATCATTTTAATATTTGACCGCAGGGGGTCCAATTTTAATGCACCTGTTGTTACTTTCATCCAAAGCCTGCATAAGTTTCACCACAATTTAGCCAAAAAATCACTAAACTTATTCTGCGTGTCCTAAGACGTCTCCTCTTTTCATACAGGCTGCTGCCCCAAGCAGTTGTTTATGAATAGATTATAGGAAAACCATTTACCGTCATTCGAAATTTCTTTTTTTTTTCTTTTTAAATGTTTCTATACATCCTACAAATCCGCCACTTCACGGGCAGGTTATGGGGACCTCCTAGGCACGATATTTGAAGGAATTTTTCATTTTTATTATTAACCTTTATTTCATGGAAAACTCACTGTTCCTTTAAAACGTTTATTTTAAAACTTTTTGTCCTTTTTTCCTGTCCCCCAGGGCACTACCCGGACCCCCATACACCTTTTATGGCCAATATCTTGCATATATGCCCTCTTGGAGGGCACTCTAAAAATCGAACGTTCGAGTCCCATTGACTTGCATTGAGTTCGAATCGTGTTCGAATTCGAACTGTTTAAATTGTTCGTGTTCGAATGCAAACTGAACACGGGGGTGTTCGGCCCATCCCTACCGATGATATCTAATTTCTAAATATATACTTGATATACTGTGTATACTGCACATTGTTTCTGTGTAGATATATATATATCCAGGATGCCATGCACTCTTGCTCTTATATTCAATTAGGCCCGGTGCCTGCCACCTCCATAAATAAATAATTGTGATGGCACTCCGGGGCTAAAAATGAAATCCAGTCTTCATTGCTTTATTTAAAATTAGTGAAAATCAACGTTTTAGCTCCAACCAGGAGCTTTCTGCAGGACATACTGTATCTGTGGAAATTCTGTAAAAAATGTTTTTAAATCTTCAGAGATTTTTACACATCTTTAAAGCCTTTAAATATAAGCTTTGAGATGGTGTAGTTTGTGTAATGGAATGTGCTCTCCCTTTGGTTTGTTTATATATATATATATATAGAGAGAGAGAGAGAGAGATAGACACTTTAAAGTTATGGTGGAGGGCAAAAATTTAGATTAAAAGCCTCCACATAGCAAATAGTAGAGTTTATAATTGTAGAAGACATTTACACATCCCAGCAATTCCAACAACTGCTTTACAGAGCTCATGTGCTACATTTCCCATATGCAGCAATGAACTCTGGGTAGGGCTTGCAAATGAAGTCTCCAATCTTTCACTTTATTGCATCCTGGGTCTGTTTTAAGACAGAACCCTCCTTACTGGTGTAATGCCATACTAGATGACTTTTTAGCAAAGGTCAGGTTATGCAATGAGTCACAGCCACTCCTGATGAGGGTATAATAAGCCCAAAACCGCTGTCCATATATACAGTATATGTTTCTGCAAGACATTTTTTTAAAATGTATATCTAAAAGTTAAAATAAAATTATTACTTAACATGGACATACATCGTTCAAAAGACTGATGTATCCAATGAACAGTTCAGGTTTATGAGCACTGTATTTAGCACATATCCAATGTGCTCAATCCGGCTGATTACATGCTTTGGAATGCACATTATATTTGATTAACATATTCTTTTGTTCTTCATTTATTAAGATTAAGCACATATCATATAAATATTAACTTCTAAATGATCTAGCAAAACATATTTAAAGCATGCAAGTGTGATGCACTCTGTATCGAGATAGAAATTACACTCAAACATCAGATATAGATTCAGTATGTAACTGTCCTTTGAACTATTATGTTCACTGTAAATACTATTTATTTTTTTTACATTATGACATTCGCTCTTTCTTATCTATTCTACTTAGCAGGTAAAGAAAAGCAAATGTGAGATAGATCAGAAACAGAAAAAAAATGTGTTTTGGGATGCTGGTGACATGAATGCTACACAGCCTTTTCCCCTATTGCTTGCTGCCTTTCAGCGGATAGCTCTCCTCATTCTTTCTGTAGTGGCCTGTACCTCCAGTCATTTACATAATACTCTTCCGACACCTTTACTTTAGTCATCAATCACTGTACTTTCTCTCAGTCTATCTTTTGTCTGAGCATGTCTCTTCTTTATCAGGCCATGCACAAAAGATTAATTTCACAGTTTTTCTTTCTCCTTTCTTTCTCAGCACGATACAAAGCTCAAGAAATGACAGAAGCAAGATAATGAAACAACAATGCAAGCAATTTTTTGTTCTTGCAAGTTGGATTTGCAGATACTTTTTGACCTCATTTCGTGCTATCCTTCTTAAAATAAAAAATAAAATAAAGAAAATACATAAAGAGGACTCTTTTTTTTTTGCTTTATTTTGATTCCTGGCACTGTCCATATAATATATGTAAGAAAGCAAAAGATTCTGTCATTCATTTTGCATAATGAATACAAAGAACTACCATCTCTAACGCATACTCAATCCTGACATAACACTCCTATATTAAAAATTGTATAAAAAGTATAAGAATAAACATGCCTACCATAAACAAAATTAATAAAAGCCATACATAATAAAATAGTTTAAACCAAACAAATCAAGTCAGCAATATCCTTTATTGTCTCATTCTTTTGAAATGTGAATCTGAAACATAAAAAGAAGCATTACAGAATTACATATTATAAAAGAGACAAAATTGTAAGGCTAAAATTGGTCTCTTGCAAAACTGTGCAATTAGTCACACAATTAAAAATTACATACAATTCACTTAAGACTTGGTTTTCAATTTATCATTTTTTTATAGACTATGGCCTTGATTTAACCTTTCCTAATTAGGATCTGCATTTACAGCAAAAATGTGTAACCCCTGTACTGTAAACTTAATTCTTGCAAGTCCATGCATTGTTATTTACAAAGTTACAGTAAGAACTTGTAAGAAGGTAATTTTTTTCTACTGTTTCAGTAACAACATACATTAATATTTTACTGTTATATTATCAACCCGCAAGTCCCTACTTTAATATTTCTCTGTTTTTTTATTGTAACAAGTTTTTAGCAATTTTTTGTAAGAGTACAAGAGAAAATGTATACACACAAGCCAATAAGGCAATATCTCAGCGGTACAACAGTACAGCAAAAGGCATGTACATAATCAGGGTAGATACATATTCATCACATGAAGCAGAGTCAGTTAACCGTTTAATGCCAGGGGACTGCTATGCCGTTCTCGCGGCGGGAGGGCTTTGAAGATGCTGGTCGTACATGTATGCCCCGCTGACTTCAGTGGGCCTCCTCGGCCCCTCCCTGCAGCCGGTATGCGCCATGCGCCGTTGGCTGCAAAGAGACGGCCTGAACTCAGGCCGTCCCCCTGTAGCCAATGACGCACGTCGGCTGTGGGGTGGGATGAAATCAACAGCTTGCAGCAGCACCTGTTGGCAAGGCATACCTGTACGATCTTAAGGAGCGGGCTGGGGTGTATTTGGTGATTAGCAAGGACAGATAGTGGGGAGCTGAGTCAACGAGAGCTTTGTTGGTCAGGGTAAGGGTTTTGAATTGAATTCTACAGTGGATGGGAGCCAGTGAAGGGACTCGCAGAGAGGAGCGGCAGAGACAGAGCAGTAGGTGAGGTGAATGAGCCTGGCAGAGGCATTCACAATGGATTGTAAGGGAGAGAGGCCGAGCTAGAAGATTATTACAATAGTCAAGACGGGAGATTAAAAGGGCGTGAATGAATTGCTTTCTGGAGTCCACGGTAAGAAATGTCCGAATTCTTGAAATATTACGTAATTGAATTGGTAGCGACAGGAGGAGGAAAGAGACTGGATGTAGGGGATGAAGGACAGAGCAGAGTCAAGTGTTACTCCAAGAGAGCAAGCCTGGGAGATAGTATTACCATCAATCATGATAGTGAAGTCAGAAGGTGGGGAGGCTTTAGAGGGAGGAATTAGTAGGAGCTCAGTCTTCGAAGTGTTAATCTTTAGGTGGTGAGAGGCCATCCAGGAGGAGATGCCAGATAAACAGTCACCAACTTTGGAGAGGACAGGAGGCGAGAGATCAGGGGTGGAGAAGTAGGTTTGAGTATCATCAGCATAGAGGTGATAATTAAAGCCAAAGCTGTTAAATATTTTGGCCAGGGAGGAAGTGTAGATAGAGAAGAGCAGAGGACCTAGGACAGAGTCTTGGGGTACACCAACTGATAAAGGCATTGAAGACGAGGAGTTACCAGCAAATGCCACAGAGAAGAATCTGTTAGACAGATAAGAGTCAATCCAAGAGAGCGCAGTGTCACAGACCAAGAGAGCTGAGAGTCTGTAGAAGGAGGGGGTGATTGACATTGTCAAAAGCAGCTGAGAGGGCAAGCAGGATGAGACTAGAATAGTGGCTGTGGTTTTAACAGTTAGGAGGTGAGTTTGGTGAGGGCAGTTTCCGTTGAGTGAGACAGAAGCCTGATTTTTATGGGGTCAAGTAGGGAATTAGAGGACAGGAAGAGGGAGAGGTGGTTGAAAATTATTCTTTCCCTAGCCCTCTCCTATGTCCAAGTCACCCTGTGCCTATACGGGTACAGGGTGTTTCTATTATGTGTGAGTAGTGTTATTGTTAATATCGACATGACATGAACCAGACATGAAACTAGCAAAAATCAGCATGGTTTTATGAAACACTGATCATGTCAGACTAACCTAATTGCATTCTGTGAAGAAGTAAGTAGAAGTATAGATCAGGGGGTCACAGTGGATGTGATTTACTTGGATTTTACCAAAGCTTTCAAGATGGACACCAGTAGTAAGTGTTGTCCCTCAGGGGTCTGTTATAGGACCAATTATATTAAAATTATTTATAAATGACCTTGAAATAGGTATCAAAAGTCATATAGTTAGGGTATTACTTCACTGCAGAGGGATATGGATATATTGAAGGACTGGGCACTTAATTGGCAGATGAAATTTAATGTAGATCGATGAAAGGTTATGCACTTTGGACGGAAGATCACACAAGCAACTTATACCCTAAATGGAGTTAGGGAAATCAAAACAGGAGAAGGATTTTGGAATAATCATAGACTTCAAAGTAAGTAACAATGCCCAATGTCAAACAGCAGTTGCCAAGTCCAGCAAGGTATTGGCATGCATTAAAAGGGGAATTCACTCTCGGGATGAAAACATAATTTTGCCTCTTGATAAATCAATGGTAAGACCGCACCTTCAATATGCCGTGCAATTTTGGGCACCTGTTTTAAGAAAGGATATTATGCGGCTAGAAAAAGTGCAGAGGTGGGCAACTAAATTAATAGGGGAATGGAAGATTTAAGTTATGAGGAAAGGCTAACAAGCTTAAACCTCTTTAGTTTAGAGAAACGGCGCCTTAGAGGGGATCTGATATCTTTACATAAATATATATACGGGGCCATTATAAACCATTGTCTGGACGAAAGGAAACTCGACCTAAAGCATAGGAAGGGTTATTTTACAGTGAGAACAATAAAGCTGTGGAATTCTCTGCCTGTTGAGGTGGTTGGGAAAGAGACTGTACAGACTTTTAAACGCCAACTAGATGACTTCCTGCAAAAACGTAATATTAAGGGTTATAATATTTAATATGTGGGCGAAAGCTGATTGATCCAAGGACAAATCTGACTGCCATTCTGGGGTCAAGAGGGAATTTTTTCCCAGTATGTTGCATATTGGCGAGCACTTCAGACTTGGTTATTTGCTTTCTTTTGGATCAAAAGCAGTAGGTAATGAGTGAAAGGCTGGACTCGATGGACACACGTCTTTTTTCAGCCTATGTACTATGTAACAGATCTAAATACAAAACACCCTATACCCTTATAGGCACAGGGTGACTTGAACATAAGAGAGGGCTGGGGAATAAAATAATTAAAAATAAAATAATTAAAATAACTCCCTAGAACCCATAGTCCCACATCCACCAACCATAACACCAAGTCTAGGTGCCCCCAGTTCAAAGTGACTTTCGTCACCCTTTTAAATTTACATTAACCTACAATTTTAAACCTATTCCACGCCGGTTGTCGTTAAAAGTTGTTAGAAGTCAAACACTAGTAGAAAAATCGAGCCGCAGCCCAGTGGCGGCACGTGGGTTATTCAAATGGGGGTTCACAATATATAAAGTGTGAAAATTAAATTTACATTTGCGACGTATCAGAGCCCCACAGCAATAAAACTCACAGTAATGTGCGGTGTGTATAAGCATATCACAGAGCTCCTGAGCAATAAAACTCACTGTAATGTGCGTTGTATATGAGTGTATGACAGAGCTCCATGGCATACTTGAAAACGAGAGAAATCTCAATGTATCCTTCCTGGTAAAATCCTTTATAAATAAATAAATAAATAAATAAAATTCACACAGGATTATTTAGAGAGCGGTGAAAAGCAGGAGAATGACTGGAGAATGGAAAATTCTAGGTGAGAATAGCCAAACCAGAAAAATTCTCCCATTTATCTCACTTTCCAAATTGGCTGTTTTGACCTAGAATTTTCCATTCACCTGCTTTTCACCGTTCTCTGAATAACCCTGACAGAAATGTGCGGTATGTAGGAGTTGCCTGTGTCTGTGTGATACCTGTGTGTGACGTCTGTGTGTGTCTGTGTGTGATGGGAGTTACAATTCAACCTAAAAGAGGGAAAACCAATGTGTTGGACAGGGGAGAGAGAGAAAAGTGGAGGAAAGGAGTGAGGGAAGAAGTGAAGGAGAGAGTGAGGGAAAGGGGGAAGAAAGGAGAATGTAATAGAGATTAGGGATGAGCTGTTCGGTTCGATCAGTTGGGAGTTCGACTCGAACATTGGCAGTAGGGATGAGCCGAACACCCCCCGAGTTCGGTTCGAGCCCGAACACGAACATCCCATTTGTTCGGGTCCGAACCCGAACTCTAACCAATGCAAGTCAATGGGGCTGAAAATTCGGTTTTTAGAGTGCCCTCCAAGAGGGCATATATGCTACATATTTGCCATAAAAGGTGTATGGGGGTCCGGGTAGTGCCCTGGGGGACAGGAAACAAGGACAAAAAGTAAAAAAAAACGTGAGTTTTCCATGAAATAAGGGTTAAAAATAAAAACGAAAAATGCCTTCAAATATCGTGCCTAGGAGGTCCCCATAACCTGCCCGTGAAGTGGCGGATTTCTAGGATGTATAGAAACACTTAAAAACAAAAAAATTACGTTTCATATGACGGTAAATGCTTTTCCTTTAATCTATCCATAAACAACTGCTTGGGGCGGCAGTCTGTATGAAAAAAGGAGACATTTTCGTACACGCAGAAAAAGTTTACTGATTTTTTTGGCTAAATTATTGTGAAATATATGCAGGCTTTGGATGAAAGTAACAATAGGTGCTTTAAAATTGGTCCTTTAGCGTCCTCAACAGTGCCGTCACACCGTAACCCCTCTGAGGATATGAATCTGATACAGGCGTCAGTGGCAGTGCACCCAAATATGTGGTTTTGGTGCCAGGCCTGCAAGTACTATCATACAGTAACCCCTATGTGGTATTGTGGAAGAATGCAGGGGTGGACCATGTGGTCCTATATTGAAAAGATATGATTCTGGTCAAGGCGTCAGTGCACCCAGATATTGTGCTTTTGGTGCCAGGCCTGCAAGTACTATCATACAGTAACCCCTCTGTGGTATTGTGGAAGAATGCAGGGGTGAAACTTGCGGTCCTATATTAAAAAGATATGCATCTGGTTAAGGCGTCAGTGCACCCAGATATTCTGCCTTTGGTGCCAGGCCAGCAAGTTTCATCATACAGTAACCCCTCTGTAGTATTGTGGAAGAATGCAGGGGTGGACCATGTGGTCCTATATTGAAAAGTTTTTGATCTGTTAATGGGCGTCACTGCACCCAGATATTGTGCCTTTAATGCCAGGCCAGCAAGTATCATCATACAGTAACCCCTCTGTAGTATTGTGGAAGAATGCAGGGGTGGACCATGTGGTCCTATATTGAAAAGTTTTTGATCTGGTAATGGGCGTCAGTGCACCCAGATAATGTGCCTTTAATGCCAGGCCAGCAAGTATCATCATACAGTAACCCATCTGTGGTATTGTGGAAGAGTGCAGGGGTGGACCATGTGGTCCTATATTGAAAAGTTTTTGATCTGGTAAAGCGTCAGTGCACCCAGATATTGTGCCTTTAATGCCAGGCCAGCAAGTATCATCATACAGTAACCCCTCTGTGGTATTGTGGAAGAGTGCAGGTTGGACCCTGCGGTTCAAAAAATTAAAATGATATAAATCTGGCACAGGCGTCAGTGCAGCCAAATATTGTGCCTTTCATTGCAGCAAGTGCCTTCACACCGTAACCCTTTTGTGGTATTGTGGAAGAGTTCAGTGCTGGAGGTTTTGTGAATGCAGAAGAGGACATCCCTGATCTATTCCATTACTTCAGCATCAGGGGATTGATAGCTGCTGATCCAGGACTGATTCCTTTATATAAATGTCAGCCGGACTAGAGAGTCGGTGGACAGACGCACTCTTTTGTCTGTGACAAAACCTCCAGCGGCACTGAACGTCCTTTCGGAAAGCACGCTAGATGAAGGGCAACCTAGTAACTGCATAGCATATTGGCTAAATTCTGGCCAGTGATCCAATCTCAACACCCAGTAAGCCAGTGGATCATCTGCTGGAATGGTATCCAGGTCTGCCCTTGCCCCTAGGTAGTCCTGCACCATATGGTGAAGACGCTGGCAATGGGTGCCTACATTTGACGTCCCTGGGCGTCGAGGACTAAAAAAATTAAAAAATGCATCAGTCAAGCGGCCCTGGCCTTCACCACTAATCCTCTGATCATCCGCAGCCTCAGAAGCACGTGTGTCAGCACTTGGTAATCTACCAGTGCCTGGAAAGGTGTTACACAAGTGTCGCTTTAGAACGTCCTCAAGTTTTTTCATTCTGTGCTCCCTCTGTGCGGGCAGGATGAGCTCTGCAACTTTACCCTTGTATCGTGGATCAAGAAGGGTTGCCAACCAGTAATGATCCCTCTCCTTGATAGCATGAATCCTGGGGTCCTTTAGCAGGCTTTGCATCATTAGGGAGCCCATGCAGCGTAGGTTGGAGGTGGCATTAGCTTCCGAGTCTTCCTGGTCAATGAGGATGACCGTATCGTGCACTTCCTCCTCCCAGCCACGCACTAGCCCTTCTGTTTCTGGGCACACAAAACCCTCCCTTGAGGAATCCCCACCTTCAATGCCCCCACTACTTAAATATTCCTTCTCCTCCTCATCCTCCTCCTGTCTGATCTGAGTAGGACCCGCTGGAATGCTGTCTGCGGAAAGACTGGGGCCTTGAGAGCTAGGGAAGGCCTCCTCTTCCTCCCGCTGCTCTGCCTCTAGAGCCACATCTATAATTCCCCGCAGAGTGTGATCCAGCAGGAACACTAAAGGAATTGTGTCACTGATGCATGCACTGTCCCTGCTCACCATCCTCGTTGCCTCCTCAAATGGTGAAAGTACAGTGCATGCATCCTTGATCATCAGCCACTGCGGGGGGAAAAAACAAAGTTGACCTGAACCTGTCCTTGTGCCATACTCACACAGGTACTCGTTGATGGCCCTCTGCTGCTTGTGCAGACGCTGCAGCATTGCTAATGTCGAGTTCCACCTGGTGGGCATGACACAGATCAGACGGTTTGTGGGAAGGTGGAATTCTCTTTGAATTTCTGCCAGGCGAACGCTTGCTGGGAATGACCGTCTGAAGTGGCTGCAGACTTTTCTGGCCTGGATGAGAAGCTCTGGCAGCCCTGGGTACTTGGTTAGGAAACGCTGTACCACCAGATTTAGGACGTGTGCTAGGCATGGTACATGCGTCAATTTACCCTTGCATAGGGCGGAGAGAAGGTTGCTGCCACTATCGCAGACGATCATTCCCAGCTCAAGCTGGCGTGGTGTTAACCATCTCTGCACCTGCCCCTGCAGAGCTGACAAAATTTCTGACCCGGTGTGGCTCCTGTCCCCTAAACAATCCAGCTCAAGCACAGTATGGCATCTTTTTGCTTAAGCCATTGCGTAGACCCTGTCAGGTGTCGGTTTAACTGCCACTTCGCCAGAGACAGAGAAGGAGGAGGAGGAGGAGGAAGAGGTGGTGGTGGTGGAGCAGACAGACCTCATACAAGCAGCTTTCTGGAGGCATGGTGGATGAACAAGCTCCAGCACAGAGCCTCGTCTTGGATCCCTCCCAGCTGCGATCAGAGTTACCCAGTGTGCCGTGAAGGAAATGTAACGACCCTGTCCATGCTTGCTGGACCACGTGTCTAAAGTCACATGCACCTTGCTGCTGACTGCCTTTCCCAATGACTGGACAACATTGTCTTCCACGTGCTGGTATAGTGCTGGAATGGCCTTGCGTGAAAAGTAATGGCGTTTTGGAACCTGCCACTGTGGTACAGCACATTCAGCAAATTCACGGAAGGGAGCAGAGTCCACCAGCTGGAAAGGCAGCAGCTGCAATGCGAGTAATTTTGCTAAGCTGGCATTTAGACGCTGTGCTTGGGGATGGTTGGGACTATATTTTTTCTTTCGCTGCAGCAGCTGCGGCAACGTAATCTGACTGCGTAAATCTTCAGCTACTGGGATGATGTCACATTGTGAGGAAGGACCTGCTGGTACATCCATTACTGTAGCATCATCCCTGTCGGTGGAGGTTGTAGGCAATGACATGGCAGGACATACAGTGGGGGTAGAGACAGATGAGGAGGAGGAGGACCTATGCAAAGTTTTGCGCCAACAAGATTTGTGGCACTTGTTCATATGTCGCCTCAAGCACGTGGTACCCAAGTGTCCGGTATCTTTCCCACGGCTTAAGCCTCATCTGACATAGATTACAAATAGCAATGCTGCGCTCTACTGTACATTTCTTAAAGAACTCCCAGACAACAGAGTTCCTGCATGTGTTCTTTGAGACAACAGCGCTCTGCACCGGAGCAGCTCTGACATGTGATGCCTTGGACTGGCTAGTGCTACGGTTGGTCACAGAGGATGTTGTGCCTCGTGTTTGCTGTGCCTCCTCCTCCCCCTCTTCCTCACTTAATTCCTCTGTTTGATCTGGCACCCAGGTGGAGTCAGTGACCTCATCATCATTGTCATCTTCACCCCCTATCTCCTCGTCACTGGAGCCAACTTGGCAGTATGCTGCAGCTGCTGGGGCAACATGAGTGCCAGTTATTTGTTTGTCATCACTGGCACCCCCTTCCTCTAGATTGATTATACTCCCTTGCTCAACCTCAGAGATTGAATCAGAGCACTGTACTTGCTGCGCATGCTCAAGCAGCATGTCACTCTCATTGTAGTCAAACAATTCAGCTGACTCCTCCGTGTGTGATAGCGAGGCTACGGCAGGAGTAGCTGTGGACATGGAGTCTGCATTAGATGCTTTGGCAGCTGAGGTGGACTGTAAAGCACTAGAAGCCTGGCTGGCAGAGGATGAGGAGGATGAGGATGGCCTGGTTAGCCAATCCACCAAGTCCTCTGTATGTTGCTGCTGCTTAAGACGGCCAGCACCAGTTAGAAAGGACAAGCGTGCCCCTGCAGAGGATGCACCACGTCCACCACGACCAGAGGCACAGCCTCCCAACACAGGGGCTACTTGCCCTCTTATCTGTGTCTGGGAGCGTCTGCCTGTCCTTTTTGTTCTTTCAGACATGGTGAGTGATATATAGATTAATATATACAGAACTCTGATTCAACTCTGGTATAAAGATTTAAAGAACTCTGGTATAACTCAGTGAGACACACTGATAGCTGGCAGCCAGTGACAAGAGACAGATCACCTCAATTCACAAATGTTTTAAAGAAATTAGTGAGCCCCAAAATACTGCGTGGTACTGGATGTGTGACGAGACACAGATCACCTCAATTCACAAATGTTTTGTAGAAATTAGTGAGCCCCAAAATAATGCATGGTACTGGATGTGTGATGAGACACATCACCTCAATTCACAAATGTTTTGTAGAAATTAGTGAGCCCCAAAATACTGCGTGGTACTGGATGTGTGACGAGACACAGATCACCTCAATTCACAAATGTTTTGTAGAAATTAGTGAGCCCCAAAATAATGCGTGGTACTGGATGTGTGACGAGACACAGATCACCTCAATTCACAAATGTTTGTAAGAAATTAGTGAGCCCCAAAATAATGCTTGGTACTGGATGTGTGACGAGACACAGATCACCTCAATTCACAAATGTTTTAAAGAAATTAGTGAGCCCCAAAATAATGCGTGGTACTGGATGTGTGACGAGACACAGATCACCTCAATTCACAAATGTTTTAAAGAAATTAGTGAGCCCCAAAATACTGCGTGGTACTGGATGTGTAACGAGACACAGATCACCTCAATTCACAAATGTTTTGTAGAAATTAGTGAGCCCCAAAATACTGCGTCGTACTGGTTGTGTGACAAGACACAGATCACCTCAATTCACAAATTTTTTAAAGAAATTAGTGAGCCCCAAAATAATGCGTGGTACTGGTTGTGTGACAAGACACAGATCACCTCAATTCACAAATATTTTAAAGAAATTAGTGAGCCCCAAAATAATGCGTGGTACTGGATGTGTGACAAGACACAGATCACCTCAATTCACAAATGTTTTAAAGAAATTAGTGAGCCCCAAAAAGATTTGCTGGCACAGTGACAAGACCCAGAAGATCACATCAATTCACAAATGTTTTAAAGAAAGTTGTAAACCCCAAAAAAACTTGCTGGCACAGTGACAAGACACACATCACCTACATTCCCTGATATTTGGTAGAAATGAGACCCAAAAAGACTTGCTGGCACAGTGACAAGACCCAGAAGATCACCTCAATTCACAAATGTTTTAAAGAAAGTTGTAAACCCCAAAAAACTTGCTGGCACAATGGCAAGACACACATCACCTAAATTCCCTGATATTTGGTAGAAATGAGACCCCCCAGACCCCCCCCAGTAGCGTGGCAGACCGGCAGTAACAAGACACAACTATCTCCTTTGAAATCTCCTCTGAAATGCGTGCAGAATCAGCGCGTGGAAACGTTATATAGTGTGCTGCGAGACTTAGCTCTGTGAGCCCATGATTGGGCAAAATTTGCCCAATCAGGACTCTGAGCGGTGATTAGCATAGTGTTGAAACAGTCTTGCACCAGACCTGTGGTCAGGTGCAAGGCTGTAGCCAATTACGAGCTTCAGGCCAGTGGGAAAATGCATTGTGGTCCATTGTGGTCGAACATGCGGCGAACACCCGGAAATGTTCGGTGTTCGCGATCTAATCGAACAGACAAGTTCGGGTCGAACTCCGAACCGTCCGAACCGAACAGCTCATCCCTAATTGGCAGTTCGAAAGTTTGCGAACTTCGAACTTTTTGGCGTGTTCGGTTCGAGTTCTAAAAAAAAAAAATATATATAAAAACTGCTTAAAAAATACTAAAAAAATCTAGAAATAAAGAGACTCTTTACTGCAGAATATTATAAGCAACGGTTTATTAGATATTGAATTTAAAAACTACCCAGGGAAAGAAGGCATGCATGTGGGCGATGATTAGCAATGGATGGACTGTGTACGTTGTCAAGAAGCGGTATGTATAATAGCATAAACATGTTATATACATATAACACACATTACGTACATTTACCAACATATGTCAACACATGCTGCAGCGTAATGTATTATCTGTTTGTCAGACAAATGTGACTGTCATAAAATTATTCTGGCTTTATTTAAAATATTTGCACACGTATACATTTTTCTGAAACTTTCACACCTCAAAATTACATGTGCCTAGAGTGCATGAGGCTTGCATAGGATTTTTTGCTCCGCCTGAGTGTTTCAACTTTAAAATGCTGCAATGGGTGATGTGGATTTTCTTGCTTACAAGGAAAGCATGCTTTACAGTCTGCCTAATGTCTAGGTGCAAAGATTCTCACCCCTAAATGACATGTGCTCGCATCAGGGCTCTCAAACTCTGGTGCCCCTGATGTTTTTGAACTACAACTCCCAGGAGTCCCTCGCCATGTATTGCATTGAAATCATCCTGGAACTTGTAGTCCAAATCATGTTGGGGGGCCGTGAGTTTGAGACCCCTGGCATACTGCGCATGCTTTACAGTCTGCCTAATGTCTAGGTTCAAAGATTCTCACCTCTAAATGACAAGTGCTTACAGCAGGGCTCTCAAACGGTGTAAACAACAGGTGTTAATTAGTGTTTGGAAATAACATGTGCTTCTAATTAGTCTCGTCTCATGAATTTGACACATTGCCTGCAGACTGGTCGTGGCTCCTGCACCTGTATGAACACTGTGCTTCTGAATTCTAAGAAGTGTTAATTTCTACTACATGATCCTCTGATATGCTGTTTAACCCCTTAAGGACCAGGGCTCTGTAAAGCCAATCATTAATGATGTAGATGTTACGTCATTTGTCATCAAGGGCTTAATAAAATCTTTATCACACTCCTAATATTTAAACGTAATATTCCAGTATTTGTATGTCATGTACCTCTCCCAAAGGACCTATGTGAGCATACAATTATTGTTGTGTTATATCTATAGTTTTGGTGCAAGCGTGGTGGAAGGGCTTGCTGCTTCTGCATTAGTAACACAACACAATGTGAAAATGTCTACCATAAAGTGTACAAGCTGAGTCCCTAGAGTCTCTGACTATCCATTGTCATATATACCTTGCTTTATACATATACTACATTCCCTCATTTAACAGGATAGTAGCCAGTCCCTGTGCATTTTAACCCCTTAAGGGTGGCTAGGTGTCGTGTGTGGGTCTCTGATGGCGATGTTTCTACACATCCTACAAATCCGCCACTTCACGGGCAGGTTATGGGGACCTCCTAGGCACGAGATTTGAAGGAATTTTTCGTTTTTATTTTTAACCCTTATTTTATGGAAAACTCACTGTTCCTTTAAAAACGTATTTTTTTAAACTTTTTGTCCTTGTTTCCTGTCCCCCAGGGCACTACCCGGACCCCCATACACCTTTTATGGCAAATATCTTGCATATATGCCCTCTTGGCTTGCACTCTAAAAATTGAACTTTTGAGTCCCATTGACTTGCATTGAGTTCTGTTCGAGTTCGAGTTCGAACTCGAACTTTTGAAATTGTTCGAGTTCGAATGCGAACCGAACACTTGGGTGTTAGGCTCATCCCTAATAGAGATGGAAAGACAGAAAGGGAAATACTCTATTTTATTCACCATTATCTCTGTGAGAGAGTGTGATAGAGAATCCTGTCTGTTTACCTGCCTGCCAGGACCTACTGCTACTGGGCTGGAGAGGGTGGGGCCAGCATGCTGGTTGATGCTGGGAGACCGGCAGGCAGGCTGTTCCTTGGTTCCCTGAATGATGAGGGCACTAGGAGGGGCAGCCTACAGCTCCTGAAGGGATTCAGGAGCTGGGCTGTGAAGGGCAGGGTTCCTGGTTCTCCTGATAATTATGGCCATGTGTAGGGGGCGGGTCGCACCTTTGTGATGTCATTAGTGGGATTGCTGGAGGAGGAGCCTCGCTAAGACTGAAATTGAAACAGGGCTGTGTCAATCAATAGCACAGTGAGAGCTGTGCGATTGAGCTGGGTATGGGACGTGCATGGGCGGTGGAGCTTTGTCTACCCTGTTTCCCTGGTTTCCTACCGCACGTGCGATAGGGAAAAACGGTTGTGTTTTTTTTTTTTTTTTTAATGTTGTTGGCTGCCTTTTGCTGACCCTGGGGGCATCACATGACCTTTAGGCTCCCCCAACTGACAACACCCCCCCACCCCCAAAACATAAGGTAAAATAAATCTTCTTCTGCACCTTTTCTATTTTACTTATTTATTTGTGCTGGGGATTGGGGGTTCACGTGCTCATGTTCTCCTATGGAGGAGCCTCCACTGCTCCAGCCATTAACCATTAGTGTCTCACCATTAACGGCTGTGCTCCGACCAAGACGCATGTCAAGGCGCTAAAGCTGGCTGTAGACATTAAAATTTCTTAGCAAGACTTTAAAAAGTATGTGGAGCAGTGAAATTAATGGCTGGCACTACTGGAAATGAATGCACATGCAGATAAAGCTAATTAAACACCTGTGTCTGCATTTCAGCCCTGGTCTAAACTTAACCAGAGCCCTAGCAACTCCGTGGACTTCAATTCCTCTGGGAACTTTACACCAGGGTTTACTTGTCTTTATGGGCTTTACACCAACTTTTAGTAGTTGTTAAATTTCCCTGGGTTGCATCTAGACATTAAGTTTATTCAGCACTAGAGATGGGCTGCCGGATCGAACATTGGTCGTTCGACCGTTCGTCGAACAGCAAACATTTCCACGTGTTCGCCGTGTGTTCGCCCACTATGCACCACAATGGACCACAATGCACATTTTCACTGGCCTGAAGCTTGTAACCACAGTTCAGGTGCAAGATTATGCCAATCAGGGCTCAGAGTCCTGATTGGAAAAATTTTGCCCAATCATGGGCTCACCGAGCTAAGTCCTGCAGCACACTATATAAGGCTTCCCCGCAGCCCCAGCGTGTGTTTGTTGCAGGAGTGAATCAGAGAGGAGAGGAGATTTTTCTATCAGGTTGTATCACTGAGTTATATCAGAGTTCTGGAAATTTGAATCTGTGTCTTGCCAGCTATCAGGGTGTATCACTGAGTTATGTCAGAGTTCTGGAAATTTGAATCTGTATCTTGCCACTGTCAGCTACCTGGGTGTATCACTGACTTATAGCAGAGTTCTGGAAATTTGAATCTGTGTCTTGCCAGCTATCAGGGTGTATCACTGAGTTATATCAAAGTTCTGGAAAATTGAATCTGTGTCTTGCCACTGCCAGCTATCTGGGTGTATCACTGAGTTATAGCAGAGTTCTGGAAATTTGAATCTGTGTCTTGCCAGCTATCTGGGTGTATCACTGAGTTATAGCAGAGTTCTGGAAATTGGAATCTGGTTCTTGCCAGCTATCAGGGTGTTGCAGGATGCAGGAGTGGAAGTGAATCAGAGAGAGAGTAGAGGACATTGGCAGCCTTGCAGGGAAAATGAAGGGATTTCACCCCTAATCCCCTACACAATTAAACATCCAGAAGCCCTTATGTATCTAAATAATATATTGCTGTAGTTTAGGATTGCGGCCCGCGGCTGTATCTCTGTAGAAGGTCGCGCATCTTTTATTATCTTTGCAAACAGCTCACATCCTTTCAAACTATGTCCTTGTATGCAAAGGCAGTAATCAGCTTAACCACAACACATAGAAAGGAATGTGGTCAATGTGTCCGTACAGTTTTTAGAAACCATAATATGAACTTTAGATAACTTGTTAAGAATGTGCATTTCACAGAACTTCTGCAAGCGCTTACGTGTGAAATGTAACCAACAATAATTTGTTTATGCCGCAAGAGATATGTTACCTCCGCCTCAGTGTGTCACGACTGATTAATGTGGTATTTTGTTTATGTTGCAGGATGTATGACGCATATTGCTTTTCCACTTGCGTAAGTGGTTTTTACAATATAAAAGCTAGTGTTTTGAGTTCAGTAAAGCAGAGAGACTATACCAACTGAGCATCGGTTGTCTGTGTGTTCTTTCTGGTCCATTCTCTCTCCCAGCGCTGGACGAGTGTTTCCTCTACCGAGTGTCCATCCCACCAAAGGGTCAAGCGGCCAGTTAACCCCTTCAGAAAATATCAGTGAAATCGCTGACTTATAGCAGAGTTCTGAATATCTTTAATCTAGATAACACAGTTCAATCAGAGTTCTGCATATCTCCAATCTTTATACCAGAGTTGAATCAGAGTTCTGTTTATCTTTAATCTATATATATCACTCACCATGTCAGAAAGACCAAAAAGGACAGGCAGATGCTCCCAGACACAGATAAGAGGGCAAGCAGCCTCTGTGTCGGAAGGCTGTGCCCCTGGTCGTCGTGGACATGGTGCATCCTCTGCAGGGGCACGCTTGTCCTTTCTATCTGGTGCTGGCCATCTTAAGCAGCAGCAACATACAGAGGATTTGCAGGATTGGCTAACCAGGCCATCCTCATCCTCCGAGTCCTCTGCCAGCCAGGCTTGAAGTGGTTTACAGTCCACCTCGGCTGCCAAAACATCTAATTCAGCCTCCATGTCCACAGGTACATGCTGCTTGAGGATGCGGAGCAACTTCAGTGCTCTGATTCAAACTCTGAGGTTGAGGAAGGAGTAAAATCAGCCTAGAGGGAGGGGGTGCCATTGACACACAAAGAACTGGCACTCATGTTCCCCCAGCAGCTGCAGCATACTGCCAGGTTGGCTCCAGTGATAAAGAGATAGGGGGTAATGAAAATGATGAGGTCACTGACTCCACCTGGGTGCCTGATCGAACAGAGGTGTCAAGTCAGGAGGAGGAGGAGGCCCAACAAAAAGGAGACACAACGTCCTCTATGAGCAACCGTAGCCAGTCCAAGGCATCAGAAGTCAGAGCTGCTCAGGTGCAGAGTGCTGTTGTCTTGCAGCACACGTCCAGGAACTCTGCTGTCTGGGAGTTTTTCATGACATGTGCAACAGACTGCAGAGTTGCTATTTGTAAGCTATGTCTGAAGAGGATCAAGCGTGGGAAAAACATCAGACGCTTGGGCAGATTTACGCATTCAGATTTCGTTGCCCCAGCTGCTGCAGCGTAAGAAAAAATATAGTCCCAACCATCCCCTTGCACAGCGTCTAAATGTCAGCTTGGCAAAATTACTTGCATTACAGCTGCTGCCTTTCCAGCTGTGGACTCTGCCTTCTTCCGTGAATTTGCCGAATGTGCTGTACCACAGTGGCAGGTTCCAATAAGTAATTTATTTTCACGGAAGGTCATTCCAGCACTATACCAGCACGTGGAAGACAATGTTATGGAGTCATTGGGAAAGGCAGCCAGCAGCAAGGTGCACATTAGTTTAGACACGAGGTCCCGCAAGCATGGACAGGGCCGTTACATTTCCTTCACGGCACACTGGGTAACTCTGCTTGCAGCTGGGAGGGATCCAGGACGGGGCTCTGTGCTGGAGCTTGCTCATCCACCACACCTCCAGAAGCCTGCTTATATGAGGTCTGTCTGCTCCACCACCTCTTCCTCTTCCTCCTCCTTGTCTGTCTTTTGAAGTGGCAGTTAAACTGACACGTGGCAGGGGCTACACAATGGCTCAAGCAAAAAGATGCCATACTGTGCTTGAGCTGGTTTGTTTAGGAGACAGGAGCCACACCGGGCCAGAAATTCTGTCAACTCTGCAGGGGCAGGTGCAGAGATGGTTAACATCACGCCAGCTTGAGCTGGGAATGGTCATCTGTGATATTGGCAGCAACCTTCTCTCCGCCCTACGCCTGGGTAAGTTGACGCATGTACCATGCCTAGCACACGTCCTAAATCTGGTGGTACAGCATTTCCTAACCAGGTACCCAGGGCTGGCAGAACTGACAGAAAAGTCTGCAGCCACTTCAGATGGTCATTCCCAGCAAGTGTTCGCCTGGCAGAAATTCAAAGAGAAATTCCACCTTCCCACAAACCGTCTGATCTGTGACATGCCCCCAGGTGGAACTCAACATTGGTATTGCTGCAGTGTCTGCACAAGCAGCAGAGGGCCGTCAATAAGTACCTGTGTGAGTATGGCACAAGGACAGGTTCAGGTAAAATTATTCCCCCCCCCCGCAGTGGCTGATGATCAAGGATGCATACACTGTACTGTCACCATTTGAGGAGGCAACGAGGATGGTGAGCAGGGACTATGGATGTATCAGTGACACAATTCCAGAGCGCACTCTGCGGGGAATTATAGATGTGGCACTAGAGGCAGAGCAGCGGGAGGAAGAGGAGGACTTCCCTAGCTCTCAAGGCCCCAGTCTTTACGCAGACAGCATTCCTGCGGGTCCTCAAATCAGACAGGAGGAGGATGAGGAGGAGGAGGAATATTTAAGTTTTGAGGGGGCATTGAAGGTGGGGATTCCTCAAGGGAGGGTTTTGTGCCCCCAGAAACCCAAGGACTAGTACGTGGCTGGGAGGAGGTAGTGCACGATACGGTCATCCTCAGCGACCAGGAACACTCGGAAGCTAATGCCACCTCCAACCTATGCTGCATGGGTTCCCTTATCCTGCAAAGCCTGCTACAGGACCCCAGGATTCGTGCTATGAAGGATAGGGATCATTACTGGTTGGCAACCCTTCTTGATCCACGATACAAGGGTAAGGTTGCAGAGCTCATCCTGCCCTCACAGAGGGAGGACAGGATGAAACAACTTGAGGACGCTCTAAAGCGACACTTGTGTAACACCTTTCCAGGCACTGGTAGGTTACCAAGTGATGACACAGGTGCTTCTGAGGCTGCGGTTTATCAGAGGAAGAGAGGTGAAGGGGGCTGCTTGACTGATGCCTTTTGCAATTTTTTTAGTCCACGACGCCCAGGGACATTAAATATAGGCACCCATTTCCAGTGTCTTCACCATATGGTGCAGGACTACCTAGGGACAAGGGCAGACCTGGATACCTTTCCAACAGATGATCCACTGGGTGTTGAGATTGGATCACTGGCCAGAACTTGCCAATATGCTATGCAGCTACTAGGTTGCCCTTCATCCAGCGTGCTTTCTGAAAGGACGTTCAGTGCCGCTTGAGGTTTTGTCACACACAAAAGAGTGCATTTGTCCACCGACTCTGTAGACCGGCTGACATTTATAAAAATGAATCAGTCCTGGATCAGCAGCAGCTATCACTCCCCTGATGCTGATGTAACTGAATAGATCGTGGTTCTCTTCTGCATTCCCAAAACCTCCACCACTGCACTCTTCCACAATACCTCAGAGGGGTTACGTTGTGAAGGCACTAGCTGGCACCAAAGGTCCAATATTTTGGTGCACTACCACTGACGCATGTACCAGATTCATATAATTTTAATATTTGACCGCAGGGTCCACCCCTGCACTCTTCCACAATACCTCAGAGGGGTTACGGTGTGAAGGCACTAGCTGGCACCAAAGGCCCAATATTTGGGTGCACTTCCACTGTCGCGTGTACCAGATTCATATCATTTTAATATTTGACCACAGGGTCCACTCCTGCACTCTTCCACAATACCTCAGAGGGGTTACGGTGTGAAGGCACTAGCTGGCACCAAAAGCCCAATATTTGGGTGCACTGACACGTGTACCAGATTCAAATCATTGTAATATTTGACCGTAGGGGCCACCCCTGCACTCTTCCACAATACCTCAGAGGGGTTACGGTGTGAAGGCACTAGCTGCCACCAAAGGTCCAATTTTAAAGCACCTGTTGTTACTTTCATCCAAAGCCTGCATAAGTTTTACCATAATTTAGCCAAAAAATCACTAAACTTGTTCTGAGTGTCCTAAAACGTCTCCTCTTTTCATACAGGCTGCCGCCCCGAGCAGTTAATAGATAGATTTAAGGAAAACCATTTACCGTCATTTGAAATGTCTTTTTTTTTCTTTTAAATGTTTCTATACATCCTACAAATCCGCCACTTCACAGGCAGGTTATGGGGACCTCCTAGGCATGATATTTGAAGGAATTTTTCGTGTTTATTCTTAACCTTTATGTCATGGAAAAATCACTGTTCCTTTTAAAACGTTTTTTTTTTTATCTTTTTGTCCTTGTTTCCTGTCCCCCATGGTACTACCCGGACCCCCATACACCTTTTATGGCCAATATCTTGCATATATTCCCTCTTGGAGGGCACTCTAAAAATCGAACGTTCGAGTCCCATTGACTTGCATTGAGTTTGAATCGTGTTCACGTTTGAATTCGAACTTTTGAAATTGTTTAAATGCGAGCCGAACACGGGGGTGTTCGGCTCATCCCTATTCACTACCTTGGAATCGGTCACTATTCTTGCATTTCTTAAAGATTTGCGCATCCGATGTTAAGCATAAAAGACAGCAAGGGCTGTAAGCGTATGCAAGCCACGAGATGCTAAGGTCGGAATGTCTACTTTAACGTCTAGGTTGAAATAGGGTGTGAAAAAATTAAGCCAATCACACCTGCCGTATGTTTTCTGCCTCGAGCGCTAAGCATAACGACAACCTTGGAATAGAGCTCTAGTTGTTTTATATATATGGCTATGGTTTTCGCTTCCCATTGTCCTAATCCTTGAAACATACAGTAAACAATGTGCTGGGGACCATAAAAATGTATCGTTTAGCACAAACAGCCTAAACTGCATGGTCTTTTTATTTTGAATCTGCAGCCACTCACCACAATTTATCATCCAGGAAAAGCAAAGAAATATAGCAAGCACTTGAGTTATGTCTTTAAAGCATTGAACAGAAGCATGAATGTGATTAAGGGTAGCTGTGGATATCACTGTAGGAGTGTAACTTTGAACAAAGGATAGAATTTGTTGCCACTGCTCAAAGGGACTCCTTCTAGAAAGGTATCAAGAGAAAATAAAACGTTATCCAATCTCTGTTATAATTTGCAATTTTTATTAGATTTTATTTACTCGAAAACTGTAAAAAAAATACAGACAAAAAAAGGGCAGGAAAACATTGCCGAGTATTTCAATACAACATTGAAGCATGAATAAATAGAGAAAGCAAATCAAAATATAGAAGGGGTTACGGTTAACATTGTGAGCAATTAAACCAGAGTCAATAATTTAAAGTCAGTTAAATGAGTGGCCAAGAAGTTAGGGATATGATGGCACAATTTCCTTTTGATGTGGTCCCATACCATAAGTTTAAAAATTACTGGTGGTAAGATTGCTTATGTGAGTGGGAAATTCTGCTTTCAAACGCTTTATGTCAACTGTGTGGTCACAGAATATGGGCAGGGTGCAGGCCCAGACTGGCCATCAGTTACACCAGGCATCTGTCTGGTGGACAGGTGGGATGGGGTAGTCAGTCATAATGAGGAAGAAGCAGTCACCTGGGGAGACTGAAAGTCACTCAGATGGTGAGAGGGAGATCTAGTAAGCTGGTAAGAGGGAAAGTTGGTCTGCCTGCTTGTCACTCAGCTGCGAACGATGCCACTACGTTATTGCCATCAAGGAAGTTGGGGGCTGATAGTGACTGGTTGACTAGCACAGGCCTCAAAATTTCAAGTCCTGAGCTACTAGCCAGGCCTTAAGAGTTACTCGCCACTAGTTGCCCCACCTAACCCTTTTCCAGCATTGCCTCTGCATTCCCACTCGCCCTCATGTAATTTCCACTCGCCAAATGCAAGCAGGCGAGTGGAAATTTTGAGGCCTGGACTAGCAGTCAGGAGCTGTAGATCTTGCAGCCATATTAAGCACAATACTTATACACTTGCCAAACAGCCCACCAACTCTGATTTCAGTATTATATAGTGGGCCTAAAAATTGTACCTGCAGGTGCAGTGACACAAACAGAACGAATGGAACAGATGGAATTTGTTCCTGTACAATTCATTTTTCGGTTCATTTGTTGATGTACCTCTTTGTTGATTTGTGTTTCAGATGAAGTGACAAACGATTCAAACCTTCACCAAATCTGTGTGTCTGAAAACAAATATACATGTCTACAAGAGATCATCAAGACGCAAGGTTCCTCCATAACGCATTTGATCAGAAGGGTCATCGCTTGAGATGCTCTTATCCAATCCTAAATTTTTTATTGACACATACTTGCTCCTATTGAAATTTCCTCAGACTTTAAAAAAATGTAGGAAGAAAAAGTGAGTGAAAATTTTCCCAAATGTCTGGCATACTATAAGGGTTATTCAGAGACAGCCGATCCGGCCCCAAAATGGCACCAAACAGGGAATTTCCCCGTATGGTGAGATTTCGGAGCCATTCGGCTATTCAGAGAGCAGGCAGCAATGGTTAATCTATTCAGAGAACACCGAACTGCAGTGAAACGTTTCCGAAATGCCCTGCTGTTCGGTGCTTTCATTCGGCAGGTTATTCAGGCGAACCCCATAGGCTTCAATGTTAACAATATTCCTGTTTTTATCTAATAAACCATTTATTATTTTAATCTGCAGCAAAAAGTCTCTTTTTTTACAGATTTTTTTACGATCTTTTAGGCATTTTTTAGGGATTTTTTCTGGCAAAAAAAATTCAGTTTTTTTTAATAGCGGATTTTCTTTTTTCTGTAACAGACCTTTTTATTATCACTCATATGAACTTAGATGTAAATTCCAGCCATTTTAGTTGAGTAGTTTTTTGCAAACAACGTTTCAATTTTGACACTTTCAAACTTTTTTCCTTTTTACCCCATTCGTTGGCTTACCTGGCTTTTTCCGGAGGCTGGTCGGCACTGTGTTCGGCGGCTCGTTGGCTTTTTACGGACATGTTCAGTGTGTTTTTGCATCGGTTTAAGTGATCCGATACTTTAGATTGTGTGTTTGATGAGTTTTTTTGGCAGAGTTTCTGCGGGCTGGTAATACTGTATATACAGTATATGGGGGGGAATATCACAAATCCCAACACATAAATTTTGACTTGTGGCTCATTAGATCTCAGCTTTCTGTGTTTGATGATGTGTTAGCAGAGAGCTGTTATTATTAATCAGCAACTAATAAACTGATTGAATGCGTAAACAAAACATAATAATAAATGCAACATGAGTCTGGGATTGATTACTCAAACCTGTTGAAAAATGCTCCCTGTCTTAATATAAAATAAATTTATATGTCTTGAACTGTATGGCAGGCTCAGCACATTGGCTTCAAAGTTTATTAACCCCTTAACTACCAGATGAATAGTTTTACCTAATTATACATTAAGAAATGTTTGGGAATATTCCCCATATATTTCTACTGTAATTATATTTATTTGTCAGGCAGATGTCGCCATCTGCTGGTCAACAGGAGTTACTGCAGTGCAGAACTCTGTGCATTATCAAATGGGGAAAAGCCCATCATATACATTCCTCAGCCAAATTTAAATAGTGTTAGCCGCTCTGACATCATGCCCATGGTGCTGAAACTTTAGGGGCTTGTTCTGTAGCTGAAATGTACATGCACAAATTTGTTTAATTTTGTACAGCTAAGCGGCAGATTGAGATAACTTGAAATGATCACCCGATGGTGCCTTTGAAGAAACGAGTTACCCCTATCTCGAGACTAGTGATGGGCCGAGCACCCCCTTGTTCGGTTCGCATTCGAACTCAAACATCGGAAAAAGTTTGAACGCGAATGCGAACACGATTTGAACCCAATGCAAGTCAATGGGGCTCAAAAGTTTGAAAATTAAGGTCCCCTCCAGAGGGCATATATGCAAGATGTTGGTCAGAAAAGGTGTATGGGGGTCCGGGTACTGCCCTGGGGGACAGGAAACATTGCCCATTGTACTGCGTTCTGGAATATGCTGGCGCTTTATAAATAAGGATTAATAATAATAATAATAATTAGGGTTAGTCATGTATTCCGGTTTGTGTCTCTGGAGTTAAAGAACATGTCCGAAAATCCAAATTCACTTATAAACACAGATAATCACCTAAATAAATCTTAATTTTTTTAAATTTATTGTTTTACTTCTCTTATCATAAAAGTATAAATTGTTAGTAAATAAACCTATCAACATATTTTCCCATACCTTTAAACATTCCTACTGTAAGGATGAAGAAATAATCTTGGATTCTACACATGCAAACTGTCCACAGACATTAATGTGTTAACAAAATACAATACCCCTGTGAATTCATGCGTAGCATAACTGTTATTTTAATATCTGTCCAACCACGTCCTATAATTCTGGGCCCTGTGTTCTTTTCCATTAAATTACAAATGGCAGTACTAATTTTCTTTCTCCTTCTCATCCACCAAATGTTTCAGCTGTAGCAGATATGTACATATTAGCTTATAATGGCATGTGTGATCTAATTTAGAAAGAAATACTCAGATTCGGGGGGGGGGAGGTTTGAATGTGGCTAATAAATTCAGAAACATTACATGGATATGTGTTTTACAAATGTTTCTATGAAAACATTTGTATAGAATTTATGATTAGCAGCACATCACTTGCTATTATGACATTCCCAGAATGCTATTAGATGCTGCAATAAATTTGTGACTTTCATAAAATTATTTCTTGGCTAAGATGACCTTAATAAATGTTATCATTGTAAATAGAGCCATTCTATAAATGGTCATTTTTCATGTAGCACTGCATATTGGATTGCAATGGATTGTTTTCACATTTTGGATTACATTTATAAACATACTGTAAATGCAGAATCATATATATGTGTGTGTGTGTGTATATATATATATATGTGTGTGTGTGTGTGTATATATATATATCTATATAGGTGTGTGTGTATATATATATATATATATCTTCAACCTCTGTTTTCTCCTTTAGGCTAAGGATGTCAGAAGGGAGTGGATAGTAATATGCAAAACATGGGCTCTAAAACCAAAGTAGCCTGCAAAATTAGGTGTCAGCATGCAAAGCTTATTGATGTATGAAGGCGGAAAATGAAAGCCGGCAGAAGACAGACAAGGCTAAAGGTGAGGCAGCCACAGTGAGAGCAGCTGTACATCTACGTCAAGGTGTTGCTATGTGAGCCTGCTTTTTTTTTTCCTCGAGTGCCACAATCTAACAAGATACGACTACCCACAAGATGATGAAACAATACAATGCAGGCAAACACACTGTGCCAAATAAATTGCCTTGATCCTCCAAACGCAAATGTCTGAATGTTCATTAATAAATTCATATTCTGAATCTTCAATAACAGAAGAAAATGAAGTGTAAACCGGAGTTACTTAGTGACACCAAGCTCATTGCCTTTTATTGTTGCTTGCAGCTACGATGCCTTCTTGGCGCCCTAGAAGAATTTATTACTATCTATCTTCGTGGCAAGTTGGAGAAGTGCACCTTTTGAAGAAAATTGACCAGCACTTCATGAATATGATGAAAAATGCCAATAACACTACAAAGACTAAACTCTGACATTAGGATGTATGTTGCTAAAAGAAAGTAATGAAAGTGTAGCAGTACAATTGTTTTCAAGAAGATCAAATTAGCATTGCCTGTCTCCATAGATGGGAGATGTGCTCCTCTGCCCTTTTCGTTATACAATATTATGAATTGCGTGCTGTTTGCTAACACATTAGGAATAGCAGCACTTTCTTACATATCTCTTATATTATGTAAAAAATGGTTTTGCTTCCTTATGTTTTGCATAAACAGCTTAAATTTTAATTTTATTATTTATCTTGTTGATAATAGATTGTGGTTGTACAGAATTACAATGGACCAGATTCCAGTTGAGCCATTAGCATTAACATGTGAACCAGTGTGTTTGGCAGCCCTACTCATTAATGCTAAGGGCTCCCTCACCATTCCATTCTGTTGTGGCAGAATACTGTACATTTGTTCTTCCTATACTTTGTATCTTGCCCGCATCTGGTATTTAACTACTTGACTGCAGACAATGAGCTGAATGCTTCCTCCACTTTCCCGTTACGGTCATCGCATCATCGCAGTCCCATGACTTGGCGCCGATCACAAACTTGTCCTGGAGATACCCCCCCCCCCGCATGGGTGCGATGATGGCAGAAAGGAACTATCCTCCTGTCTGGGCAGGAAATTCCCTATTACGGTCCTTTGGAACACTGTATCTCCTGGACCATAATAAAGGATCAAGTAAGGTATCATTGGAAAGGACAGGGCATGGCCTATTCATTGATTCCAAGCATGACCAGTCTATATGTAATAAAAAATAAAACATTCCTTTTTTTTTTTCTAATGCAGCACTATGGTTCACTTTTAAATTATAATGTAAACAAGGATGCTGCAATAACTCACCTTTTCCCATGCCGCCAGCAAGTGTGAAGTAGATGACACAATGCACTATTACTCATTGGTGCATCGAAAACATAAACCGCAGCACTGTAGCAAGGAACTATGGGGGGTACTTTAGAACCCTCCATCTCTGATTTTTACTCTGCACAAGGTCAAGTGAGGTGTCAATGGAAAGGTCAAAGTCTGGCCTTTACAACAATACCAAATGCTAAAAAGTGTACAAAGTGACAGTAGTCTTCCACTGGATATTTCCAGTCCCATACAGAGGAGACACTCTTCCAGGATCCTGTCTGCAACACCTACGGCACGTGGTGCTGCTGGTTGCATTGCTTACAGGATCCTGGAAGAATGTCTCTTCTGTATGGAGCCGGGAATGATCCAGTGGAAGACTACTGTTAGATAAGCCTTTATACACTTTCAATTTGGTGCGTAGAACCTATACAATTGAGGGTGGAGATATTCTTGTGTGAGTTACATTAGTTTTATTTTCCTGTAGTGCTTCAACTTACTGTGTTTTGATAATTAACAGCACCCTGACTGTACAGGTTCTGTCCTGTAGGTTGGTTATCTGCACACAGCAGCTACACTTATGCTTCAGGTCACATGGGGAACAGGAATCTTTTGAAAGCGAATATCTCCATTTTTTCAATTATATACAGTACGTCAGTGAAAAAAAAGATGACACCCGAGGTGCTGACACTGAACACCTGGGACATTGTGACAGAAACACTGACACCAAGTTGATTCAGCATGGAACTGCAGATGCAGTAGCCAGCAGATGACAATCTCTGTCTGTCAAATGGGGCTACTGCAGTAAAACAATACATTATGAGTAAATGCAAATCTTTTTTCTGTGTAATTAATAAAAAATATTTTAAAAACCCACTGGTTCCTGCTTGTGGTTTTATGGAAAATCACTTGACATTGAAGGGAATAAAATGTATAGGTGTCAAGGAGCAAATATGTAACAAAATTCAGCAAAAGAAAACAAAAAATGAAAATAAAACTCCTTGTAAATAATATTTCTTGTCTTCTGGATTCCTTGCTACACATGTTTTTCTTTTCTTTTTAGATTATTTCATGCCAATTGCCGTCTAGGCAACTGCGCCACAGCAGAAGCAGACATTGGTCTTTTCACAAAATGAGTTAAACATACTGAAACATATATTCTTTAAAACCAGAAGCATTGGAAATAAGTATAGAGATGAATTATCAAGGAATACTCTTGGGCACCGAATTTACAAAGCAGATGTCATTCTTGAAAAGTATGATATACAACATGCCTGCTTTTAAATCCTTGTGGATGAAATATGAAGCCCTGTTCGTGGTATTTAATACCACTTTATGAGGTGCCATCTTATATAGACAATGCATGCCTTATGTGGAATGTTTATGGCATATTTCTTGCTCCAAACTGTAGTATTTTTAATTATACAGTTATGTTATATTATAGCTAATGCTCTGTGCCTGCTTCTTGTCTCATACATTTGAAGCCCATGTAAACCACAAATAATGAATAGAGGCAGAGAATATATATATATATATACACACATTTGAGTGGCTTGACTTACAGTAGGAATATTTAATGCTCACTCTTTTAATATAAAGTAAAGTTATTTATTAAACAGGTAGCATTGGCAAGTTGAAGACTAGGGGAAGATACAGCAAAAATCTTCTCTGTTTAGTGAAAACGTCTCACTCAAAATATTTTGGGAAAATGGTTCCAATCTTTTAAACATACAGTGGCAAGAAAAAGTATGTGAATCCTTTGGGATTACGTGGAGTTTTGCATGAATTGGTAATAAAATGTGCTCTGATCTTCATCTAAGTCACAACAATTTGAAAAACACAGTCTGCTTAAAATAATACAACACAAACATTATATGTTTTCATGTGTTTATTGAACATAACATGTAAACATTCACAGTGCAGGGTGGAAAAAGTATGTGGACCCCTAGCCTAATGACTTCTCCAAGAGCTAATTGGAGCCAGGAGTGAGCCAACCTTGAGTCCAATCAGTGTGATATTATTGGATGTGTTGCTGAAAGCTGTCCTGCCCTTTAAAAACATACACCAGTTTTGGGTTTACTGGTCTCAAGAAGCACTGCCAGATGTGAACCATGCCTCGCAGAAAAGAGCTCTCAGAAGACCTGCGATCAAGAATTGTTGACTTGCATGAAGCTGGAAAGGGTTACAAAAGTATCTCCAAAAGCCTTGATGTTCATGTGTCCACGGTAAGACAGACTGTCTACAAATAGAGAAAGTTCAGCACTGTTGCTACTCTCCCTAGGCATGGTCGTCCTGTAAAGATGACTGCAAGAGCAAAGAGCAGAATGCTTAATGAGGTAAAGAAGAATCCTAGAGTGTCAGCTAAAGACTTACAGAAATCTCTGGCACATGCTAACATTTTTGTTAACACATCTACAATAAGGAAAACATTAAACAAGAATGGAATACATGGGAGAACACCACGGAAGAAGCCATTGCTGTCCAAAAAGAATATTGCAGCACGTTTGAAATTTGCAAAAGAGCACCTGGATGTTCCACAGCGCTACTGGCAAAATATTCTGTGGACAGATGAAACTAAAATTGAATTGTTTGGAAAAAACACACAACACTATGTGTGGAGAAAAAAAGGCACAGAACACCAACATCAAAACCTCATCCCCACTGTAAAACATGGCGGAGGGAGCATCATGGTTTGGGGCTGCTTTGCTGCCTCAGGGACTGGACGGATTGTTGTCATTGATGGAAAAATGAATTCCAGAGTTTATCAAGACATTTTGCAGGAAAACATAAGACCATCTGTCCGCCAACTGAAGCTCCGCAGAGGATGGGTGATGCAACAGGACAATGACCCAAAGCATACAAGTAATTCAACAAAAGAATGGCTTCAACAAATCAAAATACGCCTTCTGGAGTGGCCCAGTCAGAGTCCTGACCTCAACCCGATTGAAATGCTGTGGCATGACCTTAAGAGAGCGATTCACACCAGACATCCCAGGAATATTGCTACACTGAAACAGTTTTGTGAAGAGGAGTGGTCCAAAATTACTCCAAATCGTTGTGCAGGTCTGATCTGCAACTACAGGAAACGTTTGGTTGAGGTTATTGCTGCCAAAGGTGGGTCAACCAGTTATTAAGTCCAAAGGTTCACATACTTTTTCCACCCTGCACTGTGAATGTTTACATGTTCTGTTCAATAAAAACATGAAATCATATAATGTTTGTGTTGTATTATTTTAAGCAGACTGTGTTTTTCAAATTGTTGTGACTTAGATGAAGATCAGAGCACATTGTATGACCAATTCATGTAAAACTCCACGTAATCCCAAAGGGTTCACATACTTTTTCTTGCCACTGTATTTTATTTCAAAATCATGATCATGCATGAGTTAATATTCATTATGATATTCTTAATAATAATAAAGTCAATTATTAACCACTTGGCTGCTAAGGACGCGCTCAGCACGCCCTGCCAAGTGTTCCTCCTGTGCTACGGATGCGCTGAGCGCGTCCTAGCACAGGAGGCAGCAATCAGCCGGGATTCTGGCTGATTGAAGGCCCCCCCGGTGTGGGCTGACATCTAGCAGGTCAGCCCGGCACTCCGGGACCCCGGGCGGAAGATAGATGTCATTGCGGCGGCGCGATGACATCTATTTCAGGTGCCCCCCCCGCGAGCGCGGAGGAGGTGCCTGAAAGGGAGGGGGAGGTCGGACCTCTCTCTGTCCCGATCGCGGGGCTCCAGCTGCTAAAGGCAGACACGGTTTGGAAGGGCACAGCCTGCCCTTCCAAACCGTGCCTGCTTTTAACCCCTTGGGTGCCGGATCACGATTCGGCACCGAAAAGCACCGAATCGTGATCCTCTCCTGGAGCTGGCCGACATCTTGGATGTCGGCCAAGCTTCTGGGAACTCCCCCTCACGACTGGCATCATCGTGCATAGCACGATGACGTCAGTCCGGGAGTTAACCCCTAGTTGCCACCAATGGTGGAGATAGGGGGTTCCAATGAACCCCCTATCTCCCGGTCTGTGGCAGCTAGGGGTTAATATCTGGTATTGTTGGATCGGCCAGAGCATGGCCTTTCCAACAATACCAAACATGACCATGTAAGTGTAAATAAATAAAAATAAAAAATATTAATTTTTTTTTTATAAAAAAATAAAGAAACAAGTTTTTTTTTGTTTGTTTTGTTAATGCAGCAATATAGTTCCCATTTCAATTATAATGTGAACAATGATGCTGCACTAACGGTTTTTGTATATGGTGCATTTGTTAAAAATCGCGTAATTTTCCCCCCAAAAAAATTAATGAGACCCCATTTCTAATTTTTTTAACAAGCGCACCCCATAGAAAATATAACCGCAAATGCTCACATGTTAAAATGTGAAAAAAACCACTTTACACATTGTAAATTATTGAAAATTAATGTTATTGCATTTTTGTTATAATATACAGACAGGACAACACGTATACATATAATAATGATATATTATGAATCTGCCGAGTCTGCCGGAAAGAACGATATATAATATGTCTGGGTCATATATTAAAATAAGGCTTCAAAAGGCTTTAACGCGGTTAAACATGATGAGCGAAACCGGTAAAAATTACCTCAGCAAAGAGGCGTGAAATGTCTCAGTAGCGAAAGGGTTAATTTGAAAGAAAAGAAATATATACTGTATATATAACTATATTAGGAGCCACTGGAGGATTGTTCCCAAGCTTTTAACCCCAATTTTTTTGGGTCACACTATCAACAGTGTTGTAAAGTCATCCAAATGCTAAGCTTGACACTTCCTCAAATACTTGTGCGAAGTAACCTGTGAGCTAAAGCTTGTAGCAGTATTGCTAGCTGTAACTAAGTTATAACCACTAACAAGTTATCTTCGGCATTCTAAATTGAGCCCTTGGCTTGGTTGTTTAACCCTCTTCACTACTGAGCATGTTTACATGATCAGCAGCAGACACAGTAGCTGGAGATCATGTTAACATGATCTGGAGTTATGCAGTAGAATTCAAATTAAATTCATCTGTTGCAAACAAATTTCATTTGCATTTGATCTCCAGACTGTTCCCAAAAACATTAACACATTGGTACTGAAACACTGCTTGAAATGTTGGGAGTCTGTATCTAAGACAAGGATATCCAGCTGATTTTGCACAGAGCCCCAGGTGCGGTAAACATTCTTGACCGGCAGATGGCAATGTCTGCCCATCAATTTGAACTACTACATAGAAAAATACACTGAGAGGGTTAGTCAGAAAGCACTGAAATTTCTGTGCTTTCTTGTTCGGCGTACTTCGGTGATTCCAGATCGCTGACCATGCGGTGAATTTTTTTTAAAGGCGTATATTTGTTTATTTTGTAACAGATCTCTTTATAAAAAATTTTAGGATCTTTTTATTAATTCCACACACTTTCATGCATTTTTATAGTTTTAAACACTTTTTAAAGAATAGCAGAGTTCCGTTTATTCTTTTTCCTGCAGTTCGGCAGCCTGTTCATCAGTCTTCAGCGGTGTTCAGCGGTCTTCGTGGCATTCGGTGGTCTGTTCGGCGGTCGGCGGTGGTCTTTGGTGGCTCCATGTTCAGCGCAATTTTGCCCAAAAGATCCCAAAATAAATAAAAAGACGATTTGCTGAAAATGAAAAGAATAAACGGTTGAATAAAAAATTGGATAAAAATAATAATATTTTTTTTCATGGAGTCCTATGGGATTTGCCTGTTTAAACCTGTCGAACTGAAGCAACGGAAATCAGGGCATTTCACTGGCAGATTATAAAAATGCAATATCATGTAGCACTAAATTTTAGGAGTTGGTATTTCATTAAGACAGAAGAACGTGCTAATTTGTAGTAGCTTGTTCTTCTACTCCCATGCGCGAATTAATGCCTACTACACAAAGTGCCATTGTTTCAATACACTCCAGCAATGTCTTAAATATAAACCATGGCCCCGCTGTTTAAATAGGCTGTTTAAATAGGCAGTGAGAATAGATTAACATTTTTTCTTTCACCGTAACCAAACAAACCCTTATCATAACCCTACTGTTAAAACTAACTCTAACACTGACCATAGCAGTAACCTTAAACCTAAACCAAACATAATGCTAGGACTAGTCTAACACTAACTAGGGATGAGCGTTCGGTTCTGATCTGTTCGGAGTTCGCATCGAACATCGGCCGTTCAAAAGTTCGTGAACTTCAAACTTTTTGGGACGTTCGCCAAAAATTCTAAAAAATAAATAAATTGAAAAACGTATAAAAAATGCTTAAAAAATACTAAAAAATCTAGAAAAAAACAGACTCTTTACTGCAGAATATTATAAGCAACGGTTTATTAGATATTGAATTAAAATGGGAATATTTTTAACATTGAAGCCCATGGGATAAAACACTCTTTTTACTAAAACGTCAGGCAGACATGGCCCTCTAATCAGGCACTGTAGAGGGCAGTCTGCGGGGGCCTCCCAAGTATCCCCTTGAGGAGCATGCGGCCGCCGGATGACAGAGCTGCGACTGTGCGGGCTAGCCACCCGGGTGCATGTGGCAGAGACAGGCGGCACAGGGAGGGAGCCACTGCACCTGCAGCCACGGCAGACCCCCCCACAACCAGGATCCATGGAGCCCCCACTGACCACCAGGCTAAGGTAAGGCAACACATTTCTAAAAAAGATTATATCCAAGGACATTTTTAAATGTCCCCTGGAACATAAAACACGACTTCTTTTTTCTTTCTCTACCTTGCTGAATCTATTTAATTATATATATTAGATACATTCAGCTAGGTAGAGAGGGTGGCATGTGGGCTGCGCTGGGTCTCAGGTAGTGGTTTGTTTTTTTGGGTGTATATTTTTAGCAAATTTATAGGGGAAGGTAAGGACAGGTATGAGATATATACAGTATGTATAGATAAGATATATATCTATATTCTTATAAATATATATATCCAGACTTGGATTACACACACATTTTGGCAACTAATTGCCCCCCCCCCCCAATTTGGCTGGTCCCTCCAGAAGAAATGTTGAACCCGACAGAGCAGAGAATAATATATATATTCTCTGCTCTGTCGGGTTCAACATTTCTTCTGGAGGGATCAGCCAAATGGGGGGGCACATTTAGTTGAGATTGTCCACATGCCACCACCCCATGTGCATATGTGTATATATGGTCTGAGGTCTGTGGGTGGGTGTATATATATATCTGCGTGTTGATATATATGTGTATATAGGTCTGCGTGTTGATATATACTGTACGTATATGTCTGTGTGTGGTATCAATACATCCCTACTCTATACACAACGCTCCGTGTCCCTATAATATATTTGATCAGGGGTTACCTTTTTTTTATATTTTTATACTATTCCTATTAAATTAACAGTAAATTTTTATGTATTTTATTCAGTAGAAACTTTTCTTTGCCTATATAACATGTGCTTTGTGAAAATAAAATGGTGGTTTTGTGTGTACATTTTAATTTAGTTAGTGGATTCCTGTCCAGTGCGGTGAAAAGCAAACGTAATGCAGTGTAGATACGCAGCGAGGTGGAGCGGAGTGACGTCAAGCCTGCAAAATGTTTGCTTCTCTTCGCTTCGTTACGCTGTGCGTCGCTACACGCTCAGTGTGTCTCAGCCTTTATTCCCACATCGCTAGCTTACCGAATCAGTTTGTATACTTGTTACTGACCCTGCTTGCTCTGATGACCCGATCTGTTGCCGACTTTGCCTGCCATTTGACTATTCTCTCTGTGTATTCCCTGCCTGTTCTGTTTACTTCCTGTTGCTACTGGTGTTCTCCGATACTCACCATATACAGTAGAGCAGTACAAGTGCCTAATCATTGCTGACCCAGTTTTGTTATAGCTGCTGATGTAACTGGGTGGAGTAGAGGTAACATCACTGCTCTGCATGGAGAGTGCCTGTGGAGTCATGGGTTCGATCCCAGCGAGCAACCTCTCCAGTAAGTGTCCTTGGGCAAGACACCTAACAGTACATACTCGCCACCCAGGACAAACTTGAAAACGAGAGAAATCTCAATGTATCCTTCCTGGTAAAATCCTTTCTAAAAAAACAAAAACTGAATAGATCAGGGATCTCTTCTGCATTACCAAAACCTCCACCACTGCACTCTTCCACAATACCTCAGAGGGGCTGCAGTGTGAAGGCACTTGCTGCCACCAAAGGCAAAATATTTGACAGCACTGACGCCTATACCAGATTGCTATCATTTTAATATTGGACCGCAGGGTCCACCACTGCACTCTTCCACAATACGACAGAGGGGTTACGGTGTGAAGGCACTTGCTGCCAGTGCCACCAAAGGCACAATATTTGGGTGCACTGACGCCTGTACCAGATTCATATCATTTTAATATTTGACCGCAGGGTCCAACACTGCACTCTTCCACAATACCACAGAGGGGTTACGGTGTGACGGCACTGTTGCCGATGCTAAAGGCCCAATTTTAAAGCACCTATTGTTACTTTCATCCAAAGCCTGCATAAGTTTCACCATAATTTAGCCAAAAAAATCACTAAACTTGTTCTGCATGTCCTAAAACGTCTCCTCTTTTCATATAGACTGCCGCCTCGAGCAGTTGTTTATGAATAGATTAAAGGAAAACCATTTACCGTCAGTCGAAATGTCTTTTTTTTTTAAAAATGTTTCTATACATCCTACAAATCCACCACTTCACGGGCAGGTTATGGGGACCTCCTAGGCACAATATTTGAAGGTATTTTTCATTTTTATTCTTAACCTTTATTTCATGGAAAACTCACTGTTCCTTTAGAAAAAAATTTTTTAAAGCTTTTTGTCCTTATTTCCTGTCCCCCAGGGTACTACCCGGACCCCCATACACCTTTTATGGCAAATATCTTGCATATATGCCCTCTTGGAGGGCACTCTAAAAATCGAATTTTCGAGTCCCATTGACTTGCATTGAGTTCGGTTCGTGTTCGAGTTCGAACTCGAACTTTTGAAATTGTTCGAGTTCGAATGCGAACCGAACACGGGGGTGTTTGGCTCATCACTAACACTAACCCAAAAACTAACCCTAAAACAAACCCAAAAGATAACCCTCCATGTAATCCTATAGCTAACCCTAACCCTAAAACAAACAGCAGCACTGTTGTTTAAATATCTAGCAATTCATTTAATGTGCTTCTTTCATGTGACTTTTCTATTCCTGTGGAATTTTCGTTTTGTGGCATTTTTTTGCCACAATTTTACTATGGTGAACTACCAAGATGGGTGAAACCAGCTAGCGTGAACTGACATCTCCAATACTAAGCCAAATTTGCTGGAGCTCTGTAGCCCCTTAGTGGTTTGCATTATGGGTTAAACGTATCTGTCGTTTATGTGTACAGTTCTCCAATATTGTTTGTTCTTTGTTACTTCTTCAAGGAATAGCACCATGTGAAGAATACATTTAAGTGGATAACCACTGTTGTTTCTTCTTTGCTATTCTTTGACACCTTTATTTAATGATAATGTGTGTACAATAGATTAGACATTTACACTGCAGTTTAGGAATTTAAGGGATACACAAGCATGTGTTTATTGATAATTGTGTGCCTTTGTTATTGTCTGCATAAATTTATCTTTTGATTATTAGGTGCCATTGCAATCACATGTATCATGTATCAGCCGTGGGTGCTCAAGGGTCCAGAGCATCCATAGACTCACTCCATCGAATAAAGAAAAAAGAGGCACTTCAATATACTGCCTGTCTTTATTGAAGAAACTTTGGACATGATTTTTTGGTCAAAGCAGCGACTTCAGGTTATTAGAGGCATACAGTACATCTGTAGAAGTTTGTTTGGAGTAATTAAATAGAGAAAACTGAAATATTTTTCAATCAATTGAATGGAAAAGCCGATCTGAAATATGATGAAAACTGGAAATTTCTTTATTTAAATTGTTGGCATTTATTTAACCCAAAACTTCTTTAAGTGAAGATTTAACGCATGCAATGCACCTAACCTAAAGTGAAATCAAAGACACTAAATCTTTTGTAAAGAAAGCCAACATACGTATAAACAAAACATTAGAACACACATGCACAGAGCTTCAAGGCTGAACATTTTAAATAATTCAAAAGCCAATACTTGAGCATTTCTAAACTAAAGTATAAAAGTGCCCTTGACAATTTTTCACAGCATTGCATTTTGTTAAAATATTTAGCAATCTCATTAAGGAAATGTCTTTATTTTATATATTAGTTGCAGTTCGATTGTTAAAATAAAGAAATCTGAAAGCATAAAGACTCTTAGCGCATACAAGTGCAGGAAGATTTACATATAGAGTCAAGCTACAATTCACTTTTTATTTATTTCTGGATCATCAACATCAGTGTATATTGAAGCTATATAACATTTAAATAAATCTGTTCCTTAATGGGCAGTATTAATATTTCCTGCCACAGTGTCATTTGCTAATGTTAATCTGAAGACAGGTTCATTCAAAGCTACATGTTCGGTTTCTTCCTTCAAAAGATTTAATGAACCTTACATTTTTTTTTTTGGAATACTGAGCATTGCAATGTCTTTTACATATTCATTGTCAGATTTTTTTAATCTTTTTACACTGAGCTCTCTAGTCTGCTGCATTGTAATATAGTGCCAAGTGTCACAAAAGATAGCAGAAATTGTGTCTTTTGACAGTAAGATGTAATAGAAGCGAAAACACAATCAGACCCTTTAGGGTTTAATTTAATCTTAAAATATATTATGAAATGCAATATTTATGCGGCAATTATTAAGAAATATAAAAGTGAGGGAATTAAATTTTGAAAAGAACACAGCCGTTTATAAATATGTAACCGGCAAAGAATGGAACAGAAGTCATATTGACTAGTTGAAATATAAGTACCATGCACTGCAGAACTGAACAATTCGGTTTCCAAACTAAATTATGTATTAATTGTATTATTTTTTTATTGTTGGAGTTCTGAGAAATAGATTCTGTGCATTATACTATAAAGTGGCCCAGATGTTCGTAGAACAATGTGCAAGATCTGTGGTATCGACGGAGTGTAACAATTGATGCATTCTTAAAATATTTTAAACAAACTATCGAAACAATAAGAAGTGTTGTGCAGCTTGGGAACAATTGGAAAATGTTACACTTGCCTTACTGTCCATTTCCATACAACTCTTTCAAACTGAGTCCTCTTCAGATAAATCATGATAGTGATTTTGAGAAACTTACAATTAACCCCTTCACTACCAAGTGATTTTCCAAAAAAATATTGTCAGAAACCAGTGGTTTTTTGAAAAACATTTTTTAATAAATTGTAAAGTAATACCTATCTATTAATGTAATAAACTATTTAGCCAGTAGATGGCGCCATCTACTGCCAAACTGAGTTACAGAGGTTATACAGAAGATCTATTTTCTTCTATTTCTCCTGCTTCGGCTGTTGACAGTGTCTGAAAGCCCGATATTTCAGAGCTTTCAGCTACCGATTTTACAGTTTTACCTTATTGGGCATTGTGCTCACAGGGATCAAACTTTGGGGGCATCTTCTGCAGCCCAAAAGGTAACAAAATTTGTTTGCAGCAAACAAATTTCGTTTGCTGTTGGGCAACAGATTAGCATATCGAGATATCTTCATGTCAGGGCACCAGATGGTGCCTTGGATGCCCAAAATATCTCAATATCAGTAGTGAAGGGGTTAATAATGGTTATTAGAATAGAATTTTAAAATAAAACATTTGTTTTGCACATGCCCCATTTAGAACAGAAAATCAGTGGACTAATTCAAACTTTTTCTACAAATTTATTATTTAACCCCTTCACTGCAGTGATCATGTTTACTCGATCAACAGTAGCAGACACGGCAGCCTGAGATTGTGTTAACATGATGTGGAGCTATGCTGTATCATTGCAAAGGAAATACGTTTGTTGCAAATTAATAGTTTGCTTTTGGCCTCCATACTTGAAACGCTGGGAATCTGTGTCTACGACACGGATCCCCAGCAAATTCTGCATGCAGCTCTAGGTGCAGTAAGCCTTTTTGACCAGCAGGTGGTGACGACTGCCTATCAATTTGGATTACAACAGTGAAACATGCATTGGGAATTTTCCCAGTGATGTTTTATATTATTAATTAAAATGTGATTTTCCCAAAAAAAATGTTCTAGTTCTTGCAATAGGTTTTTGGAAAACAATTTGGTAGTGAAGGAGTTAAATGCCATCAATTTTGGCTGTTTATTGCAGCCATTTCTTAATTTTTCAGTCAAAGCTTGTTGAGTTTTAGAGATTGAGTTTAAACTTCACTTTTTTTAAGGTGATTAATACCTGTGTATACATGATGTATAAGGCAATGGGTGATCTATCTCCATATCAACGGTCATACTTCATCCCAATGATTGTTGTTGAGGTGCAGAAGGAGTGCGTGTTTTCATTTTGCAAAATGAGGATTAATATCCATTAGAGCAGTGGTTCCCAGCCCGGTCCTCAAGTGCCTCCAACAGGTCAGGTTTTCCAGATATCCGAAGCACAACACAGGTGATATGATTTGCTGCTCAGTGATTGCAGGATTTAGTCTGCATTTCCCCACGGTGATCCTTAAAACCTGGCCTGTTGGGGGTACTTGAGGACCGTGGCTGAGAACCACTGCATTAGTGTGAGTCGCTATTAATGGCCCCATCAGAACAGAGACCAAATTTTTTTCACTATTGTGGCCTATGCATGGTGATGCAGCTACTTTTTAAGAGTGAATAGCTATTATTTCACATTAAATTAATTTAGTTCCACCACTTGATATGTGTATAATGATTATTGATAAGTTTGACACTAAGTGAGATATACTCATTTATATCTCTTCTATTTGTGTCTTTGAAATGAGACCGTTAATTAGTATTCGATACTTAATTCCTAGACACATCATGAAGTGTAAACCAGAGAATTTAAACATTATTATGCAAGGCTGGATAATAAAAAGGCCTTCAGTTACATGTGATTACAGCTATAGAAAGGTGATAAGAATTCATGCAAACCTCCCAAAAGGCATTAAGAGGTAACTACTATTCCTGAACAGAGTATGTTATCTCAGCAACTAATACTTTTCTGCAATATACACTTTCAACCTCTTTTATTTTGCGATTATCTGATAAGTAGATCATATCTAAATTGAAGTTATTGCATAGTTTTATTAATTGTATAATTTATTAGATATTAAGAGAAGGGTAAGTCTTATCCCACAGACAGATTTCTCAGCTTGGGATATGTAGAAAAAAACCATAAAGAGGTTATGGTCGGGTTAATCTCATTGTAAAAGAATAGATAATATTCTTTTCTATTCTTCTGGGAGTTATTTTTAAGGCTTCTAACAAAAAAAAAATCCAGTATGCTTCCAGGTGAAAATTCTGTCCTTAGCCATTGGTCTATAAATATTCACTTTTTTTTAAATTTATTTATGAAGTATTTTACCGGGAAGGATACATTGAGATTTCTCTCGTTTTCAAGTATGTCTTGGATTCAAAAAATTAAATTATACAGTAGGTACAGAAATACAAAGTAATAAAATGCAAGATATTAAAAATAACACAAATATACAGATTTACACAGAAAATATATATGTAGGAAATTAACAGGGTTATTCAGAGAGAGGTGAAAAGCAGGTGAATGACTGGAGAATGGAAAATTCTAGGTCAAAATAGCCGATTTGGAAAGTGAGATAAATTGGAGAATTATTCTGGTTTGGCTATTTTGACATTAGAATTTTCCATTCTCCTGCTTTTCACCGCTCTCTGAATAACCCTGATAGTCACTATGTTACATGTTTAGAGGTGCATTCCATATTGAGGTATGTTACTAGGGAGCTCTTAAGTGACTTTAGACTGGGGAAGATTTGATGGCGTCTGGGAGGTTATTCCATATTTGTGGTGCTCTGTAGGAAAATGAGGATCGAGCCACTTTCTTTCTGTATTGAGGTATTGTAAGTAAGGTGCAGGTCATGGATCGGTGGTTATAGGATGAGGGATCTGCTGGGGAAAGCAGTCTATTAAGGTAGGAAGGTAGCTTCCCAGAAAAGCTCTTAAACACAAGGTTGGGAAGGTGAAGGGTGCGTCTAGAGTTCAGTGATGGACAGTTTAGTTCTTTTAACATGTCACAATGGTGGGTCATGTAGTTACATTGTAGCACAAAGCAGCGGAATGAGTTATACAATGTAGTAAGTTCATGAAGATGTGTTTGCGGAGCAGATACAAACACTACATCTCCGTATTCGATGACTGGCATAAGCATTTGTTGTACAATCTGCTTTCTTACCGCGGGGCTCAGGCAGGATTTGTTTCTCTACAGGCCACCTAGTTTGGATAAAGTTTAGATGAGATTTCTTTGGTGAGGGGGGCAAAATATAGATTTGGTTCTAACCACATACCTAGTTATTTGGGAGAATGGACTGTGGTCAGTGTGCCATTTGATTTTGACCTGTCGTCTAGATGGGGAGTTTGCAATTTATGTAGTTTAGGTTTTGTTCCAAAGAGCATCGTTACAATTTTGTCAATATTTAGAAAAAGTTTGTTATCTTTGATCCACTTTTCAACCTCTGTGAATTGTTCTTGCAGCACGGCCTCCAGCTGTGGGAGATTTGGTTTGCTGGTATAGATTGCGGTTTCGTCTGCATACATGTGTACAGTTGAGGCTTTGCAGACGTCCGGCATATCATTTATGAATATTGTGAATAGCAGGGGGCTGAGTATAGAGCCTTGGGGTACACCTCCCTTACCGGGAGAGAGAGGGAAGCACTGTCAGAAATGGACACATATTGCGACCGATCAGATACATATGACTGAAACCAGGCTAGCATGCGATCACCAATATTTGAGTTTTTAAGTTTTTGTAATAGGATGCCATGGTCTACTGTGTAAAAGGCCTTTGCAAAATCAAGGAAGAAGGCTCCAGTTAGGTCTCCTTGTTCCATGCCATCTTGGATATCATTGCAAACATTTAAAGGGTCAGTTGTAGTTGAATGATTTTGACGAAAGCCTGATTGATCTAGGGTTAAATAGTTTGAATATTGAGAATAATCACATAATCGCTTGTATACACATTTTTCCAAAATGTTTGACATAACAGGGAGCAATGATATCGGACAGTAGTTGGATAACAAAGTATTTTCACCACTTTTATGGATTGTTACCACTCTCACAGTCTTCCACAGTTTGGGTATGTATCCAGTCATCAAAGATTCATTGATTAGGGTTGCAATAGGTTTTCCAAATGCCTGCACACTGCTTTTCAGCAGCATTTCTGGTATTTGATCAGGTCCAGACTGGTAGTTCATGTTTAGATTACTGAGAAGCTTAGTAACGACACTGACAGGCACTGGTCTAATATTTAATTTCTCTGTGAAATGGGGTCTTTGCATAGTTGGTGGGACCTGAGCCACCTATGACCTTTCTAAATGTGTGCCATTAGTTAGTTTAGCAATCAGGGTGGTGGTGCATTGTATGGAATATTATATTAGAAATTCCTTTATAACATGTTCATTCGTTTGTGTTTTTTACCTCAAATTTTAAAATTTTTAGATGACTCGGTGCAAATCTCAGAAGTGTTCTACATTTTAAGCCTAAGACTTCACAGAAAACACATATTTGCAAGAAGAAGAAGAAGAATATGTGGCGCTCTAATCCAAAATTGCCATTAAGCACAGTTCTCGGGTCGTAAAGGAGAACAGTTCGAGCACTGTGCACAGCTTGCATCTCAGGTGTTGGAATTGGTTACTACACATTAGCGTTTTCTATGCTTTGTATGGGAGACGCTAATGTAGCCCCAGCAGTTGGAGAACAAGCTATTCCAATAAGCCCATTTTCCATCTGAGTCTGATGTTATCCAGAAAAGAATAATGTCTTTCAGACCCTGGTGTTTGGTGATTGCACTTCAGCACAATCACCTAACAGAATGATTTAACCCCACCTAAAAAAATTACATACCTCGCTCCGCAGGCAGAGGAACAATGGGATCAAATAGTTCCCAGTGTTCCTCCATGTATCGCTCTGCCGTCCAGCTGAGTCTCATTCAAGCGAGCTCTTGCAGAGCTCATGCGACATGGCGCCCGTCTCCACACAGTCCTGTGGACACCTGGAGCAGATAACACCAACAACATTTAGTGCTGCTGCTGATATCTTTCAAGACCTAGCAAATATTACATCTGGAGCTGCTGAGAAAGGAATAGGGCCTGTTATGTTAAAGAAAATGAAAATAATGCATCACACATTAAGGTGACACATTTTGGTGGCCATTCTTATCCTTATAAGGACAGAGCATTTTACACAGAAACATCAAAAAGTTTCCTGTAACAAATCACTTTATTCTCCTGTGAAACCTAACCTAAGTTGTACTGTCAACTATTAATTTTGGTTATATGGCATTATCGTCTTTTCCCCTGTAATGTACAGGGAATTACAGCTGCTGCTACTGAAACCTTTAACGAATCATTGCAAAGCCGCTTGTATACTACACCTTTTCAGCACCGAATATTTTCAATAAAACCACTGCCAGGACCCAATGGATGTATGGATAGCAACTTTTACATTTACCGGTATACATTTTAGAGACAGAAAGCTTATTTGAAGGGTAGAGGGCTCCCCCTTCTGGCCAAAAAGCGCTACTATATGTATAATATAACAGCTGGGGATCTGTGTTTCTGTATCTGAAAAACAGATCTCTGAGCTTTTCAAACAGCTTCAGCAGCTTTGAAGACTTTACAGAAGACATTTTTTTCGACCCGTGAGCTCCTGAATGATTCTGCAAGTTGAAAATATATCGAGTAGAGCATTATAGGGAATCTAGCCCAGAGACGGGCTAGTGTACGTTTAATGGTGACCATCATACTACATATATTGAACAAGGTTAACGCCTCAATAGGTTTTAGTCTAATATTAGAAGTCAATGTATGTATCACTTTAGTGTATTTATCACATTTATAAACAAAGTCTTTGTAAGGAATAGATAGATTGCATTCCAATATTGAGACATACCCTGTCAGTCACTTGTACTTGTTCTTTATTTACCAGCTGGAAGAGCACTTCTCTATGTGTGAGAGCCTTGGTTTAAACAAATAATTACCCGTTGCCTCAGATGTAATGAGGTATGCTGCATCGGTTTATATATATATTTTTTATTTTTAAATTCATAATAAATATATACTATAATTAAATTAAATGCTTTACATTTATTCCACATCTCTAAAAAATACAGAAATAGTTTTTATCCATGCTACAATTTTGTTTTGTTTTTCCAAGCAAGCATCATTCGAGATTAATTGTAGCAACTTTTTTTTCTATTCACCTGCAGAGATAAATGCCTAGAAACCAATTTGCTAATTACCCTTAGTACTAGTGCACTTCTAAATTGTTCTTATGTCAGGATAAAGTGATAATGGGAAGGTTATTTATGTGAAGAGAGAAGAAAACAGTGCATCTCGAGAAACATGTTAACGTTTATTGGAAGATTAATTAAAATTAAATACTTTTTAGCTTGGAGATTTTTGGGCTTTTTCCTTAGAATGAATTAATGACATGCCTATTATTTGTGTCATGTGCTCTAATATTTCTTGCCTTTTATATGGATTTTATCTACTAAAGTATGGCTTTTCAACCAACACTAGACTTTATTAGTTAAAATGAACAAACAAAGGATTGCCTTTATATTGCTCCATAAAGGAAATGAAACATTTGTGTCAATGTATTGTTGCAGAGTGTATAAATAAATTGTCCACATTAAGTTAAATCTCTAAAACCATTTGCTAAAGAGTATTTAAAACCTTTCAAAAAAACTCCCCATTATTATGCAGAATCAACACTGACCTAGCAGACAGCTTGAAAGCTTCCACTGTAAATGCAAAGTTATCCACCATAGGGAATACATTGCAGGGTCCTCCATTTAGTACACAATAAGACAGATAATTATCAAATTGTTAAATTATACTTTTTATTGTAATATTTAGATATTTTTAAAAAGTGTATAATCTTGCATTAATACTAATAAAGAAGACCAGGAATGCGCGAATATCTCCTCATCCCCTTTGTGATAATAGAGATTATACACAACAGAGCGGGTAGTCTGCAGGTTTTTTCCCCTACTGAATAAAATTTGTAGTAATTTGCTAGCCCACTAAATAAGTCAAACCCCAACTATTCATAATATGCTAAAATATTTGGCATAAATATAAAGACTTGAGTTCTCAGGAGTTGACAGCAGTGGGTTCTATTCAATGGTGTCATGGGGAAGTGAGGGGAAGTGCCCAGGATCCGGTGATGCATACAAGGAAGCCACGTTATGGTGCATAAACAGGGGGTTTATTGTATATATATATATTTATATACACACAGAAGGAATAACGAGGGGCGATGCAGTAACAGGGCTGACTGGATACTGTGGGCTGGAATACTTGAGACAGAGCACAGGATAGAAACACAGGGGAAATGCTGGAGGAATACTAGACACTGATACAAGAGGAACCCTTGTACAAGACACCAAACAGATGGGACAGGAAAGTAAGTCTATGGCACAGCAGGAGACTTGGCACAGCAGGAGTCTTTGGCCACAACAGGAGTCTTTGGCGTAGCACAAATCTATGGTAAAGCAGATGTGTCCAGAGGGGTATCAAAAAGCGAGGTCTATGGCATGCCGTGGGTCAAGGGCTGGAGGAGAGCGAGCAGGTTTGAGGAAACAGGAAAGTCTGGTACACAGGAGTCAATTGAGCAAGCTGTTAGCTTCTGGACAGGCAATAGGCAAATGGCCAGATCAATGCAGAAGCATTGGAGGAAGGGGTGTGCCTTGGTTAAATGGAAAAGTCCTGGAGTAATGAGGAGCACGTGGTCAATGCAAGCAAGGGAGAGACCTGAGCCATGAAGGGCAGGGCATGAATGATGCTGTCAGATTATGGCAGAGCAGTGCCGGGTTTGTCCTTATTCCTGTGCTGGCTGCATGGACCATGACAAATGTGCAGGTTTCACTAAGCATTCAACATAGGTGCATTGCACCCGATATGGTCTTGATGAATCCCAACAAATTTACTAGGCTCTCGGATCATGATGCACTGCAGAACGTTCCAAGTGTCTCACAGTAGGGCATTCGAGCTTAAAAATCCATCAAGGTGTGCGGCCAGGTTCTCGTGCTGCCATCGTACAGGACCCTGCTTGAATTGCCTGTGTGTTGGGTGGCTGACAACCCAAAAGTTGTTAGTAAAGAATTAATATGGGGAGGGGTAGGCTACAGCTCAGCCCACCCTCCGTTTCCATTCTAAAAACCACACCACACTTAATTTCAGAAGGAGACCCTTTGTCCCATATAAAGGGAAATTAACTGCACAAAATTACATTAACATTAAAATTGAAAAATAAAATTTGATTTGTGTAGGTTCTGCAATAAAAACTGATTTTAAATAGCAGTTAAACACAGTGAGCATAAATGGTCAAAATGACCTCAGCACACGGGTGTGAAATGGCTTAGGGGTTAAATTTACTTACCTTTTTTAAATGAGTAATGTTTGCTGTATCTTTTAAATAGCTACTAATATTAAGAATATTTTTTTTTAACATGCTCGTATAAAGCCGAAATGGGATACTCTCAATCAAATATAATGGGTTTTTTTATGGGATTTGTTTAATCTCACAAACTTAGCTCATTTGTGTTAATGTGTTTCCACATGTATATGTCTTTTAGTACAATTTGTAAATTGTATGCATTTGAAAATCCAATCTGACATGATAAAGAAAAAACATCTATGCAAAGGGGGCCTCTGATTAAAAAAATAGCCCACAATTTGGTAGATATATTGCAGAAGCATTCAGGTTTTTACTTTCCCTAGAGTTGCTTGTGGTATATAGATTCCTTTGATACATGCAAATGGAATCTAATTTGAAATATTAATAATTGCAATTTTATTATTTAAACTATTATTTGACGAACACACATTTCAAAATTTGTTAAAAGAGGACAAATGTAATTGTATCTGTAATTTAATAATTGTATTTCCATTAATATTATCCTTTTGATTCAACAGTTAAACACAATGTTTTCTAGTTTTTTCAAAACTCATAGAGTGTAAGGAGGACTTGATTGTATACATAACTATAGCAGCAGCCACTTGACTGGCTTTTACGTTATTAAAAAGATTACACGCTGATGAGCACTAATCATAAAAGGCCATCTGCAGATGTTCAAAGGTCACAGAAAAAGGATGGAAGTTTGTTGATTCTTTTTTTATTGGATGGAAATATGACATTTGAATATGAGTGAGAACATGTTTTACTTAATTCATGATAACAAAAAAATCAGTTGCTCTGCACACTGAAAAAGCAAAGGTGCATTCCTAAACGAGGCTTCCCAAAAAACCTCTAAGACTATAAGAAATACAAAACAAGGATGAACTCAAATAGCAAAATCCAATTTATTAATGCAAAAGTGACATAATAAAATATGACATATATCACCAGAAATTCAACTAACAAAGAGAAGATAAATACTACAGTAATCAAGCCAATAAAAAATAATAAGCAACAATTACCCAGCACCAGTACCAAGTAGAGAGCGGAGCCAGGGATCCCAGCGTTTCGACCTTAGTCTTTGTCAAGGGATAAGAATAAGTATAAATACCTTATGGATATCCATTGCGCATGCGCTGTACAGACGCATGCGCATAGCATCCCTGTCAACACCGGACTCTTGTGATTTATTTCCGTGATCCCGGGTGTTTGAGTTGGCGGCCGCCGTTATTAAATACAGGTGTGTGTGCTCCTTGCTTCCTCCATGATTGGTTTTCCTGGGGAACCTATGAAATATATACACAAGGTATTTATACTTATTCTTATCCCTTGACAAAGACTAAGGTCAAAACGTTGGGATCCCTGGCTTCGCTCTCTACTTGCTACTTTCTGTAGTGCCGGGTAATTGTTGCTTATTATTTTTTATTGGCTTGATTACTGTAGTATTTATCTTCTCTTTGCTATTTGAATTTCTGGTGATATATGTCATATTTTATTATGTCACTTTTGCATTAATAAATTGGATTTTGCTATTTGAGTGCATCCTTGTTTTGTATTTCTTACTTAATTCATGAACATTTTGTGTACATTTTCTTCTGTAAAATAATGCACAAATATGCCTAAATTTGTGTTATATTTTGGCATGAAGCCTGAATTGCAAATTTAATTCAGAATGTACAATGTGCATAATACACATTTGCAAAAAAAAAATAATAACTTGTGAAGCAGAGCATAATTACTGCACACTGTATCATGTTGAATTATTAAGTATAAAAAGGTCAAATGACTGTTTAAAAAAAGAACTGGAGATTTTGTGAACAAGGTTAATTCATTTAATATGAGAATGTGTTATATCTCTACAACGTAGAATAAAACTCTTGAAATTTAATAAACTATAAATCATATCCATCATACTAGTATCACAACAACTCTAGCAAAGCTCACTGATGAATGTAGTATGTAAAAAGTAAGACCAAGTAAGACTTTAGTATGTCTAAATGTCAAGAATAGTCTGTGTATATAACATAAGTAATTTTTGTATTTTATTGGATTTTAACCACTTTACTACCATAATCGAGTGTAACGATCTTGAAAAGCTCCTGCCTGAGCCCGACATCAAGTAAACTCCATCTGGTCAAATTCTGGAGCAATGCAAAGGAATTTCACTTATGAAAAATGACATTAATTTGCAAATTGGCTCCAAATTGTGCCTCCAAATTTTCAGCACCTATGACATGTCTGTTGAGGTGCTAAAGCTGGTTGAGGAGCTTAGGCTAGGGTCAGACTAGCGCATTTTTCACGTGCGTTTAGCCGCATGAAATCACGGCCGTACTAGCAGCAAATGACGTCCAATGCCGGGGAACATACGACGAACGGCCGCACGAAAGTTCGTCCGCGCAACGCAAGTGGCCAACGAACGCATTTTTTCGAGAACGTCAAACCGCTACTACTGACGTACAGAGTGCGCTGCGGCCGCATAGCGGCGTGTGTGTGTGATTAGGAGACGTCAGACGCTGCTAATGTCCGGCTAACATAACGTCCAGACTCAAAAAGTGTTTTATTGAGGATCCGTACAAAATCACGGACGAAGAAGCGCATCGTATGACCGCTATCGCGTATTCCGTGAAAAACTACGTACATTCGTTCGACCGTACTTTTTCACGGGCAACGTGAAAAATGCGTTCGTCTGACCCTAGCCTTAGAGTTTATTTTTTCTTTCACAGAAATATAGAATGTGTATGTGGATGCAAACTAAGATAAGTGCCACAACCTGCTTTCTAGCACTTTTATCCCAACAAACCTTCTGTAAAGGAAGAACAAACTAATAAGAAATTAAAATTGTGTAAATTGGCATTAAGGGCTAAATTACAATCTTCACTTAAATGTTTGCGCCAACGCAAATAATCATTAACGCGGGGAGTAAAACCATTTGCTCCGAATCCCGTATTACATAGTCAGCGCAACAACCACGCGCAATCGTCTACTGTGGGTGAACCTGCGCAAACCCTGCGTGAGCTTACTGTACTTCGCGCATCCTATACTTAACATTGTGAGCGCAAATGCGAATGTGAGCTGGTACGAGTATGAGTACGAGAATCTATTTCGCAGTAATTACCGCATAGCCTTTGAGCGCATCATTTTAGCAACTCCTAAAAGCTGGTGCTAATGGCAAATTTGAGCAACCTGGCTAACCCCAAATATCCAAGCCCATAAAAAGGAATGCACCAAAAGGAATGCACCAAAGCACTCATTCAACTCATACCAAACCAATACAATGGATGAAGTTGTGTGCTTTTATTATTGCTGCAGCATATACGCTCGGATTGACAGTGGCAGACGCAATTTGTTAACGTGGACAGGGGTGGTTCTTAATTCTGATTGTCTGAATCTCGAAAAAAGACTGCTCACGCAAAGATTTTTGCATTAGACGGTACTGCGCGTGCATTTGGGCGTGTCCTGTTTGCACGCGCAATTAATTGGAGGATGAGAAAAGCCGCGAGGATTGTAATTCCAGTACCGGCTGGGTGGAGTAGAGGTAACATCACTGCTCTGCGTGGAGAGAGCCTGTGGAGATGTGGGTTCGATCCCAGCAAGAGCACCTCTCCAGTAAATGTCCTTGGGCAAGCCACCCAGGACATACTTGAAAACGAGAGAAATCTCAATGTATCCTTCCTGGTAAAATCTTTTCTCAAAAAAAAAAATTCCAGTGGTGATTTGCACGCGCAAAAGTTTAACGCTTGGGGCAAAGATTTTCGCTTTGAGCGAGGCTTTTTGCGTGAAGAATGTAATATAGCCCTAATTGTTTTAGTCTATGTACAAAAATGCTTTATTTAATCTCATGTTCGAAATAAATGTTATTTTAATACGCTTTTAATAAAAAGTGCCTGATGCTGATTAAATGGCAAACAGCTGAATTTGTTTAGGTGTAAAAGCATATAAGTATATATTTGAGTCAGATATCTTTGTTACACTTTCAGGGTTATTCTGAGAGCGGTGAAAAGCAGGAGAATGACTGGAGAATGGAAAATTCTAGGTCAAAATAGCCGATTTGAAAGTGAGATGAAAGGGAGAATTTTTTTGTTTTAGCTATTTTGACCTCGAATTTTCCATTCTCCAGTCATTTTCCTGCTTTTCATCGCTCTCTGAATAACCCTGTTTGTTTCTGCACTAGATGCCACAAAAAACATGATCCCAAGGTGGATTTGTTTCTGGGAGGGCATAAATAAAGGCCCACCAGCCTACCTCATGACTTAAAAGCAGCGTGAGCAGTGATGATTTGCTACATAGCAGCCTGTGGTTTCATTTTCGGATAGGACTCACTTTCACTAGAGGTGCCTTGACATTGGCAGGTGAGCTTACTCTCCTAGTGGCCAATAAAAGAAACCAAAGCCTCTAATTGTGTTTTGTTTCACACGGTGTAATAGGAATAAGCGCAGATGACACCTTTTTTTCTTGTTATGTTTTAAAAATGGTGCTGGGCTGGATACATTTGGTGGTTGCAGTCGCCCAATTGGGGAATAGGCGCGACCCCGCTCCTCCTGTACTATAAATAATTACTTGTATGGCTACTTTTGTAGTGACTGACCTGTAATTGAGCCAACATTTTGCAATCTCAATGGCATAATGCTTCCTTTGGATATTTTTTACCTTTGTGACTGCCACAACTAGATGACTCAGAAAAGGGGACGAAGCTTACGGACTACACTGCAAAATTGTACTGTTTCTTTATCATAAGAGGTAATGAATAGACAAATCAGAGACATTGGTTTCTTTTATTTAGCTCTAGATATCAAAGTTATTAGACTGTCAGCTGTCACTGGCCAGCCAAGGAATGTCAACATTTTGGACAATGTAGACAACATTTTCCAACTTTAGCATTGTTGATGAGGACAAAGGAATTGAAAGGTGAAGTCTCTAGGTTTAAAGTGGTTTGCAGTGCCTGATTAGTAACTTCTCAAGGTGTACAGTCTCGCACTTTCTGTGACATGTGACATGTGGGTAATAGAAATTTAGGAAAAGTCAAGAGAGTAAAGTTAGTCAGGTGATATCAGATAACAGGAAATCCATTTGAAGAGAATTAAAGGAGTGTCAAGAGTCGTACATCAGTTTGGCCAACATGCATGACAAGAAGAAAAGATCCCGGTGCACCAAGCTAATGTATCCACTGCAATAAAAAATACATGTATTCTAAGCACAATCTTTCTCTTCAGTGGAAAGAAACCTACTCTTGAAACTTATGAAATCTGCAAATGTAAAATTAATACAAAAAATTAGTACAATACAATCATTGTGTCCATAGGTAAATTTAGCTTTTTTATTTTTAATTTGTTGTAAAAATGTTTGGAGTGTTTAGATTATACTATTTTCTTTTCCTTGAAAAGTAGTCTGCATTCAGGACTATATTGTGAATGGGACTAAGAGGACACCAATCCTCTTCCTTTTAAGTATTTAGCAATAAGCTGCCATGATAATGTCTTTAAAGAAGGCTAGGGTGTTATTCACAAAGCATCATTGTTTGCCGTAACTTTAGTGGCAAAAATTGATATTGTGGCAACCAAAAACAATCTTTGGTGTTTCATAGAGAGAAAATTCAAACGATAGCAGTTGAGCTTCATCAATAAAGCTTCTCATGTATCTGAATTTCATTTTTGTGAAATGCTGAAGTTTATTATTGTTGCACCTACTACAAATGATTGTGGTCTTGAAACCCCCCAAAGTATTAGTGATTGGATGGGTATATATTTTTATATACAGGGTTATTCAAAAAGAATGAACCAATTTCTTTACACAATATTTTATAAAGGAAAAGTAATTCAAAACTCCAACCAAGTCCCAAGTATTATACTCACAATCAACTTTTATTTCCTGTCTTACAAGAGTTCAATGTGACCACCATCTGCAGAACAGGCAACATCAATGCGAGGAAAAAGAGTGTCATCTGCGCTAGTTTCTATGTGTTCCATGTACAACAAAAATGGAGGTTTTTGTTTGTTTCAATGGCCATTGCAACGTAAGCCCACTCGCCACTTCAAGACACCTCTTTAGAGTGGGTACCTAACAATTGTAACCAAAAGGCCGCTCTACTGAGCAGCTCCAAGGCCCTCCAGCTGCTTTTCAGCCAAGGAGAGACAAAGATGGTGGGTTTTATTTATACACGCACCAAACACTTCCCATTTGGGATCAAAAACAAAAACATGGAAAGAGGAACAGCTGCAGAACGACGGACTGGTGTTACAAGCATGATATACATAAATACAGAAAAAATGGCGCCGCGCCCATACTCACTTATTTTCGGAGCGGCAGCAACTGCCAGGAGTAACAGCCCAGTCAATGTATAAAACATAACAAGGAAAAAGAGTGTCATCTGCGCTCGTTTCTATGTGTTCCATGTACAACAAAAATGGAGGTTTTTGTTTGTTTCAATGGCCATTGCAACGTAAGCCCACTCGCCACTTCAAGGCACCTCTTTAGAGTGGGTACCTAACAATTGTAACCAAAAGGCCGCTCTACTGAGCAGCTCCAAGCCCCTCCAGCTGCTTTTCAGCCAAGGAGAGACAAAGATGGTGGGTTGTAACACCATGCTTGTAACACCAGTCCGTCGTTCTGCAGCTGTTCCTCTTTTCATGTTTTTGTTTTTGATCCCAAATGGGAAGTGTTTGGTGCGTGTATAAATAAAACCCACCATCTTTGTCTCTCCTTGGCTGAAAAGCAGCTGGAGGGGCTTGGAGCTGCTCAGTAGAGCGGCCTTTTGGTTACAATTGTTAGGTACCCACTCTAAAGAGGTGCCTTGAAGTGGCGAGTGGGCTTACGTTGCAATGGCCATTGAAACAAACAAAAACCTCCATTTTTGTTGTACATGGAACACATAGAAACGAGCGCAGATGACACTCTTTTTCCTTGTTATGTTTTATACATTGACTGGGCTGTTACTCCTGGCAGTTGCTGCCGCTCCGAAAATAAGTGAGTATGGGCGCGACGCCATTTTTTCTGTATTTATGAACATCAATGCGAGAACAGAATTCCTCCCAGGTGCGTATCAGCATATCACGATCCACTGAGTTGATCGCTGTTGTTATTCGATGTTTAAGGTTATCGAGGTTAGTGGGTAGCGGTGGAACTTAAACGCGATCTTTTACATATCCCTACAAGAAAGAAAAAAAATCACACATGTTGAGGTCTGGGGATCTCGCAGGCCAAGCACAAAGAGCAAGGTCATTGGCCCCCTTCCGACTAATCCATCGCTGGGGCACTTTTTCATTTAAAAAAGCTCGAACCATTAGGTGCCAATAGGGCGGTGCTCCATAGTGCAAATAGTGGTATCTTTAGAAAGTTGATTTAATGGCGAGAAAAACTGTATATAATTGTTGGTACAGTAATTGAGTAAGTGAAAAATTTGAGCTAAAAACAAACAGCGCAGAAATGTAAAAAACAGCAGTGTTCGCTTTCAGACAAACAATAGTAAAACAGTCTGGTCACTAAGGGGCTAAAGCAAAGAATCAAACTAGGATAGGAAAATTTATAATTTCATGTACCCTGGGTATATGACGGAATTATTTGGTTCCATGCCATTCACAAGGTTGAAAACCATATACTGTTTTCCATTAATGTACACCTGCTTATAGAGGAGGACTTATAGAATGTAATGTATGTACAACGAATAATGAATTTGGTCATTTCCATGCAGTTTGCATTCTGTAAATACATTCATACATTCTGAATTTGACTACTCAAATTCTTTGCATCAGCATGATAACTTAATGGTAACTTATAAGCCACAACTTGTCTTCAAAGTACAGACAGCTTTTGATCTATAACTGTTTCTTCAGGCTGTCAACATACAATGAAATTTAGCATTATAAAAAAATTCATAAGGATACTGACAAAAAAATCCATAAATAATGTATAAAAGTAACTGAAATGAAGAAGTGTGAACATTCTGATATTATATTTGAAGTTTTGGAGACGTTTAACAAGCTTCACAGTTTTTTGTAATAGTAATTCACTTATATATTTATATACAGGGTTATTGAAAGAGAGGTGAAAAGCAAGAGAATGGCTGGAGAATTGAAAATTCTAGATCAAAATAGCCAAACCAGAAAATTTCTCCTATTTATCTCACTTTCCAAATCGACTATTTTGACCTAGAATTTTCCATTCTCCAGTCTTTCTCCTGCTTTTCACCTCTCTCTGAATAACCCTGATAGTATTTATAACTTTTATAATGTAGACTTTTACAACTTTTTAATTTATATATATATTGCTATATATCTTAAATCAAGTCTCTTGAGACTATTGATTAATATACAATCAGTAGTGTGGATTGTGCTATAGGTGTATGCCAGAGATTACATTATATTATGTGAATACTATGTAGTTATAGATAAATGATAGGCAGATTGATTGAAAGATAGATGAGATGTAGATAGGTAGAGAGTTAGACAGATAGATAGATAGGTAGATAGAGAGATAGCTATTTCATGGGATCTATATTTCTTGACATACAGGCAGGGTTATTCAAAGAGCTCCGAATTGCTGGAGAAAGGTAACCGAACACTGAAATTCAGTAGGCTTGTGCACCGATTCTTTTTTCGTTTCGGTTCGTTTGGATTTTGTAAATTTTCGTTTCGACTCGTTTCGGGCGATTTTCGTTTCGGTTCGGTTCGTTTCGTTTTTCGTATCAACTTTTTTTTCGTGATTTCGGAAATGTTTGTGTTTTTCGGAACGTCTGTTCTCCTCGTTTCAAAGTGTCTATTCATTTTGACGTGAACTAATGGTTTTTCGGATACGATAATTATACGATACGATAATTCTGCCGATACGATAATTCTGCCAATACGATAATTCTGCCATTGAGATTTCTCATGTTTTACAAGAAGGATACATTGATATTTCTCATTTTTTACAAGAAGGATACATTGAGATTTCTCTGGTTTCCCGGGAAGGATACATTGAGATTTCTCATGTTTTACAAGAAGGATACATTTAGATTTCTCATTTTTTACAAATAGGATACATTGAGATTTCTCATCTTTTACAAGAAGGATACATTGAGATTTCTCTGGTTTTACAAGAAGGATACATTGAGATTTCTCATGATTTACAAGAAGGATACATTGAGATTTCTCATGTTTTACAAGAAGGATACATTGAGATTTCTCTGGTTTTACAAGAAGGATACATTGAGATTTCTCATGTTTTACAAGAAGGATACATTGAGATTTCTCTGGTTTTACAAGAAGGATACATTGAGATTTCTCTGGTTTTCCAGGAAGGATACGTTGAGATGGGAATGATACAAAATTTAATTACAGAATCAGCGATATAAATACAATGTCCGAAATTACTGAAATGGAACCGAAATCAGGAATGAAGCTGAAATCATGAATGGAACGAAAATGAATTTCGATTTTACACATTTCTAGTCCATTCGAAAATTCCGAAAAGTTTTCGTTTCGGCACGAAAATTTGTTCGGATCTGCTGTTTTCGGATCCGAAAATTTTCAGAAAATCGGCTGAATCCGAATGCACGAATGGGGAAATTTCGTGAAAATTCTGAAATTCCGAAACCTGAAACGCACATCCCTAAAATTCAGCGTTCGGTTACCTTTTTCCTGGCCATTTGGCTATCCAGAGAGCAGGCAATTTGCCAAATCCTGGCGAATTGCCTGCACATATGGTGCCTGTTCGGTGCCTGTTCGAGGGCAGTGAATCCCCATAGAGAAGCAACTTCGACTATTCAGATAGCAAAAGCCAGCAGTAAAAAGTTCCCGAATCGCCCTGCAATTCGGTGGTTTCATTCGGCAGGTTTATTCAGGCAAATCCCATAGGCAAATCCCAATGTTAAAATATTCCCGTTTTAATTCAATATCTAATAAACCGTTCATTATGATATTCTGCAGTAAAAAGTCTCTTTATTTTTAGATTTTTTAGGATTTTTTAGGCATTTTTTGGGATTTTTTTGCAAACATTTTTTTTCTGTTTTTTTTTTCAAATCGTTTTTTCGCTCAGTAGTTTGTTTGCAAACAGCGTTTCAGTTTTCAAACATTCAAGCGTACTGGTTTTTGTTTCTTCTTCACCTCCTTCATCTGCGGTGTCGGCTTTTTCTGGCGGCTGCTCTTGCTCTGATCGGCTCCTACGGCGGCCCTGTGCTGCTTGCTAAATACACCGCAGGGTCCCCAAAATGGGATCGCCAAATAGCACCGAATTGAAGAGAACGAAAAGTCCCCGAACGTGCGGTGGCTTTTCTATTCTCTTTGAATAAACCCTGAGGGTTATTCAGAGAGAGGTGAAAACCAGGAGAATGACTGGAGAAGAGAACAATCTAGACCAAATAACCGATTTGGAAAGTGAGATAAATGGGAGAATTTTTCTGGATTGACTATTTTGACCTAGAATCTTCACTCCTCCAGTCATTCTCCTGGTTTTCACTTCTCTCTGAATAACCCTGATAGTTTTTAAAATTGATAAATAGATGAAAGGTAGGTAGATCGATATACAGAGAGATAGTTAGATTGATATTCCATGTGAACCTCAATAATTTGATAAAATGTCCTTATTGTTGAAATGAAATGTGTATTCAAATGTTGACTTCTAATAATGCCTGCATGACATTTGTAACCTTATTATAATTTTTTTATATTACCATTGTACTAGCTTAGATAGATAGACAGACAGAAAGACAGACAGTCAGTCAGACAGACAGACAGACAGACAGACAGATAGATAGTTCACATGGAATATCTATCTTTTTTTCTAGATATACAGGTATATTCACTAAAGGTGAAACTCAGGAGAATTGGCAGGAGAAGAGAACAATCTAGAACAAATAGCCGATTTGGAAAGTGAGATAAATGGGATAATTTTTTGGGTTTGGCTCTTTTGACCCAGAATTTTCACTTCTCCAGTCATTCTCCTGAGTTTCACCTTTCTTTGAATAGACCTAATTGTTTTGAAAACTGAAAATAGATAGATAGATATTCCATGTGAACCTCAATCTATACTATAAAACAATAAGGGCTGGTGTGTCCGTCGCCAAAACCCTACTGCGCATACGCGCGCAACCTGCGGCGGTTGGCTGCGCGCGCATCCAACGGCCGCGGCATGCGCACAGCCGGTGTGCGAGAGGGACAAAACAAATCCGATCCATTGGAGAGGCGCACAGCACAGCGCCTCTCCAATGGATCGGATTTGTTTTCTGCATCTCCGCCGTGCCCGGCCTCCATCTCCTCCGCGCCCGGCCTCCATCTCCTCCGCGCCCGGCCTCCATATTACCAGTCTGCCATGCCTGCCATGCACAATACCAGTCTGCCATGCAAAATACAGTCTGCCATGCACAATACCAGTCTGCCATGCACATTACCAGTCTGCCATGCACAATACCAGTTCCCAGCCATATTACCAGTCTGCCATGCACAATACCAGTCTGCCATGCATATTACCAGTCTGCCATGCATATTACCAGTCTGCCATGCACAATACCAGTTCCCAGCCATATTACCAGTCTGACATGCATATTACCAGTCTGCCATGCACAATACCAGTCTGCCATGCATATTACCAGTCTGCCATGCACAATACCAGTCTGCCATGCATATTACCAGTCTGCCATGCACAATACCAGTTCCCAGCCATATTACCAGTCTGTCATGCACAATACCAGTCTGCCAGCCATATTACCAGTCTGCCAGCCACAATACCAGTCTGCCATGCACAATACCAGTCTGCCATGCACATTACCAGTCTGCCAGCCATATTACCAGTCCGGCAGCCATATTACCAGTCTGCCATGCACAATACCAGTCTGCCATGCACAATACCAGTTCGCCAGCCATATTAACAGTCTGACATGCACAATACCAGTCTGCCAGCCATATTACAAGTCTGCCAGCCATATTACCAGTTCGCCAGCCATATTACCAGTCTGCCATGCACAATACCAGTCTGCCATGCACATTACCAGTTCGCCAGCCATATTACCAGTTCGCCAGCCATATTACCAGTTCGCCAGCCATATTACCAGTCTGCCATGCACAATGCCAGTCTGCCATTCATAATACCAGTGTCTCATAATACCAGTGTACCTAAATACCAGCCTGCCATGCCATGCATACCACGTGCCATTAAAAATACGCATAATGTATACGCTACAAAAAAAATGCCCGCCCAAGCCCAACACAATCTAAGGGGCCCCATGAGCTTACAATCTAAGGGGCCACATGAGCTTACAATCTAAGGGGTCCCACGAGTTTACAATCTGAGGGGTCCCACGAGTTTACAATCTGAGGGTCCGGTTCCCATGAGTTTACAATCTAAGAGGGAAGAGGAACCTACTCTAATATATAAATTCCTTTGTAATGCGCTGTCAGCTGTGCGCGCACCCATCACAGCTGCTCAGTCAGCCCTCCTGTTGCGGATGGGATGGCGATGGACGCGTTACAAACGTATTTATATAGAGAGATACTTTTGGATAGGACATTGAAAAAAAACTATGTGGACTTGAATTCTGACCTGGCGACAACAACAATAGACTGCCCTCTGGGCAGGCTTTCCACCTAGTAATTTAATAAAAGTTCAGTTAAGAAATGTGTATTCAATTGTTGATTATCAATAATGTCTGCATGACAGTTATAGTCTTATAAATATTACTATTGATGATTAATTTTCTTGTCTTTTAATGTCACCATTGTAAGCAAATGGTTAAACATTGTTGCTCATCAGAGACATGATCCACATGCTGTTTATTCAAAAATACATTTAAAAAATATCTTGATTTATGAAATGTCATTTTTCCATTTCAAAGGAGACCCATAAAAGCAAAGGAAGGAGATGTAACATAGTTTGTATTTTTTTAACTGCTCAGATTCCTACTCGGTTTACAAGTTGCTGTCCGGCAATTATAGAGCTGTTTGACAGCATTATCAGCATTATTTATTTTGCTATAATATAGATTTATAGAGATTTGTAGGACTCATAAGGCAAAGCATAAGAAACATTAAAAGCTTTACTAATTATTTCAGTACTTGAGAGATATAAATACCAATAAAAATGTCAAATAAAGTTAGCCTGTGAAACATATTTAAGAGAATTTTAAAGCAAATAGCTGATTGACGATATCATGAATAAATCTTATGATTCAGTAGAGGAAATGGGGGCTCCCTTTAGGTTTACATTTTACTTATCTTCATGAAGCTATGCATAATCATTGGAAATATTATAAACGTCATGGCTGTATATGGAATGTCATGTTCTACTGCTTTTTTTAGCAGTACATGTGATTAATAGCTTTTCCTCTTAAAAATGCACTAGAGATAATATTCACTCTATGCAAATAATGTTCATTATGTCATTCTTTTAAAATATTCTGAGTTTATTTCATATTTATAGAATATTTAACACACAATATTAGCCTGCAATGATATTTTCTCTTCTTTTAAAACATGCTGTATTTACCATTAGAAATAAACCCTGTAGCCTAGACTTTTCTACATTTCCATTTTACGACTTGCAGTCACACCCACAAACACGCATACACACGCACAGCCACCTACCCACACACACCCATATACTCACACTTCAATACTAACAAACACAGGCATCCATACACACACACACACATGCAGACATAAACATACAAACACACACACCAATACAACAAGCAAACACATATACACAATTCTATTTCTGTCTTTGTATTTAAGTATGTATGTATGCATGTTTGTATCAATATACCTGTATGGATAATAACAACAAAAATATTTTAACTTTCATATGTCCCTGAATGTCCTCCCCTATGAATTGTTCATTAATTGATTGCTTTAAGTATATTTGGGCCAAGCGTCATTGACCATACATTTGAAGGTGTCCCACGACCATTGTTGATCACTTTGTCATGTGTGTTTTTTCTTTGTATTTAATAAATATATATTTTTTTCTGTATTTGTATGCATAACCCAGCTCACTTCGTTGGATTTCTGTCCAAGTGAGTCTTTTTCATTCCTTGTATCTCTGTTCCAATATAGAGGTTTAATCCTTCTGGTTTAGGTTTTTTCCAATCCCTCCTGGTTCATACCGTATCTAGGTGGGATAATATCTTATGTTTTGCAAACTTTCATATGTGTTGCACACAGGGCTGGTCTGACAATGGAGCAGTGTGGAGCAGCTGCTCCAGGTGGGGAGAAATCAAAAGCGGCAAATTTTTGCTCTGCCGTCGCCGACGCTGCACTATTTTTTTTTGTCAGTGCCAGCGGCAGAATCTAATTTGGCGGCACTGCATTATGGTACACTGAGTGAGTGATGCCGCTGATGAGCGCACCCTCACGCATGCGTCCACGTGGGCCAGAGCGGGATTAAGACGCATGTGTGTCGTGTGGACGGATCATCACTGGTGATGAGCCGAACACCCCCGTGTTCGGTTCGCATTCGAACTCGAACAATTTCAAAAGTTCGAGTTCGAACTCAAACACGAACCAAACTCAATGCAAGTCAATGGGACTCGAAAGTTCGATTTTTAGAGTGCCCTTCAAGAGGGCATATATGCAAGATATTTGCCATAAAAGGTGTATGGGGGTCTGGGTAGTGCCCTTGGGGACAGGAAACAAGGACAAAAAAGTAAAAAAAAAAGTTTTTAAAGGAACAGTGAGTTTTCCATGAAATAAAGGTTAAGAATAAAAACAAAAAATTCCTTCAAATATCGTGTCTAGGAGGTCCCCATAACCTGCCCGTGAAGTGGCAGATTTGTAGGATGTGTAGAAACATTTAAAAGCAAAAAAATGACGTTTCAAATGACGGTAAACGGTTTTCCTTTAATCTATTCATAAACAACTGTTTGGGGCGGTGGCCTGCTTGAAAATAGGAGACATTTTAGGACACGCAAAACAAATTTAGTGATTTTTTGTCTAAATTATGGTGAAACTTATGCAGGCTTTGGATGAAAGTAACAATAGGTGCTTTAAAATTGGGCCTTTAGTGTCGGCCACAGTGTCGTCACACCGTCCGTAACCCCTCTGTGGTATTGTGGAAGAGTGCAGGGTTGGACCCTGCGGTCCAATATTAAAATGATATGAATCTGGTACAGGCGTCAGTGGCAGTGCACCCAAATATTAGGCCTTTGGTGGCAGCAAGTGCCTTCACACCATAAGTAACCCCTCTGAGGTATTGTGGAAGAGTGCAGGGGTGGAGGTTTTGGATACTGCAGAAGAGATCCCCGATCTTTTCCGTTACGTCAGCATCAGGGGATTGATAGCTGCTGATCCAGGACTGATTGATTTTTATAAATGTCAGCTGGTCTACAGAGTCGGTGGACAGACGCACTCTTTTGTCTGTGACAAAACCTCCAGCGGCACTGAACGTCCCTTCAGAAAGCAAGCTGGATGAAGGGCAACCTAGTAGCTGCATAGCATATTGGCTAAGTTCTGGCCAGTGATCCAATCTCAACACCCAGTAAGCCAGTGGATCATCTGCTGTAGAGGTATCCAGGTCTGCCCTTGCTCCGAGTCCTAGGTAGTCCTGCACCATAAGGTGAAGACGCTGGCAATGTGTGCCTACATTTGACATCCCTGGGCGTAATGGACTAAAAATTTTTAGAAAGGCATCAGTCAAGCGGCCCGGCGTTCATAGCTCTTTCTCTGATCATCCGCAGCCTCAGAAGCAGGGCTGGGTTTGCACCTCAGGAGCCTGTAGGCACAGAAATGCGGAGCACCCTACCCCCCCCAAATTGAAACAGTTTTTCTCCGTGCTCAAATCAAAAGAAGAGGCAGAATCTGTTGGCTTAGTTGAATTAGTTACAGTTACAGTATTTATAAAGCGTCAACAAATTCCTTAGCACTGTACAATGAGAAACATAATAACAAAGATACATATATGTTACACACACGGAACAGAAGGAGGAAGGACCCTGCTCGAGAGCTTACAAACTAAGAGGAGAGGGGAGACACATTAGGTGAGGATGAATAAGGTATTTGAAGTAATGGCTAACGGGTTGCATGAGGATTGTATGGGAAGATGGAGCAGGCAATGACAGTGGGGGATCATGGAGTGAGCTGATAGGCTTCTCTATAGCAATGCCTTTTCAGAGACTTCTTGAAGGACTGGAGAGACGGGTGAGTCTTATGTTGCGGGGTTCCATAGAAAGGGTGCAGCTCGGGAGAAGTCTTGAAGCCGAGTCTGGCATTGGCGTTCATTACAGACTGCAGAGGCAGAATCTGGGATCTCTTAAGGCCAGAGAGAAGGAGGTTACAGTAGTCAAGGATGGATGCGTGCAATGATTTTTTAGGTGGAAGTTGCAGGATTTGGTTAGAGACTGAATGTGAGCAGTAAAGGATAGATTAGAATCCAAGAGGACCCTGAGGCAGTGGAGCTTGAGAGGTAGAAGTAATGGTGGCACCATTCACCTCAAGAGAAATTGGCACAGGAGTGGAGGTTTTAGAGGGAGGGAAGATGAGAAGTTCAATTTTCGAGAGGTTGAGCTTTAGGAAACAGGAAGCCATCCAGTCGGAGACAGCCGGTAGGCCGGCAATAACACGGTCCAACACCAGAGAAGAGAGATCGAGAGAGGAAAGGTAGATTTGGGTGTCTTCAGCATAGAGATGATATTGGAATCCATAGGAAGAGATAAGGCTGTCCAAAGAGGCAGTATAGATCCAGAAGAGTAGGGGACCCAGAACAGAACCTTGAGGTATCCCAACTGAAAGACGAACTTGTGGTGAAGAGACACCAGGGAAGGAGAAACTGAAGGAGCGAAAAGAGACACAGGAAGAGGACCCGGAGAGAGTGATGTCACTGACGCCAAGTTGACGCAGCGTGAGGAGCTGGAGAGGGTGATCACCAGTGTTGAATGCAGCGGTAAGGTCAAGAAGAATAAGGAGGAAGAAGGGACCTTTGTTTCAGCGGTAGCTAAATCATTAGTCACCTTGGTCAGAGGAGTCTCAGTAGATTGTTGGGAGCGAAAGCCAGACTGGTGCAGATCGTGTAGAGAGTTAGCAGCAAGAAAACCGGTGAGCTGGTTATCGATCAGACATTCTAAGATTTTGGAGGCAAAGGAGAGCAGAGAGATGGGACAGTAGTTCAAGAGGGAGGTAGGATCAAGAGATGGCTTTTTTAGAATGGGATGATCAAAGCACGTTTGCATACCGAGGAGAATATTCCAGAGGGGAGGGAGAGGTTAAAAATATGAGTCAAAGCAGGGACAGTAACTGGTAGGACAGACCGAATAAGGTGTGAGGGGATAGGATCAAGTGGACAGGTGGTCGGGTAGGAGGACATAAGAAGTTCTGTTACATCCTCCTCTGAGACTGTAGAAAAGGAAGACATAGTAGAAAAGGGGGCAGGGAGTGAGGGGGTCAGTGGGGTAGAATGGTTAAAGGAGGAGGGCAGTGAATGCAGCAGCATTGTTTGTTTTATATGTAAAAGGAAATATAGCCTCTGCTGTAGAACAGAAAAAAAATATTTTGCATTTATTTTTTTCATTTTTTTTATTTTTACACATTACATGGTCATGTTTGGTATCATAGTAAAGACTAGACTCTGACCTTTCCAGTGACACCTCACTTAACCTTGTGTGTTGTACAATTCAGGGATGCAGGTTCCAAAGTCCCCCTGTCCCTCCTCACTGCAGCGCCACGGTCTAAGTTTTGAAATAAACAATGCATTGCTTCACCAGATACACACTTGCTGGCAGTATGGTAAATGAGGTGACTTAGTGCAGAATCACTGTACACTTTATAATTTTAAACTGAATAATAGTGCCGTGTTAAAATAATATTTTTCGAATTTTTTTCTAATACATATTTTATTGTTACATAAATCTAACCTGGTTATATTTGGTATCACTGGGAAGGCTATAAACTGACCTTTCCAATGATACCTCAAATGTTTCTCTAGCCCTTAGGTCTCCAGAGGTCCAGTGGTCTAAATTATTGCAAATTGTAAAAAAAAAATATATATTTTTTTTACACACAGAGCAAGGCGCCCCCATTGTGGCAGGCGCCTGTAGGCACATGCCTACTGTGCCAAATGGGAAATCCGGCCCTGCTCAGAAGCACCTGTGTCATCACTTGGTAACCTACCAGTGCCTGGAAAGGTGTTACACAAGTGTCACTTTAGAGCTTCCTCAAGTTGTTTCATCCTGTGCTCCCTCTGTGCGGGCAGGATGAGCTCTGCAACTTTACCCTTGTATCGTGGATCAAGAAGGCTTGCCAACCAGTAATTATCCCTCTTCTTGATAGCACGAATCCTGGGGTCCTTTAGCAGGCTTTGCAGGATAAGGGAGCCCATGCAGCATAGGTTGGAGGTGGCATTAGCTTCTGAGTCTTCCTGGTCAATGAGGATGACCCCATCGTGCACTTCCTCCTCCCAGCCACATACTAGTCCTTGGGTTTCTGGGCAGACAAAAACCTCCCATGAGGAATCCCCACCTTCAATGCCCCCACTACTTAAAAATTCCTCCTCATCCTCCTCCTGTCTGATCTGAGGACCCGCAGGAATGCTGTCTGCGAAAAAAAACTGGGGCCTTGAGAGCTAGGGAAGGCCTCCTCTTCCTGAGGCTGCTTTGCCTCTAGTGCCACATCTATAATTCCCCGCAGAGTGCGCTCCAGCAGGAACCCTATAGGAATTGTGTCACTGATGCATGCACTGTCCCTGCTCACCATACTCGTTGCCTCTTCAAATGGTGACAGTACAGTGCATGCATTCTTGATCATCCTTGACAGCCCCTGCCACGCATCGGTTTAACTGCCACTTCGTAAGAGACAGAGAAGGAGGAGGAGGAGGAAGAGGTGGTGGAGCAGACAGACCTCATACAAGCAGCTTTCTGGAGGCGTGGTGGATGAACAAGCTCCAGCACAGAGCCCCGTCCTGGTTCCCTCCCAGCTGCAATCAGAGTTACCCAGTGTGCCGTGAATGAAATGTAACGGCCCTGTCCATGCTTGCTGGACCACATGTCTAAAGTCATGTGCACCTTGCTGCTGACTGCCTTTCCCAATGACTCCATAACATTGTCTTCCACGTGCTGGTATAGTGCTGGAATGGCCTTTGGTGAAAAAAATGGCATTTTGGAACCTGCCACTATGGTACAGCACATTCGGCAAATTCACGGAAGGATGCAGAGTCCACCAGCTGGAAAGGCAGCAGCTGTAATGTGAGTAATTTTGCTAAGCTGGCATTTAGACGCTTTGCTTGGGGATGGTTGGGACTATATTTTTTTTTCCGCTGCAGCAGCTGGGGCAACGTAATGTGACTGCGTAAATCTTCAGCTGCTGGGATGCTGTCACATTCTGAGGAAGGACCTGGTACACCCATTATTGTAGCATCATCCCTGTCAGTGGAGGTTGTAGGCAATGACATGGCAGGACATATAGTGGGGTTAGAGACAGATGAGGAGGAGGAGGACTTATGCAAAGTGTTGTGCCAATGGGATGCATGGCAGGTGGTCATATGTCACCCCAAGCACATGGTACCAAGCGTGGGATGTCTTTCCACGCTTGATCCTCATCTAACATAGATTACGAATAGCAACGGTGCGGTCTGCTGCACATTTCTTAAAGAACTCCCAGACAGCAGACTTCCTGTACATGTGCTTTGAGACAACAGCGCTCTGCACCTGAACAGCTGTGACTTCTGATGCCTTGGAATGGCTACGGTTGGTCATAGAGGATGTTCTGCCTCGTTTTTGTTGTGCCTCCTCCTCCTCCCTTGACTCCTCTGTTCGATCAGGCACCCAGGTGGATTCAGGGGGTGATGACGATGATGAGGTCACTATCTCCTTGTCACTGGAGCCAACTTGGCAGTATGCTGCAGCTGCTGGGGCAACATGAGTGCCAGTTATTTGTGTGTCACTGGCACCCCCTTCCTCTAGGTTGATTATACTCCCTTCCTCAACCTCAGAGTTTGAATCAGAGCACTGTAGTTGCTGCGCATCCTCAAGCAGCGTGTCACAGTCATTGTAGTCAAACAATTCAGCTGACTCCTCTGTGTGTGATAGTGAGCTACGGCAGGAGTAGCTGTGGACATGGAGGCTGAATTAGATGTTTTGGCAGCTGAGGTGGACTGTAAACCACTACAAGCCTGGCTGGCAGAGGACTCGGAGGATGAGGATGGCCTGGTTAGCCAATCCTGCAAATCCTCTGTATGTTGCTGCTGCTTAAGATGGCCAGCACCAGTTAGAAAGGACAAGCGTGCCCCTGCAGAGGATGCACCACGTCCACGACGACCAGAGGCACAGCCTCCCGACACAGAGGCTGCTTGCCCTCTTATCTGTGTCTGGGGGCATCTGCCTGTCCTTTTTGGTCTTTCTGACATGGTGAGTGATATATAGATTAAAGATATACAGAACTCTGATTCAACTCTGTTATAAAAATTGGAGATATGTAGAACTCTGATTCAACTGTGTTGTCTAGATTCAAGATTTCCAGAACTCTGGTATAACTCAGTGAGACACCCGGATAGCTGGCAGCCTGTGACAAAACACAGATTAAAATTCCTAGAAATCACCTATAAGTCAGTGAGACCCCTGATGGGTGGCAGTGACAAGACACAGGTTATAATTCCCAGATATCTGCTGCAAGTCTGTGAGACCCCCTGATGGGTGGCAGTGACAGGACACAAATTTCAATTCCCAGGAACCTCCTATTAATCAGTGAGACCTCCTGATGGGTGGCAGTGACAAGACACAAATTACAATTCCCAGGAACCTCCTATAAATCAGTGAGACCCCCTGATGGGTGGCAGTGACAAGACACAAATTACAATTCCCAGATATCTGTTAGAAGTATGTGGGACCCCCTGATAGCTGGCAGTGAGAAGACACAGATTACAATTCCCAGGAACCTCCTATAAATCAGTGAGACCCCCTGATGAGTGGCAGTGACAAGACACAAATTACAATTCCCAGGAACCTCCTATAAATCAGTGAGACCCCCTGATGGGTGGCAGTGACAAGACACAGATTACAATTCCCAGGAACCTCCTATAACTCAGTGAGGCCCCCTGATGGGTGGCAGTGACAAGAAACAGATTACAATTCCCAGATATTTTGTAGAAGTGAGACCCCCAGTAGCTGCTGGCAGTGAGAGCACACAGATTACAACAATTCCCAGATAATTTGTAGAAGTGAGACCCCCCCCCCAATAGCTGCTGGCAGTGAGAACACACAGATTACAACAATTCCCAGATATCTTGTAGAAGTGAGACCCCCAATAGCTGCTGGCAGTGAGAACACACAGATTACAACAATTCCCAGATATCTTGTAGAAGTGAGACCCCCACAATAGCTGCTGGCAGTGAGAACACACAGATTACAATAATTCCCAGATATCTTGTAGAAGTGAGACCCCCACAATAGCTGCTGGCAGTGAGAACACACAGATTACAACAATTCCCAGATATTTTGTAGAAGTGAGACCCCCTCAATAGCTGCTGGCACTGAGAAGACACACTAGCAGAAACAATCTCCTCTCAAAAAACACATGCTGGGGCTGTGTGAACCCTTATATAGTGGGGTACGGGACTTAACTCTGTGAGCCCATGATTGGGCAAAATTTGCCCAATCAGGACTCTGAGCCGTGATTGGCATTGTCTTGCACCTGTCTTGCACCTGACCTGTGGTCAGGTGCAAGACTGTAGCCAATTACAAGCTTCAGGCCAGTGGAAAAGTGCATTGTGGTCCATTGTGGTGCATTGTGGGCGAACTCGAACCGAACACGCAGAAATGTTCAGAGTTCGCGAACAGCCGAATGGCCAATGTTTGATGCGAACTTCGAACAGATCGAACCGAACAGCTCATCCCTAATCATCAGCACGGCAGGCAGCAGCAACAAATTGTTTACTCTCCTTCGACTCCTGCCAGGACCAGCCAGCCACCAGGTATGTGCATGCCTGTCACAGCTTTGAAGGGGCGGCCTGCTTTCTCCATGGAGAGCACCATGGAAAGCACCAGCCTGCTGGAGGTTCTCACACCCCACCTCCCTCCTTCAGTTCAAAAGTCCTGTGTCAGCAGTCAGAGAGTGGGGTGGGCATCCTGCAGCTCCCACCAGGCTCAGCCATGCCAGGGCCGGCAAGGGACTGGGTGCTGGGGGGGGCCCAGGGCAGACCCACCTCCCCCTCAGATAGGAAACGGACACACCTCCAGGCCGCCCTCCACCCACGGGCAGCATGGGATGGGGAAACGCCTACCAGAAACTGGGGCTTGCTGAGGCCACCTCGCATCAGGCCAGACGAGACAGGCTGCTTCATCTCTGGGGAAGGGAACCCTAGGGATTGCTCTTTAAATTTCTGGAGGATATTCTTTTATTGGAGAACAACATCCATCCATCAGCACACAGATCTCTAGCTCCCCAATATATGTATCTTCTGTTAATAACTGCATATTTGATTAATATCATTTACCTTATCAGTTAGTAACTACGCACACATGGTTAATAAACATCTCTGCTTAAAGAAAACAATTAACATATATTCCCAGTACCAGTTTATAACAAGCTAGTATCTTGTAGATATATATATGTATATATCACCTGTGCTCTTGGATTAACAAAAGACAAACTATTACTTATTCTATTTCTAGAATGATAAGTAATAAAAATTTATTTAGTGAATCCTCTCCTAATAATGAGAATTAAGCTTCTAACCTTCTGCTTTTTAGATTGTAGGTTATATAATTCCTTGCCTATTTTCAATCACAGTACCTTCCAAATTCAATATATATATTTATTTGTATATCATTGCAACCAATACCTAGGATAAAATCCTTATATCCGATTCTTCTTCATATCTCTATCTGCAGATTTAGAAATATTTTGAAGACTCTGGATCTAACAGTACTTGAGATAACTCTCAGTCTATCTATTGCAAGATATACTCCATATATATATAATTACATTCATTCCTTAATTTTGCTTTCATATATTACCTGTCCAAGATCTGGATTCAATGTTTCTGTGCTACAGCAGCAATATTCTTTGGATATAATGTATTATTTTGGAATATGTGAAAATTATCAATGTCTGATAATATCTTTTATCATCTCCTTGGTATAAGGGAGAGATATAAATCAATGCATGAGAATTAGGAATATGTGTATTCCCATGAGGGAGAATTTGGGTGTGGTCTCATTTGAAATGTGGTGTAATGTCCTGAAATCAATGCATTGTGTGTCGTGTCCTGAGATGATCTGAATGCTTGCAACAAACAGTACATAGCCAGTTATAGTAGATTCCACGTCACTCACTTATCTATCTCCTAATTTACATATAATGTTTCTTTATGGGGACCTCCATTTTATTCTTTAAAATGTCACCCTTTACTACACCACAAGATGGCAGTGTTGATTTTCAAATAAAATCTCACAATTATTTTTAATATTTAGTTGAATCATATGACAGGGGTCAAAAGTCAATCTGTCTTATCACTGTCTCACAAAATAAACTTCTCTGCCTTACAGACTCTCTGTCTGGAATTGTCATTTTTGATTTAATATTTCTTCTCTCATAGCCATTTCAAGACTCTTACTAAAATACTCCTTTATCAATTAACATTCCTTTCTAGTTAAATCAGCAGAATACATTAATATTCTTCAGTTAAAACAACTTATTTCTATTCTTCAACTAGTTATATAGTTATACAGTTATACACTCTTCAAACATCATTTTACTGTGCTACTAAATAATAGAATATATATTTTATTATAAAAATATATTTCGTGAATGTATTTATAAACCTGCATAGATATTTTAACTTTAATTTTCTATAAGAAAATATCTTTAATTTGAGGACAAACAAACCTATAATTTGTCTATGACATTTCCTAGCAACCAGACCCGGCAATATCTCAAACAAAGACACTTTATCGTCTATAGCATCATAGTCTGGCAATTTAAACCTACATAACTCTTCTAGCTTACCTTCAAATAAACTTATATAAAAAAAAAGTTGAGAAAGACTTTACATTATAACAAGATGGCTACAGGCATCCATTTTGTGTTACTCTGAAAATCCCTGACAATGCGTAAAGTAGTTTTGTGCTGCTACTGGTTTATAGTGAGTGTAAAGGAAGGTCTCCTGTGGCCCATCAATAATGTGTATCAGTAAAGAATGTGTGTGTCTCAACTTAATGTGGGACACAGTGACTACAATTGTATTGTGGGGGGTCAATAGGTATTATCCTATAGTATCCCCATAAGTGGGCGCTGATTTACTGGTCTATTAGATTGGTAATGTGAGCTATTAGCTTAGTTTGTGCCGTGCTAGACACAGTAGGGTGTTACAAATGTGTGATAGCACCCTCTAATGGTAGCTTATATTAGTGCAGTGTTAAGGTGCGCAGGTGCAGAGAAACAAAAAATCTATTTGTGCTTTTGTTCTAAAGATATATGAAGCACTTATTAGTGCAGTTTTAAAGTGCACAACTGCAGGGAAACAGAAAACAAAAAAATCAGTTTGTGCTTTTCTTCTAAAAATATATAAAGTGCTTAAAGTAGAGAAACCTCAGAATGGGATGTCTCTGGGCTATTATGGTGGTTTGCCTATTTGTCCGGTGTAGTAGACAATACCCAAAAGGGTTTATAGAAAAGTCAATGACAGTCTCATCTACTTCATCTGACCAATGGGTGTAAAAAGGGAATTCTGCAGTTACCTGGGCTGCCCCAAGCCTAAATATCCTCCTGTTCCAATGTGGCGCCACCTGGCATGTGATGTGTGTGTGTGTGACTGGAGTGTGATGTGTGTGTGGCTGTGGTTGTGTGTGTAACTTTCGGCTATATGGTGTTATGGGATACGCTCACACACACCTGCACATTACTTTGAGTTTTATTGCCGTGGAGCTCTGTGATACACTCATACATACTGCACATTACTGTGAGTTTTATTGCTGTGGAGCTCTGTGATACCCTCATACACACCACACTTTTTTTGGGGGGGGGCGCACATTATACATTGCTCCAGGCAGCACAGTGGCTTGGGCCGGCCCTGGTTGCACATCTCATTATGTTATCATTTCTGCTAAAATAGAATCCACATTTCACAATATGTAATATATTTTACTACATGGAGAGCTCAAAATTGCAGTCTACCCACAAATATATGTTGAACCTCATACAGACCAGTGGAAATTGAATGTTGAAATATAGGAATGACAGCTTACAACAGCCTTCTCGAGAGGCTGGAAGGTAGGCTTGTGCACCGATTTTTTTTTCGGTTCGATTCGGTTCGATTTTTTGGATTTTTAAACTTTTCGATTCGGCTCGTTTCGACCGATTTCGGTTTCGATTCGATTCGGTTCGGCTTGTTTTTCGGGTACATTTTTTTTCAGAATATCGACCATTTTTCGTATTTTCGTGTCACTGTGCTCGTTTTTTTTATCGACTTCTCGTGATTTCGGAAATTTTCGTTTTTCGGAATTGTACATTTTTCGGAATATCGACCATTTTTCGTATTTTTCGTGTCACCTTACTCGTTTTTTGTATCGACTTTTCGTTTTTTCGGAAAATTTTCTTTTTTTCGGAACGTCTGTTCTCCTCGTTTGACACATTTCAAGTCCATTCGAAAAATCCGAAAATATTTCGTTTCGGCTCGGAAAACGTTTCGGATCTGACATTTTCGGATCTAAACATTTTCGGAAATTCGGCCGCATCCGAAAACACGAATCGGGAAATTTCGTGAAAATTCCGAAATTCCGAAACCCGAAACGCACATCCCTACTGGAAGGCAAGACAAGTAAGGCAGCTTACTAGCACTATGTACTGTCCAGTGAATATTGACACAATCACGATGGTCATGCCAAGAAGAGCCACACATAACTGGAGAATCCCAGGCCTATCCCTATGCATGTCATGTTACGACTTGGAATATTCATTTGATTCATCATTTAGAAACTATTAAAGAACTATTTTGTATTTTAATTAGTAACGGACAAGTTCCTGTTAGACTCACTCAACTTCTTTATCGACTTCATATAATAAGGCTACCTCTCCATCATTTATCTGAAGCATCACTTTGCAAATTGACAAGTAACATTGTCACAGTCAAAACTAAATATCCCTACTAGGCTCCATTCATCACTGTCAAAAATAGCAATTTAGTGATATATTACCAAGGGGCTTATTCAGTAACCGAGGGTCTTTGCCAAAGTTGCAAACAGCAGCGAAAATCACTGGTGTTGCAACAGTGATGAACGAATGTGTCTGTGTTTCTAGATTCAATAAATTGGCTTTTAACTATTTTTTTTAAGATTTGGAAGACGCCCTGTGAGAGAATTGGTAGTTCAGGAAACCACTCTTTTAGTCTGTTGTTTCTGTAGAGGATAGGCTGAAGAATCTTGTAGATTTTTCTTTGTAAAGGTCTTGTTTTGCATGTTATAAGAAGAGGAACAACTTTTTTCAGATTTTTCTATATATTTCTTGTGTTTTGTTTTTCACAGCTCTCTGAATTTGCTTGTCTATTATCCTTCTTCGGTAACAGTGTGTTACGAACAAAAATGACTACATATATCATGGAACTGGACTAAACTTTGTGTGCTGGAGGTCCTCAATATCAGGATATCACAAATGTGGGAAAGGTAGGTCTAGGTGTTGATTTTGCAGGTGGATAGAAAGTTAATTGCTGGTTTTGCTATAAAATATGCATCTTGGGGTGAAAAACGTGTCCCCCATGACTCTCCTTGTCTCCTGTAAATATATGTCCTCCCTGAAAAAGAAGTAGCTGTGTTTAAGTATCCACTCAGACAGTTGTATAATACTTTTCATGGGTAGGTTATGTTGATTTAGGAATTGCTTGTATGCTCCTAGATCATCATTGTGGGGAAATTAGTGCATGTGGCTTCTATATCCATGTTTGCTGAAATTACTCCTTTTGGTACTGGCTCAGTGTCAGTCAACTTATTTAAGAGGTCAGTACCGTAGGGATTTTCATGAATGAATAATTTGTTTTGTTTAGTTTCGTTTCGTTACTTTTTTAAATCATTTCCTTTTTGGAATTTCGTAACTAATTTTGTTTCGTATTTCGTTACGTATTGATTTGAAATTTCGAATTGATTTGAAATTTTGAATCAATTTGAATTTCATTTATCAATTCGATAGTTGATATCAATTCGAAATTTGGATCACTACATAAAGCCCCAATTAATCAAATTTTGCTGTTAAAAGAAAAGCTAGGGTTAAATTTTAAGCTGTGTCACAGATTTAGTATTTGAGTCAAATTAAACAGTGAAACGAAATTAATTTGTTTCATAAAGTCCTTTGCTGACTATTACTTGTATTGTAAGTTAAGATCAATCCGATAGTTGATATCAATTTGATATTTCATTTCAAATTCAATAGTTGATATCAATTTGATAGCTCATTTCGAATTCGATAGTTGATATCAGTTATTAAAATATTTATTTTATGATGATGACACAGTGTAAAACAAAATAAATTCATTATATATCGTTTCGTTTCGAATTCGTATTGTATCGATTCGTTATTCGGATTATCAAATTTCGTTCCAAATTCCGAATTTTTCCGAAACGAATGCACTCTAGTCAGTAGTGTCTTGAAGGTAGCTGGCTTACCAAAGGTCAAGGATATTTTCCACGCAGCCAGAGATATTTTCAGGTGTGCCAGCTCTAGATATTATTCGTCTTCCTGGGTTGTCTTGTTTATGTAGTTTTGGAATCAAATGGGAGTACCCTGTTTTTGTCAAGTTTGCTACCAATTCAGGGGGGAGTTTTCCAATGATGTACCTGAGTTTTTTCAGCAAAGTTTTGCGCTGGGTCCTTCTGTAGTTTCCTATAGTGAGTAGGATTGCAGGACAGACTCTATGCTTCCTTAACCCCTTCATTACCAAGTGATTTTCCAAAAAAATCTCAGAAAACAGTGTTTCTTGTAAAACAATTTTAAAATAATTATGCAGTAAGACATATTTGGGCATATTCCCAATGTACTTCTTGCTGTAATTAACCTATTTGGCCAGTAGAAGGCCCCATCTACTGCCAAATTGAATTACAGTCAATACAGCTGCAGCTCAATTTTTCTTTCCCCTTCATGGGCTGCTGAAAGCCCGATGTCAGGGTATTCATCAGCCAGTTTTACACAGTTTTAGCTCTTTGGGCACTATGCCCAGCGCTGCAGAATATGCTGGCGCTTTATAAATAAAGAATAATAATAATAATAATAATGCCCACAGGGCTAAAACTTTGGGGCACCTTCTGCAGCCCAAAAGCAAGCAAAATTTGATTGCAATACCAGGGCAACGAATGGTGCTTTTGAAGCCTGAGATATCTCAATCTTGGTAGTGAAGGGGTCAATGTAGTCACTTGTGTTCATGATTACAATTGCCCCACATTTGTCCACCAGTTTGAAGGCAATGCCTTTTTTACCTTTCATTTCAGTGAACTTATTGCATTCATTTCTTGATTGCTTAGATTGTATAATGGTGTGGTGTAACTGTTCATAATAGTGTTGATGACCGAACTTCTAAATATGTTGATGTATGCATTCAGTTCTGGACTATGTCCAGAAGGCGGCATCAAGCAAGAGTTCTTTCTTGCTGCCATGATTTCTTTGTTTCATATGCAGTGTGTCTCCAACTCCTCATAATAGCAATATTCCTTAGGGCATAGTTTCCTGAAGAACTCTCCCATATTATTGCAGATTTCTGCTTGATGTGAAAGAAAGGCAGCCCTTTGGAGACTATCAGGGTTATTCAGAGAGCGCTGAAAAGCAAGAGAATGACTGGAGAACTGAAAATTCTAGGTCAAAAAAGCCAATTCGGAAAGTGAGATAAATTGGAGAGTTTTTCTGCTTTGGCTAGAATTTTCACTTCTCCAGTCATTCTCCTGCTTTTCACCGCTCTCTGAATAACCCTGTATATATTGTTCTTCTCTAGTTGGCTTACAGTGTGAGAGGTTCACTACACAACTGAATTGTTCTCTGATTCTTTGGGCGCCTTAATTTTGAGATGCAAACGGTCTGGTACCACGACTGACAATTTAGAATGAATAACAGAATGGGAACTGTCACGAACCACTACGCGTGCTGCTGCGCAAAGACGCCGGGTTAAGCCGCGCACTATCTATCTATCCTAGACCCAGATAATTACGCGCACTTATCTACCCATCCCGGCCACACTTTCTCTCACAACAGGCACGTAGAGCGCGATATACTGATCCCAGGATTGCAATGCAGTACAAGTCTTCTCCTGAAGCGCGTACTAACTACGTCTCTCACATTCCCGGAGCTCACTTTCTTATTCTATTAGTAACGCTGCCACCAGTCCTCACGGACACTACGCGCGTCGCAACAGGAGACGCAGGGCTTAGCAGCCGCACTATCCTAGACTCGGACAGTGACTACGGATCCCACAATTCCCTGCTGTTTCCTGACGACCGCAACACGCAATTTCTTATATATAACCAAGCTTAAAGCAAATAGCAATACTCCCAATCTCTTAGTTAGCGTGGATTTCATCAGCCAGAGTCAAAACTTAAATACTTTTTGTTTATTTATGATATAAAAAGAATCACAGTGCTTGGTTACATAAAAAATTATAACTAGAATAAATCAATTACGTACACACTACACAGCAAAATAAAAAGAAAAAGGTTTAACCATAGAGCGTTACTTACGAAGAACTATTCCTTACGCTAGCAGCCATGGCCTCCTGGAGTCTGGAGATAGGAACACGGACAGATGAGTCCTCTTTAGAAGGTACCCCAAGTGATCAGCCCCAGCACATGGCCAGTGTTCCGAATTTATACACTTCCTGATCTTTCCAGCCCACCCCAAATGGCCCAGTGTCCAGCACTACATTTCCCAGAGTGCCCTTTGCTACAGCGCATGTCAATTAATCTTTAATTGCCCAGAGGCGTCCCTCTTCCCTCCAGACCCCCCTTAGAGATCAAGGATGTGCTTCCTGTCTTTGAAGATTGTGTCCCCATATTGTGTCCCCATCTCTTGGTGCAGGCTGGCTGCCAAGGTGTGATTCTCTATGTTAGTGTACAACAGAAATTCCCTTTTACAGCTACGTGTTATATCCTCCCCAGGGGAGAAAGCTAACCCTGTTAATTACAGTTCCGCTGTGAACACAGGGATACACTTACCTAATGGCCAGTGTAGAGGTCGCAGGGCTGGGTCCTGGATGGACAATATGTTTTCACCCTATTTGGGTTGTGGACCCTTTAAGGGCAACCACAGGGTTAATCTTCCTGTCCAGGAAGAGTTTTAAAGCCAGCAACTCCAGAGAGGATGGTGGGATTTCAGAAAAAGGAAAGTAATCAGTGGAAGCTGTGTGTTTGTGTTCCAAAAGCAGGAGACGTGCTGTGCCTTGCTGGAAGAGCTTCTACATACTGGGGAAAGGATTCCCTAGGTTTGGGACTGTTTAAAGCGTTGGTGAGCCACTATATATTTCTCTGTTTATTTGTGCTGAAGATCAGGACTTTGCTTTAATTTCGCTGAACCAAAGCGTGTACTTATTATGTTGCCTTTTTGACTGCCCTGAAAGGTGAATAAAACTGTTTTTGTTTGTGAAAGACATTGTGCACGTGCTCTGTGGGCCCCCAAACGTCACAACTGGTGTTTCGATGCGGGGCAATTTGCTACCCCCTCACACGCCAAGCAAGAGGAATTTTTGTGAAAAAAAAAAAAAAAAAACTGACATTTTTAAAGGACAGTGTTCTGATTGCATGTCCTGGGCTAAGGCTGCACTGAAGTCCACAGCCATGGAGGAGCTCGTTAAGCAGATGGTCTTTGTTAATGTGCAGGCCCAGACTCGCCATGAAGAGGCGATGGCTCAGCAGCAACAAGCCCTGGCACAGGCTGTTGCTGCCCAACAAGAAAGCACCCATTTGCTGGCTGCACAACTTGCAGCACAGCAGGTAGCCACACAGACGCAGATCAATGCCCTGCGGGAGGCCATGCAGCAACTTGCACCTGGACGTGATCAAGCAGTGGTCACTACTGGTAACCATGTCTCCATAAGGGCCAGTCATTTCCTCCAAAAACTGTCTGCCAGTGATGATGTGGAAGCATTTCTTACCACGTTTGAAAGGACTGCTGAGAGAGAGGGGTGGCCCCAAGACAATGGGCCGGTCTCATTGCCCCGTTTCTGACAGGAGACCTCAAAAGGCATATTTTTGACCTGCCACTAGAAGATGCAAAGAATTATGACCGGCTGAAAGCTGAGGTTCTGGCCCGCCTTGGGGTAACTGTTGCTGTCCGGGCTCAACGTGTTCACTGCTGGAAGTACTGCCCTGACCAGCCACCCCGGTCCCAGATGCATGACTTAGGACAGCTGGTTAAAAAGTGGTTGCAGCCAGAGACCCTGACTAGAGAGCAAATGTCGAAAGGGTTGTGATGGACCACTACCTGAGGTCTCTAACCAAAGGATCTACAGCGCTGGGTCAGCCATGGGGACCCCAAGACTGCAGCACTGGTAGTCGAGATGGTGGAGAGATACACCGTGGTGGAGGACCTGCTCAGACCAAACCAGTCATCGAGGACCAGTCTTGCCACCGCCTGTGAGGCCTGCTTCAGTTCCTCGGAGGGAAGCGTCACTGGACCCTGGGAACCAGCACCCCAAAATCATCTTCCTCGGTCTGCAGAGGCCTGTCGCTACCCGAACTGCTGGCGATATACAGTGTTGGAGGTGTCGCGCCTGGGGCCATACCCGGGCACAGTGTCCGCTACAGGAGGAGCCCATGGAGTGTGGATCCGCTCGGAGAGTGTCTTTCTACACCCTCACAACGTGCACTACCCACCTTGACCTAGAGGGGGGTCAGTTTGAATGTACTGTGTGGGTGAATCACCGCCCAGCCAAAGCTCTCCTGGACTCTGGAGTATGGTCACCCTGGTGCATGCCCGGGTAGTCGGAAGGCTCGGTCCAGTACAAAGAACCCTCCGGGTTGTCTGTATCCATGGGGATACTCGGGAGTATCCGCTGATCCCTGTCACCATTTCCGCCAGGAAACACTTCGGTCACCCAAGAGGTCGGGGTGGTGAGTACTCTGATACATGATGTGATTGTGGGACGGGACTTGCCCCTTGTTTGCTGAACTATGGTGCTTGGCACAAACTGAACTGCCCATCGAACTGGGGAACAATTCAGGGTCACCCCCCACCAAACATGACTGGTGGACACTGTTGAATGAGGGAGTTGCTCAAATGTGTTCAAAAATAGAAATGTTGTAACTGATGTGAGTGTCCTAGCTCCTCAACCTGAGTTGACACCAAGGAGGGGGAATCCTCTCCCGTGCCGGTTATGGTAGGAGAGGATGAAGAGGAATTATCCCCTGTAGATATTACACTTGGGGGTGATGAGGGGGAGGGTTCTTCTTATCCAGTACACCCTGACTTAGATGTGTCCAGAGGTGCATTTGGCAGGGCTCAAATGGGTGACGATGTTGATAAATGCTCGCGAACAGGTAACTGTTGTCAGTGGGGTACCTCAAGCACCAGATGCAGAGAAAAGATTTCCTCACTTTGCGGTCAATAATGATCTGTTCTACCGGGTATCAGAAATTCGGGAGAAATTGTGGAACAATTACTAGTACCCCAGCCCTACCAGAGAATGGTGCTGGATCTGGCTCACAATTGATGCTCTAGGTGGTCACCTGGGAGCTGAGAAAACTGAGGCCCGGATAACAGACCGGTTTTACTGGCCAGGGATCGGTGCCGCAGTTAAGAGTACTGTTCCTCCTGCCCTGTTTGCCAGTTAACTGCCCCAGCACCCCATTATAGGAACCCTTTGGTGCCTCTGCCAATAATTGAGGTGCCCTTTGAGCGCATCGCTATGGATATAGTGGGTCCCTTAGAGAAGTCTGCTCGGGGACACCGATATATCCTGGTGGTTCTTGATTATGCCACAAGGTATCCAGAGGCGGTTCCTTTAAGAAACCCTACATCAAAGGCCATTGCGCGGGAGTTGTTTTTTAATGTTTTCGAGAACTGCCTGCCAAGGAAATTTTGACAGACCAGGGGACCTCATTATATGTCCCGGGTGATGGCAGATGTGTGCAAGTTGTTCCAAATCAAGCAGTTGCGAACATCTGTTTATCACCCTCAGACAGATGGTCTGGTAGAAAGATTCAACAAAACTCTGAAAATGATGCTTAAAAGGGTTGTGCAGAGAGATGGAAGAGACTGGGATCATTTTGCTTCCGCACTGCTGTTTGCTATTCGAGAGGTTCCTCAGGCCTCCACGGGGTTTTCACCTTTTGAGCTGGTGTATGGTCGCAGACCCCGGGATTGCTAGATTTGTGAAGGAGACATGGGAAAGTGAGTCCTCTCCACACAAATCGCTCATTGAACATATCTCTCAGATGAGAGAGAGAATTTCAAAGTGATGCCTTTGGTACAGGAACATTTGCAGAAAGCTCAGGAGGCCCAGAAAAGGTGTACAACCGGTCAGCCAAGCTGCGGCAATTTCAGGTGGGGGACCGGGTAGCAGTACTTATACCCACGTGGAAAGTCGGTCCTAGCCAAGTAGGCGGGACCGTATGAGGTGGTTGAAAAAGTAGGGGAAGTAAACTACCGAGTGCATCAGCCTGGGAAAAGAAAACCATACAGATCTACCACATAAATTTGTTAAAACCCTGGAGAGACCGAGAGGTGTCCGCCATGGTTGGGGTGGGTATAGAGTCTGATGGTGTTGACGCAGTACACATTGCTGCCACCCTGTCCAAACCCCAAACCCAAGAAGTTAAGGAGTTTCTGCAAAGAAACAAAGGCATGTTTTCAGGACTACCGGGACACGCGTCCGGGATTCAACATGATATTGTGACGGAACCCCATGTAAAGGTTCGGGTAAAGCCGTACCGCATCCCAGAAGCCCATAGAAAGGCTGTTTCTGAAGAGGTTAAAAAAATGCTTCAGCTTGATGTCATTGAGGAGTCACAGAGTGAATGGTCGAGCCCATCGTGTTGGTACCGAAGCCGCAACGGCACTCTGCGATTCTGCAATGACTTCAGGAAACTTAACGAGGTGTCAAAATTTGACGCGTATCCCATGCCAAGGGTGGATGAATTAATAGAGAAATTGGGTCCGCCCGTTATATCACCACCCTGGACCTTACTAAGGGATACTGGCAGATACCCCTGACTAAGGAAGCCAGGGAAAAGACTGCTTTTTCCACTCCAGAGGGTCATTTTCATTATAAGCGGATGCCTTTTGGGTTACACTCAGCCCCGGCCACCTTCCAACGAGCGATGGATAGGGTGCTCCGCCCCTACCTGAGATATACCTCGGTCTACCTGGATGGACATTGTCATCTTCAGTTAGAGAGGGAGTCCCATCTTCCCCGGGTTCAGACGGTTTTGGACGGTTTGAGGAAAGCGGGCTTTACTGTTAACCCTGAGAAAAGTGCGGTAGGGATGGAGGAAGCTAAGTGCCTGGGATATGTCGTAGGGAGGGGTCTGGTAAAGCCACAATTTAACAAAGTAGAGGCTATCCAGAACTGGCCACGCCGCCTCACGAAAAAGCAGGTTCGTGCTTTTCTGGGTATAGTGGGGTATTACGGCGGTTTGTCCCAAATTTGCCTCTATTGCTGCACCACTGACTGACCTGACGAAAGGAGGAAGTCAGTGATGATTCAATGGAATGCCAATGCTGAAGATGCCTTCGAGAAGCTTAAAATGCGTTGTGTCAGCACCCAGTGCTGGTAGTCCCTGATTTCATGAGGGAGTTCATTGTACAGACGGATGCCTCAAGTGAGGGTTTGGGGGCTGTGCTATCCCAAGAAGTCAATGGGGAAGAGCACCCCGTGGTTTTTCTTAGTAGGAAACTGACGGCAGCGGAGAAAAACTATGCTGTGGTGGAAAGAGAGGGCTTGGCCATAAAGTGGGCCTTGGATTCTTTGAGATACTTCTGTTGGGCAGGAAGTTCCGTTTAGTGTCTGACCATGCCATTGACCTGGATGAGGCAGCACCGCCACGCTAATGCCAGGGTTACCAGGTGGTTCCTGTCTCTCCAGGAGTTTAACTTTGTGGTGGAACACAGGCCTGGGAAACAGCACCAAAATGCTGATGCCCTGTCCCGGATGCATTGTGGGCTGTCTACTGTTGCCTCAAACTCCTCCGCGTTGAGACGAGGGGGGGGGATATGTAGAGGTCGGCAGGGCTGGGTCCTGGATGGACAATATGTTTCACCCCTATTTGGGTTGTGGACCCTTTAAGGGCAACCACAGGGTTAATCTTCCTGTCCAGGAAGAGTTTTAAAGCCAGCAACTCCAGAGAGGATGGTGGGATTTCAGGAAAAGGAAAGTAATCAGTGGAAGCTGTGTGTTTGTGTTCCAAAAGCAGGAGACGTGCTGTGCCTTGCTGGAGAGGCTTCTACATACTGGGGAAAGGGATTCCCTAGGTTTGGGACTGTTTAAAGCGTTGGTGAGCCACTATTATTTCTCTGTTTATTTGTGCTGAAGATCAGGACTTTGCTTTAATTTCGCTGAACCAAGCGTGTACTTATTATGTTGCCTTTTTGACTGCCCTGAAAGGGTGAATAAAACTGTTTTGTTTGTGAAAGACATTGTGCACGTGCTCTGTGGGCCCCCAAACGTCACACCAGACACAAATATGAATATCACTCTATATGGAGAGGAGAACACATATATACAGGCAGACCCTTATATAGATAGAAATACAGATCTAATCTGCACAGGAACTCCTCCAGTACTTCACCCAGCTTTTTATTCAGTTTGGCTGAGCTTGGGGTAGAAGGGATGGGCACTCCTCATCCCGGCCACTTCAAAAAGATAAAGTAGTCAGAATATGTAGAGTGTTCCATAAATTAATAGCACAATGCCATACTTCATTGACACATATCCTGGCCGCTTCAAAAAGATAGAGTGGTCAGGAAGTGTAGAGTGTTCCTTAAATATACCACGCAATGTCATACTTCTTTGACACACTACCTATAACTTTATTTAAGGCACCTAACAAATTTATTCCACACCTCCATGTACAAAACGTTATCATTAACTTTACTCTCAGCTATAACCAAAGTAGAAGGCAACGTTACGGTAATCCATTTAATGTGTATTCCTAGACTGGTCGGGACCTTTCAACCCTGATGGTAACCACATTCATTAAAGATGGACACATTGTAGAACTGACTCATTGATGTGTCCGTCTCAGATGTGTGTAGAGTGGTCAAGTTGAGAAATTACACTGTGCCCATTTACATCAGAATAATCAGGCTCATTTGCAATCAGCATATATTTTAGAAAAACTTTATTTAAAAATATTCAAAAAAAAGCATAAATGAACTTACACACAAACAGTTATCGCAGACTGTGCTTTATTATGCTAGCAATACTAATCTTTGCTCTTTCCTATAAAATCCTAGGTTAGTGTTATGTTTTCTTCTGTTTTATTTTGTAATATTGTGCATAGAAGCATAATGAATATGGCTGATCCGCCTGAATGATTAATTAAACAACGACAAGCATCTGTGGCATTGCTTTAGTACAACAAGATAAACCTGGCATATTCTTGCTTTGTTACCCTTTTTGTAATATGAAGTAGTCATTTAAACCTCTGCACGCCTGTTGTTTTTTCAATCCCAGTCTCATAAAATTGCAACAAAAGTCTGACAACGATGTTTGATGAAGTTAATAATCATTCATATTGATGGTAACTGCTGTCCTATCCAAAGCTCACGCTGGCTTTGTATAGGATAGCTGTACGACTGTCTGCAAAATTCATAGCTTCGTGACTCATTTGGTGGCATTTCCATGCATTGTTAAAACATCGGAGAGTAGCAGTTTTAATTAAACCTTGCCTGAAAATATTTTAATTGAGGTGCACGGCAGAGTTTGAGACTTTTAGAATTGCTTTTGCTCCTGTAAAAATAAATTGGAAGTGTGATAGGTGAAAAAAATATATAAAAAAAGAAAATAAACAAACATAACTCAAGCCAAACCAGAATATAACAGTGTCTCATTACATTAATATATTAAACAATATGATCTAAGCTTAATTACGCCCTTTGAGAGTTAGGAGAACTAAGTACAAACTTCAATTTACAGCTGTATGGTCCCAGGAACATGAATTATTGTATGTTTTTATTATTTAATGTGACCAGGATTTGTTTTTTGCCATGATGAAAAATCTGTATGTTCACAAATGAGAGCCATTCATCTGCAGACTACTGCATTCTTCAGCTGCTCAGGACCGCATCAGTCGCATTCCTACCACTTTTGTGTTCATCTGTGAGCCTCCTCATCCAAATTGTTCATCATCTTGATAGCGAACCTCAATATCTGTTCTAGCGCAGCTGCATCCAACCAATCAAAAGTGCAGTGGGATACAAGAGAGCAATACAGAATAAGAGAGCGAAGGAATAACCATTGCACGCATGAGAATAATTCGTACCTTTTCAAAAATAATAAAAACGGAGGACAGGCTAATTACCCGCTTAAGTAGGGCAGCCTATGGATTCTCACGTCAAATGGGTTGGTGTAGTTATTTGCTTACAGAGCTCATTCAGATTGCAGCCAAGACGAAGAGACTTTGCAGACATATTTCAGTCATGTAGAGAAGCAAAAGAGAGGAAAATTGCTTTGATATGCCCTTTAAAATGTGGGACATATTTAATGTACATGTAAGAAGCTACAAAATGTGTAATGAGGTCACAAAAACGAGCCATATTACTTTCAAACAAGACATCACAAAATACTAACATATTGGGCTCTATTACATTCCTTGCGCAAAAAAGGTCGCGCAGCGCAATTTTTTTTGCGCGCAGCATTAAACGTTAACGCGCGTAAGTTAACGCTGGTATTAAAATCCGAGCGCATTTTTTCTTCCGTCCAAAAATATTGCACGGAAAAAATATGCGCGAAAAGGCGCGCGCATTAACGTTGCGCGCAGAAATCGGTGGGCAGACTGTTTTTTCACATGATTCAGCCAATCAGAATTAAGAACCCCAATTGTCTCCCGTTAAGTTTTTGCGCCTGTCAAAATCAGTCTGAGTATATGTGCTGCAGCAATAACAAAAACACGCACAACTTATCAATTTTATTGTTTGGGGATGTGTAGAATGTGTAACTATACTTTGGTGTATTTGGGTTCGGCCAGGACGTTCAGATTTGCCATTTCCACCAGCTTTTCAAGACGTTAAAATTATGCCCGCAAACATTCGTTAAAATTTGCGCATAGATTGAAATACCGTCCGCGTACCAGTGCACAAACGCATTTGTGCTCACAATGTTAAGTATGGGATGCGTGCACGAACTTTCGCTCGTGCAGGGTTCGCGCAGGGTCACTCGTGTTAGACGTTAACGCTCATCTTTTGCGCGAACTTCGTAATACGATGTTCAGCGCGAAAGGTTTTTCCCCTCGCATTAATGCTTTTTTGTGCACGCACAAAATTGTGCGCGAAGAGTGTAATAAAGCCCATTAACTATAGGTGAGTAATTCTAATTTGATTGCTCAACTTTGATTTTGTGTGAGCTTGGGATAAAAGCAGAATACAACTTATTATCTGTTGCAAATCTGTAAAGTATGCTATTGACATTAATTGAATCCCCGTGTAGCTTATTTTTCATGTAATGTTATTAGTTTTCTGAAATTCAAAAGTACCAATAAATATGTTAATTTGTATTCTGATGCTAAAGCAATAGAGGTTATTCACTAAGCTCCAAATTCCAGGGTAATTTGTGTACTCACTAAGCTGTCAATTTGCCAAATATTGGCGAATTGACAGCAAAATAAGGTGCAATTCACAGCAATTTGGCGGCGTTCAGTGACCCTGAAATTGCCCCATGAAAGACTATCATGTCTTCTATTCTCAGAATTCCAAATTACACTGAAACTCCAATGAAATGCCCTGATTTTCTGTGTTTCAATTCGACCGGTTTAACCCCATAGTGACCAGGCGATTTTGCCTTTGCCAGTCCGAAAGTGCCCACTACTGTTTTTACGTTTCTGCGCTGTTTGTGTTTAGGTCTAATTTTCCTCTTACTTGTTTATGGAATCCAACACATATTATATACCGTTTTTCTCGCCATTAAATGGACTTTCTAAGGATACCATTATTTCCATCATATTTTATAATTTACTATAAAAAAATATGAAATATGATGAAAACATTGAAAAAAAACACTTTTTCGAACTTTAATTTTTAAAATCTACAACCACCAAAAAATATCCCAGTTAAGGCTGGGGTCAGACGAACGCAGTGTTAACGTGCGTTTAGCAGCACTAAATCACGGCCGTGCTAGCAACAAATGACGTCCAATGCCGGGCAGCATACGAAGAACGGCCGCACAAAAGTGCGGCAGCGCAACGCAAGTGGCAAACGAACGCATTTTTGCAAGAACGTAGAACCGCTAGTACGGACGAACAGAGTGCGCTGCGTCCACTAGCGGCGTGTGTGCGTGATTAGGAGACGTCAGACGCTGCTAATGTCCAGCCAACATAACGTCCAGACACAAAAAGTGTTTTAGTGATGATCCGTACAAAATCACGGACGAAAATGCGCATCGTATGACCGCTATCGCGTATTCCGTGAAAAAATGCGTCCATTCGTTCGAACGTACTTTTTCACGGACAACGCGAAAAATGTGTTAGTCTGACCCTAGCCTAAACAGTTAAATAGTTTTGAAATTTTGTCCTGAAATAAGAAACACCCAATTTTTATATGCTTTTGCTTTTTTAACTCCTTCACTGCTGAGCCATTTCAACTCTGTGTGCTGAGCTCATTTTGACTGTTTTATGTCCTATTTTATTATATATAACAAGAAAAAAAGATGTCATCTGCACTTCTTTCCTGTAACGCTGTGTGAAACAAAACACAATTAGAGGCTTTGGTTTACTGCAATCTCCACTGAAGTGTAAGCTCACCTGCTTACACTTCAATGGCCATTGCAGTAAACCAAAGCCAAACCAAATCAGATGACACCTTTTTTTCTTGTTATGGTTTATACATGTTGCTGGGCTGGATACAGTTGGTGGTTGCAGCCGCACCAGTGGGGAATAGGCTCGACCCTGCTCTTCCTTTACTATTTAATTATACCCCCAAACATTTTTTTTATTTAAGAAAAAAGCATCTTTTTAATTTTAAATTTTTTTCTTATTTTTTATTTTTATTTTTACATCAAGTTTGATATCATTGGAAAGGTCATTATCAGGTCTTTGCAATCATACCAAACATGACTCTCTAGCTGCCACAGAATCGGGAGATGCGGGGATCCAAATGATCCCTCTAGCTCCACTTGGCAGCTAGGGGGTTAGCTGGCCAACTGACCTTATCAAACATATGGCAACAATGTCAGTGGTTGGGGGGTGACCCAGAGGCTTGGCTGACATCCAAGATATCAGGCACTTCCAGGTGTGAATCGCGATCCGGCACCTAAGGGGTTAAAGAGGAGTACCGCTAAAAAGAGAAGACTCTGCCCTCTCCAGCGGTACCTTTCTTTTTTCTCTAGCTCCAGCCACTGGGGAGGGAGAGTGGTCCAAAGGACCTCTCCGCTCCCTTTTCAGGTTCCCCTGCAGACACCGGGGGCACCTGGAAATTACATCATTGCGTATGGTGATGATGTCATCGCAACGGCTGGGGCCCATAAAAACATTGGACAGGTTTCAACAAGGCCATTCCAGGGTGGGACCCCAGCCAGAGAGGGGAGTATAGGGAGGGAGGGGGGATAAAGGACCATGACATACATAGTATGTCCTTGGTCCTTAAGGGGAATTTTCCCCTTGGCGTACTATGTACGTCAGTGGTTCTTAAGGGGTTAAACAATAAAATCCTTTAGGTTAATGCAATAAATGGAATATCTTTTTTACTTTTTTTTTAAAGACCATTTAGCCTTTTCATTTTTTGCAAAAACGCTTTTTATATTTTAGAACACCTTTTTGTATTTTGTATATTTTAGATGACTTTTTTTCTTTTTTATTAAAGACTTGTAAATTTTGTAACATACTCTTTTCTTCTTTTTATAACCCTTCACTACCAAGCGATTTTTGTTGAAAACAATGTTATCATCATACTTATTTGAAACATGGGATGTGAAGTTAATTAATTATAGGGTAAAATCGAATTTTCAAACCGAAATTGTTGTTCTGTGATAGTTAACCCTTTCACTGCAGATGACATGTGGGGAGCATCCTCATTGACTCCTGCTATATGCGGATGTTTCCCACACGTCATCCGCTAGCGGGAGCCCTGGGAGAGATACTCATTCTCTCTCCGTGGTCCCGTGGAGTTCTGACTTCAGGGAAGTCAGATGCCGCTTTAATAGGCCTTCTGACGCAAATAACATCATTGCGCCATGCGCGATGACGTCATTTTCAAGCGACCCCCTGGCAAAGCCGGGAGATCGCCTGGAAGGGGTGAATCCTTTCGAATCACTCACCCTCCTGATTGGGAGGACCTAGCGGGACAATCCAGGCACTGCTTAAAAGGCGAGAGTTTCCCCTTTTAAGCGGTGCCTGATTTTAACCCCTGAGGCACCTGCCGTGATCCGACGCCATTCGGCGCTGGATCGTGGCCTAGCTCTGGTGGCTTCACCTCCAGGTCCCCCCTCGTCTCCTGACATTATCGCACATGGGGAGATGAGGTCAGTTAGCCAGGGAACCCCTAGCTGTCCGGAGATTTCCTAAGGAAATCCCCTGGTGGAGACAGGGGGTTCCTTTGAACAACCATATCTCCCGAACGGTGGCAGCTAGTGGGTCATGTTAGGTGTAATTTGAAAGGCCAGAGCATGGCCTATCGAAGGATACCAAACAGGACCATGTTAAAAGTAAGAATAAAGTAATAAAAATAAAAAGAATTAAAAAAATAATACAATTTTTAAAAAAAAGTAAAAACTTTTTTTTTTTGTGTGTTAATTTTATTAATTTATTACAGGGTCATCCAGACGTGGACTCCTTGCTTGATGTGCCTAGAGGGGTGTCAGCTATACCCTCCTGACGAGGCCTAAAAAGGCCAAAACGATCGTCGGGGTTTGCTGCACCTCTCGTGCAAGGATGATGTCCTTGGCAATCAGTACTGGCCACCCTCATTGGGTGAGAGCAGACTGATTTGCATATGGAGCATTCATCCCTGTAATGGCACAAGCAAGCTAAAACCTTGTGAGACCTGAGCGGGCCCCACCGTAGAGCAGGTCACTAGTGCTGTTGCTCGTTCTCATGATCCTCACACCCCCCTTTCTCTCACTATTAATGCAGCAATATTGTTCCCATTTCAATTATAATGTGAACAATAATGCTGCACTAATGATTTTTTCTATTGGGTGCGTTTGCTAAAAAACACTAACAGGGTTATTCAGAGAGCGGTGAAAAGCAGGAGAATGACTGGAAAATTGAAAATTCTAGGTCAAAATAGCCGATTTGGTAAGTGAGATGAATGGGAAAAATTTTCTGGTGTGGATATTTTGACCTAGAATTTTCCATTCTCCAGTCATTCTCCTGGTTTTCACCTCTATTTGAATAACCCTGATAATTTCCCCCCAAAAAATGTACTGAGTCCCTGTTTCTATTTTTTTAACAAGAGCTCCCCATAGAAAATATAACCGCAAAGGCTCGGATGATAAAATGTTGAAAAAAACACTTTACACGATGTAGATGATTAAAAATAAAAAAATTACATTTGTTTTTTGCTATAATATACAGGCAGGGCATGACGTATACTTATAATAATGATATTTCATGAATCTGCCGAGTCTGCCCAAAAAAAGGATATATAATATGTCTGGGTCATATAATAAAACATGGCTTCAAATCGCGTTTAAACATGATGAGCAAAAGAGGTAAAAATGAGCTCAGCACACAGACGTGAAATGGCTCAGCAGTGAAGGGGTTAAAATATTAAAATAATGTTAATTTGATAATTTTTAATTCTTCATGTATTCATCTATCCTTTACAGAAATATTGTTGAAATGTAAGATTCAGAGCTCTAGATGGTGTCCTTTATCTTACACAATTTCAAACGGGGTCTGCATTATAATCATACAGGCAGAAAGGACATTTACAAAATACCTATAGAAAAAAAATAATATCTGTATGTAACATGCCTGCGTATGGAGAGTACAGTAACATGTTGTATCTGTACTATACAGGGATTTTCAGTCATACTCCCTAAATTCTATCCCTCTACAGCAATGAGTGACCCCTGAGCTCTCCCTGTATACTACACTCAAATCAAATCAAATCAAATCAAAATAAGCTTTATTGACAGGACCAAATACATTTTAGCATTGCCAAAGCATATGGGGAGGGTATATGGGGTGGGGGGTAGTGGGACATATATGGGGGGGAATGGGCAAGTCCATGGACATTATCAGGGTTAAGGAATAATGTGAAGGAGGATGGGGGCGAGTCCGTGTGTGGGATTTATAAGTCCGGGATCTCTCATGTTCCTCTCAGTCTGTGACATTCTGTGAGGTATTGGGCAGATATTTTCACCGCCGGCTCCTGTTCTCCCAGTATGATGTGGAGCTTCCTCGTCTCTTCTATAGAAGTGAAGTCTGGGATGAGAGCGGAGAGCCTCTGGAAGTGAGTTTCCCTCAGTGCTGAGTACTTGGGGCACTGTAGGAGGAAGTGGACCTCATCTTCCAGGGCCCCCTGGTCACAATGCTGGCACAGTCTACTCTCTCTGGGCTTGTAGGTCTGTCTATGCCGCCATGATTCGATTTCCAGGCTGTGGGCGCTCAGTCTGTAGCGGCTCAGGATTTGTCTGTCCTTGGGGTCTTGTAGTAGCTCCAGGTATGGGGCCAGTTTGTATTCCCTCTGTAAGGATTGGTAAATGGTGAGTTTCTGGGAGTTTGCTATATCATGTCTCCATTCTCTGATATAGTTTTCCCTGGAATCATTAATTAGGGCCTTTATTTGATATTTTGTCAGGTTGCATTCATTGGGGTTTTGGATGAACCGGGTGGATATGAGTTGTTGCAGCCCACAGGGTTTGGGGTGGTCCTTGTTGGCCAGTAGAGCTTTATGGTGGTATGAGTTGAGGCTGCTGATGTTTAGGTGGTCCCAGTATGATAGCGCCCTCTTCTGTACAGCAAGAAGTAAAGGGAGTCTGCCCAGCTCGGCCCGGCAAGCATTGTTAGAGGTGCTCCGATGGACTTTGAGGAGGTGCTTGTAGAATTCCAGATGGAATATTTCTGTTGGGCTGGTGTCCCATTTGGGTTGGTCTGGGTAGGTGATGGGGTCCCATACTTCACTGCCATAAAGGAGGATTGGAGTGATGACGCTATCAAAGATTTTAAGCCAGACTCTTACAGGCGGTTTTAGTTTGTAGAGTTTTCTGATGCATAGACGGTTCTACACGCCTTGTCTCTTAGGGCCTCTATGGCTGGTCTGAAACTTCCCGATCGGTTTGTTTCTAGGCCGAGGTATGTGTAGCTGTTGGCTTCATCAAGAGTGCAGTCATTAAGTGTGAAAGAGGACCTCTTGGGTTTTGTGTTCTTCCTATGGAAAACCATGACCTTTGTTTTCTTTTGGTTGATGGGTGGTGCCTATGCCGCACTGTATTTTTCCAGCACTTCCAGGCTGTCTTGTAGACCTCTCTGTTGGTGACAGTAGTAGGAGGTCTTCTGCATTCAACAGGAACTTCACCTCGGTGTCATGTAGAGTTAGGCCTGGTGCTGAGGAGGATTCTAGAGCTTCAGCCAGTCCATTGATGTAGATGTTAAAGAGGGTTGGACCTAAGCTGCAGCCTTGTCTGACTCCACGAGCCTGCCGGAAGTACTCTGTTCTCTTCCCATTCACCTTTATGCTGCAGAAGTTCTCATTATATGAGCTCTTGATGACAACATATGTTTTCCTTCCTATTCCACTCTCCAGTAGTTTGAGGAACAAGTCTGGGAGCCACACTGAGTCAAAGGCCTTCTTAAAGTCCACAAAGCAGGCAAATATTTTCCCATGTTTTGTATTGTGGACATGGTTCTTGATAAGACTGTGCAGGGTGTAGATGTGATCTGTAGCACTCTCTCTGTCAGCTATAATGCAGCAGTTATGTATTTAAACTTTTGTTACAGTGAAGATTAGGGCTGCTATTTGCAAATGGGTTATGCCTTTCCAGTGTGCTTGTAGAGATATATAACAAAGGATTTTGTTTCTCCACAGGGGACACACTAATCTTGCTTTATAAAGGTGTGAAAATGGTATTTTGATATGATAATGAGTGCTTTTCAATGCATTACAATGCAAAATCACGATTACTTGACTGTGGGTGTGAAGGTGTTAAATAACTCTATTTATTTGGACACATTTTATAGATTTATACTTCTAATAGGAGTCTTCCTTTTTTTTTCAGTTTGGCGGAAATCGCCATTGCTAATTTCGTTCAATTTGGCACAATGCGGCAGTTATCGGCGCAATTCAATTCAGTTTTCATTGAAGTCCTATAACTGCTTCGGCAACTTCAATTTTGGAAAAATGTGGTGACCTTTTCACTAGAGAATTCACCAAATTTTCTGCTAAATGGAATTGCGAAATGCAACAAATTGTGGAAAAACACAAAGCACTGAATTTGCACACAATTTCAGTGCTTTGTGAATAGACCCTGATGGGTCCTTATGGTCCATTTAAAAGTTTATTATGATATACTTATTATTCTCTCATTACTGTATATATCACATGGATCCTGAACAAAATGTCCACACGTTTGATTCTCACTTTGCTGAATGGTGAGTTTAAATTTTATAAGTTATACAGTAAGTTGTAAGGAATTGTACAATATACAAATTACATAGATTATAATGTACACTAATCAGCCATGATTTAAAACCACTTACAGATTGAGGAGATAACGAATATATGGTTACAATGGCTCCTGTCAAGGAGTGGGATGTATTGGGCAGCAAGCGGACAGTCAGTTCTGGAAGTTTATGTGTTGGAACCAGAAAAAATGGGACAGTGAAAAGATCTAAGTGATTTTGGCAAGAACCAAATAGTGATGGCTAGATGACTGGGTCAAAGCATGTCCAAAGCAGCAAGTCATGAGGGATTTTTCCAGGGTGAAGTGATTAGTACTTACCAAAAGTGGTGCAAACAATGACAACTGGTGAACTGATGTTGGGGGGATGGGTGCCAAAGGCTCAATGATGCATTCGGGAAAAGAAGGCTATTTTGTCAGGACTGATCACACAGAAGAGCTACTGTAGCTCAATTTGCTGAAAAATGAAATGATAGACCATAACCCGACAGTATTTTAACAAGCAACTGAGCCCCATCCAGGTATCGAGTCATGGGTTTCATAACATTGATTCTTTGAGACCCCTGCTTTAGAGTATACTAAGAGCAGGGTTTGATGCAAGAAATATTAGACAGAAGTGTTCACATAAAAATTGTGTATGAGGCTAAAAGTGAGTTCATGTCAGGGACTCCCCTCTCCTGTCTCAAGGCATTTCGAGGCTGTCCTATACCTTCACCACAAGACCCAACTAATCCAACTTTCCAGCATCCTCATGATTGCTCATATGTTCAAGTGGCCATCACCCTAACACACAGTGATTCCCATCCAACATTGCCTAAACTGCATAAGCTTTCACCTCCATCATTATGTCAACCACCATTATCCAGAATGATGGCACTGATGCAGCATAATGGCGCATCAGAGGCAGTAATGTAGGAAGCTGATGGATTGACACCCAGAGTTCCTCCAATCCTACTGGACCCCGAGGTAGTAGGACCAACACCCATAGGAGGTCCTCCACAATGGCTTCCCTCTAGTGGGCCATTCTTGCAATTCTCGGATATTCAGTCGATATTCAGGGCTTATAACTCAGTGTTCCAATGTTTTCCTGCCTAACCTACTACCCCAGCTACCAGACATCAGCTCTGCTCCTGGCTCTATTTCCATCTGATCAGGGGCGGATCCAGACACAGGTTTCAGTTGGGGAACTCTAGCAGTTTTGGCTAAGAGCTGTCAGCCTGGTGCTAGACCTGTGTGATCGGGAGGAAATGAAGGGCCAGGGAGGGGATACTGGAGGATGGAGAGCAAAAGGGAATTAAGAGTAGACACAATGCAGACAGAAATGAAAGTGGATGGAGAGAGGGGCCTTGTGCAGCCTCCAATGGAGGAGAGAGGGGAGGGGATTACAAAGGAAAGGAAGTGGGCCAGGGTCAGCCAGCATACCCACACACAGCATGATCCCTGGCCAGGCCCTGCTCAGCCTGCAGCAGCCGCAGATCCTGTACGTTTCATCCCTGACACAAAGTATCCAACCCCCTCACTCACCCAGGGCAGAGCGAGCTCACACTTTAGGGTGACTGACTGTATGTGGTCAGTCCCAGTGACCCCCTCCATCACCCCATGTGTAAGCAGATCCTTACCGGGAGGCAGCTCAGTGGCATATCGGACCGGTGAGTACGGGATGTGAGGGATCTGTGTGCCCCGTGCACTCAGCGCCTGCAGCCTGCTCTGCAACTACCCCTGGAAGTGAAAGCTGAGTTCAGCCCCGCTCACTCACACATGGTGCAGGGGGGCCTGGGGACACAATGACCTGGAGCGGAGTGCCTGCAACCAGGGGCTCTGACATGGTGTGTGTGTCATAGAAACATAGAAACATAGAAAAATGTCGGCAGATAAGAACCTTTCGGCCCATCTAGTCTGCCCAATTACATGGATACTTTACCTGGATTTATCTTTTGTTTAAGATAGCCTTATGCCTATCCCATGCCTGCTTAAATTCAATTACTGTTTTGGCCTCTACCACTTCAACTGGAAGGCTGTTCCATGTATCCACCACCCTCTCAGTAAAATAATGCTTCCTGATGTTACTTTTAAACCTTTGCCCCTCTAATCTAAGACTATGTCCTCTTGTTTTGCTACTTTGTTTCCTTTTAAATATACTCCCTTCCTCTACCTTGTGGATTCCCTTTACGTATTTAACTGTTTCTATCATATCTCCTTTGTCTCGTCTTTTTTCCAAGCTGTACATGTTAAGATCATTAAGCCTTTCCTGGTAACTTTTCTCCTTCAAGCCGTACACCATTTTAGTAGCCCTTCTCTGAACTCTCTCTAAGATGTCTATATCCTTCTGGAGATACGGTCTCCAGTACTGCACACAGTACTCCAAGTGAGGTCTCACCAGTGCTCAGTACAGTGGCATGAGCACTTCCCTTTTCCTACTGCTAATACCTCTCCCTACACAACCAAGCATTCTGCTAGCATTTCCTGCTGCTCTATTACATTGACTACTTACCCTTAGATCCTCTGAAATAATAACCCCTAAATCCCTTTCCTCAGATGTTGAGGTTAGGACTGTATCAAATATTCTATATTCAGCCCTTGTGTTTTTACGTCCCAGGTGCATTATCTTGCACTTATCCACATTAAAACTCAATTGCCACAGCTCCGACCATTTTTTTTGTTTACCTAAATCATTTGTCATTTGGCTGATCCCTCCAGGAACGTCAACCCTGTTGCAAATCTTTGTGTCATCAGCAAAAATACATACTTTTCCATTAATACCTTCTGCAATATCACTAATAAAAATATTAAAGAGAATGGGTCCAAGTACTGACCCCTGAGGTACCCCACTGGTAACAAGACCTTGCGCCGAATAAACTCCATTTACCACAGCCCTCTGTTGCCTGTCACTCAGCCACTGCCTAATCCATTCAACAATCTTGGAATCCAAGCTCAAAGATTGCAATTTATTGATAAGCCTTCTCTGCGGAACAGTATCAAAAGCCTTACTGAAATCTAAATAAGCAATGTCTACTGCACCACCTGTGTCTATTATTTTTGTTACCCAATCAAAAAAATCAATAAGATTAGTTTGGCATGATCTCCCTGAGGTAAACCCATGTTGTTTCTGATCCTGTAATCTATGTGTTTTTAGATGTTCAACAATCCTTTCCTTTAACATGGTTTCCATTAATTTCCCCACTACTGACGTAAGACTAACTGGCCTATAGTTCCCCGATTCCTCCCTACTACCCTTCTTGTAAATGGGCACAACATTTGCTAATTTCCAGTCTTCTGGGGCGACTCCCGTTAACAAGGATTGGTTAAATAAATCTGTTAATGGTTTTGATTTTACATCACTGAGCTCTTTTAATAATTTAGGGTGGATCCCATCAGGCCCCATTGACTTATTTGTCTTTCCTTTAGACAGCTGCTGTAGAACCTCCTCCTCTGTAAACTCATATGTAAATGTCTCGTTAGTGTTTCCTCCTAACTGAGGTCCCTTTCCTTCCTTTTCTTCCGCAAAGACTGAACAAAAATATTCATTGAGGCAGTCAGCGAGACTTTTATCCTCTTCTACATACCTTCCTTCCTTTGTTTTTAATCTAACTCATCCTTGTTTTACTTTTCTTTTCTTGTTTATGTATCTAAAAAATGTTTTGTCCCCCTTTTTTACTGACTGAGCTATTTTCTCTTCTGCGTGTGCTTTGGAAGCTCTTATAAATTGCTTTGCCACTTTCTGCCTAATCTTATAGGTTTGCCTATCGTCTTCACTCTGAGTTTTTTTATATTTATTGAATGCTGTGTTTTTGTTCTTCACTATTTTGGCCACTTCTGCAGAGTACCACAGTGGTTTCTTCCCTTTTTTGTTTTTGCTAACAAGCCGAATGCAATTGCCTGTGGCCTTCAATAATGCTTCCTTTAAATAATCCCATTTCTCCTGGACTCCCTTTAAACTCCTCCACTCTGATAATGACTCATTCACACAAAATCTAATTTTTGAAAAATCTGTTTTTTTAAAGTCTAAAACTTTTGTTTTTGTGTGGTGCGGCTCCATCCCTGTTCTTATATTAAACCACACTGACTGGTGATCACTAGATCCCAAATTTTCACCTACAACAGCGTCTGATACCAAACCTCCATTTGTGAGTATTAAATCCAATATGGCCTCTTTACGGTTCGGCTCCTCAACTACTTGTGTTAGAGATAATCCCAGTAGGGAGTTTAGAATATTTGTACTCCTGGTGCACCCAGCTATTTTGTTTTTCCAGTTCACATCAGGAAGATTAAAGTCCCCCATGATAATAACTTCCCCCTTCATTGCCATTTTGGCTATTTCCTCAAGCAGCAGATTATCTAGCTCTTCTACTTGTCCAGGGGGTCTATAGATCACACCTACACGAGCTACTGTATGATTGCCAAATGTTAGCGTAACCCAAACTGACTCTATGTTCACCTCGCTCACTTTTATTTGGTTCGTTTTTATGTTGTTTTTCACATACAGGGCCACTCCTCCTCCTTTCCTACCTTCTCTGTCTTTTCTATATAAAGAGTACCCCGGTATTGTTATGTCCCAGTTATTTTTCTCACTGAACCATGTCTCAGTAAACGCCACTAAATCTACTTTTTCAGCTGCCATCATTGCCTCCAGTTCATTGATTTTATTGACTAAACTGCGAGCATTTATAGACACGACTCTGAGCTTGTCATTTTTTACCCCGCATGTTGCTTGCACCCCCCGATTTAGTTTTGGGGGACAATCGGGCAGATTGTTTTTTACCCTTTTGTCCCCCCTCCTAGTTTAAATATTCCTTTGTGAAACCTTTGAACTTCTCACTGAGAACATATGTTCCCCTATGAGCAGTGGTGTATTTAGGTTTTGTGCTGCCCTAGGCCTGACTAAACTCGTGCACCCCCTAATTTAAATTTGAGGCACCCCCTCCTGTCAAGGGCACACCTCTTCCTGGTTAATCCCCACCCTTCCTCTTTAAGCTCCACCTTTTCCTCTTAGAGCTACGCCTTTTCCTCTCTTTATATTAAAAGTGGATACCAAGTGCCTACTTGTATATTTTGTATACCATTTCAAATGTATCTATTGAGAAACAAAGAACAGCCATGCATGTCAAGTATACTGGAACACAGCCTCTCTAAATGGTTGAACAATAAAATTTCACAGAAACGTGCACTGCATATGAACGTATCACAGAGCTGTACAGCAATAAAACTCACAGTAATGTGCAGTGTGTATGAGTGTATCCCAGAGCTCCAGGGCAATAAAACTCACAGTACTATGCAGTGTGTATCACAGAACCCACAGCAATAAAACTCCCAGCAATGCAATGTTTGGTGTGTGTCAGCGTATCAGAATCCACAGCAATAAAAACTCCAGCAATGCAATGTGCAGTGTGTATGAGTGTATCAGAATCCACAGCAATAAAACTCCCAGTAATGCAATGTGTGGGTCAGCGTATCAGAATCCACAGCAATAAATCTCCCAGCAATGCAATGTGCAGTGTGTATGAGTGCATCAGAATCCACTGCAATAAAACTCCCAGCAATGCAATGTGTGGTGTGTGTCAGCGTATCAGAATCCACAGCAATAAAACTCCCAGCAATGCAATGTGTGGTGTGTATGAGTGCATCAGAATCCACTGCAATAAAACTCCCAGCAAACCGAGTGTATATGAGCACACAGCAATTATTTATTTTACATTTACCAGCCTCTGTCCATGGTAGGGCTGTGTGCAGAGTCAGCAGGGACTGTGTACAGACTCAGCAGGAGGTCCCTCCAGGCCACGTTCGGATCACGGCTGTGCCTGTGCGTGGAGCCATCTTGTCAGCAGTGGGGTGCCACTGCCAGAGGGTGCACCGTGGCTTTGATTCCCTTCCCGGTGGGTGTTCAGTCCAGAATAGAGTGACAGTCCATGTTAGCGAAAGGGCGGGCAGCTGCGTGCATGCGTGTCACTTGGTTCAGCCAGTCAGGTGGTACTAAGACTCAGTACCACCTGACTGGCCGGACCGAGTGTGACCTGCATGCAAGCAGCCTCACCAGGAGCCAGGCAGCTCAATGACAAATTTCTATCACTGCAGTGCTGGTTAAGGAAAGGTCCACTTTAAACAGCAGTAAGCAGACAGGGCTTCATATTCTGCTGATAACCCCCCCCCCTTTACCTGCCGTTTACTGTCATCTTCTCTCTCTGGACACAAATCACATCCCCCTCCCCTCTCCTAGAGCTGCTGCGGGGCAGGGGAGGAGCTATGGAGGGAGGAGAGGGGGATTTTTATTCTATTCGATTTTATTCCGTATGCAAACGCCATGCTCCGCTGCTCGTTGTTTGAGAACACAGCTCAAAGCTGACACACAGTGACAGTGGCACCTCCTAGTACCGCCTAATGACACCCCAATAATCACTGGTACCTGGGGCGGCCCGCCCTCCGCCACTCCTCTAAGTACACCACTGCTCTGGTGATATGCTCACACACAAGTTTGGCGAACTGCCAGCAAGTACGGTGCTGTTTGAAGGCATTGCAAATCCCCCATAGAGAAGTAATGGTTAATCTATTCAGAGAACACCAAACAGCAGAGAAATGTCAGTGAAATGCCCTGATGTTCGGTGGTTTCAATCAGCAGGTTTACTCAGGTGAACCCCATAGGTTTCAATGTTAAAAATATTCCCGTTTTTTATGCAATATCTAATAAACCATTTATTATTTTAATCTGCAGTAAAAGGTCTTTATTTATTTAATGATTTTTTTTGTACCTTTTAGTGATTTTTCAGAATTTTTTGGGCTAAATTCCCCCCCTTTTTTTTTAATAGCGGTTCTTCTTTTTCTGTAACAGAACTTTTTATTATCAATCATAGGATCCTATATGTAAATTCCAGACATTTTCGTTCAGTAGTTCTTTTGAAAACAGCAGGCCATGGGTTTGCAGTGGCAGCATACAGCGGCCGACTCCATGCACTTTAGGGACCCTGCAGTGAATGGTGAATTCACTGCAGGGTGGGGAAATTTTATTCCCCGAAGTGCAGGGAACTACAGAACACCAAAATGTTGGCGTCATTTCGGTGCTCTGTGAGTAACCCAATTAGTGGTGAGGTTTTTTGTTGCCCCCTGGAAAGTGAAAGCCTAGGCCTTGCCTACCCAGGATATACTTGAAAATTAGTGACATCTCAATGTTTCCTTCCTGGTAAAATAGTTTTCAAAAGTAAAAAAAAAAAAAAAAATTTTTTTTTTTTTTTTTTTTTTTTTTTTTAGGGGTGGGGCCACCCAGCGGGCCGCCGCCCCCTGGAAAGTGCCGCCCTAGGCCTGGGCCTTGTTGGCCTAGGCCAAGATACACCAGTGCCTATGAGTAAGATGCAAACCATCTTTTTTATACAGTTCCTTTCTGCTCCAATTAGAGCTATCATGGGACACAAAGCCAAATCCATGCTCCCGACACCATTCCCGAAGCCACAAATTAAATTCCCTATTGCGCATCTGCCTATATTGAATGTTATGCACAGGCAAAACTTCAGAGAATGACACAGTGGACACAATCTGCTGTATTTCACCTCCAAGAACACAAAAATCTTCCTTAATCTCAGAAACCTCATTGCTAGCCAAGTCATTTGTCCCTAGATGTACTAGAATGTCCACTTCCCCTTGCTGCTTTGCTTGTTTGACAATATTGAGAATACGTCTCTTGTCTCTAAGAGCAGTAGCCCCAGGAAGACATCTCACTAAACCACTACTCTCCAGCTCAACACCTCTTATGATAGAATCACCCAGCAACAATTGCCTTCTATCAAGTCCCACCTTTTCCTTTTTGTCCTTGGTTGCAGTCCTGCATACCTTAGGCATAGGGGATGGTGGTTCCTCAACTATGGTGTCTGAGCCTACAACCGTCTTACCACTACACTCTGAAAGTCCTCACAAAAAGACAGAAAGTCCTCACAAAAGTCCTCACAAAAAGACACAGAGAGCCCGTCTGCCACCTCTTCTGCACGCATGCGGCATCATGTGACCATGACGCCAGTGAGTTGCGCTAGAGGGGGCGGAGCTTCAGCCAGCCGGCCGCAGATTCAGATAGAACGAACCAGCTGATGCTTGATCTTCTCAGTCTTGCACAGTCTGGCACTGGCCGGCAGCCGGGTCAGTAATATTTTGTCGGGGGCAATTGCCCCATTGCCCCCTGGATCTGCCTCTGCGTTTGATATCCTGCATCATGCCTGATCTACCTCCTACTGACCTTGGCTCTGCACCTGACCCCACTTCCTGCCTGTCCTCCTGACTACCATCCTTGGCTTCGCATCTGACCTGGTTCCTCTTTGTGTCCTGGCTTCCCATATACAGTTGGTGTACGGAATTGCCGTGCTACCTGTGGATGCCTGCCTTTACCTGCCACTGGGTTCCATTCTCTGAACAGTCAACCACCCTGCTGCCGACAACAGTTCCATTTTACATTTTAATGATTGAACACACAGAAGCAAGCAGTCGCTTTAACATACATACAAGGAAACACACGAAAGCATAGACACTCATACTGAATTAAATGCTTTTATTTGTGCTTTCCGTATTTTAAATATTTATCCTTGAAAAAAATGTTACATTGTTGGAATGACATAAATATCATTGCCGTTTATCTAATTTTCTTTTCAGTATCTTTTCTCATTAAAAAACAAAATAATGGATGTTAAATTTAAAATAAAAGAATAGATAACCTTGCTTTATTAGCCAAGTACAAGATCTCAATGTAAAATGGAGAATACAAGCTTATAAACAACTACTGCAGAATACTAGCCTAAGTTTTATGGTCTTTCTTTAGTTCATAATAAACCATAATTAATAACTAAAATCATTCACTAATACCTTTGCAAAAGGTACATGACTTTTGTTCTTGTTTTTTTTAAACAAATATTTTTGGTGAAAAAAATCCGAAGGACGTGTCCTTCAACAACAATACATTTTAAAATGTTTATGAGTAGTCAAGCTTTCATAAGTGTGTTCTGAGCTTAGTACAGAAACACACAATAAAACCATGTCTGTTGCGATGATTGAAAACAGGAAGGAATTCATAAAATACATACAATGGATTAAGCGACTACATTCCTAGTGATAAATATGTATATACAAGTGCACTAAAGGATTACAGGCTCTTGAATAATTTATTGCCCGTAAATGTGTTTGTGTCTATACTACAGCAAGTATCCTAAATTAAGTTTGAGTATATAATTTTAAAAAACATATTACATTTTATAAATGAATTGTGTCAGCAATGTTTTGGTCTGAATTCAAGATAACCATATTATGATATAAACATCTGATGAATTGAAATCTAGAAAATCTGCGATTTAATTTTATAGATACAGTGGCAAGAAAAAGTATGTGAACCCTTTGGGATTACGTGGAGTTTTGCATGAATTGGTCATAAAATATGCTCTGATCTTCATCTAAGTCACAACAATTTGAAAAACAGAGTCTGCTTAAAATAATACAACACAAACATTATATGTTTTCATGTTTTTATTGAACAGAACATGTAAACATTCACAGTGCAGGGTGGAAAAAGTATGTGAACCTTTGGATTTAATAACTGGTTGACCCTCCTTTGGCAGCAATAACCTCAACCAAACGTTTCCTGTAGTTGCAGATCACACCTGCACAACGATCTGGAGTAATTTTGGACCACTCCTCTTCACAAAACTGTTTCAGTGTAGCAATATTCTTGGGATGTCTGGTGTGAATCGCTCTCTTAAGGTCATGCCACAGCATTTCAATCGGATTGAGGTCAGGACTCTGACTGGGCCACTCCAGAAGGCGTATTTTGTTTTGTTGAAGCTATTCTTTTGTTGAATTACTTGTATGCTTTGGGTCATTGTCCTGTTGCATCACCCATCCTCTGCGGAGCTTCAGTTGGCGGACAGATGGTCTTACGTTTTCCTGCAAAATGTCTTGATAAACTCTGGAATTAATTTTTCCATCAATGACAACAATCCGTTCAGGCCCTGAGGCAGCAAAGCAGCCCCAAACCATGATGCTCCCTCCGCCTTGTTTTACAGTGGGGATGAGGTTTTGATGTTGGTGTGCTGTGCCTTTTTTTCTCCACACACAGTGTTGTATATTTTTTCCAAACAACTCAATTTTTGTTTCATCTGTCCACAGAATATTTTTCCAGTAGTGCTGTGGAACATCCAGGTGCTCTTTTGCAAACTTCAAGCGTTCTGCAATATTCTTTTTGGACAGCAATGACTTCCTCCGTGGTGTCCTCCCATGTACTCCATTCTTGTTTAATGTTTTTCTTATTGTAGATGTGTCAACAAAAAAGTTAGCATGTGCCAGAGATTTCTGTAAGTCTTCAGCTGACACTCTAGGATTCTTCTTTACCTCATTAAGCATTCTGCGCTGAGCTCTTGCAGTCATCTTTACAGGACGACCACGCCTAGGGAGAGTATCAACAGTGCTGAACTTTCTCCATTTGTAGACAGTCTGTCTTACCGTGGACACATGAACATCAAGGCATTTGGAGATACTTTTGTAACCCTTTCCAGCTTCATGCAAGTCAACAATTCTTGATCGTAAATCTTCTGAGAGCTCTTTTCTGTGAGGCATGGTTCACATCAGGCAGTGCTTCTTGAAACCAGTAAACCCAAAACTGGTGTGTGTTTTTAAAGGGCAGGACGGCTTTCAGAAACACATCCAATAATATCACACTGATTGGACTCAAGGTTGGCTCACTCCTGGCTCCAATTAGCTCTTGGAGAAGTCATTAGGCTAGGGGTTCACATACTTTTCCCACCCTGCACTGTGAATGTTTACATGTTCTGTTCAATAAACACATGAAAACATATAATGTTTGTGTTGTATTATTTTAAGCAGACTGTGATTTTCAAATTGTTGTGACTTAGATGAAGATCAGAGCACATTTTATGACCAATTCATGCAAAACTCCACGTAATCCCAAAGGGTTCACATACTTTTTCTTGCCACTGTATATAGATTCAAATTGAACAGTGCTTTGTACCTCCCATCCAAAGAAAGACTCCCTGGCTCCTATTCCAAGTGAGCAGCCAATATTGGCAACTAAGTGTCACGAGTAGTGATGAGCCGAACACCCCCGTGTTCAGTTTGCATTCGAACTCGAACAATTTCAAAAGTTCGACGGCTTGCTGTCAGTGTGAGGGGCGTAAAAATTCTGTTTTTAACATACCGGAAGCGGAGCTATGAATGATCTTCAGACATCAACCAGGGGCCCAGCCGCACACTCTCAAACCGATGCAGTGTGCCTGCCTCAGTCCCACATTCTAAACATGAGCAGGCACACTGCATAGTTTGGCACCGCCCCCTCATGTGACACGCATAGCCAGGGCATGCAGCAGCAGAAAAGTCTGGAGGACAAACCCCAAAGCTTAGGATGCGGCCCTGCAGCAGAGTCAGCCTGCGTGCTTCCACTGTAGTGTAAAGGAGGACTGGGCAGAGAGGCCGAGAGAAGATTTTTAAAAGGTTTGAATAAAATGAGGGAGGGGAGGGGGTGTGTGTGTGTAATGTTCTGCTCGGGGGTGTAATGTTCTGCTGGGGGTGTAATGTTTTGCTGGGAGGGGTAATGTTCTGCTGGGGAGGTGTGTGTGTGTAATGTTCTGCTGGGGGTGTGTGTGTGTGTGTGTAAAGTTATGCTGGGGTGTGTGTGTAATATGCTGCTGGGGTGTGTGTAATGTTCTGCTGGGTGTGTGTGTGTGTGTGTGTGTGTGTGTGTAATGTTCTGCTGGGAGATTTGAGTAAACTGATATCGGTACATTACCGTGAGGTTTATTGCTGTGGAGCTCTGTGATATGCTCATACACACTGCACATTACTGTGAGTTTTATTGTTGTGGAGCTCTGTCATACGCTCATACACACCGCACATTACTGTGAGTTTTATTGCTGTGGAGCTCTGCCATACGCTCATACACCCCGCACATTACTGTGAGTTTTATTGCTGTGGAGCTCTGTCATATGCTCATACACAGCGCACATTACTGTGAGTTTTATTGCTGTGGAGCTCTGTCATACGCTATATGAAATTAATTTAAGGGGGGGAGGGGTGAAAGTAATTAAAGGGGAAAAATGAATTAAGGGGGAGTGAATTGAATTAGAGGACGAGGACGCTGCTGCCAGTCTGCTTCTGGAGACCTGGAGTCAGACAGTGGACCACAGCAACAGAGTGAGAGTTGTAGGTAGCAGGATCACAGGGGAACACTGGGAGTGGCAGGCAGTTTGAAATATGTGGGTATATTGACACAGCAAGACCAGGGGGCACCACCAGGCCACATTGCAAATTTGTGCAGTGCCTGGTGCCCCTCCTATGCCACATTGCCAAAGGAGGGGACCACACACTCTGTAGATTGGCCCTGTGGCACAGAAGGGGTACCAGGCACAGCATAGATTGGCAATGCGTGAGGACTAGGGATGAGCCGAACACCCCCGTATTCGGTTCGCATTCGAACTCAAACAATTTCAAAAGTTCGAGTTCGAACTCGAACCGAACTCAATGCAAGTCAATGGGACTCAAAAGTTTGATTTTTAGAGTGCCCTCCAAGAGGGCATATATGCCAGATATTTGCCATAAAAGGTGTATGGGGTCCGGGTAGTGCCCTGGGGGACAGGAAACAAGGACAAAATGTTTAAAAAAAGACGTTTTTAAAGGAACAGTGAGTTTTCCATAAAATAAGGGATAAAAATAAAAACAAAAAATTCCTTCAAATATCGTGCCTAGGAGGTCCCCATAACCTGCCCGTGAAGTGGCGGATTTGTGGGAAGTATAGAAACATTGCCATCAGAGACCCACACACTACACCTAGCCACCCTTAAGGGGTTAAAATGCACAGGGACTGGCTACTATCCTGTTAGATGAGGGAATGTATTATATGTATTAAAGCAAGGTATATATGACAATGGATAGTCAGAGACTCTAGGGACTCAGCTTGTACGCTTTATGATAGACATTTCTAACACAATAATTGTATGCTCACATAGGCCTTTCAGGAGAGGTACATGACATACAAATACTGGAATATTACGTTTAAATCTAAGGAGTGTGATAAAGATTTTATTAAGCCCTTGATGACAAATGACGTTACACCTACATCATTAATGATTGGCTTTACAGAGCCTTGGTCCTTAAGGGGTTAAACAGCATATCAGAGGATCATATAGTAGAAATGAACACTTCTTAGAATTCAGAACAAGCACAGTGTTTGTTCATACATGTGCAGGCCACATCTAGTCTGCAGGCAATGTATCAAATATGTATCAAATTAATGAGACCAGACTAATTTTTAGAAGCACATGTTATTTCCAAACACTAATTAAACACCTGTTGTTTACGCCTTTTGAGAGCACAGGTCATTTAGAGGTGAGAATCTTTGTACCTAGACATTAGGTAGTTTTTTAATTCAATTTCTAATAAACCATTGCTTATAATATTCTGCAGTAAAGAGTCTCTTTATTTCTAGATTTTTTAGTATTTTTTAAGCATTTTTTATACTTTTTTAAAAAAAAATAATTTTTAGAACTCGAACCGAACACGCCAAAAAGTTAGAAGTTCGCGAACTTTCGAACTGCCAATGTTCGAGTCGAACTCCGAACTGATCGAACCGAACAGCTCAGCCCTAGTGAGGACACCAAACACTCCCGATTGGCATGGCACGGATTGGGTGGAGGGGGCACCAAAACACAACTTTGCCTGAGTAAACAAAAATGCTTGCACCGGCCCTGGATACCACACACAGACATATACGTATATATCAACACGCAGATATATATATATACGTATACACCCACCCACAGACCTCAGACCATATATACACATACGCACATGGCATGTGGACAATCTCAACTAAATGCGCCCCCCCCCATTTGGCTGATCCCTACAGAAGAAATGTTGAACCCGACAGAGCAGAGAATATATATATTATTCTCTGCTCTATCGGGTTCAGCATTTCTTCTAGAGGGATCAGCCAAATGGGGGGGGGAAATTAGTTGCCAAAATGTGTGTGTAATACAAGTCTGGATATATATAATTATAAGAATATACAGTAGATATATATCTTATCTATATATATATATATATATATATATCATACCTGACATTACCTTCCCCTATAAAGTTGCTAAAAATATACACACAAAAAAAAAACCCACTGCCTGAGACCCCACGCAGCCCACATGCCACCCCCCTCTACCTGGCTGAATGTATCTAATATATATAATTAAATACATTTAGCCAGGTAGAGAAGAAAAAAAAGGTTTTATTTTATGTTCCCAGGGACATTTAAAAATGTCCTCGGATTTTTTTTTTTTTAGAAATGTGTCACCTTACCTGAGCCTGGTGGTCGGTGTGGGCTCCCTGGATCCTGGTTGTGGGGGGGTCTGCCGTGGCCGCAGGTGCAGTGGCTCCCTCCCTGCGCTGCCGGTCTCTGCCACATGCACCCGGCGGCTCAATGCTCCTCAAGGGGATCCTTGGGAGGCCCCTGCAGGTTGCCCTCTACAGTGCCTGATTAGAGGGCCGTGTCTGCCTGATGTTTTAGTAACAAGAATGTTTTATCCCATAGGCTTCAATGTTAAAAATATTCCTGTTTTAAATCAATATCTAATAAACCGTTGCTTATAATATTCTGCAGTAAAGAGTCTCTTTATTTCTAGATTTTTTATTATTTTTTAAGCATTTTTTATACTTTTTTCAATCTTATTTTTTTTTCAAACTCGAAACGAACACGTGGAAATGTTCGAAGTTCGCGAACTGTCGAACGGCCGATGTTCGATGCGAACTCCGAACAGATCGATCCGAACAGCTCATCCCTAGTCACGAGCAGCGTCGGATATAAAAAAGGAAACTCGATGATGCAGTCTTTGGGAACCTATGCGTTGCAAACACCAATAACCGGCTGGTTGATGTTACAGCACGGTCACTGGGTGATCAAGTCACCAAGAGACGATCGAAATCCTAAAATGTAGTGTAATCAATAATTAGCGTCTTCGACAAGTAAGGTATTACAAACTGTTAGCGCCAATTCCCGCTTGACATGCAAGGCAAAATTTTAGCTACACCAAAAAGCTGGGTCTAATTGATTCCGCATTTTCAAAATCATTTAGTACCCCCTAAAATCCCCCCCATGAATCCCACACTCACCACTCATCCAACGTCAAGTATGGTGGCTGGTGGCCCGATCCACCGCTTCTAGGAGCAGAATGAGATTGGGAACAAAAAGTCCCAAGTCTAAATCCAAGATCCCTCCGCCGAGCTGCGCGATCTCAGGAGAGTGAGATCCCGCCGGGCTATGGACTCCAGGAGGTGATACTTGCGGTGGTGTGTAAGCGCTACTGTGAATATCCCAGTGGTTAACGCTGCATTCCGGGGCAAGGTAGCACCTGCCCTGGAATGTCACGCTAAACTGGGGGCCCTACGTGGAAACCTGCAGGTGCAGATTTTCCCCATTACATCCCCCATTTTAGAGCACTCTAGGAAATTGGGCCTAGGGCGAACGCTCTTTAGGAAGAATACTCAAGTGGATACTCAGCATCCAGTATCTTCTTTTACACTCGTCAGGGTGCGTCGCTTCTTGATGACAGAATGATCTAAATTGCTGTCCAGCATATGCGCATGTACGCAGACCGAAATGCTGGTAAACGAGGGGGTGGTCATCGTGGACATGGATAGAAGGGATCTGTAGGGCCCGGAGAATGAGGCCTGTGACACCAACTTGGTCGGTTACGGTGTTATAGCAGGTCAAGTATCTGAAGAGAGCTCGCGACTGGTGGTGAATACGTGGTTCATGGTTGTCCCAGGGTGAGGGACATTACACTAAGTCACTAAATACTGCTGCTCCACTCACAAGCACTAATGACTTGCTTGCTAATTGCAATTTGGGTTGTATTGTCTATTATAGTATCTGTTTTTACGAACGATTGTTTTCTCAGGAGGTGAGTGCCTTATTGCTAACAAAGTCATATGGAAACTGTTGTAGTTCCGGTAATTCTTATAGAAAAACTTGCACCCTTTCATGACCATGATCAAGTATACCTGATCTTCAAAAGCACCTACTGACGCCTAGATATTGAATATACTCGATGTAGTGCAATTCTGCAGCAATGCAAACAAAATTTATTTGTAAATGGGCTCCAGAACCCTAAAATTTAAACACATTAGACATGACAGATGGTGTCCAAAATTATTTGACAAGCTTTGATATCTGATTTTCCTGCACACGAACCATAAACCATGAAGTTCAAGCTATAAGGTAATGGTAGTAGCACTCTTTGGCCAGTAGAAGGAGCCCTCTCACAAAAAAAGGCTTACCTACAATGAACAAATATAGAGGAACCCCTCTATATATATTTACTCTGTAATAGATGGTCTTTTTTCTGTAAAATTCACTTGGTATTGAAGGGGTTAAATTATAGTACAAATGACTACCGAGAAAGTCCAGGCCTCCTATGCCCAAGTGCCAGGGCAGTTTTGTCTAGTAAATGTATCAGCAGTGAATATGTGAGCTTAGATTTTCCTGTTTTCTGCACGTCTTTAGGTATTGTGTATTCTGGACAATGATCTCTGCTAATTTAATCAAAACATGCTGTGATCCACATTAACATGCATATTGAATTTTATCACATAAAAAATATTTTATTGTTGCGTACAAACAATAAATCTCACAAATAGTATATTTTTATATGACAGAATAATTTTGAAGAAAATAGTTTTCATTAACATTTTCACTATTTGTTTTTTTATTTTCACTCAAAACATTCCTGGGATGATCTGATTAATATGACCTGAATACGCATTCTTCATCACTCTCAGTAGACTCTAATGTGACTTATTACCTTACGGATATTTCAACAGCAATCCTCTGCCATGGAAGTTAACTGTTTTGTCTATCCTAAGGATAAGCCAGTTTGCTGTTTTTGTAAGATATTATTAGACAGTCATAGTAAAATCTAGGGTTTCGTAATGGATGGAAAGGGATTCTTTATGCTGGTTTAGGAAGAATGTCATAATCGGGATATTTTTCAGCGTTAATTTATATACAGTTGTGTTCAAAATTATTCAACCCCCACTGAAATTGAGTGTTTTGGCCAGTTTGACATTGATTTTGATCATTCAGTCATCTTGCTTACAATTAAATCAAAGAGGCACGTGTAGGTCAGACAAATATAACATAACATTTATAATGAAATAACCACAAATGTCTTTTCTGTGCTCACATCATTATCAGTTTTATTCAACCCCCAAGTGACATTCAATCTTAGTACTTAGTACAAGATCCTGTTACAGTTATAACAGCTTTTAAACGTGAAGCATAGCTTGACACAAGTGTCTTGCAGCGATCTACGGGTATCTTCGCCCATTCGTCATGGGCAAAAGCCTCCAGTTCAGTCACATTCTTAGGCTTGCGCACTGCAACTGCTTTCTTTAAGTCCCACCAGAGGTTCTCAATCGGATTTAAGTCAGGTGACTGTGATGGCCACTCCAAAAAGTTCCAGCATTTAATCTGCAACCATGCTGTAGTGGACTTGGAGGTATGCTTGGGATCATTGTCCTGTTGAAAGGTCCAACGTCTCCCAAGCCTCAGGTTTGTGACGGACTGCATCACATTGTCATCCAATATCTCCTGGTACTGAAGAGAATTCATGGTACCTTGCACACGCTGAAGCTTCCCTGTACCTGCAGAAGCAAAACAGCCCCAAAGCATGATTGACCCCCTGCCATGCTTCACAGTAGGAAAGGGGTTCTTTTCTTCATAGGCCTTGTTCTTCCTCCTCCAAACATAGCGTTGATCCATGGGCCCAAACAGTTCTAATTTTGTTTCATCAGTCCACAGAACACTATCCCAAAACTTCTGTGGTTTGTCCACATGACTTTTGGCATACTGCAGTCGACTCTTCTTATTCTTTGGAGACAGCAAGGGGGTGCGCCTGGGAGTTCTGGCATGGAGGCCTTCATTACGCAGTGTGCGCCATATTGTCTGAGCTGAAACTCCAATACCCACATCTGACAAATCTTTTCTCAGTTCCTCAGCAGTCACACAGGGACTTTTCTCCACTCTACGCTTCAGGTAGCGCACAGCAGTCGAAGTCAGCATCTTCTTTCTGCCACGACCAGGTAGCGTTTCAACAGTGCCCTTTGCCTTGAATTTGCGAATGATGCTTCCTATGGTCTCTCTTGGTATGTTTAACATCTTTGCAATCTTCTTATAGCCATTGCCCTTCCTGTGAAGAGTAATCACCTCTTCTCTTGTCTTCCTGGACCATTCTCTTGACTTCACCATGTTTGTAACCACACCAGTAAATGTCTAGAAGGAACTGAGTATCACAGTAATTTTAAAGCTGCCTAATTGGTGCTTATTATGCTTTATTGCTGCTCCGTGACATCCACAGGTGTTTTCAATACCTGATTGAAAACACTTGAATGAACCTCTGTTCTTCAGAGTGGTAGTCTTTAAGGGGTTGAATAATTGTGTCAATGAAGAATTCACAAAAGAAATATTTACTACTGTAATACAAAACCAATTGATGTAATTTTAGTTGCATATGGTTCTTTAAAAAGTCCTTGTAGGATTTCATTCTGAATACAATTACAAATGTACACTAAATTCCCTAAAACCCTTTACAGCATTGGGGGTTGAATAATTTTGAACACAACTGTAGATCACATTTTATAAGATGCTGCTGTTATGAAACCAAAACAGTGAAAAATATGCTATTTTAACAAATTTCATAAATGTCACCAAAGTTCCATATAGAGTACATATTTTTGAAAGTAGACACTACAGGGTATTTTTCTTGATTTTTGACATATTATCATCATCTTCTTGCATTGTTTAAAGTAGGGATCTCAGACTCTGGCTCCACAGATGTTTCTGAACTACAACTCCCACAATTCTCTGGCCATCTATTGCATTGAAATACTTCTGGGAATTGTAGGCCACCAACATCTGGAGGCCTGGAGTTTGAGATTCTTGGTTTAAGTATGATTCCCCCACTGTACATTTCTTGCGCCATCTTCCAACTCAGCCCACATGCACCCCGATACTTCTTGTACTCTGCTATTTACCCTCACCTATTGTGTCACCACACTCCTCTTTGAATGTAAGCTCTTGAGCACGGTCCTCCCTCCTACTGTATTGTGTGTTTAACTTGTATGTATAATTGTAATTCTGTCTCACCCATTGTACAGCGCTACAGAACTTGTTAGCTCTTTATAAACACTTGTAACTGTAACTGAAGTGGATATTATTTTTTTCAACAGAACCAAAACAAACAAACTTTACAGTGCATTTTTTAAATGCAGTTTATGTACCAGCTCGGACTTAATTTTCTCCGGGAATCAGGTGCATTTCCCATGTGATGTAGCTGTGAGATAACGCAACTTCCACATTTTTAACCCACTCACTACCAAGACTATACTCAATCTGAATTCCGTCTCCTGCAAACAAAATTCATTTGGATTTGGACTCCAGAAAGTGCCTCCAAAGTTTTAACACCTCAGGCATGATACCAAAGGTGCAAACGAAGCTAAACAACTTCAAATCAGTTTTTTTATTTCTTGAAGAAAAATTGGACCCAAGCTGTATTATGGAGATGCAGTAGCACTATTTGGCCAGGAGATGGTATCACTAAATGCATGCACCCAGTGACCCATCAAGAGTAAAATATTTTTTTAACCTTTTTTGCCGCGGGGCGTACTATGCCAGTCCAGTGGCGGGTGGGACTTATCAACACATGCGGCATAGCATTGCCAATGGTATCTATGGGCTGCGTCAGGTTTGACCACCATGCGTCAGGAGTCAATCACTGCAGCAGGACGGCCCTAACCCAGGCCGTCCCCCTGCAGCCAGGGCTGAATTTGAATCTCCGGAGCCTGTAGGCACAGAAATGTGGAGCATCCCCCCCCCAAAAAAAATGCCAAAATGACTTTTAAAATTTTCGTTTTGTGTCAAATGAAAAGGTAAAAAAAAACATTTTAAAAAAACTGAAAACAGTTTCTCTCTGTGCTCAAATCAGAAGGGGCAGAATCTTTTGCCTTAGTTGATTTAGTGCAGTGGCATTGTTTGTGTATATATTGAAAAGCATATTGCCTCTGCTGTAGAACAGAGAAAAAAATAAATTTAGCAGTTACTTTTTTACCTTTTTTATTTGTACACGTCTGGCCAGGTCATGTCTGGTATCATTGTAAAGACCAGACTATGACCTTTCCAATGACACCTGACTTAACCTTGTGCGGTGTACGATTCAGAGATGCTGGGTCCCAAAGTCCCCCTATCTCTCCTCACTGCAGTGCCACGGTCTAGGTTTTAGATGAAACAATGTGTTACATCATCAGCTCTACACTTGCTGGCAGTGTGGGACATGAGAAGGTGAGTTAGTGCAGCATCACTGTTCACTTTAGAATTGTAAACTGAATAATAGTGCTACATTTGAAAAAAAAGAGAAAAATAATATTTTATTATTTTTACATAAATCAAACCTGCTTAAATTTGGGCCTTTCCAATGATACCTCATATGTTTTGGAACCCAGAAGCAGGGTGCCGCGATCGGAGGGAGGTGGCTGCGGGCGGACATTCAGGGAACGCAGAAACGGGTATGTATCAGCCTGAGTGTGGCTCGGGGTCACCATTTTCGCCACTGAAATTTAACCCCGAGCCACCTAGGGCATACCGCCAGGGAGGTTAAAATTTGTGCATATTTGCCATTGTTTCTTTACTCAGTGGTGTATTGTTGCATGGGCCATCTAGGCCTGGGCCACAGGAAGCAGGCTGTAGAGTAGTGTTTCTCAAACCTGCCCACATGACCCACTGACAGGCCAGGTTTGCGAGCTTTTCAGGGACAGCACAGGTGTTATTATTTGCTGCTCAGAGATGGCAGGATTCAGTCTGCATTTCCCAAAGGTGATCTGCAAAATCTGGCCTGTTAGAGGGTCCTGAGGACAGGTTTGACAGGAAACATTGCTGTAGGGGATATATTTGATTAATTCATTAACAAGCAATAGAGAATGCATTTGGAGGGAGAAGCTTACAAAGTACATGATTCCCTTATTTTTCAATAAGACACTTATTTAAGTGGTCTTGCATACGTGAGGTTTGCAGGTGTATAAAAGTGAAGCCATAAAGAGCCTGCAGCTAGTCTTTAACCTATGATAAATGTTTCAGACACCGTTTGGAGTAAATAAGAGGGTCTGCTTACCTTCTAAATAAAATCTTCTTTATTCAGGAGTGGCCCGGAGAGGTTGTGAATATTTGCCTTAATTTCATGTTATTTATTTATTTATTTTATTTATTTATTTTATTTGCAAAGGATGTTGTGAAGAGTGTATGATACTGAGGGCTTGAGGGCAGATGAATTTGGTGTGCTTAGGCAGCAAAAAGCATAAGTAGACTCTATGCTGCAACTTCAGGGATCCGTTCTGTTCCATCACCGAAATCGCCCCATAGAGGATAATGGTGTCTTCTATTCACAGAACGCCAAGCTGCACTGAAATTCCGGTGAAATGCCTTGGTTTGAGTGTTTCAGTTCGACAGATTTAAACAGACAAATCCCATAGGATTCATTTTCAGCAAAAACCCTTTTTATTTTTTAAAAGACCTTTTTGTATTTCTTGTGTTTTTTCCAACAGTTTTGTTTTTCTTATTTTTTAAAAGCCTTTTTTTATTTTTGAACTGGCCTTTTTATTCTTTTTTTAATTCTTTTTTTTAATGACTTTTTTATTATTATGGACACATTTTATTGATTTATACTCCTATTAGGAGAATAAGGGTCTTCCATTTATTTTTGTGCAGTTCAACAGAATTTAAGGCACAAATTAATTCGATATTTAATTCGGCGGAATTCTGCAGGTATTGGTGCACTTTGACAGTTTTCACCGACGTCAAATAACTGCTTCGGTGACTCCAATTTTGGAAAAATATGGTGACCTTTCACTAAATAGTGAATTCGCTGGACGTTTGGCGAATTGGAATCACCAAGATGTGGCAAAATGGGCCAAAACACAAAGCACCGAAATAATAAGTATTCCTGTGTTATTCTATACTTTGTGGGTCACTTCCTGGCGATTCAGTAGCCAGGCAACAAGGATGCCTGTCAATTTTTTTTTAAAAGAATGCATCATTAAATTCAGCTCATACGATATTTACATAACTTACTTTACGAAAGGAAAATACCTTTTTAAATATTACAGACTAGCGCGGCACCGTCCTTTGTCACTTTTGTCACTTAGTAGCAATTTGTTTTATACTATTAACACTAAAATTGCATCTGTCATATGTTTAGTATAGAGAGTTAGCCAAAGTGACAGAAAAGCCCAAGAAGGGTCAGTTATCCTGTAAATATTTTTCAATGTGATCCTGGGCTCAGTGCCACAATGATTTTCGCATTTCTAGCGGGGAGGCTGTCTTTTAGATGTTTACAGATGTCTGCTAAGTGCTAACATCTCACTTTAAAAGCAGAGCTATAACATGAGGTTGTATTTCAAAGGAAACACACAAAACACAACTCAAGCCGAAAATTAAAAAGAAGAATAAAGATCTAAATAAGATTCTGGAATATTTCTGAAAGTTCCTGGACGTTTACTCTCCCGTTGGACCACAGCCTAGAAACCTAAAAATATCTATTTCCCTGTCAGTTATAGAATTATTTGGAGTAATATGAAGCATCCACCTAACATAATGACTGTAGCTAGCGGATTATAAAATCTTGTAGAAACTCACTTAAGGAGTTATTCACAAAGTACCGAACTTGCCGCCGAAGGGCGCCAAACTGTGCTGTTCACAAAGTTGTTAATTCTATAAATACTGGCGAATTGGCAGCGAAATACGGTACAGTTCGCCGCAGTTCAGTTTTCTTCAACGGTATCAAAATTGTCCCATAGAGAAGTAATGACTCGTCTATTCACAGAATCCCGAACTGCACCGAAGTGACAGCGAGATGCACTGATTTCACTGCTCAACAAACAAAATCCTTTTTTTTGTTTCCTTAATGAAAGTAGTTAAACTTGACTAATTTCGGGTCGAAAAAAACGAATCTGGTAATAGATTTTTTTTATTAGCTCTAGTTTCGGAGATACACAACTTATTCTTCCATATACAATTATAGTGAAAAGCAAATTTCAACAGTATTATATTTTACTACTACGATGTAAATGAAAGTTATTTTGATTCAATCAATCGTAAATTACACAAAATAAAAACATACAAAACGACAAAAACATAGAGGAATTGAAATTACTACCTGAAATACAGAAATAGTGCCCTACAAATGAGTGCGCCTTCTCTTTGCTTGCCGCCTGTACTCCTGTTCTGGGGCATCTCTTGTCAATGTCCAACAGTAGTCTGCAAGCATGGCACAGTTCCACCGACCCAGATATCTTCGTTCCATTGTTGAAATGTCTTGGTGGAACCGCTCACCATGCTCATCACTCACTGCACCGCAGTTTTCTGGGAAGAAATCTAGATGAGAGTGAAGAAAGTGCATTTTGAGGGACATGTTGCAGCCTAAGCGATGGTACTTGTCTAGAAGGTTGTTCACAAGATCAACATAATTTCCAGCCCTTCGGTTACCCAAGAAACCATGCACAACACTTTTAAAGGCTTCCCAAGCTGGTTGCTCATTGCCCTGGAGGACTAGCTCGAAGTTTTCATCCACAAGAAGTTCACGAATTTGAGGACCAATGAAGATTCCTTCCTTAACTTTAGCCTCACTCAGCCGTGGAAATTTGTCTCTCAGGTACTTGAAAGCCCCTCCATCCTTGTTCATTCCCTTTACAAAGTTCTTCATAAGGCCGAGTTTGATGTGTAAAGGGGGCAGAAGAATTTTGCTTCGATCAACCAGAGGACTGTGTTGGACGTTCTTTTCCCCGGGTCGCAGAGTTTCCCTTGGAGACCAGTCTTTTCTGTTGTAGTGTGAGGATCTAGCCCGACTGTCCCACTCACACAGGAAACAGCAGTACTTGGTGTATCCCAACTGCATGCCCAGCAATATTGCAATCACCTTCAGGTCTCCACAGATCTGCCATTGGTGGTCTTTGTACTTAATTGCTTCCAGAAGTAATTTCATATTGGCATATGTTTCCTTCATATGTACAGCATGGTCTACAGGAATTGAAGGAAGAGAATTGCCATTGTGTAGCAAAACAGCTTTTAAACTAAGCTTTGATGAGTCTATGAATAGTCTCCAGTTCTGTGGCTTGTGCTCCACATTCAAAGCTGTCATCAAACCATTCACATCACAGCAGGCAACTAGGTTATTACCGTTTTTAAAATATGGAAGCAAATCTTTCTGCCGACTCCTGTACACTGACACTTTAACATTACGTTCTAGAAGATTCCACTGTTTGAGCCTAGAACCTAGAAGCTCGGCTTTGTCTTTTGGTAGGTCCAGGTCTCGAATTAAATCACTTAGTTCACCTTAGGTAAGTCTGTGTGGCTCACACAATGACTCAGGTGCGAAATCAGGATCCTGTGATGTCAAAGCTTCACGGTATGGGTATGATGTCGCCTCCGTACTGTCTTCATCTGAGTCCAGACTGTACTCCTCTGGTGGGATAGGTACATGGAGATTGTCCCCATGTGGCACTGGTCGGATAGCTGACGGGATGTTGGGGTATTTCATGCCTAACTTCTTCTTTCTTGATATACTTTCTTAATAGGAGGTACCATGCAGAAATAGCAGTTATCTACATGATTTGTCGGCTCTCTCCAACTCATAGGGATGCCAAAGGGCATTGAACGTCCGTTTTTACGGATCCATCCACGTAGATTCACAGAACAAGAATTGCAGCAAAAATGAGGTGCCCACGTTTTGTCTTGATCCCCTACTTTCATACCAAAATAATGGTGGTAAGCTGTCTTCACGAGTGGAGTCATAGGGCGTTTCTGGGCGGCAAATGTCACATCCTCACATACATAACAAAAATTGTCAGATTTGTTTAAGCAATGACGTGGCATCCTGGCTTTTCAAGTTAAGTTGACCACAAAATAAACCTGCAAACAATGAAAGGAACAACACTATGACATTCACTCCAAGCAAGCTGTAAACATACAATGAACTAAAACAAGTTGTTAATGAACAAAAAAAAGATCTACAATGACTCTTCATTCCCGCTCTCAGGTTTGCCAACCCCTATATTTGCTTTACGTACTACCTTGAATAGCCGCTGGAAGCGCCACACGCTTCATTTCATATACATATCCTAAAACATCATGTAGCGCTGTGTTAAAAATCTTGCTGTGGCAGTACCTATTTTTGGCCACAAGATGGAGACTATCGCGATCAGAGATACTGGACATTGGGACTACAATGCCCGGCATGCTTTGCAAGAGGACAGGAAGTGGGTGGGGACTGGAGACTTACATCCTCTGCCTCGTGGAGAAAGTTCCAGAGCGCGCCAGGGAAGGAAAGAGAGCAGACGCATTGAAGAGATCACGAGAGGGCCTAGGCCAGAGACCAAGAGAGACCTGTTGGTCCAGAGAGGATCACCTAATCTGAAGAGAAGGAGATCCACCGGAATCCAGACATGCTGCAGACCGGAGGAATCGAACGGAGAGCAGGCGGTGAGCTGGATGAGCTGTGTGGAGTCAGACAACGGATCCGGCCGCTAGTATCCCCAGTCAAAATCGGGTGGAGAGACGTCCTGGGTCAGTGGAGCTTAAAGAAATCGTCGGATGGGTGAGAGGCCTCCAAGGCTGTTTTATGATTAAAGGACGCTCTGCTGTTTTCTTTTTAAAGTCCACAGGGCCCCAACTGACTAGTCGAAGACCTTCCTTTAATAAACTCACTGGCCAGTTGAACAGTACCCGGGTACCACACACACATATACACCTTTCACATTCTGGGACTTAACTTGTGCAGGACTCATTTCCTTCTATGAATCGGAACAAGGGGTTAAAAGATAAAGATACGTTCCGAATATATTTTTCTCTTTTCCGCTGCGCGTTTACCGTAATACGAAGGGATTGTATGTTTGGGGTTTTGCTACGTGTCCCCTTTTTCTGAACTATCGGGAAATTGCATTGCTTTTATGTTCGGTTGCGAATATTTTATTTTCCGAAATACGAAGCCTCGTGTTTCGTTTCTTTTTTTTCTACGCGTTTTACCGGGATACGAAAATACTGTAATAATATCTGTGAATACCGTGTTTCAACATCTGCTCAAATATTTTAGTAAATTATATAAATATAAAAACTCACAACTGTGTTGGAGTATATTTATTCCCTAGTGCGGGGAGACTGACCCGTGGTTCATTTTCAGCGGCTCCTCCGGGAGTGAGCGCTACAATCATAAATGGACTATATCTCGGAAAAGAGAGCTAACTCAGCGTTTTAAATGTCATATTGGTTTTTAACATACTCAAATCAATACGAAATAAGTAATTTCAAGTCAGAAACATTTTCATTGTTGAACAGTGATTTTCGGTGATTCCGTTCGACATGTTTAAACAGACGAATCACTAAGGATTCAGTGTAAAAAAAGTAATAGTAATTTTAAAAAAAAAAATTTTTTTATTATTTTCAAAAAGCCTTTTTATTTTTTTATTTTTAGAACACCTGTTTGTATTTTTTATATTTCTTAGACAAAATTTTTGTTTCCTAATTTCTTTTAAATAATTTTTTTCTTTTCTATTATTTGGACACATTTTAATAATTTTTTTATTGATTTAAATGCTTATAAGAATAGGAAAGTTCTGTTTTCTTTAGCAGCTCGGTGTATTTCGCCAAGACCAGCTCGCCGCTCTTTAGCGCTCTTCAACGACGTTCGCCAACTTTTTTCATAAGACTTCGGCGACTCCATCTCTGCTGCACTACGATGACCCTACGGAGAATAGTGAATTCACCATAGTTTCGCCAAAATGGAATCGCCGAAGTGCACCGAAGTGAAAAGCACCATAGAAAGCCCCAGCAAGCGCAGCCAGACCGAAGGAAAGCAGAAAAAACGCTGCGTTCAGCAAAGAAAAAAAAGCCTCTTTGCTTTAAAATAAATTAGGAATCCAAACATTTCACCAAAAAAATCACGAAAAATGCCTAAAAACTCCTAAAAATAAAGAGTCTTTTTCCTGCAAGTGAAAAGAATAAACTGTTGAATAAATATTTAATAAAAACTGTGAATATTTTTTACATTGAAGCCTATGGGATTCGCCTGTTTAAAGCTGTTGCAGGAAACCACCATCAGGGCATTTCAGAGCTGTTCTGCATTCTCTGAATAGATTAACCATTACTTTTCTATGGGGAATTTCACTGTAAGCTCTCGAGCAGGGTCCTTTCTCCTACTCGTCTGTGTGTGCAATGTGTATGTATATTTGTTATCCTGTCTCTCCCTTTGTACAGCACTATAAAAGCTTGTAACTGTAACTGCCGCGAATCACACCAAACGGCACCATGGCGCTGTCCATGGCCTGTGGTGCTGAATACAACAGTAAATTTAGATTTTTCTATTTTTACATGATACATGGTCATATTTGGTATCATTGGAAAGGCAACATTCTGAACATTCCAATGATACCTCACTTTACATTGTGCGGTGTAAATATTAGGGACACAGGATTCCAAAGGTTTCTAATACATTGTGCCATCGCCTCCGCACTTGCTGAGAACCTGGCAAATGACATGGTGAGTTAGTACAGCATCATTGTTCACTTTATACAGTAATTGAAAAGTGACCAATAGTGCTGCAAAGGAATAAAAAAGATAAAATGAGAACATTTTATTTTTACTTATTTATTTTTTTACTTTTGCATACAACCTGGTCATGTCTGGCCATACACTGACCTTTCCAATGATACCTTGCTTGATCTTCTATCTACTATGTTTTTGGAGATACGGGGGTCCAAACACCCCTGTGTCTCCTATATAGGGAATTCCCTGCCCAGCCGGGGGTGGTCCCATTTCTGACATCATCATGCCCATGCACAAAGATGTAAGCGGGCTGGGGAGTTTGCAAGGTGTGGTCTGACTTCCAGGAAGTCAGACAACCATGAGATTTTCCCAAGAGTTTAAATTGGAAGTATTCCTGCCTGCTGGTGTGGCATGCAATCTCACCCTGCTGCATTTCTTTGGTTGTATGGGCAATTTCAACTTGACTGCAAACAACTTTTCAATTATAAATAGTTATAAACAAAGTATTACATAGTATTACTCAAGTTGAACAATTAGTATGCGAGAGGCACACAAATGGGATGACACAGGGCTTGAAATACATTGTATTTTGGGTACTTGTTTGCTTAACCCATTCACTACTAAAAGGCATAGGGACAAAGAGGATCTTGCATCCAAATACCTAGTGCATACAAAAAGCTCAGGCTTTGGGAAGGACTAAATCCTTGCACAAATAGGGCTGAAATGGCTCTCTAAGGACTTCCCCAGAGGGGGAGAGGAAGCGAGGAACTCAGAGTAGAAGGGCAATTTAAATAACATTAAGTGGTCACACTGTCCAGTAACCCTTTAACCTCCCTGATGGTTATCCCGAGTGTGTCTCGGGGTTAAATTTCACCGCTGAGATCCCTGCGCTCCCTCGCTGATCTCTGCAGCCTCCTCCAGCGATCACAGCGTTTTACTTCCTGGATTCCTTCTCGCGAGGATGGAACCAGGAAGTATAAGGTCGCAGTTGCCAGAGGAGACAGCTGGGGACATCGAGGGAGCGCAGGGAGAGGTGATGTATCCAGTGGCATCCCGAGTGTTGCTCGGGGTTGCCGCTTCCAACATAGGAATTTAACCCCGAACCACACTCGGGAATACCGATTGGGGGGCAAAGAAAAAAAAATAGACCTCTTTTAGATGCGTTTTTTCACAAAAAGTTGACCGACAGCGAGGGTAAATGAAAATACTTTATGATATGATATGATTATATTGGTATTTCCCAGCTTCCATCAGGTTATAGATATTTACTGGAACTTTTTATGAATAGATATTTTATGAATAGATATTTTTACATTTAAATATTATTTTGTGGCTGCTACTAGGACTCCATACATCATCAGGTTTATTGACTAAAGGGTGAAGTCAGGAGAATTGGCAGGAGAAGTGAAAAATCTAGGTCAAAATGGCCAAACCAGAAAAATTCACCCATTTACCTCACTTTCCAAATCAGCTACTTCTTCTACATTGTTCTCTTCTCCTGCCAATTCTCCAGACTTTACCCTTTTGTGAATAGACCTGCACGTCTTGAGAGAACTTGCTAGGGAACGTAGGAAGGTGTGCTGCACAGACATATCCATCGTTACCATCACTCAGATCATACTAAACTTCGGCAGACAGATGAGTGCATGCAACTAAATGGACAGACCAACTTGAAGTGAAAGCATGCCTTTCTTTTACGACTACTGTCAGTAAAGGGATAGACTTTTGGTGTCAAATTACTGCAGAAAAAAGAATTTGGTATGATGGGCCCAACCAAAGGTGAATATGAAAAATTTACATTATTTGACAGAGGAAACAAAGGCACTAATTATCCACAGGAAGGGCACTCTGTACAAACAGGTAAGCTTCAAAATGAAACATTCCCAGTTTATGATAATTATGTTCTCTTCTTTGTTTTCATAGACTGATAATTTGAGACGTTAAAATCACCAGGAAGCCATTAATTGGAATTCTTCAATAAAAATAAATTGCATTGAAGTGCAAAATGAGTTATAAAAGCAAATATACTGCACTGTAAAGTGAACTCGCTCAGAAAATTTATGAAATTATATGCATTTGTTAAACTGAATACAATTACATTTTTATATACTCAAATTAATAATGACCTAATAACATAGTAAGTAGAGAATTATTGTAGAAACTAAATTTTTTTGCAATGACTGGAGAAATGGAAAAAGATTTATGTTATTAAACATATACTTCAAGTTTCATTTGTCTCTTGTTATATCTCACTTTGTCATCTCATGTTAGATGTCCCTTTACCTTATATCTAAATGTTTCTTTATTTTTCTTGCATCTATGCTTAAAGGGGTACTACCTAAAAATGATGGGCCCTATTCCAATGTTGGCATTAAATGGCAGACGCCAATGCAAACCCTGAGCGACTGTCGTTTGCCATTAGCGCCTGCGATTTAACATCCACACCCTCTCTCAGCAGCTCCAGTCGTAATCCTGGTGAGGCGGTAAGAGATAACACAAACAACGCTCTGCACCATGGGCGTTAACTGCTCTGGGAATCCATAGGAGTCCATGGAGATAGGATGAGAGTGGGAGTGAATGAGATGCGGCCGGGCAGCGAAGTGATACAAGGAGGTACACTGGGCACTATTTGTTCCTAGTGTACCTCTCCAATGGAGCAAGAAATAGGTGAATAGCGCTGCTCTCTGCACCAAGGGATCTAAGGATGTAGATACTCGAGTATACCGCTAGATTTTGGTGACAATAATTTACCTTCAAATTGGAGGGGTCGCGTTATATTCGAGACATCTGCATCGCGTGTAAAAAAAACAAAAAAACTTGACTTGCTCAGGGATCCCAAGTCTCCCAGAAGTTATGGTAGTCTCCCCCAAATTGAATGTGGGCTCCCTGACGCCCCCAAACACTTCAGGAAATCCCAGATTCGGGAGAGGTGGGATCCATCACCGTCAGAGGGCATGCTTGGAATAAGCCAATCATTAAAGATGCACCCTCACCCCATGCTTTACTTATTTTTTCTGTAACAGACCTTTTTATTATCATTCCTTGGACCTCATAAGTAAATTTCAGACATTTTCGCTCAGTAGTTCCTTTGCAAACAGCATTTCACTTTTCAAACATTCAAGCAAACTGTTTTCTTAATTTATTCACTCCATTCGTCCATTTCCGGCGGCTGAAGGCGCGTGTGATCGGCTCCTGCTCGGGTTTTTGCAGCGTGTTCGGCGTGTTAATCCAGATGTTTTTGCGGGTTTCGGTGTGCGTTTGCCCTCGTTTTGCGGTGAGTTTTCGGTGGGTTTGAGGCGACTTTTTCCTGCAATTTGGCGGCCCTGTGGTGCTTGCTGAATATACCGCAGGGTTTCCCGAAATGGAATCGCCAAATCGAACCGAATTGAAGAGAACGAAAAGTCACCTAACGTGCGGTGGCTTTTTTATTCTCTTTGAATAACCCTGTAACACTCTCTCCATTTATTTTTCTATTTTATGTCTCTATCCACCTTTTCACCCCATTTTTGTGTCTCTCGCACTCTCCACAAATCACTTCGTGTCTCTCCTCAAAAAGGAAATATACAGGGTTATTCAAAGAGATTCGAAAAGTCACCGCATGTTCAATGACTTTTTGTTCCCCGCACTTCGGGGCGATTCGGCGATCCTAGTTCTCCGACCCTGCGGTGTATTCAGCAATCACTGTAGGTCCCCCGTAGTGCAAGGAAAAGTCGCCGCAAACACAAAAGTCGCCGCAAACCTGCCGAACACTCACCGAACACTCACCGAAACCCGCAGAAATAGCTGGAGTAACCCCGACTAGCCACTGATCACAGCACAGAGCAGCCGCTGGAAAAAGCCGACACGCAGACGAATGAGGTGAAAAAAAAAACCAGTACGCTACAAAGTGTTAAAATTGAAATGCTGTTTGCAAAAAAACTACTGAACAAAAATGTCTGAAATTTACATATAAGATCCAATGAATGATAATAAAAAAGTCTATTACAGAAAAAAGTTTGCCAAAAAACCCAAAAATGCCTAAAAGATCCTAAAAAATCTATAAATAAAGCAATTTTTTCCTGCAGAATATAATAATAATAAACGGTTTATTAGATATTGAATTAAAACTCCAATATTTTTTAACATTAAAGCCTATGGGATTCTCCTGAATAAACCTGTCGAATAAAACCACCGAACAGCAAGGCATTTCGTCAACTTTTGAGTTTTCTGAATAGACGAAGCATTGCTTCTCTATGGGGGAGTTCACTGCCCTCGAACAGGCACCATACGTGCAGGCAATTTGCCAACATTTGGCGAACTGCCTGCTCTCTGAATAGCCGAATGGCCATGAAATGTAGCTGTACGCTGAATTTCAGTGCTTTTTCTCACATTCTTGCCCTGGTCACGCACAGCTCCCTGTGGATCCAGGAGAGAATACTAATGGTGGCGCCAGTAATTTTTGGGACCCAGGACATTTACGACATAACAATTAGGGCAGGATTTATGTCCCTCATGCTCCCTTTTAACACCAATGTGGAATAGGGCCCTGCAAGTTTCTAAAGGTATACTGACAGCCTCTGTTGTAGCAAAGTACATCAGAACATATTATTATTTTATTATTATCATCATTTATATAGCGCTAACACTTTCCTCAGGGCTTTACAATAATAACCAACGGGAACAAAACACAAATGAATAAGCATAAGCTGGAGACAAGAGGTGTAGAGGGCCCTGCTCATAGGAGCTTACAGTCTAGAAGGATTGGGGTGGAGGAATATAAGGGGAGCTTTATTAGTCATCAGGATCACTAGTGCCAGTGGATCAGGAATGGTGGGGTCATGGAAGTGGCCTCAATCATGTCGTGTGAGTAGGTGAGCAGAGGGATGATTTGCATCAGTAATGTGGCACACTAACATAAGTAATCTTTTTTTTAAGAATCAGCAAGAATAAAAAAGAAAGATCATTTGAAATAGAATAATTAAAACAATTCTACATAACACACTCTTGTAACTGAAGCCATATTATACTGCATTCGTGTACAGTTAAAACATACGGTTTTCAGCGTGCTGTCTGAAATAAGTGATTATTTTTCATAATGCATTAGATTGCTTCATTTTCTGTGGTGATGTAGCTTCTAATTTTGTTATGCTGTTTTAAACTTCCATGTTTGTAGAGACAGGAGGCTCTCATATCTGGGTCACAAGTTTGCTGGAGGTCATTGAAAGGCTACAAATTAGAGCATGCCTAATTCCGAATTGGTAGAAGTTTTCTCACATGTTTTAATCACAGTGCTACAGAGAGGAAATCAGTTTCATAGCAGTTGTGAATATTTACTGACTTAAAAACATGGATAATAATCTGATATTTTCCTACGAATTCAGAAGCAACACATTTATGGTAGTTGATATTATTGCATAACATTATAATGAAATGCTGCTGAAGAATTTTTAATAGTGCCTTACACTTATAAAATAATAGTAATAATAATAATATAAATCCCCTTTATCACAATTTCGTTTTTCTAGTGGAAATTCTTCCATCGGAAAATTTCACATAAAATTGTTATGAACCTGTTCTGGTTTATGTCACAAAAAAGAGCTATGTTGCCAAATACAAATACCTAAGAAGACCAGAGAATGGAAATTGTGCAAAACACCACATGCAGCAAATCCCATCCTCAGAAAGGTGGGTGGTCTTTGGTTCCCAGAGTAGTCAACTCCTCAAATGTTACAACAAAGAAAAGTGGTGCGCCAGGCAAAATGGTCCTTTAATGCAGAAGCCAGCGATGTTTCAGAACAGCCTTGAGAAAGTTGGATCCTTCATTAAAGAGCCATTAATCTGCAAGGAGTGCCTGGCGTCCAACTTTTCTTTGTTGTAATAATATCTAAGGCACCTTATAGAGCAAACAGGTGACCTGTCAGTATCTACCCACACATAGTTTTGTGTAAGTGCAGTGATTAATACTACTAATACTAAACAGTTGAATGCTGGGTCATCTTTTCTGTGTGAACAAAGTCAATTTTCAAGCTTTTTGAGGAAATGGCAGAAGTTGACTGAACACTTGAGAAGAGTGGTTATGGACTGATGACCCAATGTTCTAGGCCTTCAAACAATAATTCTATAATTTCTGGTTTACACCCCTACCATATTTCTTTTGTCTTACAAAATCACTCAATATCCTAAGCCGCAGTCTCCCCAACACTTTCTGACTGGTCTAAATCAGCCAACCAACCAATCAACTCCTCCACAATTGTGCACTAACCTCTTTATTGAACACAGATGAACCCAATTGATAGACTTAAGAGGGAAGACATCTGATTTGATGGTCTATCACTGTGATCACAATCAACACACGCAGAGTGATCTCCATGTATTGGAGTAGCACTGCTTTGGCCTAGAAGAAATGTTGTAGACAATAACGTCTACCATTCTCTACTTGTTTTACTCGCAACTTCTGACTAACTAACAGAATTTAAAAATTAAGCCTGTGGTGTGGCCTGAAGAAGGTCAGTTTGTTTAAAAATGCTAAAAAAGTGCTTTTCTTTAAAATAATACAATAGATGTGACACCAAGCGGCATCTTTTTTTCGTTTGCACTACAGTTTTGTACCTGGTTTTCCTTGAATGTAATTTGAGTTAAGTCTGAAACTACAGATAATATTTATTAGGGGGTGGGGTGGGTAAACTCAACACTTTCACTTTCTTCTTGGTTATTTGTTGAAATTCACTGCAAGGGATACAATTGATACAAAACTCCAACATTTTAGCAGACATTTCATGGTGGAAAAACTGTTTTTAATATGGATTCATGCTTCAATGCCAAAATTAGAACTCCACATTGTCATGCATAGGCATGGTTCTTGCGTGGTGCCAGATTTAAAAGCAAAATTTGTGTTTATTTTTTACAGTTTTCTCTTCAACAGAGCTGGAGCTGGCGCCGCGAACGAAGGAATATGGTTTCCGGGTCATGCTTGGACTCAAATTAAACAATTTGTCCTGATGATTAATAATATCAGAGTAAGGGGCCGGCAAAGCCTAACTGGCAGTTATTAAGATACACTTAATATCCCACTAGGACAGACCAGATGCTTCAATGGCCATGTGCCTGCAGTATTTACAACCTCTTATCTGATAATCTGCACTCTTGGATGGAGGGCTGGATGGAAACATGATCAGGGGACCTATCTGTGAACTAGATATTGGTGGGTGAGGGGGACAGTTCTTCTTATTGGATGCTCACCTGAATCTCAGTGTATTTTGTAAGGACTTTGGTTCGAGAAACATCTCTGAAAGAACATTCCTGGGACTAAGGCTAGGGTCAGACTAACGCATTTTTCACGTTGTCCGTGAAAATGTGCGTTCGAAGAATGGACGTATTTTTTCACGGAATACGCAATAGCGGTCATACGATGTGCAGTTTCATCCGTGATTTTGTACGGATCATCAATAAAACACTTTGTGCATCTGGACGTTATGTTGGCCGGACATTAGCAGTGTCTGACATCTCCAATTCACACACACACGCAGCTAGCGGACGCAGCGCACTCTGTACGTCAGTACTAGTGGTTTAACGTTCTCGAAAAAATGCGTTCATTTTCCACTTGCGTTGCGCAGCCGGACTTTTGTGCGACCGTACTTCGTATATTGGCCGTCATTGCCTGTCATTTGCTGCTAGTGCGGCCGTGATTAAGTGCGCCTGCACGCGCGTTCGCACTGCCTCAGTCTGACCCTAGCCTTAAAAAGCCGGAATACCCATGTAAGAGCTATGTAAATTAGGCTTCTGTGTTTTGTTTAAGTCCCATTTTATTTCAAGAACTGTATTTGCGCATTTTATTATATTCTGTATGTCTTGTTTATGTGATATTGGCACAGTGTAAAGTTTTATTTTTGCCTTTTGCCATTAAAACTTTGAACCCAGTACTGTCTTTTCTCTAGCTGTTTCATGTTCTCCTGTAAACGTTGGACTGCTTTACTGTAGAATTTACCATATGGGAGATATTTTAGCTGTATATGGTAGGCTCCTGGATTGGGGCAATATACAGTTATGAGGGTTTGTGAAAGTGCCCTGTTACTTTCATGGTGACCGTGTATTTTCGTAAGGGTGTGTACAGTTTTGGGGGGTTAGATTGGAATAACTTGGGGCCCTGAGAGGGGGTAGAATTAGTAAGTCCAGAGGCTTGGAGCTGTTAACCCCTGGTACACCCTCCTTCTGCACATGACAACTGGGCAGATAGTGGATGGTCCTCCCACACAAATAGGAAATATAACTGAGTGACCAGTTTCTAAGTCACATACCAACTTAGGCCACAGGCCATAGTACAGGAGAGAAATCCATGCATTATGTATACGTAATGTTAAATTATTTGTGTGTATGCAAGTGTGGAAAATATGGGGGTTATTCCACAAAGCGCTGTTATTTTCTGTAGTAGAAAAGAACAGCAAAAATCGCTATTGGAGAAAATGCATCATCAGTGATTCATTTATGAAGCTTTTCATGCCCTCATTTAAATTTTTTGGAGATTTTTTGGACAATAGTGCACCTAAATATACCGACTGAGGAAGGCTGTTAATGCCGAAACGCGTCTCGGTAACGCATCTGTCCATTTTTTAATATGCAATTAATTTTTTAATAAATTTTATATGGTTTATATTCTATTGACTACTCTCCTTGGATATATACTTGCCACCGCTTGGAAGCTCCTGATATCTGGCCCTCAGACGGTTGAGAAGAGGTTCTGGGTATCCACCATAGTGTACCTGACGCTGTATTGAGTGAGCCTGTGTGGAAGAGGCTCCATATCTGGTGAGTTCAATACATTATCACCTCTTTTTTATCCTAATACGGTAATATACTATGGGAGCGCTGCCTATTATCCTATTGTAGCCATCGCAACCAGAGTTGAAGATTTAAGAAGGGATACGCCACCCTCTATATGGCTGGAAGCTCCTAAACCTAGAGCCAGGGATTTTTTGGGCTCTTATAAATGTGAGTTTCCATTAGGGATGTGCGTTTCGGGTTTCGGAATTTCGGAATTTTCACGAAATTTCCCGATTCGTGTTTTCGGATGCGGCCGAATTTCCGAAAAATTTTAGATCCGAAAATTTCAGATCCGAAATGTTTTCCGAGCCGAAACGAAAATTTTCGGATTTTTCGAATGGACTTGAAATGTGTCAAACGAGGAGAACAGATTTTCCGAAAAACGAAAATTTTCCGAAAAACGAAAATTTTCTGAAAAACGGAAATTTTGTAAAAACGAAAATTTCTGAGAAACGAAAATTTTGTAAAAACGAAAATTTCTGAAAAACGAAAATGTTTCGAAAAAACGAAAAGTCGATACAAAACACGGGCAAAATGACACGAAAAATACGAAAAATGGTCGATATTCCGAAAAATGTGCAATTCCGAAAAACGAAAATTTCCGAAATTACGAAAAGTCGATACAAAAACCGAGCACAGTGACACGAAAATACGAAAAATGGTCGAAATTCCGAAAAAAAAATGTACCCGAAAAACGTGCCGAACCGAATCGAATCGAAACCGAAATCGGTCGAAACGGGCCGAATCGAAAAGTTTAAAAATCCGAAAAATCGAACCGAATCGAACCGAAAAAAAAATCGGTGCACAAGCCTAGTTTCCATATTCCTACGAGTAATTCATTTGCCATATTTAATTGGGATTTTCTGCACGATTATTTCTTCATTTTGTCTCTCCCCTCCAATTTTTTTTTTTTTTTTTTCCTTTCTCTCACTTTTTTCTCCTTTCTGGCTATCCTCTCCACTATTGAGAGACGGCAAGAGATACACAGACCAAGAAAGGAGGACTATATTTGTGCATCGCTTGAACATAAAGAGAAGTAAATTTTATGGAATTTTTTCCACTGGTATTCATACTGTTGTATTGGATATCATTGAATTTGCACATTTTGCACATTCGGGCACTGTTGCACTTTATAGACTTTCTTATACCCATCGCACTGCTGGAATTTTATATATTGTTGCACTTTACTGTGTTCTATGGCACATTGCACTTTTATATGTGTACATTGATTGAATATTTGTCACCTTAAGACTGAAGCACTTTGTTTGATATACCTCTTTGTTAAAGTCTACCTTTAAATCTATTTTTGATGCGCTACAAAGGTTCTATCTATAATTTCTTTTTTGTTATGTGGATGGGATTTGGGAGGCTTATCGATCGTATAGTGGTTGGGCGTGGTGGAAATACGATGAGCAGTTTAGGCAACGTTTGGTGGCTCACCCAGGCATGGGGTGGGATCAATTGGGCATTACGCTGTGGTTGCGTTTGATGGGGGCACATAAGGCGTTGCCAGGAAGAGCTGGTTGGGAGGAGTCAGTTCCCCATCGGCAGGTGTTAAAAAGGGATTGTGCTGGCAGTTTAACGAGGGTCATTGCAAGTTTGGTGCGCGGTGCAGGTACAAGCACGAATGTTCAAATCGTGGAGGATTACATTCATTGTCCAGATGTTTTAAGGGGCAAGACAAGGAGGTCTGCCTTTTGGAGGGTCTGGAGCGGGGAGCTTCCCCGGTGAAACGCGACGCGATGTTACCATGGCTAAGGCTTTACAGAAGACATAGAGATGCAGAGTTTTTACGTGTTGGTTTTGGTGTTGGTTTTCGGATTACTGTTGTGGTAAGGCCAGGGGGTGGCAAGTTAAGAAATGTGAAGTCCGTTAAAGTGTATCCGGAGGTAGTTCGGGAGAAGGTGTTTAAGGAGATTGGGGCTGGTAGGATGGCAGGTCCATTCTCGTCTCCTCCGGTGTGGGATTTGAGGATATCCCCTTTGGGGGTTGTGCCGAAGCGAAAGGCAGGAGAGTTTCGTTTGATTCATCATTTATCCTTTCCACTGGGGGGATCGGTGAATGATGATATTGGTGAGGAGTTGGCCTCGGTGTAATACGTTTCATTTGATTCTGCAGTGAGTTTCGTGCGTGATGCAGGACCTGGGGCTTTAATGGCCAAGGTGGATATTGAGTCAGCTTTTCGGCTATTACCTATTCATTCTTGGTGTCATCATCTTCTGGGATTTTGGTTTGAAGGTGAATTTTATGTGGATTTATGCTTGCCTATGGGTTGTTCCATTTCCTGTTCCTTTTTGAATGTTTCAGTACATTTTTGTAATGGGTGGGCCGTGAAGTGGCAGGGTCGAACAATTTGACTCATTATCTGGATGATTTTTTGTGTGTTGGAAGGGAAGGGACAGGAGAGTGTCTGCGCATTCTTCGGTCTTTTCAGTGGGTGGCACACCGATTTGGGGTTCCTTTGGCCTCTGATAAATGGAAGGTCCAACTTCGGTTATCACTCTCTTGGGAATTGAGATTGATTCAGTAAAGGGTGAGTGTCGTTTATCTGTTAATAAAGTGGAGGAAGCTTTGAGAAACAGGGCATGTTCCAGGTCACCTTAACTCAGTGGCGGATGCTTTGTCTCGTTTTCAGTGGGGCTGGTTTCATTCCCTGGCTCCATTGGCAGAGGAGGTGGGCACCCCTTGTCTGGAGGGCCTTTGGCAGCTAGGCTCGGGATTTTTGGAAGATGGGGAGAGGTTCTTTGTTGGAGTCATCTTGGAAGGCATACTCGCGAGTATGGAGGGAGTGGGATGCTTTGGCTGAGCGGTTCAGGTACGTGGCAGTGGGTGGTTTGGATGAGGAAAGTCTGCTCAGAGCATACCTCATTCGGTTATTTGAGTCTAGGGCATCTCCTGGAGTGGTTCGGCAGTCTTTAGCCACCTTGGCTTTCCTTTTTCAAGTATCGGGGAAAAGAGATGTCGCCAAGGATTTTGTGATCAGATGTGCTGTTGGGGGTTATGTGAAGGGGAGATGCAGGGTGGACGCTAGGCGTCCAGTTTCGAGACAATTATTGGAGGGGCTATGGGATTTTGTGTGGAGTTTTTGTTTTTCACCTTATGAGGTTCTGCTTATGAGGGCGGCTTTTTGTTTAGTGTTCTTGGGGCATTTTGAGTGGGTGAGCTGGTGTGCAATTCTAGGATAGGAGGTGGTGGTTTGGGAGCTGATGAGGTTTGGTTGGGAGATAATGATCTGGTTATTTGGGTTGCTAACTCCAAGACGGACCAGTTGGGTAGGGGGCATAGAGTTGGTTTATTTAGTGTTGATTATTGTGTGGTTTGTCCAGTGGAGAACGTTAAAATATTTTTTGGAGGTACGGGTGGAGTCTAGTGTGGCCTTTTTATGTCACCAGGACAGGTCGGCTTTATCAAGATATCAGTTTATTTTTTAAGAAGGGTTTGTGGAGTTTAGGGAGAAATCCGAAGGAATTTGGTTCTCATTCTTTCGTATTGGGGCTGCAACGGAAGCTTCAAGGTTGGGTTTGTCGGCAACGGAAATTCAAGAATTGGGAGGATGGAACTCAAGGGCTTTTAAGTCTTACGTTCGTCCTGGTTTGCTGTCATGCATTTTGAAAACACTTGTTAAAGCTGGAAGGTAATGTGGAGATCAGTTGCTGTATATTATGTTATGTTATGTTTTTTCAATTTAAAAAAAGAAGAGAAATTTTGAAATATAAAAATATCAAACTTATACATGAAATATGAATTATACCTTTTATACGGAATATATATATTTATTCTATTTTATCTTTGTAAATTTGTTGTTTGTTTGGGGAGGAGTGTGGGGGTTTGGAGTATTTGGAGGCAAGGAGATGGTGTTTGTTATGATATGTTTTTTCTTTACAGGTACGGTCATGGTTTATTTGGTGGGATGTGTGGTGGTTTGGTGGGGAGTTTTTTCTTTTAAAGTATTTTGTGTGGTGAAGATGTTGGTAATTTGTTTTTATTTTTGCAGATCCTCCAAGAGTGGTGTGGATCATTGGAGACTCACTGATTTTTTGGGCGAGAAGAAGGGCATTGGGGAGATCCTCTTTAGTTCAGATGGGTCTGCTTGGGTCGGCAACACGGGTACGGTGGATCGGAATCCGTGGACTTCTATGGGAGGAGTTTAAGCCGACGGTTTTGGGTGCCCTGAGGCACGGTGAAGTTCCCCATGTGCTGGTGGTTCACATGGGTGGGAACGATTTGGGTGTGGTCCCACCTGCTGGAGCAGATGAGAGCGGATCTGCAGCAGCTGAGGGATTTGGGTGTGGTCCCTCTTGGTGCTGCTGGAGCAGATGCAGGCGGATCTGCGGCAGCGGAGGGATTTCTGAGTGGTCCATCACGGAAAGTTGCTGTAGCAGATACAGGTGAATCTGCGGCAGCTGAGGGATTTCGGAGTGGTCCCTCATGGCAGGCTGCTGGAGCAGATGGAGGAGGATCTGCGCAGTTGAGGGAGTGGTCACAATGGACAGTGGTGGTGTGGTCCGAGGTGATGCCAAGGATGGTGTGGGAGCAGGTGGAGAATGAGAAGGTGGTGCGGCTGGGCCGTATCAAGCTGAATCGCTGTATGGGAAGGTTCGTGAGGAGGATGGAGGGTGTGGTGGTGCGACATCTACCTTTTGAAGAGGAGGAGGTGGAGTGTTATTTTATGGTGGATGGAGTTCACCTGACAGATGTGGGCAAGGATCTGTTCATCCTGGGGCTAATGGAGGGGATTGAACAAGCCCTGTTTTTTCTTGGTGGGGGAGCTCTCCCATAAGGTGTTATGTGAGGAGCTCGTGGCGGGGGCTTGTAGGCAGTGCTGGCTAGGGGTTCCTTTTTAGTTAGGATTACTTTGGTCAGATGGTTGGGAGTTGGGAAGATTTTTGGTGGTTGGTTGTTTGGAGGTGTGTGGGGAGTCCTCTTTCAGCACTGGATTATTGTTTTATTTTGTTACTAGTTGGAAAGCCTGCCCAGAGGGCAGTCTATTGTTAAGCGAAGCAGCTCACATGGGTAGATTTGCCCCCCAGCTCACATGGGTATAATTGCCCCAGCTCACATGGGTATAATTACCCCAGCTCACATGGGTATATTTGCCCCAGCTCACATGTGTATAATCGCCCCAGATCACATGGGTATATATTCCCCCAGCTCACATGGGTATATTTGCCCCCCAGCTCAAATGGGTATATTTGCCCCCCAGCTCACATGGGTATATTTGCCCCCGCTCACATGGGTATATTTGCCCCCCAGCTCGTATGGGTATATTTGCCCCAGCTCACATGGGTATAATTGCCCCCAGCTCACATGGGTAAAATTGCCCCCAGCTCACATGGGTATTATGGCCCCTGCTCATATGGGAATATTTGCCCCAGCTCACATAGGAATTTTTGCCCCCAGCTCCCGTGGGTATAGTTGCCCCCAGCTGGTATAGTTGCCCCCAGCTCCCGTGGGTATAAGTGCTCCCAGCTCACGTGGTTTAAAGTGCCCCCAACCAAGACGCTGGATGCAGGCGCAGCCTCTACCTGTCGGCCGCACGTGCATCCAGGAGAACAGGAAGCATGCGCAGCTGCTGGATAGAGGCTGCGCACGCATCCTGTAGAGCCGGATGCGCTCAGAGCAGACGGCGATAGGCAGTGGCGTAGCATGGGTTGTCAGCACCCGGGGCCAGCCAAGAATTGTGCGCCCTCCCCCCAACCTGTGGACACGTTATCGATATTGCCCCAGCCAGGTCACACATGGATACTGCCCCAGCTCACACATGGATATTCCCCCAGCTCACACATGGATATTGCCCCAGCTCACACATGGATATGCCCCAGCTCACACATATGCCCCAGCTCATGGATATGCCCCAGCTCACACATGGATATGCTCCAGCTCACACATGGATATGCCCCAGCTCATGGATATGCCCTAGCTCACACATGGATATTACCCCAGCTCACACATGGATATTGCCCCAGCTCACACATGGATATGCCCCAGCTCACACATGGATATGCCCCAGCTCACACATGGATTTGCCCCAGCTCACAAATGGATATACTGCCCCAGCAGCTCATGAATATACTGCCCCAGCACATGGAAATACTGCCCCAGCTCTTGGATATTGCCCCAGCTCATGGATATACTGCCCCAGCTCATGGATATACTGCCCCAGCTCATGGATATTGCCCCAGCACGTGAATACTGCCCCAGCTCGTGGATATTGCCCCAGCTCATGGATATACTGCCCCAGCTCATGGATATACTGCCCCAGCACATGGATATACTGCCCCAGCTCATGGATATTGCCCCAGCTCATGGATATACTGCCCCAGCTCATGGATATACTGCCCCAGCACATGGATATACTGCCCCAGCTCATGGATATTGCCCCAGCACATGGATATACTGCCCCAGCTCATGGATATTGCCCCAGCTCATGGATATACTGCCCCAGCTTATGGATACTGCCACAGCTCGTGGATATACTGCCCCCCAAGCTCTCATGGATACTGCCCCAGCTCGTGGATATTGCCCCAGCTCATGGAGATACTGCCCCAGCTCCAGGATATACTGCCCCCCAAGCTCTCATGGATATGGCCCAGCTCAGACCCCAGACCAGACATGGGGCAGCTGTTCGAATGCTCTATCGGCATTCGGACAGCCGCCCCTGGAGCTCCGTCTCCGGCACACTTACCTGCCTGAGCGGCGAAGGGAAAGTTTCCCCGCTTCCGCTCGTTGAAGGACCCAAGCCGCGGTCACGTGGGACTCCCACGTGACCGCAGCTTGGGTCCTTCAAAGAGCGGAAGCGAGGAAACTTTCCCTTCGCCGCTCAGGGGTTGGATGCGCGTGCGGCAGCCGGGTAGAGGCTGCGAGCGCATCCGGCTCTACAGGATGCGCGCGCATCCGGCTCTACAGGATGCGCGCGCAGCCTCTACCCGGCTGCTGCGTGCGCATCTTGTAACCGCCGCAGCAAGCACACAGCCGGCTCGTGCCGCGGCGGTTGCATGCGCGCGCAGCCAACCGCCGCTGGTTGCGCGCGCAGGCGCAGTAGGGGTTTGGCGTCAGACACTCCAGCCCTTACTCTATTATAGTATAGATGAGAATTGTTATGTCATTATGGTGGGTTTTAGTGTGGAGTTTTAGCTGTGGCCTATATATAATAAATATATATATTATTCCACAGTTATGTGTTTGCGTATTTTTGTGTGTTTTTTGTCTCCCGGAGTCCAACCCGGTCATCAGTAAGCGACTTATATTGGTTACAAAGTTGTAAGTATAATTATAATTACAGTTGTGTTCAAAATTATTCAACCCCCACTGAAATTGAGTGTTTTGGCCAGTTTGACATTGATTTTGATCATTCAGTCATCTTGCTTACAATTAAATCAAAGAGGCACGTGTAGGTCAGACAAATATAACATAACATTTATAATGAAATAACCACAAATGTATTTTCTGTGCTCACATCATTATCAGTTTTATTCAACCCCCAAGTGATATTCAATCTTAGTACTTAGTACAACATCCTTTTACAGTTATAGCAGCTTTTAAACGTGAAGCATAGCTTGACACAAGTGTCTTGCAGCGATCTACGTGTATCTTCGCCCATTAGTCATGGGCAAAAGCCTCCAGTTCAGTCACATTCTTAGGCTTGCGCACTGCAACTGCTTTCTTTAAGTCCCACCAGAGGTTCTCAATCGGATTTAAGTCAGGTGACTGCGATGGCCACTCCAAAATGTTCCAGCCTTTAATCTGCAACCATGCTCTAGTGGACTTTGAGGTATGCTTGGGATCATTGTCCTGTTGAAAGGTCCAACGTCTCCCAAGCCTCAGGTTTGTGACAGACTGCATCACATTGTCATCCAATATCTCCTGGTACTGAAGAGAATTCATGGTACCTTGCACACGCTGAAGCTTCCCTGTACCCGCAGAAGCAAAACAGCCCCAAAGCATGATTGACCCCCCCGCCATGCTTCACAGTAGGCAAGGTGTTCTTTTCTTCATAGTAGGCCTTGTTCTTCCTCCTCCAAACATAGCGTTGATCCATGGGCCCAAACAGTTCTAATTTTGTTTCATCAGTCCACAGAACACTATCCCAAAACTTCTGTGGTTTGTCCACATGACTTTTGGCATACTGCAGTCTACTCTTCTTATTCTTTGGAGACAGCAAAGGGGTGCGCCTTGAAGTTCTGGCATGGAGGCCTTCATTATGCAGTGTGCTCCGTATTGTCTGAGCTGAAACTTCAGTACCCACATCTGACAAATCTTTTCTCAGTTCCTCAGCAGTCACACGGAGACTTTTCTCCACTCTACGCTTCAGGTAGCGCACAGCAGTCGAAGTCAGCATCTTCTTTCTGCCACGACCAGGTAGCATTTCAACAGTGCCCTTTGCCTTGAATTTGCGAATGATGCTTCCTATGGTCTCTCTTGGTATGTTTAACTTTTTTGCAATCTTCTTATAGCCATTGCCCTTCCTGTGAAGAGTAATCACCTCTTCTCTTGTCTTCCTGGACCATTCTCTTAACTTCACCATGTTTGTAACCACACCAGTAAATGTCTAGAAGGAGCTGAGTATCACAGTCATTTTAAAGCTGCCTAATTGGTGCTTATTATGCTTTATTGCTGCTCCGTGACATCCACAGGTGTTTTCAATACCTGATTGAAAACACTTGAATGAACCTCTGTTCTTCAGAGTGGTAGTCTTTAAGGGGTTGAATAATTGTGTCAATGAAGAATTCACAAAAGAAACATTTACTACTGTATTACAAAACCAATTGATGTCATTTTAGTTGCATATGGTTCTTTAAAAAGTCCTTGTAGGATTTCATTCTGAATACAATTACAAATGTACACTAAATTCCCTAAAACCCTTTACAGCATTGGGGGTTGAATAATTTTGAATACAACTGTATGTCTATGTATAGCACCATGTATTTTTGTTTTAACATTCATACCCTTATAGAAGTTATTTAATAACTTCACAGTAACATTTTTTTTGTCCATAGAAATTGTATTTCTCAAATTCATCATTATCTTTTCCCTTTTGCAATTTAAGTCTACTTGCCTGAAGCTTCTTAGTAGCAGTTCCCAATTGTAACTTATCATCAGCAATAATCAAATCAATCAACTTTAAGGAGCACTTAGTGATGCTTCTTTCCCCAATTTTGTATAAATTATTCCTTTTTTGGATTTATTTCAAAGGTTTAAATGCATCTTAAAACCATATGTTTAAAGTCTGAGTTCATAAGGAATGCCTCAAGCTTTGTAATTTTAATTTGCTACTTAAATGCCTACTTATTAGTAATTTATGTGATTTGATCATAGATTTCACGTCATTGTTGAATTACTTTGCATTGTTATCCAAATATATATTGAAAAGTGGATGGCTCTATTTTACTTATTTTCTAGTTTAAATTTGGTAGAATTAAACACATAAATTGTTCTTTTCTCAGCACGTTGCATTACTCAAAATATGATATTAAACTTTAGAAAGAATGGAATGGGAGGCAAGAACATAATAGCAAAAACACGGGCACCATTCACTAAATGCAGACTTGCTGCCAAAAAGTACAAATAGGCTAAAAATCACAATTTAAAATGCATGTATCGTGCCCAGAACAACTTTAGCTCATTTGAAAGATTTCCTAAATCAGCTTATACATTGTGTTAGCCAAGCTGCTGATAATGGATACGTTTTTTTCCCCAAAAACCCTTGTAAAGAGACCTCCCTGAGCTTCCTATTTTGCTTCTCTGGCATGCCACATGACTGGTTTCCCTGGAGAGTGATTTACGACTGCACAGTCGTAGACCCTCCCAGGGCTGTGGCTGAACTAAAAATTCCTACAGACTGAGAGCACTAGCAAATGACTTACAGATCTTCTGAACAGATAGGGATGCTGGATGCTTGGCAAGGTTCAACTGCTAACCCTTCCCTACGGTGTTGTGATTTCACCTGCAAGTGTCATATATAGCTTCTTGGGAAAAATGAGGGGTAAGTATATATATGTTTATTATTGCAGAAGCCAGTTACACATCACAGCAATTCAAAGAACTGCTTCACTGAGCTCCTGTGCTACATTCCCCACATGCAGCAAGGAACTCTGGGTAGGATATACAAATTACATCTGTCTCACTTTTATTGCATCCTGTTTCCATTTTTACACAGAACTCTTAAATCAATGCCATGCCATACTATGGCTTTTTTAGCAGAGATCAGGTTTATGCAACTGGTCAAAGGCACTCCGAGGACAGCGCTGTTTCGGTGTCGTGTTCGCAATGGCGCTCACCCCAGATCAGCGTAGTTTGGATCCTTATGGACAGATTACTTTGATACTCGACTTGACAGCAGTTAGAACTGCCACACCTAGCACTCCCAGCCAGGGAGGTGATATAGAATACTAGATACCACTCAGCAGCAAATGATTTTGTGACCAAGTGTCTACTGAGTGAAGGCAAGTTAACTATACACAGACAGAGATAGTTCAGAAAGATATAAACATAACTTGGTTTATCAAAAGCGTGGTCAAAAGTACGTTCCGAGTTGGCACCAGAGAGGGTAGTCGTACAGGCAGGATTGGCAACAGAGGGGACTCCCATATACTTGTTCTCAGCAACGTATACTGCACATACAATGAATTCAGCAACCTGCAGAGCAGACCCACAATCAGTGACAATGCAGTATGATGTGTACATAGACTCAGTACCAGACAGGCAACATGAGGGGTTGATGGATTTAGTAACCTGCAAGGCAGACCCACAATCAGAGACCATGCGGTGAGATCTGTACATAGATTTAGTACCAGACAGGTGACATGAGATGTTGACGGATTTAGCAATCTGCAGGGCAGACCCACAATCAGAGACCATGCGGTGTGATCTGAGCAGACACTCTGTATCTACAGAGTACAACATACACACATCTATGGGATAAGCGTAAGAATCGTCAAGTGGGTAGTCCGGGTCAAACACAAGCAGGGTCCTCATACAATCAGAATTGGCAACTAGGCAGAAAGACTGAGACAGTAAACTGAGATCAGCTGGCGATGTGGGAATAACTCCACATCAGGGTGACGAGCTAAATCTCGCGCCCTGCATTTAAGGCCTGTGGCTCCTTGTCATCACGCCAAGCCCCGCCCCCTCAGAGGCCGATCTGCCAGCTCGCTCTCCTGGCACCCAGCCAGCCAGCGATGCCGCCGGGTGCCCTGACACCCCAGGAAGTGCCGTGGGGGCCGAAGACGTCACATTCGGGTTTATTGGAACCTCATCAGCTAGGAGCTAGACATGACCAGTTGCAGTGGATGCGTCCACTGCAACTGGTCATGCCTAGCTCCAAGCTGATGAGGGTCCAATAAACCCAAAACAGCGATGTCCTAGGAGTGGCTTTGACCAGTTGCATAAACCGGATCTCTGCTAAAAAAGCCATAGTATGGCATGGCATTGATTTAAGGGTTCTGTGTAAAAACGGAAACAGGATGCAATAAAAGTGAGACAGATGTCATTTGCATATCCTACCTTGAGTTCCTTGCTGCATGTGGGGAATGTAGCACAGGAGCTCAGGGAAGCAGTTCTTTGAATTGCTGTGATGTGTAAATGGCTTCTGCAATAATAAACATAACCATTATAGCGTGGTGTCTTTTTAATCTCACATTTTGTCCTCCACCACAACCGTTGTAAGATATATATATATATATATTTGTGTTTGCGCTGCAGCTAAGCAGTGGGGGGGGGTTAGAAAAATGTATTTTCAGCCTTTCCAAGTTAATATTAGAAGCATACTTGCTATCTTAATAACCCATCCACTCTGATCTGTCAATCACTCAGCTTTGATGTTTAACCCCTCCCACGAATGAGTGGAAGCAAAAAAATATGGCCACCTCCATGTAAGTACCAGGTGGATTAGGAGGTACAAAAAGATAAACTCTTGGAAGTTGTAAAATAAGACAGTTTACTGGTTTAATTAACCACTTCGATGCGGAGGACGCGCTCAGCGCGTCCTCCGCATGGCTGCTGGTGTGCTGAGGACGCGCTGAGCGCGTCCTCACTTTGGGGTCAGCGTTCGGCCGAGTTCCGGCCGATCGCTGGCCCCCCGGTGCGGGCTGACATCCTCGATGTCAGCCCGGCATCCGGAACCGCCGCCGGTGAAATTAGGTGTCATCGCGGCAGCGCGCGATGACACCTAATTCAGGCGCCCCCCCCGCATGTGCGGAGGAGGCGCCTGAAAGGGAGGGGGGAGGTCCTTCGGACCTCTCTCCCTCCCGATCGGCGGTGTTGCGGGGGTTAACCCAGGCACCATTTGGAAGGGCACAGCCTGCCCTTCCAAATGGTGCCTGGCATTAACCCCTGGGGAGCTGGATCGCGAATCGGCGCTGAAAAGCGCCGGTTCGTGATCCTTTCCCGGAGCTGGCCGACATCTTGGATGTCGGCCAAGCCTCCAGGAACTCCCCCTGAGGACTGGCGTCATCGTGCATAGCACGATGACGCCAGTCCTAGAGTTAACCCCTAACTGCCACCAACGGTGGAGATAGGGAGTTCCAATTAACTCCCTATCTCCCGATCCGTGGCAGCTAGGGGTTAATGTTTGGTATGGTTGGATCGGCCAGAGCATGGCCGTTCCGACGATACCAAACACGAAAGTGAAAAAAAGTTTTTTAAAAAAAATAAAAATTAAAAATAAAAATATATTTAAAAAAAAAAATATAAAAAAAAATTAAACTTTTTTTTTCTTTTTTTTGGTTCGTTAATGCAGCAATATTGTTCCCATTTCAATTATAATGTGAACAATGATGCTGCACTAACGATTTTTGTATGCGGTGCGTTTGTTAAAAATCGTGTAATTTTCCCCAAAAAAAAATGTAACGAGACCCCATCTCTAATTTTTTTAACAAGCGCACCCCATACAAAATATAACCGCAATTGCTCGCATGTTAAAATGTGAAAAAAAACACTTTACACGTTGTAAATTATTGAAAATACATATTTTATTGCATTTTTTGTTATAATATACAGACATGACATAACGTATACATATAATAATGACATATTATGAATCTACCGAGTCTGACGGAAAGAACGATATATAATATGTCTGGGTCATATACTAAAATAACAAAAAAATGTGGAGAACGAACACTTAGAGCAAAAATGAAAAATACGAAATATAACCCCGTCGCCCAAAGCACCACAAGTGCGGTCCCAATCCGCACCAAATAAACAAAAAAAGGGGAAAAGTCGGTGTTCGGCGTGTCCGCATACGCGGTAGGGGGAAATATCTAATACTAAAACGAAATGAACATGCAATGATTGTAAGAGGAGATAACATACAATATAGACAGCTGGGTTAGATGACTCGAAGTTCGTCAAAATGTTCCTAAAAAGGAAAAAAGAGTATAATAGTGAAGTCCAGTCATTAAAAAATGATAAAATGAAGGGGGGAGATGGATCCACTCACACTTTCCAGAGCCTCGTTAGGCTCGATCACCTCGCCTGTGGGTGTTTACGTGGCTCACCCAGTAGCTCTCAGGGGTAGACCCGTCTCACAGCCTTGGTGTCCTTTCAGGATCCTGGGTCATCCACAGGTTCTCCAATATTTAGGTGCCAATGGTTCTCAACAACTCACTTATCTCAGGCCTTGGCATTCCTTTGGGGTCCTGGGTGTTCACAGGTCGTAACTTGTAATAGCTTGTAGAAATCGTCATATGAAATGTCTTTTTTTTCTTTTTTAAATGTTTCTTGTAACGGATGCCACTACTCGGAGGGAGTAGATACACCTTAGATGCCGGGGTAGCGCTGCAATGAGCAGAGGTAGCGAGCCGGCGTCAGGTTCCTTGCTGGAATATATTGAGTCAGCCAGGAGGAAATACCTAGAAGATAATCACTCTTCCCAAATACTCGTTGAGATGCAGTATAGGTTGTAGGTAAATCAGAGTGACACTCTGATTTACCTACAACCTATACTGCATCTCAACGAGTATTTGGGAAGAGTGATTATCTTCTAGGTATTTCCTCCTGGCTGACTCAATATATTCCAGCAAGGAACCTGACGCCGGCTCGCTACCTCTGCTCATTGCAGCGCTACCCCGGCATCTAAGGTGTATCTACTCCCTCCGAGTAGTGGCATCCGTTACAAGAAACATTTAAAAAGAAAAAAAGACATTTCATATGACGATTTCTACAAGCTATTACAAGTTACGACCTGTGAACACCCAGGACCCCAAAGGAATGCCAAGGCCTGAGATAAGTGAGTTGTTGAGAACCATTGGCACCTAAATATTGGAGAACCTGTGGATGACCCAGGATCCTGAAAGGACACCAAGGCTGTGAGACGGGTCTACCCCTGAGAGCTACTGGGTGAGCCACGTAAACACCCACAGGCGAGGTGATCGAGCCTAACGAGGCTCTGGAAAGTGTGAGTGGATCCATCTCCCCCCTTCATTTTATCATTTTTTAATGACTGGACTTCACTATTATACTCTTTTTTCCTTTTTAGGAACATTTTGACGAACTTCGAGTCATCTAACCCAGCTGTCTATATTGTATGTTATCTCCTCTTACAATCATTGCATGTTCATTTCGTTTTAGTATTAGATATTTCCCCCTACCGCGTATGCGGACACGCCGAACACCGACTTTTCCCCTTTTTTTGTATATACTAAAATAAGCCTTAAAAACACGTTTAAACATGATGAGCAAAACCGGTAAAAATGACCTCAGCACAGAGGCGGGAAAAGCCTCAGCAGCGAAAGGGTTAAGCTACAACAACACACATATCAAAAATCTCTGTAACAGACTAAGCGTGCATTTTAAGGAGGGGATCCCAAACTCTGACCCCCCCAGAAGTTGATTGCCTACAATTCACAGAATCCTCTGCTTACAATAGATGGCCAGAGAATTATGAGAGTTGTAGGTTAGAAGCATCTTAGGGTAGAGTTTGTTTTAAGGGATTTTCTAGCCCTCATAGGCATGTCAGTTTTAGGCTAGGGTCAAATGAACGTGTAGCGCTGTGTTTAAAAAGACTGTTCTGCTGCATTTACTTGCAATGGCCACCAGAGGGAGACAGAGACCATGCTAAGATTATGCTGGACAAACACAGAAAACATTGGGACTACGTTTCCCGGCATGCTTTTGGGGCAGACACAGGAAGTGGGTGGGACACAGACCATTACATCCTGAGCCTCGTGGAGAGAGCTGGCAGAGCGCGCCAGGGAGTGAGAGGAGCAAGACGCAGAGCAGCAGAATGACACAGTGATTAGGCCGGAGCGCAGCTGGGGCCTGACAGAGCTAAGGACTGGGTTCTTCAGCCTTTCCAGAGGAAGACCCAGAGATTCACAGGAATACCCACGCTGATACCAAGTGAGCGAGAGGACCCCGAGTTAGGAGCACCGCAAGATCGATCGGACAGGGAGAGCAGGCGGTGAGCTGGACATCTTGCAGCATCTACAGAAAGGCAAGACAGCGGATCCGGTAGCCCAGAGAATCCCAGCCAGGATCGAGCGGAGAGACGTCCAGGATCGAGGGGAGCACCAAGTATCTGGCGGATGGGTGAGAGGCCTTCCAGGCCGTTTGTGAATAAAGAAAGCACGCTGCTGTTTGTTTCCAAAACCCACAGGGCCCCAACTTGACTAGTCGAAGATACCTCTTAAGCAATTCACTGGCCAGTTGAATATTGTACCCGGGTACCATAACACACACACACACGTACATTCTGGGACATAACCTGTGCGGGACTCACTCCCCAAACACAAAAGGGAGTTAAAGATTTATTCTTCCTTTTCTTTTTCCGCTGCGCGTTTCTAGAATTACGAAGCCTTGTATTTTCTCTTTTCCGCTGCACGTTCCTCGAATTACGAAGCATTGTATTCCTTTTCCGCTGCGTGTTTCTCGCATTACGAAGTACTGTAAATATATCTACGAACACAGTGTTATTCATTATATGCCATTTATTCTAGTAAACTATATAATTTATAAAATCCACAACGGTGCTGGAGTATATTTATTCCCTAGTGCGGGAAGACTGACCCGAGGTTCAATTTCAGCGGCTCCTCTGGGAGTGAGCGCTACACGTGGGGGCTCGTCCGGGATTCAGTCTCTGGAAAAAAAGCATTTAAAGGGTTAAATATGGATCCAGACGAAGCAGCAGAGTGGTGTAAAGCACAGGGTGGCCAGTTAGAGTTGAGTGTAGTAATGGATATTCCTGTAGACACCTGGGCAGAAGAGCAGATCCGCCTGGCCGTGGCAGCGTTGGCACCTGACCAGCGGTGGTTTCTAGCGGACATTAAAGTGAACCCAGAGACTTCTCACACGTATGTTCTTTTTGAGTGGAGAAAGGGTGTTCCTGTGTGTTTTCAGGGCGTGAGTATACAGCTAACCAACGACGTGGAAGTTCGTCTGATCCAGCCAAGTAAGCCACGTGGTGATTCAGCGAACATTCCTGCATCCAGCCCGCTGGCCATGATCGGGCCGGAGTTCATTGCTGCTATTGGAGACCTCGTGGTTAAGTGTCAGAGGGCTCACCCTTCTTACATCAGCTTCGGATATCGGAAGTTGGAAAAATTTTCAGGAAACTTGCCAACTCCGGTGGGAGAAGAAACCTTTGAAGAATGGGTAGAACAAGCGATGCAGGCTCTGGATGAGTGGGACGTCTCTGAAGCGCAGAAGAAGAAAAGAATTAATGAGAGCTTAAAGGGACCTGCGTCAGAGGCTGTCAGGAATCTGAAGCTGAGTAAAAGAGACTGTACTGCTCTAGATTACTTGAACATATTACAGGAAGTCTTCGGGCGAACGGAAAAGGCTACTGAGCTTATGTACCAGTATGAGCATACTTACCAGAAAAGGGGTGAGAAGATGACAGAATACATGAGGCGCCTGGATAAGATACTGTACCAAGTACTGTTGAAGAAAGGAACAGACCCCACTACAGTAGATCAGGTTAGAATGCGTCAGATATTGAAAGGTGCCTTACCCTTGGATCCTGTGATGTTGCAACTGAAGACTCGAGAAGGTAATAAAGAGTTAAATTACCTGGAATTGATTCGAGTTGTTCGGGAAGAAGAAGCCCTTCTGGAAGAGAAGCTTGGAAGAAAGGGAGAAAAGGTCTATGCGCAACCCATAGAGTATAACGAGTGTTCATCAGATGAAGATGATCCGGAAGAGACATATGAGCCGGAGATAACTCGAAAGTCGTCAAACCAGGTGTATGGTGAGATACAAAAGACTCTCGAGGAAGTACAAGAAGCCCAAGTTAAGATGGAACAGACACACACGGACCTATGCCGGGCAATCTTGAAAGTAGCAGAAATGCAGACTGAAATACAGAAGTCTCTCTCAGATATACGAACAGCAGCGGTTGCTGTGGTCTCCGACAGGGGATTTTCAAATGAGCCACAGGAAGAAAGTGTGCCCTCATCCTCGTGGGGAAGATGTTTCGCCTGTAGAGAATTTGGCCATTTCAAGGCTCAGTGCCCGGAAAGGAGACAGGGAGGGTCTCTATATGTGCCTGCTAGACCTAGGAGATCCTCTCCCTGGAGGTCTGGTCCTACATCGCGGGAAGACAATGTACGCCCACAGTCACCACGTATGAGGACAAGGGTTAGAGTACAACAGACTGGATCTACCTCTCCTGCTGCTACAAAAAAGTTCCCTGACAAGTTGATAGGTCCTTCGCCCATCATCCCGGTTCAAGTGGAAGGAGTCTATACTAAGGCTCTTCTAGATTCGGGTGCTCAAGTAACGCTGATTTACCGAGACTTCTATCAGAAATATTTGAAGCATATACCTCTGAAGAAATTGAAGGATCTCGAAATCTGGGGAATGGGAATGGAGAAGTTTCCCTATGATGGATATATACAGGTGAAGCTAGAATTCAGTTCGGTAAACGCTGGACAACCGGGAGTATGTGACACGTTGGCAATTGTGTGTCCTCGTCCCTCGGGAGCTAATCGAAGTTCTATGATAGTGGGGATGAACACTGATGTGTTGAGACACCTCTTAACCCCACTGGTCACGGAAGAGAGTCCTGCTCCTAAGAAGGCACAATCGATGTCACGACCGGCCTATCCACGGAGGGTCAAAGAACAGAGAGCCACTACAGAAGTAAGAAGGCTGAGGAGAACGGAAGGGACAGAGAAGGCCCTACGGTCAGGAAAGACTGTACAAGTACCGATTGGAGACAAATTCTCTGTGCCTGGTCTGCCTATATCTCGTCCGACTAATACTATTCGGTCTCATCAGTTACGTTCCGTTAGAGAGAGTGAAGAAGACAGTGAAGAAGAAGGCTGGTGTCTGAGCTGGGTGTGGGCACCTGAGTCCCAGAGCGTCAAGCCGGTCTCTGACTGGGGTGAGAGTGATTTAGGGTCTGATATCTCTGAAGTTATGAACTCGAGCACCTGCAGTACCGGAGACCTGGGAAGTTCCTGAAGTTTTAGAGGAAATATCCATAGATTACAGTTCTATGCCTTCACTGGAGGGCTCATATTCTGAGGAAATGTTTGCTCTGATTGTTGATGAGAGAATTGAGCCTGTAGAGTCAGCTCTCCCGACTGAAGAGGTTCCTGAAAAATTTGAACCTAAATGGTCAATACGACCCCCTCAGAGACTCACGTACTATTCACCAGGACATAGCACAGAGGAAGCTGTAACAACTGTGCGGAGGTTTCCTGGAGTGTCAGCCCTACTTACAGAGGAGTCTAGGGGTTTGGGTGAGATTGAGGATATTTGCTGCCTGTTTTCAACCCTGAATATATAGGCTAAAGTTAGAAATGTTATGTTGAAATGTAATGCAACTGTTGTTATGTTATGTTGTGTTATGTATGACCGACACATGTACCCATTACACGCCCTTGGGAGGACCCAAGAGTTTAGGGGGGGAGAGTGTAGCGCTGTGTTTAAAAAGACTGTTCTGCTGCATTTACTTGCAATGGCCACCAGAGGGAGACAGAGACCATGCTAAGATTATGCTGGACAAACACAGAAAACATTGGGACTACGTTTCCCGGCATGCTTTGGGGCAGACACAGGAAGTGGGTGGGACACAGACCCTTACATCCTGAGCCTCGTGGAGAGAGCTGGCAGAGCGCGCCAGGGAGTGAGAGGAGCAAGATGCAGAGCAGCAGAATGACACCGTGATTAGGCCGGAGCGCAGCTGGGGCCTGACAGAGCTAAGGACTGGGTTCTTCAGCCTTACCAGAGGAAGACCCAGAGATTCACAGGAATACCCACGCTGATACCAAGTGAGCGAGAGGACCCCGAGTTAGGAGCACCGCAAGATCGACCGGACAGGGAGAGCAGGCGGTGAGCTGGACATCTTGCAGCATCTACAGAAAGGCAAGACAGCGGATCCGGTAGCCCAGAGAATCCCAGCCAGGATCGAGCGGAGAGACGTCCAGGATCAAGGGGAGCACCAAGTATCTGGCGGATGGGTGAGAGGCCTTCCAGGCCGTTTGTGAATAAAGAAAGCACGCTGCTGTTTGTTTCCAAAACCCACAGGGCCCCAACTTGACTAGTCGAAGATACCTCTTAAGCAATTCACTGGCCAGTTGAATATTGTACCCGGGTACCATAACACACACACACGTACATTCTGGGACATAACCTGTGCGGGACTCACTCCCCAAACACAAAAGGGGGTTAAAGATTTATTCTTCCTTTTATTTTTCCGCTGCGCGTTTCTAGAATTACGAAGCCTTGTATTTTCTCTTTTCCGCTGCACGTTCCTCGAATTATGAAGCATCGTATTCCTTTTCCGCTGCGCGTTTCCCGCATTACGAAGTAGTGTAAATATATCTACGAACACAGTGTTATTCATTATATGCCATTTATTCTAGTAAACTATATAATTTATAGAATCCACAACGGTGCTGGAGTATATTTATTCCCTAGTGCGGGGAGACTGACCCGAGGTTCAATTACAGCGGCTCCTCCGGGAGTGAGCGCTACAAACGCATTATTTGCAGCGACCGTCAAAAAGTCCGAACGCATTGACGTATTCTTTCGCGGAATGCGCGAAAACGGTCATACAATGCGCATTTTAGTGCGTGATTTGTTACGGATCCAAACCAGGAAACTTTGGGTGCCTGGACGTTATGTTGGCCGGACATGATGTCGGATATAATCTCTGCACGTGAATACAACACGTTATATATTGGACTTATCAGCCAAGCCTCCAATATGTCTATATTGGACCTACTGGACCTATCTCGGCAGTTGCCTCCAATATATCAGGGATTATTATTTCATAAGAAATCCATACGAGACACAAATATCAATCGTTTATATTTCTTAGAATTTCTCCTGAATTCTTTTAATTGTCTGTGTTTTGCTTTGAAAAATACAATAATCAATAATCGGATAAAAATATATATTATATTTATTACGTATACAAAAAAGTTTCAAATCTCATATCATAAACAAAAATTTATAAACACAATCCATCAGCATATAAAAACTAGCTTCACAATATATGTATCTCCTGTTAGTAACGGCATATATGATTAATATCATTTACCTTATCAGTTAGTAACTAATACACAAATGGTTAATAAACATTTCTGCTTAATACAACATACATTTCCCAGCAAACAATGTTTAACCAGCCAGCTCTTATAGATATATATATATATATATCTCTAAACTACATGGATCAACAAAAGATGAGCTAATTTAATGATAAGTAATAAAACTTATTTAGTGAATCCTCCCCTAATCTCGAGAATTAAACTTCTAATCTTTTGCTTTTTATTTTGTAGTTATATAATTCCTTGCTTATTAATTTTAATCACAGTAATTTCCAAATTCAATATATATTGGTATCAATCTTACAACATTTCTTTTGAATAAATCCTTATATCCACTTCTTCACATCTTTATCTGCAGAATAAAGATATTTAGATTCTGGATCTAACAGTATCTGAGAAATCTCAGTCTACGTTGCAAGAATATCTACAAATATATATAATTACATTAATTCCTTAATTTCATACATTACCTGTCCAATTTGGATTTTGATAAATCTGCCTTGGAAATCCTGATGTAATATTTTTGGAATGTGTGAAGATTATCGATATCAGATAATCAATGCATGTGAGTTAGAGATTTGGTGAGAGTCAGAGATTTGGTGAGAATCTCGATTGCCTCATGTCCTGGGATCTGCTATGTGTACTGGACATCTGAATGCATTGCGGTGTGAGTCTGAATGCTGGAATCTCCGACTCTCAGAGGGTCATGTGTAATGCATTGCAGTGTGAGTCTCTGAATGCTGGAATCTCCGACTGATTTGCAACCAACATTGCCGCTTATTATAGCCAATTTGACGTCACTGGCAATATTATTGGTATATCAATTATAATATTTACTATCCTCTAGAGGGCAGTATTGCACTTCTTAATTAATTCCACCATTTCTTTTTAATATTCTTATCTTGGGTCAAAAGATCAATCTACACAAAGACCTTCTCTTCTCCAGTGTATAGACACTGTGTCTCTACCTATCATCTCTGATTTATATCCTCACTCCCTTTTGGTTACTCAGAGTCCTATCAGCTGAATTCTTTTCTGGTTAACTCAACAAAATCTATTCTTTAGTAATTTTTATTATTTACCAATTATATACTTTCTACAATATTTATTGGAGTATATATTTCCTACTGTAAATATAATAAAATATACCTTGATTATAAACATATATTTTGTGAATATAAATCTATATTAGAGATATTAACTCTTATTCCTATACCCAAAAGACAAAATATCTTTTGTTTTAAAAACTTAAGACAGACCAATAAATTTAATTATGACACGTCTTAGCACTTAACTCTAGCCTTATCACACAAAAACATTCTAGGTTCCTTCATGTCTGGCACTTCTTAAAAAAAAATATAAAAAACTTCACCCAGGAATGAACTCTGTAAAAAAATCTCGTTCATTTCTAAACTTAGAGGAAATTGAAAGAAAAAAAAACTGTCTTTAAAAACAAAATGGCTACAGACATCCATTTTAATTTTTCCTTTGTGTAATATACCCGACATAACCCCCCTTTGGTTTCATCTATTTATTGATTAAATAAATTTTAGGAAAACATACAATATCTCCCCTCTTTACCAATTAGGCTAGGTTTCCACCTTTCGCAACACGTTTTTCTTCTTTCATCCATTTAATAATTGAAGATGCAGTGTTTTTAAACTTCAATGTACGTACTTTCTTTGTTAGTACAATCATCCAGACAGTTAGAAACATAATTACTATACAAATCACAATCTCTGTAATCTTTGGCCCGTTATAAGCAGATAGCAATTGATGATCAATCTGTGAATACATTGGAGCATAAATTGTTAGATTATCTTTTTATTAGAAGTTCAATAGTATGGTCATGCTAGTTCTTTAGCAAAGATTTCAAATCTGGATTCATAGGTATCTCTTGCCCTTGGGATACAACAACGATTTGCATCTCGTCATACCAGACTTAATTTATAAAAAATAACTTCTCGATAACAACTCTTGATTCTTTAAGAGCTTTCACGAGAATCACTGGTGTGGGTATGAACACTCTCTTTTTTTTGTACCAGATCCTTGCGGTAAACATTTGCTTCTCTTTTTGTAGAACAGCGGTTGCAATAAAATATGCGGCAAATCTTTTCCTTCAGTGGTTCTTGTAAATAACAATAAACGGTATCCTGGCTTTATCCAGCATGTCTTTCAGGCTTGCATGAGCTTGATTCGCATGGGACTTTAGCATTCTCCTTGGAATTGTGCGGAAAACCGTAGAATTTCCAGATAGTCGCAGTCTCCTTGGTGGTCCGATTCATCTTTGCGGATTAGCGTTGCAGTTCGGATTAACCACTTTTCTCAATTTCTGTTGAAAGAAAGAGTATAAATAACCATTCATAGACTAGCGATTTCACTCAAATTCCCTATAGATACTCTGATCTCTGATTAAATTTAATTAACCATACGGATCTAGTCTATCTACTAGCTTGAGTTAAACATCTGAAAGCTGGGAAGAAGAATCACATGTTAATTAAAACATCACTTCACATGATACCAGTTAAGTGTCTTCTGTTGTTCCATCTTCACATGTCCTGAGGTGATCTAGGATGACAATCATGCAATTGAGCTTGGCAGTTTTATTTCTTCTAGAAATACATAACATAACTTTTTCCAATAACATTAGGACTGTCTCTGTCATTATCTAGATCTGTTATCCACTCATCTTGAGGATTTGGGTATCTGATCACTTTAAGGTCACTATGTCCATTTGGTTCTGTCTCCCTCTTGTGGAGGTGAATTATTAGCATGTCATTTTCCAGACATATATCTCGAATTCTCTCGGGGGGACACATATGGTGTTATCCTCCTGCTCTCCTGGAGTCACAGGCTTTGGCCTTAAGAAAGAGATATCAGGTGTCTGGCTATTTCTGAAGTGGACTTCAATAGAATCCGGCCTTTCCTCAATCACGTGGCAGTTAGGCTGAGTGTGATGGGATTGGGATCTATCGTAGCTGATTGGAACATTTACTTGGGACCAAATAACCTCATTGATAAAATCAATGATTTGATTTAACCTTTTGAGAAGGTCCATTCCAATAATTAGGCGATTTTGGGGCAGATCCACAACAAGCGTTGGATGCCGAATTACTTTAATCCCCAATTTAAAATCCAATTTAGCTGTGCCCAGAACTTTCAGAGATGCGCCACTCACACTCACTAGATTAGCATTAGATTTATCTAATCTAGGCTTCCTGGAGGACAGTTCTTGGACCTGTTCAAAATAATAATGGGCTGATATTAATGTAACTTGGCTTCCACTGTCTAGCAAGGACGGAATATGTGGTAAATTATCTTGTAATTCTACATTCACATAATATCGGTCTTCAATGCTATGCAATTTACAGAGAAATTTAGAGTGAGATATGAAATTAGGTTTTGGACAGATTTTACCGACTGATTTTGCTCTCTCAAACGTGCTTTTGGCAGCTGTGCTTTCCATTTCAGATCCAGTCTTCTCAGCTTGCTCGCACTTAGTCTGGGGAGATAAAATACATTTTCCTTCTCTTTGCAGGGAAGGGTTTAAATCATCAACCATACAAACATTTGTATTAATCATTTCATCATCACTTTCTGGTAAATTGTCATGGATACTGGTTACTTCATCAGAAACATCATCTAGTCACTGGTTGGGTGGGGCTGCAGGTGTGGCATCGCTTACAACCTGACCAGGGTTATTTCCAGTCATTAACTGAGTGATCTGATCCAGTTTTTCTGTCAGCACACGGAAATTTTCCTGCATTTTGATCAATACGCTGGCGTACATTATATCTCCGCTTTCTATTCGTCCTTGGGGACGAAGCTTGCGCATTATCAGATGCATCAGATTCAGACTTACCTCTGGTTGCTTCCTGTCTAGGTACATTTTCCCTTGATTTAACCCACTGACTTCTAGGTACCCATTGCTTCCTAGATTAAAATTTACTTCCTGAATTTTCTCTGGCAAACCCTCTTTCCTGATCTGGCTTGGATTTTTCCCTTTGAGGTATGGAGTCACAAAATATTTCCGCATAACTCTTTTTGTGGGACTCAAATTTAATATCACCCTTTTTAACGTGAGTTTCCGCTATTTCCTCAGGTGAGTTTTTCACTCTTTTCCCCTGAGTTTCTTCACTATATTCAAATACAGTAAATAGGGTCATACTTTCTTTTAGTACCCAATTCAAACCATTTCTCGGGTCATAATCTCTTGCCAAAATAACCTTTATTTTATTTGGCAATGCGTCATAAAATAATTGGATAAATTATGGGTTTTCAAAATCTGGGTTTCTTTCAGCCAAGCTGTACGCATTTTTAAGGACTGAAAGAAATTCACGGCGGCTTTGATTAGGTCTGCATTTTAGAGTTAAAATTGCTCTTTTCCCAGCTAGACTGGTACGGTGAGGCCCAAATTCAGATTTGACCTCGGAGACTATTTTACTCCAATTACGTATACCAGATTCTTTCAAAGACTGAAAAAGATACCTATGTTTGCCTTCAAAGACCCATGGGATCAACTCAATTTTCTGAGCATCTGAATTAATTCCTAATATTTCCAAAGCTTCTTCAAACATATTTAAATGATTTATTATTTTTGGCGATCCCTTAAGGTCAAAAACACCTACTGAGTTTTTTAAGAAATTAACGATTTTCGTTAAATCCTGAACTTTATGAGATTTGAAATACTCCTGTGTAAGAGGCTTCGCTCTTTTTTCATCATGAGATTTAGTTTCACTTTCGCTTTCGCTCTGCTCACTCTTCAGATAAATAGAGCCGTCAAGCCTAATCAGAGATGAGTTATGACTCAAAGCTTTCAAAGGGAACTTCTCTAACGAAGGATTTTTAACCCTTCGAACATCAGTTTCAACCTGCCGTAGCTCATCAGCGAATTTCTCATATTCGTGTTTCATTCTTGCCAATTTTTTATACAGCTCCTTATTTAATTTGGATAATTGAGCAATCTCATCTTACAATTGATCTTTTTCTCTTGCACACACTTTCAACTCCATTACCATTCGTTCTGACTCATCTTTTAATTTATTTACGGTATCATGCAAGTCACAATTTTTATTTTCTAAGCTGTCTCTGGTTTCTTTGTCATCATTCAATCTCTTGTTCATTTCTGCGATCAAGTATATGCATTCAGGCACAATTTTTAAAAAAAATCTCTTTGTCTTTTTTATTTGTGGCTGCACTTATCTTTCGCAAACACTCAAGAAAATTTGATTGATCTGACCACATTGAATCAACATAATTAGATACATTTGATTTCAATTCTTTTATCCATTCAAATAAATTGTCTGTGACGTGTAACTTGTCCTTTAGATAAGACATAACATCTATCAATACTATTTGATCTGCATGTATCTCTACATCTTCCTGAGTCTCAGATTCTGACTCTGACATTTTTACACTGTTTAGTAGACAACCGTAAAACCACAAGTCAAAATACAACAAGGAGTCAAAATATATATATATTTTATCTCTGTCTAATCAGACAATACTGACAATTATATTCCAAACAAAAACTACAATCTCGGTACAGTGCCTCCAATTTGTCGGATATAATCTCTGCATGTGAATACAACACGTTATATATTGGACTTATCAGCCAAGCCTCCACTACGTCTATATTGGACCTACTGGACCTATCTCGGCAGTTGCCTCCAATATATCAGGGATTATTATTTCATAAGAAATCCATACGAGACACAAATATCAATCGTTTATATTTCTTAGAAATTCTCCTGAATTCTTTTAATTGTCTGTGTTTTGCTTTGAAAAATACAATAATCAATAATCGGATAAAAATATATATATATTTATTACGTATACAAAAAAGTTTCAAATCTCATATCATAAACAAAAATTTATAAACCACAATCCATCAGCATATAAAAACTAGCTTCACAATATATGTATCTCCTGTTAGTAACGGCATATATGATTAATATCATTTACCTTATCAGTTAGTAACTAATACACAAATGGTTAATAAACATTTCTGCTTAATACAACATACATTTCCCAGCAAGCAATGTTTAACCAGCCAGCTCTTATAGATATATATATATATATCTCTAAACTACATGGATCAACAAAAGATGAGCTAATTTAATGATAAGTAATAAAACTTATTTAGTGAATCCTCCCCTAATCTCGAGAATTAAACTTCTAATCTTTTGCTTTTTATTTTGTAGTTATATAATTCCTTGCTTATTAATTTTAATCACAGTAATTTCCAAATTCAATATATATTGGTATCAATCTTACAACATTTCTTTTGAATAAATCCTTATATCCACTTCTTCACATCTTTATCTGCAGAATAAAGATATTAAGATTCTGGATCTAACAGTATCTGAGAAATCTCAGTCTACGTTGCAAGAATATCTACAAATATATATAATTACATTAATTCCTTAATTTCATACATTACCTGTCCTATTTGGATTTTGATAAGTCTGCCTTGGAATTCCTGATGTAATATTTTTGGAATGTGTGAAGATTATCGATATCAGATAATCAATGCATGTGAGTTAGAGATTTGGTGAGAGTCAGAGATTTGGTGAGAATCTTGATTGCCTCATGTCCTGGGATCTGCTATGTGTACTGGACATTTGAATGCATTGCGGTGTGAGTCTGAATGCTGGAATCTCCGACTCTCAGAGGGTCATGTGTAATGCATTGCAGTGTGAGTCTCTGAATGCTGGAATCTCCGACTGATTTGCAACCAACATTGCCGCTTATTATAGCCAATTTGACGTCACTGGCAATATTATTGGTATATCAATTATAATATTTACTATCCTCTAGAGGGCAGTATTGCACTTCTTAATTAATTCCACCATTTCTTTTTAATATTCTTATCTCGGGTTAAAAGATCAATCTACACAAAGACCTTCTCTTCTCCCAGTGTATAGACACTGTGTCTCTACCTATCATCTCTGATTTATATCCTCACTCCCTTTTGGTTACTAAGAGTCCTATCAGCTGAATTCTTTTCTGGTTAACTCAACAAAATCTATTCTTTAGTAATTTTTATTATTTACCAATTATATACTTTCTACAATATTTATTGGAGTATATATTTCCTACTGTAAATATAATAAAATATACCTTGATTATAAACATATATTTTGTGAATATAAATCTATATTAGAGATATTAACTCTTATTCCTATACCCAAAAGACAAAATATCTTTTGTATTAAAAACTTAAGACAGACCAATAAATTTAATTATGACACGTCTTAGCACTTAACTCTAGCCTTATCACACAAAAACATTCTAGGTTCCTTCATGTCTGGCACTTCTTAAAAAAAAATATAAAAGACTTCACCCAGGAATGAACTCTGTAAAAAAATCTCGTTCATTTCTAAACTTAGAGGAAATTGAAAGAAAAAAAAACTGTCTTTAAAAACAAAATGGCTACAGACATCCATTTAAATTTTTCCTTTGTGTAATATACCCGACAATGAGCAGCGTCTGACGTCTCCTAATCACACATACACGCCGCTATGCCACCGCAGCGCAATCTGTACGTCAGTGGTTCTGCGTTCTCGAAAAAAGCGTTAATTTTCCACTTGTGTTGCGCGGCCGGACTTTCGTGCGGCTGTACTTCGTATATTGGCCGTCATTGCGCGTCATTTGCTGCTACTGCGGCCGTGATTAAGTGCGCCTAAACGCACATTAAAAATGCGCTAGTCTGACCCCAGCCTTAGTGTTACTGCAACCTTTCTGAAATATTAATTTGGGAATACCGTTTATTTTGTACTGTAAAATAATACAAAACTTACAAATCAATGCATCTATTTGATGAAAATTCATACTGGGCTTTGATAATTTACAGAACAATATAGCCCTTCTGTACAGATATTTAAATTGAATTAATTATAATGTTCAGTATTATAAATGTGGTGTTTTCATTTCATATTGTATTGCAATTCACTTTTGTTGCATTGTTGCAACTGCTAATTATACATTAAAGAATATTTCATATGTTGTAAAACATAGAGCCCTGGAATAAATAACATTGAAAATACCAGTATAATGTTTCCTGGCTATTGAGCTCATATTATAGTAAATAATAGGAATAAACACAAATGTATTATTTAGTATTTACACTATAATTGCTTTATCAAAGATTTGATAAAGATAAACATTTCATAGGGTAGTTTAATAACCTTTTTGCACTCAAAGTGTTAAAAAACAGTTGTTTACATAAGTGTTATCTTTGAATTGCTTCACTATATCGTCAGATCACGGAATATGCATTTCTTGGAAACACAAATTGATGTCCTTGGCACAAATGAAAATGACAATGTCACTGTTTTTCAAATGATATTCCTTTCTTTTTAAATCTGTTGCATTTTTCTTTACCTGCTCTTCGCTTGTGTCTTACTCCTAGAACCTTGATGTGCACTGTACAAGAATGTGATTTTTACTCTTATTTATACCAGCGCTTTGCTAGCCGACCTTTAATGTGTGATTCAAATAACAATAAGATTGTGTACGTGCTGCAATATTAAGGACTGTTTTCTATACATTAATTAAACTTATTTATGATTTATATGCGATCTAAAAATAAACAGGGTTATTCAAAGAGATACGAATTGCTGACGAAAGGTAACCGAATGCTGAAATTCAACGTTCGGTTACCTTTCCTGGTCATTCGGCTATTCAGAGAGCATATAGTTTGCCAAAACCTGGCGAATTGCCTGCACATACGTTGCCTGTACGGTGCCTGTTCGAGGGCAGTGAATCCCCATAGAGAAGCAATGCTTCGTCTATTCAGAGAACAAAAACCAGCAATGAAAAGTTGCCAAATTGCCCTGCCAGTCGGTGGTTTCATTCGACAGGTTTATTCAGGCGAATCCCATAGGCTTCAATGTTAAAAATATTCCCGTTTTAATCCAATATCAAATAAACCGTTTATTATAATATTCTGCAGTAAAAAGTCTCTTTATTTATAGATTTTTTAGGATCTTTTAGACATTTTTCAGAATTTTTTTGAGAAATTCATTTTCCGTTTTTCTTTTTTAAATTGTTTTCTCTTTTTTCTGTAACAGCCCTTTTTACAGTATTATCATTTATTGGATCTTATATGTAAATTTTAGACATTTTCGTTTTGTAGTTTCTTTGCAAACAGCGTTTCACTTTTCAAACATTCAAACGTACTGTTTTTTTTTTCTCACTCCATTTGTCTGCGGTGTCGGCTTTTTCCTGCGGCTGCTCTGCGCTGTGATCGGCTCCTGCTCGGGTTTTTCTGGTGTGTTCGGCGGGGTTAATCCATATGTTTTTGCAGGTTTCGGTGTGCCTTGGCCGGGTTTTGCGGTGAGTTTTCGGTGGGTTTGCGGCGGCTTTTCCCCGCATTACGACGGCCCTGTGGTTCTTGCTGAATAATGAATACACCGCAGGGTCGCCGAAATGGGATCGCCAAATCGTACCGAATTGAAGAGAACGAAAAGTCACCGAACGTGCGGTGACTTTTCGATTCTCTTTGAATAACCCTGAAAGTCTCAGTTATTCTGTATGAAACTGTCCAGTGTCCTAGAATTATCTGAGATCAAAATGTTCCTCTTGGTTTACAGTGTAGTGGGACATATTGTAAAATATACACGTAGCAGTTCTCCATGTTTCTTGGTTCATTTTTGTATAGTCTGCAGGTGAAACATACAACACATGCACAATTCAACTCACATGCACTGTTTGACAAATTAAGATAGTCAAAGTGGTTGGTGCAGGTACCTTTACATCTTTATACTCTATGTGTCGTTTATTAAAACAGCATTATGGCCAACATATGTGTTACTGATTTCTATTATTATAGCTGGAGAATCCTTCTGCTACATTTATATATATTTGGATATATTTGGACAACTATAAAAAGCAGCCAATGCCTGCACAGGACTGTAGAATTTTTTGTTTGTGAAGTTTTTAAAAGTTTTGTGCAAATGTGCATGATGTGTAAAGGGTTGCTTTCTCAATTGGGTCTCAATTGGGCTACCTCAAGGCGATGTTCTGGGTCCCATACTCTTAATGATCTACATTTCCTTCCTTGGCAACCTCATCTCTTCCTATGCTTTCCAATATCTGTGTCCTCTTAGACTCTGATTTCTCCTTCACTCCTCACATTCAATCGCTAACCAAATCCTGCTACTACAGCCTAAAAAATATTGCATTCATCCACCCCTTTCTTAATCAAGACTCTGCTAAAACACATATCCAAGCTCCTATTATCTCCCGCCTTGACTACTGTAACCTCCTTATCTCTGGCCTTAAGAGATCTCAGATTCTCCCTCTTCAGTCTATAATGAACGCCTGTGCCAGGCTCATCCACCTCTCCTTCCGCACCTCTCACACGTCGCCCCTCTGTCAATCTCTACACTGGCTCCCTGTTTCTTTTAGAATCCAATTCAATCCAATTTAAAATATTGGTACTCACGTACAAAGCTCTCCATAAGCGCGCCCCTGCCTACATCCCCCCTTATTAACCCCGTCCCTACCACTTTGCTCTGCCACTGATATGATGTTATTGTCTACTCGTACCCGCACCCCTATCTCTCATCTTCAGGACTTCTCCCGAGCTACCCCCATTCTATGGAACTCCCTCCCCCGCATCATTAGACTCTCCTCACCCCTCTTTTCTTAGATTGTAGCTCTCAAGCAGGGTCCTCTCTCCTACTGTTCTGTGTGTTTATTTTGTATGGATAATTGTTATTCTGCCTCACCCATTGTACAGCGCTACGGAACTTATTAGCGCTTTATAAAAACTTGTCCTGGCACCCTTTTCTGTATTTCCTATGCCAAGTTTTAAATGTTTGCAATGTGTTACATGAAAAGGGCTGCCCTATTGTTTATCTCATATGATGAGTGTGAAGTTTTTTAAATTTTTGTACAATGTGCGCTAATTAATGAAGAATATAAACATCTGATTCTCTTAATAGTATTACTAATAGTCAGCTGAGTAGTCTAATGTACGGAGTACTGCCAGTGTCATCAGGGAAAAAAAATTAACATGTGGGCGTGATGTGTAACATCGTGGGGATGATCTACTAAATCGTGCCCACATGTTAACTGTCAGCGTACAAACAAGTTACACACAAAGCAGAAAGAGAGACCCCTCCCTGAGCCCTCCTACCTCGGGGCAGGGACTGGTGTGTCCTACAGGGAAGAAGGATCCTCCTCTTCCTCTTTCATGGCACGTCTTGTGCTTTGGACTGCAGCCCACTCCACAATGCCTGCAGTCCCAGATCTCCCATACTGCAGCTGGCTAAGGAGGGCTGTGGCTGGCTAAGGAGGACTGGGGGAGGCTGCAGCCGGCTAAGGAGGGCTGTGAGCTCCGGGGCTGCAGGCATTGTGGAGTACTCTGCAGGTCAAAGAACAGAGATGAGTCCACTGAAGCAGCAGTGCTGCAAAGCGCTTTGGTTTGTTTCAGCAACGTCACTGAACACTGCTGAAGCAAAACTGATGGACTTTCTCTCCCCACCAGTTCCCATCCTGATGTAGGAGGGCTCAGGGAGTGGTCTATCTGACTGTGTTGCGTGTGAGTCGTGCGCACGCTGATAGTGGGCATGATGTAGTAGTTTGTCCCCACTATAATACACATCGTGACCACAGGTGCTTTTTTTTCCCAGATGACACCGGTGGGGCTCCATACTAATGTAATGAACATTTTTATATAATTTTACTTCTCTTTGTTTCATTCCATTTTGTGCATTAAATTTAGCGCATGTCTGAAAAAAGGAAAATTTCCAATCCCGAAATATTCAAGTCAACTTGTCCAAATGTAATGTTTCCACAAAGCTCTGAATTTGAAATATCATCAGGCACTATATTTTAGTGTAAAGGTTTTACCAAAGTCAGAGACAAATGGACAATGGTTGTATGCTTTGTATCCTTTTTTGTACAGCCACTAATTTGCAGTTAAGGATTGGGTCAGACGAGCGCAGTGTTCACGTCAGTGTTGCGGCACATTTTAACGTCCATGGTAGCATACAATTATGATCAATAGAGACCCACACACGAAGTGTGGACGCACAACGGACGCAGCAAACAGATGCAAGTTAGGCAAGAACGTAAAACCGCTAGAACGGACGTGCGGAGTAGGGATGAGCCGAACACCCCCCGAGTTCGGTTCGGATCCGAACCCAAACATTCCAAATGTTCGAATCCGAATCCGAACTCGAACTCAATACAAGTCAATGGGGCTGAAAATTCGGTTTTTAGAGTGCCCGCCAAGAGGGCATATATGCTAGATATTTGCCATAAAAGGTGTATGGGGGTCCGGGTAGTGCCCTGGGGTACAGGAAACAAGGACAAAAAGTAAAAAAAAAAACACTTTTAAAGGGACAGTGAGTTTTCCATGAAATAAGGGTTAGAAATAAAAACGAAAAATTCCTTCAAATATCGTGCCTAGGAGGTCCCCATAACCTGCCTGTGAAGTGGCGGATTTGTAGGATGTATAGAAACACTTAAAAACAAAAAAATTATGTTTCAAATGACGGTAAATGCTTTTCCTTTAATCTATCCATAAACAACTGCTTGGGGCGTCAGTCTTTATGAAAAGAGGAGACATTTTCGGACACGCAGAAAAAGTTTAGTGATTTTTTTGGCTAAATTATTGTGAAACTTATGCAGGCTTTGGATGAAAGTAACAATAGGTGCTTTAAGGCTGGGGTCAGACTAGCGCACTTTTAACATGCGTTTAGGCGCACTTAATCACGGCCGCACTAGCAGCAAATGACACGCAATGACGGACAATATACGAAGTACGGCCACAACAAAGTTCGGCCGTGCAACGCAAGTGGAAAATGAACACATTTTTTCGAGAACGCTGAACCGCTAGTACTGACGTACAGAGTGCGCTGCGTCCGCATAGCGGCGTGTGTGCGTGATTAGGAGACGTCAGACGCTGCTCATGTCCGGCCAACATAACGTCCAGACACTAAAGTTTCCTGGTTTGGATCTGTAAAAAATCACACACAAAAATGCGCATCATATGACCGTTTAAGCGCTTTCTGTGAAAAAACACCTCAATGCGTTCGGACGCACTTTTTTTGACGTTCGCTGCGAAAAATGCGTTTGTTTGACCCTAGCCTAAAATTGGGCCTTTAGCGTCGGCAACAGTGCCGTCACACAGTCTCACCCCTCTGAGGATATGAATCTGATACAGGCGTCAGTGGCAGTGCAGCCAAATATTGTGCCTTTGGTGCCAGGCCAGCAAGTGCCATCATACAGTAACCCCTCTGTGGTATTGTGGAAGAGTGCAGGGGTGGACCATGCGGTCAGGGCCGGTGCTAGACTATTTTGCGCCCTAGGCAAGACCAGCTACTTGCACCCCCCCAAAAAAAAAACCACACAACATGAAACTGCTGAATTTCTTTTTACTTTGCAAATTTTCATCATGCGTATATATATATATATATATTGCCCAGGCCAGCTCACATCATGCATATATATATTGCCCAGGCCAATCCCCTGGTGGAGATAGGGGGTTCATTTGAACCCCGATATCTCAAGGCATCTAGTGGGTCATGGAGGGTGTCAATCGAAAAGCCTGAGCATGGCCTTTCGAGTGATACCCAACATGACCAGGTATAAAGTAAAAAAAAGAAAAAAGAAAATAAAAACATGTATTTTTTTTGTGTGTTATTTTTATTAATGCAGCAATATTGTTCACATTGCAATTATAATGTGAACGATGACGCACTAATGATTTTTTTCTATGGGGTGTGTTTGCTATAAATCACCTAATTCCCCCCACAAAATGTAACAAGTCCCCATTTCTAATTTTTGTACAAGCGCACCCCATAGAAAACATAACCGCAAACGCTCATGTGCTGAAATGTGAAAAAAAACAACACTTTACACACTTCAGATGATTAAAAATAAATTTTTTATTGCATTTTTTTCATAATATACAGCCAGGACAGATCTTATACACATAAAAATGATAGACTAATCGCTACCTGGAGGGTAGAGCGTAACAAGGTAATAACAAGGTAATACCAGAATTTAGGAATTGCGAGAAAATTCAGAATGAAAACGGTAAAGAGAGACCAAAGGGTTTGCAAGGAGGTTAGCTTTACATCTTTTTATGGAGAAAAAGAAAGAGAGAGAAGCCAAAAACCTAGGAGTGTCTAGTGAGGACTATGTACATCTTGAAAATTTGTTGGCTCTCCTAGATGAATGTCCACCGGATTCAGCTAATTTTTCAAAAAAATTTAAGCAGAAAACTAAATTCACACCCTCATTTTCTGATTTTTCTAATTTGGAAGTTTTTGTTAATCTTGTCACATCTGAGATCGAATCCATCCGCAATAAAGATCTACAATGGGAATCCAATTTATCCCAGGCGGAACAACTAGCCCTTAATGAATTACAAGATGCACGTAACATTGTCATTAAACAGTCTGATAAGGGGGGCAACCTGGTAATTATGGATCGTAGTGATTATGTTGCAATGTGTATGGTCCATTTAAATGACAAGGATGGTTATAAAAAATTGCAATGTGACCCTACCCTGTTGTTTATTAAAGATTTGGAAACCTTGTTAACACAGGGTGTACAACTTAACCTCATCTCTGATGATAACTATAAATTCCTTCTTCCAAAACATCCTACTATACCGACTTTATATTGTCTTCCCAAGACACACAAATCTCTCGTCTCTCCACCTGGTCGCCCGATAATTTCGGGTAACAACTCACTGACTGAACGCATCAGTGAATTCGTCGACTGTTATTTACGACCTTTAGTACTCGAGGTTCCCTCTTATGTAAGAGATACACAACATGTGCTCCAGAAGTTATCCGAGATACATGTCCTTCCTGGTGCTATTCTAGTTAGCCTGGATGTTGTTTCACTATATAATAACATTCCTCATTCTGTGGGACTACAGGCTACAAAATACTTCTTGAATAGCAAATATTCTGACCAAGAAACTGAATTCATCTTGTCTCTTTTGGAATATATATTAAATCATAATTATTTTCTATTCCATAATCAATTTTATTTACAAACTCGCGGCACTGCCATGGGAACATCTTGTGCCCCGAGCTACGGAAATCTGTATCTTGCTTGGTGGGAAAAATTATTTGTCTTTTCTACGGAAATGATGAGATTCACCATGTACGTCAAAAATTGGATGCATTATATTGACGATATCCTGTTTCTCTGGCAGGGCCCTATTGAGATGTTAAATGAATGGCTGACTCTTCTGAACAATAACGGGATTGGACTCAGCCTTACTTTAGTAATTGGTGGTGACAGTATTGAATTTCTCGACCTTAATATTACTATTAATTCAAAATTAGAACTGATTACTATACTTCATCGTAAAATAACAGCAACCAATAATTTCCTAAATTGGTCCTCTTACCACCCACAAAATCTCAAGAGAGGGATACCAATAGGCCAATACTTGAGGGCCAGACGCAACTGTACGTCTCTGAAAGACTTCCAATCGGAAGCGAATCTTTTAAAAGATATGTTTCTATCTAAAGGCTACCCAAAAAAATGCCTAAAAAAAGCATATCAAAGAGCACTTTTGACTCCTAGGGAGGAACTTTTGATCCCGAAAAAAAGAGACGACACAACTTCAATAAGATTTATTGCTGATTATGACAACGGCTGGTCCCAAGTAAAATCCATTTGCGAAAAATATTGGCCTATTCTGCACATGGAAAAATCTTTAAAAAAAGTCCTCCCTCCTTTTCCTTCATTTACAGCAAGAAGGACAAAAAATCTGAGTGATAAATTGGTCCATAGTTTTCTACAACCAGAAAAAACTACACGCACCTGGTTACAACAATCTAAAGGAGTTTTCCAATGTACTCATTGTAAAGCCTGCAAATTTGTTCATAAATCCAAACAATTTTCTAGTAACATCACAGGGCGTCATTATGACATCAGACAATTTATGAATTGTTCTAGTCAGGTACTTGTTTACCTTATTACATGTGAATGTGGAATTCAGTACGTTGGCAAAACTATCCAACAATTCAAACGCCGCATCCTTCAACACGTCAACTCTGTCCATAATAGCCTCGAGACCTCTGTCTCCAGACATGTCCGACAACAACATAATTCTGATCCTTCATGTTTGTCCTTCCAAGCCATCGAAGGTATGGTCTATGGACCACGTAAAGGGAATCTGGACAAAAATCTTTGCCAGAGAGAGTCCTTTTGGATATACACACTCAAAACTTTATATCCACACGGTTTAAATGAAGACTTTAATTATACGCCATTTATTTGAGCATTCTGTTGTTCTTCTATTTATCTATCCATCCATTTGAATTTACCTTGGTCCACCGGTTCAGACATTTTTTGTTCTCTGTATTTTGCCTACATATTTTTATAACCAGAATTCTTTCATCTATATATATATATCTTTTGTACAGTCTTGATTATCATGAGTCTTTAAACATTAAAATCATCATTACATTTTAGCTTCATAGACGTATTCATACATCTCTCATTATGTCCGCTCCTTGGTTTTTATTTACCATTGATGGCCAGTCTATTGTCTTTACTGACAATGGTTTCCCGGGTGGAGTAATTGGTCTCTGCTATATCTTAGCAACTGAGATTCATTGATCTGTAATTAGATTCTATATTCTCATATTAATTTGTGTTTTTTTCTAATCTAGGGCACTGTAGGAATGTTCCAATGGTTTTACTTGTTATATTTTTCGATCATTGGCATTGAGGACTTCACTAATAGATACCTCAACTATGCAGTTCTGGGTTATATTAATCATCGATGGCCAGCCCTTAGCTCCCATTGACAATGCTCTTCAGTTGAGCAATAAAATTCTTATTATACTTTACCAATTGAGATTCTATCCATTAACCTTCAATTAGATCCTATATCCTCATACCAATCAGTGCCCTCCTCTGTTTAATCTAAGCTATTGTAGCAAGGAAATCATGGTTTAATTTGCTACATCATTATTCATTCTTTGTATTTTTGCATTGAGGTGTCCACCAACTGACACCTTATATATGCAGCTTAGGGCTAAACCCCTCTATGATACTAGGTTAACCATACTGAGTAACTATTTTGAACAATGTACGTGTCTCAAATAGCTCTTTACACTTTACTATTATCTTGTAATCAACAAGATATAATATAGATCCATTTACTCTTTAACGAGTAACGTTACTCATTGTCATTATTTGTTGTTAAGTTCAAATCTGCAATTTTGGGTCACTCATTGTCATTATTTGTTGTTGATTTTACACCTTAAATTTTGGGTCCCCCTTCAGACCTATATGAATATCTATACTGGTCCTTTAAAGTGTATATTTTTCCTATATATACACCGTTACTCAGTCAATTCATATGAGTTTTCATATCTATTTATCGATCTGATATGTTTTATATAATTATTTTGCTGCAATATCTAATCAGACAACGTGTTTAAAGCGTGAGGTCAAACTCACGTCCAACATCTTAGTGCATTTCACTATTCATCTTGCTTGCCGAATTTTGAAAATGGCAACATGTTCAATATACCACTATTATTATGATCTTACTTTGCCTCAATCTCCGGTTGGAATCTTCACCGTATATGTTATATATATACTCATTATCTTCTGAATGTATCTCAGTAACTAATTACCCCCCCCGAACTCCAGTGATGTTCATTAATAATATAAACATTCATGTTTTGCAATTCATTAACAACTGGTAATGCGACTTCAATTTATCCTTATAATTACATTGCAACTAGACGTGGAGGAAAAATAAGCCCGTTCGCAATCGCCAGCTGTTTTTTTGACAGACGCCATAAACACCGTTTCTCATTGGTTGTCCTGCTTGTCAATCTTCAGGACAGGCATTTGATTGGACCATTTGTTATCCCTTCATTTTACAGGTTGATTTACTAACCAGGGCGGAACTTGATTAACTTAAATAGCTTTCCATTCCCCTTAGCCCGTAAGCACTCCTGACGAGCCATTCTCGGCGAAACGCGCGTCTCATCATAGCAGATTCGGTTTTTCTGTTTCTTCTGCTTGTGTATCTGCAGTATTTTTGTGATCTTACATTGACAACAAGCAAGTACTTTTCATCTGTCATTATAATTATATTTTGAGTGATCCTTGAAGGTCACCTCCTGCATTGCTCGTTGATCACTGTTTCTGCCGATATATATATACAATTTTTCTAGCAGACTTGGTTTTATTATTGTCTTGTGAACCTTGTCAATTTATGTTTATATGTTTGATTCCTTCTTTTTAATTATGTTCAATAAAAGTTAAATATTAATTTGGTCTCTGGGAGACACTAGTACCCTGATGGACACATCAGAGTAACTGGAGTTCATCTAACATAAAAATGATATATTATGAATCTGCGGAGTCTGCCGGAAAGAACGATATCTAACATGTCGTCATTTAACAAAATGTGGCTTCAAAATCGCGTTTAAACATGATGAGCGAAAGCGGTAAAAATGAGCTGAGCACACAGCGGTGAAATACAGCATATTAGAAGTTTTAGGAGGGAAATTAACACTTCTCAAATCTCAATCAGAAGCAGACACCACCCCACCCCCTCAGTATAGTCTACAATGTATCAAAGTGATTAGACCAGACTAAAACACCTGTTGTTGTTATGCCGTTTGAAAAACACAGGTCATTTAGAGTTGAGAATCTTTGCACGTACACATTAGTTTTTAATTCAATATCTAATAAACCGTTGCTTATAATAATCTGCAGTAAAGAGCCTCTTTATTTCTAGATTTTTTAGTATTTTTTTAAGCATTTTCTATACTTTTTTCAAAATTTCTTTTTTTTTGCGAACTCGAACCGAACACACCCAAAAAGTTCGAAGTTCGTGAACTTTCGAACAACCAAAGTTCGGGTCGAACTCCGAACCATCCGAACCGAACAGCTCGTCCCTAGTGCGGAGTGCGCCACGTCCGCATAGCTTTGTGTGTGAGTGATGGAACATAGTCAGACGGACTGCATTTTTGACGTCCAGCATTTTGACGGACAAAATGGTTTTTCATATTAATTTTATTTCCCATCTACATCAGTCAAAAAAAAGTAAGTCACAAAAACGGACCATGTGGCCACTACCTTGTCGTCAGTCAGAAAGTACGTGCGTTGATCACGGAAGCACAGTCCGCACAGAATGCATTCGTCTGACCCTAGCCTAAATAATGAATATATTAAATGTATTTGAAGTGTATTATATTATAAGAAATCAGACAAATCACAGAATGACCTTTATACTATGTTGCATTTCTACACTAACCAGGAGTACATGAAAAAGTCCAAAAATATACAATGAATTACATAAATGACCGGCATATGAATACTGTGGATGATTTTCTTATTCCCTTTCATGTCTCTCTCTTGACCTTCCTCTTATATAATAAAATCTTTGAAGTGTTGTGTAATTAAAGAAGACAAGCAAGAAGACATTTGGAAAGCATTTGCTCAATCCACAAGTTCCTTTGGTGCTCATATTATTTGAATATGTCCCAGGATTATAACTAGACATCATTGGGCTCCCGAGCAAACATATATGTCCTCCTACACCCCTGCATCCATGGAACATGTACTTCTGCTTATGTGCCTTCCTGTGGCCCCACTTCTCTTCATGTGTCCCCATGTTCCCCAATTCCCCTCATGTGTCCACCTTTGCTCCCGGTTCTCCCCATTCGTATGCTCTTCTGCTATTTCATATTTTATTTTTCTGCTGTTTGGCTTTGGCAAACTTCCCTGAATGTCAACTCCTGTGTCCCTCTTCCCCTTTTGTGTCTTTCATGTCTATACTTCCCCTTTTACCTGCTCCTCTGCCTCCCTTCCCTTATGTTTCAACTGTGTCCCACAACTATTTCTTCTCAAGTATCAAGTGTCTCCCTGTTCCCCAACTTCCATCATGTGAGTCCTTTTGCACATACTGTACATGAGTCCCCTTCAATATTCTTCATGCCCATTGTCTCCTCTCCTGCTGAGTGAGTCTCAAATAGCACTGTGTATGTAACAAATCAATGGAGCTGCATGTGCTAAGAGAAAGAGAGAATGTCATAGCAAAACACCGTAACCCACAGATCCTGAGTGACAATATTATATAGGTAAAACAGGTAGGTGCATTGTCCTGTCCCCACTCCACGTACCCCTGGGGTCTATGTGCAGCTTAACAGGCAGGTAAACCTCTCCTACGAGTCAATGAACGGGACCGGTTTGCAGTCTGAAGGTTTTATTAACCCGTTGTAGGAATGTGGTAAAACTATAGGAAAACAGAAATATACGATATAAAGATACAGAATATATACGAGTTTTACATAGATAATAATACAAGACAGGATGTGTCCATATAAAACGTGGGGGTTTTATAACTAGGCCGGACTAAAACTACATGAAAAGCAGCTGGCTGCAATATAAGGATTTACAAATTTACAGCACATAAGGTGCTTCTAAAGCTGAGGGAAACTGTAAGGTGACTGGGAGGAATTTAGACCATAACCTTACCGACGATGCTTTCAATAGGGGGAGAGATTGTAATGAGGTGTTCCTTCCAGCTCCTGTGGTGAAGGAAATGGTGGCCTCTCTCCCACAATCCCCTGTAATAGTGAGGGAAGCACATGACTTAGTCTATAGGAATTCTGGGAAGGCTGAATACCAGGGTGCTGTAAAAATAAACGGCCACTAGATGGCGTCTCTAAACACATTACATTTTACATTTCTGCTCTGAAGACGGCACACTCCCCGCTTGGTGTCGGTAGACACCACCATCGGAGTCTTCTGAAGAAAACAATAAAATGAGTTCAGTTACTGGTCTGAGAAATAACTTGGTCTCATTCTGCTTGTATATCTTGACTTCGGCTTTACAGACCTTTCCATCATCACTCGGGAGTGTTTTCGTAATCAGACCTAAAGGCCACTCGTTTCTGTGCGACTGGTGATCTTTCATAAGCACAATGTCGCCAGGTTTGAGATTAGGTTTGGTGGTTTGCCATTTTCTTCTTGGTTGTAAGGTTGAGATGTACTGTTTCCTCCACCTGTCCCAAAAGGTATTGGCAAGGCTTTGTACTTGTCTCCATTGACGTTAATAGAGGTCTGGCTGGTTGCTTGACGTCACTGTGTGTAGTGTAGACACCTGAGGGCGGACTTCTTCATCCGTATCTATATCTACCAGTTGAAATGTGTGACAGTCAGAAGTGATATTCTGAGAATTATGTAAGAATGCAGGACCTGTAAGCCATGTTGAGTCTTTTAGATTGTTAGCGGCAACAGATCTTGTTGCATGGTCTGCGGGGTTGTGGTCGGTAGGTACGAAATGCCATTGTTTTGGGTAAGTGGATCTTCTGATTCTATGTACCCTGTTGCTGACGTAAACATAGAAACGCCTGGATTCGTTGCTGATGTAACCCAAGACTACTTTGCTGTCTGTGTAGAACTCAGCGTCTTTAATCTCCATGTTCAATTCTGTGGTGATCAGTTCAGCTAGTTCCACTGCCAGTACGGCAGCGCAGAGTTCCAATCTAGGTATTGTATGTTCTGGGAGTGGTGCAAGTTTCGCTTTTCCCATGATGAATCCTATATGACATTGTTCTTCGATGTCTACAGTCTTTAGATAAGCTACTGCAGCAATTGCTTTGACAGATGCGTCTGAGAAAACACAGAGGTTTTGTGTTCGAACTTCTGAAGAGGGCACGGGGGCATATGGACGTGCAATGTGAACTATGGCCAAAGCTGTTAGAGAGTTTTTCCACTCCATCCACAAACCCTTTTTCTCAGTGGGGAGCAGGTCATTCCAGTCTTTTGTCTCCCAGGTAAGATCTCTGAGTATTGCTTTACCTTGAATGGTGACGGGAGCTGCAAACCTAGGGGATCGTAAAGGCTGTTTATAACGGACAGGGTACCCCTGCAGGTGTATGGTTTTTCTTCTGGACTGACTTGAAAGGTAAAGGTGTCACTATTTAAGTCCCAAAGCAGACCAAGGCTCCGTTGAGTAGGGAGGACGTCAGTACCTAGGTCTAAATCTTTCAGATCATTAGAATGGTCTTGGGAAGGGAAGGCTTTAATTACCATTTTTCTGTTAGAAGCAATTTTGTGAAGTCTCAAGTTTGAGTGGGAGAGCATACTTTGAGTTCTTTTTAGGAGACTGATAGCAGCCTCATCTGTGGGCAGTGATTTTAAACAGTCGTCTACATAGAAGTCCTTACCTACAAAGTGTCTAACGTCTGCCCCGTATTTCGCTTCTCCTTCCTTAGTGGACTGTCTGAGTCCATAAATAGCAACTGCAGGAGAGGGGCTGTTACCAAAGATGTGTACCCGCATACGGTACTCTATGATATCTTTGGAGGGTTTGTTATCTTTAAACCAAAAGAATCTCAGGAAATTTCTGTGTTCTTCTTTAACAAAGAAGCAGTGAAATATCTGTTGAATGTCGGCCATAAATGCAACTGAATCTTTACGAAAACGGAGGAGTACTCCTATGAATCTGTTATTAAGTTCGGGACCAGACAGTAAGACATTGTTTAAGGAGACACCCTCATGTTTGGCACTAGAGTCGAACACTGCTCTAATCTGGCCTGGTTTCTTTGGATGGTATACTCCAAATATGGGTAGGTACCAGCACTCTTCACCGTCAGTTAAGGTAGGTGCTACTTCTGCATGACCGTTCTCAAGTATTTTCTCCATGAAGATGAAAAAGTGGTTTTTCATTTCTGGCTTTCTTTGAAAACTGCGCCTAAGAGACACAAAGCAAATATAGACTTGTTCTCTGTTGTTAGGCAAACGTTGTCTTTGGGGTTTAAAGGGTAGAGGCGCGACCCAACTGTTAGAGTCATCCTTAACTATTCCCTGTTCCATGATCTCTAAGAACAACCTATCTTCAAAGGACGTAGCTACCTGGTAATCTGTTTTAGTGCTGAGAAATACTGAGGACCCTAGGTGACCTTGGTCACTGTCACAGTAAGGGTCTACGGTAGATTTGGGCAGATAGGTGTTATGTGGTAGCTCTTTTACAAGGAATCGATTTTGGCATGGTTGAAAAGGGAGGGGCGCCCATTCTCTAGAGTCTTGGTTAACATGTTGCTGACTGAGGTGGGTTTGTGTACGCTTCCCAAACAAACATCTCCTATAGTAACCCATCCTAAATCAAGTCTTTGGGCGTAGGGAGCATTGTGAGGGCCATTAATCTGATCTCTAACTTTGTGAACTCGTAAGATATCTCTCCCAAGGAGTAGGACTATCTGAGCTTGGGGGTCTAGTACTGGTATAAGGTGAGCTATGCGTTTTAGATGAGAGTTGTGTACTGCAGCATCAGGGGTGGGAATCTCAGCTCTATTATCTGGAATCTGGTTACATTCGATTACAGTAGGTAGCAGAAGGCATGTCTGGCCATCTATAGACTCAACTTGGAAACCTGTAGCCCTTCTCCCCACCGTCTCGACTGTACCTGCACAAGTCTTTAAGGAGTAAGGAGAGATAGGGCCTTTAATGTTGAAGATATCAAAGAAGGTGGATCTCGCTAGAGATTTGTTACTTTGGTCATCTAGGATTGCGTAGGCACATACAGCTTTATTGTAACGATGGGGGCTTCCAGCCCTACCTGTGTGCTTGAGGACAGCAAGTCTGATGCTGCTCGCTGACCACTGCCTGGTTTAAATGGAGACAGGCAGGGAGGTGATTGCATGAGGTGTGGCTTGAGTGGGGGGCATGGCCTGGTGAAGGTCTTTAAAAACCCTCAGTATAGTTTCAGAAGTTGCCAGATCGTGGTTATCCATCCTGAGCTCCTTGTACCTGACTGCTATATTGATTTAACCTGTTACTGACCTCTGCTTGTGTTCTGACCATTCTGCCTTCTGTTGCCCTAGACTATTTGCTTGTACTACGCTACTGCTCTGATACCGACCCGGCTATTCCATTTGACCATTCTGAACTCTGTATTCCTGATTCTGGCTCGGCTGACTCCTCTCCGTATTGTTAACCCTTTTCTGTCTAGCTAGTTTACCTGGCCAATTCTAAGGACCAGACAGATAGGGATCATTCACAGCTACACTGTTGGTAGCTTCTGGGTTTTGTGGAGTGTTGGGGGTTAAGTACTGCGTGGTGGGATCCGGGAACCGTGACATTACGATCTGGCCAATAGACATGTGCACAGCACAAAATTTCGTTTTGAACTAATGGATTAGTACTAAAATGCAATTTATTTAGTTGCTAAAGAAATTCGTTTTCAGTTCTTTAGTATGAAAACTAATTTCGTTCATCCGAAAACCAGTGGATACAATTACTATTGTTGTGGTGGCTCCTCAGAGGGCTGAGATCGCTGCTTGTTACAGTATCTCTCACTCTCAGCACAATGTGGGCCATATTACATAGTTGGTGCTAACTTAACCAGAGCTGTTGTAACCTTCCCAGAGCCATTATAGCCTTTGGAGGTTTTCAGTTTACAACAGGTTAAGTTAGCACCAACATTGTAATACTGCCCCGTGTCAGGCAAAGCTGTTACAGTAACTGACTGCTGCTCATCACAGCGCTCAGAGTTTCTGTAAAACTAGTAAATAATATTTTTATATGTAAGAGGTTAGAACAATATTATTTCCTTGTTTTACTGAAACTCTGAGCGCTGTTACAGTCAGTTACTGTAACAACTGAGCCTGATTCATTGTACTGAGATATAATGTAACAAGCAGCCGATCTCAGCGCTCACAGCCACTGGATTTAAAGGGCTAAAAAAAAAAGGCTCCTCTCTGTATAATGTTTAGAACATCCTCCTGCATTAATTAATACCCCTCTTTGTATAATGTAGATAACATCCTCCTGCATTAATGTCCCTCTCTGTATAGAACATTCTCCTCAATTTATACCTTTCTCTGTATAATGTATATAACATCCTCCTGCATTAATACCCCTCTCTGTATAATGTATAGAACATACTCCTGCATTAATTAATGCCACTCTCTGTATAGAACATCCTACTGCATTGGCATGTGGAGGGTGCAGAACTTCGGATGTTGCGATGTTGCGATCTTCATTGCTGGTCTCCTTCACTCATCAATGTAATATCACAAAAAAGGACTGAAACTAAAATGTAGTGCATTTTTTTTAGTTTCTTTCGTTTTTTGTACTGAGCAGTTTCGTTTCTCTTGAGTCATACTAAAACTAAATTATCCCAAAATTCGGACTAAATCGTTTTAGTACTAAAACGAATGCACATGTCTACTGGCCAATATGGATCCCGCAGATTTAACACAGCACTTGGCTACCTTTGTATCCAGACAGGATGAGCAGGATCATAGGATGGATCAGTTTGCCATTGCCTTACAAACTATCCTGAATCGTACTGCACACCTGGAACCAGTTGGGGTTGCACCCCCGCCTGCTATACCTGTGCCCCCTGTCGTTCAGACATCCCAGGTACACATAATGAGGCAGCCAGTACGTAGTGAGCGAGCAGTAATTCTAGAGGTCCTGGAGATCCTGAGAGGGGCTAACAAGCTCATTACTCAGCACCTGGATATCCTGTATGCAAGTTTGCTGCAACCTACTAGGGACGTCTTCCCAAAGGAGCCTGTTCCAGTTCCAGTTAAAGGTTCCAGAGGACCCCTGACCCTGGAGGAAAGGGTATGGAGGAAGACTCAGGGCTTATGCTTTTATTGCGGTTCTTTCCTGCATAAAAGAATGGACTGTCAATTGCGCCCCCAGAAGTTACCCTCCATGTTCCAGCCTTACCAGGCCCCAGAGTCCACTGCCCTGCACGTCGCAGGATGTCCAAAATCCACTGCCCAACAGGGAAAGACCAGGTGTAATGCCCAGCAGTGGGAAGTCAAGAGTGCTGCCCTGCAGCATGAACAATCTAAGGTGGCTGCTCAGCAGCACAAAGAATCTGAGTCTGCTGTTTGTCAGCTTCAAGTCCTGTCCATGTCTACTGTGCCTAAGCTAGCAGTTCCAGTCAAGAGTGCTGCCCTGCAGCACGAACAAATCAAGTCCACTGCCTCGCAGTGCGAGATCTGGTCCACCGCTAACCAGTTTGAGAGCCAGTCCACTGCACAGCAGTTCAAGAGACAGTGCCAAGCCGGGGTCACCGCTCCACAGTGCCAAGCCAAGGTGGTTGCAAAGCACTGTGAGATCAAGATTGTTGCAGAGCCGGTAGCTGCCCAGCCACGCTCACCCGAGCCGGTAGCTGCCAAGCCACGCTCACCCGAGCCGGTAGCTGCCAAGCCACGCTCACCCGAGCCGGTAGCTGCCCAACCACGCTCACCCGAGCCGGTAGCTGCCAAGCCACGCTCACCCGAGCCGGTAGCTGCCCAGCCACGCTCACCCGAGCCGGTAGCTGCCAAGCCACGCTCACCCGAGCCGGTGGCTGTTGCCAAGCCACGCTCACCCGAGCCGGTGGCTGTTGCCAAGCCACGCTCACCCGAGCCGGTGGCTGTTGCCAAGCCACGCTCACCCGAGCCGGTGGCTATTGCCAAGCCACGCTCACCCGAGCCGGTGGCTGTTGCCAAGCCACGCTCACCCGAGCCGGTGGCTGTTGCCAAGCCACGCTCACCCGAGCCGGTGGCTGTTGCCAAGCCACGCTCACCCGAGCCGGTGGCTGTTGCCAAGCCACGCTCACCCGAGCCGGTGGCTGTTGCCAAGCCACGCTCACCCGAGCCGGTGGCTGTTGCCAAGCCACGCTCACCCGAGCCGGTGGCTGTTGCCGCCATGTCCGAGTCACCACAGAGTCGTGCTAAAGGCGCTGCCCCTCCTGTCCTGGCCAAGGGTGCTACCCAACCGGTCCACACCAAGGGCGCTGCCCCACCGAGCCCAGCTGTCCGGTGTCTTCGAGCCCAGTGGTTCCAGTCAAGTCGCAGCAGAGCCGTGCCAGGTCACTTACCCGCAGATACGTACCACTGGGGCCGTGTTCGTGTTGCCGCAGTGCAGAGAGGACACTGCTGTCCATTCCGCGTCCTGTACCAGGGGTAGGAGACGCAAAAGGACTGGTGCCAGTGTCTTCAAACCTGGACCCAGTTTTGGCTCCTACCCTCATAGACGGGGGCGTCTTGAGGAGGATGACGACTCTGATTGGGACCTCAGGGGACTTTGGTGACTGGTGTACGCGAGGGCTCTACGTGCCTACAAGACCCATTGACTTTTTTCTTGTTATTTCTTGTTTTCCTCTTTTGAGCATCCGGCGTCTGCTCGTGGAGAGGGGGTACTGTAACGATGGGGGCTTCCAGCCCTACCTGTGTGCTTGAGGACAGCAAGTCTGATGCTGCTCGCTGACCACTGCCTGGTTTAAATGGAGACAGGCAGGGAGGTGATTGCATGAGGTGTGGCTTGAGTGGGGGGCATGGCCTGGTGAAGGTCTTTAAAAACCCTCAGTATAGTTTCAGAAGTTGCCAGATCGTGGTTATCCATCCGGAGCTCCTTGTACCTGACTGCTATATTGATTTAACCTGTTACTGACCTCTGCTTGTGTTCTGACCATTCTGCCTTCTGTTGCCCTAGACTATTTGCTTGTACTACGCTACTGCTCTGATACCGACCCGGCTATTCCATTTGACCATTCTGAACTCTGTATTCCTGATTCTGGCTCGGCTGACTCCTCTCCGTATTGTTAACCCTTTTCTGTCTAGCTAGTTTACCTGGCCAATTCTAAGGACCAGACAGATAGGGATCATTCACAGCTACACTGTTGGTAGCTTCTGGGTTTTGTGGAGTGTTGGGGGTTAAGTACTGCGTGGTGGGATCCGGGAACCGTGACATTTATCCTTGCAACCTGTTGGGTACACTTTGACTAGACAGATTTTTGAACAAGAACTACCGCCTATGACTCCATTGTCTGATAACCTATTCATTAACAGGACTATACACAGGACACGGGGTCATCCATTTAGACTGGAAGAAAGAAAATTTAGCTTAAAGCATAGGAAGGGTTATTTTACGGTGAGAACAATAAAGCTGTGGAATTCTCTGCCTGTTGAGGTGGTTGGGTCAGAGTCTGTACAGACTTTTAAAAAGCGACTGGATGACTTCCTGCAGACACAGAATATTAAGGGTTATAATATTTAATATGTGGGTTAAAGCTTCTTGATCCAAGGAGAAATCTGACTGCCATTCTGGGGTCAAGAAGGAATTTTTTCCCAGTATGTTGCATATTGGCGAGCATTTCAGACTGGGTTTTTTGCCTTCTTTTGGATCAACAGCAGTAGGTTATGTGGGAGAGGCTGAACCCGATGGACGCATGTCTTTTTTCAGCCTATGTAACTATGTAACTATGTAACTCCTTTGCAGACTTCAGTACATTGTGCGGTAACTGCTGGTGTACCTATTTCGGTGTTTATTCCTTCTTCACTATGATCTTGGGTATTGTCGGCTTGAGTTAAAGTACATGGTGGTGGTCCAGGGTGTAGGGCTGCGTTATGACTTGTACTGTCACATTCTGTGCATTTTACACTGACCTTACAGTCTCTAGCAAAGTGAGACGTTGAGGAGCAACACTTGTAGCAGATATTGTTCTCCCTGAGGAAAGTCTTGCGGTCCTCTATGGGTTTCTCTCTGAAGCCTCTGCATTTCAGAAGAGGATGTGGCTTCCTGTGTAGGGGACACTGCCGGCTAGGGTCTTTATCTTCCAAGTAGGGAGAGGTTGATGGCCTGTGGAAGGAATCTGTAGAGGAAACATTAGTTTTATGGACTATCACTGGCGTTTTATGGTATCTTAGACTGTATAAATGAGACTGTATAAATTTATACAGAGACTGTATAAAATCAAAACTGGGATCATTCCTAATTCTTGCTTGTTGATTTACAAAGTCCACAAACGCATCAAAGGGAGGAAATTATACCTTGTGCATTTGTTTGTAATTGGAACCATGTGCGACCCACCGCTCCTGGAGGTTGTAGGGGACTTTTGGACTATAGGGTTGACACCTCTTGCTGTATCAAGGAAAGTAAGTCCAGGCAAATCTCCTTCTGCTTTGGCTACCTACAGTTCCATGAGCAGGTCACTTAGTTCTCTAAGTTTCTGATAACCTTTACCAGATATTCTAGGGAAGTCATCAATTCTTTTAAACAGGGCGTTTTCTATTGCCTCTATTGAGCCATAGCACTCTTCAAGTCTTTCCCAAATCCTTCTAAGGCCCGTCTCTGGGTAGTTTATATTTATTGCTCTTATACGTTTAGCATGTTCTGCGGACTCATTTCGGAGCCAATTAACTAGGAGATCTAACTCTTCGCTGTATGACAGGTCTAAGTCTCTGATTACGTTCTGAAAGGTAGACCGCCAGGCTCTGTAGCTTTCTGGGTGATCATTGAACTTTACAAGTCCTTTGGTGATTAGCTCACGCCATGAGAGGAACTTTGCAAAGTCCATAGTAGCTTGGCTATTACTAGAATAGGGCTGCAGTGCATTGTTAGGAGGGTGGAGTGTGTAGCAATACCTTTGAGGAGTCTCTGATTTATTCCGGTTAACATCATACCGTTTCGGTGTGAAAGACGTCTCTGTGCGCTGGAATGGAGGCGGATTTCCTTGTTGCGCAAAGAAGTCGCCACGGGCAGTGTCGCTCTGCTCTGCGTTCTCCTGTCTGAAGCGCTGAACTTCAGGGTCGGCTGTTTGTTGCTTTATTTGCTGCGTTTGGCTTGTCGCTCTGATGACATCTATTGATTCTTGTGCAGGCTGAAGATTGCTGCTTGATTTGGAGTATTGATAGACGTACTCCGCTGTACGTTGTAGCGTGTCCTGGTGATCCTCTCCTGGACCGAGCATGCTGCTGCATCTGCTATGCTTGCTGGTGGGGTGCGTAGCTGCTTCTAGAGCCTCTGCTTCGGCTATGGCTGCTGCCGCTTCCTTCTCTACTGCCAGCTTCATCTAGGTTGATTTCCAAAAGAGCTCTCACCTTTGTTGAAAGCGGCTTCTGAAAGAGCTCTCTCTTTTTTTAGCTGCATCTCCTGCTCTGCAAAGGCGGCACGTGCTTTTGCGGCTTCGGCCTTAGCGCGAGCAATGGCGGCTGCTTCGCTAACAGACGAATTGATAGAGTAGCCCGATCGGGACCTTGTCTTGTATGAAGATGCCTGACTTTGTGACATGGTTTGACTGTTTAAAGGTTGCAGGTTGTCGTATGCAGGTAACCGCATTGACAGTAGTTGGCCTCTGTACAGTCCGATCTCTCATCCGCTTCCTATCTGTGCGTTGTTTCACTTTTCGCGCGTCTTCTCTGCGCGTCGGTTACTTTTCGCGCGTCTTGTATGCTCGTCGTTTTACTGTCCTGTCCCCACTCCACGTACCCCCGGGGTCTATGTGCAGCTTAACAGGCAGGTAAACCTCTCCGAGTCAATGAACGGGACCGGTTTGCAGTCTGAAGGTTTTATTAACCCGTTGTAGGAATGTGGTAAAACTATAGGAAAACAGAAATATACGATATAAAGATACAGAATATATACGAGTTTTACATAGATAATAATACAAGACAGGATGTGTCCATATAAAACGTGGGGGTTTTATAACTAGGCCGGACTAAAACTACCTGAAAAGCAGCTGGCTGCAATATAAGGGTTTACAAATTTACAGCACATAAAGTGCTTCTAAAGCTGAGGGAAACTGTAAGGTGACTGGGAGGAATTTAGACCATAACCTTACCGACGATGCTTTCAATAGGGGGAGAGATTGTAATGAGGTGTTCCTTCCAGCTTCTGTGGTGAAGGAAATGGTGGCCTCTCTCCCACAATCCCCTGTAATAGTGAGGGAAGCACATGACTTAGCCTATAGGAATTCTGGGAAGGCTGAATACCAGGGTGCTGTAAAAATAAACGGCCACTAGATGGCGTCTCTAAACACATTACATTTTACATTTCTGCTCTGAAGGCGGCACATGCATACTGTTCTTTTTAAAGGCCATATTGAGAACAAACACATTATTATTTTACTTTATTTATAAAGCACCTGCATATTCCGCAGCATTGAACAATGGGCTCAATATAGACAGGGTTACAATACATTGACACATGACACAAGTCAGTAGCATGATCTCAACAATGGCACAGTTACTGTATCCACTGGCTACATTACAGGCAAGGGGGAACTATGAAAACTCCAATGGCACTCTGGCTAGGCTACTGGGCTAATAGGATTAGGGATGAGCTTTTCGGTTTGGATGGTTCGGAGTTCGGACCGAATTTAGCCTGTTCGTTCTGTTCGCGAACTCCGAACATTTCCGGGTGTTCGCCGCATGTTCGACCACAATGCACCACAATGGACCACAATGCACTTTCCCACTGGTCTGAAGCTCGTAATTGGCTACAGCCTTGCACCTGACCACAGGTCTGGTGCAAGACAGGTTCAACACTATGCCAATCACGGCTCAGAGTCCTGATTGGGCAAATTTTGCCCAATCATGGGCTCACAGAGCTAACTCCCGCAGCACAATATATAAGGTTTCCACGCAGCGCTTCTGCACGCATTTGAGATGAGATTTCATAGGAGATAGTTGTTGTGTGTTCTTACTGCCGGTCTGCCACGCTACTGGGGGGGTCTGGGGGGTCTCATTTCTACCAAATATCTGGGAATTGAGGTGATGTGTGTCTTGTCACTTCCAGCAAGTATTTTGGGGGTCACAAATTTCTACCAAATATTTGGGAATTGAGGTGATCTGTGTCTTGTCACATAGCCAGTACCACGCAGTATTTTAGGGGGTCACTAATTTCTACAAAACATAGAAAAATGTCGGCAGATAAGAACCTTTCGGCCCATCTAGTCTGCCCAATTGCATGGATACTTTACCTGGATTTATCTTTTGTTTAGGATAGCCTTATGCCTATCCCATGCTTGCTTATATTCAATTACTGTTTTGGCCTCTACCACTTCAACTGGAAGGCTGTTCCATGTATCCACCACCCTCTCAGTAAAATAATGCTTCCTGATGTTACTTTTAAACCTTTGCCCCTCTAATCTAAGACTATGTCCTCTTGTTTTGCTACTTTGTTTCCTTTTAAATATATTCCCTTCCTCTACCTTGTGGATTCCCTTTACGTATTTAAATGTTTCTATCATATCACCTCTGTCTCGTCTTTTTTCCAAGCTGTACATGTTAAGATCATTAAGCCTTTCCTGGTAACTTTTCTCCTTCAAGCCGTACACCATTTAGTAGCCCTTCTCTGAACTCTCTCTAAGATGTCTATATCCTTCTGGAGATACGGTCTCCAGTACTGCACACAGTACTCCAAGTGAGGTCTCACCAGTGCTCTGTAGAGTGGCATGAGCACTTCCCTTTTCCTACTGCTAATACCTCTCCCTACACAACCAAGCATTCTGCTAGAATTTCCTGCTGCTCTATTACATTGACTACTTACCCTTAGATCCTCTGAAATAATAACCCCTAAATCCCTTTCCTCAGATGTTGAGGTTTGGACTCATTTGGGAATTGAGGTGATCTGTGTCTTGTCACACAGCCAATACCACGCAGTATTTGGGGGTCACAAATTTCTACAAAATATTTGGGAATTGAGGTGATCTGTCTCTTGTCACACAGCCAATACCCCACAGTATTTTGTGGGGTCACTAATTTTTACAAAATATCTGGGAATTTTTTTTTTTGAGAAAGGATTTTACCAGGAAGGATACATTGAGATTTCTCTCGTTTTCAAGTATGTCCTTGGTGGCGAGTATGTACCGTTAGGTGTCTTGCCAAGAACACTTACTGGAGAGGTTGCTCGCTGGGATCGAACCCATTACTCCACAGGTCTTTCCATGCAGAGTAGTGACGTTACCTCTACTCCACCCAGCCGGCACAATTGAGGTGATCTGTCTCTTGTCACTGCCAGCAAGTATTTTGGGGTCACAAATTTCTACAAAACATTTGTGAATTGAGGTGATCTGTGTCTTGTCACTAGGGATGAGCCGAACACCCCCCGAGTTCGGTTCGGGGCCGAACCCGAACTTCCCATATGTTCAGGTCCGAACCCGAACTCGAACTCCATGCAAGTCAATGGGGCTGAAAATTCGGTTTTTAGAGTGCCCTCCAAGAGGGCATATACTGTATGCTAGATATTTGCCATAAAAGGTGTATGGGGGTCCGGGTAGTGCCCTGGGGGACAGGAAACAAGGACAAAAAGTAAAAAAAAAAACGTTTTTAAATGGACAGTGAGTTTTCCATGAAATAAGGGTTAAAAATAAATATGAAAAAATTCCTTCAAATATCGTGCCTAGGAGGTCCCCATAACCTGCCCATGAAGTGGCGGATTTCTAGGATGTATAGAAGCACTTGAAAATAAAAAAATGACATTTCATATGACGGTAAATGCTTTTCCTTTAATCTATCCATAAACAACTGCTTGGGGCGGCCGTCTGTATGAAAAGAGCAGACATTTTCGTACACGCAGAAAAGTTTACTGATTTTTTTGGCTAAATTATTGTGAAACTTATGCAGGCTTTGGATGAAAGTAACAATAGGTGCTTCAAAATTGGTCCTTTAGCATCCCCAACAGTGCCGTCACACCGTAAACCCTCTGAGGATATGAATTTGATACAGGCGTCAGTGGCAGTGCACCCAAATATTGTGCTTTTGGTGCCAGGCCTGCAAGTACTATCCTACAGTAACCCCTCTGTGGTATTGTGGAAGAATGCAGGGGTGAACCTTGCGGTCCTATATTAAAAAGATATGCATCTGGTTAAGGAGTCAGTGCACCCAGATACTCTGCCTTTGGTGCAAGACTGCCAGGCCAGCAAGTATCATCATACAGTAACCCCTCTGTGGTATTGTGGAAGAATGCAGGGGTGGACCATGTGGTCCTATATTGAAAAGATACGATTCTGGTCAAGGTGTCAGTGCACCCAGATATTGTGCTTTTGGTGCCAGGCCAGCAAGTATCATCATACAGTAACCCCTCTGTGGTATTGTGGAAGAATGCAGGGGTGGACCATGTGGTCCTATATTGAAAAGATATGATTCTGGTCAAGGCATCAGTGCACCCAGATATTGTGCCTTTGGTGCCAGACCAGCAAGTATCATCATACAGTAACCCCTCTGTGGTATTGTGGAAGAATGAAGGGGTGGACCATGTGGTCCTATATTGAAAAGATATGATTCTGGTCAAGGCGTCAGTGCACCCAGATATTGTGCTTTTGGTGCCAGGCCTGCAAGTGCCATCATAATACAGTAACCCCTCTGTGGTATTGTGGAAGAGTGCAGGGTTGGACCCTGCGGTTCAAAAAATTAAAATGATATAAATCTGGCACAGGCGTCAGTGCAGCCAAATATTGTGCCTTTCATGGCAGCAAGTACCTTCACACCGTAGCCCTTTTGTGGTATTGTGGAAGAGTTCAGTGCTGGAGGTTTTGTGAATGCAGAAGAGGACATCCCCGATCTATTCCATTACTTCAGCATCAGGGGATTGATAGCTGCTGATCCTCGACTGATTCATTTTTATAAATGTCAGCCGGTCTACAGAGTCGGTGGACAGACGCACTCTTTTGTCTGTGACAAAACCTCCAGCGGCACTGAACGTCCTTTTGGTAAGCACGCTAGATGAAGGGCAACCTAGTAGCTGCATAGCATATTGGCTAAATTCTGGCCAGTGATCCAATCTCAAAACCCAGTAAGCCAGTGGATCATCTGCTGGAAAGGTATCCAGGTCTGCCCTTGCCCCTAGGTAGTCCTGCACCATATGGTGAAGACGCTGGCAATGGTTGCCTACATTTGATGTCCCTGGGCGTCGAGGACTAAAAAAATTAAAAAATGCATCAGTCAAGTGGCCCTGGCCTTCACCACTATTCCTCTGATCATCCGCAGCCTCAGAAGCACGTGTGTCAGCACTTGGTAATCTACCAGTGCCTGGAGAGGTGTTACACAAGTGTCACTTTAGAGCGTCCTCAAGTTTTTTCATCCTGTGCTCCCTCTGTGCGGGCAGGATGAGCTCTGCAACTTTACCCTTGTATCGTGGATCAAGAAGGGTTGCCAACCAGTAATGATCCCTCTCCTTGACAGCATGAATCCTGGGGTCCTTTAGCAGGCTTTGCATCATTAGGGAGCCCATGCAGCGTAGGTTGGAGGTTGCCTTAGCTTCCGAGTCTTCCTGGTCAATGATGATGACCGTATCGTGCACTTCCTCCTCCCAGCCACGCACTAGCCCTTGTGTTTCTGGGCACACGAAACCCTCCATTGAGGAATCCCCACCTTCAATGCCCCCACTTCTTAAATATTCCTCCTCCTCCTCATCCTCCTCCTGTCTGATCTGAGTAGGACCCGCTGGAATGCTGTCTGCGGAAAGACTGTGGCCTTGAGAGCTAGGGAAGGCCTCCTCTTCCTCCCGCTGCTCTGCCTCTAGAGCCACATCTATAATTCCCTGCAGAGTGTGCTCCAGCAGGAACACTAAAGGAATTGTGTCACTGATGCATGCACTGTCCCGGCTCACCATCCTCGTTGCCTCCTCAAATGGTGACAGTACAGTGCATGCATCCTTGATCATCAGCCACTGTGGGGGGGAAAAAAACCCAAGTTGACCTGAACCTGTTCTTGTGCCAAAACTCACACAGGTACTCGTTGATGGCCCTCTGCTGCTTGTGCAGACACTGCAGCATTGCTAATGTCAAGTTCCACCTGGGGGGCATGTCACAGATCAGACGGTTTGTGGGAAGGTGGAATTCTCTTTGATTTCTGCCAGGCGAATGCTTGCTGGGAATGACCGTCTGAAGTGGCTGCAGACTTTTCTGGCCTGGCTGAGAAGCTCTGCCAGCCCTGGGTACTTGGTTAGGAAACGCTGTACCACTAGATTTAGGACGTGTGCTAGGCATGGTACATGCGTCAATTTACCCTTGCGTAGGGCGGAGAGAAGGTTGCTGCCATTATCGCAGACGATCATTCCCAGCTGAAGCTGGCATGGTGTTAACCATCTCTGCACCTGCCCCTGCAGAGCTGACAGAATTTCTGGCCTGCTGTGGCTCCTGTCCCCTAAACAAACCAGCTCAAGCACAGTATGGCATCTTTTTGCTTGAGCCGTTGCGTAGACCCTGTCAAGCGTCGGTTTAACTGCCACTTCACCAGAGACAGAGAAGGATGAGGAGGAGGAAGAGGGAGAGGTGGTGGTGGTGGAGCAGACAGACCTCATACAAGCAGCTTTCTGGAGGCGTGGTGGATGAACAAGCTCCAGCACAGAGCCCCGTCTTGGATCCCTCCCAGCTGCAATCAGAGTTACCCAGTGTGCCGTGATGGAAATGTAACGACCCTGTCAATGCTTGCTGGACCACGTGTCTAAAGTCACATGCACCTTTCTGCTGACTGCCTTTCCCAATGACTCGATAACATTGTCTTCCACGTGCTGGTATAGTGCTGGAATGGCCTTGCGTGAAAAATAATGGCGTTTTGGAACCTGCCACTGTGGTACAGTACATTCAGCAATTCACGGAAGGGAGCAGAGTCCACCAGCTGGAAAGGCAGCAGCTGCAATGCGAGTAATTTTGCTAAGCTGGCATTTAGACACTGTGCTTGGGGATGGTTGGGACTATATTTTTTCTTTCGCTGCAGCAGCTGCGGCAACGTAATCTGACTGCGCAAATCTTCAGCTGCTGGGATGATGTCACATTGTGAGAAAGGAACTGGTACATCCATTACTGTAGCATCATCCCTGTCAGTGGAGGTTGTAGGCAATGACATGGCAGGAAATACAGTGGGGGTAGAGACAGATGAGGAGGAGGAGGACCTACGCAAAGTTTTGCGCCAACGGGATGTGTGGCAGTTGTTCATATGTCGCCTCAAGCACGTGGTACCCAAGTGTCCGGTATCTTTCCCACGCTTAATCCTCATCTGACATAGATTACAAATAGCAACGCTGCGCTCTACTGCACATTTCTTAAAGAACTCCCAGACAACAGAGTTCCTGCATGTGTTCTTTGAGACAACAGCGCTCTGCACCGGAGAAGCTCTGACATGTGATGCCTTGGACTGGCTAGTGCTACGGTTGGTCACAGAGGATGTTGTGCCTCGTATTTGCTGTGCCTCCTCCTCCCCCTCTTCCTCACTTAATTCCTCTGTTCAATCAGGCACCCAGGTGGAGTCAGTGACCTCATCATCATTGTCATCTTCCCCCCCTATCTCCTCGTCACTGGAGCCAACTTGGCAGTATGCTGCAGCTGCTGGGGCAACATGAGTGCCAGTTATTTGTGTGTCCTCACTGGCACCCCCTTCCTCTAGGTTGATTATACTCCCTTCCTCAACCTCAGAGATTGAATCAGAGCACTGTACTTGCTGCGCATCCTCAAGCAGCATGTCACTGTCATTGTAGTCAAACAATTCAGCTGACTCCTCCGTGTGTGATAGCGAGGCTACGGCAGGAGTAGCTGTGGACATGGAGGCTGCATTAGATGCTTTGGCAGCTGAGGTGGACTGTAAAGCACTAGAAGCCTGGCTGGCAGAGGACTCGGAGGATGAGGATGGCCTGGTTAGCCAATCCACCAACTCCTCTGTATGTTGCTGCTGCTTAAGACGTCCAGCACCAGTTAGAAAGGACAAGGGTGCCCCTGCAGAGGATGCACCACGTCCACCATGACCAGAGGCACAGCCTCCCGACACAGGGGCTGCTTGCCCTCTTATCTGTGTCTGGGAGCGTCTGCCTGTCCTTTTTGTTCTTTCAGACATGGTGAGTGATATATAGATTAATATATACAGAACTCTGATTCAACTCTGGTATAAAGATTTAAAGAACTCTGGTATAACTCAGTGAGACACCCTGATAGCTGGCAGCCAGTGACAAGACACAGATTACAAGTCTCAGACACCTCCTATAAATCAGTGAGACCCCTTGATGGGTGGCAGTGAAACCTCCTATAAATCAGTGAGACCCCTTGATGGGTGGCAGCCAGTGAGAACACACGAATTATAACAATTACCAAATGTTTTAAAGAAATTAGTGAGCCCCAAAATACTGCGTGGTACTGGCTGTGTGACAAGAGACAGATCACCTCAATTCACAAATGTTTTGTAGAAATTAGTGAGCCCCAAAATACTGCGTGGTCTTGGCTGTGTGACAAGAGACAGATCACCTCAATTCACAAATGTTTTAAAGAAATTAGTGAGCCCCAAAATACTGCGTGGAACTGGCTGTGTGACAAGAGACAGATCACCTCAATTCACAAATGTTTTGTAGAAAATAGTGACACCCAAAATACTGCGTGGTCTTGGCTGTGTGACAAGAGACAGATCACCTCAATTCACAAATGTTTTAAAGAAATTAGTGAGCCCCAAAATACTGCGTGGTACTGGCTGTGTGACAAGAGACAGATCACCTCAATTCCCAAATGTTTTAAAGAAATTAGTGAGCCCCAAAATACTGCATGGTACTGGCTGTGTGACAAGAGACAGATCACTGCAATTCACAAATGTTTTAAAGAAATTAGTGAGCCCCAAAATACTGCGTGGTACTGGTTGTGTGACAAGACACAGATCATCTCAATTCACAAATGTTTTAAAGAAATTAGTGAGCCCCAAAATACTGCGTGGTATTGGTTGTTTGACAAGACACAGATCACCTCAATTCACAAATGTTTTAAAGAAATTGGTGAGCCCCAAAATACTGTGTGTACTGGTTGTGTGACAAGACACAGATCACCTCAATTCACAAATGTTTTAAAGAAATTAGTGAGCCCCAAAATACTGTGTGGTACTGGTTGTGTGACAAGACACAGATCATCTCAATTCACAAATGTTTTAAAGAAATTAGTGAGCCCCAAAATACTGCGCGTGGTATTGGTTGTTTGACAAGACACAGATCACCTCAATTCACAAATGTTTTAAAGAAATTGGTGAGCCCCAAAATACTGTGTGGTACTGGTTGTGTGACAAGACACAGATCACCTCAATTCACAAATGTTTTAAAGAAATTAGTGAGCCCCAAAATACTGTGTGGTACTGGTGTGTGACAAGACACAGAAGATCACTCAATTCACAATGTTTTAAAGAAATTTGTAACCCCTAAAAAGACTTGCTGCTGTGTGACAAGACACAGAAGATCACCTCAATTCACAAATGTTTTAAAGAAATTTGTAAGTCCCAAAAAAAACTTCTGGCACAGTGACAAGACACACATCACCTAAATTCCTGATATTTGGTAGAAATGAGACCCCCAGACCCCCCAGTAGCGTGGCAGACCGGCAGTACAACACACAACTATCTCCTCTGAATTTCCTCTGAAATGCGTGCAGAATCGGCGCGTGGAAACATTATATAGTGTGCTGTGGGACTTAGCTCTGTGAGCCCATGATTGGGCAAAATTTCCCCAATCAGGACTCTGAGCCGTGATTGGCATGCTGTTGAACCTGTCTTGCACCAGACCTGTGGTCAGGTGCAAGGCTGTAGCCAATTACGAGCTTCAGGCCAGTGGGAAAATGCATTGTGGTCCATTGTGGTCGAACATGCGGCGAATGTTCGGTGTTCGCGATCTAATCGAACAGGCTAAATTCGGGTCGAACTCCGAACCGTCCGAACCGAACAGCTCATCCCTACTTGTCACTGGCAGCAAGTATTTTGGGGTCACTAATTTCTACAAAACATTTGGGAATTGAGGTGATCTTCTGTGTCTTGTCACTGCCAGCAAGTATTTTGAGGGTCACTAATTTCTACAAAACATTTGGGAATTGAGGTTATCTTCTGTGTCTTGTCACTGCCAGCAAGTATTTTGGGGGTCACTAATTTCTACAAAACATTTGGGAATTGAGGTGATCTGTGTCTTGTCACTGCCAGCAAGTATTTTGGGGGTCACTAATTTCTACAAAATATTTGGGAATTGTTATAATCCGTGTGTTCTCACTGGCTGCCACCCATAAGGGGGTCTCACTGATTTATAGGAGGTTTCTGAGATTTGTAATCTGTGTCTTCTCACTGCCACCCATCAGGGGGTCCTACATACTTCTAGCAGATTTATCCGAATTGTAATTTGTGTCTCCTCACTGCCAGCTATCAGGGGGTCACACTGATTTATATGAGGTTTCTGAGACTTTTAATTTGTGTCTTCTTACTGCCACCCATCAGGGGGTCACACTGATTTGAAGGAGGTTTCTGAGATTTGTAATCTGTGCTTCTCACTGCCACCCATCAGGGGGTCTCACTGATTTATAGAAGGTTTCTGAGACTTTTAATTTGTGTCTTCTCACTGCCACCCACAGGGGGTCACACTGATTTAAAGGAGGTTTCTGAGAGATTGAATCTGTGGCTTCTCACTGCCACCCATCAGGGGGTCTCACTGATTTATAGGAGGTTTCTGAGATTTGTAATCTGTGGCTTCTCACTGCCACCCATCATGGGGGTCCACATACTTCTAGCAGATTTATGTGAATTGTAATCTTGGTTTCTCACTGCCACCCATCAGGGGTTCTCACTGATTTATAGGAGGTTTCTGAGATTTGTAATCTTGGCTTCTCACTGCCACCCATCAGGGGGTCACACTGATTTATAGCGGTCTCTGACATTTGTAATCTGTGGCTTCTCCCTGACACCCATCAGGGGGTCACACTGATTTATAGGAGTTTCTGAGACTTGTAATCTGTGGCTTCTCACTGCCACCCATCAGGGGGTCCCACATACTTCTAGCAGATTTATGTGAATTTTAATTTGTGCCTCCTCACTGACAGCTATCAGGGGGTCACTCTGATTTATAGGAGGTTTCTGAGACTTTTAATTTGTATCTTCCACTGCCACCCATCAGGGGGTCACACTGATTTATAGGAGGGAATTGTAATCTGTGTCTTGTCACTGGCTGCCAGCTATCAGGGTGTCTCACTGAGTTATACCAGAGTTCTGTAAATCTTTAATCTTTATACCAGAGTTGAATCAGAGTTCTGTATATATTTAATCTATATATCACTCACCATGTTTGAAAGAACAAAAAGGACAGGCAGACGCTCCCAGACACAGATAAGAGGGCAAGCAGCCCCTGTGTCGGGAGGCTGTGCCTGTGGACGTGGTGCATCCTCTGCAGGGGCACGCTTGTCCTTTCTAACTGGTGCTGGCCGTCATCTTAAGCAGCAGCAACATACAGAGGATTTGGTGGATTGGCTAACCAGGCCATCCTCATCCTCCGAGTCCTCTGCCAGCCAAGCTTGTAGTGCTTTACAGTCCACCTCAGCTGCCAAAGCATCTAATGCAGCCTCCATGTTCACAGCTACTCCTGCAGTAGCCTCTCTATCACACACGGAGGAGTCAGCTGAATTGTTTGACTACAATGACAGTGACATGCTGCTTGAGGATGCGCAGCAAGTACAGTGCTCTGATTCAATCTCTGAGGTTGAGGAAGGGAGTATAATCAACCTAGAGGAAGGGGGTGCCAGTGATGACACACAAATAATGGGCACTCATGTTGCCCAGCAGCTGCAGCATACTGCCAAGTTGTCTTCAGTGACAAGGAGATAGGGGGTAAAGATGACATTGATGATGAGGTCACTGACTCCACCTGGGTGCCAGATCAAACAGAGGAATCAAGTGAGGAGGAGGGGGAGGAGGAGGAGGATACAGCAAACACGAGGCACAACATCCTCTGTGACCAACCGTAGCAATAGCCAGTCCAAGGCATCAGATGTCAGAGCTGCTCCAGTGCAGAGCGCTGTTGTCTCAAAGCACACACGCAGGAACTCTGCTGTCTGCTGGAAGTTCTTTAAGAAATGTGCAGCAGACCCCACCGTTGCTATTTGTAATCTATGTCAGATGAGGCTTAAGTGTGGGAAAGATACCGGACAATTGGGTACCACGTGCTTGAGGCGACATATGACCTCCTGCCACACATCCCGTTGGCGCAACGCTTTGTGTAGGTCCTCCTCCTCCTCATCTGTCTCTACCCCCACTGTATGTCCTGCCATGTCATTGCCTACAACCTCCACCGACAGGGATGATGCTACAGTAATGGATGTACCAGGTCCTTCCTCACAATGTGACAGCATCCCATCAGCTGAAGATTTACGCTGTCAGATTACGTTGCCGCAGCTGCTGCAGCGTAAGAAAAAATATAGTCCCAACCATCCCCAAGCACAGCGTCTAAATGCCAGCTTAGCAAAATAACTTGCATTGCAGCTGCTGCCTTTCCAGCTGGTGGACTCTGCTCCCTTCCGTGAATTTGCTGAATGTGCTGTACCACAGTGGCAGGTTCCAAAACGCCATTACTTTCACGCAAGGCCATTCCAGCACTATACCAGCACGTGGAAGACAATGTTATCGAGTCATTGGGAAAGGCAGCCAGCAGCAAGGTGCATGTGACTTTAGACACGTGGTCCAGCAAGCATGGACAAGGTCATTACATTTCCTTACGTTTCCTTCACGGCACACTGGGTAACTGATTGCAGCTGGGAGGGATCCAAGAGGGGGCTCTGTGCTGGAGCTTGTTCATCCACCACGCCTCCAGAAAGCTGCTTGTATGAGGTCTGTCTGCTCCACCACCACCTCTCCCTCTTCCTCCTCCTCCTTCTCTGTCTCTGGCGAAGTGGCAGTTAAACCGACGCCTGACAGGGTCTACGCAATGGCTCAAGCAAAAAGAAGCCATACTGTGCTTGAGCTGGTTTGTTTAGGGACAGGAGCCACACCGGGCCAGAAATTCTGTCAGCTCTGCAGGGCCAGGTGCAGAGATGGTTAACACCGCGCCAGCTTCAGCTGGGAATGATCATCTGTGATAATGGCTGCAACCTTCTCTCCGCCCTACGCAAGGGTAAATTGATGCATGTACCATGCCTAGCACACGTCCTAAATCTAGTGGTACAGCGTTTCCTAACCAAGTACCCAGGGCTGGCAGAGCTTCTCAGCCAGGCCAGAAAAGTCTGCAGCCACTTCAGACGGTCATTCCCAGCAAGCATTCGCCTGGCAGAAATTCAAAGAGAATTCCACCTTCCCACAAACCGTCTGATCTGTGACATGCCCCCCAGGTGGAACTTGACATTAGCAATGCTGCAGCGTCTGCACAAGCAGCAGAGGGCCATCAACGACTACCTGTGTGAGTTTTGGCACAAGGACAGGTTCAGATCAACTTGGTTTCCCCCCCCCCCGCAGTGGCTGATGATCAAGGATGCATGCACTGTACTGTCACCATTTGAGGAGGCAATGAGGATGGTGAGCCGGGACAGTGCATGCATCAGTGACACAATTCCTTTAGTGTTCCTGCTGGAGCACACTCTGTGGGGAATTATAGATGTGGCTCTAGAGGCAGAGCAGCGGGAGGAAGAGGAGGCCTTCCCTAGCTCTGAAGGCCCCAGTCTTTCCGCAGACAGCATTCCAGCGGGTCCTACTCAGATCAGACAGGAGGAGAATGAGGAGGAGGAGGAGGAGAAGGAATATTTAAGTAGTGGGGGCATTGAAGGTGGATATTCCTTAAGGGAGGGTTTTGTGTGCCGAGAAACACAAGGGCTAGTGCGTGGCTGGGAGGAGGAAGTGCATGATGGGGTCATCCTCATTGACCAGGAAGACTCGGAAGCTAATGCAACCTCCAACCTACGCTGCATGGGCTCCCTTATAATGCAAAGCCTGCTAAAGGACCCCAGGATTCGTGCTATCAAGGAGAGGGATCATTACTGGTTGGCAACCCTTCTTGATCCACGATACAAGGGTAAAGTTGCAGAGCTCATCCTGCCCGCACAGAGGGAGCACAGGATTAAAACACTTGAGGACGCTCTAAAGCGACACTTGTGTAACACCTTTCCAGGCACTGGTAGGTTACCAAGTGATGACACACGTGCTTCTGAGGCTGCGGATGATCAGAGGAATAGTGGTGAAGGCCAGGGCTGCTTGACTGATGCATTTTTAAATTTTTTTAGTCCTCGACGCCCAGGGACGTCAAATGTAGGCACCCTGTAAGGTCCTGGAGGCCCTCACCCCCGGGCGCCCCTTTTTGTGCCTTTTACTACATGTTCCCTGCAGATTCCAAAACCCTTGTATAAACAATTCACCTTCCTGATTCTACCGTTCTGGCCCTGGATCCACACCTGCCCTTCATCCTCCCTGATTAGCCCTGCATATAAGGGAGTCCCACCCTCAACCCTGGACTTCCACATTGAAGTTACTGACTGCATTACCTGTTTACTAAAGCTCCCTGAAACCGCCTGACCATCTCCTGAACTCTCTGCTAAGACCCCAAGGACCTTCTGTTATTTATCTGGACTCTCATTGCTTCACTCACCGGTAACCCTCCCATCCTGCTCCCCCTCTGCCCCCATCTAAGCCTTGCCGTGTACCGAACCCCCTTGCTGAACCCTGACGACGCCATTGCCTGTACCCTATCTGATTTCATGCCACTGTGTTTACCTGCAATAAACACTCATTGCTATTCTGAATCTGCCTTCATCACTGCATCCTGGGCTCACAACCCCAACCTGCTACACCCACCGCAGTCAAACCCTTACAGAATGTGGAAGTCCAAAACCTGTGAGCCCGCGGTGATCCATGCCATGGTGAAGAACTTGAAAGGTGCCTTTCTACAGATCCAGCAGTACCTGGACTCCCTGCTTGATTATGTACAGCAAAACCCAAGGGCACCTCATCTAAGGTGCGCGTTCCTGCTACAGAGGGAGCCAGAGGACCGCTGACCCAGAAGAAAAGGCAAGGAGGAGGGCGCTAGACCTCTGCTTCTACTGCGGGGGCCCCTTGCATCAAATCTCGGCCTGCCCGCTGCGCCCACCTAATCCAGGTACAAAATGCTTTCATACCCCTGTTCCTGTAAAGCCTGTTTGTACCGAGCCTGCACCTGTCAAACCACCAGGCTGGTGGTTAAAACCGTACCCACCAAGCCAAAAATAGCTACACCAACGATCAAGCCCACAAAGTCTTCGTTGGGGAAGCCGGTGCCTGCCCTGCAGAAAAAGACTTCATCACCCATCAAGCAAGCACCCAAAGAAAGACCCCTATCCCAGCCTACTCCCAAAAGAAGCCGGGTAAGCAAACCTCCTGCACCTAAGCGTGTCCCTGCTCCCCGGGAACCTGAGTCAAGGGCTACCAGACTCTCTGCACCTAGAAACCTGGTTACCCAAGAAGCTTCTTCTGAGGAGTCAGACCAGGAAACCCCTATGCAGAGTGCCGAACCGGAGTCTGACCCTGAAATGCCCATGGAGCAGGAATCCATGGACGCTGAGCCAGCCATGCCAATGGAGATCGAGCCTGGCCTACATCTCATGGCTGGTGTTGTCAGAGATCCTGAATCCAGCCCGCTACCTCCATGCTGCCTATATGCCTCACCATGTCCTTCTGATGACTCTGAGTCAGAAGAGGAAGTTGCTGATGCTGGTTTAGACCCACTCAGACAGACTGCACGCCGCACCCAGGGACCCCCAGGTCAGCATAAGGGGTATGTTGGCGTTGCGGCATCTGTTTGTCGCCCGGCTGGAATGACTCACCGTACCACTGTACCTTGCTATCACATGGAGACGGACTACATAACTCCAGCTATCAAACCATCTCGAGTACACCTTGCCCAAGATCTGCCTTCATTGGTGCCCTCTTCTCCATGTCACCCACCGTTGTTCGGTTGCCCGTTAAACCGAAACCTCAGGAGCTGGAGGCTCACCCATACCTCATTAAATTGGAGGTTGAGCAAAAACCCGAGTTTGCTGCCCTGCAACCCGCAGGATCTCAGGACGTCGCTGCCCTGCAACCCGCAGGATCTCAGGACGTCGCTGCCCTGCAACCCGCAGGATCTCAGGACGTCGCTGCCCTGCAACCCGCAGGATCTCAGGACGTCGCTGCCCTGCAACCCGCAGGATCTCAGGACGTCGCTGCCCTGCAACCCGCAGGATCTCAGGACGTCGCTGCCCTGCAACCCGCAGGATCTCAGGACGTCGCTGCCCTGCAACCCGCAGGATCTCAGGACGTCGCTGCCCTGCAACCCGCAGGATCTCAGGACGTCGCTGCCCTGCAACCCGCAGGATCTCAGGACGTCGCTGCCCTGCAACCCGCAGGATCTCAGGACGTCGCTGCCCTGCAACCCGCAGGATCTCAGGACGTCGCTGCCCTGCAACCCGCAGGATCTCAGGACGTCGCTGCCCTGCAACCCGCAGGATCTCAGGACGTCGCTGCCCTGCAACCCGCAGGATCTCAGGACGTCGCTGCCCTGCAACCCGCGGGATCTCAAGAGGTCGCTGCCCTGCAACCCGCGGGATCTCAAGAGGTCGCTGCCCTGCAACCCGCGGATCTCAAGAGGTCGCTGCCCTGCAACCTGCAGGATATCAAGAGGTCGCTGCCCCAACCTGCAGGATCTCAAGAGGTCCTGCCTGCACCTGCAGGATCCAAGAGGTCGCTGCCCTGCAACCTGCAGGATCCGCTGAACTGCCACCGCCATGGGGCGTCGCGCCGCCGTAAGCCAAGCCGCTAACGCCCCGCAAGAGCCGTGCAGTGCCAAGGAGGTTGCCAAGGGCGCTGCCCCACCGGTCCTTTCAACGGGCGCTGCCCCGCCGATCCTTTCCACGGGCGCTGCCCCGCCGATCCTTTCCACGGGCGCTGCCCCGCCGATCCTTTCCAAGGGTGCTGCCCCGCCGATCCTTTCCAAGGGCGCTGCCCCGCCGATCCTTTCCAAGGGCGCTGCCCCGCCGATCCTTTTCACGGGCGCTGCCCCGCCGATCCTTTCCACGGGCGCTGCCCCGCCGATCCTTTCAAGGCGCTGCCCCGCCGATCCTTTCCAAGGGCGCTGCCCCGCCGATCCTTTCCAAGGGCGCTGCCCCGCCGATCCTTTCCAAGGGCGCTGCCCCGCCGGTCCTTTCCACGGGCGCTGCCCCGCCGTCCTTTCCACGGGCGCTGCCCCGCCGGTCCTTTCCACGGACGCTGCCCCGCCGGTCCTTTCACGGGCGCTGCCCCGCCGGTCCTTTCCACGGGCGCTGCCCCACCGGTCCTTTCACGGGCGCTGCCCCGCCGGTCCTCTCCAAGGGCGCTGCCCCGCCGGTCCTCTCCAAGGGCGCTGCCCCGCCGGTCCTCTCCAAGGCGCTGCCCCGCAGGACTCACCAAAGGGCGCTGACCCACCTTGATGGGGTACACTGGCAGGCTTCGTGGCCAGATTGACACCCTGTCCCAACATGTGCAGGATGTCCAGGAGAACCAGCTGATACTACAGGCCCTGGTTTATGACGCCCGTGTGCCATCAGTATACAGGCAGCCGGGTGATCCACTTATGCCAAGCTCGTTGACTGCCGTCAGTGCTGACCCTGACCTCGCTCTGGGCCGTTCGGAGTCCGGCCCTTAGAGGGGGGGCTCTGTAAGGTCCTGGAGGCCCTCACCCCCGGCGCCCTTTTTGTGCCTTTTACTACATGTTCCCTGCAGATTCCAAAACCCTTGTATAAACAATTCACCTTCCTGATTCTACCGGTTCTGGCCCTGGATCCACACCTGCCCTTCATCCTCCCTGATTAGCCCTGCATATAAGGGAGTCCCACCCTCAACCCTGGACTTCCACATTGAAGTTACTGACTGCATTACCTGTTTACTAAAGCTCCCTGAAACCGCCTGACCATCTCCTGAACTCTCTGCTAAGACCCCAAGGACCTTCTGTTATTTATCTGGACTCTCATTGCTTCACTCACCGGTAACCCTCCCATCCTGCTCCCCCTCTGCCCCCATCTAAGCCTTGCCGTGTACCGAACCCCTGCTGTACCACCGACTATTCTCTGCCAGCCTTGCCGTGTACCGAACCCCCTTGCTGAACCCTGACGACGCCATTGCCTGTACCCTATCTGATTTCATGCCACTGTGTTTACCTGCAATAAACACTCATTGCTATTCTGAATCTGCCTTCATCACTGCATCCTGGGCTCACAGCCCCAACCTGCTACACCCACCGCAGTCAAACCCTTACACACCCATTGCCAGCGTCTTCACCATATGGTGCAGGACTACCTAAGGGCAAGGGCAGACCTGGATACCTTTCCAGCAGATGATCCACTGGCTTACTGGGTGTTGAGATTGGATCACTGGCCAGAATTTAGCCAATATGCTATGCAGCTACTAAGTTGCCCTTCATCTAGCATGCTTTCTAAAAGGATGTTCGGTGCGCCTGGAGGTTTTGTCACAGACAAAAGAGTGCGTCTGTCCACCGACTCTGTAGACCGGCTTACATTTATAAAAATGAATCAGTCCTGGATCAGCAGCTATCAATCCCCTGATGCTGAAGTAACGGAATAGATCAGGAATGTCTTCTGCATTCACAAAACCTCCAGCACTGAACTCTTCCACAATACCACAAAAGGGTTACGGTGTGAAGGCACTTGCTGCCATGAAAGGCACAATATTTGGCTGCACTGATGCCTGTGCCACATTTCTATCATTTAAATTTTTTGAACCGCAGGGTCCAACCCTGCACTCTTCCACAATACTACAGAGGGGTTACTATATGATTGTACTTGCTGGCCTGGCAGTCTGGTACCAAAAGCACAATATCTGGGTGCACTGACACCCATTACCAGATTCATATATTTTTAATATAGGACCGCAAGGTCCACCCCTGCATTCTTCCACAATACTACAGAGGGGTTACTGTATGATAGTACTTGCAGGCCTGCCACCAAAAGCAAAATATCTGGGTGCACTGACGCCTTTACCAGATGCATATCTCTTTAATATAGGACCGCAAGGTCCACCCCTACATTCTTCCACAATACTACAGAGGGGTTACTGTATGATAGTACTTGCTGACCTGGCAGTCTGGCACCAAAAGCACAATATCTGGGTGCATTGACGCCCATTACCAGATTCATATATTTTTAATATAGGACAACATGGTCCACCCCTGCATTCTTCCACAATACCACAGAGGGGTTACTGTATGAATGCACTTGCTGGCCTGGCACCAAAAGCACAATATCTGGGTGCACTGACGCCTTTAACAGATGCATATCTTTTTAATATAGGACCGCAAGATCCACCCCTGCATTCTTCCACAATGCTACAGAGGGGATACTGTATGATAGTACTTGCAGGCCTGGCACCAAAAGCACAATATTTGGGTGCACTGCCACTGACGCCTGTATCAGATTCATATCCTAAGAGGGGTTACGGTGTGACGGCACTGTTGGGGACGCTAAAGGCCCAATTTTAAAGCACATATTGTTACTTTCATCCAAAGCCTGCATAAGTTTCACAATAATTTTGCCAAAAAATCACTAAACTTGTTCTATGTGTCCGAAAATGTCTCCTCTTTTCATACAGACTGCCGCCCCAAGCAGTTGTTTATGGATAGATTAAAGGAAAAGCATTTACCGTCTTTTGAAACGTAATTTTTTTTGTTTTCAAGTGTTTCTATACATCCTAGAAATCCGCCACTTCATGGGCAGGTTATGGGGACCTCCTAGGCACGATATTTGAAGGAATTTTTCGTTTTTATTTTTAACCCTTATTTCATGGAAAACTCACTGTCCCTGTAAAAACGTTTGTTTTAAAAACATTTTTGTCCTTGTTTCCTGTCCCCCAGGGCACTACCCGGACCCCCATACACCTTTTATGGCAAATATCTAGCATATATTCCCTCTTGGAGGGCACTCTAAAAATCTAATTTTCAGCCCCATTGACTTGTGTTGAGTTTGAGTTTGAGTTCGAGTTCGGATTCGAACATTTGGAAAGTTCGGGTTCAAATACGAACCGAACTCGGGGGTATTCGGCTCATCCCTAAATAGGATCAGGTTCTGCTGGGGTTCCTAGAGGATCTGTATGCATATATTAATAGGGCCATCTATTCCTCTTGTCCTTTCTTTCTGTGTTTGTTTGTAAATTTGTTAGTTTAAACCCTTAACTCCACGGTTCTTACAGACATCGAAAAAGCTTAAACATTGCATGACAGCATAGCAGGACCTACAGCTTTCTGGCCCTCCTCCGGCCTCTCTCCTTTCCCAGTTGGCCGATCCGAGTTCTGGCAGTCCCACTGCAACCAATGACGGCGATCGGCTGCTAGGAAGGGAGGCGGGCCAAAAAGCTGCAGTTCGTGCTATGCCATTGTGCAGGCTTTGAGCCCGCCTGACGCAAGGATGGCATAAGAGGCTCCACTGTGCTAAGGGGTTAAAACACTGTAGAAATTGTTGGCCGCATATAATGATATGATGTAAACAATTATCTCATAGTCTTGAACGTTGACAGGTACAGTCAGTAAGGCATTTATGATGCACAAACAAAGACACTCACTAACGTAATGGCACTATTACTAAACTCCAAATTAAGTACATTTTTTCCTTATTGATTGCAAATAATTTTAGTAGGAGACATTCATAAAGAAAGGGTTAAAAATTTGAAAAGAATTACCCATTAGCTTTTTCATATGATCATGCATATTCAAGTGTAATGGTTGACTGATTATGCGGAAATATGCAGACAAATATTCCTATTGAATGGAATTCGCTTAGGTAACGAAATATATGTTATTTACTTTGTTATTATGCGTGACAAAAAAAAGCAAAGGAATATATAGAGATATATGAAAAACTATTTTTTTTTTGCCACTACCTGCGTTTCTTTTTACTGACGGATTCAAATTGTGAGCACCTCTTTAATATGGTTCCATTATCATCCTAATGATACCTCTAGATATTCACAAATGCCTGGCAAGACATTCAGCTATTTTGTAGGAAGAAGATATAGCTAACTAAATTGAGGAGATTATCACATCACCACATAAATCAATGACAGTAGTGTGCTATTATGGTTGATTTTTGTTGACAGTTTTCTATAGGCATTTGTGTGCCAAATGCCTTCTTTCAACTGGAAATTAAAAAATACTCCATGTGAAATGCAGTCCTCGAGTTCAGACACTGTGAATCCCAAATTAGCATTTTTATACTTAAAAGGTAGTAAACCTCAATTTCCCATTCAAAGGTCTATGCAGTTGTCACAAATGGGAGCTTCACACATGACACTAATGCCTTTTAAGAAAGCTACCTATTCCTAGTATTATTTTCCTCTATAATAAGTAGCACTCAGCATTTTCAATAGGAATAAAGGAGGAAAAATAAACTACATTCCCAGACATGTACATTATGATTTTGTAGATACTGAAATGCAAGCTCTGTATTTCAGAAATGGTATTTAGGTCACAGAAGCATAATTTGTAAACTAATGATTTCACTTCTTCTCCTGAGTCCTGTTAACTGTGAAAAGTGTTGCTGTATTTGCTTATTGTCTATATTTCAATTTATTTGAATGGGAAGCTTTCAAATGGAAATATATCCAGTCATGTAGTAAACACAAATAAAATAAGCTCAGTTTGAAAAATCCAAAATGCTCCAAATTTAAAAGTGTGTGCATGTATCTAACATTGATTGATAATTGCTGGGTATTAAATACCATCCATTAAATATGCTCATCCTTACCAGTTCATAATATAGGAACATGTTAATTTATGAAAGGTTCTATTTATCAGCCTATATTTAACCCCTTCCCAACCAAGCGGTTTTTGTTGAATTTTTTTTATCCTAACATTTATTTGAAACATGGGATGTGAAGTTAAGAATTAAATATAGGGTATAATAGAAGTTTTGTATAAAAATTGGTATTCTGAGATAGTTAAAAAATGTAATGTTAATTTGCTAATTTTTAATTTTTCATGTATTCGTTTATCTTTTACAGAAATATTGTTGACATGTAAGATTCTGAGCTCTTGATGGTGTCCTTTATCTTACACAATTTCAAACTGGGTCTGCGTTATTATCATACAGGCAGAAATGACCTTTGTATTATATTTAGTAATTGTGTTTAAAGATAAATATAATAAATGGTAAAATCTCTTGCTTATGGGATTTGTTGTGATCATAATGAGATTATTAGCGAAGCCGCTTCCAAAAAAATACCAATAGAATATAAAAATGAGAACTGGCATATGCCTGTGTATGGAGATTACAGTAACACCTTGTATCTGTACTGTACAGGGATTTTCAGACAGTATAACCCTGAAACGTATCCCTGTACAGTAGTGAGTGACCACAGAGCTCTCTCTATATTCTCCCATCTCCCTGGCTTCTGTAATGCAGCTCCAGGGTGTTTGGAGAGACATAAAACAAAGGATTTCGTTTCTCCACAGGTGACATACTAATCCTGCTTTAAAAAGGTGTGAAAATGGTCTTTTGATATGCTAATGAGTGCTTTTCAATGAATTTCAATGCAAAATTGAGATAACTCGATTTTGGGTGTGAAGAGGTTAAAGCCATTATGTGTCAAAATAAGAGATGTGCCACCATCATCTTAGCAGATAGTATATAGGCCCTTTTTGACTATATTGTATTTATTTTTAACACTTTGCTCTTTGTTTGCTTTTGTGGACATGCAGTAAAGCACATTTTATTCTGTATGAGATTTGTTCAAAAACCCATCAACATTGTGAAACACAATATAGTTACATAGTAATATAGGTTGAAAAAAGACCACTGTCCGTCAAGTTCAACCTTCCACATATCCCAATGGCTGCTGTTCGGAGTAAATGAAAGAACATTTCAATGAAAAAAATCTATTATCACTAGAGGTTCTGGTAATGTTTAGATGTACTGTAACGGGTGCTGTAGCGCTCACGCAAGAGTAGCGGAGTAGTGATCTTAATGGACAGAAATATCTGCTTTACGGTTACAAAACAATCGGTAAACACAGATTTATACTCCAAAACCAAGGAGTTTAAAAAGCACAACTGATTTGCAACTAAGCTCAGATGGTTTCAAGACCAAAAGACAACTTGCGTTGCGCATTCAGGGACTTTCAACAATACAGATGACTTCAATGGTTTCCCAGCAGATTTCTTTGACAGTCGATGAATTGAGTAGACTGCAGCAGTCACAGAATTAACAGATAACACGTTCTTGGATAAACCCGACTGGATTTGCGATACCTTGATATAACCAGAGTCTGATGACACACGTGATAGTATCAAGCTGATAACAATCGGGTTACACTTGGCGTATGCATTACAATAATACGTAGTAGAAAACAAGCTGTACCTATCTTTCCCTAATCTCACGTAAAGATAGCTTAACACAAATTCGGAAACCTTAGGTCTCGACACAACCCCCGATAAGACTGCAGATATTACCCCAGAACTGTCACGGATCCCCCTGATTACCAAAAGTGTGGTCCCTTTACGCAGACCGCTCTCTACCCTTCCGATCCTTGAATGGTCGGCGATACTAAACAGACAAATAACCAGACAATATATAAACAAGGGGTAACACCAGACAGAGGTATGGAATAGAGTATTGTCACGAATCTTTCTGACTACTAAGATATAAATCTCTTTATGCAGCTCCCTTTCTACTCTTCCGATCCTTGAATGGTCGGCAAAGCTATAAAGGCAACGAAACAGGTAACAGACAAAGAAAGGGAAATACCAGACAGGGGTACAGACCAGATCACAAGTCCTCCCTAGGACTTTAGTAATAGCAGAGGTAGTCTGATGTGTGCTTAGGGTGCCACACAGACTGACCTCGGTACCAACGTTAAGGGCAGAACCTAGAACAGAGTAAATGCCAATGCCAGGAGTCATACACAGGAGGGTTCGTTTGCCAATGCCAAGGGTCATACACAGGAGGGTTCGTTTGCCAATGCCAAGGGTCATACACAGGAGGGTTCGTTTGCCAATGCCAAGGGTCATACACAGGAGGGTTCGTTTGCCAATGCCAAGGGTCATACACAGGAGGGTTCGTTTGCCAATGCCAAGGGTCATACACAGGAGGGTTCGTTTGCCAATGCCAAGGGTCATACACAGGAGTAACACAGGAGATAGCCAAAATCACACAAGAGCTCTGCGGGAGGTGAATACCACGTCAGGGCACCGGTGTATGGGAGAGACTGGGTTTTAAACCCGGCGGGTCCGCGTCACAGCGCCAGGCCCCGCCCCTTGGCGTCCCACGTGAGCGGGCCCGGAAGCGCTTACATTCGGCGCCTGGCCAGCGAGCAGCGAGGAAGCTGCTGCCAGGCGCCGCATCCCCTGGGTCCCCGTGACAGAACCCCCCCCCCTCCAGGGGCGGCCACTGGACGACCCCCAGGGGCACGGGGGTGCGCCAAATAGAAGGCCTTCACTAGCCTAGGAGCATGGACTTCCGCAGCTGGTACCCAAGAACGATCCTCTGGACCGTACCCCACCCAATCGACCAATACTGCAAGGACCCCCTAGACAGCCTGGCACCCAGAATGGCCTTAACTTCGAATTCCTCCTCGCCCTCCACAGAGACAGGAGGCGGTGGAGCATGGACTTTGGTGTATCGGTTACATAACAGCGGCTTCAGAAGGTTTACATGGAACACATTGTGTATTTTAAAATGGGGGGGTAACGCCAAAGCATAGGAGACAGGGTTGAGTCGCCGTAGAATCTTATATGGGCCGATATACCTAGGAGCCAACTTCATGGAAGGCACTAAGAGCTTGATATTACGTGAAGACAGCCAAACCCTGTCCCCAACTTGATATACGGGTGCCTGCCTCCTGTGTCTGTCGGCCTTAGTTTTCTGGATGGCACTACTTTCCTCCAGTGCCCGTCTCACTTTCCCCCAAGTCTCTTTCAATGATGCCAGTTGTTTATCTAAAGCAGGAATCGTGGTATCAGGAAACGTGGCGGGGAGCACGGGAGGATCAAAGCCATAAACAGTGAAGAAAGGAGAATGACCTGTGGATTCACTCACTGCGCTGTTAATAGCATATTCTGCCCATGGTAGCAGATCTGACCAGTTATCCTGTTGTTCTGAGATGAAGCACCTGAGATATTTCTCTACGTTTTGGTTTGCTCGTTCTGCTGCTCCATTGGTCTGGGGTGATAGCCGAAGAGAAAGAGAGGTCTTCCCACGTTCTTACAAAACCCTCTCCAGAATCCGGAGATGAATTGGGTCCCCCTATCAGAGACTATCTCCGAGGGACACCGTGAATGCGGACTACATTGGCAATGAATATGGGCACCAGTTCAGCTGCCGAAGGTAGTTTCTGAAGAGGAACATAGTGACCCATCTTGGAAAATCGATCTATGATCGTAAGTATCACTGTATTCCCTCTTGACTCAGGTAGCTCTACTATAAAATCCATGGCTACATGTGACCAGGGTCGTTCGGGGATCGGCAAAGGCTGGAGCAAGCCAATGGGTGCTGTTTTGGGACTTTTCTGCCTTGTGCACACTTCGCACACGGCAATGTAATCTTTGACATCTCGGCGCAACGTGGGCCACCAGAGGAGTTTACTGATACTAGACACAGTCTTGGTGATACCCATATGCCCGGAAGTTTTATTGTCATGATAGATGTTGAGTACCTCTTCTCTTTCGTTCTCAGGTACAAAGAGTTTCGCAGGAGGTTTTCCCCCAGGAGCTGCACCCTGGACGGTCTGCAACCTTTTCATTAGAGGAGACGAAACACTAATCGTGGTAGCGGCTATAATCCTCTCCTGGGGTACAATGGGATGCTGATCTTGGATATTATGTTCATAAGACTCATACTGTCTCGACAATGCGTCTGCTTTAATGTTTCTGGACCCAGGTCTATAGGTAAGTACGTAATTAAAACTTGAAAGAAACAATGACCATCTCGCTTGTCTGGAGTTTAAACGTTTGGCATCTCCAATGTACGTGAGATTCTTATGGTCGGTTATGATAACAATGGGGTCCTTAGACCCTTCTAATAAGTATCTCCATTCGGCCAAGGCCGCGATGACTGCTAACAATTCTCTATTTCCAATGTCATAGTTCTTCTCTGCCGGGGACAACTTTCGAGAATAGAAGCCGCATGGATGCAAGGGTTTGTCAGGAGCCTCCCTTTGGGACAAGACTGCACCAAGACCTAGTTCGGAGGCGTCAACTTCTAATTGGAAAGGCAGAGCCGGATCTGGATGCCGGAGAACAGGGGCAGTAGTAAAGGCTTGCTTTAGTGTCTCAAAGGCTTGAGTGGCTTGAGGTGTCCATTTCTGATTTCCCACCCCTTTCTTTGTCATAGCCGTGAGGGGGGCCACCAAGGCCGAAAAATCTTTAATGAACCTTCTGTAATAGTTCGTGACCCCAGAAACCTCTGAATGGCTTTAAGTCCTTGGGGTAAAGGCCAGTCAAGAATAGCTGAGAGCTTCTTAGGATCCATTTGAAACCCCCCAGGAGTTATAATATAACCAAGGAATTGCACAGTTACTATGTCGAATAGACATTTTTCTAGCTTACAGTACAATCCAGCCTTCAATAGTTTTTTCAACACTTGTTTGACGTGGACATGATGAGTGTCCACATCAGGAGAGTATATCAGGATATCATCCAGATATACTATGACGAATTCTTGCAGGAATTCCCTTAGAGTGTCATTTATAAGGTCCTGAAAGACGGCTGGCGCATTACACAACCCAAAAGGCATCACCAGGTATTCGTAATGCCCGCTACGTGTATTAAAAGCCGTTTTCCATTCGTCTCCCTTCTTAACCCTGACCAGGTTGTACGCTCCGCGTAAATCAAGCTTAGTATAGATACGAGCCCCTTTTAATCGGTCAAACAATTCTGTTATGAGGGTATGGGATATGCATTCTTATAGTGATCCTATTTAAACCCCTATAGTCGATGCAAGGTCGCAGATCTCCCTCTTTCTTGGAGACAAAAAAGAAACCTGCTCCTGCTGGAGAGGAGGACCGTCTAATGAATCCTCGTTCCAGATTCTCCCTTATATATTCCTCCATAACGTCGTTCTCCCTTTGCGACAAAGGGTATACGTGACCCCTAGGAGGCATCGTACCGGGGAGCAAGTCAATGGCACAGTCATATGGACGATGTGGTGGTAGAACCTCAGTCCTGGCTTTAGAGAACACCTCCTTTAATGCCAGGTAACATTCAGGGACCTCTGTGGACAAAGGAGGGGCTGTGGCAATATTGAGGCTACCAATCACATTAACTGTGCCTAGGCACTTAGACTGACAACTCTGACCCCAACATTTTATGTCTCTCTGGACCCAATCGACTACTGGGTTGTGCTCTGTTAGCCATGGAAACCCAAGGACGACAGGACATGAGGGTGATTCAATGATTTGAAATCTTATAGTCTCCTGGTGCAAAACTCCTATTCTCATACACACATCGACTGTATCGTGAGTGATATGAGGACATGCCAGGGGGTTACCATCTATGGCCTCCACCCTTAGAGGCCTTTCCCTGAGAACCAGTGGTATGAGGTTTTTGGCAGCAAAATTCTTATCCATAAAATTGCCTGAGGCCCCAGAGTCCAAAAACGCCTCAGTCTTGAGGTGAACCCCCTCCCAGGTTAGGGAGACCGGTAACAGAATCCTGGATTTTTTCTTTTCATTATCCACAAAGGAGGCACATAAAGAACCGACAACCTGGGTGTCTCCTGTTCTGAATCCCACTCTGCTATGTTCAACCCTGCCAACCCTGGGTCTCTGAGGACATCGAAGGCGGAAGTGATCTGCCCCTGCACAATAAAAGCAGAGCCCCTTTTCTTTTCTGTGAGCTTTTTCTGCTTCTGAAATACCTGTCCTCCCTATTTGCATGGGTTCAACGACCGGTAAATCAGTTTTTTCATTCTCCGAACCACCTGATGTACTGGGGTGTCTGGGTAACGAGGGTAAAGGAGGCAAGACCCTTCTGGGTCTATCTCTGGTGTGTCTCCTTTCCCTGATTTGATCGTCCATGGCTATACAGAAATCTATCAGGTGGTCCAGACTTTCTGGTAATTTTAAGGGAGCCAGTTCAAACATAAAAGCCTCGTTCAAGCCTTCGGTAAAGGCTAAGGTTAAAACGTCGTTCGGCCAAAGTACTTCAGAAACCAAAGTCTTAAACTCTATGGCATAATCGGCAACCCTCTTATTACCTTGTTTGATATGAAACAAGGACCTACCCGCATTGGTAGCCCTTCTAGAGGGATCAAAGGTACGTTTTAACTCAGAGGTAAAACCCTCATAGTCATAAATGATGGGTTTCTTATTTTCCCACAACGGCGTAGCCCACAATAAAGCTTTTTCTGTTAAATGATTAATCAGATATCCTACTTTGGCTTTATCAGACATACAAGATCCTGGATTGTTCTCAAACAGAATCTCGAGTTGAGTCAAAAAACCCCGACATAGGCTTGGTGTACCATCATAGCGTAGGGGTGCCTTCATACTAAGCCTATGTCCTTCAGGGGAGACCGGACTGACCCTAGGTAACACTGGATCTGGAGGGTTTGTGGTACCTGTATTGGACCGATTTAGCAGGGTTTGCAGAGCGAGAGAAATCTGGTCCATCCTATGGTCCTGTTCCTCTTGTCTGGCTGCGATACGTGCCAGCTGGTTAGAGAGGTCTGCGGGATCCATTGGCCCTGACGTAATGTCACGGATCCCCCTGATTACCAAAAGTGTGGTCCCTTTACGCAGACCGCTCTCTACCCTTCCGATCCTTGAATGGTCGGCGATACTAAACAGACAAATAACCAGACAATATAAAACAAGGGGTAACACCAGACAGAGGTATGGAATAGAGTATTGTCACGAATCTTTCTGACTACTAAGATATAAATCTCTTTATGCAGCTCCCTTTCTACTCTTCCGATCCTTGAATGGTCGGCAAAGCTATAAAGGCAACGAAACAGGTAACAGACAAAGAAAGGGAAATACCAGATAGGGGTACAGACCAGATCACAAGTCCTCCCTAGGACTTTAGTAATAGCAGAGGTAGTCTGATGTGTGCTTAGGGTGCCACACAGACTGACCTCGGTACCAACGTTAAGGGCAGAACCTAGAACAGAGTAAATGCCAATGCCAGGAGTCATACACAGGAGGGTTCGTTTGCCAATGCCAAGGGTCATACACAGGAGGGTTCGTTTGCCAATGCCAAGGGTCATACACAGGAGGGTTCGTTTGCCAATGCCAAGGGTCATACACAGGAGGGTTCGTTTGCCAATGCCAAGGGTCATACACAGGAGGGTTCGTTTGCCAATGCCAAGGGTCATACACAGGAGGGTTCGTTTGCCAATGCCAAGGTCATACACAGGAGTTAACACAGGAGATAGCCAAAATCACACAAGAGCTCTGCGGGAGGTGAATACCACGTCAGGGCACCGGTGTATGGGAGAGACTGGGTTTTAAACCCGGCGGGTCCGCGTCACAGCGCCAGGCCCCGCCCCTTGGCGTCCCACGTGAGCGGGCCCGGAAGCGCTTACATTCGGCGCCTGGCCAGCGAGCAGCGAGGAAGCTGCTGCCAGGCGCCGCATCCCCTGGGTCCCCGTGACAAGAACGAGAGAAAATATGAGTATAACATATTAAAGTTCAGACTTTGTGGGCACTGTTTCCTTCTTTGCGCTAAAATGGGGGCGCCAACAGGGAAAATCTGCACCTTGCCCCGAAATGCAGTGCTAATCACTGGGATACTCGCAGTAGCACTTCTGAGTTGCTGCGAATATTACCTCCTGGAGTCCATAGCAATACTCTAATGAGATCGCGCAGTGAAGCGGAGTGATCGAGGAGGGAGTCTGGGAACTATTTCTTGCCAGTCTCTGCTCCCGGCAACAAGAAGTGGTGGATCGGGCCACCGTTCTTTATGTGGGATGAGTGGTAAGTATTGGATTTATTGGGGGGGGGGGGTTTAGGGAGTGCTAAATGATAACGCAAAACTGGAATCAGTTATTACCAGCTTTTAGGCGTCACTAAAATTTTGGCTTGCTCATCGCTGCGGTAACTAACGCTAGCACTTTGTAACATCTTACTTATCTTTACGCTAATTAATAAATACGCTCCCATGTTAAGCATTGAGCAAAGTACAGTAACCTCACAGAAGCTATTGCAATCACAGATGCGCTAAATGATTTCTTACGGGTTTAGCATTAGGAAGGTTATATGGGAGGCATGAGTTAATGTCACTGATCCTGGCGGTAACGCTTACACATCTGAATGCTACAGTTAGCTTTCACAAGGGAATAGGGCCTCGTGTGTTTACAGTAACAGTAAAAAATTAATTTACAGACATGACTTCAAACGCGTAACCGATGATATTCGGACTTGTGGGAATTAAATTAACAACTATGAGCATTTTATGGACTATAACTTTTCTCCTGCAATACTGAGTCCAGCATGGTTGTCCCCTGTCTCCCCTATTATTTAATCTTACTCTAGATCCCATACTAAGAAATATAATCCACAAGACACCTTTTCAGGAATTAAAATAAGATAAATACTAACAGTATCATTGCTGGATCCATCCAATTAGCTACTAACCTGTTACTGTTCATAAATGATCCTCACAGGTCTTTGCCAGATATTCTATCAGTTTTCCAAACTACAACAATACTACTGATTTTATAACAAAGCTCAAATAATCCACAGCTCTTCGTTTGGTTGGTGAGTCCATGGGCCCCTTGAGAAGCAACATTCACAAAAAGGATTATTCGTTCACTATCACACATCTTTGTTTATGTTATTAAATCATGTGACTACAACTGTACATTATCAGGTCTATTCAAAGAAAGGTGAAACACAGGAGAATAGCTGGAGAAGTGAAAATTCTAGGTCAAAAGCGCCAAACCGGAAAAAGTCTCTAATTTATCTGACTTTCCAAATCATCTATTTGGTCTAGATTATTCTCTTCTCCTGCCAGTTCTCCTGGTTTTCACCTTTCTGTAAATAACCCTATTAGAGTGTGTGGTCTCAGTGAAAACATGTCGTTATGTGTGTTACTACATAGCGCATCAAAGTGAAATATATCAAGACAACAAGTACGTACATGTAGGAATATTTGAGCATGTAGGCTGGGTTCACACCTCAGCGTTTTTCATTTGAGAGTAATACACGCGTTTTTGGCTCGCGTATCGCGCAAACGTGAAAAATGAGCGAATGCACATTGCAGCATGTTCACGCTGCAGTCTATGGCCGTGAACGCACTGCAATACGCCCCAAAGAAGCTCCTGTACTTCTTTGGGCATATGGCTTTTTACAGCGCGTTCCTACGCACTGTAAAACGCCCAGGTGTGAATGGGGCCATAGTGTTTCTTTCTGAACACATTGCTATGTTTTTTGAATATTTCAAGGGTTTGTGAAAGAAAACTAATATTTATGATTCTAAAAAATAAATGTCTAAATAAAAGTAAGGTTAATGGTTAAGTGTGGTATCAAGGTTTGTGAATGCAGAGATATATATGTCTGGCTCGAAAGATAAAGTAATGTAGATGTATTTGATGCATAATGCAATTTTAAAAATAGAAAATATTTAACCGTGTTCTAAAGGTCAAACCTTGTTTTGAGCTCTAGCCATTTAAAAGCAAGAGCCAGCATAAATCTGCATACTGCATATAATCTGCAAGCATCACTTCACACTAATCAAGTGAATTCACACAGCGTATGAAACTTGTTTTTCACATATTTTCTTCTCTTTCTACTGCAAAGCACATATATAGTTGGCATGGTCTCCAGAAAAATTATGCTGGTGTAAAAAAAAAAAAAAAAGCAAAAGACAAAATTGGAATGTGAAAAAAATGAGTTCATTCAGGTGTGATGTTTTCTTGCATACATTTTTTCTCCCTTGACCCATGATATCCGGCTGCATATAGGGTAAAGAAAATCATCTCACATAGAAATGTAATGTCCTTTACTGCCAGAGGCTGTTGCTGTTTTAAATGGAGAAAATGCACAATGCATGAAGAAGGAAAATTAAAGTGTATTCATTTTAGAAATTAGATACAGTGTCAGGAGACTTTCTGAAATCCACCGAGTTCTGAATATAGAGAATCAGGCTCACATACAGTTCACTGAACCTTTGACCAAAGACAACTCTGTGAAAGCATTCTAGTGATAACATATTGTGAAGGTTATACACATTCTGCAGAAGTATTATAAAAGTGCGCTTCAGGGGCGTAATAAAAACAAATATCTCCCAGATGTATTATTTTGTAATTTTATTTGTTCACGTTAGTGAGATACATTATTATTGCTGCCTCTTTATATTATATTTTATACGTATTACAGCAGCAATCTGTGTTATTACAATTTTGGATTAATGGTAAATAAATGTTTAAAATGAGATGGGATAGATAAGGAAGTAATAATCACGGGACGCTTCTAGAAGTAGCATACCAATGTATTTTTTTTATTACCGTTAACATGTTATGACCTTCTACTATATATGACATATCAACACAAATGCAAGGGATTGCATATACAAAAGACATTAATACATTTACCTCTTCTATTTTTTCAATGTAACAAGTTCATGACAGCCATTTATTCTGTGTTAACATAGTAGCAGGGTGGAGAGTTAGACTGTAAGAAGGTTTGGGCTCCAAAGCTCACATATTCTGAATTTCTGATTACTGTAACTTCTATATACCACTCACAGAATGGTGTAAAGAAACAGGTGGGCAGCTGACCATGTTCATTTAGGAGAGGAGAGGTATATATATATATATATATATATCCATATAATCGAGGCTCAAAATGTTTTTGTTACTACCCAGAACAGAGAGTTACTCACCACCAATGATTCCACCCATTATTTTAACTGGAATAACCCAATAGGTCATGTGCCTATCATTTGTTACTGTTACTGGTCATTGTTTCGTAACCCTATTTCTGTTCCTCCACTCATAAATCTACCTCTCTTTTGATTATTATTATTATTATTATACTTTATTTATAAGGCGCCAGCATATTCCGCAGCACTGTACAATAGGCACAGTATAGACAGGGTTACAATACATTGAACAACATTTGACAAACAGTACAGGAGGGGATGAGGGCCCTATTCCCGAAGGAAATCACAATCTAGAAGGGTTGGGGGTTTTCACCTGATCCTACCTCAGTCCGTACTTTTTTAAATGTGTCCCTCAACATTACACTGTCGCACCTTACCTGTTCTCTGAACCTTAACCTTTCCCCATCAAACCCACTCTTACCCAGCTCAGCACCTCAAAATCCATTCCTGTCAGAACACCTTTCAATTTTGTAGATCAAATTTGTCCCTGGTATTACTTGCATCCTTAAATTGTACACCTAAATCCACACATGCACTCCTAATGTTGGCCCTGCACTGCCATACATGTCCATGTACCCCTGAATCAGTTCCTGTTCCATTGAACATGTCTATTCTAGTGCTGGCCCTGCTCCTCCAGACCTGTTCCTGCACTCCTAAACCTTTCACTCTACTCCTTAACATGGCCCTATCACTGATTCTTTCACTATCCACTAAACCTTTTCTTATTCTATTTCTGTATTTCCAATCTTCAGTTTACACTTCTGCGCTATCACCACATTTCTGTCTCTGAATGCTAAACATTCCCCATAAAAATCTACTCCTTTGAAACTCTTGTCCCTGAACCCCTAAATTCCACAACATTCCACATTCCTAACAATGTCCCTAAACTTCTAAAGCTTTGTATTTCCCGTCAGACTGTCCCTGCTCTCCTATTGCTGTCCTCTGTTTTGGAGCCTTCCTGCTTGATCTCTCACTGAAATTTTAACAAATGCAGAACAGCACCACTGTGGCCAGATGGACAAGCTGTATATTGCATGTCAGGATATTCTCACAGAAAGCAGATCACACAGAGCTTCAGGTTAAAACCTGTCAGGGATCAATAATCACTTGTCCGACGTCAGTGGGCTGGTGAATTCTTGAGCTCTGATATAATGTTTAATTAAATTCCTGTCATTCTTATGCTGGTTTTTTAACACCTTTCACTTCATTTTTTTTTGTGTTTACCAAAGAGTTTTAATCGAGAAGTAGTGTATGTTTTGTATTTTACATTTAACAATCTAAAAAAAAATTAAAAAATTTTGCTCTGCGCAAATGCTGAATTCAGAGAACAAACCTGTCACGGTTCCCGAATCCCACCACGCAGTCCTTAAAGTCCACACTCCACAGAGCCAAAAAACTACCAACAGGGTAGCCGTAAAGGAATCCCTAACTGTCTGGTCCTTAAAAATTGGCCAGGTATATATATACTAGCTAGACAGAAAGGGTTAATCAAAGACAATGTTGTAATACAAAACCAGGTCAGCAACACGGGGGTAGTCAGACGAGCCAGAATCAGGAATACAGAGTATAGAATAGTCAAATGGAATAGCCGGGTTGATATCAGTGGAGAAGCGTAGTACAAGGAAATAGTCTAGGGCAACGGAAGGCAGAATAGTCAGAAAACAAGCAGAGGTCAATAACAGGTTAAATCATGAGAGAATTCAGGTACAAGGAGTTCAGGTATGGATAACCACGATCTGGCACTGCTTAGAAGGAACTGTTGGTTTTTAAAAGGCCTTCACCAGACCGCGCCCCCCTCTCAAGCCGCGCCTCATGCAGCCACCTCCCTGCCTGTTTCAATTTAAACCGGGCGTTGGTGAGCGAGCAGCATCAGACATGCTGCCGTCAAGCACACCGGAAAGGCTGGAAGCCTCCAACATTACAGTACCCCCTCTCCACAGGAGGCCACCGGATGACCAACAGGACAAGTGGCAGGACGACCACCGGGGCAAGTGGCAGGACGACCACCAGGGTGATCGGGGTGCGAGGCATGGAGCGCCCTGACCAACCTAGAGGCAGACATGTTGGAAGCCGGAATCCAGGACAGGTCCTCCGGACCATAACCCACCCAATTGACCAGGTACTGCAGAGCACCCCTGAACAGCCTAGAATCCAGAACTTTCCTAACCTCATACTCCATCTCTCCATCAACCTGAACAGGGGGAGGAGGAGGAACGACCCGCGTGTACTTGTTACACAACAAAGGCTTCAGTAGGGAGGTGTGGAAGACGTTGTGCAAGCGAAGATGTCTAGGAAGGGCAAGAGTATAAGCCACAGGGTTAATGCGGCGAATGATTTTGTATGGACCGATAAACCGAGGTGCCATTTTCATAGAAGGCACCCGCAACTTCACATTCCTAGTGGACAACCAAACTCTATCCCCCACATTGTAGGAAGGAGCTTGTAACCTATGCCGGTCAGCCTTGCGTTTCTGGACAGCAACATTGTGCTCGTGTTTTCGCGAATCTGTCTCCAAATATCCTGTAGTTGTGTGAGATGTTCATCGAGAGCCGGGATGGCCTGTTCAGCAAACTGAAGCGGTAGAGCCAGAGGGAAAAAAACATAGCAGAAAAAGGAGAGTGGCCAGTGGTCTCGTTAACGGCGTTATTAGGTGCATACTCAGCCCAGGACAACAACTCCGACCAATTGTCTTGTTGTTGTGTGGTAAAGCAACGTATGTACTGCTCGAGACCCTGATTTGCCCTCTCTGCTGCCCCATTGGTTTGTGGATGATATGCTGAAGAGAAGGCCAATCGCACCCCCATCTCCGCACAGAAATCCCTCCAGAAACAAAAGAAGAACTGAGCTCCTCTGTTAGAGACTATTTCAGACGGAACCCCATGTATTCGTACAATCTCTCTAGCAAAGACGACCGCCAGTTCTTTGGCTGTAGGAAGCTTAGGTAAAGGAATAAAATGAGCCATTTTGGTGAAGCGGTCTACAACTGTCAGAACCACAGTATGACCCTTGGACTTCGGCAAGTCCACAATAAAATACATGGATAGATGAGACCAAGGCTTATTAGGAATGAGTAAAGGCTGCGATAGACTGACAGGCAAAGTTTTACTGGTTTTGCTTCTGACACAGACTTGACAGGCCAAAACAAACAGACGTATGTCCTGTCGCATCGTGGGCCACCAGAACTGTCTGGAGATACTGGTAAGAGTCTTAGTAATACCAGGATGACCTGCTGGTTTTGAATCATGAAACATTATGAGTAATTCTTGTCTTTCCTTTTCAGGCACAAACAACATATCTGGAGGCTTATTAGGTGGAGCCCCCATTTGAGCTGCTTGGAGGCGTTCCAGGAAAGGCGAGGAAACAGACAAGACCGTGGAAGCCACAATACGTTCAGCAGGAACTATAAGATTGTGGTCTTGTGTATTTGATTCAAACGGGTCATATTGATGAGATAAGGCATCAGCCTTTACATTGCGATCACCTGGTCTGTAAGTCAACACAAAATTAAACCGAGACAGTAGTAATGACCACCTGGCCTGTCTCGAGTTCAGACGTTTAGCATCCCCGATGTACGTAAGGTTCTTATGATCAGTGATTATCAACAAAGGGTCAAGAGTACCTTCCAACAAATGTCTCCACTCTGACAGGGCAGACACAATAGCAAGCAATTCTCTGTTACCGATATCATAATTGCGTTCTGCTGGTGATAATTTTCTTGAAAAGAACCCACAAGGATGTAGAGGCTTCCCTGGAGACTCTCTTTGAGATAGAACAGCCCCAATGCCTATCTCGGAAGCATCAACCTCAAGAACAAATGGAATTCTGGGATCAGGATGCCGTAACACGGGAGCGGAAGTGAAAGCCTGTTTGAGAGCTTTGAATGCCTGTTTGGATTGTGAAGACCAGACCTGGTTCTTCAGACCTTTACATGTCATATTAATGATAGGAGAAGCTGCAGCAGAATAATTCTTGATAAATCTCCTATAATAGTTGGAAAACCCCAGAAACCTCTGTATGGCTTTGAGACCTTGAGGGAGAGGCCATTCTGAGATGGCCGTGAGTTTGGAAGGATCCATCTCAAAACCTTCTGGAGTGATAATGTACCCAAGAAATTTTACAGTAGTAATGTCGAATAAACACTTCTCGAGTTTGCAATAAAGACCATTTTTGCTAATACCTGTCTGACATGTTCATGGTGGGTTTTCAGATCGGGGGAGTAAACCAGTATATCGTCTAAGTATACGATAACAAAGGATTGCAAAAAATCTCTGAGCACATCATTAATGAAATCTTGGAATACAGCTGGAGCATTACAGAGACCGAACGGCATGACCAAATATTCATAATGCCCACTCCTGGTGTTAAATGCTGTTTTCCACTCATGCCCATCTTTTATATGTATCAGGTTGTAAGCCCCTCTCAAATCGAGTTTTGTGTTTACTGCTGATCCCCTTAACCTGTCGAACAGTTCTGATATAAGAGGGATAGGGTACACATTCTTGATGGTGATCTTGTTAAGCCCCCTATAATCGATACATGGGCGTAAATCTCCTTCTTTTTTAGACACAAAAAAGAACCCAGCCCCTGCTGGAGAAGAGGAACGTCTGATAAAACCTCTCTCCAAATTCTCCTTTATGTGCTCCTCCATGATTTGGTTCTCTTTTATGGATAAAGGATATACTTTGCCTCGAGGAGGCATGGTACCTGGATGAATATCTATGGCGCAATCATACGGTCTATGTGGAGGTAGTTTCTCTGCCTCTCTTTTATCGAATACAGCCCTGAGGTCGGCATACCAGTCAGGAACCTCTGTAGACAATGGAGGAGCTGTAGGTGTGTTCAGGGCACCAATATGCTGAATGGGTATTAAACAAGTCCCAAAACAAGCAGGACTCCAAGACAGTATCTCTCCCTTAGCCCAATCAATAACAGGATTATGTTCCACCAACCAAGGGAAACCAAGCACAACAGAATTGGAAGGTGAACGGATAACCTGAAATATGATCTCTTCTTTATGCAAGAGACCAGTGGTAAGAACCACTGTAACAGTATCGTGAGTAATTCTGGGGCAGGATAACAGCCTACCGTCTATGGCTTCGACAGCCAAGGGTGTCTCTCTTACAACCAGAGGGAGAGAAATGGAGGAAGCGTATTCAACATCAATGAAATTACCAGCAGCCCCAGAATCAACAAAAGCGGTATTATGCGTGGTCTTGGTCTCCCAAGCCACAGATACTGGTAACAAGAGTCTAGTGTCTTTGACAGGAGACATGAACGTCACACCCAAGGCCTGTCTCCTCAGCTGCCTTAGGTGCGGTAGTTTTCCAACTTATCATGCATTCTAGGGCGAGTGGGACATTGAAGTCGTAAATGTCCTTTTAAACCACAATACAGGCACGATCCCTCACGAAGATGCCTTGTTCTCTCTTCCTCTGTAAGCCTAGTATGGCCTAGTTGCATAGGCTCAGAGGGAGGGGATAACTCTCTTGGTGGTGCCTGAAAGACAGGGGCCAACCTTGGTAACGGTCTCTTAGGTTTCTCTCTTGGAGTTCTTCTGTCCCTTATCTGATCATCCAGATCTATACAATAATCTATAAATTCACTCAACACCTCAGGTAATTTACGAGGGGCCAACTCATGCATCAATGACTCCGATAACCCCTCCATAAAAGCCAGAACCAGAGCCTCATTAGTCCAGTTCACGTCAGAAACCAACGTTTTAAATTCTATAGCATAATCAGACACAGTCCTGTTCCCTTGACGTATGCGGAACAAGGATTTGCCAGCTACCTTGGCCTTTCTGGTAGGATTAAACGTACGTTTTAACTCGGCTATGAATTCTTTATAGTTCAGTACGATAGGCTTCTCTGCCTCCCATAAAGGATTCGCCCATGTCAACGCTCTGCCAGACAGATGGTTAATAATGAACCCCACTTTGGCTATGTCAGTGATAAACATCTGTGGATTTAATTTAAAATGAATATCCACATGGACCAAAAATCCCCGGCACTCCGAGGGAGTACCGTCAAACCTCATAGGAGCGGTCATGTGTACCTGGGATGTCTGAACAACAGGGGACAAAGGTATAGCAGGCGGAGGTGCAACCCCAGCTGGTTCCAGGTGAGCCGTACGAGTCAGGATAGTTTGTAAGGCGAGAGCAAACTGATCCATCCTATGGTCCTGCTCGTCCTGTCTGGATACAAAGTTACTCAAATGCTGTGTTAAGTCTGCAGGATCCATTTGGCCAGATCGTAATGTCACGGTTCCCGGATCCCACCACGCAGTCCTTAAAGCCCACACTCCACAGAGCCAAAAAACTACCAACAGGGTAGCCGTAAAGGAATCCCTAACTGTCTGGTCCTTAAAAACTGGCCAGGTATAAATATACTAGCTAGACAGAAAGGGTTAATCAAAGACAATGTCGTAATACAAAACCAGGTCAGCAACATGGGGGTAGTCAGACGAGCCAGAATCAGGAATACAGAGTATAGAATAGTCAAATGGAATAGCCGGGTCGATATCAGTGGAGAAGCGTAGTACAAGGAAATAGTCTAGGGCAACGGAAGGCAGAATAGTCAGAAAACAAGCAGAGGTCAATAACAGGTTAAATCACGAGAGAATTCAGGTACAAGGAGCTCAGGTATGGATAACCACGATCTGGCACTGCTTAGAAGGAACTGTTGGTTTTTAAAAGGCCTTCACCAGACCGCGCCCCCCTCTCAAGCCGCGCCTCATGCAGCCAATTCCCTGCCTGTTTCAATTTAAACCGGGCGTTGGTGAGCGAGCAGCATCAGACATGCTGCCGTCAAGCACACCGGAAAGGCTGGAAGCCCCCAATGTTACAAAACCTTTTATTCTTTCTTTAAGTATGTTTCTTTAAGTCCGAACAAAAAAAATTGCATATTTGAAACAAAGATTTTGAAGTACATCAAAAACGCCTTTGCCCGTTTTTGAGGTTTCATTGAAATTTCTTTTACTTTTAATGTTAAATACTTGTGAATGCTCGCGTTTTATAATGGCATTTCAATTATGTTAGCTTTTCGTACTCAGTTGGATTATCTCTTCCATTAGTTTTTTCATCTATTAAACAGTAACACAGTTTGTTAATAGAAATTCTTAAGTTCAAAAGCTGCCATTTCAATGTTCACAATCAATCTTTGCATTTGCAATAGAAGAAAAACAACCTTGGCACTGGGCTTGACTCCATTGAAACTAATTTCCCATTGCAGCAAATTGTTGCAGAGGATTTGTACAGTTGTATTTCTATATATTTGTAAGTCGGCAAGGGTAAGTATAGAATGTGTGCACTTTACAAGGTCTCCTTGTATTTGTTTAAGAACATTTTCTTTGCGAACAGCACCACACTGTTGAGGAAAAAAGTTTCAGCCGCAATTAAATAAAAAAATGTTTATGACACAATGATGAAAACAACATTATAACCTGTACAATCTGTTTTGCCAATTGTCGATCCTTTGTTTAGAGCAAATTGAGTTTTTATGAACATGCATATTGTCACCTTTTAACAAAAAGTACAGCACTTGGAGTTCTTACATTCCATGTGTTGGTAAAATATTTTAGAGAAGTATTAATGGAATTCTCAGATTCTGCACTTAAAATATTTAACATATTTTTGATATGTAAAGCTACAAAAAGAAAAACCTAATAATTATATAGTAAGCAATTTATTTTTTTTAGAAATGAGCTATTTAATTAGTTGGTAAACAATACAATAATGCTAGAAATAATACCAATCACACTATTAGAAATAGTAATAGAATAAACTATCAAAAGAAGAAAACAATACTCGTTTCGTCTGTGTCCTTGGACAGACTTCAGCAGAGCTACATTGCTGAATAATTAGGTACACGTACCCATTTCTGGTGTCCAGGTATTAATGTACTGCCACCTCCTTTAGACACTTAACATTAGACTAAAGACATGGTTATTCAATGAAAAGTGTGCAAAAGAGGTGGCAACTGTTGCAGTGCAACTAGCCTAATAAACAACTTTATTGGGGGGAATCTTAGCACATGATGCAATCTTGAATGGCACTTAGGAACTCTTTCCATGATGCTGGCTGTATACCCCAAACAATGACTCATGCTATCTTATGCAATCTAAGCAACCTCATGGAAAACCACTCTGTTCTTTCTAATTGAATAACAGATGTCAGTCAAAGCACCCACACACTCAGAATGCCAGTATACATGGTCATGAAGAGCAGCTAATCAAAGTACAACTATATAATATAAACTAAAAAAGGGAAGCTGTGCTGTGCAGACATGATCTTGAGGTGCTCCATCTCTGAAGATAGTTATTGAAATGCTAGGTACCATTCCTGTGCACCTGGAGGCTGATGTCCTGTCATTGAGGAGTGCAGTTCAATCAGAGAAGATGGCATGGCATGCCGGGGTAGATGGAGAGCCAATGTTCTTTAGCTGATGGCTGCCATTGTGGTGGATGGCTAGAACGGCAGCCAGGCAGTTTGAATTGCTGCAGCTTGTGAATGTGTCCACCCCCCCCAGTGTCTTATATGGTGGATTCAGTGGAAACAAGGTAATGTCGAAGCCAGATAACCTGCCAGTAATGAAGGGGAACCTGGCTGTCATGCTGGTTGTACTATGAAGCATTTGGTGGGCCAGCTAACAGTTTCAGCGGTCAAATAGGTAATGTGACATTGTAGATGTGGCAAAAGAAGCAAGCACTCTCGAAGCAAACACAGATTTTATTTACAACAGCGATGTTTCGGCTGAACATTCAGCCTTTCTCAACCTGATTGACAACCTTGCATCCGTTAAGATGTCAGGGGTGACCTGCCTGTGAAGCATCTATGGATGAGCCACATCTGCAGGATTCCACTGAGGTGTTGCCATTCTTATTGGGAAGATTACCTGCTCTGCTCACAAATATGTCACCTTAGTTGCAAAAGTCACCCAAAAAGTAGCCCAACAGCTCTCAATACTTCTGTCCCTGATGTTCTGTGACTCTGCCTTGGGGGAGCTATGCATGAGCTCTCCACTGGCTCTGGAGGTTCATTCTGATATATGGTGGGCCTTGGTTACTGGGGCCCTTTACCTGGAATGTAGCCTACTCTTGTTACTGATTATTTCTTTCCAAATTCTTCTGCCCGACTTGATGGCATCTTGACTGGATATTGTGCTTTGCTGTCCTAGCGAGGCTTCTCCTCTACACACTCTATGTTGCCTTAGGTGCTGTGGAGCCTGCCTCTTTTCTGGACACATATAAAAGCAATCTTCTCCTCCCACTTCATATCTCTCTATTTTTAAATTATTTTCCATTGTTAGTTATTTCCCACTTTCTCCCTTCCATTGAGGATGAATGATTAAAACATGCCTATACCTATTTTTTACCGACGGACACTGCGGCTTGTTCCATTGTGTTGTTCACTTTCATTCTGTTGGGTTTTTTTTGTTCTCCTTTTCTTCTCATCCCTAGTATGTTTTTTTTCAGAGTCTCATTCTTCTGAATATTTTACTATGCTTGTGGATACTCTGCTGGTTGTTTTTAGTTGTAACTTTTTGTTTAAAGATGCCCTGCTGAATGTTTTTGACAGCCTTCAAAACTGTGTACGTTTATTGCACCTCCTAAAGTGCTTCCTAAAGTACGTATTATGCCCACCATGGAATATGGTGTGAGGTGCTGATAATTGTAGGTACTTATATGGGGTACTATATAGTTTTTTTTGGAAGGGGTGGTTTTTGACAGGTAACTGGCTGGTGGTGGGTAGAAACATGGGGTCAGAAGCCTTCCTCTGGTGTGCAGTGTAGACAGCTACAGGTGCTCAGTCTGCTTTTCTCAGCCCTGGGGTGGATCAAAACATATGGCCAATTCCATGTGTAGGAAAACCATTCATTCAACCTATCTGGGTGAAGAGTCTCAATAACTCTCTTTGAGTTTAACATATCCATTTTGTGTGAGAGAAAAGGATGTTTTATTCCCATAAACTTCAAAAGGTTCTTTAAAGATTACAGCTAATTAGACCTTAAAGGGCCATGGGTTAAAGATAATGATGGTGTCTCAGCATTTGATCTACCATGAGCCCCAGGGGTCTTCCTGAGACTTTTTATTGTCCTATTTTGTATCAGATCACTATCACAGACTGAACTCCATGTTCCACTTCACAATCAGAAAGAAGTAACAAGGTCTCCAGGATTCAACATGTTGTCCACCACTTTCCTTCAGACTGTTCTAATTTTTCAATTCTATTTTGTGTCTGCATTTTATTCTGGCTGGTTAGTTGTCTTTTAATGTTCCCTCTTTTTTTTAGAATATTTCCCTCTGCTTCTCCCTCCCCCTCTTCCAATGTCATAAATACCTACAATTCAACCAGGCCACTCTTGCTAAATCTCACTCAGGGTTATTCAAACAGATCCGAATTACAGCCAAAAGCTAACCGAACAGTGAAATTCAGCATACGGTTACCTTTCCTGTACATTCGGTTCTTCAGAGAACAGGCAGTTCTCTGCGAATTGCCTGCACATACGGTGGCTGCTCGTTGCCTGTTCGAGGGCAGTGAAATCCCCATAGAGAAGCACTGCTTCGTCTATTCAGAAAACAAAAAACAGTGAAAAGTTGCCGAATTGCCCTGCCATTTGGTGGTTTCATTCGACAGGTTTATTCAGGCGAATCCCATAGGCTTCAATGTTAAAAATATTCCCGTTTTAATCAAATATCTAATAAACCGTTGATTATAATATTCTGCAGTAAAAAGTCTCTTTATGTATAGATGTTTTTTGATTTTTCAGGATTTTTTCGCAAAAACTTTTTTTAATGTTTAATGTTTTTTTCTTTTTTCTGTAACAGCCCTTTTTATTATCATTCATTGGACCTCATATGTAAATTACAGACATTTTCGTTCTGTAGTTTCTTTGCAAACAGCGTTTCACTTTTCAAACATTCAAGCGTACTGTTTTTTTTTTCTTTCACTCCATTCGTCTGCGGTGTCGGCTTTTTCCGGCGGCTGCTCTGCGCTGTGATCGGTGGCTGCTTGGGTTTTGCCGGCGTGTTCGGCAGGGTTAATCCAGATGTTTTTGCGGGTTTCGGTGTGCCTTCGCCAGGTTTTGCGGTGAGTTGTCGACGGGTTTGCGGCGGCTTTTCCCTGCACTACGACGGTCCTGTGGTGCTTGCTGAATACACCGCAGGGTCGCCGAAATGGGATCACCAAATCGCACTGAATTGAAGAGAACGAAAAGTCACCGAACATGCAGTGACTTTTCGATTCTCTTTGAATAACCCTGACTGTGTTACTTTCTCCATACAGAAATCATATCTTCCTCACCCTCTCAGACTGAGCTCCAGTTTCCACTCTGCTGTCCCTCAGCATTATTACGTGATACTCATGTATCATTATTATGTCTCCCCCGTTGTAATTTACTGCAGAATCTGCTGGCAATATATAAATTATTGTAACTGTAAAGCATTAAGGCCTGGAGCTGCATCCCATATAGCCGTTAGGTTAATCTGGCCCTGCAAACATTTATGCCAGTCGCTTTTTGCATGGAACACCAGAAAAAAATAAGGTTTTGGGATACCATAGCCATAATTAATCTGGGGTATTACTCCTCCAAGCTGAGTCTTTAATGAGCACTGTTGGTGGCCAGACCTGGATGCTGGGTTGGTGCTGTTCGTATTTTACAGTAGTCTCTAATTATGGCATGATTTGATTGGCCACTAGCACTAGCAAGCCCAGAGTCTCGATTTAAAGAGACAGTCACATGATGACATGCAGTACAGTCATGGAGAAGCGTGGCTACCTATAAATTCCAGGTAAGTGCTCTGGAGTGCTAATTGTCTATAGTATATCTTATAGTTATTCAATGTTTGCTTTTATTTTGTTGATTCCTCCTGGACCCAAACCCCTGCTTCTCTTAATGTTAACACAGTTTCTGCCTGTCGTGGCCTTTGAACTGTTGGTGACCATGAATTTGATTATTGCTTTTAAGTATATAGGGACCTTTAATCTCCCCCTTCCCAATGTTGGCTTTTCCCCTATTTACTTCAAGTACCAATACATCTTTGTCCCATTTCTCTCAACCCCCTTAGTACAATTCTGCTGTCAGCCTTCATTCCCCATTATATTATCGACTAACCCCAACTTCATTGATCCATTGCTCTAGCTCTCTCACCTATACATTTTTCCATCGTCATACACTTTTAAAGTGCCGTCGTTTTAAAGTTACCAGTTGGAGGCATTTGGTGACAAAAGAGTTAGGGCTCTATTACATTCTTCGTGCAAACGTTAATGCATGCGCAAAAACACAGTATCGCGAGGGGCAAAACCCTTTGCGCTGAACGTCGTATTTCAATGTCTGCGGAAAAGATGCACGTTAACTTCTACCGCAGGTGAACCTGCGCGAACGCTGCGCGAACGTAATGTACTTCACATTGTGAGCGCAAATGTGTTTGTGCGCTTGTATGCGAATGGTATTACAATCTATGCTCTGTTTTTAACGGACAACGTTTGCGCTCATAATTTTAACGTCTTTGAAAAGCTGGTGGTAACGGCAAATCTGAACGTCCGAAACCAAATACACCAGCCCAAAAAAAAAAATACAGCAAAGTATAGTTACACATTCTACGCATACCCAAACAATAAATTTGAGAAGTTGTGCATGTTTTTTTTTCGATGCAGCATATATGCGCAGATTGACTTTGACAGGCGCAAAAACTTAACGTGAGACAATTAAGGTTCTTAATTCTGATTGGCTGAATCGCGTGTATATACAGTCCGCACCCTGTTTTCTGCGGTTAAGGTTAATGTGCGCGCGTTATTTTTTGACGGCCGAAATAATGTGCGAGGATTGTAATACGAGCGAGCGTTAATTTACGCGCGTTAACGTTTAACACTTAGCGCAAAAAAATCACGTGTTTACCGTGCATTTTTGCTTTAAGAATGTAATAGAGCCCTTAGTGTTTCATTGGTCCTTTGTAGAGCATTGGGCCTGGAGAAACAGCTCTCATGTTTATCTGACCCTGCAAAACTTTCTTTTCAGGCTGCACCTCAGTCACAATTCACCTTGAGTCCTGCAAAAGAGACAAAACGGCTGGCAAGGTTATGATATTTCCTGGAATTCATACATATATATATATACAGTATATCGAAATCTCATTATCATTATTGAGGGAAAAATGTTAATTGTGATAGAACATGTTACTAAATACAAATTTTAAAGGAGAAGACAAAATAATAAACGGTTATGGATAATAATTATACAATAATTAATACTACCACCGCTATTAAAAACAAAAGTACTTGTGTACCCATCAAAAAGTACTTTGCCAAAACATATTTATTTTCACTGGTTTGCAATTATTCACATAAGCAGATATAGCTGTTAGTTGCTGCAGCGCATATTTACTAAAGGTTAATCAGTAAATTAAAGCCATAAAGTATGGCTTTTTATTATTTCATGAAATACTCCGAAACAACTTTGCATGAAAAATAATCCCTTGCTCAAAATCTAGCATTGAAATGCGCAACTTTCTGCTGAAAAAAAATGCATATCTTATTTGATAACATTAACAGGCATGCACAAAGTACACTATTAGTCAATTTTATATGCTCTGTTGCATGAAATCTGTGTGTTTAAAAAATATGATAATTTGCATTCCATGGATTTGATAACCTCAGGAGTACACTTGAAATTCAGCACATGCCTACAATACCTCCCTGCTTACCCCATTTTTAACCGAAGACCAATGGTTTCTATTAAGGGATCAGGCAGGGACTCTGACAAGCCAGTCAATAACTATGTGAGGTTACTTCATTAATGCAATAATGGCTGATAGAGTGAGAGGTAAAAAACAGGTTCCTGACAGCAGCAAATGAAAATGATAGAGATTCCTGAAGCAATGCGCCTTTCCTTTGTCATTGTCTTTTGCTTGGCTTATTCAAAATGTGGCATTTATGTATTCAGCCTTGATGAATGTTGCAGGCTTTAAGTACTTTTTCCATCTCTAATGCAGTTCCGATTGCACATTGTTCTTTTTTTTATTTTTTTATTTCTATAACCTCTGCTGTCAAGACGTCGCTGGCTGAAGGGTTGCAGGCACTGGCTAAATTTTTTTTTTCCTGTAGATTGCACGGGTGATAGAGCAATGTATCACAAAAGGTACCGGGGTCATACAGAAAAACATATGGCGTAAAATTAACCCCCAACATAATTCTCGAAATACGGTTTCATGGGTGTGATAAGACATGCATCAATATCAACAAGCAAATTTTGTTATGAATGATAAATAAATAAAATAGAAGAAGACAGCAAAAGGAAAACGGTAGATGTACTGGATATGTAAAGGAAAAATAAGCAAATAAACTTATTTTAAAATCATCATTTCGTCATGAGATGTCGTGTAGAAGGTAGCAATCCTGTATTAACAGAAAAAGAATGGTTAAATGGAAAAATTAGAGTTGTTTCTAAACTTTAGTGAAACCTGGTACTGGATGTTACATGTTTCAACAATATGGAAGAAAAGCCTTTTAAAGGGACTTAATGAATTTGAAATGGTCATTGGAGTCTGAGTATAAGACTTGTGCAGAGCCATTTTTTTCATTTCGTTTCTGATTTTTTTCGTTTTTTTTTTCATTTCAGATCATTTCTTTCTGGTTTTTTTTTTTAGTTTCGGGTTGTTCGGTATGTTACCGTGATTCGTATTTTCAGACTGATCCGAAAATTCAGTTTTCGTATTCGGGTCCATTCGTTTTTCAATTCTTATTGTTAATTCGTATTTCGTGGCTGATCTGAAAATTCGGACGGCTGGTATTTCATTTTCGGGTCCATTTGTTTATTCTTTTTTATTGTTAATTTGTATTTCTGGTTGATTCGTATTTCGTTTTTATTAGTTATTTTGTTTTTATTAGTTATCGTAAAATGAAATGACTTAATTAATTACTTAAGTAAAAAAATGATATGTAATCCCCCTGTCCTTGCTGCTGAAATATATTTCAGTACCAAGGACAGCAACCAGCCGGTACTACAATAAAATGAAAATACCTGCCGGTACTGAAATAAAATACCAGCCAGTGCTATAATAAAATAAAAATACTAGCAGGTACTACAATGAAAATAACAGCCAGTGATAAAATAAAAATAAAATATAGCCGGCACCAAAATAAATTACAGCCGGTACTACAATAAAAATACCTGCCAGTACTACACTGCAATTAAAATAACAGCCAGTAATACAATAAAGATAACAGCCAGTGATAAAATCTAAATAAAATACAGCCAGTACCAAAATAATCCCATAGGTTTAAATGTAAAAAATATTAGAAACTAGGGTTAGCAATTAGGGTTAGAATTTCTAACCTTAATTTCTAACCCTAGTATCTAGCCCTTATTTCTAACCCTGATTTTCAGTGGTTCGTTCAACAGGTTTAATTAGACAAATCCTATAGTTTTTAATGTAATAAATATCCCCATTTTTATTTGTTTCGAATTATTTAATTCCAATTTTTTTTTGGGGCCCTTGGCAAAAGCTTTTCAGCCGAAACGTTGGGACACCAGGTCTCTGCCGGATTGGTTACTGCGAAGGTTCCTTGATATTTGTGTTGTTTATCTTTGTTTATATGATTTATCTGATATTGCAAGTGTCTTTGATTCAGCGTATGGTGAGAGTTCACCCTATGCTCATCCAAGCTTAAATTGCATTTATTGATATATTGCTTTGTTTTTGTTCCCCTTACATAGGGATTTATATTTATTCATGATATGTCTATATTGTCTGCTATAGCCTGTGGTGTGTAAAAATATACATTTATCTGTGCTAGTGTTGTTCAATCAAATACACTCCTTTTATTATTTATTTTTTGTTTTATATCAATAAACTTGTATTTTGTAATTACATACTTGGTGCTAACGTTAGCGCTCACCTGCGTGAGCGTTAACGTTAGCCCAAGTTGTCTACACATATTACAATCCAAACGCTAACGGGTTAAGTAACCCGTTAGCGTTTGGTATCTTGCGCTTTTCAGCGAAGGTTACTGTACTTTGCGCTCCCTATACTTAACACGGGGAGTGCAAAGCGTTAATCAGCATTAGGATTACAAAGTCCTAACGCTGATTAATGTCTGGCCGCGGTTAACAAAAAATTAACCAGAGCCAGGACTTGGTGCTAACGGATTCCGCTTCTGCAGAATCCGTTAGCACCATCCAGAAACCCCCCAAAAAAATCCAGATACTTGATCACAATACTCACTTCCTGTCCCACAGCAAGGACCGTGGCTCTGTCCGTCTCCTCAGTCTGGCGGGAGCAGGGAGAGACTGTGGGGAAAAGTCCCCCCAGTCTCCCCCTACGTATCACTACGCTGAGCGGCCGGATCTCGCAGGGCAAGATCCGGCTGGTCATGTGACCGCTGGCTTCAGCTTCAATGGAGTCCTATGGACTCCATTGAGAGGATGCACGCGACTGCGCTTAGCGCTGCCGCGCGCATCCCGGGGCTTAGCGCCCTCAAACATTGCAGGCAGCTTTTTTGGCGCCTGCATTGTAATCTAGTGGTAAAATGGGCACACTAGGGGGAAAACTGCGGGCACAGTTTTACCTCCCTAGCGCCCCCGGTTTACCACTAGGATCATAATTTGGCCCTTGGTGTGCAATAACATCTTTTTTTCTTGTATAAATCTTTGGGGGTACCTTCTGGAACCAAAAAGCTAATTAAATTAGTTTGAATCAAATTAATTCTATTTTCTTTTGTGCTGCTTAGCTGCAGATCGAGAACTTGATATCGGACACCTCATGGTGCCTTTGAAGACCAGAGTTATCTCGATATTGAAAACAAAGGGGTTAACTAAGTTTTTCAAATTGAAGTTGTTAGATATTGGCTGCAACTGTCACTGATCTCCATGCCCACAATTTTGATATATTTGCTGATTTAACTAACAAGTCATTTAAGGAGTACTAGCAATAAATTAATTTGGCCAATAATTTTACTATTGCTATCAGCCATCCCATTGGCTGATACTGGTGGCTACTTTATAGGTAATGTCAATAAGCTATTTCATACCTTATCTTTATTCATAAAATCATCCAAGAAAATAATAATGAAATTACATAGTGAGTAGCATAGTGGGCACAAATTAACCACTTCGCTGCTAAGGATGCGCTCAGCGCCTCCAGCCAAGCAGGGACTTGGTTGCTATGGACATGCTGAGTGTGTCCTATCATTGCAGTGGTGATCGGCCAGTATTTCGGCTGATTGCTGCCGCCTCCCGGTGCGGGCTGCCATCTTGGATGTCAGCCCAGCCTCTGGGACCACGGCCGCCTGAATAGCGTCATCACGCTGGGTGCGATGCCATCTATTCCAGGCACCTCCCCCCTGCCAGATCAGCTGCTTCCAACTGGTGGCTGTCTTTAACTCCTTAGGGGCTGGATCGCGACAGGTGCCGGATCTCAGTCCTCTTCCGGAGGTAGCCGACATCTTGGATGTCTGCGAAGCCTCCGGGATCTCCCTCCGCCTACTGGCATCATTGCGCAGGGAAACAATGATGTCAGTTTGGGAGTTAACCCCTAGCTATGGTGGAGATAGCAGGGTCCAATGACCCCCGTATCTCCTGATCCGTGGCAGCTAGGGGTTAATGTTTGATATCATTTGAAAGACCAGAGCATGAATATGTTCTATGCAAAGAAAAAATTAATAATAAACAAATAATAATAATATATATACATTTTTTATTAATGCAGCATTATTGTTCACATTTCAATGATAATGATAATGCTGCACTAACCATTTGTTTGGGGGGGTTTACCTAAAATCACATAAATTCTAAGAAAAATAAAAGTAGTTGGTTCTCAGTTCTAATTTTTTTAACAAGCCTACCCCATAGAATTTATAACCGCAAACACTCGGGCCACATTACATTCATAACGCTAAAATCCTTTAGTAAAGTGAAAATCTTTGCGCTAAGCGGTAAAGTTTTGCGAGAGCAAATCACCGTTGGAATTCCAATCTTCGCGCGTGTTTTCATCCGCCGATCAATAGCGCTTGCAAAAAGGACGCGCCCAAATGCATGCGCAGTATGTCTCGCGCAAAAATCTTTGCAGACACAGTTTTTTCAGAGATTCAGCCAATCAGAATTAAGAACCACACCTGTCTCACGTTAACAAATTGCGTCTGCCACTGTCAGTCTGAGCATATATGCTGGAGCAATAAAGCATGCACACACAAGTTCATCCATTGTATTGGTTTGGTATGATTTGAATGAGCCACTGTGCTTTGGTGCCTTCCTTTTTATGGGCATGGATATTTGAGGTTAGCCAGGTTGTTCAGATTTGCCATTAGCACCAGCATTTAGGAGGTGTAAAATTATGCGCGATAAGGCCATGCGGTAATTACCGTGAATAGTTTGTAATACCTTACTTGTCCCAGCGCACATTCGCATTTGCGCTCACATTGTTAACTATAGGACGCGTGAAGTAGAGTAAGCTGGCGCAAGTTCACACGCGGTAGATGATTGCGCACGGTTGTTGCACTTAGTATGTAATACGGAATTTGGCGCAAATGGCTTTACCCCATGCATTAATAATTTCTTATGCCAGCATAAACGTTTGCGTCAAGATTGTAATGTGGCCCTCGGATGGTAAAACATAAATAAAATCACTTTACACACTGTAGATGATTGAAAATTCTAATTTTATTGCACTTTTTGCTATAATAGTCAGGCAGGGCATGATGTATACATATAATAATGATATATTATAAATCTGCCGAGTCTGCTGAAACAAATTATATATAATATGTCTGGGTTGTACAATAAAACAGGACTTCAAATCGCGTTTAAACATGATGAGCGAAACCGGTAAAAATGAGCTCAGAACACAGGGTGAAATGGCTCAGCAGCGAAGGGTTTACATTTTTAAGACGATGATGTCCTTTAAAGAACAATGTAGCCTCCATAACCATAACACTTCAATGTACTTGAACCCAGGACATACTTGAAAACGAGAGAAATCTCAATGTATCCTTCCTGGTAAAATCCTTTATCAATAAATAAATAAATAAATAAAATAAATTTGAATGATCATGGTTTACTGAGTGACAACCCCGCCCCCCCCCACTTGTCACAGTGAACTGTGAGAACTTTCCAATGTGGAAATCTTTCCTCCTTCCTTAAGGCTGCCAGATAGCTCCTGCTGGACAGCCTTCAGGATATTCAATCAGGTTCAGGTTAATTTACCCAAAGAAAATCATTCACTGTGGATATGCACATGAAACATCTGACATTTACAAGACATCATAGAAATCATTATTAATTGTCATAGCTCACATTTGAGTTTTGGCATTTCTGAGTTTTCTGCAACTAGATACTTAGAGTGATTTGATGACAAGTCTTGTTTACTATTGCTCTAACATTGTTTTGCTTTTTATCTTCCATCGTTCTCCCGGTTCCTCCTTGCGCAGTATAGGTTTGGTTCATCTGTTTCATTAAAGTGTCCACTTGTTTTTACCCCAGCCCCAACTCCTTGAGTCTTGGGCATAATACTATCTCCCATTTTTGTTTTATCTGACATTAAGCTTCCGCTAAGGATTGGTGAAAAACCCGAAGATCGCCGTTGGGTGAACAGATGCCCTGCAAGGGAGCAACATTAACAGAAATACACAGATCTCGGTAAAAAGTTCAGTTACAACATCTATGCAACACATTTTGCAGTCTGTAACGTTATTTTACAGATGGTCAGATTTCACTACTGCAACATGTGTCCATGAGACACTGCAGAAAATGTTGTTTCTGTTCTGGGAACTGAAAACATTTCCATGAGCTACAATACATTGGCTGTCACGTCCAATGTCCTGCAACTTATTTGACAAGGTCTGGAGTCCACATATGTAAATACATATTTTTTTTGCACAAAACAAAATTAGTTTTCTTCCCTCCAGAATAAGTCAAGATTAAGATAACTCGATCATGGTAGCGAATGAGTAAAGTGAAACTAAAAAAAACAATAGAGAGCAAGAGTGTGAAAGTAGCCTCTGTCATTAACACAGGGAAAGAAAATTCTCAGTGTTATGGAGTTAATAACTCCACTATAATGCTAGACCAGTATTTTTTTCTTGCAACAATTCTTGCAAGATCAGGAGCAAGATATTTCTCACATTATCCTAAGTGAAATTATGCCATGGATTTTTTTTCTCATTTCTTACAAGCATGTTTATACAATTTTTTATAATTTTTCTAGAACGATGTCTTGTACTCGTCATCCATATCTCTCCTATAAAAATTGTAAGAAACTGTTTATATTTGATTGTGTTTCATTTATATAAGAACACAAAGGACAGCCAATGGGAGATTAAATGAACAGAGATTGCTTTTTCCATTGACTGCACACAATTCTGTCAATCTGTATAACCCACTTTACAACAGTTTCTCGCAAACTCCATTATGCGTCTATTATATGTATATACAACACCTAGGAAAGATGATTTTCAGCAGCATAAACATAACTAAAACAGACATTATTCAAATGAATGTACTAAGATAATGCTGTGTTTGCTAATTTGCAATTGCTAAAATAAATGTATTACCAAGAAAACGAAGAATTAGATTAATTACAAGGTATATGTGCTAATTACATATTTTTGCTTGCCACAGAACATGCATTATGCGCTGCTGTGCCGTTTCATTCACTTATGGAGTTTGTTATAAAATGTTGTTAATAGTCTGTTTGAAAACGTGCTTCATTTCTTTGTTGTGTGAAGAATCACGGCTTTAACAAATGACTCATGGGATCGTAAAAGGGACACTCATAATACAACATTAACATAATAGCACAACAAAACTACTTTTTCTTTTAACTCTTTCACGCTGGACAGGTGGTGCCCAATGGGGGGCTTTAATGCCACCCGGGGCAAACTTGTACGCCCCGTTAGCCAGCTGCTGCTGCAGGCCCTCCTTTCGGGTGCCCACGTATTGGACATGCATCGCGTGCTATCTAGTGGGTGGGGCCAGAGGAGTCCCATTGAAGTCAATGAGGTGTACTAATACGCCCCGCGGCATCAAAGCCCACCCGCTGCAGGGATAGCATAGTACACAGTACAGGAAAGGGTTAGAGAAATATCCAAAAATAGTTGAAGACAGGGCTGGATTTAAATTTTAGGAGCCTGCAGGCACAAGAATAAGGAGAACCCTCCTGAGTCTAGCAGAAAAAAAGAAAAAAATGCAAAAATTGTGGGAGGTACTTTTTGAATTATACTTTTAGAGGCATATTACACATTTAAAAAAAACATGAAAAACTGTTTTCCAGAACAAGGTGACCCCCTGCGGCATATGTCTACTTTGCCTAATTGTAAATACAGCCCTGGTTGAAGACTTAACATATTCTATTGTACCCCCCCCCCCACACACACACACTGTGATACCTCCCTACATTTCTGATAATATTCAATCAAATGTCTCTCAAAGAGAAACACTGGGTGTATGCATAGGAGATAAACACTAAAACACAATGAAAACATACACACACATTCATCAAAATGACTAATATTACACTCAGATCAATCACACTGACAATTGCACCTTTTACCTGGCTGGCAGATCTGCCTTGGTACACACATATAACACCGTTATGCAGAGGGGCAGCACAGGTTAGGAACTGCCTTGTAAAGACTTGTTCTTGCATGATGAAATAACCCACTGAATAATTTTAGGTGGAATCCATCCTAATTTCTGAATTTATTTCTTAGCAGGATTGTATTGATGCTGTAAACTGCAGTGTCTGCAGTGTCAGCACCAACTATGGCTTCAAGTATCACCTATACACTGGTGACACTCAGATCTACCTCTCCACTCCTGATCTCTCTCCCTCTGTTCTCTCTCAGGTCAATGACTGTCTGTCTGGGATCTCTGCCTCTATGTCCTCTTACTACCTGAACATTGAAATGTCCAAGACCGAGCGCCTTCTAATTTCCCCTCTAACTCTACTCCGTTCTCTGACTTTTTTATAAGTGTTGACGGTATCACTATCCTTCCTTCAGCCCACGTCCGCTGCCTCAGAGTGACTCTTGAGTCCAGTCTTTCCTTCAGCCCCTACATCCAATCACTCTCATCATCTTGACTCAATCATCTCTGCAATATTGCCAAAATTCATCAATTTCTGACGGCTACACCACCAAGCAACTTATCCATTCTCTTGTTATCTCCCATCTGGACTACTGCAACAACCTCCTGACTGGCATTCCTATCTCCTGCCTTTCCCCCCTGCAGTCCATCCTAACCACATCAGCCCGGCTTATCCACCTCACCCGATGTTCTGTCTCTGCCGCTCCTCTCTGTGAATCCCTACACTGGCTCCCCATCCACAGCAGAATCTAATTTAAACTACTCACCCTGACCTACAAAACCCTCACTAACACTGCCCCTCACTACCTGTCCGCACTAATCACCAAATACACCCCAGCCCATCCCCTAAGATCCAACAATGACCTGCTCCTGGCATCCTCCATCATTACCTCTTCACATGCCAGACTGCAGGACTTTTCTCATGAGGCATGAACCCTATGGAATGTGCTTCCTCGCAATGTCAGACTGTTCCCAAATCTGGCTTCATTTAAACGTTTTTTAAAGGCCCTTCTGTTTCTGGATGCCTACCACCTAATTCCGTAACAAGACATCCGACTGACACCAAAAGGTCCTCACCTCTCCCTGCATTAACAATTTATCACTGCAGTCCTCCCCTCCTGTTTCTCACCCCTCAACCATTTAGATTGTAAGTTCCCATAGGGAATAGGGTTCTCATGTGCTCCTGTATCTGTTGGCAGGAATACTGACCTGCCTCCTTTATCTACTGTAGAATTGACTTGTCTTTACCCATTGCACCTTGTACAGCAATGCGGAATGTGTTGGCGCTTAATAAATAATAATAATAATGTAAATGCCCAGTGAACTGAAACTGCTGACAGCTTTCCATGCCATGTACTTTATGCTAGTGTCCTTCCAGTCTCTGGCTACACACCCTTCCTGGGCTGTTCTGCATCCAATGTCCATCCCTGGGCATTGTAGTGATTTTTTCGCACTGCTTAAATTACACAGCTATCACCAGTTTAGCAAGGATAAACGGACAACACTAATTATCCCATGGTTTCCTATAATGTCGCCACCTTGTGGCCGCAAATGAAAATGACACAACTGTTAAGTCAGTGAATCGAACAAGACACTCCAATGTAAGGAACACTGTTTGCTGGCTGTGTTTACCTGGTTTGTCTAGGTAACCTGGGTTGCTGAGGTATATGTAACCCCACATTCAAGTTTTCCACCTCTTGAAAGTAGTGATGAGCCGAACACCCCCGTGTTCGGTTCGCATTCGAACTCGAACAATTTCAAAAGTTCGAGTTCGAACTCAAACTCGAAGCGAACTCAATGCAAGTCAATGGGACTCGAAAGTTAGATTTTTAGAGTGCCCTCCAAGAGGGCATATATGCATGATATTTGCCATAAAAGGTGTATGGGGGTCCGGGTAGTGCCCTGGGGGACAGGAAACAAGGACGAAAAGTAAAAAAATTTTTTTAAAGGAACAGTGAGTTTTCCGTGAAATAAAGGTTAAGAATAAAAATGAAAAAATTCCTTCAAATATTGTGCCTAGGAGGTCCCCATAACCTGCCCGTGAAGTGGCGGATTTGTAGGATGTATAGAAACATTTAAATACAAAAAAATAAAATTTCAAATGACGGTAAATGGTTTTCCTTTAATCTATTCATAAACAACTGCTTGGGGCGGCAGCCTGTATGAAAAGAGGAGTCATTTTAGGACACGCAGAACAAGTTTAGTGATTTTGTGGCTAAATTATGGTGAAACGTATGCAGGCTATGAATGAAAGTAACAATGGGTGCTTTAAAATTGGGCCTTTAGTGTCAGCAACAGTGCCGTCACACCGTAACCCCCTCTGAGGTATTGTGGAAGAGTGCAGGGTTGGACCCTGCGGTCCAATATTAAAATGATATGAATCTGGTATAGGTATCAGTGGCAGTGCACCCAAATATTGGGCCTTTGTTGGCAGCAAGTGCCTTCACACCGTAGCCCTCTGAGGTATTGTGGAAGAGTGCAGTGGTGGAGGTTTTGGTAATGCAGAAGATATCCCCGATCTATTCAGTTACATCAGCAGCTATAACAAAACCAGGTCAGCAATATTTAGGCAAGAACGATAGGGGGATTTTTAATTCCAATAAACCAGAGGGCTTCCATAAATGCAGTAGATGTAAAGCTTGCTTATACCAAGAGAGAGTTACTAAAAAAAAATAAAAAATTTGTATGTAATATCACAGGAAAAGAATATAACATTAATCCTTTCATCAACTGCATTAGCAAAGGAGTTATCTACTTAATGGAATGTCCTTGTGGGGCACAGTACGTAGGGAGGACTACACGAGAATTAAAAGTTAGGATCTTAGAACATATGGGAAACATTAGAAGGAAAAAAGAAGATCATAGGGTCCCTATGCATTGTAATCAGTGTCCTTCATTTGCAGTAGATTGATTAAAATGGGTAGGTATAGATGTGGTGAAGAGAGATTGGAGAGGAGGTAATCACTTAAAGCAGTTAGCCAAAAAAGAGTTAGAGTGGATTTATAGATTGAGAACTTGGAAGGATAATGGTCTCAATGTAGATTTGGACATTAAGGGGTGTTTATAAATTGATTTACCATGCTCTACTATTCTCCCTTGGTCTTGGTGTTGGTATTTCGAGGTTGTTTTAGAAGTTTTTATTAGTGTTTTTATTGCACATTTAATAATTTTTTTAGATATTGTATTTTTTATATATTGTTTTTTCTTTTTTCCTTTTTTCTGTTTGCGGGATCCCTCTGTCATGGGGGGGCCCGAGATGTGGACTTTGTTTTTCTGTTGAAGTAGAAACCGCCAACCCCTGCAGTTGATCTGCAGTGTTTTCAGACTGCTATGCTCAATGCCTAGATGAGATGATTGTGATATGTCACTTCCGACGGAAAATAAACCAGCTTGAAACGCATGTCAAGGAGACAGGAAGGAGGAAGTGGAGATGCGTTCCAGGGTGACCCGCACGCTGAGACTGGAAACCGGAAGTGCCCATCTTAAACGCATGTAAAGGAGACAGGAAGGAGGAAGTGGAGGTGTGTTCCAGGGTGACCCGCACACTGAGACTGGAAACCGGAAGTGCCCATCCTAGTGGCAATTGAAGAGGACTATAAAGCTGGCAGGCAGAAATAAGAAAGACAGACTATTATTTGATCCATTATGTTTATGTTTATGTACTAATCCCTGAGGAAGTGCAGTATATGCACGAAACGTGTTGGAGTACTTGTTTGTTACCCTTTTATTAAACTTTCTACCATCCACTGATAAGCCTCGCTTGTGTTCCTGTGGCGGCGGGAGCTACCGAGCTGAGTATCCAGACTTTCCAGTGGACGGAGCAGTGGGATAACAGCGAGTATATTCATATATATATGCTTTAAAGAATTGGCATTCTGTGAGTGCGACCAGTATTAAGGGGGCAATTCACTTTCTAATGTAGATATAATGCACGATGATTGTATTTCTGTGTCATTATTCCTTAGACATCCCAATTTCTGTTTTACATTGATTGCTGTACTTGGACGTTTGGGAAGAACGACCCGGGAGTACTAAGGTTAATTTGTCTTTACCTAAGGTGCCACACCACATCTGTGCACTTGTACTGCGCTACTGTATATGGTGAGAATTGGCACACACCAGTAGCAACAGGAAGCAAACAGAACAGGCAGGGAATACAAAGAGAGAATAGTCAAATGGCAGGCAAAGTCGGCAACAGATCGGGTCCTCAGAACAAGCAGGGTCAGTAACAAGTATACAAACTGATTTGGTAAACTAGTGATGCGGGAATAAAGGCTGAGACACACTGAGCGTGTAGCGACGCACAGCGTAGTGAAGCGAAGAGAAGCAAACATTTTGCAGGCTTGACTTCACTCCGCTCCCCCTCGCAGCGTGTCTATATTGCATTACGTTTGCTTCTCACCGCACTGGACAGGAATCCACTAACAAAGTTAAAATGTACACACAAAACCGTTTTATTTTCACAAAGCACATGTTATATAGGCAAAAAAAGTTTCTACTGAATAAAATACATCACAAATTACTGTTAATTTAATAGGAGTAGTATAAAAATATTAAAAAAAGGTAACCCCTGATCATATATATATTATAGGGACACGGAGCGCTGTGTATAGTGAGTAGGGATGCATTGATACCACCCACAGACATATATGCATATATCAAGACGCAGACCTATATATACGTATATCTCAACACGCAGATATAAATATATACACCCACCCACAGACCTCAGACCATATATACACATACACACATGGGGGTGGCATGTGGACAATCTCAACTAAATGTGCCCCCCCCCCATTTGGCTGATCCCTCCAGAAGAAATGTTGAACCCGACAGAGCAGAGAATATATATTATTCTCTGCTCTATCGGGTTCAACATTTCTTCTGGAGGGATCAGCCAAATGGGGGGGGGGGAATAGTTGCCAAAATGTGTGTGTAATACAAGTCTGGATATATATATTTATAAGAATATAGATATATATCTTATCTATATATATATATATCATACCTGCCCTTACCTTCCCATATAAATTTGCTAAAAATATACGCACAAAAAAAAAAACACTGCCTGAGACCCCGCGCAGCCCACATGCCACCCCCTCTACCTGGCTGAATGTATCTAATATATATAATTAAATACATTCAGCCAGGTAGAGAAAGAAAAAAATAAAGTTATATTTTATGTTCCTGGGGACATTTAAAAATGTCCTCGGATTTTATTTTTTTTAGAAATGTGTCGTCTTACCTTAGCCTGGTGGTCAGTGGGGGCTCCCTGGATCCTGGTTGTGGGGGAGGTCTGCCATGGCCGCAGGTGCAGTGGCTCCCTCCCTGAGCTGCCTGTCTCTGCCACATGCACCCGGGCGGCTAGTCCGTACAGTCGCAGCTCTGCCATCCGGCAGCCGCATGCTCCTCAAGGGGATCCTTGGGAGGCCCCGGCAGGCTGCCCACTACAGTGCCTGATTAGAGGGCCGTGTCTGCCTGATGTTTTAGTAACAAAAATGTTTTATCCCATAGGCTTCAATGTTAAAAATATTCCCGTTTTAATTCAATATCTAATAAACCGTTGCTTATAATATTCTGCAGTAAAGAGTCTCTTTATTTCTAGATTTTTTTGTATTTTTTAAGCATTTTTTATACTTTTTTCAAATTATTTTTTTTCCGATCTTTTGGAGAATGTCCCAAAAAGTTCAAAGTTCACGAACTGTCAAACTGCCGATGTTCGATGCGAACTCTGAACAGATTGAACCGAACAGCACATCCCTACTTGTAAGCAGGCTGGACCCAATTCCAACCAAGACACAAACAGGAAGATGATAAGGGAAAAAATATGCACTAGCAGATTTCCTTTACCTTCTTGCTGTTACCATTCCTATTCCAACCCAATCAGCTCATGGATTGTATAGGACTCCATGGAGCCCTGTGCGTCCCAGGCATACGAGCTCTGCGTGAGCTTGAATGTGCAGAGGCTGTGGAAAAAGACACAGAGAAGGAGCTATTTGTTCCCATTCACACGCTGCTCATGGCCAGAGGAGGGAACGCATCACTCCACTCCACTGTGGGACCTCAAGTGAGTACGGTATTTTTTTTGGGGGGGGTTAAATAAAGATATTATGTGATTTTGCAAAGGCAAAATTACTAGACATCAAGGTTTAAAAGGTGGAATTCAGTCACTGGGAAGCACAAATTCACAAATCTAATAAAAAGTATAGGATACATGAATTTGCAGTAGGCAAGTGCAACAAACTAAATGCAGGGCCCGGCTTATATCTGAGTTGTGATTGCTTGGGATGACTTTAAGCCAATGTCTCTTTGACTGTTTTCACTAACCGCTACAGACGTTAGCTTAATGTCCTGGTTGGAATCGGGCCGTATGTTGCCACCAAATACCAACTGTAAGTGCTTGTATAACGTATAGTTACCAACAGGTTTATGTGCATTAACAGATCCGAACAATTTTTTTATAACTTACAGTTTTTTGTAATTAAAAAATAAACAAAACTCGCTGATTTAAAGTACAGCACTAAGCGAAGCACTGTCATTGCAGATCCTAGTTTATTTGATCATTAATAGATGGATAGATGGATGACAATCTAAATTAAAGATGAGTCCTTGAGAGAAAACCATTGCAATTAATAACGCTATAGAGCAAACTTATGTTTTCAAATATATTGTAGATATCTGGAGTATGGAAAGGACATAACGAAAAATTAATACCTATATAATAAAATTAGTCTTGTAATAAAGAGAACAGGTGATGTATGCCGTGGTACTTGTCAGTCGCAGTGGTACTGCTGTTATGCATTATTAAAATCTTCAATAACAACAAAATAAAGCACTTTATCATAAAACACAGAATTAATTTGAACACAAAATGGATACGTACTAACACCAGTAAGGATTGAATTTGTGAATATAGTCTACTATGTGAGAAGAAAGATAGAAGATAGATTAGATACATCTATTAGATAGAAACCCATGAATAGACATGTTTTTACTATCGTTGAATTATGTTTAAAGATGTTGTATTTCATCCTGAAAGAGCCCATAGGACAGTAATTTTAAAGGGATTTGTATTCATGTTTCTTTCTGTTCTTTGTTCAGTAATGTGGCATCACACACCATTAGCACTATTATTTCCACTAAGGCATGTAACACAAGAAAGGAGACGGAATATTGATAAAAAAAAAACTATGCCCTGTGTAATTCAAATAATGACATAATACACTTTAAAATTAAGGGCTTATTTTCTTTTTATATTATTTTTATTTGAAAACTTAATTATGCACAAAATAGAATAAAAGACTAAGCTTGACTGCATCGTCATTTTAAATGGGATTTAAAAAAAATAATCTCTGATATGTATAAAAAACAAACTTTCAAGAGAAATTATTTATCAGATAAAAAAAAAACCTTAAACACATTTACAGACAATATAAGAATATTGTGAAAAAATACTTGCTGTAAATACTGCATTGCATTGCTCATCGAACTTTAATACATATACAGTTGCTATTATTCATTTACTGATTTATTCACAATGCCTGTCTAAAGACCAAAGGGATACTGGTGGTGGTTGACCATTTTCAAACAACCAAGGAAAAATATCTCTTGTTCATGAATGTTTAAAATATTCTCAAATTACAGACCCTCAGTCAAAGTGGGTTATAGTGAAAAATAATTATCTGATTGTATTTGTAATAGAGTGGTTGCACACTAAGGCCTGCAATAGGTGAACAATAGTAAACATCCAAATCAGTTAATTTTAATCTGGTGACAATTGTTTTGACAAAAAAAGAAAGATGTCTGATAAATAAACTTCACACATAATTAAATTGGAAGGTATATCCCAATTCTAAGTTTGAGGAAGAGTAAAGCAGCATTATACAGGGTACAGTAAACACCATGGCCATAAAGGGGTGTATGTGGTCTTCAAAATATCTACGTTCGTAGTGCATATAAAGTGTTTCCTAACACCTCACTATCATGGCCAGCATTACGAATTTTAAGAATTGAGCTAGGGGGGCGTGTCTGGCCGCCATGAGGAGCAGTCGCATGTGAGAGGAGCTCCGGGGACGCGCCGGTATAACCCACCTACAGCGGCATTTTGAAAGCAGCGGATCCCCGCGATTTCGGGCAGCCAAGGCGCCGGAAGACTGGGGAAGTGAAATATGGCCCCACCGAAAGGGTCCAGAGGTCAGGACGGCCTGGGATCGGTCCGAAAAGTGAAGGCCCTAAACACCCAAGATGGCGGCTCCCGGGACGCGCACTCGCCGAGTTCCATGGACGGCTCTGATGAAGGTATGCAAATGCTTCCCTCAGGTTCCACACCAGCGTCGGAAACCCAGATCAGAGCAATGTTGGGAGAATTGAGGGACACACTACAAAATGACTTTAAAAACATAGTGGCAGATCTCCACAAAGATATAAGGGACCTGGGCAACCGAACAGATCAACTAGAGACCAAAACCGATGACCTGTGCTTAGCGCACAATGAACTGGTTGACGCATTTAAAGATCTCAAAGCATCCCACGAGAAGCAAGGGGCTAAACTGGCGGACCTAGAGGATCGCTCTCGGCAAAATAATATAAGGATAAGAGGGGTCCCCGAAACGGTGAAACCTGACTGCATTCGGGAATATCTCCACCGGCTCTTCCAAACACTGCTCCCAGAGGCCTCGGAGACAGACATGCAGATGGATAGAGCACACAGGGTGCCCAAACCTAAAAACCTAGCCCCCTCGGTGGCCCGAGACATCCTAGTGAGAGTGCACTTCTTTCAAGTGAAGGAAAAATTGCTAGCGGAAGCCCGGAGACAGGGGTCTCTTCCTGCACCGTTTTCGGACATTCTGTTCTTTCCACATCTGTCCACAGCCACAATGGCTAAGCGGCGTGAATTTACTCCGATCACCAAAATTCTCAGAAATCATGAGATTCAATACCGGTGGGGATACCCGACAAAAATTCTGGTATGGAGACAGGGGAAAATACACGTGATTATGGATCCCTTGACAGGTCTTCAAACACTGAAGGAGTGGGCTTTCTTGGATGAATTTACAACGCCGAGACAGGCCCCATCGTCGCCATCGAAAGTCTCCCCAGAGTGGCATAGAGTCAACACCATGAAATGATCAGAGATCGAAGGAATTGAGATTCGTCCTGGACGAAGTCGCTCCATACGACGAAGATATAGCCTGGGGCCCGGAGTCGCGAAGGATGCATAAATCGAGGTGGAGGCGGTGTCTTCCTGGAGGCTCTGACACCTGCCTTAGGCCAGGATCCGACCTTCCACCCTCCCCCCAAGGCCTTGGGGCGAGCTGTTAGGAGAACTCAGCTCAAGGAGGCAGTTCACGCTGTACATGGAGGGAGTAATGAGCGCTCTCCATTTTTTCCTTTTTTTACCTTTTTTTTCTATTTTCTTTTTTTCTGTTTGGTTTGAATTTTTCTTTTTTTTCATTTTTTGTCTGGGGAAAAGTCTTTGTTTTCTTCTTCATTCCAGACATCGCCCGGTTGGCGAGCATCGAGAAAATGCAGTTTAGAGCTCGAAAGGCAAACACATGGTGGGTCATTCCACACTGAAAGTGTTCTCAATGAATACTAAGAGACTGAACATCCCGCATAAGAGACCTTCGTTATATGCAGATCTCAAATCGGCCTCACCTGATGTAGTCTGCTTGCAAGAGACACATTTTAAGAGACAGGCACATCCGCGTCTGTACCTACCACAATATTCCACTCATCTTCATGCTATGTCGCCAACGAAATCCAGAGGAGTGTCGATCCTGATCCATAAGAGAGTAGCGTTTCAACTCCATCGTAGGGTGGTGGACCCGAATGGCAGATTCCTTTTACTGGTCTGCTCCCTCAACCACAACGTATACACTATCGCAAACATTTATTGCCCTAATGAATCACAACGCCCGTTCCTGGGAAAGGTACTGACTTGACTGGCAGGTATCTCATCGGGCACACAAATTGTCTGTGGAGACCTAAATTTAACCATGGACATCCCTACGCAAGCATCTAAGAGACAGAGAAAAGAGGGACTGCAAAATAAAGCTGTACTAGCAGGACACCACCTTTTTGACGTCTGGAGACTGCTTCACCCGGGAGAGGTGGACCACACCTTCTTTTCCATGGCGCACAAAGTTTATTCCAGGATAGACTACATATTGGTGAAAGGTGAAACATTGAACCGAATCTGGGACTGCTCGATAGGTACCGTATCGTGGTCGGACCACGCCCCAGTCACTATTGAGATATCTGATTGTTACGATGCTTGCGGAAAGGCTCCGTGGCGGCTAAACGAATCACTTCTGGCCGAGGTGGAGGTGCGGGAGGAAATAGGCCAGGCCTTAGCTAATTATTTTAATGAGAATGGGTCCGCAGAGGTACCAGTGGGAACGGTATGGCAAGCGCATAAAGCTGTGATACGGGGGATTTTGATTAAATGGTGGTCTAGACTGAAGAGACAACACACGGAACAGAGGCTGACGCTACTGCAGGACATCGACAAGGCAGATGTTTCTCATAAACGACTGCAGACTGGAGACTCTTTGACCAAAGTGACGGACTTACGCAACCAGCTAATTGACATGGACAAAAGGGATTATGCCTGGGCCACTAGATGGCTAAAGGCTAAATGCTATATTTATAGTAATAAGGCAAGCAAAATGTTAGCTAATAAACTAAGGGCGAGGGCCAGCCAATCCAGAATCCCAAAGATAATGGATGCGAACGGTAATTTACACTATCAACCGCGGCATATAGCAGGATGTTTTGCAGACTATTACGAGGCACTATATAATCTAGGGGGAGACGTGAGTACGCATTCCCCAACCCTACCTGACATTGTGCCGTACTTGCAGAATCTTCATCTCCCCTCACTAACAGCAGAATTGGGCGACAGATTAACTACCCCTATAACACCAACGGAGTTATTATCGGTAGACATGTGCACAGCACAAAATTTCGTTTTGAACTAATGGATTAGTCCTAAAATGCAATTTATTTAGTTACTAAAGAAATTCGTTTTCAGTTCTTTAGTATGAAAACTAATTTCATCCATCCGAAAACCAATGGATACAATTACTATTGTAGTGGCTCCTCAGAGGGCTGAGATCGCTGCTTGTTACAGTATCTCTCACTCTCAGCACAATGTGGGCCATATTACATAGTTGAGGCTAACTTAACCAGAGTCATTATAGCCTATGGAGGTTTTCAGTTTACAACAGCTCTGGTTAAGTTAGCACCAACATTGTAATAGTGCCCCGTGTCAGGCAAAGCTGTTACAGTAACTGACTGCTGCTCATCACAGCGCTCAGAGAGGTTAGAACAATATTATTTCCTTGTTTTACTGAAACTCTGAGCGCTGTTATAGTCAGTTACTGTAACAACTGAGCCTGATACATTGTACTGAGAGATAATGTAGCAAGCAGCCGATCTCAGCGCTCGCAGCCACTGGTTTTAAAGGGCTGTATAATGTTTAGAACATCCTCCTGCATTAATTAATACCCCTCTCTGTATAATGTATACAACATCCACCTGCATTAATTAATACCCCTCTCTGTATAATATATAGAACATCCTCCTGAATTAATTAATGTCCCTCTCTGTATAGAACATCCTCCTCAATTATACCTTTCTCTGTATAATGTATAGAACATCCTCCTGCATTAATTAATGCCCCTCTCTGTATAGAACATCCTACTGCATTGGCATGTGGAGGGTGCAGAACTTCAGATGTTGCGATGTTGCGCTCTTCATTGCTGGTCTCTTTCACTCATCAATGTAATATCACAAAAAGGACTGAAACTAAAATGTAGTGCATTTTATTTTAGTTTCTTTCGTTTTTTGTACTGAGCAGTTTCGTTTCTCTTGACTCATACTAAAACTAAATTATCCCAAAATTCTGACTAAATCGTTTTAGTACTAAAACGAATGCACATGTCTAATTATCGGCACTACGGTCTCTCCCAGAGGGGAAGGCCCCAGGACCCGATGGTTTTACCGCTAAATATTATAAAAGCTTCGCGGACACATTGAATCCACACCTGATCTCAGTTTACCAGGACATATTTACAAACGGCCATCCGCCGGGTGACTGGCTTAACGCACACATAATAACGTTACCCAAGACTACATCCCCATCTCAGTTGTGCTCTCAATACAGACCGATATCATTATTAAACGTGGACACTAAACTCTATGCCAAAATACTTGCAAACAGACTGTCGGAGATCGTGCCACTCCTGGTCGCAGATGACAAGGTGGGCTTCATAAAAGGTAGACAGGGGCCAGACAATACCATGAAGACACTAACATTAATGGAACAGGTCACTAGACAGAAACAACCAATGCTAATACTGTCCTTAGATGCAGAGAAGGCTTTTGACCGGGTCAATTGGCTCTTCCTCAGACACATACTCCTGAAATTTAATTTCCCCGCCCCGTTCATAACTGCAATATTTTCATTATACACTCATCCCCGGGCCAAAATAATACAAGCCGACTTTGGCTCCAGGGACATCGCCATATCCAATGGTACGAGACAGGGGTGTCCTCTATCACCCCTACTGTACGCACTTGTGCTAGAGCCGTTGGCTCAGGCCATCCGCCAGTCCCCAGAGATTAGGGGAGTGGATGTAGGCCCCACACAATGTAAGACGACATCCTGTTAATGCTGACAGACCCGGCTGCATCTCTTCCCGCCTTACATGCAGTCCTAGAGGAATATAGCAGAGTATCTTTTCATAGGATAAATGTTAAAAAATCACAAGCACTGCCATACCTGATACCAAGGGAGGTCATCACGTCCCTGCGCAATTTATTCCCCTACGAGTGGAGAACCTCTCATCTTAAATATTTAGGGATACAGATATCCTTCTCGCAAACGGAGTTATTCCAGTATAACTAAAAACCACTAACCATGGAAATAAGCCGCCTATGCCATAAATGGTCAGGTATGGAGGTGTCCTGGGTGGGACGCATGGCAACAGTAAAAATGTCTTTGCTTCCAAAAATTCTTTACCGTTTCAGAGCTGTGCCAGTGCGGCTCCCTAGGGGCTACCTCCAGACCCTTCAGAGGGTGCTCACGAGATTCATATGGAGAGGGAAAAGGCCGAGGGTGAGTTTAGCATTGTTGCATCAACCACGGAACCAGGGAGGAATGGGGGTACCAGATCTGAACCTTTATTATACGGCATCACTGCTGTCGCACACTCACCAAATTTTCCAGGGCAAAATAGGACCACAATGGGCCAGGCTAATATCAAACTCTTTTCTCCCGTTCGATCCGGGAGCCATACTCTGGCTCAACAAGAGTTTGCGACCGAAACTGCCGCTCATTTTCCCCCTCGCCAATCTGCTAATTAAGATATGGGACACTAACATGTCTAAACTGACCATATTTCATCCCCTTCCGATTGCTACACCGATCTCGGCATTTAAACTATTATTGACAGACTTTAACTCAACCCCCTGGGTAGCGTGTAATGTGACCCGGGTTTATCAACTGTTCTCACAAGAGGGGCTGCTCAGCTTCCCCCAATTAACTTCTAAGTTCTCACTCCCATCTACCCTTTGGTTTCCATATAAAAGACTGAAATCCTACCTTACGATATGGGGCCTGGGGGGCAAGATCACATCGCCCACGACACTTTTATCCCCATTTGAGGACAAATGCACACAGACAACGGACAGGCACGGACTGATTTCATTATGCTACGACAATCTAATCCAGACCCCCCAGCTTAAACGGTGGAGGTTCCAGACAGCGTGGGAAGGGGATGTGGGACGAGGTTTTCAGGCTGAGGTGTGGGCGAAAAGTTTTGAGGACGATACAGGGAAGTTTCGTTGTGCTACACTGGGGGAGGCCAGAAAGAAACTGCTGTATAGGTGGTATTTGACACCAGATAGAGAAAGCCATATAACAAAGGGAGTACTGCCAACGTGCTGGAGATGTGGAAAAGAGAGAGGCTCATACTTCCACGTATGGTGGACGTGCCCCAAGATAGAGGCATGGTGGAGGGAAGTGGCGCTTCTGAGCTCAAGGATTGTAGGTAGTACTGTAGATCCCCTCCCAGAGATCTTGCTCATACAAATATTTCCCATTATTCAGACATCAGAAACAGATGTTGGCACACATACTGTCGATAGCCTCCCTTCTGGTAGCGGCGAAATGGAAATCAGAAGAGATTCCTCCTATATCAGCTATTACATCACGTCTCGAGGATTTTCACTTACTAGACAGTATATCCAGGAGGGTGGCAGGGTCGAACCCAAATAAGAGAAACTTTTGGTCCATATGGGATGCATATAAATTATCTTGCACTAGCTAGATCATAGACACACGTTCAGTAAACATTTATGAAAGACCTGGATGTTTCAAGACAAAAACGATGCTAATTATTTCTCTTAAAAGTTTGCAGTATTTTCCATTTATTCGTTTTTTAACGTGAAAAGGTTGGAATTTTTCTTTTTTCTTTTATCTTTCTTCCTTTCCTTCCCCTTTTTTTTTTTCTTTCTCTCTTTCCCTTTCTTTCTTTTTCTTTTGCTCTATCCTTTTTGCTTTGCTCATTGTTTTATTTTTTAATTTTTAATTTTTAATTTTAATTTTTTAATATTTTATTACTTTTATTGATTAAGTATGTAAATTTTGTTGTTCATAACATATGCTGATATGCCAAAGTTGACATTCATTTCCTGCAAAGTTATGTAAGTTGTACTGAAAAAATAAAAAACTTTTAAATTGAAAGAATTGAGCTACAGTAGCTCTACTGTGAGATCAACCAAGACAGGCTAGCCTTCGATCCCCAAGTGCCTCAATGAGCCTTGAGCACCCATGACCATGATGCAGGTTTTCTGGTTGTCCTTCCTTGCACCACTTTGGTGGGTACTAACCACTGCATACAGAGAACACACAGTTACAGTTACAAGTATTTATGAAGTGCCCACAAATTCTTTAGCGCTGTACAATGGGAGAGACAGAATAACAAATATACATACACAATACACACACGGAACAGAAGGAGGGAGGACCCTGCTTGAGAGTTTACAATCTAGGAGGAGAGGTGTGACCCATTAGGTGAGGGTCAATAGGGTAGGTGAAGTGGCGGGTTGCAGAAGGGTTGAATGGGAAGAGGAGGAAATGACAGTGGGGAGATCATTGTGTGAGCCTATAGGCTTCTCCAAAGTAATACTTTTTCAGAGACTTTTTTGAAGGACTGGAGAGATGGGGAGAGTCTAATGATGTGGGGAAGGGAGTTCCATAGAAAGGGGGCAGCACGGTAGAAGTCCTGAAGGTGAGAGTTGGGCATCCATGTAGGAGAAACTGATAGCATCAGATCATTGGCAGAAAGAAGTGTTCGGGATGTGATGTTCCTGCTAATAAGGGAGGAGATGTAGGCAAGGGTGCAGTTAAGGAGAATTGTGCATGAGCACCAGTATTTTGAAATAGATTCTAAAGGAAACAGGGAGCCAGTGTAGAGATTGACAAAGGGGCGAGTGTAGAGAGGTGCGGTGGATGAGCCTGGCACAGGTTTTCATTACAGACTGCAGAGGCAGAATCTGGGATCTCTTAAGGCCAGAGAGAAGGAGGCTGCAAGGAGTCAAGACTTTTTTTTGACAAAGGATTTTACCAGTAAGGATACATTGAGATTTTGCTCGTTTTCAAGTATGTCCTGGGTGGCGAGAATGTACCGTTAGGTGTCTTGCCCAAAGATACTTACTGGAGAGGTGCTCTGGCCGGGATCGAACCTGTGTCTACACAGTCTCTCTCCACAGTTATAGAGCAGTGTTGTTACCTCTACTCCACCCAGCCAGCACCTTGCCATTTTGGAGATTCTCCGACCCATTCGTCTCGCATCACTGTTTGGTTATTGTCAGATCTTTTCTCTTTCACCCTTTTTTTTCCTGATTTCAACACATGAAATTCAAGAACTGACTATTCCCTTACTGCTTATATATCCCACCCCTTGATAGATGCCATTGTAATCATATAATCAATGTTATTCACTTCACATGTCAGTGGTTTTAATTTAATATTGTAACTAATTAGTGTAAGTACACCATTGATAGGTTTACTCTCTTTCTGAGTTGCCATTTGCCTCTGTGATTAATACAATTAATACTCAGGTGCATGGGTCATGAGAGATACCTATTATAGGCACAATTGCAGTTTTGCAATAACTTCCATTTTTATATTTATACTTAACCCCTTCACTATCAATTGAATTTCCAAAAAACAAATGTCAGGAACCAGTGTTTTTTTGAAAGATCATTTTTCATTAATTATACAGTAGGAAATATTTGGGCATATTCACAATGAAATTCTCACTGTAATAGCATATTTGACCAGTAGATGGTGTCATCCTCTGCCAAATTGAGTTACAGCCATTACAGTTGCAATTCGTGTTTCCTGCATCGGCTCCTGAATGTCTGATGTTAGAGCATTCAGTCAGCCAATTTTGCACAGTTATAGCTCTTTGGGCATTATGCCCACAGGGCTAAAACTTTGGAGCACCTTCTGCAGCCCAAAAGTAAACGAAATTTGTTTGCAGCAAACAAATTTAATTTGCTTTTGTGCAGCAGAGCTGCAGATCAAGATATCTTGATATCGGGCACCAGATGGTGCCTTTGAAGCCTGAGTTATCTCATTAGTGAGGGGGTTAATTATGCTCTGAATGGGTATCATAAATTCAAGCTTTTTATAATAACCAAGAAGGATTGGTATGGCTTTAGAACTTTATCACAAATTTGTTTTGACAGTCCATGTGTTTGTGATGTTTGTCTAGACACAACCTAACAAACTCAAGAAGCAGGTGTATGTACCGTATTTTCTGGTGTATAAGACGACCGGGTGTTTAAGACGACCCCCTAATTTTCCAGTTATAAAATAGGTTTTGGGCTGTACTCGTCATATTGTATTGTATATCCCGCGTGTAAGACGACCCCCAATTTTTGGGGATGTTTTTAAGTATAAAAAGTAGTCTTATACACCAGAAAATACTGTACTTTGAGATCACGTTGCATACATTTTGGACTCCAGCTAACTAATTATGTAATTTTGAAGGCACTTGGTCGCTCCCGAGCTTTCTTTCTTTTTCTGATTTCACAATAATGGTGTGAATCCTTTTATGATACAAAATATTCTGCTCCTTCAGAGTGTTCGGCCTGTTGTGTTAATAAAATTGTTAAATTTTGAATAAGATCAAATTTATATTCTGCTTGTAACACTGCAATGTAAAAATGTCCAAGGGACAGAAAATATTTATACAAGGCACTGTATACTGGCAAAAATAAAATGAGAAAAACATCCGTGCCTGACCTTTCCTACGTAAGAACAAATATATACTTAATCATCTAAATTGCATTAAAATGATTTTGTTCTGTTCTTCTACATGTAAAATGAGAATCAGTACCCTGAAATAAAAAAAAAATCTTATCTATGTCTGTTTGTTGTTAAATGAGTACATGGTGGGGACAAATTAGTATTTACACAGTGATAGACATAAATTTCAAATGCACTTTTTATTACAATCTGTAATCAATACAATAATAGGGTGCACGGTGTCTCAATGTAGGTTAAACCATAATTGTTATTCATGAATAAATAAAGTGTCTTTTAGATGAACTACTCTGCTATTGTGCCCCTACAGTCATTTTACTGCTAAATAACAAGTAGGGCATATTCATTTGCGATGGCACCAATTACTTACATCTTCCTCATTGTAAGGTAAAGTGGTACATTCTGCTACTACTTCCAAGTGTGTATATATATATATATATATTTTAATGTAAAAAATGTAGCCACATTAAAGACATTTTTATTTATTAAAGCGGTGTACGTATTATGTAGAATTTTGTAGAAAATACTCTGCAACGTTTGCAGATAAAGTGTTATTATCAGTGTGTCTTATCAGTAATATATTTATAAACAAATAGGACATATTTTCAATTGCATAAAACCTTATATATATAGTGCACCTTAATACATGGGTTAAAGCATACAGAAAAAAATAAAGAAGAATAAAATAAAAAATGGCAGAATTCGACATACTGTAGTTGTCTCAGCTACTAGATAAAAGCTACATTACATGAAATTAATGGGTGCTCTTAGAGAAGTACATGAATCATCATTTCAGCAGTAAAAACCCAGAACAAAAGAATAAAGAAATCTGAGTACTAACTATGTCTTCAAAGGTCTTCTATTTACTTCGGTATACTGCATACTAACACAAGTAGCAGGAAAATATAAGAAAAAAAAGCACCGCTGTGATTGAATGAATGAGACCATATGAGCTATATTGGAGCCGTATGCATTCCATTTAGCTGATATCAAACACAGTTTAATGAAAGTTAAATAGATTCAGAGGAGTGCATGAGCTGGAACAGATTAGATTCCACTGAGGGGTCTGTCAGCATATTGTTGCTCACGTGTATTCCCTTTTCTAAGCTGCCACAATTTCAGTACTCCATTAGCAATACACAAAAGACTTATGTAGATACCAGACATATGTGCATACTTCCATGTTGGGAAATGAGGAAAAACGATATAATACAATACATTCATCTCCATGCTGATAACTGCAAGTGTATAACGTCGAGGTTATGCGGAAACAATAAAAATCCTTTTGCTATGTCACTATTTTTCATATAGTTTTTTTTTTTTAAGACGAAATCCAAGAATAAAATACAAAAAGATAAGCTGAATGCTAAACTCATTTTTCTACACAGAAGCAGTTTTGGCTGCAAATAAAAGTGTTGCATTGCTGGAACTTTTAAGACTAATAACAGCACACATAATATATTTCTTAAAATAGACGCTCTGATATGCAATTAAAAGATGGATTTTTCCGATCTGTAAACAGAATGTTAACGAACAGTCAATGTTTTTATCATTATATAGAATGCATGATTGGGCAATAAATGTAACTGTACAGTACTTTTCCTTAAAAATTATACTCTGCTTATGTTTCACATAGTAAAAGATGCAGGAAAAAATATATTTTCTACAGCTATTATTCTTTCAAAACATGCTGTTGGATTCTGTTGGTATGACCAATTCTTATTATTTCACATGTTTACTTTAGTTTGCTGGGCTGATTATGGCTGTGTATACCGTTTTGCTTGCCTTATGACCTTATGAATGAGTATAGACAGCAGTTCACTCGATTACCAACCCTTACATGCTCTGGTGCCATGTCAGTCTCACACATAAATCCCAGAATGTACAGAACCTATGGAGATTTCTTAAGTGCTTTAAAGAAACTTTCCTGAAACAACCTTTCATTTGTCGAAAAAAGTCCCTATTGACTAATAAATGGAGCTTTTTAGAGGAGTGACAAATAGGGATGAGCCGAACACCCCTGTGTTCGGTTCGCATTCAAACTCGAACAATTTCAAAAGTTCGAGTTCGGACACGAACACGATCCAAACTCAATGCAAGTCAATGGGACTCGAACGTTCGACTTTTAGAGTGCCCTGCAAGAGGGCATATATGCAAGATATTTGCCATAAAAGGTGTATGGGGGTCCGGGTAGTGCCCTGGGGGACAGGAAACAAGGGAAAAAAAGTTTTAAAAAGTTGTTTTTAAAGGAACAGTGATTTTTCCATGAAATAAAGGTTAAGAAAACAAAAAATTCCTTCAAATATCGTGCCAAGGAGGTTCCCATAACCTGCCTGTGAAGTGGCGGATTTGTTGGATTGTATAGAAGCAATTAAAAAAGAAAAAAATGAAATTTCAAATGACGGCAAATGGTTTTCCTTTAATCTATTCATAAACAACTGCTTGGGGCGGCAGCCTGTATGAAAAGAGGAGACGTTTTAGGACACGCAGAACAAGTTTAGTGATTTTTTGGCTAAATTAAGGTGAAACTTATGCAGGCTTTGGATGAAAGTAACAGGTGCATTAAAATTGGACCTTTGGTGCCAGCTAGTGCCTTCACACCATAACCCCTCTGAGATATTGTGGAAGAGTGCAGGGGTGGACTCTGCATTCAAATATTAAAATGATTGGAATCTGGTACACGCATCAGGACACCCAAATATTGGGCCTTTGGTGCCAGCTAGTGCCTTCACACCGTAACCCCTCTGAGGTATTGTGGAAGAGTGCAGTGGTGAAGGTTTTGGAAATGCAGAAGAGATCCCCGATCTATTCAGTTACATCAGCATCAGGGGAGTGATAGCTGCTGATCCAGGACTGATTCATTTTTATAAATGTCAGCCGGTCTACAGAGTCGGTGGACAGATGCACTCTTTTGTCTGTGACAAAACCTCCAGGGGCACTGAACGACCTTTCAGAAAGCACGCTTACCTAATAGCTGCATATCATATTGGCTAAGTTATGGCCAGTGATCCAATCTCAACACCCAGTAAGCCAGTGGATCATCTGCTGTAAAGGTATCCAGGTCTGCCCTTGCCCCTAGATAGTCCTGCACCATATGGTGAAGACGCTGGCAATGGGTGCCTACATTTGACGTCCCTGGGCGTCATGGACTAAAAAGATTGGAAAAGGCATCAGTCAAGCGGCCCCCTTCACCGCTCTTCCTCTGATAAACAGCAGCTTCAGAAGCACCTGTGTCATCAGTTGGTAACCTACCAGCGTCTGGAAATGTGTTACACAAGTGTCATTTAGAGCGTCCTCAAGTTGTTTCATCCTGTGCTCCCACTGTGAGGGCAGGATGAGCTCTGCAACCATACCCTTGAATCGTGGATCAAGAAGGCTTGCCAACCAGTAATGATCCCTCTCCTTGATAGCATGAATCCTGGGGTCCTTTAGCAGGCTTTGCAGGATAAAGGAGCCCATGCAGCATTCCATTGAGGATGACCCTATCTTGCACTACCTCCTCCCAGCCACGTACTAGTCCTTGGGTTTCTGGGGACACAAAACCTTCCCTTGAGGAATCCCCACCTTCAATCCCCACGGCTTAAATATTCCTCCTCCTCCTCATCCTCCTCCTGTCTGATCTGCAGACCTGCAGGAATGCTGTCTGCGTAAAGACTTGGGCCTTGAGAGCTAGGGAAGTCCTCCTCTTCCTCCCGCTGCTCTGCCTCTAGTGCCACATCTATAATTCCTCACAGAGTGCGCTCCAGCAGGAACACTAAAGGAATTGTGTCACTGATGCATGCACTGTCCCTGCTCACCATCCTCGTTGCCTCCTCAAATGGTGACAGTACAGTGCATGCATCCTTGATCATCAGCCACTGCGGGGGGAACAAGTTGACCTGAACCTGTCCTTGTGCCATACTCACACAGGTACTCATTGATGGCCCTCTACTGCTTGTGCAGGCGCTGCAGCAATGCCAAAGTCAAGTTCCACCTGGTGGGCAAGTCACAGATCTGACTTTTCCAGGTTTGTGGAAGGTGGAATTCTCTTTGAATTTCTGCCAGGCGAACACTTTTCTGGTCTGGCTGAGAAGCTCTGCTAGCCCTGGGTACCTGGTTAGGAAACGCTGTTCCACCAGATTTAGGACATGTGCTAGGCATGGTACGTGCCTCAACTTACCCTGGCATAGGACGTAGAGAAGGTTGCAGCCATTATCACAGACGACCATGCCCAGCTCAAGCTGGGGTGGTGTTAACCATCTCTGCGCCTGCCCCTGCAGAGCTGACAGAATTTCTGGCCTGGTGTGGCTCCTGTCCCCTAAACATACCACCTCATGCACAGTATGGCATCTTTTTGCTTGAGCCATTGCCTAGCCCCTGCCACGCATTGGTTTAACTGCCACTTCGCCAGAGACATTGAAGGAGGAGGAGGAAGAGGTGGTGGAGCAGACAGACCTCATATAAGCAACTTTCTGGAGGCGTGGTGGATGAGCAAGCTCCAGGACAGAATCCCGTCCTGGATCCCTCCCAGCTGCAAGCAGAGTTACCCAGTGAGCCGTGAAGGAAATGTATTGGCCCTGTCAGTGCTTGCTGGACCACTTGTCTAAAGTAATGTGCACCTTGCTGCTTGCTGCCTTTCCCAATGACTCCATAACATTGTCTTCCACATGCTGGTATAGTGCTGGAATGGCCCTCCGTGAAAAGAAATGGCATTTTGGAACCTGCCACTGTGGTACAGCACATTCAGCAAAATCACGGAAGGAAGCAGAGTCCACCAGCTGGAAAGGCAGCAGCTGTAATGCGAGTAATTTTGCCAAGCTGGCATTTAGACATTGTGCATGTGGATGGTTGGGACAATATTTTTTCTTCCGCTGCAGCAGCTGGGGCAACAAAATCTGACTGCATAAGTCTGCAGTTGATGGGGATGCTGGCAGATTCAGAGGAAGGACGTGATACAACCATTACTGTAGCATCCTCCCTGTCAGTGGAGGTTGTAGGCAATGACATGGCAGGACATACAGTGGGGGTAGAGACAGATGAGGAGAAGGACCTATGCAAAGCATGCAACGGGATGCGTGGCAGGTAATCATATGTCGCCTCAAGCACGTGGTACCCAAGTGTCTGATGTCTTTCCCACGCTTGATCCTCTTCCAACATAGCTTACAAATAGCAACGCTGCAGTCTGCTGCACATGTCATGAGGAACTCCCAGACAGCAGAGATCCTGGACGTGTGCTGCGAGACAACAGCGCTCTGCACCTGAGCACTGTGAGCAGCTCTGACATCTGATGCCTTGGACTGGCTACGGTTGCTCATAGAGGACGTTCTGCCACGTTTTTGTTTTGCCTCCTCCTCCTCCATTGACTCCTCTGTTCAATCAGGCACCCAGGTGGAGTCAGTGACCTCATCATCATTGTCATCAACCCCTATCTCTTCGTCACTGGAGCCAACCTCGCAATATGCTGCAGCTGCTGGGGGAACATGAGTGCCAGTTCTTTGTGTGTCACTGGCACCCCCTCCCTCTAGGCTTATTATACTCCCTTCCTCAACCTCAGAGTTTGAATCAGAGCACTGGAGTTGCTGCGCATCCTCAAGCAGCAGGTCACTGTCACTGTAGTCAAAAAATTCAGCTGACTCCTCCGTGTATGATAGTGAGGCTACGGCAGGAGTAGCTGTGGACATGGAGGCTGAATTAGATGTTTTGGCAGCTGAGGTGGACTGTAAACCACTACAAGCCTGGCTGGCAGAGGACTTTTAGGATGAGGATGGCCTGGTTAGCCAATCCTGCGAATCCTCTGTATGTTGCTGCTGCTTAAGAAGGCCAGCACCAGTTAGAAATGACAAGCGTGCCCCTGCAGAGGATGCACCACATCCACGACGACCAGGGGCACAGCCTTCCGACACAGAGGCTGTTTGCCCTCTTATCTGTGTCTGGGAGTGTCTGCCTGTCCTTTTTGGTCTTTCTCACATGGTGAGTTATATATAGATTAAAGATATACTGATTTTCCAGAACAGTGCTATGAATTAGTGATACAGCCTGGCTGATAGCTGGCAACATCCAGATTCTACTCTGAATAGATAAACAGATGAACTCTGATTAAACTGTGCTATTGTATGGTATCTAGAATTAGATTAAAGATATACAGATTTTCCAGAACAATGCTATACGTCAGTGATACAGCCTTGCTAATAGCTGGCAACACCCAGATTCTACTCTGAATAGATAAACAGATGAACTCTGATTAAACTGTGTTATTGTATGGTATCTAGAATTAGAGTAAAGATATACTGATTTTCCAGGACAATGCTATACGTCAGTGATACAGCCTGATAGCCTGGCAGCAGCTGGCAGTGCCAACACACAGATTACAATTCCCAGATATCTGCTAGAAGTTTGTGGGACCCCCTGATAGCTGTCAGTGAGAATACACAGATTACAATTCCCAGATATCTGCTAGATGTCTGTGAGACCCCAATAGCTGGCAGTGAGAAGACACAGATTACAATTCACTGAAATCTGATAGACGTCTGTGAGACACACTGAAAGAACAATCTCCTCTCACTCCTGCAAAAAAAACACGTGCTGGGGCTGCGGGGAAGCCTTATATAGTGTGCTGCAGGACTTAGCAATGTGAGCCCATGATTGGGCAAAATTTGCCCAATCAGGAATCTGAGCCCTGATTGGCATAGTCTTGCACCTGACCTGTGGTCAGGTGCAAGGCTGTAGCCAATTACGAGCTTCAGGCCAGTGGAAAAGTGCATTGTGGTCCGTTGTGGTGCATTGTGGGCGAACATGCGGCGAACACGTGGAAATGTTCGATGTTTGCCGAATGGGCAATGTCCGATTCGAACTCATGTTCAGATCGAACCGCCAGCCCATCCCTAGTGATAAAGTCTTCGGCTGTCTCCTATTTTGGCGATCTATATATACAGTATATATATTTACATTTATACTTTCATATATAGAAAGCAGAGTCCCACATATTCTGTTGATCTCCTTAATTGTCTCAATGGAAATGCTCAGCCAGTACAAGAACACAAAGTCCCAAGCACACAAGGGGCACTATCCCCTCCTTAACGCTAGCGCACACATAAATGAGCATTAGCTCCAGGATAATTGAGGTGATAGTGTGCTGCTAATATCACCTCCCGATTGCAAATGGTTTAAGAAAATCAATAAGTGAATCCGTGTTAGCGCTTTTTATCGCAAGCTTCCTGTACTATGCGCTTCCTATGCTTAACATGGGGAGTGAAAAATGTAAGGAGAGTAATTAGCGTTAGGATCACAAAGTCCTAACACTAATTACTCACAGTTGTCGCTAACTAAAAAAGTTTCCTACAGCTTAGAGCGGGTGCTAAGTGATTCCTCTTCTGAAAAATCAGTTAGCTGCAGCTGTAACCCCCCAAAAATCAAATACTCACCTCTCATCTCATGGTGAGAACTGCAGCCCAATCCTCTGCTTCTGGCTGCTAGGAGCTGAGTGAGACTGGGGAAAAAAGTCCCAGTCTCCCTGCACGGACCTGCAGGATCTCGCGAGAGGCATTATCCTGCCGGTCACGTGACCCAGCAGGAAAAGTCTCTATGGAGTCTTATGGACTCATAGGTGGGGATGATTGCAATGGTGCTGCCCTGAGCATCCTGGAGCCTAGGGGCCACTATGGGGCAGGCTGCTGGATTCAGCGCCTGCCCCTTAATCTACAGGTAAAATGGGAGATTAGCAAACCTTGAAAAATCATAAATGGGTTGAGAACTGTTGAAATGCTGAAAGGGTTAAGGGTTGTTAGAATCTGTTAGAGGTTCATCTTGGTAAAATATTTATGTTTGGCTATATAGGCTACTTTTGAAATCTTTGAATTTGTTGGCTGGAGTGTTGTAACCTTGATAATGGCACTGGTACTGTTTTTTTTTTGACTGAGCCCCAAGTTTCTTTCTAAATGAATGACTTTGAGAGGGAAAATGCTGCATCATTGCATTTCTTGTGATTATATATACAGTACTGTATATGTATACACACCGAGAAAATTTGTGATTTGCCCTGAGGAAGTATTCCTGATTTGTTCTGAGGAACATTCTCCAATGGATTTGAAACTTTGCCCCTTTTAATATGAAAAAATAAAAATTAAGTTTTGTATAAAAAATAGACCTAGAATGCTATCTACAACCATCGAAAATGTATATAAATATATAATATACATAATACTTTAAAACTGTTGCTTTAAAACAATGTAATATAAGTTCTTAGAATTTTTTTTACATGAGCCATCAAACTCATATAATATGCAGAGTGAAGTTCACAGGATTGCCTGAAAATACAAAAGGTTAAAAAGCACGCATGCTGTCATTTTATCAGCCAAGTAATTTCTCTCAACAGAAATAGGAAACACATAGCATTTGTTGGCAAGGTTCCCATTGGCACTCTTCTAGTTGCTTTGCTTGAGTAAGCATGTGATTAAATGCCCACCATTGGAGAGTTAAAATTATATTGGAGTGAGACCTCAATAAATAAGAAAATTGCCAAAAAAAGGGCATATAATGAAAACATAATGTCATAAGTATCTGTTTGCCCTATATATGGTTTGTTTTTTATCACTCTGATTCACATTTCACTTAATTAAATATCTGGAAGACTTACAGGGTTATTCAGAGAGAGGTGAAAACCAGGAGAATGACTGGAGAAGCGAAGATTCTAGGTCAAAATAGCCGATTTGGAAAGTAAAATAAATGGGAGAATTTTTCTGGTTTGGCTATTTTGACCTATAATTTTCACTTCTCCAGTCATTCTCCTGGCTTTCACCTCTCTCTTAATAGCCCTGTATGTATACTGTATGATTCAAAAGCAATAGGTGCTTGTTGCCACTCTGCTGCTCATAAAAAAGATCAGTAATTTATATATATATATATATATATATATATATAATACTGTGGTCTGCACGCACGGTTCACCCCTGGTTCCACACTCCCGGTGCTCAGCAGCGGCCTGTTTCAAATGTAGTCAAAGATATGCAAGCACTCTGGGATTTCCATAAGACAAAATTTATTGATCCATATTCTTTAAAATTGCCAACATTTCGGTTCGGAGTGGAGGTAACATCACTGCTCTGCATGGAGAGAGCCTGTGGAGTCATGGGTTTGATCCCAGCAAGGGCACCTCTCCAGTAAGTGTCCTTGGACAAGACACCTAACTGTACGTACTCACCACCCAGGACATACTTGAAAATGAGAGAAATCTCATTGTATCCTTCCTGGTAAAATCCTTTCTCATAAAAAAATCCGGAACCTTCCTCAGGACAAAAACATAACCTGCTATGTTATTGTCCTGAGGAAGGTTCCGGATTGGAACCGAAACGTTGGCAATTTTAAAGAACATGGATCAATAAATTTTGTCTTATGGAAATCCCAGAGTGCTGGCATATCTTTGATTGACTATATATATATATATATATACATATATATATATACACAGAGCTCTCAAATAATATTGGCACTCTTGTTAAATATTGTCAAAGAAGGATGTGAAAATTGTCTTTGTTGCTTACCCTTATGATATTTTTTTAAAACTACACAAGCATACTCTGTTCTCATGAATGTCAAACAATTGCAAACAAAACACAGATTTATCCAAAGATAAATCCTTTAGGAGTGGGTTCAGAAAGGTCCTTATTGTAGGAAGGAAACACTGCTGTTCCTACAATAAAGTTCCTACTAAAACCAAGACCCCTGTCTTGCCTCTTCCTTTTGTTACACAGAGGTGAGACAGAGTGGATACCAATTCACCCAGAAGAATTATGGCAGGTCTAGGCTATCATTGTCACCAAGAATATATTGATCTTGACTGAGATACATGTTACAAAGCAGGTGAGGAGGCAGGCCATGTAAACAGTGGATGACGCTGTAAAGATGTGGAGTAAAGTTATATGCACAACTGATGTCATCAAGAAGTCCTCTGTGGATATCAAGCAGCAGGTGGAGGACCTAGGACATGGTTGTACATCACTGTTCACAGAATTTTATAAAGTTAACCGCCAAATATAAAAAGGACAAAATAGAAATAGAAAACTACGATTTAGTACAAGAATGGAAGGGAAAAACAGATACAGATTTGTAGATGTTTTACAAAAAAAAGGAAATATAATTTATGTGGGGAAAATGAAATAAACAGCAGAAGGTGAGTAATGGCAGTGGTAATGCATATTTTATAAGTGACAAATGGACATGGCAATAGCATTACAACCAAAAAAAGCCACTTTTTTTTACATTTTACATGGTCATGTATGGTATCATTAGAAAGGGAGACTCAGACATGTCCAATGACACCTAACTTGACTTTGTGGGGTGGAAAGAATGGAAAAATGGGGGTCCAAACTACCCCTTCTCTCTCCACAGTGGTACGTCGGCTTGTGTATTAGATGTACCAATGCATAATACAACATTGTGCCATCATCTCCACATTTGGTCCCGGCAAAGAAAAAGCACATAATGCCCCTGCCTTAGAAATGAGAAGAAAAAAAAAAGAGTAAATTTTGCATTTAATTTTTTTCTTAAAAATCAGAGTTGCAGGCTTCCAAAGAACCATTGGCGCTCCTCGCTGAAGTGTGGCGGTTTAGGTTTTCAATGAAACAATGTGTATTAATGCATTGTGCCATCATCTAAACACTTGCTGGCATCATAGGATTTGAGAAGGTCAGTTCATGCAGCATCATTGTTCACATTATAATTGAAAAGTGAACAATAGTGCTGCATTATAAAAAAATATTATAATAATATATTTTGTTCCATAAAACCTGGTTATATTTGATATCAATGGAAAGTCCATGTTCTGGCCTTTCATGACCCTCTATCCATGCATGAATTTCTATCTGTTATGGTTCAGGAGATACTGGGGGCCAAAGGTATATACTTCACAGGGAATTTCCTACCGGACCAGGGGAGTCTCTTTCTGACACCATCATGCCCATGCGTGATGATGTCAGTGGGTGAGGGGAGGTTCCAAGGCATGGTCTGACTTCCAGGTAGTCAGACTACTGTGGGTTCCCCCCAGATCAGCGGAGATCTCTCCCTAGGCTGTGAGCAAGCAATGACATGTGGGGGACATCCTCCAGATTTTGCAGTGAAACACTAGGATGTCCCCCACACATCTTGCAGAGCCAAGTGATTAAGTAATAAAGAAGGCCAAAACAGGATTATCACCTTCAACCATTACCCACAATTCTGGAACAGTGTAGTTTTCCATACTTCCTACAAGGGAAAAGGGCTCACTTTCTAACATAGATGATTGCTTGGATTTTCATAACAAAATGCTCCTAAACCTAGCAGAATTACGTGACAAGATTTCTTCACTCCAGATTCATGTAGATGCCCATTTAACAAGTTCAAAACTACATGCTAACAACATTGACTCCTCACCTACTGGACATGAATTGGAATCAGTCTATTGACACAATTCTCACAAGCTTGCTGCACATGCATTACTGTGTCAGTCACGTATAGAGTCAAATCAAATAAACAAACTGATTTATTCTTTAATGGGACACTCTACTCATCCTGACCACTTTATTGTTTTAACCCTTTCGCTGCAGATGACATTTGGAGGACATCCCATACAAGTAATTCGATCAGCGGGGGGTTTCTCCCCATACTTACCTCTCCTTCTGGGGCCCCGCGATGGTCTGACTTCCTTGAAGTCAGACCCTGGTTTTATATCCCTTCCAGGCACAATGGGTGCAATGATGTCAGTTTCAGGCGCCCCCCTAAGCAGAGACGGAAGAACACCTAAAAGGGGGTTTCTTTGGACCCCTCTCCCTTCCGATCAGAAGGATATACAGAAACAAGAGAGGAATCTCAGTCTGACCTTTCCAGCGATGCCTTTCTTTAACCCCTTAGATGCCGGTCTGCAAACCTCTCCTGGAGGTGGCTGACATCTTGAATGTCAGCCAAGCCTCCAGGGCCTCTTCCCGGCAATGGCGCAATGATGATGTCAGTTGGAAAATTAACCCCTAGCTGCGAAGGGGTTTCCCTATATTACAGGTGACATTCTCTTGACTACAAACGAACATCTCCTACTCTTTTTGTTACCATGTACCTAACATTGCTTTTCTGGTTCTTACTGCATGCTTAGCAACCACTGGAAACGCAACACAGTTTTAAAATTAAAGACTTCCTATACTGTCTAGTTTGAGGAGGGATCCAACTAGTCTCAGTGTTTCTTGACCTGTATAAAGTAGAGATTTTGAAGGGAAATGTAAATCATATCTGGACAATGTCATACACTTGCTGGTACCCCTGTCCGCTGATAGAAATGCTAGAAAATCACATTTTATCCAAATACATCGAGCAATGGCGAGAAGAGAACATATGTATAATGAACATGTGTGTGTATAATGGCAGATTCACCAACTTTGACAGTGTGTGAAACAAAGCTATCCTGTATGGTTTGAATGGACTGGATTGTAGCTAACCAAAGTAAAGAGTTGAATTTCTAAATTCTTTAAGTATTGGGAACTTGATATACAAACTCTTTGTGCACAAAAAAGAAACTGAATATATGAACTTTTCAGTTTACAACCTGTTACTCCATGGGAGTAGTTGGGGACAACTTCCTCTTAAATAAATCATTGGAACACAGTTACATGGAACATGAAGACCTAGCAATGGGAATTTAGAAGGTCTTTTCAAAGACATATTATCAACTGTTAAAAATTAGACTAAACACCACCCTCTCCTACTCATTGGGATGTTTGTTAATGTCTTGTTAATGTTATAAAATTGGATTGATTTTGATACTGACAGTTGGAATTGCTAACTGCACTGTGTTCATATTTTCCAAAAAAAGTTTGTAAAAAAGAAATATTAAATGATAAATTCAACACCATTTCAAAATGAAGAGATGGGTAAAGCCTAAAAGAAAAAACACCACAAATTCTTTCTAACAAAGACATGTTGGTTGTCATTCCTTTTAATGGATTTTCTTCACAAAAGTAAGGGAACAGAGCACCAAGACAAACAGAAAAGGTGAAAGAAGTGAAATTAGCTGAAAAATATTGGAAAGTTAAAAAAGGGGGAAAAAAGCAGGTATCTTTACTTTATCTAAGAAACCATTCAATTATTACAAGATCAAAGCCCTAAAGAAGAGCTTGAAATACGCCCCAAACAGGAACATGAACAAATTTGAAGTTTTCTTTGATCTACTGAATTTTGACAGCAAGTTCACTGTGAAGGGATTTTTTTAAAAAAAAAAAAAAGAATAAATGAAGCGGAAGGAAATATCCAAAAAAAGTATCCCAGAAAGAGGGAGCCTTTCTGGAAACCTTTAGTGCACTGATAAATTATGATCTAGAAAAAAAAATTGCAAAGGTAATTCTATGAAAAATCTATGAGAAAAAGAGACAGAAACTTTTAAAATAAGAATATATTGTAATAAAAGGAAGGAGACAAAGGTGGCACAATTGTGACTATGATAATCCAATTCACTACCAATAGCTTTTTCTTGGACAAAATAATATTGTAACATTTATTTTAAGTCTTCTATATGTAGTTAACATTTAAATGTAGGGGAAAAAAAACTATTTTGCTTAAAGAATGCATGTTATTCTGAAATAGTTAAATAATAATTATAAATATAGAAATATAATAATTTAAAAAAGTGTAAATTTGCTCATTTGTAACTTCTGAAGCGTTCCCTTATCTTTTACAGAAATTTTGCTGTGATGAAAGGTTCTGAACTCTAGATGGTGTGCCTTACCTTGCACAATTTCAAACAGAGCCTGCATTATTAGCATAAAAGCAGAAATGTTCTTTGGGTCAAGTACAGTGAAAATAGTACAGATTATAAAAATGTAACATATTCTCTTTAACCCCTTAACTACCAAGAGCGAGATATCTTGGGCTTCAAAGGCACCATCTGGTGCCCCGATATCGAGATATCAAGATATGCTGATCTGCAGCCCAAAACTAAAGGAAATTCCCTAGCTGCAAATGAATTCCGTTAGCTTTTGAGCTGCAGAAGGTGCCCCAAATTTTTAGCCCTGTAGGCATAATGCCCAAACAACTAAAACTGTAAAATCAGCAGCTGAAAGCTCTGAAATATCACACTTTCAGACGCTGTCAGCAGCCGATGCAGGGAGAAATAGAAGAAAAAAGAACTGCTGTTAAAACCTCTGTAACTCAATTTGGCAGTAGATGGCGCCAACTACTGGCCAAATAGGTTATTACAGTAATAGATATGTATTACTGTACAATTTATTAAAAATTATTTTTCAAAAAAACACTGGTTTCTGACAATGGATATTTGTTGTAATCGTAATAATATTATTAACAATGCAGCTTCTACAGAATACCAATAGAATAAAGAGAAATAATATCTGTATGTGGCATAATGCCTGTGTATGGAAATTAGAGTAGTACCCTGTATCTGTACTATGCATAGATTTCAGCAATTATAAGCAACTGAATTATATAACCCTTGTACAGGGGTCTACGTGTATTCTGCCCTCTCCCTGGCTGTTGCTGTGATAGTGGAGGCTGACTCATGTAGCCTCTTAACAGTTATACAAGGTAACAGAATTGAGAACTAACAGAGAATTCTGTTTCTCTCCAAGAAAAAATGCTAATTATGCATTAAAAAATGGGCCAAATTGCTTTTCTTGAGTTAATTTTAATATTTCATATTTTATTGCTAAATTGGCTTTGGTAGCGAACATAAACTGATACCAGTAACATTTTAATAATGAATATCAGTTATACTTGGAAATAGAAATGAAAAAAATAAATACTTTTAGGAGAATTATACATTTTTGTTCAATGAACAACTGGGTGTCCCCATATACAAATTTTTGCCAAAATTCCATAAATACCACATTTTAAGTCTTTATTCTGAAAACATAGATGTAGAAATATACGGACTAGTAGGCACCACCGCATGCACGTTTGACGAAGGTGTGAAAAAACGCTTAAGAGAAAAAGAATGCCCTTTTTCCATCAATAGCAGTACTTGAGAATGGGGAATAAAAAAGAGGATAGAGGAAAGGGGAAGGAGGAAGGTAAATAAAAGGGGAAAAATAAATTAATATGAGGTCGAAGAAGATCCCAAGGCCTACATAAACATTGAATCAACAGTCATCCCTAACCCCAGCACAATCCCCAATGTGCATAATGTAGTTGAAAGAATTACATTTGGTTATATTAGAAAGGACAGTTATACAGCCAGGCTTCCCAAATTTTAAAAGGTTGGAGGGGGGGCAAACTCTATCAATTTGCCAATTTCTCACAGTTCCTCATTATGTAAAAACCCTCAGCCACCGATATTGGTTCATAGATCTCCAGGTTTCAAAAAGGACTTTCCAGGCACAAACACCAGGAAGACCTATAATCATTAGGATAGACAATAGGATAGAAATGTAGATTCACATGTAGTTTTCAGTTTACAGAACTATGTAAAAAAGCTGTTCCTTGTATTAAAGTCACCAAAATGTAATTAGTGAAATTGGAATTATGTCAAAACATGTACCGTATAGTATAGCTGGGCCACACTCGATGTAGCATGAGCATACACCTCTATCCAACCCTAAAGGGCCTAGAAGATGTGAAAAAGATTCTAGAAAGGTATAAAGAAGTTTATAACAATCTATGGTCTTTCCTTAAAAAAAATATCTTTGTTTATTAGTTTTTTCCATGCAACGACAGAATATCTACAAAATTGTATAAAAAAAATGCACTTCAAAGAATTAGACTGGCTAAGACAGGTGTTCCCAATGCTGTTCCCAGGGAGCACTAGCAGGCCAGGTTTATCACGAATCTAAAGCATAGTACAGGTGATATGATTTGCTGTTCAGTGATTGCAGTATTAAGTCTTCATTTCCCCAAGGTAAACCTTAAAATCTGGCCTGCTATTGCTCCCCGAGGACCAGGGTTGGGTAACATTGGGCTAAAATGTAACAATTATGCACCCCGGAACCTGAATAAGCATACTCTGACCAGCACCCCAGAACCAGCATAAGCACACACTGACCATCACAGAGCCAAGATTCTCCACTCTGCACCCCGGAACCTGAATAAGCATACTCTGACCACCACCCCGGAACCAGCATAAGCACACACTGACCATCACAGACCCAGGATTCTCCACTCTGCAACCCAGAACCTGAATAAGCATACTCTAACCAGCACCCCGGAACCAGGATAAGCACACACTGACCATCACAGAACCAAGATTCTCCACTCTGCACCCCGGAACCTGAATAAGCATACTCTGACCAGCACCCCAGAACCAGCATAAGCACACACTGACCATCACAGACCCAAGATTCTCCACTCTGCAACCCGGAACCTGAATAAGCATACTCTAACCAGCACCCCGGAACCAGCATAAGCACACACTGACCATCACAGACCAAGATTCTCCACTCTGCAGTCCCACCCACCCAGGCCCGGTCCATAATTTAAGGGCTCCTTACAGCTGTTTCCACTTCTTTTGCTAATTACCTTTACTCAGCCCCACCTTCTGGTCCTTCCCATGCAACCGTCACAACATTTATTCTAGCAACCAGCTTCACCTTCCCTCTGCTCCCATTTGTTTCACTTACCCCGTCCCTTAGATTTTAAACTCGCGTGATGTCTGGCTGAGCACTTAAAGTGCTGTACTTTCTAGACAAGCTATCCTTTGGGCAGGGATGTCTTTTTCTTATTTATCATTTATGTCTCATGTTTGTGCTTCCCCATTGTACAGCGCTACGGAATATGCTGGCGCTTTATAAATAAAAGATAATAAGAAAAGTATAGAAAAGTAAGGAAACTGAATTTATCCTTCATTATAATTATTTTGTATTTTTGTTTACTTCTCAATATTTTTTTGAAGGCAGACATCAAAACAGGATTGTTGTGGGGAAACAGTATTGCGATGGAGTAGTTTATAAAAATAATTGCAATGTCTGCTCTTTTGGGAAATGTCACATAGTAAGTAGCATCAAAAAGAAATGTAGATCATCAAAACATTTAAATTGTTTCAGGATTTGTATCATCTATAAAAAGGGATAAAACTGAACAGGCCGCGTCACTATGAATTGGATCTATATCTCTATAACAGGGGTCAGGAACCTTGGCTCCCTGATGTTTTGGGAACTACATTTCCCTTGTGGTTCAGTCAGCCTAATGGGTGACTGAGCCACATGGGAAATGTAGTTCTCAAAACATCAGAGAGCCAAGGTTCCTGACCCCTGCTCTATAACATGACTTTGCAAATACCACAAAGACAAATGAAACAAACCGCACAGGGAATCTCGATTAGTCCCTTGAAGATGTGGGACCTGTTGAGCCCATCTGTTAAATTTGTTAACTTGTTTGTCTTTATTAGGGATAAGCTGTTCGGGTTTGGACGGTTCGGAGTTCGACCCGAACTTTGGCAGTTCGAAAGTTCCGAATTTCGAACTTTTTGGGTCTGTTTGGTTCGAGTTCGAAAAAAAAAAGAAATTTTGAAAAAAGTATAGAAAATGCTTAAAAAAATACTAAAAAATCTAGAAATAAAGAGACTCTTTACTGCAGAATATTATAAGCAACGGTTTATTAGATATTGAATTAAAAACTAATGTGTACGTGGAAAGATTATCAACTCTAAATGACCTCTGTTCACAAACGGGCATAACACCAGGTGTTTTTAGTCTGGTAATCAATTTGATACATTGTACAACATACTGAGGGTGGGGTGGTGTCTGCTTCTGATTGAGATTTGAGAATTAATTTCCCTAAAACATCCTAATATGCTGCATTTAACCCTTTCGCTGCTGAGGCTTTTCACACCTCTGTGCTGAGGTCATTTTTATCGCTTTCGCTCATCATGATTAACCGCGCTTTGTAGCCATATTTTGATATATGACCCAGACATATTATATATCGTTCTTTCCGGCAGACTTGGCAGATTCATAATATGTCATTATTATATGTATACGTTATGTCATGTCTGTATATTATAACAAAAATGCAATAAAATTTGAATTTTCAATAATTTATTATGTGTAAAGTGTTTTTTTTCACATTTTAACATGCGATCGTTTGCGGTTATATTTTGTATGGGGTGCGCTTGTTAAAAAAATTAGAAATGGGGTCTCGTTACATTTTTTTGGGGGGAAAATTTCACTTTTTTTAACAAATGCACTGCATACAAAAATCGTTAGTGCAGCATTATTGTTCACATTATAATTGAAATGGGAACAATATTGCTGCATTAACAAAACAAAAACAAAAAAAAACTTGTTTATTTTTTTTTAGAATTTTTTTAAAATATTTTTATTTATTTATTTATTTTATTTTTTTCATGCTCATATTTTGTATCCTTGGAAAGGCCATGCTCTGGCTGATCCAACGATATCAAACATTAACCCCTAGCTGCCACAGATCGGGAGATAGGGGGTTCATTGGAACCCCCTATCTCCACCATTGGTGGCAGCTAGGGGTTAACTCCAGGACTGGCGTCATCGTGCTATGCACGATGACGCCAGTCCTCAGGGGGAGTTCCTGGAGGCTTGGCCGACATCCAAGAGGTCGGCCAGCTCCAGGAGAGGATGACGATCCGGCGCTTTTCAGCGCCGATTCGTGATCCGGCTCCCCAGGGGTTAATCCCAGCCACCGTTTGGAAGGGCAGGCTGTGCCCTTCCAAACGGTGCCTGGATTAACCCCCTGCCACCCCGGCGATCGGGAGGGAGAGAGGTCCGAAGGACCTCCCCCCTCCCTTTCAGGCGCTTCCTCCGCACATGCGGGGGGGGGCGCCTGAATTAGATGTCATTGCGCCGCTGCGATGACATCTAATTGCTCCGCCGGGGTCCCGGAGTGCTGGGCTGACATAGAAACATAGAAACATAGAAACATAGTAAAATGTCGGCAGATAAGAACCTTTCGGCCCATCTAGTCTGCCCAATTACATGGATACTTTACCTGGATTTATCTTTTGTTTAGGATAGCCTTATGCCTATCCCATGCTTGCTTAAATTCAATTACTGTTTTGGCCTCTACCACTTCAACTGGAAGACTGTTCCATGTATCCACCACCCTCTCAGTAAAATAATGCTTTCTGATGTTACTTTTAAACCTTTGCCCCTCTAATCTAAGACTATGTCCTCTTGTTTTGCTACTTTGTTTCCTTTTAAATATACTCCCTTCCTCTACCTTGTGGATTCCCTTTACGTATTTAAATGTTTCTATCATATCTCCTCTGTCTCGTCTTTTTTCCAAGCTGTACATGTTAAGATCATTAAGCCTTTCCTGGTAACTTTTCTCCTTCAAGCCGTACACCATTTTCGTAGCCCTTCTCTGAACTCTCTCTAAGATGTCTATATCCTTCTGGAGATACGGTCTCCAGTACTGCACACAGTACTCCAAGTGAGGTGTCACCAGTGCTCTGTACAGTGGCATGAGCACTTCCCTTTTTCCCGGTGTCAGCCCGCACCGGGGGGCGCAGCAATCCGCTGGAATCAGCGTGTCCATAGCACAGGAGAACCACTTGGCTGGACGCGCTGAGCGCTGGACGCGCTGATGTAGCAGGGAAAATAAATTAAAATGAAAAAACATTCTGTCCGTCAAAAATGCTGGATGTATAAATGCAGTCCATCTGACCTCGTTTCATCACTCACATACAAAGCTACACGGACGTTGCGGACGTGGCGCACTCCGCACGTCCGTTCTAGCAGTATTACGTTCTTGCCTAACCTGCGTCCGTTTGCTGCGTCCGCCATGCATCGGCACTTCCGTGCGGATGTACTTCGTGTGTGGGGCTCCATTGGTCAGAATGCTATGCTGCCACGGATGTACAAATGTGCGGCAACACGGACGTGATAACTGCGCTCGTCTGACCCCAGCCTTAAGCAATGTTATTTTTCACCTCGGGATTAAACATTCACAGGGTTTTTCAGAGAGCGGTGAAAAGCAGGAGAATAACTGGAGAAGTGAAAATTCTAGGTCAAAATAGCCAAACCAGAAAAATTCTCCCATTTAACTCACTTTCCAACTTGGCTATTTGGTCTAGATTGTTCTCTTCTCCTGACAGTTCTCCTGGCTTTCACCTCTCTCTCAGGGTTGTTCAGAGAAAGGTGAAAACCAGGAGAATGGCAGGAAAAGAGAACAATCTGGACCAAATAGCCGATTTGGAAAGTGAGATAAGGCTAGGGTCAGACTAACGCATTTTTCACAGCGACCGTCAAAAAGTGCGTCCGAACGCATTGCCTTATTTTTTCACAGAATGCACAAAAACGGTCATACGATGCGCATTTTTGTGCGTGATTTTTTACGGATCCAAACCAGGAAACTTTGGGTGTCTGGACGTTATGTTGGCCGGACATGAGCAGGGTCTGACGTCTCCAAATCACGCACACACGCCGCTAGTGGACGCAGCGCACTCTGTACGTCCGTACTAGCGGTTCTGCGTTCTCGAAAAAATACGTTCATTTTCCACTTGCGCTGCGCAGCCGGACTTTCGTGCGACCGTACTTCATATATTGGCTGTCATTGCCCGTCATTTGATGCTAGTGCGGCCGTGATTAAGTGCGCCTAAACGCATGTTAAAAGTTCGCTAGTCTGACCCTAGCCTAAATGGGAGAATTTTTCTGGTTTGGCTATTTTGACCTAGAATTTTCCATTCTCCAGTCATTCTCCTGCTTTTCACCGCCAAAAAATCAGTAAACTTTTTCTGCGTGACCGAAAATGTCTCCTCTTTTCATACAGACTGCCGCCCCAAGCAGTTGTTTATGGATAGATTAAAGGAAAAGCATTTACCGTCATTTGAAATGTCATTTTTTGATTTTTACATATTTCTATACATCCTAGAAATCCGCCACTTCACAGGCAGGTTATGGGGACCTCCTAGGCACGATATTTGAAGGAATTTTTCGTTTTTATTTTTAACCCTTATTTCATGGAAAACTCACTGTCCCTTTAAAAACGTTTTTTTTTTAACTTTTTGTCCTTGTTTCCTGTCCCCCAGGGCACTACCCAGACCCCCATACACTTTTTATGGCAAATATCTAGCATATATGCCCTCTTGGAGGGCACTCTAAAAACCGAATTTTCAGCCCCATTGACTTGTATGGGGTCCGAGTTTGGGTTCGGGTTCGGACCAGAACATTTGGAAAGTTCGAGTTCGGCTTCGAACCGAACTCGGGGAGTGTTCGGCTCATCCCTAGTCTTTATAGTATGTTGGTTCAATCTAATTATTTTGGAATATTTCCATTAAAGAAAAGTATCTCTCAAAGAAGGGGGAAGGGTTAAGGTGCATACAGTGTGTTAAGATGGATTTACATCATATTGCTAGCAAAAATGCTCTTGGGCCACTATGTAGTTAGAATTTATTAATTTTTGTTGATCAATTTACCACCAGATTTCAGGTACCCTTGAATATGTGGGGCTAGTGAAACACACTTGTCTAATAATGTTTTAAGTGGCTTGTCTTAATTAACTTGGATTTCTAAATACCACAAAGATGACTCAAGCAAACCTCAGAGTGAATCTCAAAAAGACCTTTGAAGATATGGAACTAGTAGAGCCCAATGTGATAACTTGTTTCTCTTTACTTCACTCCAATCATTCCAGAATATTTCTATTAAAAAGAGTAACCCTAGGACAGTGGTTTGAAAAGTTCTGGGTGCACCTGCCAGGGGGGCACACCGGTATTCAGTGTGTCAATATGGATTTACACCATATTGCTAGTGTAAGTCATAAGGCTCTAGGGCCTTCATTAAGTTTTAATTCATCTTTAATAATTAATTTACCACCAGATTTCAGGTAGTTCCGTGGAACCAAGTTTTACCCTGTCTACATTAAACTTTACATGGTGGGTTTTGAAGACAACTTCATTTGTGGTCTGGGAGGTCCATTTAGGAAACTTGCTTGTGATCTGAAAAAGTAAAAAAAATTTGGAAACTTTGTAAAATGTGTTAATAATTACATAATATATAATTTAACATTTTCGGCTAACTTTCGAATGACATAAATATAAATTTTAGACGTACGTGTATTCATAAAAGCAATAAGACGCAAATCATATTTTTTCCTAAAAAAAAAAGCAGATGGAAATTGTTTTCTACATTTCAAGAGCTGTCGTTTTGAATCTTGGCTTAGATATATACAAAAAACAAATTTACCAGGGTAAAAGAAACTGCAGGATTTTAAAATGCAATCTTAGATTTTAAGAATATATTGATTTATAAAGAATAGAAAAAGTTATAAAATAATCAAAGACATACTGTGACAGATGAATCGAAGACGAGAACAATTTGTAACAAATTATTTTCTACAGATTTTAATTTACAACGTGCAAAAATGAAACAGATTTTACAGAAACACTGGCCCTTTTTTATTTAAAGAGAACATTTTACATCTAGAACTCTTGTTACACTCTTCAACAGTCTTCAAGAAAGCTAGAAACCTTCGTTCATTTGGACTCCACGTGCTTTGCCTAAAATTAAAAGAAAGAAGAAAAATGAAAATTAACAACATAGGGCAATTAAAATAGTAAGAAGGACTCTCTTACAGTTGTAAAGGAACAATCTAAAACCATTACAGTTAAAAACATAATTAACTCCAGAATAGGACAGGTAATTTGCATTTTGGAATGTTCAGTGCATAGGTTTCCTGGAACATAAACATTTTGTGATATGTGTCTTACTCAAGGACAATTACTGTTTAGCTGGTTTAACTGGAATGCGAACCTACTTTCCATGGTTGTAGAGCAAAGACATGGTGGTGGGGTTGAGCGCACCATCACAGTGAAGGGACAAAAGCTGCAAGCAGTGGACCAATTTACATACCTAGGTAGCACCCTTTCCCACGCAGTGACAATTGACATTGAGGTCAACTGCAGAGTAGGGATGAGCTGTTCGGTTCGATCAGTTCGGAGTTCGATTCGAACTTTGGCCGTTCGCGAACTTCAATCTTTTTGGCATGTCCGGTTCGAGTTCGAAAAAAAAAAATTGTGAAAAAAGTATAAAAAAATGCTTAAAAAATACCAAAAAATCTAGAAATAAAGAGACTCTTTACTGCAGAATATTTTAAGCAACAGTTTATTAGATATTGAATTAAAAAATAATGTTTACGTGCAAAGATTCTCACCTCTAAATGACCTGTGCTCTCAACGGGCTTAAACAACAGGCGTTTAATTAGTGTTTGGAAATAACATGTGCTTCTAATTAGTCCGTCTCATGAATTTGATACATTGTATGCAGACTGGAGGTGCCAGGTGTCGTGTGTGGGTCTGTACTGTGATGGCGATGTTCCCATACATCCTACAAATCCGCCACTTCACGGGCAGGTTATGGGGACCTCCTAGGCACGATATTTGAAGGAATTTTTCGTTTTTATTTTTAACCCTTATTTTATGGAAAACTCACTGTTCCTTTAACCCTTTCACTGCTGAGGCATTTCACCGCTGTGTGCTGAGCTAATTTTTACCGCTTTCGCTCATCATGTTTAAACGCGATTTGAAGCCACATTTTATTATACGACCCAGACATATTATATATCGTTCTTTCCGGCAGACTCGGCAGATTCATAATATATCATTTTTATATGTATACGTCATGTTCTGCCTGTATATTATAACAAAAAATGCAATAAAACTTGAATTTTTAATCATCTGCAGCGTGTAAAGTGTTTTTCTTCACCTTTTATCACATGAACATTTGCGGTTATATTTTCTATGGGATGCGCTTGTACAAAAATTATAAATGGGGACTTATTACATTTTTTGGAGGAAATTATGTGATTTTTAGCAAACGCACACCATAGAAAAAAATCATTAGTGCAGCATCATTGTTCACATTATAATTGAAATGTGAACAATATTGCTGCATTAATAAATATAACACACAAGAAAAAATACATGTGTTTTATTTTTTTAAATTTTTCTACTTTATACCTGGTCATGTTGGGAATCATTCGAAAGACCATGCTCAGGCCTTTCGATTGACACCCACCATGACCCCCTAGCTGCCACGGTTCTGGAGATATCAGGGTTCAAATGAACCCCCTATCTCCACCAGGGGATTCCGGGCAGCTAGGGGTTCACTGGCTATCTGACGTCATCACGCTATGCGTGAGGACATCAGGCAGTGAGGGGGGACCTGGGGTGGAGCCGCCATCCAAAATGGCGGCCCCCACCGGAGCTAGGCCGCACTTCGGCGCCGCAAGGCGCTGAAGTGCGACCCGGTGCCTAAGGGGTTAAAGCCAGGCACCGCTTAAAAGGGGAGACTCTCCCCTTTTAAGCGGTCCTGGCTTTTTTTTGTGGGACCTCCCGATTGGGAGGGAGAGGGATCCGAACGGATCCCCCCTCCCTTCTAGGCGATCGCCCGGCATTTCCGGGGGCAGGGCCGGCGCTAGCGTAAGGCGGCACAGGCGGCCGCCTTACTATCTGGCTTCCTGCCAGTTTGTGGGGGCGGAATTCCCTGAACGCCGCCATCTTGGCTGGCCAGGGAGACCTGGCGCAGCGCTAGGGGCCGAACCACCTGACCAGCGCCGTGTGTGATCTCGTGAGAACGCGGCTGCGCTGGTCATGTGGTTCCCGCCCGGCGAGCGGCAAAGCTGCATCATGTCAGCGGCCGCTCACCACCATGAGAAACGCCGGCGGAGCCTGGGGGGCCTGGCAGCAGGTGAGAGCTGGGGGCAGATATATCCATATGTGAGCTGGGGGCAAATATCTCCATATCAGCTGGGGCAATATATACCCATGTAATCTGGGGGTAAATATATCCATGAGTTGGGGCAAATATATCCACATGTGATCTGGGGGCAAATATATTCATGAGTTGGGGCAAATATATATATATCCATGAGCTGGGGGCAAATATATCCATGAGCTGGGGGCAAATATATCCACATGTGATCTGGGGGCAAATATATCCACATGTGATCTAGGGGCAAATATATCCATGAGTTGGGGCAAATATATCCATGAGTTGGGGCAAATATATATATATCCATGAGCTGGGGGCAAATATATCCATGAGCTGGGGGCAAATATATCCACATGTGATCTGGGGGCAAATATATCCACATGTGATCTGGGGCAAATATATCCATGAGTAGGGGGCAAATATATATATATATCCATGAGCTGGGGGCAAATATATCCATGAGCTAGGGCAAATATATCCATGAGTTGGGGCAAATATATATATATCCATGAGCTGGGGCAAATATATCCATGAGCTTGGGGAAAATATATCCATGATTTGGGGGCAAATATATCCACATGTGATCTGGTGGCAAATATTTCCATATAAGCTGGGGCAAATATCTCTATATGAGCTGGGGCAATATATACCCATGTAATCTGTGGGAAAATATATCTACATGTGATCTGGGGGCAAATATATCCACATGTGATCTGGGGGCAAATATATCCATATGAGCTGGGGGCAAATATACTTATATGAGCTGGGGGCAAATATACTTATATGAGCAACCCTAGTGTGTGTATATATATGTGTATATATAGAGATTATCATGGCACCTCTATCCTGATTGGCTTGACATAACACGGATGGGGGCACCAAAATGCACCTTCGCCTGACTAGATAAAAATGCTTGCACCGGCCCTGGCCGGGGGTCGCCTGGAAATGACGTCATCGTGCATGGCGCAATGACGTCATTTACATTGGGAGGAACTTGACTTCAGCGTCTGAGGACGCTGAAGTCAGAACGCCGGAACCCCAGACAGAGAGGTGAGTATCTCCACCGGGGGTCCGCAAAGCTGATGACGTGTGGGACACGTCCTCCTCAGCATACAGCGGGAGTAACTGAGGACGTGTCCCATACGTCGTCAGCAGTGAAGGGGTTAAAAACGTCTTTTTTTTAAACTTTTTGTCCTTGTTTCCTGTCCCCAGGGCACTACCCGGACCTGGACATTGTTTTTAAATGTTTCTATACATCCTAGAAATTCGCCACTTCACGGGCATGTTATGGGGACCTCCTAGGCACGATATTTGAAGGAATTTTTCATTTTTATTTTTAACCCTTATTTCATGGAAAACTCACTGTCCTTTAAAAGCGTTTTTTTTTTTACTTTTTGTCCTTGTTTCCTGTCCCCGAGGGCACTACCCGGACCCCCATACACCTTTTATGGCAAATATCTAGCATATATGCCCTCTTGGAGGGCACTCTAAAAATTGAACTTTGAGTCCCATTGACTTGTATTGAGTTCGTGTTCGAGTTTGAGTTCGAGTTCGAATTCGAACTTTTGAAAAGTTTGAGTTCGAATGCAAACCGTACTCGGGGGTGTTCGGCTCATCCCTACTGCAGAGTAGCCAAGGCAAGCTCTGCATTTGGCAGACTATTGACAAATATATGGGACCACTGTGGAATAAGCCTCGCTACAAATCTCAAAGTCCATCGAGCAATAGTGTTAACTATCCAGATGTATACCAGTGAATCTTGGACTGTATACAGGAGGCATGCTAGGCAACTGAATCACTTTCATATGACCTGCCTCTGCAGACTTCTTAGGATCTGGTGGTAGGACAAGATGCCAGACACAGAAGTCCTTTCCAGAGTGGGCCTGTCACCAGTTTACACCCTGCTGATGAAAGCCCAGACTCACTGACACACGGTCTCAAGGAAAGCAGTCACACGGGGATCAAAGGAAGTGATACAAAGATACACTGAAAGCCTCCTTCAAATCCATGGATATTGATATCACCACCTGGGAAACCCTGGCACAAGACCGTTAGACATGGTGCATGCTGATCCTCCAAGGCTGCCAGATATTTGAGGACAGAAGAACAACTACAAAACAAGAGAAGCGAGCACTTCTCAAAGCCAGAGCTCTTCAGTAGCAGCTAGGCATGACCAGCTGCAATTTGATGCTTGGTAGGGTAAATTAGTGCTTATTTGAGTTGTGGTGGAGGGCCAAGCATCAAACTGCAACTGATCACTCCTTGCTCCTGCTGAAGAGGTTCCAATAAACCCAAAACAGCGCTGTCCATGAGTGGCTTTGAGCAGTTGCATAAACCTGATCCCTGCTAAAACAAAAAGCCATCTAGTATGGCATGGCATTGATTGAAGGGTTCTGTGTGAAAGCAGACCCAGGATGCAAAAAAATGAGACAGACGTCATTTGCATGTCTTACCCAGAGTTCTGTGCTGCATATGGAGAATGTAGCACAGGCGCTCTTGCATGCAGTTCATTGAATTGCTGTGATGTGGAAATGGCTTCTGCAATAATAAACATACATATTTATTATTATTGTCATCATTAATATAGCGCCAACACTTTCCGCAGCACTTTACAATAACCAAAGGGAACAGAATACATAATAACGGACATAAGAAGGAAACAAGAGGTGTAGAGGGCCCTGCTCATAGGAGCTTACAGTCTAGAGGGATTGGGGTTCAGGAAGACAAGGGGAATTTTACTTGATAGCAGGATCATTAGTGCCAGTGGTTTGGGAATGGTGGGACCATAGAAGCAGCATTAATCATGTGTGAGTAGGTGAGCAGAGGGATGAGTTGCATCAGTGATGTGGTACGCTAATCTGAAGAGATGGGTTTTGAGGGATTTCTTGAAGGCCTGAAGGTCAGGGGAGAGTTTGATAGGGCGAGGCAGGTCATTCCACAGAACTGGTGCTGCCCTTGAGAAGTCTTGGAGGCGAGAGTTGGCCGTGCGTGTGTAGACCGATGACAGGTGGAGATCACCTGCTGAACGGAGTTGTCTAGATGGGACGTGCTTGAGGAGTAACTGTTACGGTGGCACCCCTCAGGAGCCAAAGGGGGGTCCTTGCTGTGTGTATGAGTAAGCTCTTTAGGCAGGTATGTGTTCTGTATATTGAAGAACCCTGGACACAGGATACAAAATAACCAGACAAGACATATGAGGAAAACCCTGCGCTGGGGTAAGGTCTTTGGCTGGCCTTCTGACTATACAGAGCACAGGGAGGGAACATACAAAATGACAGGGTTAAACCAGACTTGACAGGAAGAAATATCTAGCAACAATGGAACAAGAAGGAGATCATTGAGGTGGTCTCTATAAACCAGAACTATGAACTGCTGCACTAGCTATATACACAGAAAACATGAAAAACAGACTAGCATGCAGGGCAGGACTCACATAAAACTCAAGGTTGAATAAGAACAAAACAAAAACAATAAGCCAGTTATTGTTTTTGTTTTTATTTGTTATTAAATATTTTATTCATTTAAAAGCTATTTTTAATGTTTTCATTTACCCTACACTCTTTGGAGTTTTTTATGGGCCCCTTCGCGTGGACTCTTTGGATCCAGTAACCTTCCGGATATTCGAGATATCTATCCTCGCCAGGAGAACTGATCCTTTCTAAGAGGGGCATTTGGGTGGCTAGTGAACGACCCTAAAAACGATTGACCCAGAACCAGGAGGGTTCCACTTCATGTGAGTGAGATCTATTTATTTATCCTTGACACTAAGTGATATATGGGTCGCACTATGATGTCTCCTTTTCTCTTTATCTGAGGGACACTCTGAAGAGGATTACGAAAAGTCTTGAAATTCATCATATTCAAGAAGGACATTGCTATCGCTACACTACCTCTGTTTTACATTTGGTGTTTTGTTGAGGTTTACAGCAGAACTTTGTGTCTCTCTTCATTTGCTTACCAGCTATTATTGGTGGCCCTACCCATCCTCTTCTCCCAGCTCAGCAGTAAAGAAATAGGATTAACACATTGTAGACGTAAAATAAGTAAATAATATAATTTCTGAAATCCTTATTTTACCTGGAATTATTAAGGTTTACTGTAAACATCATTTGAATGACCCTTCAATTGTCTCCTAGAACACCTACGACCTCCTACTCACTCAAGAAAATCAATATGATACTCTACAATTAATGATAAATATAGGCTGTTAACAATGTGCACAGGCATTTATAAGGCAGAGATTGCTACCAGAGTTTCAGCTGAGCAATTTATTTCCCAGAAATATTGTAGTGAAATGACTAGAAGGCATCAAAGTTGCCCAGGTATCCGGAGTATCCCTTTAGGTCATCCACTGCATATATTTAAACTATGATTAGATGTATCCTTTAAAGTGAATTCTGAGACTATCATAATTAATTGCATTAACTCTAAAGATGATGCATGAATAATCCAAAGAGTATTAAAAATACATGTAAAGTGAACTTGTTATCCACAAGAACCTAACTGTAATAAAGGGAATATAAAAATCTTACTGTGTTGTTTTAACATTTTTAAGCAACCATTTATTAAAAAATCAATAGCTCTTTCCTCCGTTCTTATATTCTTATATTAGCTTCTTAAATACATTGTTAAATCAGTGAAAACACTGGAATGCATACTTATTAAATCCATTAATTTAGAAATATATATATATATATCCTATAGAGAGAGACAAAAGGGGTTATTCAGAGAGCTCCGAAATGTCGCCAACTTTTCGATGCTCTCTCGTTTTCTGCACTTAAGGGAATCATATTTCCCAACCCTGCGGTAAATTCAGCATTCGCCGCAGCACCCCTGGAGTGCAGCGAATGGACCCAAAAATTGAGCGGACCTGTATCGGATCACTCAGACCACTGCAAAAAACAGGCGGAACACGTCCCGAAAAAGCCGATGATGTGCATCACACAGCACCAACCAGTCGCCGGAAAAAGCTGACAAGCTGACGAAAGCGGAAAAAAACAAAAAACGATTGACATTGTCAACATTGAAACGCTGTTTGCAAAAAAACTACTGAACAAAAGTGTCTGGAATTAACATATAAGGTCCTATGAATGATAATAAAAAGGTCTGTTACAGAAAAAAGAAAAAAGACGCTATTAAAAAAACTGGAAAAATTTGCAGAAGAAATCCAGAAAAATGCCTAAAATATCCTAAATAAACAATAAATAAAAGCCTTTTTTACTACAGATTAAAAGAACAAACTGTTTATTAGATATTGTATAAAAACATGGATTTTTTAACGTTGAAACCTATGGAATTCGCCTGATTAAACCGGCTGAATGAAAAAACTGAATGTGACAGATTAGATCCGTATATCTATTGTGATATATATATATATTAGTAACTATCTGTGTCTATCTATCTGTATATCTATATATATATAAATCTATATATATGTATATATATATCTCTATGGCTATCTATATAGCCGAAGTGTCCATTTTCCACAACTGCCTGGTGAAGACCTCCGCTCTGAGTAGGTGCTAGAAAGTAATTAAAATAGTTATCTTCTTGCCCCTGGGAGGGATATAACACATGGCTGCAAAATGGGATTTCTTTTGATACAGGGCCAGGGTGGAAATAACCCATTTGGGGCACTGAAAGGTCCTGTATCCTCTATTCACACCTTGGAGTCCTTGTTACAGATGGCGCAGCACCAAGCTGCAAGGGGCCATGCCTTTCAAAGAAGTAATCACTTCCTTTGATCACTAGAGGGGGTCTTGGGAGATGAAGGTTTATTATCTTTGGGCAATTAGAAGTAGCGAAGAAGCGCACTGAGCGTGCCCAGGAAAGGGGAGCCCTGGGATATGCAGTGCAGGGGGCTTTCCCATGTATATATTTTTTTGAATGACCAGGAACCCCTATATATTCTGGAGCACGCCATGTGGGTTTTGCGGGTCATAGGGGGTTCACTCGACGTGATGATCTGTCCATGCTTCCATCTCCAGCCCCCGGAGTCACAACGGTCTGATTAGCTTATTTGATGTTTAAAAGTAAGGCTCTGTGTTTGCTCGCTTTATTTTCTTGCTGTTTGTGTGTAATTGATTTGTCATATCCATTAATAAAATGTGGTTTTTTGATCATAATAAATATCCCTTATTAAGTTCTGCTTCTGACTGATATTCGCTCCACGCTAACTGAAGGGACTGGATTATTGCCTTTTATTTTAATCTCAAATATCTACTAAATTGTGAGTTTCGTTCGCTGGACTGTTTTTTCTGTTTTGGGGTACGGGACCAGAGTTTCAAACCATCTCTGGGGTCCTGCAGGAAGCCTCTTAGATACGGTTTGTGGTGGCAGTGTAACGAATAGAATAAGAAAAGTGGGTGCAGGGATTGTGGGAGACGTAGTCGGTATTCCAGGACGTGAGTAGCCGGGTAGCGTTGCAACCCTGTGACCACTTAATCACGTTCTACATGCGTGTCGCGAGCGAAGGCGTTGTTGGGACAGTTAGGCACGTGCATGCGGGGGGATTGTTGTCCGCGTAGTCATTATGTGGGTCTAGGATAGACAGATAGTGAGTTGCTTAACCCTGCGCCTTTCGTAGTGCACACGTAGTTGTTGTGACACCAAACATCAGGGCATTTCTCTGACATTTCACTGCTGTTCGGTGTTCTCTGACTAGATTAAGCTGTTTCTTCATGAGGGATTTCACTGCTGTCGAACAGGCACCATACTTAATGGCAATTCACCAAAATATGGTGAACTGCCTGCGTTCTGAATAGGGATGAGCTGTTCGGGTTTGGACGGTTTGGAGTTCGACCCGAACTTTGGCAGTTCGAAAGTTCGCGAATTTCGAACTTTTTGGGTCTGTTCGGTTCGAGTTCGAAAAAAAAAAGAAATTTTGAAAAAAGTATAGAAAATGCTTAAAAAAATACTAAAAAATCTAGAAATAAAGAGACTCTTTACTGCAGAATATTATAAGCAACGGTTTATTAGATATTGAATTAAAAACTAATGTGTACGTGGAAAGATTATCAACTCTAAATGACCTCTGTTCACAAACGGGCATAACACCAGGTGTTTTTAGTCTGGTAATCAATTTGATACATTGTACAACATACTGAGGGTGGAGTGGTGTCTGCTTCTGATTGAGATTTGAGAATTAATTTCCCTAAAACATCCTAATATGCTGCATTTAACCCTTTCGCTGCTGAGGCTTTTCACACCTCTGTGCTGAGGTCATTTTTACCACTTTCGATCATCATGATTAACCGCGTTTTGTAGCCATATTTTGATATATGACAAAGACATATTATATATCGTTCTTTCCGGCAGACTTGGCAGATTCATAATATGTCATTATTATATGTATACGTTATGTCATGTCTGTATATTATAACAAAAATGCAATAAAATTTGAATTTTCAATAATTTATTATGTGTAAAGTGTTTTTTTTCACATTTTAACATGTGATCGTTTGCGGTTATATTTTGTATGGGGTGCGCTTGTTAAAAAAATTAGAAATGGGGTCTCGTTACATTTTTTTTTGGGGAAAATTTCACTTTTTTTAACAAACGCACCGCATACAAAAATCGTTAGTGCAGCATTATTGTTCACATTATAATTGAAATGGGAACAATATTGCTGCATTAACAAAACAAAAACAAAAAAAAACTTGTTTATTTTTTTTTTTTTTTATTTTATTTTTTTTTTTCATGTTCATGTTTGGTATCCTTGGAAAGGCCATGCTCTGGCCGATCCAACAATATCAAACATTAACCCATAGCTGCCATGGATCGGGAGATAGGGGGTTCATTGGAACCCCCTATCTTCACCATTGGTGGCAGCTAGGGGTTAACTCCAGGACTGGCGTCATCGTGCTATGCACGATGACGCCAGTCCTCAGGGGGAGTTCCTGGAGGCTTGGCCGACATCCAAGATGTCGGCCAGCTCCAGGAGAGGATCACGATCCGGCGCTTTTCAGCGCCGATTCGTAATCCGGCTCCCCAGGGGTTAATCACAGCCACCGTTTGGAAGGGCAGGCTGTGCCCTTCCAAACGGTGCCTGTATTAACCCCCTGCCCCCTGGCGATCGGGAGGGAGAGAGGTCCGAAGGACCTCGCCCCCTCCCTTTCAGGCGCTTCCCCCGCACATGCAGGGGGCGCGCCTGAATTAGATGTCATCGCGTCGCCGCGATGACATCTAATTGCTCCGCCGGGGTCCCGGAGTGCTGGGCTGACATCCAAGATGTCAGCCCGCACCGGGGGAAGCAGCAATCCGCCGGAATCAGCGCGTCCATAGCACAGGAGAACCACTTGGCTGGACGCGCTGAGCGCGTCCATAGCAGCCAAGTGGTTAACTTGTGTTTGAAAAAAATTCAAAATAACATCTAAGGCTAGGGTCAGATGAGCGCATTTTGTACGGACTGTGCGTCCGTGCAGTACGGACGTACTTACTGACTGACAACAAGGTAGTGGCCAAACAGTCCGTTTTTTTCACTGACGTATTTTTTGACTGATGTAGCAGGGAAAATAAATTAAAATGAAAAAACATTCTGTCCGTCAAAAATGCTGGACGTATAAATGCAGTCCATCTGACCTCGTTTCATCACTCACATACAAAGCTACACGGACGTTGCGGACGTGGCGCACTCCGCACATCCGTTCTAGCAGTATTACGTTCTTGCCTAACCTGCGTCCGGTTGCTGCGTCCGCCATGCATCCGCACTTCCGTGCGGATGTACTTCGTGTGTGGGGCTCCATTGGTCAGAATGCTATGCTGCCACGGACGTACAAATGTGCGGCAACACGGACGTGATAACTGCGCTCGTCTGGCCCCAGCCTTAAGCAATGTTATTTTTCACCTCGGGATTAAACATTCACAGGGTTATTCAGAGAGCAGTGAAAAGCAGGAGAATAACTGGAGAAGAGAAAACTCTAGGTCAAAATAGCCAAACCAGAAAAATTCTCCCATTTAACTCACTTTTCAACTTGGCTATTTGGTCTAGATTGTTCTCTTCTCCTGCCAGTTCTCCTGGCTTTCACCTCTCTCTCAGGGTTGTTCAGAGAAAGGTGAAAACCAGGAGAATGGCAGGAAAAGAGAACAATCTGGACCAAATAGCCGATTTGGAAAGTGAGATAAGGCTAGGGTCAGACTAACGCATTTCTCACAGCGACCGTCAAAAAGTGCGTCCGAACGCATTGCCTTATTTTTTCACGGAATGCGCGAAAACGGTCATATGATGCGCATTTTTGTGCGTGATTTTTTACGGATCCAAACCAGGAAACTTTGGGTGTCTGGACGTTATGTTGGCTGGACATGAGCAGGATCTGACGTCTCCAAATCACGCACACACGCCGCTAGTGGACGCAGCGCACTCTGTACATCCGTACTAGCGGTTCTGCACTCTCGAAAAAATGCGTTAATTTTCCACTTGCGTTGCGCAGCCGGACTTTCGTGCGACCGTACTTCGTATATTGGCTGTCATTGCCCGTCATTTGATGCTAGTGCGGCCGTGATTAAGTGCGCCTAAACGCATGTTAAAAATTCGCTAGTCTGACCCTAGCCTAAATGGGAGAATTTTTCTGGTTTGGCTATTTTGACCTAGAATTTTGCATTCTCCAGTCATTCTCCTGCTTTTCACCGCCAAAAAATCAGTAAACTTTTTCTGCGTGACCGAAAATGTCTCCTCTTTTCATACAGACTGCCGCCCCAAGCAGTTGTTTATGGATAGATTAAAGGAAAAGCATTTACCGTAATTTGAAATGTAATTTTTTGGTTTTTACATATTTCTATACATCCTAGAAATCCGCCACTTCACGGGCAGGTTATGGGGACCTCCTAGGCACGATATTTGAAGGAATTTTTTGTTTTTATTTTTAACCCTTATTTCATGGAAAACTCACTGTCCCTTTAAAAACGTTTTTTTTTTTACTTTTTGTCCTTGTTTCCTGTCCCCCAGGGCACTACCCAGACACCCATACACTTTTTATGGCAAATATCTAGCATATATGCCCTCTTGGAGGGCACTCTAAAAACCGAATTTTCAGCCCCATTGACTTGTATGGGGTCCGAGTTTGGGTTCGGGTTCGGACCAGAACATTTGGAAAGTTCGGGTTCGGCTTCGAACCGAACTCGGGGAGTGTTCGGCTCATCCCTAGTTCTGAATAGCTGAATGGCCACGAAAAGGCACCATATGGGGAAATTCACAGTTTGGTGCCATTTCTGGGCCAGAACGGCTCTCTCTGAATAACCCTGCTGCCTCGCAGTCTCGGATGATGCCTGCAATGGTCTTGGTGGCGTTGCTCCGACCATGGGGGTTCCCTCCTCCGGCGGGTCACGCCACATCAGGTGGCCAAGGGAGTCTGCTCCTGCAATGGGGTCTGAAGCCTCGAGACGCTGCAATGCGTGGCTCTCCTCCATGCGGCTTGGGGGCATGGCCAAAGATAGCACTCGGACCAGGGGAATTCCCTATGACAAGTCAGAGGGCATGGCGGTGGCCTTGACATACAGATGCCGGGATCGCCCCCTGGGTGAGCTCACCTCCCATGTGAGAAGCAATAGGGAGGTAAGGTGTCACCGTTCAGGTGGGCGTGACACCTCACCTACCCATAAATGCTCAGACCTTGCAGACCATCACTGCCACAGTGTCCCTTCTCTTGAAGAGTCAAGTACCTGCAGCATATTGTCTACTCACTACCTATTATTGTCCTTCCCGTGTACCGACCCCGTATTGTCTGTGATACTGATTGATTGATGCCTGTCCTGACCTGGCTCTACCTTGACACCAAACTTGGATCCTCCTCATCTGTACCTTGCTGGATTCCATACCAGGTTCCTGCTTCCCCCTCCTCCTGACAGAGAGGGATCCTCTTTAAAAAAAATATCACTTTTTATTTTTCCTGTAAAAAGCAATGCTTTAGTTCCCTAAGGAAATTTCTTCTGGTCTTATAAAGATAAATATACATAAATCACGAGGATTTTGAAGGGAAAATAAACCACTTTCCACTCTTTAGTGTTCACTAACCACTATTGCTTTAGATATGTGAGGGATTGAGAAACCTTGAAAGGGAATAACTCTTTTTTTTCAATTCTTTGTCATCGAAAAATGTGATTCCCTTTCAAATGAGCCAAATGTACGTTGGGCATAATAGTGGTACTTTAAAAAGACATTGGGTCTTTTTCACGGCAGTTCTAATATTTTTGGCCTTTCTGACTGGCATTCTGGCATTCTGTGAGTTTCTGCAGTTCGATGAGACAGCAGTGCGTTTTCTGAATATAGGAAGGTCAGAGTCCCTGTACATTAAACATTTCCTCCAGAAATTGACTTGGTTGGCTGTGAAATCACATTTTATTATTCATCAGGAAGACATCCCAAGGCAAGATAACATTGCGACAGGCTCTGTCTGGTTTTAATTTTCGGATCTTCCATCAGCGTTACATGTAGAAGAAGACACCTCAACCTCACCTCTTCTGAGTTTCAGGACCTAATTATGAACTTGACAACTTACTGTCTCAAGCCAAGGTTCTTATGAATAGCATTCTGTCTCAGAATATGAACCCAGGACATACTTGAAAATGAGAGAAATCTCAATGTATCCTTCCTGGTAAAATCCTTTATAAATAAATAAATAAACAAAACATACTTTTAAGTCTGGTCTGTGTACCTATGATTTGTTCAGGATTTCAGGAAAGTAGAAGTGAGACTAATTCACTATTATCTAACGTTTCTATTTGCCACTCTGTTCTACAACTATCACTTAATAAGTCAAACTTTACCTGTCCGGTATCTCACATTGTAAGTATTCTAAAAATGTCAAAATCAGGTATACATAACTTTACACCCAATCAAAACCATTCTAGGGGCTAGACTTACTAAAGGTCGCATTTTAAAAAATATGATTGTTTAGATATAGCACAACTACATCGTTGGGAGAATATTGCCAAATTCACTAAAATTAAGGTCACCCAATGGAGCGCCAATATATCACCCATTAAAGCTTTAGGAACATGCAACCTGGTAGCAAAGGCCCCACTTCCGAAATATGTTATAAAGTTATATGTTAGTACAGCCCTCAAAATTCCCACTCGCCTGCTCGCATTTTGCGAGTGGGAACTACGTAATGGCGAGTGGGAATGCAGCTGCAGGCAGCATGATAAATTATTTCATGTTGCCTGCTCTGCTGCGTATTCCGGCGGCAGTGTTTTTTTTTTTTTCTGGGCTGGCCGGAGGGATCCAAGATGGCAGCCGCCGGCCCCCTCTGACACCAGTGGGGGCGTGCCGGATGTCTGCCGCCCATGCCTGCCCAGTCCCCTGCCAGTGAGACTCTCAGGGCAGGCAAGAGTAGCACAGCACCAGGCTCTGCAAGTTTGACAGGCAGAGCTAAGGTTAACATAGGCAGCTGAGCTGTATTTTATCCAGCAACAGCAAGGTTAACTCTGCCTGCCACGGTCACTGGAGCCCCTGCACGCATGTGCATTTTGAAGGGGCGGGGACGGCCCAGAGAACCCTGCACACACTGATGAGGCTGGGGAGGGGGAGGACCACAGACACGCAACACACACCCCAGACCCCCTGCAGTGCACACACAATGATGGGGGAGAGCAGCAGATGGTGATGGCATCAGGCAGCAGGTTACTGACCCTCATACAGGTAGCACCAGCCTTTCAGTGCTATGAGAGTGTGCACACAGTAGCCTGGATGATGTCAGGCAGCAGGTGGTCCTCACCAGTGACTCCCATACACCCTCTGTCCTCCTTATCCTGCACCCTGGGGTCCCAGATATAGGTCAGCAGCCAAGAGCTGCAGTCACTCTGTGATCCCCCCCCCGGGATTGTGAAGAGTTAAACCTGGAGAGACTGAGGGTCTGAAAAAAAAATGTTTATAGACTTCCTATAGCCTCTCACAGGTGTGTTTAGATTAATGATGCCTTTGCCTGATTGTTTTATAGGTTCCTGTAATATTCATGCTGCTATACCTCTATCGGAAACTTTATTGAAATGTTGCAAAAAATATTGATTTAAAAGTTTTTAAAAAAATGAAACTATGAGAAACCTATATTGCCATTCTAACAAATGTCACATTCATTTAATACCCCCCATCTCATGTGCAGTGGTGTATTTAGGTTTTGTGCTGCCCTAGGCCTGACTAAACTCGTGCACCCCCTAATTTAAATTTGAGGCACCCCTTCCTGTCAAGGCCACACCTCTTCCTGGTTAATCCCCACCCTTCCTCTTTAAGCTCCACCTTTTCCTCTTAGAGCTACGCCTTTTCCTCTCTTTATATTAAAAGTGGATACCAAGTGCCTACTTGTATATTTTGTATACCATTTCAAATGTAGCTATTGAGATAAATAGAATTATGAAATGTTTAAATGCAAGCATTTTTACAAAGAACAGCCACGCATGTTAAGTATACTGGATCACAGCCGCTCTAATTGGTTGAACAATAAAATCCACAGAAACGTGCACTGCACATGAGCATATCACAGAACTGCACAGCAATAAAATTCACAGTAATGTGCAGTGTGTATGAGTGTATCCCAGAGCTCCAAGGCAATAAAACTCACAGTACTATGCAGTGTGTATCACAGAATCCACAGCAATAAAACTCCCAGCAATGCAATGTTTGGTGTGTGTCAGCGTATCAGAATCCACAGCAATAAAAATTCCAGCAATGCAATGTGCAGTGTGTATGAGTGTATTAGAATCCACAGCAATAAAACTCCCAGTAATGCAATGTGCGGGTCAGCATATCAGAATCCACAGCAATAAAACTCCCAGCAATGCAATGTGTGGTGTGTATGAGTGCATCAGAATCCACTGCAATAAAACTCCCAGCAATGCAATTTGTGGTGTGTGTCAGCGTATCAGAATCCACGGCAATAAAACTCCCAGCAATGCAATGTGTGGAGTGTATGAGTGCATCAGAATCCACTGCAATAAAACTCCCAGCAAACCGAGTGTATATGAGCACACAGCAATTATTTATTCTACATTTACCGGCCTCCGTCCGCGGTAGGGCTGTGTGCAGAGTCAGCAGGGACTGTGTACAGACTCAGCAGGAGGTCCCTCCAGGCCATGTTAGGATCGCGGCTGTGCCTGTGCGTGGAGCCATCTTGTCAGCAGTGGGGTGCCACTGCCAGAGGGTGCACCGTGGCTTTGATTCCCTTCCTGGTGGGTGTTCAGTCCAGAATAGAGTGACAGTCCATGTTAACGAAAGGGTAGGCAGCTGCGTGCGTGTCACGTGGGTTCAGCCAGTCAGGTGGTACTGAGACTCAGTACCACCTGACTGGCCGGACCGAGTGTGACCTGCACGCACGCAGCCTCACCAGGAGCCAGGCAGCTCAATGACAAATTTCTATCACTGCAGTGCTGGTTAAGGAAAGGTCCACTTTAAACAGCAGTAAGCAGACAGGGCTTCATATTCTGCTGATACCCCCCCCTTTACCTGCCGTTTACTGTCATCTTCTCTCTCTGGACACAAATCACATCCCCCTCCTAGAGCTGCTGCGGGGCAGGGGAGGAGCTATGGAGGGAGGAGAGGGGGATTTTTTTTTTTTTTTAAATTCTTTATTTAAAGATTCAAAACACACAAAGAAAGTCATGAAATCACACGAACAGAAATACGGCCACGCAGGGCCAGCTAAACTTCTTAAGAGTAGAACAGCGGAGTAGCGTGGATTAAACTAGAACGAGCGGAAAAAGGAGCACAGAGTCCAGCATAGGACAAAAAGGCACACGTGAAAGTTCAAGAACCGGTCCATGGCTCTCTAAAATATCCACTCAGAGGTCATACAGAAAATTGTCCGAAAAACTCGTGAAGAACTAAAAACATAAGTGCTTGGTGAGGGGTGGTATGATTCTCATCCCGGTTGTATTTCCAGGAGGTCCGGGGAGATACCAGCTGCCTCTAGATCCTTCCATGCCTGTGCGGGGTCAGTAATGGTATATGAAACATTGGCATACGTAACTACTAACGAACCCACCATGCCCCAACGGTAGCGAATCCCGGTTCTTCGAAGGATCGTTGTTACATCCCGAAAGCGGCGACGTGCCAGCAGGGTCTGGAATGGGAGGTCGTGAAACAAGGTCAGGGAGGAGCCCTCAAATGGCACAGGGTCTCGGGCCCCAGGAGAGGACATCATTTTTCCCTTCAGGGCGACCTCCCTAAAAGCTATAACAACGTCGCCGGGTGGGCTTCTGGAGGACATCGCCGGTCTCCTGACCCGAAACGCAGCGCCAAGTATGTCTGGAGTGTCCAGTGGAAGTCCAGCGACCCGAAGGACCAAACGGGTAGCATAGGGCAATAGTTCTGTCGCCGCAATCGAATCTGGTATGCCCCTGACCCTGATGTTGCGGCGTCTATGTCCGGTCTCTAGAGTCTCCACTCTCCACGGAGCGAGATAGAACATCCACCTGAGATCTCAGGGCAGCGACCTGACCGGACAACAGCGTCTGCTCCGACTTCACCTCAGCAGCCGCCGACTGCACCTCCAACACCTGAGCACGAACCGCAGCAACCTCTTCTCTAACCGCTGCCACCTCCGGGCGCCATACCTCCCTTATCTCTCTGATCTCATCCAGGATTCTAAGCAGGTCACCTTTTGTAGGTGGGAGATGGTCATCCTCTTCCCGTTGTCGAGGCTCTGCGTCTCCTCCATCCGTCCTCAGGCCGGGTCGTCGCTCAGACGCCGCACTGCTGATGGCAGAGAACTGGGGGTCCCCGGTCAGGCCCTCCTCCGATGACTCCTGGGCCACCGCCGTCTGTGGAGACGCTGCCAAAATGGCCTTGCGCTTCTTCTGCGCACGTTTTTTCCCAGCTGCGGAGAGAGGGCGCAGTTCTGGTGCCTGTGATGGCGGAGAGAGCCATGAAGTCCCTGGCCCACCTCCGAGGTACCAAGAACTATCATCGTCCGAGAGAGGGATTTTTATTCTATTCGATTTTATTCCGTGTGCAAACTCCATGCTCCGCTGCTCGTTGTTTGAGAACACAGCTCAAAGCTGACACACAGTGACAGTGGCACCTCCTAGTACCCCCTAATGACACCCCAATAATCAGTGGTGCCTGGGGCGGCCCGCCCTCCGCCACTCCTCTAAGTACACCACTGCTCTGGTGATAAGCTCACACACAAGTTTGGCGAACTGCAAGCAAGTACGGTGCTGTTTGAAGGCAGTGCAAATCCCCATAGAGAAGTAATGGTTAATCTATTCAGAGAACACCAAACAGCAGAGAAATGACAGTGAAATACCCTGATGTTCGGTGGTTTCAATCAGCAGGTTCAGGTATTCAGGCGAACCCCATAGGTTTCAATGTTAAAAATATTCCCGTTTTTATGCAATATCTAATAAACCACTTATTTTAATCTGCAGTAAAAAGTCTTTATTTATTGATTTTTTTTTTAGTACCATCTAGTAATTTTTCAGAATTTTTTGGGCAAAATCCCCCCCTTTTTTTAATATCGGTTCTTCTTTTTCTGTAACAGAACATTTTATTATCAATCATAGGATCTTATATGTAAATTTCAGACATTTTCGTTCAGTAGTTCTTTTGAAAACAGCAGGCCATGGGTTTGCGGTGGCAGCATACAGCGGCCGACTCCATGCACTTTGGGGACCCTGCGGTGAATGGTGAATTCACCGCAGGGTGGGGAAATTTTATTCCCCGAAGTGCAGGGAACTACAGAACACCAAAATGTTGGCGTCATTTCGGTGCTCTGTGAGTAACCCAATTAGTGGTGAGGTTTCTTGTTGCCCCCTGGAAAGTGAAAGCCTAGGCGTTGCCTACCCAGGACATACTTGAAAATTTGTGACATCTCAATGTTTCCTTCCTGGTAAAATAGTTTGCAAAAGTAAAAAAAATAAAAAAAAATGGTTTCTTTTTAGGGGTGGGGCCACCCGTCGGGCCGCCGCCCCCTGGAGAGTGCCGCCCTAGGCCTAGGCCTTGTTGGCCTAGGCCAAAATACACCAGTGCTCATGTGAGGGCTTTCCTACAACGCCTAGCACTCTCATCTGCTCCCTTCATTTAAACCGCTTCCATGTGTCCCTAGTCAGTAAGGACAGTCCTTATTTTAGTCACACTAGCTCTCCTTTCTATCGCTCTGTTTTTTAGTTTCCCAAAATATTTGTGGTTATATAAAGGCGTTGAAAGTAATAAAAAGTCAGTGTTACTCAGGAGGTGCCAGAGTGCGCGCAGCTGCAACAGCAGCAGATTTAGAATTTCACTTTTGTAATGGTGAAAAGCCAAACAATGGTAGAAGTTTCATCAATGAAGCTTCTCCTGCCACTGCATGAACTTCCCTTTTGTTAAAACGATTAAATTTGCTGCTGTTGCAACTACAGCAAACACAGCTTTCTGAATAACCCCCACACTAACGAATCTGTAAACTACAGGGGTGTATATTTTAGCCCTGAAACCCGCACACCCTGAATATATAGAGGAACCTCAAACACGCCCACACACCCTGAATATATGGCGAGACCCCTAAAAAGACACCCGCACACACTGAATATATGGAGGAGCTCCTAAAAAGACACCCACACCCTGAATATATGGAGGAACCTCAAAAAACACACCCTGAATATATGGAAGAGCCTCGAACACACCCGCACACCCCGAATATGTTCTGGTTGGTGCAGTTTTGGGGGCAGCATTTCTTCCCTGGATCCAGGGAGCACAGAGACGTGCTGGGTCAGGGAAGGCGGCTGCTCCCAGCATCTTTGTCACTGGCAGGGTAGAGGAGCGGAGATACAGAGGTCCAAAGACCCCTGTGCCTCCTGCAATGAGTCGCACCCCAGGCTGCACGATGGTGGGGAGCAGCTGCCTTCCCTGACCCAGTGCTACTCTGTTACTGGCAGGGGTTGGAGATGAGCGTCGCTCTGCTCACACTAGGCTCTGATGTCTGGTTATAAATGTATCTGATAATTTAAGAGTGTGTTTAGGGGTTGAGTTAAGGGTAGGGTTAGGTGAGGCGACTGGTGGCGAGTAACTCTTAAGTCCTGGCTAGTAGCTTGGGACTTGAAATTTTGAGCCCTGTGTTAGTAGATAAATATGAAATTCTTTTCATGTTAACTGCTTCCAAAAGTGTTTTATTTCATCAAAGGATGCAATATCACATAGAATAGTGAGGCTATAAGAGGATGCAGATTGGGTACAAAAACCTATCATCTTGTGAAGAATGTAGAGAACCTTAATGAATGCGGTGATCACTGGGCTTAATGTGGGATGTTAGGCTGGATGTTGAGGAAGGCCACCTGTACAGTATTGGGATAACTTGTAGGGAATATTATACATAATGTGGGTGTTTTGTATGAAAATGAATAGTGTATCTTTCCTAAGTATCTAATAACAGATTGTTTCAGGTATTAATGAGTAATGGTATTATTAGTCCTTAATAGGACTCTCTGTACGACACAAGGTCATAAATTTAGACTGGACGAAAAGAAATTCAGCCTAAAGCATAGGAATTGTCAGGGATCAGTGCCTGCATGTACTAAGTAGGGATGAGCTGTTCGGTTCGATCAGTTCGGAGTTTGACTCGAACATTGGCAGTTCGAAAGTTCGCGAACTTCGAACTTTTTGGCGTGTTCGAAAAAAAATAAATTGAAAAAAGTATAAAATTTTTAAAAAATACAAAAAAAATCTAGAAATAAAGAGACTCTTTACTGCAGAATATTATAAGCAACTGTTTATTAGATATTGAATTAAAAAACTACCCAGGGCAAGAAGGCACGCATGTGGGCGATGATTAGCAATGGACGGACTGTGTACGTCATCAAGAAGCGGTATGTATAATAGCATAAACATGTTACATACACATAACAAACATTACATACATTTACCAACATATGTCAACACATGCTGCAGCATAATGTATTATCTGTTTGTCAGACAAATGTGACTGTCATAAAATTATTCTGGCTTTATTTAAAATATTTGCACACGTGTACATTTTTCTGCAACTTTCACACGTTAAAATTACATGTGCTTAGAGTGCATGAGGCTTGCATAGGAATTTTTGCGCCGCCTGTGTGTTTCATCTTTAAAATGCTGCAATGGGTGATGTGGATTTTCTATCTTACAAGGAAAGCATGCTTTACAGTCTGCCTAATGTCTAGGTGCAAAGATTCTCACCCCTAAATGACATGTGCTCGCAGCAGGGCTCTCAAACTCTGGTGCCCCTGATGTTTTTGGACTACAACTCCCAGGATTCCCTCGCCATGTATTGCATTGAAATCATCCTGGGACTTGTAGTCCAAATCATGTTGGGGGGCCGTGAGTTTGAGACCCCTGGCATACTGTGCATGAGGCTTGCATAGGATTTTTTGCGCTGCCTGTGTGTTTCATCTTTAAAATGCTGCAATGGGTGATGTGGATTTTCTAGCTTACAAGGAAAGCATGCTTTACAGTCTGCCTAATGTCTAGGTGCAAAGATTCTCACCTCTAAATGACATGTGCTTACAGCAGGGCTCTCAAACGGCGTAAACAATGGGTGTTAATTAGTGTTTGGAAATAACATGTGCTTCTAATTAGTCTGGTCTCATGAATTTGATACATTGCCTGCAGACTGGGTGTGGCTCCTGCCCATGTATGAAAACTGTGCTTCTAAATTCTAAGATGTGTTCATTTTTACTACATGATCCTCTGATATGCTTTTTAACCCCTTAAGGACCAGGGCTCTGTAAAGCCAATCATTAATGATGAAGATGTTACGTCATTTGTCATCAAGGGCTTAATAAAATCTTTATCACACTCCTTAGATTTAAACGTAATATTCCAGTATTTGTATGTCATGTACCTCTCCCAATGGGCCTATGTGAGCATACAATTATTATTGTGTTAGATCTATAGTTTTGGTGCAAGCGTGGTGGAAGGGCTTGCTGCTTCTGCATTAGTAACATAACACAACGTGAAAATGTCTATTATTATAAAGCGTACAAGCTGAGTTCCTAGAGTCTCTGACTATCCATTGTCATAAATACCTTGCTTTATTACAACATATACATATAATACATTCCCTCATCTAACAGGATAGTAGCCAGTCCCTGTGCATTTTAACCCCTTAAGGGTGGCTAGGTGTCGTGTGTGGGTCTCTGATGGCGATATTTCTATACATCCTACAAATCCGCCACTTCACGGGCAGCTTATGGGGACCTCCTAGGCACGATATTTGAAGGAATTTTTCATTTTTATTTTTAACCCTTATTTTATAGAAAACTCACTGTTCCTTTAAAAACGTCTTTTTTTAAACTTTTTGTCCTTGTTTCCTGTCCCCCAGGGCACTACCCGGACCCCCATACACCTTTTATGGCAAATATCTTGCAAATATGCCCTCTTGGAGGGCACTGTAAAAATCGATCTTTTGAGTCCCATTGACTTGCATTGAGTTCGGTTCGTGTTCGCGTTTGAACTCGAACTTTTGAAATTGTTCGAATGCGAACTGAACACGGGGGTGTTTGGCTCATCCCTATTGCTAAGAACCAAACCTACATGTGTGCATGCATGTAAAGTGCTGTTCACAGTCCAATCCAATAAAGAAGACAAAAGATTGGGGGAGTAGACTCTATAAAGAGATGCAAAGATATATCATAGTGCAGTACAATAATTGATAAGAAGGAAACCCCCTCCTTTAGATTGTACTCACAGGATGCAAAGAATTTAAAGGCACATCAAAAATTACCGCTCCCCTGGATAAGCTCAGCTGGAAATGGTCACCCCGCCGTCACAGGAAAAAGCACGTCGAACCGGCACCAGTGGCGGTATAAAGATGTTTAATTTAAAAAACAAAGATAAAAAGCCAACGCGTTTCTTCCGTAAATACAGCGGACTTCATCAGGGCAAAAGAAATCATACAAGCATCATACAGTACATTTATATAGTGTCCATAATCAAGGAAACTTTCAGTCCGGTGTCCGATCTCGTCCTCCACATCTGGTTTCCCTCGAATCCGTAAGTGACGTAGCGGAGTAGTTCAAGCTACTTGCGGAAAAGCGGAAGCGAAAGTAGAAAAAACTGTAGATGCTTCTGAGAAATGTAGTACTTTCCGCCCAAACTCCCAGTGTCCTTAACCCCTTTGCTGCGGTGGACGTGCTCAGCGCGTCCATCCGCAGGTAGCGTTCCTTGCAGAGGACGCTCTGAGCGCATCCTCCCTTTGGGGCCAGCGATCGGCCGGGTTCCGGCCGATCGCTGTGCCCCCCGGTGCGGGCTGACATCGTCGATGTCAGTCCAGCATCTGGAACCGCCGCCGGCACAATTAGATGTCATCGCGGCGGCGCGATGACATCTAATTCAGGCGCCCCCCCCCCGCAATTTGCGGAGGAGGCGCCTGAAAGGGAGGGGGGGGAGATCCTTCGGACCTCTCTCCCATCCGATCGCCGGGGTGCAGGGGGTTAATCCAGGCACCGTTTGGAAGGGCACAGCCTGCCCTTTCTAACGGTGCCTGGAATTAACCCCATGGGGGCCGGATCACGAATCGGCGCCGAAAGGCCCCGGTTCATGATCCCTTCCCGGAGCTGGCCGACATCTTGGATGTCGGCCAAGCTTCCAGAAATGCCCCCTGAGGACTGGCGTCATCGTGCATAGCACGATGACGCCAGTCCTGGAGTCAACCCCTAACTGCCACCAATTGTGGAGATAGGGGGTTCCAATGAACCCCCTATCTCCCAATCCGTGGCAGTTAGGGGTTAATGTTTGATATTGTTGGATCGGCCAGAGCATGGCCGTTCCAACAATACCAAACATGAGTATGAAAAAAGTTTAAAAAAAAAAAAAAAAATATTTAAAAAAAAAATAAACAAGTTTTTTTTTCTCTTTTTTGGTTCGTTAATGCAGCAATATTGTTCCCATTTCAATTATAATGTGAACAATGATGCTGCACTAATGATTTTTGTATGCGTTGCGTTTGTTAAAAATCGCGTAATTTTCCCCAAAAAAAATGTAACGAGACCCCATCTCTAATTTTTTTTACAAGCGCACCCCATACAAAATATAACCGCAATTGCTCGCATGTTAAAATGTGAAAAAAAAACACTTTACACTTTGTAAATTATTGAAAATTCATATTTTATTGCATTTTTTGTTATAATATACAGACAGGTCATGACGTATACATATAATAATGATATATCATGAATCTGCCGAGTCTATCGGAAAGAACGATATATAATATGTCTGGGTCATATACTAAAATAACGAAACGTCTTTTCGTTACAGTTCATTATTAGGTTTAGTCCTTCTGGGTGTGCCCACGCCCGGTGTTTAGTAGTTACTCGGGGTGGGGTGATTGTTCACCTCCGTTGTGGAGGTTTGTTTCTTTTTCTAAATCATATACTAAAATAAGCCTTCAAAACACGTTTAAACATGATGAGCAAAACCGGTAAAAATGACCTCAGCACAGAGGCGGGAAATGCCTCAGCAGCGAAAGGGTTAAGATAAGGTGCACAGATCCAAAGGGCAAAACAACCTCGAACGGCGGATACTGTGCTCAATGCTGGGAGGTTGTATTCCACCTAAATAAAAGTCATTATCAGAAAAATCGCTTGGCAGCATAAAAAATATATATATATATATATATATATATATATATATACAATATCGATCAAATAAAACAAATAACAGAAAACAACAATATAAAGGAAAATGTAAAGGAAGGAAAAAAGGCCAAACGAAGCACAGAGATAGCCAAAACTATAAACAACCCTTTATGTCTAAGGCTAGGGTCAGACGAACGCATTTTTCACGTCGTCCGTGAAAAAGTTCGGTCGAACGAACGTACGTATTTTCCCCCGGAATACGCGATAGCGGTCATACGATGCGCCTTTTCGTCCGTGACTTTGTACGGATCATCAATAAAACACTTTTTGAGTCTGGACGTTATGTTGGCCGGACATTAGCAGCGTCTGACGTCTCCTAATCACGCACACACGCCGCTATGCGGCCGCAGCGCACTCTGTACGTCAGTAGTAGCGGTTTGACGTTCTCGAAAAAATGCGTTCGTTGGCCACTTGCGTTGCGCGGACGAACTTTCGTGCGGCCGTTCGTCGTATGTTCCCCGGCATTGGACGTCATTTGCTGCTAGTACGGCCGTGATTTCGTGCGGCTAAACGCACGTTAAAACTGCGCTAGTCTGACCCTAGCCTAAATCGACACTGAGACCTCCAATCTTCCAAGTCCCCATTCTATAGATCCACTCGGTCTCTCTCCTAGCTAGAATTTTCAAATGACCCCCCCCCTCTCCAGTTCTTAACAATCAGGTGGATACCTATACATATAAAGCTAGATAAATTAAACCATTGGTTACACTGGACCGGGACAGTATGGTCACTTTTTTTTCGTCTTATGTTACCAAGTCCAATCCAACACTGAAAGGAGTTAATCAGTATACACCAAACACACACCACATCCTCCTGTCTGTGAATAAAAGAATCTCTCCTCACTATGCAACCTGACTTGGCATTACAAGTCAATCTCTGATACTGTGCAGACCTGTCCTATCTCTTAAGCTATACCGTGTACCAGACCCCCTGCATTGCCCACTGACTCTGCCTCCTTTCTGCCAGCCACTGAACTACGGACCGTCTGACTACTCTCCCTGGATTACCCTCATGCACTGTGCAAGGGATACTTCCCTGTATGAGCCTGTGACAGATTAGATCTGTATATCTATTGTGATATGTATATAAGTATCTATCTATCTATCTATATATATATATATCTATATATATATGTATATATATATCTCTATGGCTATCTATATAGCCGAAGTGTCCATTTTCCACAGCTGCCTGGTGAAGACCTCTGCTCTGAGTAGGTGCTAGAAAGTAATTAAAATGGTTATCTTCTTGCCCCTGGGAGGGATATAACACATGGCTGCAAAATGGGATTTCTTTTGATACAGGGCTAGGGTGGAAATAACCCATTTGGGGCACTGAAAGGTCCTGTATCCTCTATTCACACCTTGGAGTCCTTGTTACAGATGGTGCAGCACCAAGATGCAAGGGGCCATGCCTTTCAAAGAAATAATCACTTCCTTTGATCACTAGAGGGGGTCTTGGGAGATGATTGATTTCTTTAGGCAATTAGAATTTACGAAGAACGCACTGAGCGTGCCCAGGAAAGGGGATCCCTGGGACATGTAGTGCAGGGGGCTGTCCCATGTATAGGTTTTTGAATGACCAGGAAACCCTATATATTCTGGAGCACGCCATGTGGGTTTTGCTGATCAATGGGGGTTCACGCTACGTGATGGTCTGTCCATGCTTCAATCTCCAGCCCCCCGGAGTCACCGATGCTAGCTTGCTGACATGTGAGTAGGGTCTGTGTTTTGCTCTTGTTATTTTCTTGCTGTTGTGTGTAATCCTTGAATATCCATCTTTTTGTAACAAATGCACTGTGTTTTTTTTATCATAATAAATATCCCTTATTAAGTTCTGCTTCTGACTGATATTCGCTCCATGCTAACTGAAGGGACTGGATTATTGTTTTTTGTTTTAAGCTCGAGTATCTACTAAATTGTGAGTTGCGGTGGCTGGGGACAGTTGGGTAAGCGCGCAGGGATTGTTGTCCGCGCAGTCATTATTTGGGTCTAGGATAGACAGATAATGGATTGCTTAACCCTGCGTCTTTAGTTGCAGCGCGCTTAGTGTTCATGACATTTGTTGGCAGCATAACGAATAGAATATGAAAGTGGGTGTAAGTATTGTGGGAAACGTAGTCGCTACCCCTGGTCGAGAGAAGATGGGTACAGCATTGCAACCCGGGGACCACTTCATCACGCTCTGCGTGTCTGTTGTGGGCAGAGGCATTGCCAGAATGGTTGGGTCAGTGCGCGCAGAGGATTGTTGTCCGCGTAGTCATTATCCCAGTCTAGGATAGACAGATAGTGAGTTGCTAAACTCTGCGCCTTTCGCTGCGGTGCGCGTAGTTGTCGTGACAGAGCCTGCCTACACCAAGGTACCACCAGTGCGTCCCTGCAAACTGTGCTCAGACCCCCTGAACTTGGGTCCCACCATGGCTCACGCCAGGTGCCACCCCGATGGGAATGTTTTTTTACAGTGAGAACAATGAAACTGTGGAATTCTCTGCCTGTTGAGGTGGTTGGGTCAGCGTCTGTACAGATTTTTAAATAATGACTGATGACTTCCTGCAAAAACATAATATTAAGGATTATAATATTTAATATGTGGGTATAAGCGGCTTGATCCAGGGAGAAAATCTGATGCCCTCTGTGATTAAGAAGAAATGTTTTCCCAGTATGTTGCATATTTGGTGAGCGCTTCAGACTGTTTTTTTTGCCTTCTTTTGGATCAACAGCAGTAGGTGAACCCGATGGACACAGATCTTTTTTCAGCCTGCGTAGCTAAGTAACTATGTAATTCTTGTACGTGTATTTAGGTCTCCTTTTTTGGTGCATATGCATGAGCATTTACCACATGCTTTTTTACACGTACTATTATCTTTTTCCGGACCTTCACAGGCCAGTCACCAGGCCAGTCACTTTCAATTTCTTTTGCGCGTATTGTCCAGCGTTATCGGGCGAAAATTAACATGATATTCGGATCCGAACGCATTTTCTCATCCGTCAAAAAAGAACGTTAGTAAAAAAAACGCGCAAAACGAAGTGTAATACGCGCGCAGTAACGTTGCGCATGTAAATCAGTGCGCGCACTGTTTTTTTCGCGGGATTCAGCCAATCAGAATTAAGAACCTTAATTGATATTAAATCACCTTAATTGACTCACTAGCGATTTTGCGCCTGTCAAAATAAATCTGAGTATACATGCTGCAGCAATAAAAAAAATATGCACAAATTCACAATTTTTTGGTTTGGGTATGTGTAGAATGTGTAACTATACTGTGCTGTATTTTTTTTTTTTTCATGCTGGTTTATTTTGTTTCGGCCAGAACGTTCAGATTTGCAGTTAACACCAGGTTTTCAAAGACGTTAAAATTATGCGCACAAACGTTGTTCGTAGGAAGTTGCACATCTATTGAAATACCATCCACTTAACGCATTTGCGCTCACAATCTAAAGTATAGGACGCGCACAGCTCATCACGCTCGTGCAGGTCCATCCGCGTTAAACGATAACGCTCATCGCTTGCGCGAACGTTGAAATACTACGTTCTGCGCAAATGGTTTTGTCCTCACGCAAATGCGCATTTGCGTGCGCGCAAAACCGATGCGAAAGGAATGTAATAGGCCCTAGGGATGAGCTGTTCGGTTCGATCGGTTCAGAGTTCGATTCAAACTTTGGCAGTTCGAAAGTTCGCGAACTTCGAACTTTTTGGGGTGTTAGTCAAAAGTCCGAAAAAAAAATTAGATTTTTTTTTTAAAAAAAAGGCTTAAAAAAATCCTAAAAAATCTAAAAATAAAGAGACTCTTTACTGAAGAATATTATAAGCAATGGTTTATTAGATATTGAATTAAAACGGGAATATTTTTAACATTGAAGCCTATGGGATTAAACATTCCTGTTGCTAAAACATCGGCAGACGAGGCCCTCTAAATCAGGCACTGTAGAGGGCAGCCCGCTGGATCCTCCATCTCAAGGACCCCTTGACTTGAGGAGCATGCGGCCGCAAGATTACAGAGGTGTGACTGTGCGGGCTGGCCAGCCGGGTGCATGTGGCAGAGAGGTGGCACAGGGACTCCAGGGAGGGAGCCACGACAGACCCCCCCTTCTGCCCAACCAGTATCCAGGTTGCAGGGTGCATGTGGCAGAGAGGTGGCGCAGGGACTCCAGGGAGGGAGCCATGGCAGACCCCCCTTCCGCCCAACCAGGATCCAGGGAGCCCCCACTGACCACCAGGCTAAGGTAAGGCGACACATTTTTTAAAAAAAATTAAATCCGAGGACATTTTTAAATGTCCCCAGCAACATAAAATAAAGCTTTTTCTTTCTTTCTAATACTCACCTGATTCCTGGATCCACAAACTGTAGAGGTGCTGCCCAGCAGTGTGCGGAATCATATGCTGCATTAATTATACTGTAAGGCTGGGTTCACACCTGCGTTTTTTTACGTCTGCAATACGTGCGTTTTTTAAAGCGCGTATCGCGCAAACGTAAAAAACATGCGAACGCGCATTGCAGCACGTTCACGGCAATAGACTGCAGAGTGAACGCGCTGCAATATGCCCCAAAGAAGCTCCTGTACTTCTTTGGGCGTAGGATGTTTTACAGCGCGTTCCTGCAAACGGGTCCCATAGCAAATAATGGGATTTCCCTGTTTATGCGTTTTACAGCGTGCAGGAACGCGCTGTAAAACGCTTAGGTGTGAACCGGGCCTTAAGGTGCTGCCCGGCAGTGTGAGGATTCATATGCTGCATTAATTATTCTTCTTATAAATTTGGTTACTTAACCCGTTTGCATTTGGATTGTAATATTGTTGTGACATCCAGGGCCCCGGGTGGCGATCGGGGGGGCCCCGTATGCATGTGCCGCCAGCTGGCTGAATGCCAGGAGCTCCGGCGGCACCCGGCGCAGCTGTGAGTGATCAGGGGGCAGGGCGCGGTGTGATGACGCAGAGCCGCCGGGACTGGTGTGCACCAATTCTCACCATATACAGTAGCGCAGTACTATTGCCTAAATGTTGTTGAGCTGGTTTTGTTATAACAACTACTCTCACTCTGTGCCCCTGTCTGGTATATTCTGCTGCTTGTTACTGCTGGTGCGCTTCCATCCTGCCATACACTATAGCGCAGTAATATTTTGGTGCACTGCCACTGACGCCTATATTACCAGATTCATATAATTTTAATATTGGACCGCAGGGTCCAACCCTGCACTCTTTCACAATACCACAAAAGGGTTACAGTGTGAAGGCACTTGCTGCCACCAAAGGCACAATATTTGGGTGCACTGACGCCTTTACCAGATTCATGTCTTTTTAATATAGGATCACATGGTCCAACCCTGCACTCTTCCACAATACCACAAAAGGGTTACGGTGTGAAGGCACTGTTGCCGACACTAAAGGCCAAATTTTAAAGCACCTATTGTTACTCTCATCCAAAGCCTGCATAAGTTTCACCATAATTTAGCCAAAAAATCACTAAACTTGTTCTGCACGCCCTAAAATGTCTTTTCCTACAGGCTGCCGCCCCAAGCAGTTGTTTATGAATAGATTAAAGGAAAAGCATTTACCGTCATTTGAAATGTAATTTTTTTGTTTTTAAATGTTTCTATAAACCCTACAAATCCGCCACTTCACTGGCAGGTTATGGGGACCTCCTAGGCACGATATTTGAAGGAATTTTTCGTTTTTATTTTTAACCCTTATTTCATGGAAAACTCACTGTTCCTTTAAAAACTTTTTTTTAAAACTTTTTGTCCTTGTTTCCTGTCCCCCAGGGACTACCCGGACCCCCATACACCTTTAATGGCAAATATCTTGCATATATGCCCTCTTGGAGGGCACTCTAAAAATCTAACTTTTGAGTCCCATTGACTTGGATTGAGTTCGGTTCGTGTTCGAGTTCGAACTCGAACTTTTGAAATTGTTCGGGTTCGAATGCAAACCGAACACGGGGGTGTTCGGCTCATCCCTAATAGGCACCTAAGCTTTTTACTTTTTTATTAAAACTGGCAATATTTCTCATGAAAAGTCATTCTGTTTACAAGTGGTGAGATCTGAAGAGAATCTAGAGTTTTGGAAAATGAGTGACACCTGCATTCACTGTGCACAAAATTCATTATGTAATAAAGTAAAGCACTCATGCATTTATAGTGCTAACAAAAAAAAGCTTGAACTAGAATCTGAATTAACAACACTCTACGGAGGTCTTAACCCCTGGGCTCTGTAGGGGCAAATTTCAAAATTTCTGCAAATAATTGTGTCATTGGAATGTCAGTGTCTTTGTATATTTGTCTTTGTCTGTGTGCCTGTGTCAGTGTCTTTGTATCTCTACTGTATGTTAGTGGGTTAGATTTGATATCAATCAACATTGACTTTAGAATTAAGCTGTGAGTTTTCTCAAATAAATTCCAGGTAGAAAAAACCTATGTTAATTAAAATCTACAGCTTCAAACAACACCACTATCTTCTCACCATGATAAGTGTAGGAGTTTGCTACAAGGGACAGGCAAGTATTAAAGTACGGTCAAAATAAACAATCGCTGCAGCTTTGTCGTGAAAGTGAAAACTGCAAAGTGCTGAACAACCGAAAGCAATTTTCAAACTGAAATATAAAAATGATGGAGTTTTTCCTAAGACTGATCGGGCAGGTAAACATATAATAAATGTTACAGTACTTTGAAGGCTCAATCAACAATATATTATGAAAAAAATGCCTGGCCACCAGTAGTAATGGAAAACAATAATCTACTTAGCCTTGAAAAACTGATGGCAACAGAGGTGCAGGGATTTCACCCCAACTACCCCCATTACTGTTCCTAAATCGGAATCTGAAATATATTTTGCTAAAATATACTCACCAACCATAAATAACTTTTGATTAACAACATCCGTAGACCCCAGTAGCTTGACAAAATGATCCTATAACAATAATAAAAAAATAGGAGGAGCACACACAAGTAGATACTGCTAGACCAAAGATTAGCTCAAAATTGACCCATTGGACACAATTCAAGAATATAGCACCTAGGCCAATGGGATGGCTGGATACTCAGCAGACAATCGTGATACAGTGCATAGGAATGCTTATAATTCCATTCGCTGCAACTAACCAACCATCTAGCCACCAATTCAAATTAATCCAATGAGTGAGCTCCTTTTTTCAGTCAGAGGTAATTACATAATTGCCTAGTGTACTTCAGTATTAGCATGGGTGTGTTTTGGTGGGCATTGTTTGAGGGGGAGGCAACATTTCAACAATCACAACAGAACAGAATCTGTTAATTAACAACATGGAACAGAATCTGATGGATAAAATATGAAGCAAAATTTGCTGCATAAAAAAGGGAGTGTATACGTTTGCCTAATAAAATGTAGCAGAAGCTGTTGCATCTGTTGTCTAATAACTGGAGCAGAATCTGTTGCCTTAAAATGGTTCAAGGTGAGCAACAGATTCTGCTTCAATTTCAGAAGCAAGCAACAGATTTTGCTCCTTATCTAATGCAACCAACACCCTCGTCATTTTTTTTGACAACGTTTTCATTGTGCGTCAACGTTTATTGTTGGCATTGTCTATGCATAATTTTCTGACACGCAACTTTTTGACCTGGTAGTTAGAAAAACCAATCGTCTTTTTAGATATTATACCATACTGCAGGATGTTGAAAGCTGCAGTGTGTCTTTAAATGGTTTGGATTATCTCTTTCAAAACCACATATTTATATCAGTAACAAAACACTTCAGACATGGATATCTTCATCATTTCTCAATCTTTGAGGTTCTGGAAATGTTTGCTCTTTGGATGAATAGCGTATTGGTATTTTATGTAGAATCCTATCACAATGGACAACTTTGACATAACCCAACAAGAGTGGGTTCTCTGCATTACATAAGGATGTGAGATTTTGGTGTAGCATGTGCATGATTTTTATTCTTGCACATGGATACATGGCTTGCAAGTATATGGTTATTTACCAAATTTGGGACTGTGGGTAAAACTAGAACATGATAAAATTTATATTTAAATTTTTTTGTATTTAGAACTCAGGGTAACCCCCATCTAGGAGGGGCCAGCAGCCTTGGCTCTACCGATGTTTTGGAACTACTTCTCCAATGATGCTCAGCTACTCATTAGATTGGTTGAGCCTCATGGGAAATGTAGTTCTGAAACATCTGTTGTGCCAAGGTTTGCTGATGATATTGGTTCTAGGCAACCAGGTGATCAGAACATTTAGCTCTTCCTCTATTATCCACAGTTATTGTTGATTTGTTTAAAACTCAAACATGGAATAATACTATGCCAATACTAATACTATCAGGGTTATTCAGAGAAGGTGAAACTCTGGAGAACATTTGGAGAAGTGAAAATTCTAGGTCAAAATAGCCAAACCAAAAAAAATCTCCCATTTATCTCACTTTCCAAATTGGCTAGTTTGACCTAGAATATTCACTTCTCCAAAATTTCTCCAGAGTTTCACCTTTCTCTGAATAACCCTGCGTGTCTTCTTGCGATGATTTTTATATATTTTGCATATAGAATGTAAGTGTAATATGTGTAACAGTCCTATTCAGTTGCTTTTAAGAGTTGCTCATAAATGAAAACTGCAAATATGCAGTATATCAAAATGCTTATTTAGGCTAACGTCAGATGAACACAGTCTGAGCGCACTCTGCGTGCGTGCATAACGGACAAACGTACTGACGAAAGATACTGTAGACACCACACGATACGTTTTTTTTAACGGATGTAGAACAAAAACGGGAAATATGGGAATCAAAATTATTTATAATTAAAATACAGGTACAGTCAGCCAGACCAAAAAGACGTGGTGCACTCTGCGCGTCCATCTTAGCGGTTTTACATTCTTGCCTAACTTGCGTCCGTTTGCCATGTGCGTTGTGCGTGCGCAGTTCAGTGCGGACGTACTTCGTTTGTGGGTCTCTATTGATCATGATTCTATGCTACGATGGACATTAAACTGTGCGGCGACACGGTCTTGATCACTGCGTTCGTCTTATGCGGGCCTTAGCTGTTAAATTCTTCATCCGTTTAGTTTAATCCTTGTTTTGTTTAGATGCAGCAAAATAATATATAAATGTAACCCTGCTCTTGTTCTGTAATGTATTGTGGACAAATTTGTGAAATCTACATACGGAGTCATTCTCCTTTATGTGTTTGACTATATTTTCTAGTGGAGCTTTACGGCCAAATAACATACATGGCCATATGTTTTTTTTTATCATGTTTTGTTTGCAAGTAAACAAAATATAAAAACAATTAATATATTTTTATTGCAATTATTAGAATATTTGATATCGTCTCACAACATTAAGACGACTTTCTAAACCTGTCATAACATTTGCTTTGATGTTTGAAACCTCTATTTTATTAGTATGTTAATACGATTGTATATAAACAAGCTATATATGCTAAACAAATGTTTGCATTCTTATACCATTTATTAAAAATACAATACTGATTTGCAGCTTGGTATTCCAGCTGGCTTTAGACCATCATATTACCCTTTGAGTAAAAAAAGTAGCTTGATGCGTCAATTCCGTCAAAACAATTTGCTGAAAATCCTCTGGAACCTAAAAGGTTAATAGATCTTTACTACTGACCCTTGGCAGTGTTGGGCAGTGCTTCTGTAGATGCTTAAACATCTCCTATCCCTCTTCTTTGTGCCTGTCATCAATCCTAGTGAAATGACAGCAGACAGATGTTAGCCTTTACAAAGATCACATAAAATTCATGGCCAGAGGGCTGTTCACAAAGAGGCATAGTAGTCTGTACTAGACATGGGTACCTGCAGCAACCCACTCTTCACAAATGATGCTCAAATCAATTTGGCACCCATCACAGTAATATCTGTCTGGAAAAAGCCAGTTTTGGAATGAATTTTGACAACGTGTAATATACAGTCTTACAATATTTTAGTTAAATCACAGTAGAAGAAAGACATATTTTTCTGGGAAGATAACATAAAAACTTGTTTATATTTTCAACATATGTTTAACTAATATTGTTGAATATTTCATCTTGCAATAATCAATTTAAAAGTCCTGTCATTAAACTGATTTACTCAATCTAGGACTGACAGGTGGGAAATCTAAACTAAACTAAATTTAAATATATAAGTTTCTCATTTCAGGAAAGTTTCTAATATTCCATTATAGTAGTCTAGTCAGGGACACCACAAGAACAGGCAGTTGTAAATTATATATATAGCACATAGATCTTGTGACGTTCTGGGTCTCTGGCGCCCCCTCTGGCAGTAATGGACATTGCTGCTTTTGGATTATTTTTATTTCGTTCATTTCTTGGATTCCAGGCCTAATCAGTTCCTGGACTCCATTGGTTCACCCTGGACCATTTTGTATAAATGGAGACCACTCCCTTAGTAGGGTGCGGTCTCATTCATCCTGGATCAGTCATTCAGCTCATGTCTGGTTTGCCTTGCTCTAGATTTATCCTGCTCAGGTTTGTCTGTCTGTCTGTCAAACTGCTCAGTCTGTCTGTTTAGTTCTGCTTCCCATGTTTAGTTGCCTATTTGTTTATATTTGGTTTTCTTTATATTTCTTGCCTTGAGGGTATAGGTTCTGTTTATTGTATTGTGTTCTGGATCCCTGTTTTGAGTTTGTTTATCCTTGTTCTTTTATGGTCCATACAATAAATATATGTTTTCTAGTCCTGGATGTCTGCCTAATTTTCACTGCTCATTAGGCTCACACCCCTCTGTCAGGTCAGGTCCCCGACCCCCACCGTGACAGATCTTGAGGAAAGTCCACAAAGGATTGAAACATCGATGATCCATCGTAGATATAATAACATATTCAAATATACAAGACTCCTGGAGTGTTCACCTTCCTAGTGACCTATATATAAAGTTTATTATTGCAGAAGCCATTTGCACATCACAGCAATTCAAAGAACTGCATCACAGAGCTCCTGTACTACATTCCCCAAATATAGCAAGGTACTCTGGGTAACACATGCAAATGACATCTGTCTCATTTTTTTGCATCCTGGGTCTGCTTTCACACAGAACCCTTCAATCAATGCCACGCCATACTAGATGGCTTTTTATTAGCAGAGATCAGGTTTATGCAACTGGTCAAAGCCACTTCTGGACAGCGCTGTTTCGGGTTTATTGGACCCTCATCAGCAGAAGCTTTTTATCAATTTTTTTGCCCTCCACCACAACCCAAATAAGTAATATACAGTGGCAAGAAAAAGTATGTGAACCCTTTGGGATTACGTGGAGTTTTGCATGAATTGGTCATAAAATGTGCTCTGATCTTCATCTAAATCACAACAATTTGAAAAACACAGTCTGCTTAAAATAATACAACACAAACATATGTTTTCATGTTTTTATTGAACAGAACATGTAAACATTCACAGTGCAGGGTGGAAAAAGTATGTGAACATTTGGACTTAATAACTGGTTGACCCTCCTTTGGCAGCAATAACCTCAACCAAACGTTTCCTGTAGTTGCAGATCAGACCTGCACAACGATCTGGAGTAATTTTGGACCACTCCTCTTCACAAAACTGTTTCAGTGTTGCAATATTCTTGGGATTTCTGGTGTGAATCGCTCTCTTAAGGTCATGCCACAGCATTTCAATCGGGTTGAGGTCAGGACTCTGACTGGGCCACTCCAGAAGGCGTATTTTGTTTTGTTGAAGCCATTCTTTTGTTGAATTACTTGTCAGTGTCCTGTTGCATCACCCATCCTCTGCGGAGATTCAGTTGGCGGACAGATGGTCTTACATTTTCCTGCAAAATGTCTTGATAAACTCTGGAATTCATTTTTTCATTTCCATTTTTCCATTTCCATCAATGACAACAATCTGTCCAGGCCCTGAGGCAGCAAAGCAGCCCCAAACCATGATGCTCCTTCTTCCATGTTTTACAGTGGGGATGAGATTGTGATGTTGATGTGCTGTGCCTTTTCTTCTCCACACATAGTGTTGTGTGTTTTTTACAACAACTCAATTTTGGTTTCATCTGTCCACAGAATATTTTGCCAGTAGTGATGTGGAACATCCAGGTGCTCTTTTGCAAACTTCAAACGTGCTGCAATATTCTTTTTGGACAGCAATGGCTTCCTCCGTGTTGTCCTCCCATGTACTCCATTCTTGTTTAATGTTTTCCTTATTGTAGATGTGTCAACAAAAATGTTATCATGTGCCAGAGATTTCTGTAAGTCTTTAGCTGACACTCTAGGATTCTTCTTTACCTCATTAAGCATTCTGCGCTGTGCTCTTGCAGTCATCTTTACAGGACGACCACGCCTAGGGAGAGTAGCAATAGTGCTGAACTTTCTCTATTTGTAGACAGTCTGTCTTACCGTGGACACATGAACATCAAGGCTTTTGGAGATACTTTTGTAATCCTTTCCAGCTTCATGCATGTCAACAATTCTTGATCGTAGGTCTTCTGAGAGCTCTTTTCTGCGAGGCATGGTTCACATCAGGCAGTGCTTCTTGAAACCAGTAAACTCAAAACTGGTGTGTGTTTTTATAGGGCAGGACAGCTTTCAGCAACACATCCAATAATATCACACTGATTGGACTCAAGGTTGGCTCACTCCTGGCTCCAATTAGCTCTTGGAGAAGTCATTAGGCTAGGGGTTCACATACTTTCTCCACCCTGCACTGTGAATGTTTACTTGTTATGTTCAATAAACACATGAAAACATGTTTGTGTTGTATTATTTTAAGCAGACTGTGTTTTTCAAATTGTTGTCACTTAGATGAAGATCAGAGCACATTTTATGACCAATTCATGCAAAACTCCACGTAATCCCAAAGGGTTCACATACTTTTTCTTGCCTCTGTATATGAATATATGTATAGCTTTAAGACTTGAGGAAGAGAGGTTACAATCTCGAAAGCTTGCCTTTTTAATGTAAATTTAGTTCAATGAAAAAAGTATCACTACTAGTGATTTTACAATTTCAAAAGTTCGAGCTCGAACTCGAACACGAACCAAACTCAATGCAAGTCAATGGGACTCAAAAGATCGATTTTTAGAGTGCCCTCCAAGAGGGCATATATGCAAGTGTAGCGCTGTGTTTAAAACCTTACTGTGGCAGTACCCATTTTTGGCCACTGGAGGGAGACAAGCGCGATAAGAGACACTCAACATTGGGACTACATTTCCCGGCATGCTCAGGGAACGGACACAGGAAGTGGGTGGGACACGCCGAGGTAGATCCTGAGCCTCGTGGAGATAGCTGGCAGAGCGCGCCAGGGAGTGCATGAGACAGGACACAGTACTGCAGAGCGGAACATCGACTAGGCCGGAGTGCAGGTGCGGCCTACCGGGATTCCAGATTGGGTTATCCAGCCTCACAAGAAGGAGACCCAGTGATCCACAGGCATTACCCAAGCTGCTGTCAAGGAAGCGGAGGACCCCCGAGTTAGGAGTACCGCAGGTCCATTGGATGGGAGAGCAGGCGGTAGCAGGACAAGTCACTGTCGGAGCAAAGAAAGCCAGACAACGGATCCAGTAGCCAGCATCCCAGCAAGGCATCGAGCGGAGGGACGTCCTGGGTCAGGGGAACCTTGGTGATCGAGCAGAGGGGTGAGAGGCCTCCAAGGCCGGTTTATAAAGTAAAGAAAGCACGTTGCTGTTTGTTTCTAAAACCCACAAGGCCCCAACTTGACTAGTCGAAGACATCGCTTAAGAGATTCACTGGCCAGTTGAATAGTACCCGGGTACCATAACACACATAATACACTTACAGTCCGGGACTTAACCTGTGCGGGACTCACTCCCTAATATCCCAAAAAGGGGTAAAGATTTGCATATTGTTTTGTTTTCCGCTGCGCATTTCTCGAATTACGAAATATTGTATTCTTTTTCCGCTACGCGTTTCTCGAAATTACGAAGCATTGTATTTTTCTGTTCGGCTGCGCATTTTCCCGAAATACGAAGCCTCGTAATTCTTTTTTTTTTCCGCTGCGCGTTTTACCGCAATACGAAATACTGTAAATATATCTACGAACACCGTGTCTCATTATATGCCTTTTACTCTAGTAAACTATATAATTTATAAAATCCACAACGGTGCTGGAGTATATTTATTCCCTAGTGCGGGGAGACTGACCCGTGGTTCATTTTCAGTGGCTCCTCCGGGAGTGAGCGCTATACAAGATATTTGCCATAAAAGGTGTATAGGGGTCCAGGTAGTGCCCTGGGGGACAGGAAAAAAGGACAAAAAGTAAAAAAAAAGTTTTTAAAGGAACAGTGAGTTTTCCATGAAATAAAGGTTAAGAATAAAAACGAAAAATTCCTTCAAATATCATGCCTAGGAGGTCCCCATAAGCTGCCCGTGAAGTGGCGGATTTGTAGGATGTATAGAAACATTTAAAAACAAAAAAATTACATTTCAAATTATGGCAAATGCTTTTCCTTTAATCTATTCATAAACAACGGCTTGGGACGGCAGTCTGTATGAAAAGAGGAGACATTTTAGGACAAGCAGAACAAGTTTAGTGATTTTTTGGCTAAATTATGGTGCAACTTATGCAGGCTTTGGATGAAAGAAACAATAGGTGCTTTAAAATTGGGCCTTTAGTGTCGGCAACAGTGCTGTCACACCGTAACCCCTCTGTGGTATTGTGGAAGAGTGCAGGGTTGGACCCTGCGGTCCAATATTAAAATGATATGAATCTGGTATAGGCGTCAGTAGCAGTGCACCCAAATATTAGGCATTTGGTGCCAGCTAGTGCCTTCACAACGTAACCCCTCTGAGGTATTGTGGAAGAGTGCAGGGGTGGAGGTTTTGGTAATACAGAAGAGATCCCCGATCTATTCAGTTACGTCAGCATCAAGGGATTGATAGCTGCTGATCCAGGACTGATTCATTTTTATAAATGTCAGCCGGTCTACAGAGTCGGTGGACAGACGCACTCTTTTGTCTGTGACAAAACCTCCAGCGGCACTGAACGTCCTTTCGGAAAGCACGCTGGATGAAGGGCAACCTAGTAGCTGCATAGCATATTGGCTAAATTCTGGTCAGTGATCTAATCTCAAAACCCAGTAAGCCAGTGGATAATCTGCTGTAAAGGTACCCAGGTCTGCCATTGCCCCTAGGGAGTCCAGCACCATACGGTGAAGACCCTGGCAATGGGTGCCTACATTTGACGTCCCTGGGCGTCGTGGACTAAAAAAATTTAAAAAGGCATCAGTCAAGCAGCCCCGGCCTTCACCGCTCTTCCTCTGATCATCCGCAGCCTCAGAAGCACCTGTATCATCACTTGGTAACCTACCAGTGCCTGGAAAGCTGTTACACAAGTGTCGCTTTAGAGCGTCCTCAAGTTGTTTCATCCTGTGCTCTCTCTGTGCAGGCAGGATGAGCTCTGCGACTTTACCCTTGCATTGTGGATCAAGAAGGCTTGCCAACCAGTAATGATACCTCTCCTTGATAGCACGAATCCTGGGGTCCTTTAGCAGGCTTTGCAGGATAAGGGAGTCCATGCAGCAAAGGTTGGAGGTGGCATTAGCTTCCAAGTCTTCCTGGTCAATGAGGATGACCCTATCGTGTACTTCCTCCTCCCAGCCACGTACTAGTCCTTGGGTTTCTGGGCACACAAAACCCTCCCTTGAGGAATCCCCACCTTCAATGCCCTCACTACTTAAATATTCCTCCTCCTCCTCATCCTCCTCCTGTCTGATCTGAGGACCCGCAGGAATGCTGTCTGCATAAAGACTGGGGCCTTGAGAGCTATGGAAGGCCTCCTCTTCCTCCCGCTGCTCTGCCTCTAGTGCCACATCTATAATTCCCCGCAGAGTGTGCTCCAGCAGGAACACTAAAGGAATTGTGTCACTGATGCATGCACTGTCCCTGCTCACCATCCTCGTTGCCTCCTCAAATGGTGACAGTACAGTGCATGCATCCTTGATCATCAGCCACTGCGAGGGGGGGAAACCAAGTTGACCTGAACCTGTCCTTGTGCCATACTCACAGTTAATCATTGATGGCCCTCTGGCAATGCTGCAGCGTCTGCACAAGCAGCAATGTCGAGTTCTACCTGGTGGGCATGTCACAGATCAGACGGTTTGTGGGAAGGGTGGAATTCTTTTTGAATTTCTGCCAGGGGAAAACACTTGCTAGGAATGACCGTCAGAAGTGGCTGCAGACTTTTCTGGCCTGGTTGAGAAGCTGTGCCAGTCCTGGGTACCTGGTTATTAAACGCTGTACCACCAGATTTAGGATGTGTGCTAGGCATGGTACATGCATCAACTTACCCTGGCGTAGGGCGGAGTGAAGGTTGCTGCCATCATCACAGACGACCATTCCCAGCTGAAGCTGGCATGGTGTTAACATCTCTGCACCTGCCCCTGCAGAGCTGACAGAATTTCTGGCCCGGTGTGGCTCCTGTCCCCTAAACAAACCAGCTCAAGCACAGTATGGCATCTTTTTGCTTGAGCCATTGTGTAGCCCCTGCCATGCGTCGGTTTAGAAACATAGAAAAAAAAAATGTCGGAAGATAAGAACCTTTCGGCCCATCTAGTCTGCCCAATTACATGGATACTTTACCTGGATTTATCTTTTGTTTAGGATAGCCTTATGCCTATCCCATGCCTGCTTAAATTCAATTACTGTTTTGGCCTCTACCACTTCTACTGGAAGACTGTTCCATGTATCCACCACCCTCTCAGTAAAATAATGCTTCCTGATGTTACTTTTAAACCTTTGCCCCGCTAATCTAAGACTATTTTGTTTCCTTTTAAATATACTCCCTTCCTCTACCTGCCACTTCACCAGAGAAGGAGGGGGAAGAGGTGGTGGAGCAGACGGACCTCATAGAAGCAGCTTTCTGGAGCCCTGTCCTGGATCCATCCCAGCTGCAATCCGAGTTAACCAGTGTGCCATGAAGGAAATGTAACGGCCCTGTCCATGCTTGCTGGACCACGTGTCTAAAGTCATGTGCACCTTGCTGCTGACTGCCTTTCCCAATGACTCCATAACATTGTCTTCCACGTGCTGGTTAGTGCTGGAATGGCCTTCCGTGAAAAGAAATGGCGTTTTGGAACCTGCCACTGTGGTACAGTACATTCAGCAAATTCACAGAAGGGAGCGGAGTCCACCAGCTGAAAAGACAGCAGCTGCAATGCGAATAATTTTGCTAAGCTGGCATTTAGACGCTGTGCTTGGGGATGGTTGGGACTATATTTTTTCTTACGCTGCAGCAGCTGGGGCAATGTAATGTGACTGTGTAAATCTTCAGCTGATGGGATTCTGTCACATTCTGAGGAAGGATCTGGTACACCCATTACTGTAGCATCATCCCTGTCAGTGGAGGTTTTAGGCAAAGACATGGCAGGACATATAGTGGGGGTAGAGACAGGAGGAGGAGGAGGACCTATGCAAAGTGTTGTGCCAACGGGATGTGTGGCAGGTGGTCATATGTCACCTCAAGCACGTGGTAACCAAGCGTGGGATATCTTTCCCACACTTGATCCTCATCTGACATAGATTACAAATAGCAACGGTGCGGTCTGCTACATATTTCCTAAAGAACTCCCAGACAGCAGACTTCCTGTACATGTGCTTTGAGACAACAGCGCTCTGCACCTAAACAGCTGTGACTTCTGATGCCTTGGACTGGCTATGGTTGGTCATAGAGGACGTTCTGCCTCATTTTTGTTGTGCCTCCTCCTCCTCCTTTGACTCCTCTGTTCGATCAGGCAGGCAGGTGGATCAGTGACCTCATCATCGTCATCACTCCCTATCTCCTAGTCACTGGAGCCAACTTGGCAGTATGCTACAGCTGCTGGGGCAACATGAGTGCCAGTTATTTGTGTGTCACTGGCACCCTCTTCCTCTAGGTTGATTATAATCCCTTCCTCAACCTCAGAGTTTGAATCAGACCACTGTAATTGCTGCGCATCCTCAAGCAGCATGTCATTGTAGTCAAACAATTCAGCTGACTCCTCCGTGTGTGATAGTGAGGCTACGGCAGGAGTAGCTGTGGACATGGAGGCTGAATTAGATTTTTTGGCAGCTGAGGTGGACTGTAAACCACTACAAGCATGGCTGGCAGAGGATGAGGAGGATGAGAATGGCCTGATTAGTCAATCCACCAAATCCTCTGTATTTTGCTGCTGCTTAAGACGGCCAGCACCAGTTAGAAAGGACAAGCGTGCCCTTGCAGAGGATGCACCACGTCCACGACGACCAGAGGCACAGCTTCCCGACACAGAGGCTGATTGCCCTCTTATCCTTGTCTGGAAGCGTCTGCCTGTCCTTTTTGTTCTTTCAGACATGGTGAGTGATATATAGATTAAAGATATACAGAACTTTGATTCAACTGTGTTATCTAGATTAAAGATTTCCAGAACTCTGACCAGTAAAGACCAGACTCTGACCTTTCCAGTGACACCTCAATTAACCTTGTGTGGTGTACAATTCAGATATGCAGGTTCCAAAGTCCCCCCGTCTCTCCTCACCGCAGTGCCACAGTCTAGGTTGTCGATGAACCAATGACCCTGGCCGAAACCTGGAGACATAGTGCTCTACCACCATTGCAAGTTGTGGCTGGAAAGATTGCAGATGCTTGCCTTATGGATGAACTCACATCCAATGTGAGTGACACTATGCGTAACTTTCATAAGACATGGGCACTTTTGTACAAATACACTGCGGGTCTCTGATGCCCCTTTTCACCTTTCCAGTCCAGCCCCACCCACATGTCTTCTACGCCTGATACCAGTTCTCAACTGTGAATCCCGACATGATGATTTTGTTTTATTTTTATTTCTCAATTTTTGTTTACTTTTTTATTTCCACAGGTTTTACGGTGTTATGTTTTTCGAAAATATTAAAATGTTATGGTGATGTATAATGCAACATGTTGTCTGCAGCTGCATACAATGCATGTGATTTAACTTGTATTCCCTGTAGTGCAGCATCACGTTAAACAAAGCATTAAAACAAAAAGAATCACAAGGGGGTTAAAGGGAAACTTGAGTGGGATTAAAGAGAGTTATGGTAGGTTAAAAAGAGGCATGATGGGGTTAAATTATTTTTGCCAAAGGCCTCACATTTAGTAAGCCCTGACCCCAGCCTCCCAATCCACTCTCCATGTGTGCTGTCAATAATTGTTAGTATAATATACATTATGAGAATAATATTAACAGTTAGCACTTTTCAATAAGGATTAGGGCAATAAACTAAAAGTTATGACCAAATTGGAAGCCAGAGGTGAGAGGTGTAGACAGCCCAGCTCACAGGAGCTTACAATTTATAAAGGTTAGTGTAGAAAAGAACAAGAACCAGTTTACTTTTTTGAGAAAGTATTTTTACCAGGAAGGATACATTGAGATTTCTCTTGTTTTCAAGTATGCCCTGGGTGGCGAGTATGTACCGTTAGGTGTCTTTCCCAAGGATACTTACTGGAGAGGTGCTCTTGTCAGGACCTGAACCTGTGTCTCCCAGTCTCCATGGTTATAGAGCAGTAATGTTACCTCTACTCCACCCAGCCGGTACTACTCCACCCAGCCGGTACTACTCCACCCAGCCAGTACTGCACTGGGTGACACCGTACCTAGAGGCACCACTGCATGAGTAGGATGACACGAAGCCAATGTCCACATTCTAAATTGAAAGCAGCCAGTATTTTGGGGTAATATGCGATCGGGTTAATAAACTTATTAATGTGCTTTTCTTTTGTTTCCTATATCTAGAATGTAACCTGCTGTTCTAAAACTATCACTATAGAATGTGCAGGTGCAACATGAACAGCTTTTTTATTAGTGAACCATTTCTGAACCTTCTTCATTCAATTTATCACTCTTCTCAGAATAATTGTACTGTCTCCAAGCATTAAGAAACTTTGAAGATACAATTTGCTAATAAAAATCGTTAGATGGTTAAGTATTATTTTATGTAAACTTTAAAAAAAATGACATACTAAATGTTCTTTTAGTGCTTGGCCTGTGGCTATCTCCTCAACTGTCTTACATCCTTCAGATGAACTTGGTGTAATCTTCATTGACCTAGCAAGCTGTTTTTCTCTGACGACAAGCAAGGATCACGTCTCATAATGACTGCAGCAAGATTGTCTTGTTAGGCAAAGGGCTAAGGTGGGATTTTTTTTAATGACAGTAAAATCATTGAATAAAACTGACTACTTTGTTTTACCATCCTAGCTTTGCCTTACTTAGTTACAAAACCAGTCCATCAAGCAAACCGATACCGGTTCATTTTCAATATTCTGTGCAGCCCCACAATCCAAACTTGTAGGTGATTTTGAGGGCATTATGTTAACATTATAATTGGTCATTTGAATTCAAGTGACTATGGTTTAATTGCCTGCAGGTTACTGAAGTTTCTGTATAGGTAAATGTTCTTTGACATCTTCCTTGCTTTCATATTCCTCCCCAGTTTAAAAAAAGGATAGAAAATGAAATTTTAAAATATGCCAGGAAGGAATCACAGCCATACCATTTATTTAACCGTATATAACTAATAAAAACGTTTAGAAATATATCATTAGCACTACATGAAAATGTAAAGTTTTATGTATATAGTAATATTTACATAGCTATATTTGTTTTGTTTGTTATTTATTGTTATTATCATTATTGATTATAATTTCTAAAAAAAGTTAATATAGAAAAATTTTAAAAAAACTATTTAGTTTTTAAAAAGTAGCACATAGTTATGTTTTTAATAACATGCAGAAAGGATGATTAGTGAAATACCTAAATCTGTATTAATTTAGAGCATTGCTTTTATTTGCAATTAATTGCCATCAATTCTGCAAAAAATTGTTTATAACCAAACGATGACAAAAAATAATATTTCAAAGTACAGAAGCCAATTCTTCAGCAAAGCTGCAATATAAGGACTCCCATCAAGTGACCATCGTCTTTGGCGATGGAGGCTAAAACAAGTATCCGGATTAAGTTAAATTGCAGGTGTCAACCACTTTGGCTGAGTTTGTGGACTTTTGGAAGGAAGTGTTCCTTTATCAATTAACAAGCATCAGTAATTCAGGGTGTAATGTCTTTGTAAAAACTGCTGTGAGTGTAGGCAGGGTTGTGTTTACTCCTTAAATGCCCATAGGTGCATAAATCTGGAATGCTCCCCTTTTCCCTTCTCATTGCTCCTGTGTGTCATTGCGTCTCTGACCGTCACACACTCTTTTGTTTTCACACCTTACTGTCTTCTGGTGTCCCCTTATGTCCATATTCCCCTTGTGTCCGTTTCCTAGCCCCTGCTCTTATAAATTCTTGTGCGCCTCCCCTTAACATGTCTCTTTGCCAAACTCAGCCCTCTAGTACAGTGGCGTAACTAGAAACCTGAGGGCCCCGGTGCGAGAATCCATGAAGGGCCCCGCCCCCACCCCCAAAAAATCCATATTTTTTTTTAAAAAAAATCCTGAACTATAAAAAGATAGTACGCCATTTATATTAATTAGTTCAGCTTACTTTAATTAGGTCATTATATAGGTCACCACCATAGTGAAAGCCCCCCTGGTAATCCTGACAATCCTGACACACTGCACATTACAGAGCTCCACAGCAATAAAACTCCTTGTAATGTGCAGTGTGTATGAGCGTATCACAGAGCGCCACAGGAATAATCCTCAAACTATTGTGCAGTGTGTATGAGCGTATCAGAGCTCCACAGCAATAAATCTCACAGTAATGTGTGGTGTGTATGAGCGTATCACAGAATCCAGAGCAATAAACCTCACAGAAATTTTCAGTGTGTATGAGTGTATCACTGAGTTCCACATCAATAAAACTCACAATGATGTGCGGTGTGTATGAGTGTATCACAGAGCTCCACAGCAATAAAACTCACAGGAAGCACTGGGGTGTATGAGCAGGTACAGAATCCACAGCAGAGCCCTGAGCCAGGCTTATCAGAGAGCCCAGCTTGTATGCCTGCATGGGTATGGCACACTGGCCGAGCCTGGCATGCCCAACCTTACCCATGCCCCAGGAGCAAGAGTGATAAAACATGGGGCATTTAAGGCTGTAGCTTAAATGCCCCCATATAGCTGCTATGGAATTGGAGAAACAGTGGTCCAAATGCCCATCAATGCATACAGACATACAGGGTTATTCAAAGAGAATCGAAAAGTCACCGCACGCTCGGTGACTTTTCGTTCTCTTCAATTCGGTGATCCCATTTTGGCGACCCTGCATGTATTCAGCAAGCACCACAGAGCCGTCGTGGTGCAGGGAAAAGCCGCCGCAAACCCAACGAACACTCACCGCAAAACCCGGCAAACGCACACCGAAACCTGCAAAAACATCTGTATTAACCCCGCCGAACACGCCAGAGAACCCCGAGCAGCCGCCAATCACAGCTCAGAGCAGCTGCCGGAAAAAGCCGACACCGCAGACGAATGGAGTGAAAAAAAAAACAGTACGCTTGAATGTTTGAAAAGTGAAACACTGTTTGCAAATAAACTACTGAGCAAAAATATCTGAAATTTACATATAAGATCCAATGAATGATAATAAAAACGGCTGTTACAGAAAAAAAGAACTAGAGTATTTAAAACAAATAACTTTAAAAGAAGTTTTCGCAAAAAAATCCCGAGAAATGCTTAAAGATCCTAAAAAAATCTATAAATAAAGAGACTTTATACTGCAGAATATTATAATTAATGGTTTATTAGATATTGAATTAAAACGGGAATATTTTTAACATTGAAGTCTATGGAATTCGCCTGAATAAATCTGCCACATGAAACCACCAAACAGCAGGGCAATTCGGCAACTTTTCACTGCTGGTTTCTGTTCTCTGAATAGACAAAGCATTGCTTCACTAGGTTGGTTTCACTGCCCTCGAACAGACACCGAACAGGCACCGTATACGCAGGCAATTCGCCGAATTGCCAGGAAAGCAGAGGCATAGCTAGAAACCTCAGGGCCCACGTGCAGGAACCATGACACCCCCCCCACCCTAGGCAACAACATATTTTTCCCCCCTCCCGTTAACATGCATTGCTTCCCTCCTGGTCTACAATAATGACTCAAGACAGTATCTCATTTTTTCCAGGTTCACTATGACCTCTTCAGTCCATCCAGTTTTTAATTTAATGTGCACTGTGTGAATCTCACAGAGCTCCACAGCAATAAACCTCACAGTAATGTGAGCTGTGTATGAACGTATCACAGAGCTCCACAGAAAAAAACCTCAAAGTAATGTGCAGTGTGTATGAGTGTATCATACAGCTCCGCAGCAATAAAACAGTAATGTGCAGTGTGTATCAGTGCAAATCACAAAGGTTTACAGCAACAAAACTCACAGTAATATGTGGTGTGTATGAGTGTATCACAGAGCTCTAACGTATAACACACAAATAAGTATTAAGTCGCCTACTGATGACCGGTTCGGACGCAGGGAGACAAAAAATACTCAAAAAATACACAAACACATAACTGTGGAATAATATATATAATTATTATTTATAGGCCACAGTTAAAACTCCACACAATAACCCACCACCATGACATAACCATTCCCATAACAAAATTAAAACAATAACCCAGTGCTGAAAGAGGACTCCCCACAACCACCACACGCCTCCAAACCAACCAACCACCAAAAAACTTCCCAACTCCCAACCATCTGACCAAAGTTATCCTAACTAAAAAGGAACCCCTAGCCAGCACTGCCTACAAGCCCCCGCCATGAGCTCCTCACATAACCCTCTTATGGGAGAGCTCCCCCACCAAGAAAAAACAGGGCTTGTTCAATCCCTTCCTTGAGTCCCAGGATTAACAGATCCTTACCCACATCCGTCAGGTGAATGTCATCCGACATAAAATAACACCCCACCTCCTCCTCTTCAAAAGGTAGATGTCGCACCACCACACCCTCCATCCTCCTCACAAACCTTCGCATGCAGCGATTCAGCTTGATCCGGCAAAGCCGCACTGCCTCCTCATTCTCCACCTGCTCCCACACCATCCTTGGCATCACCTCGGACCACACCACCACTGTCCATGGCGACCACACCCTCAATTGCCGCAGATCTTCCTGCATCTGCTCCAGCAGCATACAAAGAGGGACCACACCCAAATCGTTCCCTCCCATGTGAACCACCAGCACATGGGGAACTTCACCGTGCCTAAGGGCACCCAAAACCGTCGGCTTAAACTCCTCCCATAGGAGTTCACGGATTCCGATCCACCGTACCCGTGTTGCCGACCCAAGCAGACCCATCTGTACTCCAGAGGATTGCACCAACGCCCTTCTTCTCGCCCAAAAAATCAGCGAGTCTCCAATGATCCACACCACTCTTGGAGGATCTGCAAAAACAAAAACAAATTACCAACATCTCCACCACACAAAATACTTTAAAAAGAAAAAACTCCCCACCAAACCACCACACAAACACATCCCACCAAAGAAACTATTACCATACCTGTAAAGAAAAACCATAACATAAACAAACACCATACTCCTTGCCTCCAAATACTCCAAACCTCCACACTCCTCCCCAAACAACCAACAAATTTACAAAGATAAAATAGAATAAATATATATATTCCGCATAAAAGGTATAATTCATATTCCATGTATAAGTTTGATATTTTTTATATTTCAAATTTTTTTTATAAGTTGAAAAAACATGACATAACAGATCATACAGCAAACTGTTCTCCACATTACCTCCCAGCCTTAACAAGTGTTTACAAAATTCATGACACCAAACCAGGACGAATGTAAGACTTAAAAGCCCTTGAGTTCCATCATCCCAATTCTTGAATTTCCGTTGCCGACAAACCCAACCTTGAGGCTTCCGTTGCTGCCCCAATACGAAAAGAGTGAGAACCAAATTCCTTCGGATTTCTCCCTAAACTCAACAAATCCTTCTTAAAAATGGAAACAAACTGATACCTTGATAAAGCTGACCCGTCCGCGTGACATAAAAAGGCCACACCAGACTCCACTCGTACCTCCAAATTTTTTTTTAACGTTCTCCACTGGACAAATCACACAGTTATCCACACTGAATAAACCAACTCTACGCCCCCTACCCAACTGATGCGTCTTGGAATAAGCAACCCAAATAACCAGATCATTAACTCCCAACCAAACCGCATCAGCTCCCAAACCACTACCTCCTCTCCTAGAAATACACACCAGCTCACCCACTCGAAATGCCCCAAAAAACCCTAAACAAAAGGCCGCCCTCATAAGCAGAACCTCATAAGGTGAAGAACAAAAGCTCCCCACAAAATACCATAGACCCTCCAATAATTGTCTTGAAACTGGACGCCGAGCGTCCACCCTGCATCTCCCCTTAACATAACCCCGAACTGCACATCTTATCACAAAATCCTTAGTGACATCTCTTTTCCCCGATACCTGAAAAAGGAAAGCCAAGGCAGCTAAAGACTGCCGAACCACTCCAAGAGATGCCCTTGACTCAAATAACTGAGTGAGGTATGCCCTGAGCAGACTTTCCTCATCCAAACCGCCCACTGAAACGTACCTGAACCGCTCAGCCAAAGCGTCCCAATCCCTCCATACTTGCAAATAGGCCTTCCAAGAGGACTCAGACAAAGAACCTCTCACCCATCTTCCAAAAATTCCGAGCCTAGCTGCCAAAGGCCCTCCGGACAAGGGGTGCCCACCTCCTCTGCCAATGGAGCCAGGGAACGAAACTTCTCCCACTGAAAACGAGACAAAGCATCCGCCACTGAGTTAAGGTGACCCGGAACATGCCTTGCCCTGCATAAAACATTATATTTAAAGGGATACTCCAGGCAATATGACCACCTCAGCTTTTTAAGGTGGTCATATTGCCTGAAGTATCCCATTTTTTTCCCCAGCCTTCTACCTTTTCCCGATCGGCTGATATTGCTGAGAGAAGCGGTGGACTTTACTCCGCCCTCCCAGCTGTCAATCAGCCGATCGGGTTTCAAGGTCCCCGCGTTTTGGAACTCTCGGCAAAGCTGGGATGTCATCGCGCTAGAAGCGCAATGACGTCCCACCACTCCGGCAGAGTCGCGGGAACGCGCAGGAGAAGGAGCTGGAGCTGCAGCTGTCTCCTCCTCCTTCTTCTCCGCCTAAGTTTTTAGACGAGCAGGCGGGGTGAACTTCAGCTCACCTCGCTGCTCGTGAACGTGCGCTGCTCCGCGCATGCGCGGTTGAATGAGCTGATAGGCTGGCTTACGTGATAGGCGCGCATGCGCGCTTTGCACATAAACCTTAAGCCAAGTTCCAACTTTAACACGACGGGAGCGGAAGAGGAAGGAGGTGAGTAAAAAAAAAAAAAACCTCGTTGGAAAAGTGTAATTTTTAGGGTAAGTATAACATTAAAAAAAATATATATATGTACTTAATGACTAGTTAGGGCAATAGGTTTAATATAAAGTAAAAAAAAGGGTGGTGATTTTCTGCTTGGAGTGTTCCTTTAAGACACATCAACGCAAATCTTTTCAGCAATCTGATGACTGGCAATGATGAAGCAGACAAAGAATTAACCGCCGACACCACCGCCATGTTGTCAGAACGGAACAGAATCCTTCTCCCCTCTAGAGCACCTCCCCACAGCTCCAAGGCCACCACTAATGGAAACAACTCTAAAAAAGCCAAATTCCGCACCAAGGAAGATGCCAACCAACTATCAGGCCAACAAGAAGCACACCAACGTCCACGAAAATATACCCCAAAACCAACACCTCCCGAGGGCCGCGTCCGTAAAAATTCTAGCTCCTTCGCCAAAACCTCTTTCGAAGGGAATAAGGCCACCCCATTAAACACCACCAAAAATGATTTCCACACTTCCAAATCTTCCTTCATGGTACCGGATATCCTAACAAAGTGATGACCTTCCCGAATACCCCGTGTCGCCAAAGCCAATCCACATAAAAAGACTCTTCCCACCGGAATGACCCTGCACGCAAAATTCAAACGACCAGTCAGTGATTGCAGCTCTCTCAACTGTAATTTCCTAACCGATAGGGCCCCTTCAACCTGCCTCAAAGCTTCCACCACTTTTTTAACAGGTAAAGGACACTCACCCTTTACTGAATCAATCTAAATTTCCAAGAAAGTGATAACCGACGCCGGACCTTCCGTTTTATCAGAAGCCAAAGGAGCACCAAATCGGTGTGCCACCCACTGAAAAGACCGGAGAATGTGCAGACACTCTCCTGTCCCTACCCTTCCCACACACAAAAATCATCCAGATAATGAGCCAGGTTATCCGACCCTGCAACTTCACGGCCCACCCATTCCAAAAAGGTACTGAAACACTCAAAAGGAACAGGAAATGGAACAACCCATAGGCAAACATAAATCCACATAAAATTCGCCTTCAAACAAAAATCCCAGAAGATGATGACACGAAGGATGAATTGGTAATAGCCAAAAAGCCGACTCAATATCCACCTTAGCCATTAAAGCCCCCGGTCCTGCGTCACGTACCAAACTGACCGCGGAATCAAATGACACGTATGACCCCGAGGCCAACTCCTCACAAATATCATCATTCACCGATCCCCCCTGTGGAAAGGATAAATGATGAATCAAACGAAACACTCCTGCCTTCCGCTTCGGCACAACCCCCAAAGGGGATATCCTCAAATCCCGCACCGGAGGAGACGAGAATGGACCTGTCATCCTACCAGCCCCAATCTTCTGAAACACCTTCTCCCGAACTACCTCCGGATACACTCTAGCCGACTTCGAATCTCTTAACTTGCCACCCCCTGGCCTTACCAAAAAAGGAATCCGAAAACCAACACCAAGACCGTCTCGTAAAAACTCTGCATCTCTATGTCTTCCGTAAAGCCTTAGCCACGGTAACATCGCGCCGAGTTTCACTGAGGAAGCTCCCCTCTCCAGACCCTCCAAAAGGCAGACCTCCTTGTCTTGCCCTCTTAAAATATCTGGACAATGAATGCAATCCTCCACAATTTGAACATTCGTGCTTGTACCTGCACCCCGCACCAAACTTGCACTGACCCTCATTAAACTGCCAGCACGATCCCTTTTTAACACCTGCCAGTGGGGAACTGACCCCTCTCCCACCAGCTCCCCCTGGAAAGGGCAACGCCTTTTGCACCCCCATCAAACACAACCACAGCGTAATGTCCAATTGATCCCACCCATGCCTGGGTGAGCCGCCAAACGTTGCCTAAACTGCTCATCATATTTCCACCACGCCCAACCACCCTACGTTCGATATGCCTCCCAAATCCCATCCACATAACAAAAAAGACCCGAACAATGCTGTGGGCTCTTTTCCCCAACCACACTTGCCAAAATACAGAAAGCCCGGAGCCAATTCCTGAATGACTTAGGAATCCTCCGAAACCTCTTTTTCTTTTCCTCCTCTTCCTTTAAACCGTCCTTAGACAAATCATATTTTACCCCAGCCACCTCATCCAACGGAAACAGGGAAAAAAGTTCCACATACTCCCCCCGCAATATGCCTTCTTTAACCTCCTGCTTCAAATGAAACCCCAAAGACCCAGAAAATGACACGTAAGCATTCCTCCTTGCCACATCCGCCACCCCTGTGGACTCACCGAGTGTACCCACAACGCCACTCGACCCATTTGAAGCCATAACATCACCGCCATGAGCTCCACCAGCTCTCACAACTGGCCCAACTGCACCCTTCCATGCCTGAGCCAAGTCCACACCCTGGTTCACACCCCTTGGTGAAACCAACCAAGCCTCAAAGGCCCCCAGTAAAAAAGACATGAAAGAACTCACATCACCACCAATTCCGTTACCTATCGCCACACGAGGTCCACCCGAACTTCCTGGAACCTCCGGTGCCACCATCTCCAAACCTCCTGCACCAACTCCATCAGCCTGGAAACCCCCAACCGGCTGTGGACTCCTCTCCCGAACCATTGGAACTGTGGATGAAAAAAACATTAGGGCGATGAGCCCCAGAACCCGAAGTACCAAAATCCTCAATTCGCTCCCTCACACCAACATCCGGAGCCCCATCGTCTCCACCAACTGAACACCAATTTAGTTCGAGTGACCTCATCCCGCACACCAACACCCTGTGCCACACCACCATCCACCTCCCTATCCACCAACTGTCTTACCACCGAAACATCAGTCCCTGAGACAGCCCTTGCTCCTCCCCTGGGAGACCACGACCTCTCCTACTCCCCGAGGAACTCCTCGACCTCCGCACTCCTTCTCTCCTGGTAGAGCTCACCACACCATCCCTCCGACTGGAAGGATCCTTAGCCCCCAATACTGGCCTCAAGCTCCTACCTTCCACACGTCTGGAAGAGCACGCGCCAGCCTCATTTCCAACTGCGTCACCACCAGCCAACATCCGTTGAACCAACTGTCCACGACCTCTCACAGCCTCCAACCTCAACCTCTCGGCCGCCGATACACCACTGGATTCACCTCCCAGACTGAACCGCTCCGGAGGCCTCGAAATCCTGGCAGGCCGAGAACCCCCTTCCGCTTCTGCCGCCAACACCTCCGACAGACTTCTTCTGGCCCACTCCACACCACGATGCCGAGCCACCTCCCGCACTTCCTCCAATAGCGACTCCAGGTCACCGCCTTCTGCCATTCACCCAAAAAAAAATTAAGGCAAAAAAGCCGAAAAAACACCGCTTCTCTGACGCAGCACTGATTTTAACCACTATACCTCAGGAGAAAAAGGCGCGCAGAGCCTCTCCTCACGTGCCTTAAGTACCCTCCTGGCGACTCCTCCCACACCACTCCCGCTCAATCTCCTCACGCGCTGCAAAACCCTTCCAAAAAAATCCTCCCTGCATCCTAGCATCAGAGGCAACTTAAGGGCCCTACGCCTTAGGTGCTTCAGGCCTTATAAGATAAATGTAAAAAATAATTACATATATATATTATAGGCAAGCCCCCAGGCAGGTGAATGTGGGCGCCCCAGACTCAAGTGACCGGGTGTAAGGAGCTGGTTTCGGGGTGGTAGAATTGAGCCCAATGTGCAATGATATTTGCTGAGAATCATATATGTGTAAACAAAAGAGGGTTTATTAGGAAGTCAAGAATAGAACAAAAAGGCAATAGATAACTATAAAACGGATTGATAATACTGAGGGGAAGGGAGCACACTGAATAAACAATAAACAGTAAGTAACTTCAACTGAAGGCAAGATTAGAGAACAATACTAAACTATACTACACTAAACTACGACAAAGAGAGAAGAGAATATATATATATATATATATATATATATATAGCGTCTTTGCAGGAAGAGGATACTTGGAAGGCAATGGTCTCTTTAGCAGGCAGAGGTCTTGAAGCAGAGGGTCTCAGGGGCAAGGGATCTTTAAAGCAGAGGATCTCATAGTAGAGAGTCTTTACCAGGTAGAGGATCTCAGGAATAGATGGTCTGTAGCATGTGGAGGGTCTCAGGAGCGGAGGTTCTGTAGCAGGTAGAGGGTCTCAGGAGCGGGGGTTCTGTAGCAGGTAGAGGGTCTCAGGAGCGGAGGTTCTGTAGCAGGTAGAGGGTCTCAGGAGCAGAGGTTCTGTAGCAGGTAGAGGGTATCAGGAACAGATGGTCTGTAGCAGGTAGAGGGTCTCAGGAGCAGAGGTTCTGTAGCAGGTAGAGGGTCTCAGGAGCGGAGTTTCTGTAGTAGGTAGAGGGTCTCAGGAACAGATGGTCTGTAGCACGTAGAGGGTCTCAGGGGCAGAGGTTCTGTAGCAGGTAGAGGGTCTCAGGAGCAGAGGTTCTGTAGCAGGTAGAGGGTCTCAGGATCAGATGTTCTGTAGCAGGTAGAGGGTCTCAGGGGCAGAGGTTCTGTAGCAGGTAGAGGGTCTCAGGAGCGGAGGTTCTGTAGCAGGTAGAGGGTATCAGGAACAGATGGTCTGTAGCAGGTAGAGGGTCTCAGGAGCAGAGTTTCTGTAGCAGGTAGAGGGTCTCAGGAGCAGAGGTTCTGTAGCAGGTAGAGGGTCTCAGGAGCGGGGGTTCTGTAGCAGGTAGAGGGTCTCAGGAGCGGAGGTTCTGTAGCAGGTAGAGGGTCTCAGGAGCGGAGGTTCTGTAGCAGGTAGAGGGTCTCAGGAGCGGAGGTTCTGTAGCAGGTAGAGGGTTTCAGGACCGGAGGTTCTGTAGCAGGTAGAAGGTCTCAGGACCGGAGGTTCTGTAGCAGGTAGAAGGTCTCAGGACCGGAGGTTCTGTAGCAGGTAGAAGGTCTCAGGACCGGAGGTTCTGTAGCAGGTAGAGGGTCTCAGGAGCGGAGGTCCTGTAGCAGGTAGAGGGTCTCAGGAGCAGAGGTTCTGTAGCAGGTAGAGGGTCTCAGGAGCAGAGGTTCTGTAGCAGGTAGAGGGTCTCAGGAACAGATGTTCTGTAGCAGGTAGAGGATCTCAGGGGCAGAGGTTCTGTAGAAGGTAGAGGGTCTCAGGAGCGGAGGTTCTGTAGCAGGTAGAGGGTCTCAGGAGCGGAGGTTCTGTAGCAGGTAGAGGGTCTCAGGAGCAGAGGTTCTGTAGCAGGTAGAGGGTCTCAGGAAATGATGGACTCTGGCAGGATACAACAGGAATAAGGAAATTAGGGGCAGCTTGCTACTAGTGAGGGCTTCACTATAGCAATGCAGAAGCATTGTGCCTTGGGAGTGGTTCCTTTTTATAGAGGAGGAATCAGGATGTATTAGCCAGCACCTGGTTGCTGGATCTGCCTGGGTTAGTAGGAGGATTACCAGTCCCATTACAGGGAACCAGCTTGCTTTGAGGTTTCCTCCGGCGCTGGCGTCTATTTTTCCTGGCACCCTCTGCACCCCTGGTAGTTACGCCCCTGCAGGAAAGGTAACCATATGCTGAATTTCACTGTTCGGTTACCTTTCGGCCACAATTCGGATCTCTTTGAATAACACTGTTATACTTTCTGCGGGCCTATTCTGGGGCATGGGTTTGGAGCTGCTGCTCCAACAGCCCCTATGTTAATCCGGCCCTGAGAACAGGGCCCTCAGGGTATAGGTTGCAAGCCAAGATCAAGTAACTAACAACCTATAGTTGCTGTTTCTGCCGGTGTAACCCTAGAGATGTTGGAGGAGAACAGAAAGGATCAGCAAATCATCAAATGCATACAGGATGATCTGCATCTCTCAGGTTAAACTGTATTGTCTATATATTCAACATTAGGCTCTTTCTGCTCATGTAAAATTAGGTTTAAAGCAAATTCCTAATGTATTTATATTCAGAATGTATTTAAATACATACTGAGATTAACTTTATTAAAATCAGAATAAACGGTATATTTGCACTGTGCATGTATTAGTTTGGGTCAGCAATTTTAATAAAATTTTGGCAAGAGAACAAACAAATATTTGTGTGTCCAGATTTAGCCATAATACCTTTAAATAATTGTTCAAGTAATTAAATAACTACGAAGATACAGCAACTGATTGGATGACAGCAATGAGATATGGGGTTGTATAATCCCACAAGAGAGCTACGCATAACAAGCTCCAGGCACTGGGGGATATTGTGAGTAATAGCACAGAGCAAAAACGTAAAGATAATGCTGCCCAAATTAGATCCAGCAATGTAGAAACAGTAGCATACATTCCTTCAGGAACATTTACAAAATGGGACAGCTAATGCTTTTTGTGTGTCCATGGATACATGGATGTCTACTACAAACATATTTGTACACAGCCCGGGTTTTAGGGTGTACACACTTGACACATTTATTACTTACAATACAAACTGCTAATAATAACAAACTGTTAATTTACATGTTCTACATCATGAATCAAATATGAAAAACCCAAAAGGTGGTGACGGGACTTCTTCTTCTTCTTATTATTATTATTTATTTATTTTATTTAAAATCATGCCAGCAAATTCCACAGCACACGGCTTAACCCTTTTCTCAAATGAACATTTTGGGCTGATGAACATGTATAACAATGCAATAACCAAACATGATGTAATCCTTTCTTTTAGCCATATAATACATAGCACTTGTACATGTATAGGAAAACAAGATATTGTCCTCACGCTTGTAGTGGGAGTTCTTCACTCTTCAGTCCTCAAAATATCCTAAAAAAGGCAATAAGAAACACACATTGCGCAGTATGTATGTACTGTCTTTCTGGATATTTACATTGAGTGGTAGAAAGAAACTCATTCATAAAAGAGCCTTAGTAAAACCAGCTCTGGGCTGTAAATACAATCATATATTGGGTTGATGAACCTCACCTCCTCCAGGCCTTTACTTCCAGCAGGATTAGGCAGGATCCATCCAAACTGCAAACCTGGCTCTTGCCGTATCACCGCAATCAGGACACCAGAGTAAAGGAACAAGCAGCCACACCAATCCTGGAACCATGTTCCTTTACTCTGGTGTCCAGATTGCGGTGATACTGCAGGAGCCAGGTTTGCAGTTTGGATGGATCCTGCCTAATCCTGCGGGAAGTGATTCCAGGCATTGTTTTTTGCAAACAGTGGTTAAATTTTTCAAGCGTACTGTTTTTTTTCTTTACCTGGTTCGTCAGCTTGTTGGCTATTTCCAGCCGTTGCTCTACGCTGTGATCGGCAGCTCGTCGGCTTTTTCTGGCATGTTCGGCTTGGTTTTTATCGTCGTTTCTGCGGGTTTTCGGTGAGTGTTTGTTGAGTGTTCGCCAGGTTTGCGGCGGGTTTTCCCTGCACTACGAGGACCCTGCAGTGCCTGCTGAATACACCGCAGGGTGGGGAACTTTGATTCCCCGAAGTGCAGTGAACGAGAGGGCACCGAAATGTTGGCGACATTTCGGTGCTCTCTGAATAACCCTGTACTTTTATGTACTTTTAACTACTTTATTTTGCAGCCAGGTCACATTTACCTCCTTTGTTTGTTCAAACATTTGGGCAACATCATTGTTCTTATCGCTTGGTAGGATGAAGTCTTAGAAACAAAAGATACGGGCTAAATAGTTTTGAAATTTTGACCTGAGTTTAGAAATATCCAATTTTTTATATGTTTTTGCTTTTTAATCCCTTCACTGCTGAGCCATTTCACCTCTGTGTGCTGAGCTCATTTTGACCGTCCATGTTATGCTCATCATGTTTAAACGCGATTTGAAATCCTATTATACATGGACATGTTTTCTATCATTGGAAAGGCTATGCTCTGGACTTTCCAATGATAACAATGATGACCCTCTAGCTCCCACTGATTGGGAGAAAAGGATCCCAAAGGATCCCCCTAGCTCCACTTGGCACCTACTGTGTTAACTGCGAAACTGAAATAACCGCGCATATGGTGACAACGTCAGTGGGTGGGGGTGGCCCCAGAGGTTTGGCTGACATCCAAGATATCAGCAACCTCTGGGAGAGGACCTGGCGCCGATTGGTGCTGAATCTTGATCTGGCATCTAAGGGGTTAAAGAGAGGAACCACTGGAAAGGGCATGCTGTGCCCTTTACAGCAGAGACGCTATTTTTTTTCTAGCTTCAGCATTTCGGGAGGGAGGGGGTCCAAAGGACCCTCTCTTTCAAGCTCTGCCTCGGCAGTCACAGGGGGCGCCTGAAACTGACGTCATTGCAACCGGTGATGACATCAGTGTGATGGCCAGGGCCAGGGGTCAAGTCCTGGGAAAAAAAGTGAGGGAACTCACCCACGAATTCCACAACCCCTATTACCTGAAGAAAAAATATATATATCATGAGTATAGCAGTGCGTGGTGATACCATTTTTATTGGGTTAACTTTACATTTAAAAGACAAGCTTTCAAGTGTGTAAACTGGAAACTATACTGATCAGTGAAAGGTATCACTCCGTACAGGTATACTCGTGATTTTGGCAACTGGACTAACGCGTTTTATATATAATATATATATATCACATACATATATATATATATCCAGGCACAGACCCCCCAGAATTAGTTACACAGGCACTGGAACCCCAGAATAATATGCACAGCACTGGACCCCCAGAATAATATACACAGCACTGAGCCCCCAGAATAATATACACAGCACTGAGCCCCCAGAATAATATACACGGCACTGGACCTCCAGAATAATATACACAGCACTGAGCCCCCAGAATAATATGCACAGCACTGAGCCCCAAGAATAATATGCACAGCACTGAGCCCCAGAATAATATACACAGCACTGAGCCCCAAGAATAATATACACAGCACTGAGCCCCCAGTATAATATACACAGCACTGAACCCCAAGAATAATATGCACAGCACTGGTTATATGGATATATTTCCCCAGTTCACATGGATATAATTGCCCCAGTTCACATGGATATAATTGCCCCCAGCTCATATGGGTATATATTGCCCCAGCTCTCATGGATATTGCCCCAGCTCTCATGGATATGCCCCAGCTCTCATGGATAATGCCCCAGCTCTCATGGATAATGCCTCAGCTCTCATGGATATGCCCCCCAGCTCTCATGGATAATGCCCCAGGTCTCATGGATAATGCCCCCCAGCTCTCATGGATAATGCCCCAGGTCTCATGGATATGCCCCAGCTCTCATGGATAATGCCCCAGCTCTCATGGATAATGCCCCAAGGTCTCATGGATAATGCCCCAGGGTCTCATGGATAATGCCCCCAGCTCTCATGGATAATGCCCCCAGGTCTCATGGAAATGCCCCAGGGTCTCATGGATAATGCCCCCAGGTCTCATGGATAATGCCCCAGGTCTCATGGATAATGCCCCCGGTCTCATGGATATTCCCCAGGGTCTCATGGATAATGGCCCCAGGTCTCATGGATAATGCCCCCAGGTCTCATGGATAATGCCCCCCAGGTCTCATGGATAATGCCCCCGGTCTCATGAATATGCCCCAGGGTCTCATGGATATGCCCCCAGGGTCTCATGGATAATGCCCCCAGGTCTCATGGATAATGCCCCCAGGTCTCATGGATATTGCCCCCAGGGTCTCATGGATAATGCCCCCAGGTCTCATGGATATTGCCCCCAGGGTCTCATGGATATTGCCCCCAGGGTCTCATGGATATTGCCCCCAGGGTCTCCTGGATAATGCCCCAGGGTTTCATGGATAATGCCCCTCAGGTCTCATGGATAGTGCCCCCCAGGTCTCATGGATAATGCCCCAGGGTCTCATGGATAGTGCCCCAGGGTCTCATAGATAATGCCCCAGGTCTCATAGATATTATTGCCCCCAGCAGCCAGCTCACCTCTCTGTGCACCCGAAACGCTGGAGCAGGCCGCCGCCGCTGCACATTGCCGGCGGCCGCGTGCTTCCTGCTAGAACGGCCGCTAACAGGAAGTGCAGCCGCTCACCTGGGATCGATGAAACAGCCAGGCGAGCAGCTGCACTTCCTGTCAGCGGCCGTTCTAGCAGGAAGCACGCGGCAATGTGCGGCGGCAGCCTGCTCAATCGCTTCGGGCTCGGGCCACAGCGGGTACGCTGCGTTCCCACAGCGTTCCCACTGTGGGAGAAGTGCGGGAACGCCGTTCCTGCGCGTTCCCGCTCGACTCGAACTTGGCCAGGGCCAATAAAGCTATTGGACTGGCTTCCAGGAAGTCAGGATGACATGGGACCCCGACCAGAGAGGTGACTATAGGGAGGGAGGGGGGTTTGAGGACCATGACGTACATGGTACATCCTTGGTCCTTAACATGAGTTTTTTCCAGGATGTACCATGCATGTCATTGGTCCTCAAGAGGTTAAAAATTAAATTTAGTTCTCAAAATATGGCCATAAATTTCTTAAGCATGTTACAAGGATTCACAAGAATAGGACTTGTCAGCGATGGGATTCATTGGCATTGTAACAGGTTTACGCAATTTATGGCCATATTTTGTGAATTAAATTCCCATAATTTTTAACAGAGCTTAGGGTTAAAATCTTTATAAAAATTCTTTAATAGGTTTAAAAGTGTTGAAATTGTGAAAGGGTTACTAGTTGTTAGATTTGTTAAATCTTGAAATTTATGAGCTTCTGTTACAGTCTTTGAATTAAAGGTGCATCTGTCCATTATGGTTAGTAAAGGGTGAGTGCTGCCCTCCTGGTGTAATATATATATATATAATTATAGAGCCCATTTATGCATTTTGCATTCTATGCTTTTTAATTTAAATATGGCAATCTGATTTCCGATGCATTTATTGTGAAGTTTCATTTATGAAAATCTATTTTACTCCTTTTTTTTAAGCCATTTCTTGCATTTTCAATAATATTCTACCTTCTTTAACATACAGCTACTGCCTTGACCTAGATTTATATGGAAATAGGGATGCTGATGTCTGTAGTCTTTGGACAAGACATGGACAGTTTGTGATTGCATGGTTTAAGTGCCTATAAAATATGACCCTTGTTTCTAAAAGGAAATCGCTGACAAATCAGTTTTTTCATACTTTAGGCAGATTTTGAATAAATGCACCTAAGATTATAATGTTTTCTCTTGAGACAAAGGCATCTGTATTCTGAGAACTTTTATTACTATTCAAGGGATAATAAATTGTCTTCACAGGAAGCTCTCCTGTAAATAGAGAAATAATTTACTTTTTGTTGCTTATGTTAACAAGAAAATTCTTGATGTCCATTTACGACCAAAAAGGTATATACATAAAGAAAAAATAAATAAATATATATATATATATATCTATGTGTGAGTATGTTTTCTGATCCACTTATGACCATATCTTAATTCTGGGACGACCAATGTACATAAGATATTCTGCATAACATCTCTTATAGCCAGCAAATAAATATTAAAATAATGTATCTATTTTGTTGTCAAATCCACAGAGAATACATTAATGCCTAGTGCTTCAAAATACAGATATATTAATCAACTGTATGTCAAAAATAGTTTTTTTAAGTCTTGAAAGTGAATTATGTTTTACAAACATATTTACATAAAAAAATTATTACAGTAACACCTAGATACATAGAAATACTAATTCTTTGCCTTCCCAAAAAATTGTCACTCCCTACTGTACAAGCCAGTTATGATGTGGAGTCGCTTCAGTCGGTCAGGTCTAGGTTCAGCTATGTTATGTGCCCAAAAAATTTGGTCAGCTGACTCCCTGAATATACTGAATGAGCAGGTTTTCCCATCCATGGGTTTGTTCTTTCCTGATGGCACAGGCATATCCCAAGATGGCAACACCAGGGTTCATCGAGCTTAAATTGTGCAAGAGTGGTTCAGGGAGCACGAGACATCATTTTCACATGGATTGGCCACCACACAGTCCCGACCTTAGCCACCATTGAGAATCTTTGGGATTTCCTGGAGAAGACTTTTCGCAGCGCTGCGACTCTCCCATCATCAATACATGTTGGTGACAAATTAACTCTGGATGGAAATAAATGTTGTAAAATTGCATAAGCTTATTGAAATGATGCCACAGTGAATGCGTGCCGTAGTCAAATCAAAAGACGGCCCAACCAAATATTAGAGTGCGTAACTTTTTTTCGGCCAGGCGGTGCATATTTACACAGTTTCTGAATACTGCATACTGTGTTGTAAAAACAGGGGTCAGCAACCTTGGCCTCCAAACTTTTGTGAAACTAGATTTCCCATAATGATCAGAGACTCTTTGAGCACACTGGGCATCACGGGATATGTCAAGATTGCTGACCACTGTGAAGAAATGCTCATTAAGGTGTTTTGCTAATTTTTTTAAAAATCCTTCAATATCACTCTGTTCCTGTGCCATCACTGATAGATTGGAAAGGTATTGGTGACAGGAAGGGGCCATGTCTCACTTGCTCAAGTTTCTCCTGTCATTTCTAGAATGGGAATAAGTACAAAATGATACGGAAGGAACTATAAACAGTTTTGAGATCAAGTCAAAGGCCCCTGTTCGAGTACAGACGTATGGTTTGAGTGTTAGTTTTTTGGAAATACCTCTAATGAAATACTGTTCTCAGAATACAATTTTAAGAGTGCACACATGAAAATGCTGGGGTAATGACAGGTGTTGAACAGAGTATAGCTGTATTTTGCTGTTCCCATTTTGAAGTCAAAATGCTCCCTTTACATAACTACGCTCTATACACTATATGGACAAAAGTATTGGAACACACCTTTTAATTGCCGGCTGGGTAGAGTAGAGGTAACATCACTGCTCTGTAACTGTGGAGAGAGACTGTGGAGACACAGGTTCAATCCCGGCAAGACACCTTGGGCAAGACACCTAACGGTACACACTCGCCACCCAGGACATACTTGAAAACAAGAGAAATCTCAATGTGTCCTTCCTGGTAAAATCTTTTCTCAAAAAAAGGATTTTTTTTTGGAGAAAGTATTATTGATTTAAGGTGTTTCAATCAGACCCATTGCCACAGGTGTGTAAAATTGCGCATGCAGCCATGCAGTCTGCATTTATAAACATTTGTGAAAAACATGGGTTGTTCTGAAGAGCTCCTTTTCTATTTCAGCATGAATGAGCCACAGTGCACAAAGCAAGGTCCATAAAGACATGGTTGGATGAGATTGTTATGGAAGAACTTGACTGGCCGCACAGATCCCTGACCTCAACCCCATCCAACAGGTTTGGGATCAATTGGAACAGTAATTGTGAGCCAGACCTTCTCAACCAACATCAGTGCCTGACCTCACAAATGCTCTATTGGATAAATGGGTAAAAACTACCACAGAAACACTCTCAAATCTTGTGGAAAGTCTTCCCGGAAGAGTTGACGTTGTTATAGCTGGAAAGGGGCACCAACTCCATAGTAATGCAATGTCATAACAGCCCTGGTTACTGCAATGGTCATGTGTCCCAATACGTTTGTCCATATAGTGTGTTTTTCACACATTGTTGTCACCATCATCAATGATGGGGTTTTTTTTGCACTTCTGTTATATATTTTAACCCCTTTGCTGCTGAGCAATTTCACCCCTGTGTGCTGAGCTTGACCATTTTCTGCTCATCACGTATAAACACGATTTGAAGTCATGTTTTATTATAGGACTCATATTCTATATCTTTGCTTTCAACAGACTTGGCAGATTCAAAATATATAATTTCTATGTGTATACTTCATGTCCCGTCAGAATGCTGTAACAATTTATTTTTTAAATTTAAATTTCCATTCAGATTTGAATCATTTACACCGTTTAAAATTTCTTTTTTTTCATATTTTATCATCCAAACCTTTGTGGTTATATCAATACCAAAAGAGTGAAAGTGTATAACCCTAGGATTAGACAACTGCAGTTCACAGCACTCTCCACCCCAACGTGCTACTGTAACAAATATAGAAAAAGGAGAGAACATGCAGTAAAATACAACCTTTAGATGGTCAATGTCTCTGGATGGAAAGCCAGAACTTCATGAAAATACACAGTGACTAGAATTAAGAGCATACAGATCATAGCATAATACTGTATAGTATTTAATTAAAAATGAAACCAACAAAGAAGCTACTCACAAAATTAGTGGCACACAATAGATAAAAGTGTGCATAATAGCATGTTAAAACAATTCCTCTGAATAGTCACCGCAACCGGGAAGCGTTGTCTTCAGGATATAGAATTCAACAGGGGAACCTGGCCAAGGTAAGCTCTGTGTTTGAATCCAGCTGTCAGGTGGAACCTTCAGCGAGCCAGTAGGTCAGACGACCGAGAATTTTGGACCCATCCAGCGTAGACAGAAGACGACCCGGCAGGCGGACGAAGGATAAGTTCAGACAAGTCAGCTCAACGCGTTTCGTCCCTTAGACTTAATCATGAACTTTGTGGTTATATATTCTATCGGGCACTCTTGTTAAAAAAAAAAATAGAAATGGGAACCCGTTACTGCATTTTTCTGAGAAAATACACAATTTTAACTAAAAGGGAAAAAAAGGGTTTTGCTTGCATTTTGGAGAATTGTGTATTATGAATAATATGACTATGTATAAAGCACCGAACTTGCTCCCAGCATGGGAAATGAGAAGTTGAGTAATGGCTGTGGTATCGTTCATTTTATACGTGACAAATGGACAATGCCATTGCTTTGGAACAAAAAAAAAAAAAATGACAAAAAACTTTTTTGTTTTTGCGGTTTTTGTTTTACATTTTACATGGTAATTTTTGGTATCATTAGAAAGGCCAGACTTGGACCTGTCCAGTGACACCTAACTTGTCTTTGAAGGGTGTAAATAATAGTGACCTGCGACTAGCTTCTCCCCGCATCACCTCTTCCCATGATAGACTGCAGGATTTCTCACGCGCAGCCCCCACTCTCTGGAACGCTCTCCCTCGTTCTGTCAGACTTTCCCCTAACTTCTCTTTCTTCAAACGCTCCCTTAAAACGTTCCTATTTAGGGAAGCCTACCACCCAACTCACTGACGCAACCATCAATCACTCTCACCTTACAGTCCTCTCCTCCTGTTTCCAACCCCAACCCTCCTAGATTGTGAGTTCCTACGGGAATAGGGCCCTCATCTCCTCCTGTACTGTTTGTCAAATGTTGTTCAATGTATTGTAACCCTGTCTATACTGTGCTTATTGTACAACGCTGCGGAATATGCTGGCGCTTTATAAATAAAGAATAATAATAATAATAATAAATACAGGAGTCCAAAGGACCCAAACTCTCCACGCAGAGGTGCAGAGGCTTGTGTAGTAGATGAACCAATGCGTAATAACGCTGTGCTCCATCACCTCCACATTTGGTCCCTCCATGAGAAATGAGAAGGTGAGTTAGAGCAGTGGCATTGTTTGTTTTATAAGTAAAATCACCTAATGTCACTGCCTTAGAAATTAGAAAAAAAAAGCAAATTACATTTTTTATTATTTTTACACATTTTGTGGTCATATTTGGTATCGTTGGAAAGGCCAGACTCTGACTTTTCCAATTACATCTTACTTGCGTAAAAACCAGAGATGCAGGGTTCCAAAGTACCCCCAGTGGTCATCAATGCAGTGCAGCGGTTTAGGTTTTTGATGAAACAATATGTAATAATGCATTGTGCCATTGCCTCCACACTTGCTGGCTTTGTGGGAAATGAGAAGGTGAATTAGTGCAGCATCATTGTTCACTTTAAAATTGAAATGTTAAAAATAGTGCTGCATTATAACAAAACAAGAAAAAAGTAAAGACTTATTTATTTATTTTTAAAATGATCTGGCCTTTCCAATGATACCTCACTTGACCGTCTAGCTGCTATGATTCAGGAGATACCGGGGTCCAAAAGACTCTTCCATAGGGAATTCCCTACCGTTTCTGATATCATTGTGCGCAGTGGGGTGGGGAAAGTCCCATAGGCATGGTCTGACTTTCAGGGAGTCAGACCACAGTGGGATACCCTTAGATTAGTAAAGATTTCCCCTGAGACTGTAGATAAGTAAATGCATGTGGGGTACGTCTGCTGCACATTGCAGTGAAACCCTAGGATGTCCCTAACATGTCATCCACGGTCAAGGTGTTAAAGAAAGCTTGTTAATTTGAACATGGATAAAATATACAATCAATAAGATTATGGTTGAGGAATATTGAGCATAATCAAAACATGCCGTTTAGCAAATGACTAGGCAAGTGGCAAAATATAGATTAAAAATCCATATGATTATATCACATGGCATATACCAAAATAATTTTCCAGACAGGTGGACAGCTATAGGTATGAATGCATTTTTTTTTCAAAAAAAATTTACTACACATTTATGCATTTGTATTTTACTGATATTTTAATATGATTTCCATGCTATTAGTGCTATTTAGCTGCAGCTAATTTCCTAAAAGTCTAGGGAAAAAAAACAGATCTGTGTTTTTACATTCATTCCATGGGCATTTTTTTTGTGAAGCAGATGGTCGATTATAGGTACAAAACAATGACATTGCTTCTACTACAAACATTTTTTTCCAGTAGTCAAACAAATGAGAATCTGTGCTGCCATGCTGCTGAGGGCCATCTTGACTGTCTAATTACAAAGAACACTGCCTTGATAGTTACAATAACAGCTTTAACAATGACACTTGTCTTTGAACAATGAATTTAAAGGCAACAGAATGTTCAAAAATACTGGGTTCCAAATTGGAATCGGATCTAGACGGAAAATAAAATGTGTTTTAAATGCATTCATGGATTTTGCTTAGAGTTTTTTGAAACAGTATTAATGTGAGCAGGGCCCTCACCACCTCGTGTCTCTGGAATAGTTGTACCACACTTTCACTTAGTTGTACCACAAATAAATAATCCGAACCCAAAGCAAACAAAGCATGATAGAGCATACTAGTACAGTGTTTTGAGAGCTCATCCTGTTAGCTTGCAATTTAAAATAGAATAAGACAAATGTAAAACTTAAGTTCCATGTTAGTAAAAAAAACATTAAAATGCCAAATATCTGGGAAATATTCTAAAAAGGAAATATTTTTTATTAGAGAGGTCGATATCTCTAGATGGTAAACAAAAGAGTGGTACAGAGCACCCGTGACAAGTGATCAGCAAGAACTTACACCTAAGCATTGGCAGCACATTTCATTAGGGTGTGCACCCATGGAATATTTATTAATTACACATTTATGCACAAATCATTTAGCACAGAACAGTTATTTTTAGTTGGGAATAACCAATGTTTATGCAATGATACAGTAAATTTTTATACTATTTATCATGAACCAGATAAGGAACATCCAAAAAATCCAAAACATCAATGTAGGGGGTCAAAGATGAAACTGTCACCCAATATTAGGGTGTGCCTGGGCACACTAGGCACACCCTGTGCGCACGCCTATGCACCTAAGCTATTCCTTGGGTTTTGATTGTACACTAGAACATTAGCAGGGTTATTCAGAGAGCGTGAAAAGCAGGAGAATGACTGGAGAATGGAAAATTCTAGGTCAAAATAGCCAATTTGGAAAGTGAGATGAAAGGGAGAATTTTTCTGTAAATCTGTAATCAGAGATACAATCAGTTATTATGCTAATCGTTGTGAACCAGATAATGGACATAAAAAAATGTCAAAGTAGGAGGTGACAGAAGACCTCTTTACCCAACATTAGGGCTTGCCTCAGCACCCTGGCACAACCCCTGCACACACCCATGCTTAGGTGTAATTTCTTGTGGTGCATGAGAACACTTGTCAGGGATGTGTTGTCCCACTGTTTTGTTTTTCACTTTTTCTTTATACAATGTTAATCAAAGGGATATACTGGCGTGATGTCTAGCGACTTTTCATCTCTATCTATAGGTGTTCACCATTTGATAATATAGATGTTACTTTTAGCACTTCCTATGTGTGTTGTCCATGGGGTCGCGACAGGTCGGACATGACTTCGCAAATAACAACAACAACAACATCTGTATAACTATCCCTAGATTACTAAAATGTATGTAAAAACACCACTGTCGAAGGTCCGGATAAAATGTTTTTTTGCAAGTGTCTAAACTGTTGGAAGACTGAAGGGTGAACTTAGGGATATCACCGCGTAGTAATCAAGCAAATGGAATCGAAAATCAAGCCACAGAATATTCAAAGATCAGGGCAGTCATCCATAGCCATATAGATAACTTACCCCCTTCGCTATCAAGTGATTTCAGGAATCAGGATGGTGACATCTCTTTCAGAAACATTTACTGCGAAGGCTTCACATTTAGTTTAAATTAATTTACATCCTGAAATTGCAGAAAATGCAATGATGGTATGTATAAGTGCAGCTAGAGAGGAATGGACTTAAGTTACAGTTAGTATAACATCATTAACAAATAATAGAATTTTGCACTCCTGAATCCTGATTTCTCACTTTTAATCCCTTAATGTCACCAGTGCATTTTATTTTGGCTGCTAGAGGTTTGACATTGATCTACATTGGTCATTTTTCAACCTACATTACTATGTATCTATGTAACAATGTAAATATACAAATAAAAAGGAGTATTTAAAGATATTGGCCCATATTACATTTCTAAAGCTAAAACGGGGACATAAGGTGGAAAACCTATGCCTGCAGATTTCCTCCTTAGTACCCCAGTTTTAGCACCATATTACCGCGTGGGTGCTGATTCAGCAGCCTGCCACTTAATGTAGCACTAACCCTCTGGATACTTGCGGCAGCGTTATCGTGCCGCCACAAGTATCCCTTCCTGGAGTCCATTGTAATCCTAACGCTAATTACTGTTTGCACTCCCCATGCTAAATATAGAGAGTGCAAAGGACATTATGCCCGCGGAAGCGAGCGCAATACCCAATGCACTAACGGGTTTTTTTAAACCGCTAGCGTTCGAAATGTAATATGGGGTCAAGCGCTAAAGCCACTTAAGCTAGCATTAACGCTCACATATCCGAGCACTAACGCTAGTGTTAAGTTTGTAACAGAGCCCATTAAATATTATTCTATAATATTACTATTAGATAATAAAGGTATTAAATATGAACATGTTTGAAACAACATTGGTCTGTATCACTCAATAGAATTGGAACATGTAGTATCATGGGACTAGGTCCATCATGCTAGGTGTTAAGTATAGATAACAAATATGGACACCTAAACTTCAGACAAAGTGACAAAGAAGTTAATCCTGGAATGAAGAGGTAAGGTAGTTTGATAAAGAGAAGGAATGTCACTTTTTATAATGTCAATATTTTCTAGGGATGTGCGTTTCGGGTTTCGGAATTTCGGAATTTTCACAAAATTTCCCGATTCGTGTTTTCGGATGCGGCCGAATTTCCGAAAATTTTTAGATCCGAAAATGGCAGATCCGAAAAGTTTTCCAAGCCGAAAACGAAATATTTTCGGAATTTTCGAATGGACTTGAAATGTGTCAAATCGAAATTTATTGCTTTGAAACGAGGAGAACAGACGTTCCGAAAAAACGAAAATTTCCGAAATTATGAAAAGTCGATACAAAAAACGAGCAAAGTGACACGAAAATACGAAAAACGGTCGATATTCCGACAACATGTACAATTCCGAAAAACGAAAATTTCCGAAATTACGAAAAGTCGATACAAAAAACGAGCAAAGTGACACGAAAATACGAAAAATGGTCGATATTCCGAAAAAAAATGTACACGAAAAACGAGTGGAGCCGAACCGAATCGAAACAGAAATCGGTCGAAACTAGCCGAATCGAAAAGTTTAAAAATCCGAAAAATCGAACCGAATCGAACCGAAAAAAAAATCGGTGCACAAGCCTAATATTTTCCTCACTTTTAGACCTTGTGAATGAGTAGTCCAATAATGTGCAAGTTGAGGTGTGGGGCATAAAGTATTGAAAAACAAAATGATAGGAAATTCAATGAACTTGACATTTAGATATCCTAACTAGCAGTCATTTAATCGAATAGGTGTTTTTTAAACTTCCCTTTAATTGTATTTGATAGTTTTGACATTCTTGTTGGTGAGAGTGGCAGATGTTGATAAGGGAAAATTTACATGCAGTTAAGGAAAGTGTTATAAAAAAAATGTGTTACCTCTACGGAGAGGAGAAAATTCTTATGTTATATTCATGTGTCAGTTGGTGTTTTTAGCCTAACAGTTTCATGTTGGAAAGAAAAAAAAAAAAAAAAAAATTGTACTCAAAATGTATTTTGTTTTATTATGTATAAAAAGAAATCGTAGGTACATGAGAGAAAAAAATAGACAAAAAGATACAGGATACCAAACGCCAACAGGCATTAACAGCGATATGAGGTACATGTTAAGGGTGGCAAGAACATATATACATGAAAGAGTAAAATAAAGTAGTACCCAATTATATTAGGTAAACAATTCCTCGTACCACGTACGTTACCAAGATAGAGGGCATATGCAGAGTAGTACTCTATCCCAAGTATAAGTACAAAAAAATTGGAAGAGACAGAAGAATAAGAAAAGAAGAAATTGAGGAAATGAAGGAAGAAGCGAGAGAGAGAAAGGGAAAAAAAGGGGAGGGGACACGACCATGACATCACAACTCGCAACATCAAAACACAATTTGCATCAGAAGAGGACAAACATTTTTTTTAAAGAAATTATTAAAACTACCCAAACTATTTTGGGGCTAACAAAAAATAGATCATTAACCCCTTAACGCCGCAGGACGTACAATTACGCCCTGCATTAGGCGGGCTTTGACGTCGCAGGACGTAATTGTACATCCTCGGCGTTTTCAGCCCCCCCGGCAGTTACCTCCTCCGGCGGCTCCCTCGCTGATCTGTGTCCCACGGAGTCAGATCGGCAGGGTTTCCTCCTCCGGCGCACTGACGTCATCGTGCCGGGGGCGCGATGACGTCAGTTTCAGGCGTCGCCCCCCCTGCCGGAGAAGGGGAAGCGCCTGAAGGGGAGGGGGGATCCTTTGGATCCCTCTTTCTCCCCATCGCCGGGGACCAGGCGGCTGTGGCCAGCATCGCTGGAAGGGTCACAGCCTGACCTTTTCAGCGATGTATGGGGGTTAACCCCTTAGTTGCCAGGTTGCGACCGGGCACTAATTTGTGCCTGATCGCGGCCCATTTCCGGTGCAGCCCCCACCTCCTGGGTCCCCCCACTCAACTGACTCATCGCGCCATGCACGATGATGTCAGTTAACAGGGGAACCCCCTAGCTGCAAAGGGATTTCCTATGGAAATCCCATAGAGGAGATAGGGGGGTTCTTTGAACCCCTTTATCTCCTGATTGGTGGCAGTTAGGGGGTCATGTATGATATTGCTGGAAAGGGAATATTCCAGATATTCCAGATATTCAATATCTATTAAACAGCTTATTCTTTTAATGTGCAGTAAAAAGTCTCTTTAATTTTCTTTAGGATTTTTTAGGCATTTTTAGGGAAAATATATTTCGGTTTTTTTAATAGTGGATTTCCTTTTGTCTATAGCAGACCTTTTTATTATGATTCATAGGAACTTATATGTTAACTTCAGACATTTTCGTTCAGTAGTTTTTTTTGCAAACAACATTTCAATTTTGACACTTTAAATCAAATTTTTTTTTCTACCCGTCCGGCGGCTTGTATTTTTAGTTGCCGCTGGTCGGCGCTGTGCTCGGCGGCTCGTCAGCTGCAAGTGGCGGCCCTCCAGCGGGTTTACGGCAGATGTCCTGCGACGGGCGACGGGTCTGCGGCGGATGTCCGGCAGGTTTTCGGCGGGGGCTGATTCCCTGCACTTCAGGGACCCTGCGGTGAATGGTGAATTCACTACAGGGTGAGGAAATTTGATAACCCGAAGCGTGGGGAAGTGCGGGGAACGACAGTGCTCTGTGAATAGCCCCTATAGTCTTTAGAGTCTGATAAAATATATTTTAATACTATTTTAAATTTAATAATCATTTCTGTAAATACTGCAACCTTGAACTAAATTTTGTTTTCTGTTTGAAGTCTAGAGGACTTCATTTATACCAAAATATGAAATAACAAGTTACAAAATAAGCAACATTTCCATTCTGAACTCAATTTAAATAAATAAATTAGTATAATAATATTCTGCAAAAACAACATTTTAGTGTCCATAATGTACACTGGAAAAAATGTACAATATCAACACATTTATTCTGCGTGACAGTATAATAAAGTAAATTTATTTTAATGAACATAGAATCAGAATATCACATCTTGCAGCACAGCAATATGTATGAATCATTCCAACTGAGAGAAACATTTAACACTTTGACTATTTAAACAATTTAATACGTATTTGCAATTCTTAAGATAAGAGATCAGAGAAGAAAATGCTTTTCTTCTGCATTGTTTAGAGCTGCTGGCACAGTTTCAATCCCTGGCTTTCCATTAAAGAGATAAACACTGTAGAATCCCTTTATATAATTTTTCTACTTAAGCAAACAAAAAACAACAACTTTCTTTTGCTCTTTGCCATAAGATTTAATTAGAAATGTCCAGGTAGTAAAAAATAAAATAGTTACATGTATGTCAAAAAATATTAAGCAGAAATTATTATATACACGAGAAACAGAAAGGTTCTTACAAACTAAAAACTTAGTTACAATAAGTGCCCAGCCATTATGACATTTCACTTTACGTCAAATTCATACGAATTCTAATAATGGAATAATGGATGTACCACCCCTTTCTTATTTTGAGTTTTGTTGGTAGGGTTAAGTTACCTTAACCAATCGTACAGGGCGATGCGGATAATATAATAAAAATAAATAAATAAATTGTGATTTAATAGTAGAGGTAGAGGTAACATCACTGCTCTATAACTTTGGAGACACAGGTTTGAGTCCTGGCAAGAGCAACCTCTCCAGTAAGTGTCCTTGGGCAAGTCACCTAACTGTACATACTCGCCACCCAGGACTTACTTGAAAACGAGAGAAATCTCAATGTATCCTTCCTGGTAAAATACTTTCTCCAAAAAAAAAATAGATCTTTAACCCTTTCACTACCAAGTGATTTTCCAAAAAAACATGGTTCGAAACCAGTGTTTTTTTTGTAAAAATCATTTTCAATTAATTATAAAATAAGAAATATTTGAGTTTATACCCATTGTATGTCTTACTATAAATAACCTATTTTTGGCCAGTAGATGGTGCCATCTACTGCCAAATTGAGCTGGAAGAAAAATAGATCTGCTGTTAAAACCTTTATTTCTCCCTGCATCGGCTGCTGACAGCTCTTGAAAGACCGATATTTCAGAGCTTTGAGCAGCTGATTGTACTGTTTTAGCTCTTTGGGCATTATGCCCACAGGGCTAAAACTTTGGGGCACCTTCTGGAGCCCAAATGCAAATGAAATTAGTTTGCAGCAAACAAATTTCATTTCCTGTTATAAAATACTTAAACAAGGAGTTAAAACACCACACAAAATATCAAATATAGAGTTACTCCTATAATAATTGGTAGATTAAGCTGATATATCAAGCATATCACTTACATTAAAAAGCTGCAGGCTTTAAACCACTGGGTTAAACTAAGACAATCAGTAAAACAATTAACGTAGTTCGTTAGTTCACAAGTTCAATGGTTGATTGTTCCAGTGGATAGCTTGAAGATGATACCATCAGGACAAATGATCCTTTCAGCTTGTTATACCGATGCCTCAAAAACAAAAAGAAAACACTAATAGTGCAGACAGTCAGAAGCTCCTGAGGAAGTCTTGTAATAAGACAAAATGCATCGAGCAGCGGTGTCGTCAGGGAGGGTCCATCCGTGGTGGTTTCAGTTTAGCCCCAGTGGGATTTGTAACCTTATTTGACATGCTGCCTTTGAGATTTTAACCATGTAACTGCAATAAATGTAATTTATTTTATCTATTCTGGCTGTCTGCACTATTAGTGTTTTCTTTCTGTTTTTGAGACATTGGTATAACAAGCTGAAAGGATCATTTGTCCTGATGTTATCATCTTCAAGCTATCCACTGGAACAATTAACCATTGAATATGTGAACTAACAAACTACGTTAATTGTTTTTCTGATTGTCTTAGTTTAACCCAGTGGTTTAAAGGCTGCAGTTTTTAAATTTCATTTGCTTTGGGGTGCAGATCAGCAGATCGAGAAATCTCGATATTGGGGCACCAGATGGTGCCTTTGAAGCCCGAGATATATCTTTCGGTAGTGAAGGGCTTAAGATGCTCTAATACAACACAAGCACGGCCTACCCACATCATGCACATGAGCTATGTTACCATTGTGCACAGGATATACAAAATACAATAAATAATTGATTTGTGCACTCAACCTAGGTATTTTGTGCACACATTCAAGGTGAATAGCTCCGCCTATGGCCATATACTGTTACCTCTCTCAGTATTTCTCCCTGCCCCTCCTGTGTGCTATGGCCAAGCCACTTTACCTCCATCAGTGCCTCCTCCTCCTCTGCATCTGCTTGTTTATTTTCAGTACTCATCCATGTCCACAGGGCAGGCATACGAGTGCATGCATATGGAGGGGTCCAAGCAGGAGGAGGCAGTGAGGGAGATAAACGGGATGTTGCCATGGGTGGAGGTATGTACCTGATTGTGTGCACAAAATAATTAAATTATTCACCCTATTTTGTGCCCTCGCATTGTTGTAGATCCTTTTCACACAGAAAAAATAGCTTGTGCATATAGTGTAGGCAAATTGTGCAGGTGTTGTAATAGAGCAGAACTCCGGCACCGTGCACCATTTTATGGCTATCCTGAGCTACATGAAGCCAACCAAAAGGCACCATTGACAGCACCTGGATTATGGCGGAGTAAACACACTCCCTCTTGCCTATATAAACCTTTGGCCTGCTTAGTGCACACTGCCCTTTCCCATAACTCCCAAATAGAGCATTGTTTTTTATCCTTATTTCTTGTGTACCAACCTGGAGTCCCATTTGACCATGTTACTGTCTAAATTCCTATGTACCAAATTAGTTTCCCACTTGACCATATTACAGTCGGATTTTCTGTGTACTGACCTAGCTCTCTCCTCAGCTTTTCTCTTACCATATTCCTGCATATCCAGCCACTCTAAGATCTGGTATTGCACCTGCTTAGGCTTCCACTATTGGAACACTTGAACTGCGACACATTATAAGCCCAGCCATTACAAGATCCGGCAAACGGGTCCTTTTCCAGGTTTCTCTTCCTTTTCCACAACTGCCAAACCTAGCCGCCTTACAGATTGGTACTGTTCCTGGTTATGAGGATTTTTGATATTGTCTGTGTGGGGGGTCTTTAGATCCACTCTGCAACTGTCACAGCCATTAAACAACCAGGCATCTAGCTACTTCCTGTTGCTGGATGCCTACCATGGAAGAGGGAAGAGGAAATGATTGTAGGGTCCTTAAGTGTACAATAATTGTATCTTTTTTTGTTACGTAAAAAATTCAAATTCCTCAATTTATAGACAGTTATAAGAAATGCATTAACATTGATTAATGGAAGGACTTTTAAATATAAATTATAACTTGTGTGCCACTTATGCATGGAATGAGGGTCTAATAATATAGAGGTAGGATTTCTCACAATTATTTATTTTTATCAGTCAAAACTATAGTTGGAGGTGGGGCTTTTTAAATTATAGACGAGAATCCCCTCTCACATCCTAAACCTGTGAAACTATATCAATCAGCAGCTTCTTACTTTTATCCGATGAAAGAAGCTTAATTATTTATAGGGAACATGTGCTAGGAGATCTCAGTGACTGTGAAAAGATTAAAAAAAATGTGTAGGATATTCATCAAGTATTTAACATGGGTGCTACAAAAAATGTATTTTCATAATTCAAATGCAAAATTTAGGTAAATGCTAGTTCATAGTTTTTCAGGGAAACTCACCAGCATATATTTTCTCCATGGTTTACATTATAGGGCTGTATTCACTACAGTTCAAGTTGTAGCCATCTATACTGTCACGTGGGCACAAGACACAAGCCAATGTGGGCCCTTTATGTGGATTGTTTAGACCTTTAGGCAGATTTGCCGCTGGCAGCATAATTCGCAGAACAACAGCACAGGTAACAGACAACAGGAAAACAAGGAGAAAATAACAGAACACTAAAGAGAACCCTGAATCTGGATAAGGCCCTTGAGATGACCGTCTATCTAGGGAAGGGAACCTCACAAGATAAACAGAACAGGACAACAGGAAGGGCAAGGGTTAAAGAGAGAAAATAACAATATACTGGCACAAAGCAGCACACACAATGAAACCTTAATCTTGGATATGGTCCTTAGAATGGCCTTCTGTTCTAAGGAATTCAATATTTCTGGGTGATACGCAGAACAAGATACAGAACAAGATACAGGACACAAGGAATAACAAGGAATAACACCAGAAACATAGTTAAATAACAAAGCCAAAGTCATAAATCAGAGCGGGTAGTCATACAGGCCAGGAATCAGCAACCAAAGAGGGAAGTCAGACAGGCTATAGATCGGTACACAGACAATCAATATACAGAGCAAGGGATAACACAACAGAACAATCAGAACCAGGCCAAAATCATACACAGGGAACCACAGATCAAAGCATATACCAACAGACCCTCAGAGAGAATGATCCATGCAATAGTCCTGAGCAAATGAAGGGCTTGCATGTTTATAAAGGACATGGCAGAGCATGTGTCCTCAGGCCAGATCAGCTGCAGCGGAATCCAGGACAGGAGCAGATAGGGTGGAATGGAAAAGCCCAGACATTGTAAGAGCTGACCCGGATCACTCTCACACCAGGGGACAGGGCTGGAATGTTTAGAACGTGACAAGTACAACTGTACTCGTAAGACCACTTTGCGCTTTTTGCCTTCTGTTTGGGTAGCTGTGGAAAAAGAAAAGGCAGTTCTATGGAGATTGCTAAGGTTTCCTTATATGATTATTTGTTCAGTTGCGGAAAACTCTGCAATACCAGCCTAGCGGCACTATCCTGCAGCGATAAAGACCTTAGTGAATGGTCCCATAATGCACATAATACATCTTTGAAGTAGAAATAACACTAATGAAATAAAATGAATAGAAATAAATAAACAAAACCAAACAACAACATTTATATAGGTTAAATTGGATTTGCTTTACCTTAATGGATCTCATTGTTTTGTAATAGAAAACACTATTCTGGCAAAACTATTCAGCCAAACATGCAATCATTCTTAATGTATATAAAATGTTCTATAAAATAAACATGATAAGTGCCTCAAGGATATTGTAAAAAAATTAAATCTAATAACAAGAAAAATCAGCACTACTATTTTGATTACTGACTATTTTAAATAGCATTATATTATATATCACTCTGCAGTGTCCTTTATATTACTCCATTAACCGTGCACAAGGTTGTAATGTTGTTTTCATTACTTGGGTTAATACGTTAAACTATTATTGCATGTACAGGAGATAAATCTATTTATCCAGACATATTATTTAGAGCTTGAATAGATGTTTTTTTAGTATTAATGGAACACATGCTGAGCATTTTCTCCACTGATATCATATTAAGAACATTTATAATGTTTTAATTTCTTTTAAAGCTGGATTTCTCATTAAAATTTAACAAAACAAAAAAATATATAATATGCATGTGGTTATAAAATTCTGACAAAACAAGTGAGACATAAAGTAATTTCAATGATATTATATATTATAAAATAATTTAAGGTTACTACAAATTTGTTCTTTCAGTAATAATTATTACTATTATTTTTATTGTCACAATTTTTTAAGTAGTAGTTACGTTCAATTTTAGTTGCTTGATAGGTTAAGAGGAGTTGTTTTCAATTCAATATTTTCTAATACAGTTTAGGATTTCTCATGGCATAGAGAGAAAGGGACTGCTTACTGTTGGTAAACCCGTTTAATTTCTACTGTATAGGAGGGACAGTAGGATTACTTTAGGGGATATTCAATAAGCGACAAACTTTCCGCCGAATTGCACCGAATGGTGTATTTCACTACATGGTGCAATTTTGTGGCAGTTCGTCTATTCACTAAGCTGTCAATTCACCAAATACAGCTGAATTGACAGCAAAATAAGGTGCAGGTTACCAGCTGGGTGCAGTAGAGGTAACATCACTGCTCTGCGTGGAGATAGACTGTGGAAACAGGTTCGATCTCGGCAAGAGCACCTCTCCAGTAAGTGTCCTTGGGACATACTCGATACCCAGGACTTACTTGAAAATGAGAGAAATCTCAATGTATCCTTCCTGGTAAAATATTTTCTCCTAAAAAAAATATTGGCAATCTTCAGCGACAGCAAAATTGTCCAATAGAGAGTAATGGTTAATCTTTTCAGCGAACGGCACCAAAGTGTCAGTGAAATGCCCTGTTTCTCTGTGATTCAGTTCAACAGGTTTAAACAGTCAAAACCTATAGGAGTCACTGTAAATAAAATTATCGTGTTTATTTTTTCCATTTTCAGCAAATCGCCTTTTTCTTTATTTGTTTTTTGGAACATATTTTTGTATTTTCTTATTTTTTAGTCAAAATTTATGATTTCCAATTTATTTAAAAGGCGTTTTTGTTTTGTATTCTGTAACAGAACTTTTATATTATTTTTTTATAGGACCTTTTTTATTATTTAGAAACATTTTAATGCATTTTTATTGGTTTACAGTTACAGGTACTTACACAGCACCAACAGATTCCGTAGCGCTTACAAACGTGAGACATAATAAATAAAGAAATTCCAGTGCTCTTTGAATAACCCTGTTAGATTAGAGGGGCAAAGGTTTAAAAGTAACATCAGGAAGTATTATTTTACTGAGAGGGTGGTGGATACATGGAACAGACTTCCATTATAAATGGTAGAGACTAAAACAGTGATTGCGTTTAAGCAAGCATGGGATAGGCATAAGGCTATCCTGAATAAAGGATAAATCCAGGGAAATTATCCATGTAATTGGGCAGACTAGATGGGCCGAAAGGTTCTTATCTACCGACATATTCTATCAGGGTAATTCAAAGAGATTCGAAAAGTCACCACACGTTCGGTGACTTTTCGTTCTCTTCAATTCAGTTCCTTTTGCCGATCCCATTTCGGTGACCCTGCGGTGTATTCAGCAAGCACCACAGGGTCCCCGAATTGCAGGGAAAAGCTACCGCAAACTCGATGAAAACTAACCGCAAAACCCGGCGAATGCACGCCGAAAATCCGCAAAAACATCTGGATTAACCAGTCGAAGACGCCGGAAAAACCTGAGCAGGAGCCGATCACAAGCAGTGCTGCCTCCGGAAAAAGCTGAGACCGCAGAAGAGGCAGTGAATAAATTAGGAAAACAGTTTGCTTAAGGCTAGGGACAGATGAGCGCATTTTCTGCAGCCACCGTAAAAATGTATGTCGATGCTTGCGCACGCATTTTTTCACGGAATACGCTTAAGTGGTCAGACGATGCGCAATTCTGGACGTATTTCATGACGATGGGGTAAAAAGAAGTCTAGGGAAATCCGGCTGTTTGAACGTTATGTTGGCCGCACACTAGCAGCGTCTGACATCTCCTAATCACGCACACACGCTGCCATGCGGCCGCAGCGCACTCTGTACGTCAGTAGCAGCGGTTTCACGTTCTGATAAAAATGCGTTCATTTGCCGGTTGCGTGGTGTCGGCGCACTTTTGTACGCCCGTACTGCGTATATTGGCCGTCATTGGCCGTTATGTGCTGCTACTGCCGCCGTGATTTAGTGCGTCTGCACGCGCGTTCCGACTGCCCCACTCTGACCCTAGCCTGAATGTTTGAAAAGTGAAACGCTGTTTGCAAAGAAACTACTGAGTGAAAATGTCTGAAATTTACATATGAGGTCCAAGGAATGATAATAAAAAGGACTGTTACAGAAAAGATAAGAAAAAAAAATTGGACTTTTTTAAAAAAAATCCATACAAATGCTTAAAATATCCTAAAAAATCTATAAATAAAGAGACTCTTTAATGCAGAATTTTATAATGAACGGTTTATTAGATATTGAATTAAAACGGGAATATTTTTAACATTGAAGCCTATGCGATTCGCCTGAATAAGCTTGCCGAATTAAATCACCGAATGGCAGGGCATTTCAGGAACCTTTCACTGCTGGTTTGTGTTCTCTGAATAGCCGAAGCAGTGATTTTTATGGGGATTTCACTGCCCTCGAACAGGCACCGTATGTACAGACAATTCGCCAGGATTTGGCGAATTGCCTGCTCTCTAGATAGCCGAATGGCCAAGAATGGTAACCAAACACTGATTTTCAGCGTTCTGTTACCTTTCTCCAGCCATTCGGATCTCTTTGAATAACCCTGTATGTTTCTGTTTATTAGGGACGTTATGAAATATGCAGATTTGTTCTACTATTATATTGCAATAAACCATCATTTTATTATAACTTTAAACTTTCAGACAGCAGAAAGGTAAAGATCCTATTTGTATTAAACAGTTTATTGCAAGTTTGTGACATTTAGATAAAAGAACGTTTAGAAACAGCACATAGGAACAGTAAATAAAGAACTCAGAAACCGTGCACATATTGGAGCGTCGTTACATATTGAAAAATCTGATTTATTATTAAAAGGAGAATGTAATGAGATGTGCTTCCAGAATGGGAAGACATAAATGCAACAGGAAATATAGAAAGCTTTGCTTAAAAAGTAAGTCACGTGATAGAAGGAGGAGAAGAGGATAGAAAGAAGGAGAGAGAAAAAAGGGGGAACTGTTCTCAACAGATATTTGAGGAAACTGCTGGACAAGATATCGTAGAGTGTCAGGATTCCCCGGCCCTACAGCTCATAAGAGACACATATCACACATCCACAGGGTGGTCAAGTATGGCCAGTCTTTCCACAGAAACCTCATAGTGACTACAGATATGTTCTGTTCTTCTGTGTTTTACATGTTTATAATCTTGCATTTTTGATAAAGGATTCAATAAAACTTCATTGGGGGTTGATTTCCTTTAACCCCTTCACTACCGATAGAGATATCAGTAATGTGGGAATACTGCCCCGAGTTAAAACTGTAAAATCAACTGCTCAAAGCATTGAAATATTGGGCTTTCAGCAGCCGATGCACGGAGAAATAGAAGAAAATAGACCAGCCTCTCAAACCTCCAACCCAAGTTGATAGTAGATGGCGCCATCTACTGGCCAAAAATAGGTTATTTACAGTAATAAATACAATGCGTATAAACTCAAATATTTCTTGACTTATAATTAATTAAAAATGATTTTACAAAAAAAACACTGGTTTCTGAAAATGTTTTTTTTTTGGAAAATCACTTGGTAGTGAAGGGGTTTAATTAAATGTTTCAAGGACAAAATTATAAAGAGCAAAACTAACCATTGCATTATTTTGTATTTCCTCCCTCCTTTTGGTTGGAACCACCCACCCGTTCCATCTTGAGATACTCCCAAATATTTTTTTATAGCTTATAGATGATGAAGAATTACCATTAATATTGAAATATATTTCCGATGCAAGAACAAAACTTTAGTAGCACCGCTTCTTCCGTTACCTGAAACGAGAAACGCTCTCTGCAAATTTTCAAATAGGTTGGTAGAAGAGAGATCTTCTCCAATTTCCCAATATCGGCAATTAGAGAGATAATAAACTAGACTGGCCTTTCTCCTGACATCACACTTCAATCAAAGGCTCTCACAAAATGTCACTTCAAAAGTTACAGCTTTAAAAAATGTCTTTATAAAATATTAATGACCACAATGCTCTGATAGTACAGCAGTCTGATACCAGCAGATGTTTTGTTTAACATGCTCCCTCAAGCTGTACTCTCTGCCTTATATCTTTCATTTCCATTTGCTATCAGCAGACTGTTGGATGTCATGTAAGTACCCTATAGCAATACACAATAATTCGCATCTAACATCTCCTTGCATAATGAGCTTAAAAAAAAAAGAAAGAAAAAAACATGTCACAATAACATCCCACGTCTCAAACCATATGGAACACAGCGATTCAAATCCCACTGATGATTTTTTTTGTATATATTACAGATCAAATCCTTAAAGCCTAAACTGTGTTAGAAGTAACAAACGAGTTGCCAAGAACTGCCAAAAACAGGTAGCACTCATTATAACCTGCTACAAATGTTCAGGTTACAAAGGGTACAAGGTGTTTTTTTACCTTCTCATATCTTATTCATTTACATCTGATTATATGACATTTGGATTTGGATTTATATATAGATATTCGGCACATTTCGTGAATAAGAGCCATACTAGATTAAATATAATTATAGTTATAAACTAAAAATAATTGAAATTAAGAAATCTAACAGGGTTATTCAGAGAGCGTGAAAAGCAGGAGAATGACTGGAGAATGACTGGAGAATGAAAAATTCGAGGTCAAAATAGCCGATTTGGAAAGTGAGATGAAAGGGAGAATTTTTCTGGTTTGGCTATTTTGACCTAGAATTTTTCATTCTCCAGTCATTCTCCTGCTTTTCACGCTCTCTGAATAACTCTGTAAGAAATTATTTTTTTTCAAAACATTTTATTCGGAGAGATAAACATAAGAGGTTATTCACTAAGAGCCGAACTTGCCACCCGAATTTCACCGTACGGTGCAATTTCATGGGAGTTCGGCTATTTCGAAAACTATTAATTTGCCAAATACTGGCAAATTGCCAGCACAATATGGTGCAGTTCGCTGCAGATCGTCACAGTTCAGCGACCTTCGGCGCCAGTGAAATTGTACCATAGAGAAGTAATGGTTAATCTATTCAGAGAACACCAAACTGCACGGAAATGTTGGCGAAATGCCCAGATCTTCGGTGGTTCAGGATTAAACAAACGAATCCCATAGGATTCAATGTAAAAACAATCAGTGTCTTTAAGGTTTTTTTTTCAACCGTTTAATCTTTTCATTTGCAGCAAGAAGCCTGTTTATTTAATAATTTTTTCAAAATCTTTTAAGTACTTTTTTGGATTTTTTAGGCAAAATCTTTTATTCCCATTTTTTAAACCCATTAAACCTTTTTTCAAATAGCAGAGTTCCGGGTTTTTTTTTTTACCAGTTCAGCGGCATTCGGCGGCTGATCGTCTTTTTTTTTGTGACATTTGGTGATCTGTTCTGCTCTCGGCAGTCTTCGGGGACCCTGCGGTGAATACTGAATTCACCGCAGGGCTGACAAACTGAAATTGCCGAATCACAGTGAATGGGCGAGCACCAAAATGTCGCAGAACTTTCGGTGCTCTCTGCATAACCCCTATAATCATTGAACAGAAAGAAACAGTACATTGAGGCATGTCTGGAAGGAAATAAAGTATATCTTATTATTTTGTCGCTGTTAACCCTTTCACTGCCATTACTGAGTATACTCATTCATCAAGAGTAGCTTCAGGTGTCCTGAGGCTGAGTGTTCTCGATCTGATCTGATTCTGGAGAAATGCAAAGACATATTGTTTATTACAAATGAAAATCATTTGCAGATGTGCTCCAGAACATGCCCCTAAAATTTAGACACACAGACACGACAGCCGAACTGCAGAAATTAAAGCTTTGTGAGGCGTTTTTCCTCAACACAGAGAGCAATATAAAATGCAAATGTAGTAGCACTTTTTGGGCAGTAGAGGGAGTGCTCTATCAAAAAGTGCTTACATACAATGGACATATGCCGTAGGACACCTCTGTATATATTTACTGTGTGTGTAGTGGAAAGTAATTTTCCATTGAACCACATGGTCCTGTCAGTGGTTTTATGGAGAATCATTTGGCACTGCAGGGGTTACAGAAAACCTGCCATAATATGATTTGATCTTGTCAGTATGTGTAATTATTATAAGTAATTATTCAAACCAAATGTTTTTATGAAAGGTCATTGAATCAAAGTGGAGGGCCTGTAAAAACGAAACTATATAATAATTAAGAAAAGGATTTAGGATGATTCACATAGCGCTAGACAAAAGGTTAAGCAAATGCCAAGTCCTCTATGCATTCCCAAACAATAAATGTTCATTTCAGAGTCATTAATATGTGCTCAGTAAGCAGGACTGTGTTACAAAATTCACTAGCGACTTTATTTCTTTTGGAAACTCAATAATTTCTATATTAGATCCAGCTACAGATAATAATGCTTTGCATTAAGATTGACTTATTGCTAACAAGTGCTGTAGAGAACAGGCAGCAAGGTTTTGGGCCTGATTAAAAAATATTTGACATATTAACCCCTTCACTACCAAGCGATTTTCCAAAAAAACATTGGCAGGAACCAGTGGTTTATTGAAAAATCATTTTTAATTAATTATACAGTAAGAAATATTTGGGCATATTCCCAGTGTATTTCTTACTGTAATAACCTATTTGGCCAGTAGATGGCAGTAGATATCTACTGCCAAATTGAGTTATAACCATTATGTCAAAACATCACCGCGGGGTGTCAGGATATCACCGCAGGGGTCAGAAGTGTTGATATGAACCCGGCATGCAGTGATCTCTGAGACTGAATACACACTTGAGGGAACAGAGTGGATAGGCAGAAAGTACCCTGCAGCAATAAATGTGCACAGGTGGAATCCAAGCGTGGTGCCAGAGGGATAAGCAATAAACGTAGTCTGGGAGCGATCCATGGTCAAGGCTGGTAGAAAGGCGGTAGAGTGAGTCCAGTAAACAAAGCAGAGGGTCTGGTACACAAGTAGGATCAAACAGGTACAGGTCTTTGCAGGTAAGGGGATGAAGCGGCAATGCTGAAGCATTGAGGGAAGTTGACCTTTATTCAGGGTAGGGGTGTGGTGTGTGTTCGAGGTGTATTAATTGTTGGTATTCTGGTTGTTAGTGCTGAGCCTGAGGGCAGCACTTTTTCAGGTAGTTGCTGCAGGCAGGGATCATGACAGCAAGCACGGATCATGACAAATTACAGCTCGAGGTTCCCTGCATCGGCTGCTGAATGTCAAATGTCAGGACAATCTTCAACTGATTTTACACAGTTTTAGCTCTTTGGGCATCATGTCCATAGGACTAAAACTTTGGTGACACCTTCTGCAGCCCAAACGCAAACAAAATTCTTTGCAGCAAACAAATTTCACTGGCTTTTGTCCTTCAGAGCTGCTTATCGAGATATATTAATATCAAGCACCGGATGGTGCCTTTGAAGCCAGAGATATCTCGATATCGGTAGTAGACATGTGCATTAGTTTTAGTACTAAAACGATTTATTCCGAATTTTGGGATAATTTAGTTTTCGTATGACTCAAGAGATATGAAACTGCTCAGTACAAAAAACGAAAGAAACTAAAATAAAATGCACTACATTTTAGTTTCAGTCCTTTTTGTGATATTACATTGATGAGTGAAGGAGACCAGCAATGAAGAGCGCAACATCGCAAAGCTACAGAAAAGGTTTGTATGCGTAATCCTTCCCGACCCCTACCCGAAAATCTGATAGAGCTAGCTCTAGAATACTCACTCGCAGCACAGACAGCCAGCACAGGAGAGGAAACCTTTACTCAACCCTTGCATGTCTATGAGACAGACAAGATGATAAAAGCAGCTGGAGAAGGAAAACATTCAAATAAATCACACTGAAAGCTAATGACAGAGGAGGGCTGGATAGTAAAAACCCCTTTATAACAAGCAGCGCTGGGAGAAGAGAGGGACTTTATAAAATGTGTGTTATCTCCCCTCCCGCTCTGCATATTAGGGGCTTAGGTCTGATACATTTTATATTAATCAGGAGCACTATCTCCCTTTTTTCATCTATAAAACACGTTTTATATAAAGTCCCTCTCCTCTCCCAGTGCTGCTTGTTATAACATTTGTTTTTTATGTCTGATACATTTAGTATCCAGCTCTCACAGTTACTCTGTCATTATGAGCCTTCAGTGTGATTTATTTGAATGTTTCCCTTGTTTTAAAGTGCTTTATTTTATTATAAAAATAAATTTGCACCAGTCATCTCTTCTCTGAGCTTTCAGACCGATTTACGTTAATATTTTCCCTCTCCCCTGCTTTTATATTCCTGCCTAAGTAAACGTTCCCTCTTCTGTGCTGGATAAGCATTGCATTCCGAAGTTCTGCACCCTCCACATTCCAATGCAGTAGGATGTTCTATACAGAGAGGGGCATTAATTAATGCAGGAGGATGTTCTATACATTATACAGAGAGGGGTATTAATGCAGGAGGATATTATATACATTATACAGAGAAAGGTATAAATTGAGGAGGATGTTCTATACAGAGAGGGACATTAATTAATTCAGGAGGATGTTCTATACATTATACAGAGAGGGGTATTAATTAATTCAGGAGGATGTTATCTACATTATACAGAGAGGAGCTGTTTTTTAGCCCTTTAAATCCAGTGGCTGTGAACACTGAGATCGGCTGCTTGTTATATTATCTCTCAGTGCAATGTATCAGGCTCAGCTGTTACAGTAACTGACTGTAACAACGCTCAGAGTTTCAGTAAAACAAGGAAATAATATTGTTCTAACCTCTTATATATAAAAATATAATTTACTAGTTTTACTGAAACTCTGAGCGCTGTGATGAGCAGCAGTCAGTTACTGTAACAGCTTTGCCTGACACATTGTGCTGAGAGTGAGAGATACTGTAACAAGCAGCGATCTCAGCCCTCCAAGGAGCCACTACAATAGTAATTGTATCCACTGGTTTTCGGATGAATGAAATTAGTTTTCATACTAAAGAACTGAAAACAAATTTCTTTAGCAACTAAATAAATTGCATTTTAGGACTAATCCATTAGTTCAAAACGAAATTTTGTGCTGTGCACATGTCTAATCGGTAGCGAAGGGGTTAAAATTCTATATAACTAAAAGGTATTGTTAAGAAGTGACTCAAAACATTGCAGTGCTCATGACCATTGCCGCGGGGTCACCTATCCTGCCATATTTCCTGGTGGTCCATTGTGGATTTGCAGCAAGAGGTGAGATGGTTATAAGTGGCGCCTCGTGTGAAAGCAAATGAGAACACATTTTTCTGAGCATCAATGCACTGGACCAATAGTGCATGCAGTTAAAAATCAATCAAGCTGTATGACACTTTAGAGATAAGCGGTGCACCATGACTGCGTCTTATTATAAAGATATAACTCACATGTGGAAATATTCAAAATCTCACACAGGATGCAAAAAAAACGGTGTACGCACTTCACCACCAAGTGATTTTCCAAAAATCCACTGTCAAGAACCAGTTTTGTTTTGGAAAATTATCTTAACCTCCCTAGCATTCCGATTCTGACATATTTTATATGTCAGAATTGAAACAATTTCTTTGGCCCCCTAGCGGTATTCGAGTGTGGCTCGGGGTTAAATGCATTGCTGAAAGCGGAAACCCCAATCCACACTCGGGATGCCGCTAGATATATTACTTGTCCCTGTGCTCCCTTGCTGTCCCCATTCTCTTCCGGCGATTGCAACATCCTACTTCCTGGTTCCCTTCACGCGAGAAGGGAACCAGGAAGCAAAATGCCGCGATCGCTGGAGGAGAATGCGATCGCGGAGGTCAGCGAGGGAGTGCAGGACAGGTATGTATACAGCCCCAGTGTGGCTCGTGGTTACCGCTTTCAGCACTGAGAGTTAACCTCGAGCCACACTCGGAACACCGCCAGGGAGGTTAAATTATTTATGTAGTAAGAAATATTTGGGAATTTCCAGAATGTATGCCTTACTGCAATAACCTATTTGGCAGGCAGATGATCTACAGGCCAAATTGAGTTACTGCAGTTAGAACTGCAGTTCAAGGATCTGTGCATCGGCTGGGGTATGTTCAAGAAAGGACATCCTTTAGTGGATTTTAAACAATTTTAGCGCCTAAGGAATTATGCCCACAGGGCTAAAACTTTAGGGGCACCGTCTTGAGCCCAAAGGTAAAGGAAATTCATTTTCAGAAAAAATAATTCATTGGCAATAATACAGCGTAGCTCCAGATCATGTTAACTCGATCTCGGGCTACTGTCTGCTACCGCTGATTGTGTATACACGATCACGGTAGTGAAGTGGTTAGAACACCAAATAAGGAGTTCCCTCTGAGCCTCCGTGTCTGGCTCAGACATGTAGAAGCAACCTGGACATTTCTTCTAAAGGCCTGCTTTGCTAATCTTATCCAAAGCAACCCTGAAAAGTGTGGATTTATACTGCACCTGGATTATGACGAAGGTTGGATTTGAATAGGTTACTGTCACTCTCCACTTCATGTGGTATTATACTGTGTTTTATTTTTATTTTAAAGCAGTATGGCAGCAGTGCTGGGCCTCCTATAATGTGGCCCTCTCACCTCTCTGTAAGGGGAGACTCTGATCAAATCACATACAGGTCCATTCACTAAAGGTGAAACCCAAGAGAGTTGGCAAGAGACGTGAAAATTCTAGTTCAAAATAGCCAAATCAGAAAAATTCTCCCATTTATTTAACTTTCTAAATTGGCTATTTGGGCTTGATTGTTCTCTTATCCGGACAATTCTCCTGGTTTTCACATTTAGTGAATAGACTTGATGGTCTAGTCTAGTTTCCAAGTTTTAAGACAAAAAGAGACATATTGTATGCTTGTGGTGTGTAGCGAAATGCAGTGAAGCATTTAACTTAAAAAAAAATGAAATGTTTAAATAGTACTATCAATGGTATCCACAGTTCTCAGTTAAACTAATGGATTACAAATTTACTGTCACACCCCATGCCATGCCAGGACAAGTATTGACACTGGAGATACACAAACAAAACTGCTAGACAGCACCAGGATTCCCATTGTCACGGTCAAATAATTACTTGTATTTATTGCAAGGTGCTGTAATTATTTCATTCTATTATTAGATTGCCTGAAACATAATTTTCCTCTTTATCAGCTAAGCCTAGATGACCAATGGGTTCATTATCTAAGTGTTCTATGGAGTGCCAAACACTCGATCTCCACTGACAGTGATAACAATCCTGTTTTAGCATTTATTTACCTGCACCTTTATAAATGATTTTCTAAGCAACGTGACCCCTGACAAGTATCATAAAGCAACAATATTGTAGATTTTCATGAGAATATATATCTAACATCCATATGTCCACTACGATGGATACATTTATTAATATAAAAGAAACAAGTTACTTAAATATTTGCAAAATAATACAGTTTCTGTAAAATCTCAAAACAAAGCTCGCCCTCTATAATCTGGTCTCAGAATGAGTGTCTGATGCTTACACATTATGTATTTCACCTGCAGCTTCACTAATTCCCTTAACAATCTTCAGCTTTAGCAAAAATAATTTACTTTTCGTGCAGAGGAATGCAATTTTGAAGAACCGAAAACTTTCATTGTAACAATCATGAGAAAGATTACACTAAAAATAAAGATTTAAAAGAGTCAATTATTTTACACCAAAAGAAAGATTAGATGAGATTGAAAAGCACAACTGAAGGAATAATCACAAAAATAAACAAAAAAAGCTGCTGCACCCCTGAAATCTCTATAAATTATAAGAAACATTGTGAAAAAAATAATAGTAATAAATAGATTTACAGACTCTCTGGAATTCAGTGGTCCGAGAAGCTCACAAAAAAAAAAGAAGGCAGAAAACCAACAGACGTTCACATATATAATTGCGAAGAGCATATCTTATCAATTCAGCATCAGTCCCATATCATGGATAGCGAAGAATTCAGTTGGTTAAGACTCGAAAAGCGCTGACTTATCAAGAAATGCAAAACAGCAGAACACAAACAGAAATCCAAAATATTAATGAGAAGAGCACATCTGTCAGGCTTACCCTTTTAGGCTCGGGTCAGACGAGCGCACTGATCACGTCCATGTTGCTGCACATTTGTACGTCCGTTATAGCATATAATTATGACCAATGGAGCCCCACACACAAAGTACATCTGCACGGAACTGTGGACGCATAACGGATGCGGCAAACGGACGCAGGTTAGGCAAGAACGTAAATCCGCTAGAACGGACGCACAGAGTGAGCGGCATCTGCAACGTCCGCATAGCTGTGTGTGTGAGTGATGGAATGAAGTCAGACGGACTGCATTTTTGACGTCCAGCATTTTGACAGACAAAATGTTTTTCATATTAATTTATTTTCCCTTCTACATCAGTCAAAAAAGTCAGTCATGAAAACGGACTGTGTGGCCACTACCTTGTCGTCAGTCAGAAAGTACGTCTGGGAGGGGCGTGGCCGGCTACCATCGAGGGCAGACGTGTCTTGGTGGAGCTCCGCACGTCTGCCGCTCTTGGGGATCTCCAGCTGACAAAAATTGAGGGGATAATTTTAATTTGAGGTCCCGCTGTGGCTGGCTACCGGAACTGAGCTGTCTGGAGCCCAATTGTCCCCCCCCTCCGGACCTAAGCTGACTTTTTTGGCCGCTGTGTGGTGGATCTGGATGGCCGTCGGCCATTTTGAGACCTGCTCAGGCTCCTGACCATCTTGAGCCCCTCCTGCTTCCCCCTGTGGGTTTTACTTGCCAGGTGACGGCTTCTCGCAAGCTCCGAGGATGGAGGGCCCCCATCTTCTGGCTGTGCCGGAGGTCCCCCTGGTGAAGAGCATAAGGGACTGTGCGGCATGGTGCGGACCAGAGCAACCCATCCCCCCTGCACGAGGTATGGAGGCAATGTTTGCAGCTGTAGAAGACTGCCTGACGTGGCTACTGGGGGATGAGCACTTGGCGCCAACTGATGGCCGTGATGAGAACTGGTCTGGAGACTGCAGATCTGGAGGACGAGGTGACCAGAGGTGCTGTCCTGAGGCCTCCAGATGCCGAAAAGGAGTGTCTTACTTTGGAGATCGCCCTGGAGGAGCCGCAGAAGATGCGTCCTGAGACCCCAAGCGCAACCCTGTCTGTGCTTCTGGGTGATGTGCTGGCCGAGAATGGTTGCGGGCAGCTGAAGAGTTTGCTGTGTCGGCGGAGCTGGATCCCCCCTGCTGACAATGAAGCTGGATCAGTCCCCTGCTCTGTTGCGGCCTGAGGCTTACACTCGGGCAGCTGGAGTTAGGAGTTACGTTGCGGGTGGGGGCTGGATAGCCCAGCTGGCTGCGTTTACTCACACCGGGTCTCTGTTTGCAGAAATGCCTGGCCTGCACTGCATTGCCCTACCTGTCCTGCATCTGCTGCCCTTCCGAGATGCTGGATAAAGGGACCCGTTCACTGTCTTCCGAGCGGCCTTTTGTTTTTCGTCCCCCTCCCTCATGCTGAGACTATTTAATGAGACCTTCCTGCTGTTTTTATGACATTATTTGTCGAGTGGAGATGCTTTTGTTTGTTTGTTTTTTTTCTGTTGTCCTCCCATCTCCCACTCAATTTGGCTTTGCCATCTCCCCTTCCCCTCTTTTTTTTTTCTTCTTGCTTGATATCCTCGGCTGACTTTTTCCTTATCTTCATCAATATTACTTGAGGAATCGCTTTTACTTTTATTTTTTGATGAGACCCCCCCCAATTGGGGATAATTTTGCTGACCTTTGGTTGCCCTTAGATGTCTTTTTGCATTTTATAATTATTATGGCTTCTTCTGATGTCTTGTGTTGGCCCTGCATGGCCATTTTTGCCTTGCACTACATGATGCTACACTATTATCTAGAAATTCAAAAATAAAGAATTAAAAAAAAAAAAGAAAGTACGTCCGTTGTGCACGGACGCACAGTCCGCACAGAATGCGTTCGTCTGACCCGAGCCTTAAGGGTCCCATGTCACATTGGTCCTCGACCGGACGCAAGCCCGCATTAGCCGTATAGCTTTCTGGTGACATCTCCCAGCATCAGCGTAATTTTAGGCCAGTCCGCTGGATCCCTCACCATTCCTCAGCGCACCAACGGGCAATCTAACATGGAACGCATAACGCACAGATCACTTTATGACAATTACTTATTTTTCCAATGATTTCTGTCTTGGGGTATAATTATTGTAAAATAAAAAGGTGGCATCATGACACAGGCCACTTTTCATTTAGAATGTGGACTTTGGCATCACGCCATCCTCCTGTCGCATCACTTACCTCTCCATTTCCTGCACCAGTCACTGCATTCTCTCTCCTCAACATGGCTTGTAATATACCTGCCTCCTTAGTATGTGGGGAAAATTGTTTTGGTGGCTGTGATGATGTCACTAAGCCTCCACTATGGAAGAGCTTGGTATATCACTGCAGTGCACAGAGGTGCTTTTAGATCCCTTTACTTCTGTTGCTACAAAACTGACATACTCACAAGACCCATCATTGAAAAAAAAAATGATCTAACCTCTCCATTGATGCTAATATTTGGAGTAAATCATGCTGATTAGGTGAATCCTATATAAACCTTAAAAAATAGTGATATTTTAACCTCAGCTCTAAATTATATACACTGTTGCACACAACTTTTGAGGTAGAATTACAAGTAATCACTCATTTGAAGCTTAATAATTTATCATCATTTGAATACTAACCCCTCCACTACCGATATCTAGATATCTCGGGCTTCAAAGGCACCATCTGGTGCCTTCGATATCGCTATATCTCAATATGCTGATCTGCAGCCCAAAATTAAATTAGTCTGCTGCAAACAAATTTCATTTACTTTTGGGCTGCAGAAGGTGCCCCCAAAGTTGTAGCCCTGTCGGCATAATGCCCAAAAAGCTAAAACTGTAAAAAATCAGCTGATGAAAGCTCTGAACTATCATGCTTTCAGCACCTGTCAGCAGCCAATGCAGGGGGGAAAAAAACATAGACCTGCTGCTCAAACCTCTGTAACTCAATTTGGCAGTAGATGTTGCCATCTACTGGTCAAATTGATTATTTACTGTAATAATTATTTATTAATGTATAATTATTTAGAACTGATTTTACAAAAAAACACTGGTTTCTGAGAATGTTTTTTTGGAAAATCACTTGGCTGTAAAGGGGTTATAACTTATAAAGACTTTACTGCATTGCACTAGGACAGTTGGTTTCTAATCTTATGTGGATGCAAGGAATAATACCTGGAGTTAAATGGCTGATCACTGTGCTCTGAAAAACCCATAGGCGATAGCAAAAGCCATATGTGGTTCATGAAAGTCTGAGTAAATATTCACATTTTGTCACACTAATAAAACATATGTTTATTGCTACACTATGTTGTTATCTCTACTGTTTTTTTCAGGCGTTTATTAATTTATGTATTTATTTATAACTAGATATACGCATTTCTTTGTATACCTTTTCATAATTTTTACATGCTGTGCTGAATTTTCATCTTTCATCTGGAGAACAATAAGAATTTTTGAAAGTTGTCAGTATAGGATTTTTTCACCTCCATCCATCAGTGGTCACGGGTGCACTGAGCCACTTATTGTTTTGCTTTTTGAAAACATACAAGAAGAGACACCGGGGAGCTGAATTTATCCAATCAAAGTAAAATAAAAAGCATCTACCTCAGGTTTTCCCTAAACATATGCAAGACTGATCAATCTAGTATTTCAAGAAAAACAAGGTTATTCAGCTTTAATCCTCAGGCACATAACAATGCATACTTCACAGATGTGATGCTCAGAAAATAACAGCTCAGAGGTCTTAGCGGATCCCAAGGCAATGTATCCTTTACAACCCTACGGATAAATATCTATCCAGCGATATTTCATGCATCGGTGCTTCAAGTATTTCTTTAGACATTTAGTTGAAATAAGATAATAAACTAAGCAATTTTCAGAAGCGATTATTTTATATTGTATCTTGGTGCACATGTATATAATGTAACACCTAGCTTGAGTGCCAATATAGTAATTACAGTTAAAAGTAAATTGAAAACTTTTTAATTATTGTCAACACCACCAGTTAAAACTGTTTTGACAATATTTGAAAAGATCAGCTGTGCACGTTGTTTATTTGCGCCTCTGTCAAAAAATTATTTATCAAAAATGTCCACACGTTGTTTTTAGAAGTGACCAAATAATTGATTTAAATAGGTGTCATTACAAATTCTGTTTTTAAACATCCCAGTTCATGATTTACCCTTGTTAGTTCCTCTGACATCATATAAACAGCAAAGTCTATTTTTTCAAAAAACTGTAATCAAGACACATGTTATAACACAACACAAAGCTTGTCACCTTGTCGAAAGGTATAATATGTTGCTTTTAAGGTGCATTAGTAAAATTGTTATGGAATTAACTATTTATAGGTTGTTTTTTTTTTACTGGCCAATTTAACAACTTTGTTGACCTTTCCATTAATTACAAACAGTGATAAAATTGGCAAGACAAAAAAGTTTGCCAGTTTTGCAGTTCTTTTTGCGTTGCAAAACCGATTATTCAGACCATGTAAAAAATCTTGGACACAGTTTTTTTGCTGGCGTAATTCGTAATTAAGTATAAAATTCAATTGGACTCATGAATAGCTTCTATTGCCAGTAAAACTAGGTTAGGAGGGAAATAATGCAATTTTCCTGTTAAAAAAACATGGCTTTCTGGATTTGAAAAAGGCCAACATAATCTAAGAAAGACCAAGGCATTATCATGAAGGAAATGGGGACATAGGCTGGACCAAAAGAGCTAAATGCATATTGAGCATATCTATTTTTTCCCCTTGCAGCCTCATTCATGGTCAGTGGATGAGAGCTTAAAATGGAGAGCAGGTAGGCAACAGTGAGATTCTCCCCTTCATTAGAAACCAAATAGTCAACTGTATCAAGTTGAACAGCTTACTGGTTTATGCTCCCCATGTTTTAAGGTTTAAACCACCCTGACTTAATAGATCCCCTCATTTACAAATTGACCCCCCCTACATAACACCTCTGCCCATAAAATCTGTCAATATAAAAACACTTTCAGTTAAATATACTCACCTGCCCATTGACCAGTTTCTCTGCTGATGCTCTTATTGTCTGTTCTAGGCACAATGGATAATATGACTAAGAAAAAAAGACTCAAAATATTCCAAAACATTAAGAAAAATAAAGCGACAAACACAGACACACAAGAAAAATGTAATCCTGCCAGCCCAAAAACTTACTCAAACGTGGCTACTATACTGAGGTACATACATACATACTGCATATGTGACCCTCATCATACTGTTTACTTTCCCCTTACAAAGTACTTAAAAGGCAGAGGGTTCTCTTTGCTTGTCAAATTCCAGTACTGCTGCAGATGGCTGTGATACCCTGAAGATTGACTCTGTTCTGGACTCAGAGCACGTTTCGGTAGTTGTAGTACATCGCCTGCTATGTCCGATGCACTGAAAGCTTTAGGACATGATCTGGAGCTCATACATAAACAATGTTTGTCTGCAAAAAGTGAAATTTGAGTGCATTTACCATGATATGCCCAGTTCAAGTTAACTCGAGCTCAGGCACTCGAAGGTACTTTTTAAGATCATGGTAATGAAGGGTTAAATCTAGTTAATGTTTGGTTTACCATCTTAGAATTTAATAGAAATAAGTGTTTATTATATATAAACGTGAAATATTTGACTATATTTATATATTTTTTATTCAGTGACTGATTCACAATAAATTGACTGTATTGTTTAACAGGAAATACAACTGCAGCTAGAGTATCAAAAAGTACAAGTAGGTTTAGAAAATACAAATCCCGCACCATTGCGGGGTAATGTTATACATATGTAGTAGAAGAAATAATTACAAATATAGAAATAAAATACATATAAAGAGTTTAAATAACAAATTTATCCTAGGTACAATATTGAAAAATGGGTCATCAGAAAAGATTTTACTACATAGCAAAGAATGTGCAATGCCAGGCTTATTCTGTTAGATTCTAAATGTGGATATTAAAATTGCAACTGGTCATATTTACATGACATTGACATCACATTTACACAGGTAGTGCACGGAAGAAAATCAATCATAGAATAATAATTTAGGAAAAATACACAGCTTTAATGCCGAAGCCTCTGTAATATGTAACTGAGCGAGTTCAAAAACTGTTGGCTTGAAGATCCACTTCACTGCACATTCATACTGTGCCTGACTATTAATTGCATCCTATGTTTGTCAGTCAAATATTTGCAATTAACAAAATATTTCCTCTGAGACGCATAACTGAGACCGATAAGTAGACATTGTAGTGAAAAATTTAATCTCTTCTATTGAAAATGTAAGGCTTAAAATCCCAACACTTGAATTCAGCATAAGGTGATCAATTACTGAAATAATTAACTCGTTCAATGCTTTTACTTTTATGGTTTGCCAAAATGTGAAGTCTGATTAACATGTTTTGATAAAATAGATAAAATGTTTGTAAACTAATAATGATTTTATGTAGGCTTATTTTGAATCATAAATTAAAACCAAGTATATTTGTTTTATTAAAACATTGAAAAATTAAAAGTTGCACAGTAGAAGAGATATGTTCAAATTCTTTTTCACAAATCTAGATCTATTTCTCACATATCTGGAATATGACACAATTATTGAAATTCAATAACCTAATGAGGTAAATGTTCATGTTTTTTGTTGAAGAAACCCTTGTAGGCTTATCAACCATCACCATAAAACAAGAAATGATAGGATTTTGTCTTCTAGTAGAAAAACACACAAGTTAGAACAAGAAATTTGAAAAAGTGCAGCAATATAATAATCTGAGATTTCTATTACAAATATTCAACAGACAAAAATTGCCCAGGAGTATTGGGTACATACAATAAATTCTCCTGTTGTTATTTTCAAGCATTAACCAATGTTCCCTCTAATATTTGCAGTTGGCGTGTGCAGAAATATTATATGGCGCAATTTTGCTTGTATTTGCTTGTATTTGAGTACAGTATAACCTGGGCTTTATTCCCATTATTTCGGCAGCACAGTAACATGGCATTTATTCCTTTTCTTTACAGGAGTTTTACATTGTGGAATTTACCTCCATCATAGATATCAAAAGGGTTAGGAAACTTACATCTAATCCTCTCTGTAATGGTTATATTTTCAGTGAGTACTGAAGGCTTATTTTTTGTGCCACATAGTCCCTTTTTGAACTTTGTCATATGTTCACTGTGAAATGGGGTATTGGATATACCTGTGTAAATGTTATGCATATTGATGTTATCAAAACTTTAAAAACAATGTTATGAACGGATTTATTTAATGTTTTTTTCCACACTGTTGTGACATTACATATTTTTGTATAAATTGTAAGAAGCCAAAATGCCCCAAAATTTATACCTGTAACAGTAGTAGGCAATTACTCTAATTTATTATTACTTTTTCAGGATCCCTTTCCATTTATGCAACTACATGGTTTTATTTTCAAGTAGACTTGTGCACCGATTTTTTTTCGGTTCGATTCGGTTCGATTTGTTCGGATGTTTAAAATTTTCGATTCAACTCGTTTCGACCGATTTCTGTTTCGATTCGGTTCGGCTCGTTTTTTCGCGTACTTTTTTTTTCGGAATATCGACCATTTTTCGTGTTTTCGGGTCACTTTGCTTGTTTTTTGTATCGACTTTTCGTGATTTCAGAAATTTTCGTTTTTTTCGGAACGTCTGTTCTCCTCGCTTCAAAGTGTCTAACTCTATTTGTTTTGATGTAAACTACTATGGTTTACTTTTTTTATACTTTATATCTTTTTTTCTTATGAATATACATTTCACAACTTTATTTAATCATATTAAAATGTTATGAAAGCCAAGGAACAAAAAAAATGAACAAAACGATTTAAAAAACGCTAAACTGACCCAAATGGTCTGACTTTAAAAATAAAAACCAGAACAAAAGGTTTAAAAACGGAAAAATAGTTGATCAAAAATATGCATTTAAAAATACAAAATTTACAGAATCAGCGATATAACCGATAATAGTTAAATATACGATGTCCATAATTACCGAAATGGAACCGAAATCACGAATGGAACCGAAATCATGAATAGAGCGAAAATAAATTTCGATTTGACACATTTCAAGTCCATTCGAAAATTCCGAAAATATTTCGTTTCGGCTCGGAAAACTTTTCGGATCTGTCGGTTTTCGGGTCCGATCCGATTCGGAAAATCGGCCGGATCCGAAAACACGAATTGGGAAATTTCGTGAAAATTCCAAAATTCCGAAACCCGAAACGCACATCCCTATTTTCAAGTAGGGTGGTACATTTTGCTGTGTATATGTTTGTGGTTATATGGAATAGAGTTCTGAAGTTTTCCATTTCTATTTTCTTTTTTTAACTCAAGTTAAATTAAGGATAAATAGAATAAATAGCATTTAACTCAATCATTTTATATAGATTATTACGTATTAACAGCATATACAGTATTATAGTATTATAGTGGCCGTAATGTATTTTCATGTGGGAAAAAAAAAATCTCCCTGTGCCCAGCTGAATATTAATGATTACCGTGTAAAACTTGTAAAAAGTACAGTTTTTGAAATGTCCATATAAATTCTCATAAATAAAATAAGGAATGGAAACTTACACTGAAATCTTTAGATGGTTCTTAAACCTGAAATCCAAAAGACGTTTTACAACAGTCATATATTTTAAGACATTTTTAAGAACATAGACTGCATTATTAATTAATACCCATCACTTATTTTGAAGCAAATGGTAAATCCAAAAAAGGATACTGTGTGACCCTACATTAATTTTAGGCTCAGTGACAATTTTATGGATGAACAAACTTAATTGAAAATTCATATCATTAACACCATGTTCCTGAATTAAGCTCAACATTTGATATGACGTAAGTAGACATAACAATATAGTACAACTTTTCAGATTTCAACAGAAAAAAATATTTAGAACAGGGCTTAAACCTTTATGTTGTAAGTTGCCGTTGGACTACATTCTCAATAGTTTAATTTTTAGATGTCACAAATCTATCCATAAGTGAAAAATACAGAGCCTCAGTATGGCTCAGTGACAAGAGTGGGACTTAAGACATATATGCTGTTTCCTGTTTTTATATAGTGTACACTGTGGTTTTTTTTTAAGTTGCGACTAAAGCTCTATACACAAGTCAAGATTAGAGTTTTTTAGGTTATTTTGGAGAAAAGATTTCAGTTAGTTGACATTTGTTTGATTCGCCCGACGTAACACCATTGTTTGCTATTAAGATTTCATTTGCTGTGTTGGAGAAGGCAACACAGTTTTTGGTGGTTTGCGATGGGTGTCTGCTTTATTTGAAAATTGGTTAATTAGTTATCACTTTTGGTGCTGGTAACAAGATTTGTGTGAAGTTGCACCTTCCTAGTGCAGAATGAGCTATTCCAGCGTAGCTCATTTTCCTCTAAAGGAGATGGTGTTCAGTAACTGAATATCAACTATTCTAACCTGGTGTTAAGTGATTTTGCATTTTCTTTTGCAAAATCACTGAATACTGCCATTTACATCACCCAATAAATTCGATACTCACCTTAGGTCCCCCATTGCTGAGGGTGGCGTGATCTGCCACTTCCTCTGACTGTAATCAGAGTGAGTCTGGGAACAAATAGTTCCCATATCCCCCGCGTGTCCTTCCGCAGTCCCTGTGCATGCAAGCTCTTGCGGAGCTTGAGCAGGGACTCTCAATGCTCCATGGAGTCCTAGGACTCCAGGAGCTAATACGCTTGGCTAGTATCTGCCTGTGTCTCTGAGTTATTCCAAGCCCATCTGCACATAACGTGGTTGGGTTGGAATAACATAGACAACAAGGAGACAGTAAGGGAAATTTGATAGTTCAGATTTTCTTCTTTACCATCTCTTTCTTTGCACCTGAGTCAAAATCAGGCCACAAGTAGGGTATTCTAGTCACACAGAATCCTTAAAGCTTTCAAAGTGCATTTGTACTGACCAGGTGCATTTTGTTAGCGATATCCAATCAGGGGATGGATATCACATTGTACTTAAAGACAAATGCAAAATTTCACCTCTTGATGAGATATTGCAGATGGTTCTTACTCCATGGCAACACTGGGCTCCACCCTATTTGGACTTCATAGAGTGCAGTGTTGACTTGCAATGAGATCTGGTGTTATACCTGGTCTGTGGTGAAGAAATAACAAATCTCATGACTCATAAAAGTGCAGATGCTGTGTGGTTTAGTGCTCTAATGCTAACAATAAAGCTCTATAACACATCCCAAAAGATAAGTACAGTTCGCCAAAGTAAAAATCGAAAAATTAAAGTGTTGGGCTGGGGTCTGAAAAAGTGCCTTATCTACTGGTGATAATGAAGGCCTGAAGCACCTAAGGCGTAGGGCCCTTAAGTTGCCTCTGATGCCAGGAAGCAGGGAAGATTTTTCTAGAAGTGTTACAGCGCGTGTGGAGTTTTGAGCGGGAGAGGTGTGGGAGGAGTCCCCAGGAGGGTACTTAAGCGTGTGTGGAGAGGCTCTGTGCGCCTTTTTCCCCTGAGGTAGAGCTGGAAAAATCTTGAGCTGCGTCAGAGAGCGGTGTTTTCGGCTTTTCTGCTTTAAAATTGTCTTTAAGTATGGCGGAAGGCGGTGAGCTGGAGTCACTGTTGGAGGAAGTGCGGGAGGCGGCTCGGCATCGTGGTGTGAAGTGGGCTAGAAGAAGTTTGTCGAAGGTGCTGGCGGCGGAGTCGGAAGTGGGAGCTCGGCCTGTCAGGGTTTCTAGGCCTCCGGAGTGGTTCAGTCCGGGAGGAGAATCCAGCGGTGGATCAGCGTCTGTGAGGTTGAGGTTGGAAGCAGTGAGAGGCCGAGGACAGTTGGTACGGCGGATGTTGGCTGGAGGTGACGCAGTTCGGACTGAGGCTGGCGTGAGCGTTTCCAGAAGTGTGGAAGGTAGGAGCTCGAGGCCAGTATCGGGGGCTAAGGATCCTTCTGGTCGGAGGGGTGGTGTGGTGAGCGCTACCAGGAGAGAAGGAATGCAGAGGTCGAGGAGTTCCTTGGGTAGAAGAAGAGTTCGGTTGTCTGCCAGGGGTCCCAGAGGTCTGTCTCGGGGACGGATGTTTCAGCAGTAAGGCAGTTGGTGGATGGGGGTATGGACGGTGGTGTGTCACAAGGTGGTGTTGAGTGGGATGAGGTCACTCAGGAGCTCGAAGTAAATTGGTGTTCAGATGGTGAAGGTGAAGTGGTTCCGGAATTTGGTGTGGTGGAGCGGGATAATGGTTATGGTACTTCGGGTTCTGAGGCTCATCGCACAAACGTTTTTTCGTCCACAGTTCCGATGGTTCAGGAGCGGAGTCCGCAGCCAGTTGGTGGTTTCCAGGCTTGTGGAGTCGGTGTAGTTGGAGTGAGGGGTACAGAGAGTGTGGCGCAGGAGGTTCCAGGAAGTTCGGCTGGACTTAGTGTGGCGACAGGTAATGGAAGTGGAGGTGATATGAGTTCTTTCATGTCTTTTTTTTTTTACAGGGGGCCTTTGAAGCTTGGTCGGTTCAAAAGGGGGTGTGAGCCAGGGAGTTGATTTGGCTCACGCATGGAAGAGTGCAGGTGGGCCAGTTGGGAGAGTTGGTGGAGCTCTTGGTGGTGAAGCACTGGCTTCAATAGGACCGAGTGGTGTGTCGGGTTCACTCGGTGAGTCCTCAGGGGTGGCGGATGTGGCCAGGAGGAATGCATATTTGTCATTTTCTTGTCCTTTGGGGTTTCATTTGAAACAGGAGGTAAAGAAGGTATCTTGTGGGGTGAGTATGTGGAGCTTTTTTCCCTGCTTCCTTTGGATGAGGTGGCAGGGGATAAGGATGATTCTCCTATGGAAGGTTTAAAGGAGGAAGAGGAAAGGAAAAAGGGGTATCGGAGGATTCCTAAGTTGTTTGGGAATTGGCTCCGGGCTTTTTGTATTTTGGCAAGTGTGGTTGGGGAGAAGAACCCAAAGCACTGTTCGGCTCTTTTTTGTTATGTGGATGGGATTTGGGAGGCTTATCGGATTTATGGTGGTTGGGCGTGGTGGAAATACGATGAGCAGTTTAGGCAATGTTTGGCAGCTCACCCAGGGATGGGGTGAGATCAGATGGACATTATGCTGTGGTTGTGTCTGATGGGGGCTCAGAAGGCTTTGCCTTTTCCAGGGAGTGCCGGTGGGGGAGAGGTCAGTTCTCCACCGGCAGGTGTTAAAAAGGGATCTCACTGGCAGTTTAAAGAGGGTCAGTGCAAGTTTGGTAATGGGTGCAGGTTCAAGCACGAATGTTCAAATTGTGGAGGATTGCATTCATTGTTCAGATGTTTTAAGAGGGCGAGACAGGGAGGTCTGCCTTTGGAGGGTCTGGAGATGGGGGCTTACCCAGTGAAACTCGACGCAATGCTACCGTGGCTAAGGCTTTAAGGAAGACATAGGGATGCAGAGTTTTTGCAGGACGGTTTTGGTGATGGTTTTCAGATTCCTTTTGTGGTAAGGTCAGGGGGTGGCAAGTTTAGGAATTTAAAGTCGGCTAGAGTTTATCCGGAGGTAGTTCGGAAGAAGGTGTTTATTTCGGCTGTTACCTATTCATCCTTCGTGTCATCATCTTCTGGGGTTTTGGTTTGAAGGCGAATTTTATGTGGATCTATGTATGCCTATGGGTTGTTCCATTTCCTGTTCCTTTTTTGAGTGTTTTAATACATTTTTGGAATGGGGGGGTCGTGAAGTGGCAGGGTCGGCTAATTTGACACATTATCTGGATGATTTTCTGTGAGTGGGTAGGGAAGGGACAGGAGAGTGTCTGCACATTCTTCGGTCTTTTCAGTGGGTGGCACACCGATTTGGTGTTCCTTTGGCTTCTGATAAAACAGAAGGTCTGGCATCAGTCATCACTTTCTTGGGGATTGAGATTGATTTGGTTAAGGGTGAGTGTCGTCTACCTATGGGAAAAGTGGTGGAAGTTTTGAGGCAAGTGGAAGGGGCCCTGTCAGTTAGGAAATTGCAGTTGAGAGAGCTGCAATCGCTGATTGGTCGTTTGAATGTTGCGTACAGGGTCATTCCGGTTGGAAGAGTCTTTTTGCGAGGTTTGGCTTTGGCGACACGGGGTATTCGGGAAGGTCATCATTTTGTTAGAATATCTGGGGCCATGAAGGAAGATTTGGAAGTGTGGAGATCCTTTTTGCTTTTGTTTTATGGGGTGGCCATTTTCCCTTCGAAAGAAGTTTTGGTGAAGGAACTGGAGTTTTTTCACGGATGCCTCGGGAGGTGTTGGTTTTGGGGTGTACTTTGGGGGGCGTTGGTGTGCTTCTCGTTGGCCTGATCGTTGGTTAGCATCTGCATTGGTGCGAAATTTGGTATTTTTGGTGTTGTTTCCATTAGTGGTGGCTTTGGAGCTGTGGGGAAGTGTTCTGGAGGGGAGAAGGATTCTGTTCCGTTCTGACAACATGGCAGTGGTGTCGGCGGTTAATTCTTTGTTGGCTTCATCATTGTCAGTCATTAGATTGCTGAAGAGGTTTGCGTTGCTTTGTCTTAAATTTAATGTTTTATGCAGGGCAAGGCATGCTCCGGGTCGCCTTAACTCAGTGGTGGATGCTTTGTCTTGTTTACAGTGGGGCAGGTTTCGTTCCCTGGCTCCACTGGCGGAGGAGGTGGGCACCCCTTGTCCGGAGAGTCTTTGGCAGCTAGGTTTGGAATTTTTGGAACATGGGTGAGAGGTTCTTTGTCTGAGTCCACTTGGAAGGCCTACTCGCGAGTTTGGAGGGATTGGGATGCATTGGCTGAACGGTCCAGGTACGTTTCGGTGGGTGGATTGGATGAGGAGAGTGATGCTTAGGGCATACCTCATTCGGTTATTCAAATCAGGGGCATCTCCTGGGGTGGTACGGCAGTTGTTGGCTCCCTTGGCTTTCCTTTTCCAGGTATCAGGGAAAAGAGATGTCACCAAGGATTTTGTTATCAAGTGTGCAGTTCGGGATTATGTGAGGGGGAGGTGCAGGGTAGACGCTCGGCGTCCAGTTTCGAAGCAGTTATTGGAGGGTCTATGGGATTTTGTTGGGAATTTCTGTTCCTCACCTTATGAGGTTCTGCTTATGAGGGCGGCTTTTTGTTTGGGGTTTTTCGGGGCATTTCGAGTGGGTGAGCTGGTGTGCAATTCTAGGAGAGGAGGTGGTGGATTGGGAGCTGATGTTGTTTGGTTGGGAGTTGAGGAAATTGTTATTTGGGTTTCTAACTCCAAGACTGATCAGTTGGGTAGGGGGCGTAGAGTTGGTTTATCTGGTGTGGATAACTGCGTGGTTTGTCCAGTGAAGAACGTTAAGGAATTTTTGGAGGTACGGGTGGAGTCTGGAGTGGCCTTTTTATTTTTTATGTCACGCGGACGGATCGACTTTATCGAGGTATCAGTTTGTTTCCATTTTTAAGAAGGGTTTGTTGAGTTTAGGGAGAAATCCGGAGGAATTTGGTTCTCACTCCTTTTGTATTGGGGCAGCAACAGAAGCTTCGAGGTTGGGTTTGTCGGCAGCGGAAATTCAAGAATTGGGAAGATGGTACTCGAGTGCTTTTCAGTCTTACATGCGGCCAGGTTCGGTGGTATGAATTGTGGAAACACTTGTTAATGCTGGGAGGTTATGTGGAGAAAAGTTTGCTGTATGATCTGTTCTGTTCTGTTTTTCACTTTTAAAAAAAAATAAAAATAAAACTTATACATGGAATATGAATTTATACCTTTTATATGGAATATATATATATATTTTTTTTATCTTTGTATATTTGTTTGTTGTTTGTGGAGGAGTGTGGGGTTGGAGGATTTGGAGGCGAGGAGTATGTTATTGTTTATGTTATGTTTTCTTGGCAGGTATGGACATCGTTTATTTGGTGGGGTGTGTGGTGGATTGGCGGGGAGGTTTTTATTTTTTCAGAGTATTTTGTGTGGTGGAGATGTTGGTAATTTGTTTTTGTTTTTTGCAGATCCTTCGAGAGTTGTATGGATCGTTGGAGACTCGTTGTTTTTTTGGGCGAGGAGAAGGGCGTTGGTGCGAACATCTGGAGTACAGATGGGTTTGCATGGGTCGACAACACGGGTACGGTGGTTCGGAATCCGTGGACTCCTATGGGAGGAGTTTAAGCCAACGGTTTTGGGTGCCCTTAGGCACGGTGAAGTTCCTCATGTGCTGTTAGTACACATGGGAGAGAAATATTTGGGTGTGGTCCCTCTTGGTGTGCTGCTGGAGCAGATGCATGTGGATCTGCGGCAGTTGAGGGATTTGGGAGTGGTCCCTCATGGAAAGCTACTGGAGCAGATGAAGGTGGATCTGCGGCAGCTGAGGGAGTGGTCGCCATGGATGGTGGTGGTGTGGTCGGAGATGTTACCAAGGATGGTGTGGAGGCAGATGGAGAATGAGGAGGCGGTGCGGCTTTGCCGGATCAAGGTGAATCGCTCTATGGGAAGGTTTGTGAGTCGGATGGATGGTGTGGTCGTGCGGCATCTACCCTTTGAAGAGGAAGATGTGGCGTGTTATTTTATGGAGGATGGCATTCACCTGAATGATGTGGGCAAGGATCTGTTCATCCTGGGACTCAAGGAGGGGATTGAACAAGCTCTGTTTTTCCTTGGTGGGGGAGCTCTCCCATAAGGGGTTATGTGAGGAGTTCTTGGCGGGGGCTTGTAGGCAGTGCTGGGTTGGGGTTTCTTTTATTTAGGCTAAATTTGGTCAGATGGTTGGGAGTTGGGAGGTTTTTGTGGTTGGTTGATTTGGAGGTGTGTGGTGGTTGTGTGGAGTCCTCTTTCAGCACTGGGCTATTGTATTATTTTGTTATGGAAATTTTTATGTCGTGGTGGTGGGTATATTGTGTGGAGTTTTAGCTTTGGGCTATATATAATAAATATATATATATTATTCCACAGTTATGTGTCATGTATTTTGAGTATTTATTGTCTCCATGCGTACGACTCGGTCATTAGTAGGCGACTTATTCAGGTTCAAGACAAGACAAGACTTGGTCAATAAAACTCTTTGTTTTGCTGCTACTCTTTCTGTTTGTGTAGAATATTTCTCTATCGAGCAGTGCTCTTCTGCGAGATTAGAGCAACAGCACTGCAACAACTAGGAGGAGGTCTCGAAAGCTGTGCTCTTTTTGTTTAACAGCATATTACATCCGAGATGCAAGCCGAGCTTGCGTCACGGATGTAGTATCAGGTAACTGGAAATTGGCATCTCCTATAATTTGTATGGGAGATGCTAATGCGACCCCAGCACATATCACACAAAACTAAGCCCTCCATTAAATCACTTACTCATCTTGGATTCCTTGGTGTCAAGAGTGGCACAATCCACCACTAACTCGCTCCATGGAAGAAGTACATTGGGAACACAGTGTACCTTGTGTATCATTCTACCACTTGGCCGGATCTATGGACTCCTGGAGCTGCTAACATCCGCTGTGCTCAGCGCTGCTGAATTATCATTTAACACCTTGCCGGCATTACGACTGGAGCTGCTGAGAAAGCGGCTCTGTTGTAATATGGGTTTTAATTGGCAGGCGCTAGTGGAAAACAGTAGATGCTCAGGTTTTCCATTAATGTTTGCCATTTAACGCTAACATTTGTATAGGGTCCAGTATATCCATCATATTATAAGTGTGTTTCTGTTTATTACTTTTTGTTATGTTATCTTTAATTGGGAATTTACCTCTATGTAATGTAAGTTTTCCTTTATTTAGAGGTAAATAAAATTAATTATCTAGAATATTAATTAAGGGATATTTCCAGAAAAAGAATGAGAGTAAACTTACATCTTTAACAGTTTTATTAATAAATATATAAAAAAAGACTTTTCAAGAAAGCATTCATATAGTGATAGGATATCTACACCTTTATTGCTAAACTATTCATATGATTTCAAGGTTTAAATATTTTGCAGAGTTACTTTTAACAGTTATAAAAGATAGCAATATAAGAACTCTATTTAATCAGTACAAAAGAACAAATAACCTAGTAATGGAATTATGATATATATGCAGTGATATTAAGAGAGAGAATTACTGCTGTTACTTTTCCCTGTATAATACTTTATAAATATAAAGGGCTTCACAAACTGATACATTTAATTGAGACATTATAACTTGGGATTAATTTAAAATTGGTATACTTACTGTAAGGATTTGACCTCATTAACATAATAAAATGGTTCAGGTCCTAGAACTCATTAACCTCCTTCTCTAACTGTCAACATGGAAAATCTTGACAAAAGAATTAGACTCAGGTTTTTTTTATTCTTTCATTTTGACAATGTTCCAGTGTGCCATCAGCCTGTAGCATGCACACTGTTCTACAAATTTATATAAGGGTAGAAATTATCACTTATTCAAAATACTATTCGGCAGTTTGATTTGTTGTTTTAATAAGTTATATACAGATGGATTCTTTTTCTATACATGTATTACTATAGCATTCTATTTGAAGGTTGATGGTAAAGAATTGATCTACTCAAAGTTTTTACTCCAGAAATCTATTGATGCTATAAAAGCTACTTAATAATGAAAATGTTACTCCAAGTTTACAAATAGAAGCAAGTTATCTTTGATTTATACGTAATATATAATGCCTTTACAAAAAACACGTTTGTTTAACACATCTTACTTTATTTGATACACAGGATGGGTTGTCCCATGTTAACCCCTTAAACACCTGGTGATTTTCCAAAAAAACACTGTCAGTAACCATTTTTTATTTTTGGAAAATTATTTTTAAGTAATTGTACTGTAAGAAATATTCGGGAATATGCCCAATGTATTTTTTACTGTAATAACCTATTTGGAAGGTAGATGTCACCACCTGCTGGCCAAATGGAGTTATAACATTTCTGAGCTTTGTGCAGGATCAGCTGGGGCAGGGGTCAGCAAACTTGGCTCCCTGATGTTTTGGGAACTACATTTCCCACGTGGCTCAGTCAGACTAATGGGTGACTGAGCATCATGGGAGATGTCATTCCCAAAACATCATGGAGCCAAGTTTGCTGACCACTGAGCTAGGGAAATGTCATGAAGAGATATTCCCAGCAGATTTTAAAAAGAGATACAGGGTTATTCAGAGAAAGGTAAAAACCAGGTGAACTGGCAGGAGAAGAGAACAATCTAAGCCACATAGCTGATTTGGAAAGTGAGATAAATGGGAGAATTTTTCTAGTTTGGCTATTTTGACCTAGAATTTTCACTTCTCCAGTCATTCTCCTCATGTTTCATCTTTCTTTGAATAGACCTGTTAGTATTTCAGGCAGGATCAGGGTTGCTATAACATTGGGGGCACCTTCAGAAGCCCAAATGCAAATGAAATCTATTTGAGACAAACGAATCTCACTTGCAATGATACTGCATAAAGCCGGATCGTGTTACCATAATAACAGTAGTGAAGGGGTTAATGATGATTACTAAATTTAATCTTTGCAGTTTTTGTTTAAGACATACAGAAAAAATCAAATGGGCATTTTCTTAGTTTTTTTGTTATTCATCTGTATTTTCATCTAACCCTACATAAGGAGATATTTATTAAAAATTGTTGCCATTGTAAGGTATTCCTTATCTTGCAATATTTCAGACAGGATCAGCCGCATTAGTATCAAGCTACATATAGAGTATTGTTACCTGCAGTATGCGAGATAAATATAAAGCACATATGGATTACAGGTACTATTGTAATTCATTAATAGAAATGCAGCTTCCTCATTTACCAGTAGAACCTGGAGTAATGTATATAATGACTTTAATGCTTACATGCAGTACATTAAAATACCATTACAATATTTGTTGCCTACAGAGACTTAACAACTGCTAAATACATTGTGTTTATCATTTAATATTAAATGAGAGATTTTCTTCCCCTCCCTGTTGTTTGGAATGTAGCAATAAAAGCAATAACGTTTTGTTCTCTAATGCTTTCTTTATATGATGTAATTGAGTTCTGTAGAACAGTGCATTGAACTTAAAGGGACATTCTATACATGATGGCTATTTTAAGTAGACCTGAGTGGCTGAGTGTGCCATTCTTCTACCCTAGAGATAGCCCTTATGGGTTCTTGTAAGGAATGGCTCTTAATGCGTTTGCAATCAGAGGCATCAGATTGTTTCAAGATTCCTATCAGCTCCTTCATAGTCGCTGGGATCACTCTACGTAAACAGAATAGATAAACATCGGATAATATTGCAGATACAGGTGGCTAACAAATACCAATGCTATAAAAACTGCTCACAAGATATAAATTTTTTTCGTGTATATCAGTATATACTCAGCTTCTTGGAGGTACTAGACCTGCTGGATCTGGTGGAGCTGACCCAGCCAAGAGAAAGGACCCCAGAAGATGATGCAGCAATCAAACCAACAAGGAGCTGGATACTTAAATACTGGCTTTAATAGAATTCAGATAAAATATAATGGACTGTCACAATTCCGACGCGTTTCGTCTTATAAAATGACTTTTAAAAGGAAAAGTCCATATAATATACACATAATTAAGCCCCTGTACTTATACCCCCCACATTTATGCAATGATTGATGAATGAGGTTTTATACACCTTTATATCAAATGCCAGCATTAGGTCGGTAAATATATTTTTAGATTAGAGATTCAAGTAAATGTAATTTTATCGGTTTTAGAATCCTATTTAGTCACACCGTTTAGGAGGTTATTACACATCACGGCATATATTTATTTTTTCAATCAAAATTTTTGCAAAACTAATTGTATCATGCAGAACTAGACACAAAATAAAAGAGTTAAATATTTGTATTTCTTAGGTGAACATACATAAAGAAAGTGTTTTATTTGTCAGTTTTATCCTATGGGTACATTTAGCAAAACTTTTCAATCAGTTTATCATTTGTTATTCCAATCCTCAGCAGAATTCATGTTAAAGCAGTGTGTCAGAGGGTCCATATGTTTTGGGACTAAAGCAAAACCAAAATGAGTGAGGGGAGAATACATTAGTTGCAGACATGGGAAAAATACTACCAAAGGAGCACTTGTTTAATTTTCTTCACCTGAATCCTTGGGGTACATAGGCATCTTAGCCTCATTCAAGTGTGACATTTTGTCTTATTTTGACAATGGTTATGACCTTGTCATTAACTGATGCTTCAAGCAATATTACATCTAATTCATTTAATTTTTAAGATCCTAATAAGACATTTAATCTAGAACATGATAAAAAAACAGCTATAAAGGGAAACCACGGAGAAGCAAAATTTGAAGGAATGTGAAGATTTTCAATTAACACATTTTTGTAACTTTACAAAATAAAATTGTATTTATTTAGCCTGCAGCCATGCACTATTAATGAGAATTATTCTTAATTAAAGTTATGCGAGGGTTAGAAAATCCACTCTTACAACAGAATCTTTGAACAAAAAGGACAAAGAATGCTAAACCTGGTTAATCTAATGTTAAAAGAAGACTAATATTTTAGTTTTTATCTTTAAAAAATAATAATCCATAGGATAATCATTTGATTCATTTAAACAATACTAAAATGTGAACTAAATCATAATTAGATTTTAAAAAATTGCATAATTCACCATCTTTAATACAGAACATATCTACATATCAGAACAAATGTACCGTACACCTCACCTGCTTTACCCAAAGATGTGCACAGTTATTTCCTTTCAAAAGGTGATGATAGTAGATTTACAAGCTGCCATATTCAAAGCCACAGACCACGTATCATTTTATGGCAGAGCCATTGGTTATATGATTTACTAGTGTCACGTTCCCTGGTCGTTCGTAAACAAAGCTCTTCACTCTGCTTGTCTCCTATTCTCCACTAGTCTCGACAGCTCGTCTTTTGAATTTACCTGTTGAAACAGCCCTGCCAAAGCATCAATTTAGCAACACGGCAGTGCTGGTGCATTGTTTCTATGATTTTCCTAGGACATGACCCAGACATTACTCTTCTGTAGCAATGGATATAATCAGAGTTAGCTTTATGGTTGTTTTTTACCCTCCCACATAAGGACCTATCCTATTCCTTTTTGCCAGTGATACATATTACTTTATTGGAATATAGTAGAGTAGGTAGGATATCATTTGTCTGTTTTCCTTAATTTTCTCTAAAAATATTTTTTTTTGCATTAAGCAAGTAATTATTATGTAACTTCCTCTAAACAAAACTGGTTTATTATGTTTCATTAATGGTTGTGAAGATGACTATTGTTAGTAGATAGAAGTAATTGATTTGATGGATACACAGCCCCTAACAATATGTAAATTGTATCACTCAATCAGTGTGGTAACCTGGTTAGACAAGTCAGAATCAGTGGTGGAGGATACAAAGTAGCATAACAAAGTAGCAAAACATAACTTTTACTAAAAAGGTTTAAAATATATATATATATCAGAAGTGAATACCCGATATCACACTCAGGCCAAATAAGCTTGGGGGACCTATGTTAAGGACGTCCAAAAACACAAACAGGCTCTAAATGAGAAAATAATACCATAAAAACATTTTCAAGCTTCTTCCTACGGACCTTTGGTGATATGCTATAACATATGAGGAGGGGGGTTTCTCTTTATTACTGACAGGCAACTAGAGAAGCAGTATAACTTGGGGGCTAGTATATACAATCCTTCCAGAGTGTCCTATCTACCGTGAACCCAAGAAGGCTCATTTTCCTACCTGCTCCTAAACTGTCAACCCCTCATTGTGGTTTTCTTTATTGCCTGGGCACCCACGAGCAGGGAACCCTCTGGCACACAAATGAGCTAACCTAGACCACTTCATTGGGCCTATACAAACTTATAAATACTAAGTGCCAGGAAGACTCTTCCTTGTCCTTAACTAGGAAGTCCTTTCACACATCTGTCTTTAGGTTTTTATGATATTATTGGCTGACTTAGAACCTGTTTTTATTTCTTGATGTCCTTACCATAGGTCCCCCTAGCTTATTTGGCCTGAGTGTGATATCTGGTATTCACTTCTGATATCGATTTTATCTAGTACAAGTTATGTTTTAATGCTACTTTGTATACTCCACCACTGATTCTGACTTTAATTAATTAATGGGCATATGTTTTCATTTACCATACTTAAGCAAACTTAAAAAAGGGACTAGGGCACAGAGATAGGAAAAAGACGAGGAGTGAAAATGTTACAATAACACCCAATGAACCCAGTTAAGCCGGGGCGGTTTGGGGGACTTGAGTGTTTTCATGGCTGAAGATTCTTTCAGAAGAGTTTGTGTAATTTGCAACTGGATGTGATTTTATAGAATGAGTAGACCAACGTCTTTGAGGTAGTTGTCAACGTCCATGGTCAAAGACCAGTTTTCAAAGGATACATCAGGGCTTTTGGGGGGGCTTAAGTGTTTTTACGGTTGAAGATTTTTTTTCAGCAGTGATTTGGTATTTTGTGAATGGATTTAATCTTTTAGAATGTGTAGACCAAAGTTTTCAAGGTAATTGGGAATGCCCACCATCAGGACATACTTGAAAACGAGAGAAATATGAATGTATCCTTCCTGGTAAAATACTTTATAAATAAATAAATAGTGGTTTTCAAAGGATGAAACAGTGGAGTGATCTATCAGATCCATAATGTTGGAAGTAGAAGTCAGTGAGATTTGTTGTCTGGGTTTATTAGCTAATAAGGCCTCATCTTTATTAAACTGTGTCAGTCCACAGCATAGCTTTAACCCCTTCAATACCAAGTGATTTTCCAAAAAACATTATGAGGAACAGTGTTTTTTTGAAAGATCATTTTGATAATTATACAGTAAGAACTATTTGGGCATATTCCCAATGTATTTCTTACTGCAATAACATATTTGGCCAGTAGATGGTGCCATCTACCACTAAACTGAGTTACAGCTGATACAGTTGCAGCTCGAAGTTCGCTGCATCGGCTAACTGAATGTCCGATGTCAGGACATTCAATTTGCCAATTTTACACAGTTTTAGCTCTTTGGGAATTATGCCCACAGGTCTAAAAGTTTGGGGACACCTTCTGCAGCCCAAAGCAAACAAAATTTGTTTGCAGAAACATATATTTGTACAATTCTTGACAATAGGTATGGAAATTTATGGTATAGATACAATAAATACAGCAAGCAAACTCATTAAAAGTTTACTCAAAGAAAACATTTTAACGCAGAAGTTATAGTGGCTTAGTCAACCCTAAAGTAGATGAAACCACATAGTTATCATGATGTATTTTATATTTGTATTTCTGTTGTACCTCCTATTTTTACTCATCTGCTTTTGAAAAACTCTAAGATAAAGAGTTAAAAAATATATAGAGACGACAAAGTAGTGCAAGCATGAATGTATGGACCTATGCATCTAATTATCACCTTGAATCCAAATATTATTAGCTAATGTTTTCTCTTAACTAAAGAAATATTAATGTCTTTTATTATAATTTACAATAGCTAAACCAAGATAACCATGAAAGTTTTTTAGATCATTGCGAAATGTGGGAGATAGGCAAATTCATCATTAATATCCAATTGATCATAACAGCATTTTTATCTATTGTGTGCTTTATAATATGACCTTTCCTGTTTTGGGAATGTTATTGGTGCTTTTTAAACAACTAACCTTGACTTTATGTCAGTGATTAGATGAATAGATACACTAATTGTCAAAAAACAGGAGAAGCTAACCTGAAAAAATGATGATATGATGGATTCAGTCAAAACAATTAAAAGGCAATTTCCAAGGTCTTTCAGAAGCAATCTAATTGATATATGCCGTACAGTTATGTATGGTTCTTTTTTCTCACTCTTTTAGAGATTAAAGTTGAATTTTAGCTCCAAGGCCTTTGCAAAGAATTTATTAATGCAAATAGCAGTTCTTTTGTTTTTTTTTGTATACCCCATTTAACATGTATTATTTAACTCAAACTAAAATCCTGGCTTATTAGGTCAAGAGTTAAATAGCATAAAATAATGGTAGACTTTTAAAGTTAGTTCATACTGTTCTCTTTTTAAATCATTCCCTTTTTTAGCTTAGAAAATCAGCAGGCAGGATTCGTGAAAAATTAAATGCATATGGTTTTTAATTTTACAGGTTTTTAGGTGAAATGTCTATTTAGATCTTATTTAATATTATTTATTTTCTGTTTTTCCAGTCATTTGGTACAACAAAGACAATGTAGAAATGTCTTTGGGTCATTTGTCGGTCTTTAGTATTTTTTAAGATATAAGATATAAAATTTGTAAACAAAAAACTTCACAGGGGATGTGTTAGCCTACACCCGTGTAGGGGCTACATTACATTCTTTGCGGTAAAAACGGGGATGCTAGGGAGAAAAAACTGCGTCCACAGTTTTCTCCCTAGCACCCCCGTTTTACCACGAAATTACAATGCAGGCGCTTAAAAAGCTGGCTGCATTGTTACCGGGTGCTACGCCCCGGAATGCGCGCGGCAGCACTAAGCGCCGTCGTGCACATCCACTCGATGGAGTCCATAGGACTCCATTGAGTTTCTCCTCTGCCGGTCACATGACCTGCCGGGATAGTAGGTGAGTATTTGGATTTTTTGGGGGGGTTCCTGCTGGTGCTATCGGATTCTGCACCAACGGAATCCGTTAGCATCAAGTCCAGGTTGTGGTTAAGTTTCTGTTTAACATGGGAAGCAAAAGAGTTAATTAGCATTAGGATTACCAAGTCCTAACCGTAATTACCATCCTACTGCGGTTAACTGAAATGTTAACCACAGCTAGGACCAGGTGCTAACTGATTCCGCTTCTGCAGAATCAGTCAGCACCAGCTGAAACCCCCCTCAAAAAAAATCACATACTCACATCTCATCACGCGGCAAGAACAGCAGCTCCTCCACCTCATGTGACCGACAGTGGAAGCCTCAAGTCCTATGGACTCCGTGGAGGGTATGCTCGTGTTGGCGCTTAGCGCTACCTTGAGAATCTTGAGGCTTACAGCCGTGTTACAGCACAAGCTCATGGTTTAACGCCTGCACCGTAATATCACGCTAAAACGGGGGATGCTAAGGAGAAACCTGCAGTCTCTTCCCCTTTTTAACATGATGATTGTAATACAGCCCTAGGTATTTAATAGACATCTGAGTTCACTTTCAGACATATTTAGATTTGCCATAATTGTGGGCAATGTGTCTAAAACACAAATCAACAAATGGACATAAGTTGCATGGCAATGATTTTCAGTTGTGTTATTTGTTTTAGTACATTCGCAAGTAAAATTTGGTAGTGACTTGCTCAAAATCAGAGTGATGCTGCATGGAGAGTCTGGCCTTTTCAGAAAATTTAAATTTTTATTTCATTAGGTATAATTTTTACTAGAAGTATTCCCTAGATGCCTTGCCTAAGGCATGCAAGCACCCTGGTGGAAATGTTTACTCTTCTTCGAAAAACTGTTTTAAGTGCTCTATTTAGAAGAATAAATACCACCCATTTGCTTTTGAGGATTGCTAGGATACAGTATTGGATTGATTTTGGTGTTGAGTGAAACTGGATAATTTTTTCCAGTGAGCTTCCTGCAGGAAGACTATACATGGATTGGGTTTAGTCAGGCGATTAACAACTAGCTTGTGTTGGTTATACATGCCTGTCACATTCTAAGACAAGACTTTGCACTTATCTGGTAAAACAGTTTGGGCATCAGAAGGGATAGATTATAGATTTGACGTGTATGCACAGAAAAACGGCAATATGCCAGACCGTGATTTGGTAATCAGAATAATCTTGGTGAACATCCAGCCACATCAGAAACCAGATAACTCCTTAACGCCCAAGGACGTACAAGGTACGTCCTACGAAAAGGTTTGCTTAACGACCGAGGACGTACCTGATACATGCTTTAGCAAATAAAGTGCAGGAAGCGATCGGTATCGCTTCCAGCATCTCTATTGCTATTGCAGGGATGCTTCGGCAAGCAATTCCTTTTGCTTGACAGTGGCCACAATATAGAAGCAGTGGAATAGCAGGGTGGTATAATCCTGGTAATTAAAGAAATCCTTCTTGCTAAAGGCTTGAAGGATAGCCATTCTATCCACAAAATTAAAGAGACAGCATAGGCAAAAAATGTCAGGGTGCAAGGTTTTTATTTCCCCCTCTCTTTTTTTCCCTGAAATCTGGGAAAGATTTCAGGTGGACTTAGCTCATAGGTCATTTTCTACTGTTATTATATATCAGATTCTACAATCTCTATCCATAAATACTGTAAGTACCTCAATATCAAATTTAAAAGCCATAACGTTATAACATTTTAGTGTAATTATTAAAGGTCAAATAAAAATAGCAAGGCACCACTGTTTAAAGGAAGCAATTAATTGTTATTATTATTATTTGAACTCTTCTTTTCAGTGAATTAGGTGTGTATAGTTTTACAAATATATACAGTATGTATATGTCATTTAAAATTATATTCTCATGCATATAAAATTACATGACAATGGAAAGTCTTCTTATAATTGTTCTGCCATATGAACTGTGAAATAAGGTACTTTTTCTATTAACACTTACATGACAAACTACATGACATGACTTTGTACAACAGAGTTTCCAACTGCTACAGAAAAAACATTTACACTCACCCTGTCATGTTCCAAACACGTTTACATCTAGCAGCTAGTAAGTGTATAGTTTTTGTGTAAATCCTAATCTAATAAAGTGCCTGTCACACCCATCAATCAGATCAATAGTCTCTGCAGATTATTATAACTATGAGCAGTGAGTGTGACACGTGAGAGCAAGTAGGCGTCGCTGAGGCTGATTCTCCTGATTTACACAGCCTCTCCTTTAATGAAGCCCCATTGATTATACAGATATTTCAATATTGGTGACTATTAACTCCCAAGTGGTCACAACTGCATGCTTCAATGAGATGCCCACAGACCAATGCAATGGTGGTGCACAGCTCTGCAACTGTGGTAAGAAAGACTGAGTGATAACTCTGAACAGATATCACAATATCTAGGCTACATTCATTGCTATAAGAAATATCAATGAGAGGACATATTTGTTTTTTTATTATTTCTATTTCAAGTTTAATTATTTTTTTGTCTTCACTGGTTACATCCATCGTTGAGGGTTGCTGTATCTTTAGTGCAGAGAGGGTTTTGTTGCCATTTCAGTCCCGGCCACCTGTTTGGGCGACAACAGTATGATTTGCATATGTTATAGTCTTCTGTGTAATGGCACCATTGAGCTAAAACCTTATGAGACCTGAGTGGGGACTCACTGTAGGGCAGGCCACCAATGCTGCTGCCCATTTTCAGAACTCTCTGTCACGGCCCATGCCCGGTGCCACGGGTTACCTGTAAGAAGAGCAGTGACAGAACTGGTGCAGCGGTGGCCTGACTTCTGGCAGCCTCCTTTGTGTCATGACAGTATGTTTCAGAGCAGGTTTTGGAGTAGCCTGGTACTCCATCCCAGACCTCAGGTCCCACCCCTTGTCTACTCTGCCTCAGCAAGCACACTCAGGTGGGAGCAATTGGCATTGACTGACTCCATGTAAAAAGCACCTCCACCCATCAGTCAGTGCTTCAGCATTGTAGCACTATTGCTTTCACTGAAGATTCACTTGGGCATTGCTGCTTCTGGTACCCGAAGTCAGAGCCGTAGCTAGCTCCATTTGCACCCGAGGCAAGAATAGAAAATAGTGCCCCCCCCCACACACACACAATATTTTTTCACTATTTTACATGCTTACAGGCGCATTCTGTATATAGTCACTGTGTTACATGTTTACAGGCGTATTCTGTATATAGTCACTGTGTTACATGTTTACAGGCGCATTCTGTATATAGTCACTGTGTTACATGTTTACAGGCGCATTCTGTATATAGTCACTGTGTTACATGTTTACAGGCACATTCTGTATATATTCACTATGTTACATGTTTACAGGCGCATTCTGTATATAGTCACTTTGTTACATGTTTACAGGCACATTCTGTATATAGTCACTATGTTAAATGTTTACAGGCGCATTCTGCATATAGTCATTATGTTACATGTTTACAGGCACATTCTGTATATATTCTGGTGTGACTCACTGTGCCTGCTACTTTTGTTGGCAAAGGTCTCTTGCTGGCACTTATGTTAGAGACAGATTCAAAATTAGTAGGCATGTGGTGGGCTCCAGGGCAGTGTCTGAGTGTGCTGGGCTGGCTGGCGCTACTCAGAGTCTGTCCCCTCGAATCGCAGCTCTGCCCCTACAGTTCAGCAATCAATGATCATAGCAGCAGGCTGTGACATGTGCAGGCGGCGCTCCCGACGTGGTTGCAGTCATGTGACCGTGACGCGAAAACGTCACGTGTGGCCGCACCTCTGTATTTTGAGCTATTCAGTGCAGCAGCTAGACGGGGACCTCCCTCCGGCAGTCAGAGAAGTAATTTATTTTCCCCAGGTGCCCAGGCACACACCGGATGATCATGATCCCTTGCAAATCGCGATAAGCAAAACCTCTTAAAACCAAGTTCTGGGAGTCAGTGTTTTTTTGAGAAATACGGTCTCCAGGATAAAAGAATGAGCTACCTTGGAATACATTGTCGTTACTCTCCAAGACACAAAGTAACACCTCCTATACAAGGTATAGGAGACATTAATGTACAGTAGGGATGTGCTATGCCATAGATGCAATCGAGGCTTACACCAAGAGCAGAACAGTGATTCCTGACGACAAGATAGCTTCTTGAGAAGCTATGTGTAACATGTCCGGAAGCTATCTCAAGATCAGCCATGAAATGGGACCCATTGTCTGGTCAAGGACTTTATGAGTGCCTGGAACACAACACATTGATGACTCTAAACACATCTAAATATAAAAAAATATATAATTACATATAAAAGTAACTACATGTAAGTTACTTACAAAAGGGCCCAATTTCAACTGAGACGTTACACTATTAGTTAGATAATGGTTCAAGCCGTCAGCTTAACACCTTGAGTCACTTTCCAATTTAGCCGCAAGCTACATTTGCAGCTCAGCAATACTGTCTCCTTACTGTAAATTATCAGTGCCTATACATTGTATAGAAGCCATCCTTATGAAACAGATTTCAAATTAACGCTTCGACCTGAGAACAGCTAGCTTTCTTTGCAGAATACCTTCTCTCTGAGCCTAGTGTTACGTGATTCTGCTTTTCCGTAAACATTTAAGGCCCTATCAGCTAAAACGGGGATGCTAAGGGGAAAAACTTGCGCTCACAAATTTTCCCTTAGTGTTCCCATTTTACAAGCAGATTACGAGGCAGGTGCTGAATCCAGCAGCCTGCCCTGCAATGAACCCTGACCACCAGGATACTCACGGCAGAGCTAACGCACCGCAACGAGTATCACCTCATGGAATCCATAAAACAAATTTAGAAATCAGAGCTCCTCATGAGATCTCTAAGCTTATTTCAAGATCTAGCAGAGAGCTGTAACAATTTTTCTCTATCTCATTCCAGAGAAGCCTATAGAATTTGTACTCAAAGCTTAAAGAATCAGCAATACAAGCTTTAATTAACCTGCAAATGACATGCATTTTTCCTGTACATGATGATAATGCTAGGGACTCCAATTTGACATGTAATTGTTTGGTCCTAGTAACAATTATGAAATAAGGTTTAGTTAATTTCACTGCCAAGCTCACCTTACTTTAGGAAATGCTTACAGAATCTGGTCATCCTACAGGGTTATTCAGAGAGAGGTGAAACCCAGGAGAATGGCTGGAGAAGTGAAAATTCTAGTTCAAAATAGCGGATTTGGAAAGTGAGATACATGGGAGAATTTGTCTGGTTTGGCTATTTTTACCTAGAATTTTCACTTATCCAGTCCTTCTCCTGGTTTTCACCTCTCTCTGAATAACCCTGCTAGTCTTTTGAATAAATTCAAGTTATTGTCACGCAACGTGTCTGTTAAAGATACTTTTAAGTAAAACTTTTTTCTCCTAACACTGGAAGCTAGGATTTTTCAATTTCCCAAGAATACATTGCAGATTATCACATTTATTATTTTCTTGCTTTCTTGAAGGAAAGAGTTTTGGAATGGAAAGTGTTAAAACACAAATAAAAATTTAGTCATCGCCTTGATCTTAGTATTATTTTTTTTATTGAATTATGTGACATTCACTATATAAATAATGGAAAATATTGAAAAAGTAAATAATTACAAAATAATTGATTACCTCTGCATATACATTTTAACTATGTGCACAAATTTAGATCCAAATGCAGTGTTAAAATCATGACAACATTTTTAATTTAAATTTGCTTTGAAATGGAAAGATGAATCTAAAAGCATCAATGACAATATTCTTCACCAGCCAGCATTATACAGGCATCGAAGAACAAAGGGGTGAAGGACAGTGACTGCATGGTGTCTTAATCAGATGCAGATGAGGCTAAAAGCATCAGACCATCAAATCCTTTCTGTACTGCAATTGTGCATCTTTACTTAGGCTCTGAATAGGCTGAGATAGATACAGGACTTTATTGAAAGATCATACAGGATGACTGCAAAATCCCATTACTTGTTGATTAAGTATTGATTGCTTCAGTATTAACAAGGCAGCTAATATGAAGTGACCTCTGAGGCCAGCGGTTGGGAAAAAAAGACCATTTACTAAAACAGGCAGACAGATGAATAGGGCACGGTATGCTCTTGGTTCTTAGCGTCGGTTAAAATGTCACACTCAATAGTGCAGATCAATGCCCACTTTATTTCCTTGCAGCCGTCTTATTACCATTATGATGCTGCCTCCTTTGATGCTTTTAATGACCCTCTGAACTGCGTGCTGCAGCTTTTGAGTAAGACAGAAGAAAAATATTCTTTGTCTTTGACTACCGGTTGTCGATAAAGTAAGAATGTGATATTTTGCAACTGTAACAGCTTCATCTACGTAACACCTCTATTTCAAAACAAATGTACTTAAATCCTGTCCTCAAGTTATCCAACACTATATCAATATTACAGTATCAATAGCTCAATTATTAGAACAAAAACACGTCATGCATAATATGTTCTCCAAAACTGAATGTCTGCTAAGATTAATTTAAAAAGGTCCACAAATCATACCCAAGATAGTACTGTAGGACATTGGACACATGATATATTTACTATCTGTTATTTTTTAGATACATGAGGTACATGCAATTATTTGATGGATATACAAGCATGCTTTGAAACTCACATTCAGTTTCATCTCAAAGTTCCTTTACTGAATGAAGGCCAGGAACAACTCAGGTGGAGGGCCCTTGAGTTGCCCCTTATGCCTGCATGCGAGAAGTTTTTTCAGGATGGTAGGTAGTTTGAGTGGGAAGGAGAGTAGGCGGGGTCTAGAGAGCTGTTAAAAGGAGCACGCGCAGTGTCTCTGCCTGTTTTCCTGAGGTAATCTGGAGAGCAGCATCCCCACCCACCCTGTTTGTTATTTTAGGGATTAATCAGGGTGGTCTTTGGGGTAATTCTGGGTTGTTTAGTTCACCCCTTTTTGTCACAACCGGGGTTGGTAGGCAGTGCTGAGGTAAGGTTCTTGGTGTAGGTGTAATTTTATGATTAGAAAGAAGTGAGATGGGAACGGAGTTTAAGTTGGGTTTAGGTTTGGGAAAGGTATAGGTATGGCGTGAAGCCTTACAGCACTGTCTTCTTTCATTGTTCAAATGTTATATAAATATATTTTGAGTTGGTAGCTGTGGCCGATAATAAATATCATTCCACATAGAAAGTTGTCGAAGTTTTTATTATATGGTTGTATTTTTGTCTCTCTCCTTGCGGGTGGAGAGTCATCAGTGGGCAACTCAATAATATCCATAGAAAAGTGTAATGTGGAGTTTAAAATGGGATGGAAGTTTAACAGAGTCCATGGTCCTTGTCTGTTTTTGTTATGAGAGTTGGTGGTATGAGAGTATGGTGGCTGATATCAATCGTGGGTAAAGTTTAATTAATTGAGCTAGGTGGTGGCATGAGTCTCAGAGCATTATTTATAGTAGCGAAGAGGAAGGCCATCCAGGCCGGTGTCTTCACTGTGAGAGTGGATTTATTAGCTAGGAGTTTATTCTTGAATACTGGACATGTTGCAGCCCCCCCCCATGTTATCGGTCAGTTTGCTGCCACAATGTGTTTGTGTTATAGGAGTCTGAGTGGGCAAGACTTGTGGATGGAAGGGTGTAGTATAGAGTGGTGAAAAGTTCATGGAAGAGGTTCATCATGGCTTCAGGAGTTTGTGAGTCTGGGTATGTAAAAGTTCTGTCTGTATAAGTGTAGAGCTTGTTCTTTTATTTTGCAAGTGCGTAGAGATATCCTTTGTCAATATAGAAAACTCATTGTGCCCTTATGATAAGTAGTGTGTATACTTCTGCTCTAGTGCCGTTAGCGCTTTGTACGATTTGTCGATTTGAACGATTTGTCGATTCGTCCTTATAACTAGTCAAATCTCATAATGGATATTATACTGATTTGTATTTTTGTTCATTTGTTTCTGTGGCATTAGATAGCTGGCTCCACTATAAATAGTAAAAACAAAAAAATAAATGCAGATAAATAAATAACCCCTATAATACCCTATGCATCCTCATTGGCCCCTCACCCATTGGCAATATTGGCTACCCCCATTGCTAAATGTTCCTGAGCTCCTAGCGAGAAAAGACTACATAAACCCACTCATTTGTTGATTTAATAGCGTATAATTGAGAAATATTATGATTAGCATTTAGCCCTTCTAAATTATTAAAGGGACACACCATGGGCGAAGTCTTCCTAGTCTTTGTGGATCCATTTGAAAAGAGACTAGCACCTCAAGTCTTCTTATCTGGTGTAATCTGTGGTGCATTTTGCTTCTCTTATTTGTAGACTTTACTGTGTAATCCACTAATGAAAATGCATAATCTCTCGATAATTATCTCTTCCTCTGCCTTATTCTACATGAGGGTGCCTCACCTGACCTGTAGCAAGAGGAATGTTCTCAATGCTAAGATTAACCGTACCACTTACACGCATGCAAATTTAAATTGTAGATGTGTTCCTATATGTATCTGTTTGTAAAGAAATAGGGTTCTAATGGGAATATAAAGACTGTGCAGTATTATGTACAACGGGGCATTACAGAATTCCTTGATACTGGATCATTTGGAATTTAAGACTGTTTGCTTTTATAGGTACTTTTTAAATGCAGCCAGAAATGCATTCAGTATGCAATGTATGTTTCAAAATTCAGTCAACATGTTCATTTCACTTGTGTGTCTAATATTGTACTACTTATTTTAACAGAATTTGTGCATGATTATTGACATTCTCAGATGTCATTCTCAGATGGCTCAGATGGCTCAGCTTTTACAGCCTACATTGTTACGGATGAATGATGAAGAGTCTTATGTCTTTGATCTAAATTGTTGTCCATCTAAAAGGAGATCTATGTATTGTAAAATTGAATGTGTGTACTTCAGACCTATAATTCAACAATAAATACATTGCTTTCTCTATATGTTTCTCATAATTGTAGAGTCTCAGTCTTTCTAAACATGCAATTGGCTATTTATCCAGCTCTCATGTCAGCATAATACATAAAGTAATTCTTTTTGTATCACAAATAAATTAAGGGTCTATGTTTATTGAGGTATTTATTAAGCCTATGATGTATTCCACAAATTACAAAATACCATCAAAGCATATTTCATTTTTGTCAATAATAAACAGATTCCATTTTAAACTGGCAAAAAGATATGATCCAACTTTGAACATTTTGGTCTGCAGCCTTGTAACCACTGTATACACAATTACACTTTAAAACATATTTTCACCCAATAGCTATCTGATATCTAAATTATATTCCATTATACAGTAATATATTCATATTTCTCATAGTCTACCATTATGTCATTGATCGTCCTTTCAATTGCCAAATGTTATATATTGTATGTATTTTGTTGAGAAACTGAGCCAAAAATGTGTGAAATTTTTGAAAATGTAAAATTAGAGACACTAGGCTAGCTTTATTTAAGAGCTCCAGGGGGTGAGGTCACTCATTAAAACCAGGTAAGGGAGTCCAGACTTACAAAACCCAATTAAAGTGAAACTGTATTCAATAGGTTCACTTTTAGTAGAATAACTACAAGATAAGAACATTGTATTGACTATAAATATCAGTGGTATATCTAATTTCTGGAGAAGTTATTCCATGTTGTGCCTCACTTCCATCCAGCATTTGGGTGTTGTCATGCACAGGCCTGGTTTTTGCATTGTGTCAGATTTAAATGCAGAATTTGTGGGGATTTTCCTGTCTTCTTTTCAAAGGAGTTAACTCTCATTATGGAGTTGGCACAGTGGACAAAGGAATATGGTAACCAGGCATGTTTAGACTCAAATGAAACCATTTGTCCTGATGAATAATAATATCAGTGTAAGGCAAGCGTCAGACGAACGCGGTTATCACGTCCGTGTTGCCGCACAGTTTAACGTCCGTCGTAGCATAGAATCATGATCAATAGAGACCTACACACGAAGTACGTGCGCACCGAACTATGCACAGACAACGCACGTGGCAAACGGACGCAAGTTAGGCATGAATGTAAAACCGCTACCACGGACGCGCAGAGTGCGCCACGTCAGCGTAGCGTTCTGTGTGAGTGATGAGGAGATGTCAGATGTAGCGCATTTGCGACATCCAGCACCTTGATGCACAAAATGGCTTTTCATATCCTTTTCAAATTTTTATCATTTATCATATTAGTTTTATTTCCCATAGTTCCCTTTTTTTCTACGTCCGTCAAAAAAACACAGACCGCGTGATGTCTACAGAATCTTCCATCAGTACGTCCATCCGTTGTGCATGCACGCAGAGTGCCCTCAGACTGCGTTCATCTGACACTAGCCTAAAGGGGATGGCAAAGGCAAACTTGCAGAGGTATTAAATATTACTAATATCCCACTGGAGGTTCCAGACATCTCTGGTATTGACGACCCCTTATCTGATAATCTGTTCTCTTGGATGGATGGCTGGATGGAAATTGATCAGGGGACCCATCCCTGCGCCAGATATTAAGTGGGGCTTGGTGGGTGAGGGGCCATTAAAACTTTGTAACCCAGTACTGCCTTTGGCTCTAGATTATTCACTATTCTCCCGTATAGCTTTAGTTCGTGTTATCGTAGTTTACCATTTTGGATATTTTAGCTGTATATGCTGAGACTCCTGGAGTGGGGTTTATACAATTAAGGGGGTTTTTAAAGTGCCCTATTACTTTTCTGCTAGCAGCGTATTTTCGGGATGGTGTGTTTGGTTTTGGGGGTTAGGTAGGCATAACTTTGGGTGCTGAGTGGGGGTAGATTTAGTACGTCCAGAAGCTTGGAGCTGTTAACGCCTTGTACTCCTCCCTCTGCATGTGTCGGGCAGATAGTAGGTGCTTATCACAGGTGTCACCATAACATTTATACAACACTTGATCCTCTTTATGGACATCCTGCTTTACTCTGTCACAGTTCCTTGACAACTAATGTAAGTATTAGATTGGGAATTAATACAGAATTTATTACAGACTAAACATTTCCTGCTTGGCTGACATTACCATAAACTGGTTTGCAACTCTGAATGGTATCGATGTATCTGCATTAAAATACTTGTATGGGACCTTGCTCAAGTTCACCTGAGCACCTCTCATCACAAGAAGAACTAGCACAGACCTATTCAAGAAAGATTGCAGTCTGTAATAAGCTAATTCCTGAATCCTCACATTTGAGCTCAAAAAAGGTTCCATCTAGGTTGTGCTTTTACATTTCCACAGATAGCAGTTTCTTTCACTACAAATCTTAACTCCTTAAGGACAGGGGGCAATTTTAGAAGTTTGGAACACTTCTAAAAGTAGAAGTTTGCTGAGCTCATATTGACCGATTTTGCTTATCATGTTTAAATGTGATTTAACCCCATAGTGACGGGGCGGTTTTACGCAAATCCGTCCTTTAGGTGCCCGCCGCTGTTTTTACGTTTCTGTGCTGTTAGTGTTTAGGTCAAATTTTCTGCATTAAGAAATTTAAAAATAAATTGTAATTTTTTTTATTTTTAATTTATTTATTTTTGTTTCCATGAAGCCTGGTCAAATTTACTGTCATTGGAAAGGCCATGCTCCAGAACCCTCTAGCTGCCATTGATAGGGGGATCCTTTGAACCCCGGTATCTCCCGATCTCCACTATAGGATTTCCTTAGAAAATCCCTGGGCAGCTAGGGGTTATCCAGCTAACTGACATCATCGCACCACACCCATTGACGTCAGAGGACATGGGGAGACCCTGAGGCGGGACTGACATCTAAGATTGCACCGGAAATAGGCCACAATCCGGTGCTGACTGGTGCCAGATCACAACCAGGCACCTAAGGGGTTAAAGAAAGGCATCACTAGAAAGGTCAGACTGTGACCTTTCCAGCGGTGTCTATCTTGTCTTTCTTCCCCCCAGCAATGGAGAGATAGGGAATCCTAACCGACCACCCTCCCTTTCACGCATTCTCCCTGCTCTGGCGGGGGAGGCACTGACATCATTGCACCCATCACGATGACATCAGTTCGCTGGGAGGGGTATTAACACACAGACCTGACTTTAAGGAAGTCAGTCTGCATGGGACCCCAGAGAGAGATATGAGTTACATCTTTCTGCTTGTTGTGATATTGTGTGTCTTGTGCATTGCTGATAATTTCATTATGATCACTTCAAATACCCATAAGCAGATATCTGAACATTTTTATTATCTGTCTTGATCACCTTCATTGTATTTGACACAAAGGCCATTTCTGATAATGCAAACCCTGATTGAAAATGTGCTAGATAAACAACACAATCTAGAGTTTAGAACCTTTGTTCCCAACAAAATTCCTGTAAAGTATAAAGGAATACATGAACATTTTTAAATAAACACATTTACATAATTTTAATCATTTAACTATCTCAAAATAGTATTTTTTATGTAATATTGCCAATTTACTCTATATTTAATTACTAGCTAAGCATCCCTTATATAAAATAAATGTCTTGATAATACTTTAACAGAAAGCTCTTGGTAGTGACGTGGTTAAACAAAAGATAACATTAAAAGTTACAGTCCACAGCTTCCCATTAACCCTTAAAATAATACTAAATAACAATGTGTAATAATAATTATTATAATACAAAAATGTGTTTAAAGAAAAATAGCTGCAAACATAGAAATAAGAGTCGAAAGTTGCACTATTCTAATGGCGTAAACTTGGCTTTTTAAAATGATTATGTTAATAATTTTTCTGAACATAATTATACATTTCTGTGCATTTGTAGAAGTGATTTGTTTGGAAGTCAGGCTATAGAAAAACGTCTGCTAATGCTTATTGAAAAGCTGCTAATAATTAGTTTAGTACATGATACCTTTAGTAGAAGACCAGTTATATAGTGTAACGCTTTATCCATACAATGAGCCTTGACAAATACTAATTGAGTATACTATATTCCCAATAGCAAAGGGGTTTGTAATTCAATTCTAACTAATAAATATACTGTTCAGAAACAATTAATGTGTCAAATTGTGACAGCATTTCTGGGCTCAGAGGAGGAAATTAAACACCGCTTACGGGACAATTGCTTTTAAGAAACTAGACTTTTTTTCTTGTTTTGGGATGATAATTATAATAGATATAGCTAGACAGTTGATAGATAATGTAAGTGCTATATACTGATGTTATTAGATGTTTTCATCTTGTATCAGTAAAAAAAAATGCTATAGCTTCGGGTACACCCTCTAAACTGCTACATTTCTTTGCCCCAGTGGTGGCTTGTCCATACGGACACATGGGGCAGTGCCCAACCACTTTTTTTGGAATAAAAAAATATGAAAAATGTTCTGCCATTTAACGTGTCTGATTAATAAAATAATAAAATGTGTTATGTCCCCTTTAAGATGTGTCACTGTCTCTCAAGTGTTCCTAGACAGAGTTACAAAAGCAAAAGAAAGATTACATGACTACTTATGAAAAGCATCCAGAAATCTGATAAGGGCTCTATGGGAGATCTTCAAAACAGAATCCACAGCTGTTATCAGATCTCCTGCTGTTGGCTAATGCTGAGGCAGCAAACAAACCACCCAAACCAAGCTCTGGTTGAGGCTGGAATTCAGATTTTCTTTCCTCCTTCACACACAAGGCCTTAACCCCTAAATGTCAGAAAATGCACCCAACATTTGCCTTAATGTGCAAAATACAAATAAAAAAAAGATAATAAAATAAATTAAATAAATGTGTAGTAGTAAACAGGATTTATTTTATTCACACACTGAAGTTTATATGCTCAGAGTTATTTAAAATAAAATGGATGAAATCAGCTTTCATTTTTTATTTTTAGCAAAAATAAGTAATTAAATTACTCTTTTCACTTTTAGATTTAAATAAGTAAATTAAATTACTCTTTTCACTTTTAGATTTTTTTATACTGAATAATGTTTTATGCATACATTTTGTGGCTAATTTCTGGATTACGCTTGTAGTCATTGAATTTATGACCATTGTATTTGCCTCATTAATAGGAATATGTCTATAAATTGTATTCCCTATATATTGGATTGTCCACATATTTCGGAGGTAGTATTGCCATAGAGACATATTCCTATTTATGATTAGAAACATTCATGTTTCCAGTCTGGTGCCCAACCAGATAGAAATGTCACCAGCCACCACTGCTTTGCACACATGTAATATGCAAATTGTAATAGGGCTAAAATAGATAATTCTCTCATATTACCTTAACAAATAATTATACTTAAAGGCAACAGTTGCATTTATACATTTATTTTGTATTACAGTGTGGAAAGAGACATGATATATAGCTTTGATTTTTTTAATCTAGCTGCACTATAATAAACTCATGGCACACATTTTTCTTGTAGAAAATAAATATTTGTAGGTGAATATTACTACTCTACTGATCTTGCCATACTTTGTTAAAACAATTACTGATTCGTCATTATATTCAATTGAAAATCTATTAAATTGTCCACCTAATTCAAACCAGGAGAGGATTTTCAATCATATATTCGGAAATCATTAATCATGAAGCAAGCTTTTGCTAACCGTGGGAGGAATCCGCTTTGGTGACTAATATAAACATGGTTAGGCGAGGCAGGGGAATTTAATAAATTTAAAGCTAAAGGGGTTAATCAAAGAGAGCCAAACTGGCCCCGAAATTGCACTGAACAGTGAATTTCCCTGTTCGGTGCAATTTTGTGGCTATTAGGCTATTCAAAAGCTGGCAATTCACCAAATATTGGTTAATTGCCAGCAAAATACGGTGCTCTTCAGCAGCAGTGAAATCCCCATAGAGAAATAATGGTTAATCTAATCAGAAAACACCAAACTTTACCAAAATGTTAGTGAAATGCCATGATGCTCGGTGGTTTCATTCAGCAAGTTTAATCAGGCGATTAAATCTAATTTAATCAGGCGATCCCAAAGGTTTCTATGTAAAAAAAATACCAGTTTTTCTTTAATATTTATTAACCCCTTCCCGACCGCTGATGTACCATGTACGTCCTGCTCACGGGTCTCCCTTAGACCCGCGGAGGTACATGGTACCTCATCGGGCTCCTAACCTCCCTCCCGCTAATACTTACCTCCCTCGCTGGCTCCCATGGAATTCTGGCAGAGAGGAAGCCTGCCTCTCTGTTTTAGAGGGGCCGGCGAGCACGATGACGTCATCATGCTGAGTGGTGACGTCATCGGCAGGTGCCCACTGGCGCCTGCATTGAAATCAATGTTTTTTTTTGTCCAATTTGGCGGTTGTTCGGTGGATTTTCCCTGTGCTTCGGGACCCTGCGGTCAGGGAATTCGATTTACGGAAGTGCGGGGAACAAAATAATAACCCTGTATGTCTTTATGATGCTGTTTTTTTACAAATGTTTTTGGATAATCTGGGCAGCCCTGCACTAACTACATATGGTTAAAATATAGCTAACGAGAAAATTGAGTGAAAGAGGTTTCGATAATGATTGCTAAAATCATGTTTTAAGTTTATTTTATTTATAACTGATTTATAAAATGTATTAACAGGACGAAATACACTGAGATCTTTTTGATTTTCCTGACTTGTGTCACTGAATTGACTGTTACTTTTAAATCTTACCTCGTTGCTGCTGGGGGACCTCATGGAGGCAGGCAGACCTGAACGCAGACAGCCCCCCTGCAGGCAATCACGTTGATTGGCCGCAGGAAAGGGAGGATAGCCATAGCATTCCAAAGCACCCTGAGCATTCCAGATTTCAAATTCAAAACAATGATCAGAAAGAAAAAAGATTGCTGCAGGAGAGCCACGATCCCCTTCCTACTACTGCTCCCAGAGTGTACACAGGCTTTTGAGCGGCAGCCTTGAGCTACGGACATGATGCTCGGAGTCTGCGAGACTCCAGACAGAATGTCACACGATTGGGATCCAGAAGTGCTCCTAAAGTTTTCAGAGTCTTCCAGACTTTCAAATCGCAGATAAGGGGTGCATTTTCGAGCAACGCATGGTTGTTTTCTGCAGATGTTATTTTCCTTATGATGACCTTGTTGTACAAGAAAACATTTATTGTCCAAATGGCAGAGTAAAATAAAGTGAACAATTCAATGGATGTTTTGATAGCCTAAAGCATGCCCTGTGTATAATAGCTGTGGCTTTTCATTTTTAAATTCCTTGAATAAATATTTATTTATTTTAAATAATGAAAATTAGAAGTGATTATAAAACTCCATGCTCTGCTTAAACATTCAAACGTGGTAACCCATCCTTACTGATACTAAATCATCACGTGACAAACAAAACTATAAAAGCAGGTGTGGGGTATAAGAAAGTCTAACCTGTTTTGCTCTTAATATATGCATAGATCATTGTGGTGTAATAAAATAAATAAAATACACATTATAGTGTCAAACTCCCTTCTCCAGCCAGTCCATCACTCTCACCTTGCAGTCCTCTCCTCCTGTTTCTCACCCTCCTACCCTACTCGATTGTAAGGTCCCACTGGAACAGGGCCCTCATTTCCTCCTGTGTTGATTTGTCAAATGTTGTTCGGTCTCATTGTACTGTAACACTGTCTATATTGTACCCATTGTTCAGCGCTGCACAAAATGTTGGCACTATATAAATAAAGAATAATAATAAAAAAACTCATGTTGTACTGTGCATTCCATGTTGACTATATCCATCTTGATATCCAGTTTGGGGTTTTTTCAAAACTTCCTTTTTTAAAAAAGGTTTGTAAATAATTATATTTTATTTGCTTATTATTTCATAAAAAATAATTATACTAATATAATATAGTGCTAATTTAAATAGACGTGTAGATATTATGTAAAACTGGAAAAATCATAGGAACCTAAAACACTTTAAAAATTGCTATTCGCGCAATGGAATACTTTTTAAAACTGCAATAACTGAAATAGTGAGAAACGTTTGTTCAGATTTGATCTTACGGTCTTAATGCAAAATATTTCCTTGCTAGATACAAAACTTTAAAGTATATTAAATAAAAGAATTTGTGAGATGCAAGATTTTGTTTTTTAGCATTTAAGTAACACATTTAAAAATATTACAAAATGTATCTAAATCAACTGAATGTACACAAACTAGCAAAGTGCAAAGTAGAATTATCCGGCCATTTATAGATAAAAATCTGCTGCTTAAATCATGACACTAACTATACTTTTTTTAAGCAGTGATTAGGTGGATACACTGGGGATACTCCTAGCATCCACAAAAGATAAGAGGCAGAATATCAACTTTAAAAAGAGACTTGAATCCTAACCGATTCCATGTAATGAATTGAAATTCTATAGCTTTCAGAGGGAGAGAGAAAAAACGAAGATAAAAAAAATGATGCAGCTCCATTCTCTAACTTGCTGTCAGGAAATATAATTTGTGTTCTTGGTGATTCACCTAGCTCATATGCAGCATGCAAATTTATTTCCCTAATAATCAGACCTGGAGATTGCCCAAGAGGATTAATAGCATCATTCCTTATGCACTGGCTGCTTCTTGGACTGCCAGAATATTATGCACCTCTGACATGGAAAAATTGTGTTAGTTCTACAGAGAAAATGCAAGGATATTTGTCCTGCTAGACAATATAATAGGCTGGTGCATCATCAGATTGCAATGTCATTTCAAAAACCTTGAATACAAATAATGTAAAGTGGGGGAACATTGGAACTACCTCTCTTGTAATTTTGTATATATGTAGCATTTGCTGTATCCACAGTTTTAAAAATATCGTAATAAATAAATAAAAAATATACATGCCTATGTTTCACAATTTAAAGCATAGCATAATGATTCTATTCATTCCCTACCTAAACATCACATGTGCTCGCTCTCTCTTTAATATAAATATATATATATATATTAATTATATCCTTTTTCACTTTATATATTCACATTGTAAGTGCATTTTTCAAGTACACCAAGATCTGTGTTTTTTTTAAATAACCTCTAAATTTCATACATAGTGGGCCCTATTACATTCTTCGCGCAAATTCGTCCACGCAGCACACATTTTTAAAAAACATTTAACGCTGTTAAGCGTTATTGCGCAAAAATTAACAGTGGTACTACGAGCCTAACGCATTTTCACATCCGTGAACAAATAACGTTCGTAAAAATGACGCGCAAAACGAGTAATACGTGCACAGTAACATAGCGCACGTAAATCATTGTGCGGACTGTTTTTTTTGCGGGATTCAGCCAATCAGAATTAAGAACCTTAATTGACATCAATTTACCTTAATTGACTCACTTAAGTTTTTGCGCTTGTCAAAGTAAATCTGTGTATACATGCTGCAGCAATAATAAAAACACGCACAAATTCACTATTTTATTGTTTGGGTATGTGCAGAATGTGTAATTATACTTTGCTGTATTTTTTTTTTCGTGCTGGTGTTTTTCGTTTTGGCCAGAACGTTCAGATTTGCAGTTACCACCAGCTTTTCAAAGACGTTAAAATTATGCGTGCAAACGTCGTTCGTAAAAAGATGCGCATCGATTGTTATATCGTCCGCGTACCAGCGCACGAACGAATTTGCGCTCACAATGTTAAGTATAGGACGTGCACAGTTCATCACGCTCGCGCAGGTCCATCTGCATTAAACGATAGCGCGCATCGTTTGCGCGAATCTTGTAATACGACGTTCTGCGCAAAGGGTTTTGGCCCCTCATGTTAATACGTTTTTGCGCACGAGCACTTTTTTGCGCGAAGAATGTAATAGGGCCCAGTGTGTCTGCTGATGTCTTTATATGTGTTTTGCAGGTTTTCATCATTACCTCACCAGTTAATCATACATGTTCTTTGTGGTGCTTCCCAATATTGCATCATATTAGTACACAAAAAATGTATATATAAACACACTAACATAGATTTGGAATAAGGAGTCTAAAGCACAAATGACTTTTTTTTTTGGTTTGTTCTTGCAGAGAACTCAATACTAATAATTCACTCACAAGTAGCACTTACGTCATGAGTGTCAGTGGGCTACGTTTATTTTAAGAAAATGTTGTTTATTCCACCTAATACTATATGTAACTGTTATGCACAATCGTTAAAACCAGAGCTGCAATAAATAATCAGTTGTAACAAATCCTTCAAGAACACTGTAACATTACTTAATCCAACCTCCATCAAGATAATTGATCATGTAGTACAATTAAAGTGCACCTCTCATAGCAAAATTACTTTTGCTAATTCGCCAGGGCATGCCTCCCTTTATAAAGATCATCATGACCTATATAATGTAAAAAATGGAGATGTTCCATTTTTAAGCCCCCTACCCCGACCCCACATGACCACATCATGCCGCAGTGAGGAGGACAGCTGAGAGCAGAGAATTATCATACAGGAACACCCTCTGCTCACTGAGTGCTGCCCTGTCTGCCTGTCATGATCGGAGTGACAGCCAACCCAGCATTCTGATCATGCAGGGGGGTGTCTTGTAGAACAACACTCTGGATCCTCTGCTCCCTCTCCTTTGAAGTATGGCGCCAACTCTGGGGAGATGCAGAGACTTTAACATGGAAATATCTCAGTTTTTTACATTATATAGGTAGGCAAAAAACGCTAAACTGTATAAAGGAAGAGATGCCCTGTCAAATGGGCAAAAGTCATTTTAAGGATGGGTGACGATAAAGTCAATTCAACAGCATTGAAACTACCAGTACGAATAAGGAATTGGACTTGAGTATATTTTCTGCATCACTGGTGTTTAGTTCATATTTATAAAGATATGTACCAGTGGGACTTCGGTTGGGCCTGAGTAGGATTCATGGTTTTTCACAATCAAGAACCCTTTCCCTGAATACGACAACTATGGATAAATTGTTATGGATGTGGGACAGTTATAACCAGTGGTAACATTTACTGGTTTGTTCATAACTCTTGAAATTTGAGATCATCTGAAACATTTTATCTTGTAAAAGACTTTTATGCTTCACACTGCATTTAGATTTTTGGCATTCCAGTGGCATTTTTGTGAAAAATACTATTCTACTTGGTCATAGTTATGTATATATTATTGCTAGTGCTACATACTTACGTCTCAGTCATTTTATTATATTTTGCACATTGTATATTATACTACTCAAACTAAAACCATTCAAAAATAATACTAAAAAAATCATTAATACTCCATTAATTTTAAAAAAAACACAGTGCAAACACCAATACTCTTAATGGCAATAAGGGCTGTCAAAACATTCATAAAAGCTACGAAAGTTCATAATTCATGTAATTCAAGATGTAATAAAAGTAGAAATAGGTGCAATCAAGAAGTATAACCGCTGTGTATGGTGGTCATAAACCCATATCCCCACAACCCATAAAACAATCTGAAAGAGTCACAGAATAGATATGATTAAGTCAAGTTGGATGGAAACACCTTTTTAATAAAATCACGTAACTCTCTTATGTATACAGACTACATGTATTGTAAATGTGGAGTTGTATGCCTGATGTATTGTTCAGATGAGAATCCACACATTCTGTTGTTTTTTCTTAAATATGTATATTATGCAGCAGCACATCATGCTCGCTGAGGCAGAAAAAACAGTGTAGATCCATTAAAACATCCTCCGCCTTTTGCATTGCCTGGAACCATTAAGCTTTCCGCTAAACTTGGCCATTGAGTGTCTTTAGGGACCCCATAACACATTGGGGAATACTTCTCCCAGTGAGCCACAGACGAACACCTTCACGACCCCCTCCTTTTTTTCTTCTTAATTTTCTTTATCGTTTCTCTAAAGCTGGAATCCCCGATCTACCATTGTGATCAATACTCAATTATTTTATTTTACACATCCTCTTATTTTGAACATCCGTTCTCCTTGCTGTATACTTGTATTAAGCATTCTAATAAAAACCTGATAAAATCAGATTCCCAGAGATATAAATAGCTTTATCTGCACCTTCCACTGTATCTGCATAGATTTAAAGAAAGAGAACGTAAATTTTCTATGCTGATGAAGTATTTTAATTATTAATAATAACACCTTTTTGTTGTACTGTAAGCTTAAGTAGAGATATGTGGCCTGATTCCTGCCTAGCTGTTAGGCTCACAGTTGGAGCCATTTGACCTTAACCTTAGCCTTAGTTTAAAAACTATTGCGGCAATTACAACTGAAGCCTCAGAGGTTTACAGGTTTACAGTAAATTAACAGCTCTTATACTTTATATAGGAGCCGTTAATTTACACCTGTCTAGAAGCTGCTAATTTTCACAGGGCCTAAATGAATACTGACTCTGCAACCCTGGTGTTAAGTGATTTTGCATTTGCAAAATCACTTAATACCACAACTTACCCCAGCAATATATCCCTTACTTACCTCCAGTCACTCAGTGCAGTGGGTACTGGGATCCGCAGCTTCCTCTGGCTGTGAGCAGTGGAAAACAGGGATGTAATAATGCCCAGTGTTCTTCCGCGACTCCTTCTGCAGCCCCTGCATGATCCTACTCAAGCAAGTTCTAACAGAGCTCATGCAGGTTTGTGCTGGGCTTCATAGAGTCCTGTGGACTCCAGGATCCTATACCCACTGCTGGTATCTGTATGTGGCTCTGAATTATTCTGTCCCAAGCCATGAATATGTCAACTAGGTCGAAATAGGCTAATAATAGAGAGCCAGTATGGGATATAGGCTTGCACCAATTTTCTCCCCTGCCTGTTCCCTTTTACCAGCTAAATTGGAATCAGGTCCACGGTATTCTCTTTTAACTTTTAATTCCAGTAGCTACACTATTACCTTGTGTGTAAAGTTGAATCTAGCATATCATTTTCTTTTATATTACATTAATAAACAGAGGAAAAGCAACGGTATTTAAAATATCCATGTGTATTCAATTGGGCTGGAATCATTGATGAAACATTACCAAAACTGAGTGTAAAAAAGAGTAAATTCAAATAATGCAAAAAGTTTCTTGTATTCGTTATCGGCACCAATACAAATTATTAAACTGTATAGCAAATACACAGTACTGTGAGCAGAAATATATGGATGGTGGACCGCTGTATGAGTCATATAAAATTTAATTCAACCGAAATAACAGAATGTTTAAAGTTTTATTTAGTGCAGAAGAAGAATTATTCAGTTTGAGGTCTGACTTGTTCAAGCTTCAAGAGATGATTGCAAAACATGTGAAAATATAGTGCATATATAGGAACAGTAAACACTAAGGACCATATTACATAGTTGGTGCTAACTTAACCAGAGCTGTTGTAAACTTCCCAGAGCCATTATAGCCTATGGAGGTTTTAAGTTTACAACAGCTCTGGTTAAGTTAGCAACAACTATGTAATATGGCCCTAAAATGGGGGACGCTAAGGAGTTCTTAGCTTCTCCGTTTTAGCGTGATATTGCGGTGCAGTCGCTTATCCAGGAGCTTTCACCGCAATGCTGCGCTAAGCTTCAGGATGCTCGCGGCAGCGCTAAGCACCGCCGTGCGCATCCCCTCCATAGAGTCCATAGGATTCTATTGAGGCTTCTGCTGCCAGTCACATGACCTGCAGGATCTCACCTCGCGAGATCTGGCAGGTCTGCGGAGTGATTCGCAGAGGAAGACTGGGGGACTTTTTTCCTACAGTCTCGCTCTGCTCCCGCGGCAACAAGAAGTGAATCAAGCAGTTGTTCTCACTGCGCGATGAGAGGTGAGTATCTGTTTTTTGACAGGTTTTTTAGCTGGTGCTGACTGATTCTGCAGAAGTGGAATCTGTTAGCACCAGGTCATAGCTGCGGTTAACTTTTTCAGTAACCGCAGCGGGACGGCAATTAGCATTAGGACTTTGTAATCATAATGCTAATTAACACTGTGCACTCCCCATGTTAAGCATAGGGAGTGCAAAGTACAGTAAGCTCGCACTGAAAAGCACAAGCTCCGAATCGCTAACATGTTTTTTAACTTGTTAGCGTTCAAACGTAATATGGAGCGCCCGCGCTAGTGCTACCAAAGCTAACGTTATCTCTCACAAAGCTGAGCACTAACGTTAGCGTTTTGTATGTAATATGGCCCTTAGACATTAAAAACATTTGAAAATATTAATTAAAAAAAGGTCAATTGCATCTTTGTATAATTCTTCTAAAAATCTCCAAGATCAAAGCAAATATGAGCGAAACACTCATCTTAAATTGATATCATTCCTTCTTTTTAACATAAATATACATTTTGCTTAATGAAAAGGCAAGCTATAATATATTAGAGGCTTTCTGCTAATGTGCACCAAATACAGATTGTGCAAAGGTCTATCCAGAGGGTACTCTGGCACTACATCATTAAATGAAAAAAGGGTCAATTTTAAAAAAACGAGGAAAATCTAATTAAATCTTAATTTATAAGCGATAGTTTTAAATGGTCTAATACCTGTATCCAAAACAATATTGTTTTTGTTGCAGCCTCACACATCATTCCGTCTGGGGTCCCATAAGTTTGACTTCCTTGAAGTCAGACCTGCATATTTATACCCCACTGATGTCAATGCACTGGGCAATGCCTCTCTTTAACCCCTGAGGTGCCGGTCCACGATCTGGTGCCATTCGGCACCGGATCGCGTACCTCTCCCGGAGTTGCCTCTCCCCACCCACTGAGGTCATCGTGCATGTGCAATGACATCAGTGTGAGAATGAATTATAACTGTCAGCTGTAGGTTAATGTTTGGTACCATTGGAAAGGCCAGAGCATGTGAACATTTTCCATTTGCAGCTCTCCATTAATAGCTCGTTTGGAAAAGGGCCCATTCTACAAATGATCCAAATTGCTGATATGTATAAATAGATAAATATACACATAAACAAACACACAACAAGCTGATATATTTTACATGAAGTATTGATAATGGTGCTAAATATTTTATGGCAAAAAAATATTTATTCTGTACATTCCTTTCTGTTAATGATTTAGAATAGTAATCTCAAAAATAACAAAATACTGAAAGTCATTTTCTTTCTAGTCTGGTGTTTCGGATATTACTTGTTACATACATATTAACAAGTACATGTAAGATTCTGCATTCAAATTCAAGTGAATCTCATCTGCTCTGCACTAGTAATAGTTACTCATCTACATTCCAATAAGTCATAATTTGGCATCACCGCAGGTGTTTCACTTTTTCTTTTCTTTTTCTTTTTCTTTTGTATTATATGTAAAAAACTACATCCATTGGAAACAAAAAGCATAGCATTTTGTGATGCAGCCAAAGACAGTGAGCTTGAGGCTGAGTAATTACATTCCTTATTCAAAACAGCATGAAGAGAAATGTACACTCTCAGGAAATAGGGTACAGCGTATTCTACATTGTATAACTAATTGACAAATATATTTGCAAAGAATCTTCTTCCTAGAAGTCAGAGTGCAATTGGTACTAATATATGAGATAAAATATATGTGTTTGGAAATGATAGTGCTACGGATATACATATTTCACTTTCAAAATTGGGTGATGATATTGCATAGCTCTTTAAAATGATATTTCGATATATCTTTTTACTGACCTTGTTTTCAAATTATTATAAATAAAGTCTGTATTCTGTATAAATTACCAAATTCAAATGCGGAACCGATACACAAATTTGCATTAATGTTTGACATCTGTTCCTTATTTTTAGATATTGTCGCAATATGTTCCAGAGGTATGCAGATCTTGGTTGTTTCATGTAACGTCTCTTCATCGTAACCAACTTGTAAGATTGATTAAGTTAAATTTCATAAATTTAGAAAGTACATGGGGAGTTCCTTTAGGGTTGCAACATGAGTACGGCATAAGACAAAAAATAAACACATATGGGAGACAAGACATTGTGGGACTGGTTTGAAATGAGTAGCTAATAGCGACTGTCATGTTCAGTTTACAAGGTTGCACGGTCGAGCCCAATACGCGGTGAAATAAAGTGGAGCGATCAGATATTTGGGGAAATAATTAGGTTTAATAAATGAGACACAGTCGGAATAATGCAAAAGCAATACGATATATAATATATATAAGTGGCTGGGCGAGACAGGAAATCGGGTAGACACTAAATATATAAAACACAGATTAGAGACAAAGGGGCAAGGCTGGAATAAGGCTAGCTGAGGATATGGATAAACAAACAGGAAAGGAATGGGGTTGATTAAAGTATACAAAATATGCAAGATAGAAACATAGGAGCAGGACAAGAATAGGGCTGACTACAGATACAGGGGAACTCTGAGAGACAGGATAAGAAGGGGGTTAACTAAGGAATACATAGAGTGCAGGGCAGAAAAAGGGCAGACTAACATACAGATGGTCAGGGTAAGACTAGGGCTGACAATAGATACAACTCAGAGACAGAATAGGTTATGGGTAATTACGTAGATGGTTTGCAGGGCTAAAAAGCAGAAATCCTGAAGGTAATAGACCAGGAGTACTGAGTGTGAGAGTCCAGGAAGATAATATGGCAAAAGTAGGATCTCGGCAACGGGTGAGGGTCTTGGCAACAGATGAGGTTCTTGGCAATGAATGAAGGGTCTTGGCTATAGGTGAAGTTCTTGGCAACAGATGAAGTGTCTCAGTAACCAAGGAAGTGGCTCTGCAATAGATGAGATTCTTGGCAACAGATGAATGGTCTCCGTAACTGATGAAGGGTCTTGGCAACTAATGAAGGGTCTTGGCAACTGATGAAGGGTTTCAGCAGTAGGTGAGGTTCTTGGCAACAGATGAAGGGTCTTGGTAATTGATGAAGGGTCTCAAGGTGAGGTATCAATGAGGGGTAATCCAAAAGCTGAGTCAGAGGTAATCCAAAGGTCTAGGGCAAGCAGAGAGTGGCAAATCCGGAAGGTAAGGCGAAAAGGTCTGGTACACAATATGGCATAGGTCAGGCTTCTTTGCTGGCAGGATACAGATTAGCTTTTGAGCAATGCTAAAGCAGAGACTCATGGGTGTGTTCCACCCTTTTGTAGGGAAGTACTGGGCCAGGTGATTAGGTGCACCTGAGTCTGCTGCAGAGTTTGTAGAAGCCAGTACTTCTGCAAGACAGTTCTTGAAACATGCGGTCTGGGTGCATACAAGGTGAGGCAGCAGCAGATTTACCTTTTCTACGGTGCCTGCGGCTAGGGACATGACAGTGGCTCACGGATGGGTAATTTGTATGCAAGCCTTAATGAGGTTGCAGTTGATGTGCCATTAACGTGTGGTTATTGAATGTTTAGTTTAAATTTCATGCGTGTACTTACAATGGGCCCTATTTCGTGTTTGTTGTTAAAGTAACTACTGGAGACTTTATACATATCTTCTCCTGAAAATATTTCAACTTCAGGACTCACTATTCCACTCTTGCCACAGGCTGTGATTGTACTTTGTATAGGATGCTTTAATTTGTGACTGGCAGTAGAAAAATGAGCCATTCGTTGGTAGCTCGTTCTTCTGTCCTGGAGCTTGTATTTCTGTAAGAAAAAGCCACTCCTAATATCTGGTGGTAAGTGATTCTGCTTTTGAAAAATCACTTAACACGAAAAAAAAAACACTCTTTAAATGCCATACTCACCTCTCCCCAGCCAGGTAATTTTTTTGATGCTGCCCCTTTCCGTGTTTTCTTTTTCAATCCCAAAGTGGAAATGTTTTTGGTGCGGGTATAATTATAAGCCCACCAGTCTATCTCTTGGCTGAGAAGCAGCATGAGGATATGTGGTTGCTTAGAGCATTAGGTAGGACCCACCTAACCAGAGGTGCCGTGACGTGGCAGGTGCTTAGCACTTTAATGACCATTCATGTAAACCAAAACCTCTGTGTTTTGTTTTGTATGGAGCCACACGGATAAGATAAATGACAACCTTTTTTCTTGTCATGTTTTATACATGAAGTGGGTTGGATACTTCAGGTTTATGCAGCCTCCCTGTTAGGGAATAGGTGAAAAAAAAGGTTTTTTTTCTGCATATCTGTGAAATAGAGCCCGGTGTCTGCGCCTCTTTGCTAGATAACGCCAAACTGTGATCATACCTGAAATGAAGAATTTATTCATTCTAGGTGCATGCGTCCCATTTGAACTTTAGAGAATTTAGACAAAATCCGCACTACTGTTCTTTCTCTTAACATATTATCAAGGCAAAGAGAGAATGTAACACCCTTTAAATTTGATGGAGGTTTTGCTCAAAGAGCTATTTCTCTAAGCAGAGTGTCCAATAAAGCATTTGTGTTGTGACATAACATTCTTGTTATGCTGCTCTACTGACGTTATTAAAGGGTATATGTAGATATATATATACATATTAGCAAGTAAAACATTTTTTTTGCATTTGTGCTCATCCCGCATCATTTGATAATATTTTTTAAAGAGCTTCTGATAATCGTACACATATTTGTGGTAGTAAAGAGGTTAAAATGTCAAGTCAATAATTACAAAAATGTATTAACCCCTTCACACCCAAAGTCGAGTTATTCCGACATAGCATTGTAATACATTAAAAGGGCCTCATTTGCAAATCATAATCCAATTTTCAAACCTTTTTAAAGGCAGATTGGTGAGTCCCCTGTGGAGAAACAAATTCCACCACCTAATCTCTCTTAAAGGCGCTCTGCAGAGAGATAAAACAAGCCGTATATAGCAGCCCCAATCCTCACTGTAACAAAAAAGTTCAAACAAATTACTGTTGCAGTACAGCAGCCAGCAAGAGTTCAGAATACAGGGAGAGCTCTGGGGTCACTCCCTGCTGTGCAAGAATAAGATAAGGGTTATAATGACTGAAAATCCCTGAACAGTACAGATACAAGGTGTTACTATAATTTTCATATACAGGCACTATGCCACATACAAATTATTTTTCTATGTTGTGCATAATTCTTGTGGAAGCTGCTTTGCTAATAACCTCATTGTGATCACTACAAATCCCTATAGGCAGGATATCTGACCATTTTTATTATTTATCTTTATAACAGTTACAGTATTTTACACAAAGGCCATTTCTGTCTGTATGCTGATAATGCAGACCCCATGTGACATTGCGCAAGATAAGGGAGACTATCCCGATTTCAAAATCTTTCAGTCCAACTGTATTTCTGTACTGGATAATCGAATACATGATACATTAAAAACGAGCAAATTACATTATTTTAATTTTTAACATTCTCAGAACAACCATCTATGTGCAAATTTTCTATTTTATCCCATATTTAACTGTTAACTTAACATCCTGTGTTTCAAATAAATGTTATGATAAAAAAGATTCAACAAAAAAAATCTCTTAGTAGCGAAGGGGTTAAGGAATAAGTTAATCAGAGACAAAATGTGCATGAAGAGAGATAAAGGGATGCAAGGACAAATTTGCTTAATCACTTCGATGCGGAGGACGCGCTCAGCGCGTCCTCCGCATGTCTGCTGGTGTGCGGAGGACGCGCTGAGCGCGTCCTCCCTTTGGGGTCAGCGTTCGGCCGGGTTCCGGCCGATCGCTGGCCCCCCAGTGCGGGCTGACATCCTCGATGTCAGCCCAGCATCCGGAACCGCAGCCGCTGAAATTAGGTGTCATCGCGGCAGCGCGATGACACCTAGTTCAGGCGCCCCCCCCCGCATGTGCGGAGGAGGCGCCTGAAAGGGAGGGGGGAGGTCCTTCGGACCTCTCTCCCTCCCGATTGGCAGAGTTGCGGGGGTTAACCCAGGCACCATTTGGAAGGGCACAGCCTGCCCTTCCAAATGGTGCCTGGCATTAACCCCTGGGGAGCTGGATCGCGAATCGGCGCTGAAAAGCGCCGGTTCGTGATCCTTTCCCGGAGCTGGCCGACATCTTGGATGTCGGCCAAGCCTCTGGGAACTCCCCCTGAGGACTGGCGTCATCGTGTGTAGCACGATGACGCCAGTCCTAGAGTTAACCCCTAACTGCCACTAATGGTGGAGATAGGGAGTTCCAATGAACTCCCTATCTCCCGATCCATGGCAGCTAGGGGTTAACGTTTGGTATGGTTGGTATCGGCCAGATTCCAACGATACCAAACACTACAGTGAAAAAAGTTTTTTTAAAAAAAAAAATTAAAAAAAAATATATATATATATTTAAAAAAAAATTATAAAAAAAAAAAAACATTTTTTTTTTCTTTTTTTTGGTTCGTTAATGCAGCAATATTGTTCCCATTTCAATTATAATGTGAACAATGATGCTGCACTAACGATTTTTGTATGTGGTGCGTTTGTTAAAAATCGCGAAATTTTCCCCAAAAAAAAATGTAACGAGACCCCATCTCTAATTTTTTTAACAAGCGCACCCCATACAAAATATAACCGCAATTGTTCGCATGTTAAAATGTGAAAAAAACCACTTTACACGTTGTAAATTATTGAAAATACATATTTTATTGCATTTTTTGTTATAATATACAGACATGACATAACGTATACATATAATAATGACATATTATGAATCTCCCGAGTCTGACGGAAAGAACGATATATAATATGTCTGGGTCATATACTAAAATAAGCCTTCAAAACACGTTTAAACATGATGAGCGAAACAGGTAAATATGACCTCAGCACAGAGGCGTGAAACGCCCCAGCAGCGAAAGGGTTAAAACATTTTTTTGTGATCGATTTCATTTATAAATTCACTGTTTACATAAGGACTATGAGCGATGTATGCTAAATGCTGAGTAGGCAATAGCAAAATAAATAAATAAATATTAGCTAAACTGAGTTGCACTTGGCAATTAGTGAATGACACCCTTTTACCATATGTTTAAAGCAGGTGTAGCACTGCCTTACAAATGTGCTTTGGTGTACTGGACTATGACTGCCACTAGAGGCAGAGAGTGCTGGAGACATTGTGGACTATGCTGGACAAAGCGGACTTTGTCTCCCAACACCCTTTGCGTGAGGACAGGAAGTGGGGTCAATGAGCAGAGGATATACATCAGCAGCCTCGTGTTTGGCGCGGGGAGTGTGAGCAGAGCATAGAGAGGTGTAGGATGCACATTGGAGCTGTCAAGGATCACAACCAGGCGGAGTGCAGACGCTGTCTTATTCGTGCTGGAGATCGGGAAAGAGATCGTGCTGTGACCTACATACTCAGCGCTGAGAGATTTGGAGGACAAGCTGGTTCCGGCAGGACCTTGAGTTATGAGGCCGTGACGATCGATCGGGAGTACAGGCGGCGGACTGTTTGTTCCAGTTGCGGAGATTCGGCAAGCGGGGAGCAGATTCGTTGGCACAGAGTCCCAGTTCAACGCAGAGAAAGATCCTTTGGTTGAGGCATCGAGTGCTGGACAGTTCGTTTGACGGATGGGTCAGAGGCCTCCAGGCCCACGGTTCCGAAATGAAAACGCACACTTGTTATATTGCTTCAATTCACAGCGCCCAACGGTGATTAGTCGAAGATTGCTCTTTTCGTTCACTGGCCAGTTGAACACAGTACCCGGGTACCCTAGACATTGCATATATATATATTTTTAGCTACTTCATGGGATTTACACTCCAGAGTTGAGGGGGGTAACCGTTCCTTTTTTTCCGCCACGTGTTTTTCCCACGTGACGCATCCTGTAAATTCATATCAACATACCTGTGTATTATATGCCACTTTTGAGACTAGTAAAGTATATAAAATAGAAAATCCACAACAGTGCTGGTGTATAGTAATTCCTAGTGCGGCGAGACTATCAGCGCTGCGGAATATGCTGGCGCTTTATAAATAAAGAATAATAATAATAATAATAATTCAGCGGCTCCTCCGGGGGTGAGCGCTACACAGGTTTATATGATACTTTGAATATGTTTGAAAGTACAGGTAGATCACCCCTTATTTGGAATTTGAAAAGTCCAGAAGACTTCCAAAAAACAGAATTTTCAGAGCTGTCCACTTTTTACGAATTCCGGACTAGAGAAGCTCTGGACGTTTGCTGCCACTCAGGAACCTGGCTCCTGGGAGCTGCAGCAGACCATGGCACATGCTGCGAGCCTCTGAGCAGACCCAGCATGTGACACGCTGCACAGAGACTCGCTAACTCCAGGCAACAGGTCCGCGAAGAAAGATTGCAGAATGCTCCCAGTGTGTCTTATCACTGGAAGCTACAGCAGGAAGGGGATCACGGTGCTCCTGCCAGGATCTTCTTCCTCTTAAACACCAGAGACTCCAGGTTTCTGAAATCCGTAATAATCTGATCTCCAGACTGCTCGGGGTCCAGAGCATTCTGGATAGAAGGTGCTTCACCTGTATATGGTAATTACATTTGTGAAACATGATAATGATTTTATTTTTGTTACTTGATCTTTACTTTACCTTTTAAGAATACATTCTAATTGCAAGCTAACTACAGGTGTGTATTCATTTGTCCTCAAAGTCGAACACGAACTTGCACCAAAAATATATTAAAAATTAATACTCGGATTTCTTGAAATGTAACATGATTAACTGATATATTTTTTGATTCTTTTGAATTATGATGGAATGGCTATTAACAATTATTTTTAAAGTGTTAAAAACGCAAGATGTGCTCTTTAGATGCTATTTTACAGCGTTTTGTGGAAAAATGGCAATCATTTTATCAAGGACATACAATATTGTACAATAAAATGCTGGATGTTTTTTCAATTACTTGTGTTTAATTGACTTCATGTTCTTCATTAAAACATTAGCTTTCATATTTAAACTTGATTAATACAATCAATATTTTAGTCGTATGGAATGCTTTAATATTGTTTTGTTCTGTGCTTTTTAGTGGAATTAATAAATGGTCTGATTTCCAACGATTAGCCTTCTTTTGACAGTCCGCCAGCTCTCTGCAGATAATGTAATATATTTTTTTGTTCGCTATTTTCTGGCATTCCTATTGATTGTCTAAACATGCACTGACACCTGCTGTGCCAAACGAAAATGGAACACAGATCTGTACATTTCCAAAATCCTCATTTACAAATTAACATTCCTGTAGCATATCCAAACGTCTATTATTTTTTTTTGATCATTTTTTTTGACACTTGAAAATATTCTTGGTTTCATTTGCTATTATTTTATGTGGAGATATGCACGTATGAGACTGAAGCAAATGCTTAAATGTAACCAGTGTAAAGGGAAATTACAGCATGCCTGTATTCAAATAAGAGATGCAAAATATTCAAAAGCATTGTTGAAATCAGATATAATCTCCCTTTATTGTATTCAAGAACTATTTACAAAAAAGAGATTTCTACAAATATGGGGTTGCTTTAATTATATTGAATTTTTTTTTCAAAGAAAATAAAATTCTGCTGCTGTCCGATGGGCTGGAGCTGATATTTGAAAAATGCCTCTGATCTGAAAAAATAAAGCTGGCTTGTAAAATGCATCATACTGATTTGTGGTTTGAGGCTAATTTCAGACGAACGCAGTCTGAGTGCACTCTGCTTGCGTGCATAACAGACGTACGTACTGACGGAAGATACTGTAGACACCACACGGTCCGTTTTTTTGACGAATGTAGAAAAAAAAGAGAAATATGGGAAACAAAATTAATTAAAATTCAATGACAGGTACAGTCAACCAGACCAAAAAAACTTTTGAGCGTCAACTTGATGAACGTCGCAAATGCACTGCGTCTGACGTTGCGTCATCACTCACACAGGCCACTATTTGGACGCTGTGCACTCTGGGCGTCCATCGTAGCGCTTTTATGTCGAGGCCTAAATGGCGTCCACTACCACCTGCGTGGTGCGTGTGCACGTATGTTGTGTGTTGGTCTCTATTGATCACAAATCAATGCTATGACGGATGTTAAACTGTGCGGCGACATGGATGTGATGACTGCGTTTGTCTGACCCTAGCCTAAGGCTAGGGTCAGATGATTGCATTTTTCGCGTTGTCCGTGAAAAAGTGCGTTCGAACGAATATATGTATTTTTTCACGGAATACGCGATAGCGGTCATACGATGCGCATTTTCGTCTGTGATTTTGTACGGATCATCAATAAAACCCTTTTTGCGTTTGGACGTTATGTTGGCCGGACATTAGCAGCGTCTGTCATCTCCTAATCACGCACACACGCCGCTAGCGGACGCAGCACACTCTGTACGTCAGTACTAGCAGTTTCACATTCTTAAAAAAATGCGTTTGTTTGCCGCTTGCGTTGTCCGGCCGAACTTTCGTGCGGCCGTACTTCGTATATTGCCTGTCATTGGACGTCATTTGCTGCTACTACGGCCGTGATAAAGTGCGGCTGCACGCGTGTTAGCACTGCGTTCATCTGAAACGAGCCTAAAACATAACTATTAGAGATATACTATATTTAGAAAAGGATTTGAGTCCAATTCCCTCTTTTTCCCTGCCCGTAAATCCATTTATCAACATCTGTCAGAACAAAAAATTTCTAATGCTGAAAAGTTCTGAATTGGGCTAGTTATGAATTCTACTGTCACAAAGGGACCGAAGTGGAACCTCCTTGCAGAGTTGTGACCATGTGAGAAGCAGTCACTAGGGGCTGATTGGATAGGTATAACACAATCTAGGCTAGCTAGTGGTCATGGCACTAGGTGGAATCCCATTTCGCAGTACAAATAGATGATCCAGAAGAAATATCAAGGGATAGACAGCAGACAGCGGTAACGGTATTTGATAGTGATAAGGTTGTAGACAGTTGGCAAACTAATACAAAATTGGGTACACAGGCAGAGGTAATAAGGCAGGCAGCATATTAGGATGGTCGAGTCCAAGGCAAAAGGATATTCAGGTTAGCAATAAATGAAGGGAAGCACACACCAGCACAACTGAACATAAATGAGCATAGCCTCACCTTCTGAGCGTTCTTTATGTAGGTGGTGAGGAGCTGTCATGTCATTATTGATTGCACCTGGCATCTTCCCTTGGTGTGGGAGGTCGCATGGGGGCACGGTCACAGCATGCATGCGCACAGCAGTCTGTCTTTTATCATTGGGCTGTAGGGTGAGAAATAGTGGCGTCTGTGAAAAATGGTGGTGCCAGCAACCTATGAGAGCAACAAGCGCCCAGGCCAGGGGACACAGAGTGGGTGATGATTCTTCTAGCAGCAGCACATTGTTGGGGGAGCAGCTTTAGGGCATGATATCTGCATTAAGAATTAATAGAAAATTCAACATCTAACCTGAATTTTTTTTTTTTTTACATTTACTGCAAAGGAAATCTTATATTCATATATTTATATTTTTTATTGAGATCTAGCAATGCCTAGATTAATGATCAGAGTTTAGGATTTTACAGTTTATAACGATAACTATAACAGAATTTTTTTACATTTACTGCAAAGGAAATGTTATATTCATATATTTATATTTTTTATTGAGAACTAGCAATGCCTAGATTAATGATCAGAGTTTAGGATTTTACAGTTTATAACAATACCTATAACAGAAAGAGGAGTGCAAAATTAAAATCTATCAAAAAAGTGACGGCAGATTTGCAGGTGATCATTGATGTTTTTACATTGAATATAGACACACAAAAAAGAAATAGAGGAGCAATGGCAGAGAATCAAAAATGAATGTAGATGTGCATATATTTAAAAAACTCACATGGCATGGAGCCTCTTCTAAACATAAGTGGCTCAGTAGATGCTCCTTAAATGAGTAAGGCTGATCTCACCCTCTTGATATCTCTGATGTATCCATGGACCCATTCATATGATTGTGTAAGGAGAGAAAACCAGAGTCTTTCCCCAAAATCACACCCTAAAGTGTGAACACCAATCCCCAAAAAATTTAAAAGAAAGGTTTCTCACAATATCCGGAGCATTAAGTCCTATTTATGAGCTTGCGGTGCTTAACCAATGCACCTGTATCTTGTTGCACATAGAAACATAGAAAATGTCTGCAGATAAGAACCTTTCGGCCCATCTAGTCTGCCCAATTACATGGATACTTTACCTGGATTTATCTTTTGTTTAGGATAGCCTTATGCCTATCCCATGCCTGCTTAAATTCAATTACTGTTTTGGCCTCTACCACTTCAACTGGAAGACTGTTCCATGTATCCACCACCCTCTCAGTAAAATAATGCTTCCTGATGTTACTTTTAAACATTTGCCCCTCTAATCTAAGACTATGTCCTCTTTTTTTGCTACTTTGTTTCCTTTTAAATATACTCCCTTCCTCTTCCTTGTGGATTCCCTTTACGTATTTAAATGTTTCTATCATATCTCCTCTGTCTCATCTTTTTTCCAAGCTGTACATGTTAAGATCATTAAGCCTTTCCTGGTAACTTTTCTCCTTCAAGCCGTACACCATTTTAGTAGCCCTTCTCTGAACTCTCTCTAAGATGTCTATATCCTTCTGGAGATACGGTCTCCAGTACTGCACACAGTACTCCAAGTGAGGTCTCACCAGTGCTCTGTACAGTGGCATGAGCACTTCCCTTTTCCTACTGCTAATACCTCTCCCTACAAAACCAAGCATTCTGCTAGCATTTCCTGCTGCTCTATTACATTGACTACTTACCCTTAGATCCTCTGAAATAATAACCCCTAAATCCCTTTCCTCAGATGTTGAGGTTAGGACTGTATCAAATATTCTATATTCAGCCCTTGGGTTTTTACGTCCCAGGTGCATTATCTTGCACTTATCCACATTAAAACTCAATTGCCACAGCTCCGACCATTGATTTAGTTTACCTAAATCATTTGTCATTTGGCTGATCCCTCCAGGAACATCAACCCTGTTGCAAATCTTTGTGTCATCAGCAAAAAGACATACTTTTCCATTAATACCTTCTGCAATATCACTAATAAAAATATTAAAGAGAATGGGTCCAAGTACTGACCCCTGAGGTACCCCACTGGTAACAAGACCTTGCGCTGAATAAACTCCATTTACCACAACCCTCTGTTGCCTGTCACTCAGCCACTGCCTAATCCATTCAACAATATTGGAATCCAAGCTCAAAGATTGCAATTTATTGATAAGCCGTCTATGCGGAACAGTATCAAAAGCCTTACTGAAATCTAAATAAGCAATGTCTACTGCACCACCTGTGTCTATTATTTTGTTACCCAATCAAAAAAATCAATAAGATTAGTTTGGCATGATCTCCCTGAGGTAAACCCATGTTGTTTCTGATCCTGTAATCTATGTGTTTTTAGATGTTCAACAATCCTTTCCTTTAACATGGTTTCCATTAATTTCCCCACTACTGACGTAAGACTAACTGGCCTATAGTTCCCCGATTCCTCCCTACTACCCTTCTTGTAAATGGGCACAACATTTGCTAATTTCTAGTCTTCTGGGACAACTCCCGTTAACAAGGATTGGTTAAATAAATCTGTTAACGGTTTTGCTATTACACCACTGAGCTCTTTTAATAATTTAGGGTGGATCCCATCAGGCCCCATTGACTTATTTGTCTTTACTTTAGACAGCTGCTGTAGAACCTCCTCCTCTGTAAACTCATATGTAAATGTCTCGTTAGTGTTTCCTCCTAACTGAGTTCCCTTTCCTTCCTTTTCTTCTGCAAAGACTGAACAAAAATATTCATTGAGGCAGTCAGCGAGACTTTTATCCTCTTCTACATACCTTCCTTCCTTTGTTTTTAATCTAACTAATCCTTGTTTTACTTTTCTTTTCTCGTTTATGTATCTAAAAAATGTTTTGTCCCCCTTTTTTACTGACTGAGCTATTTTCTCTTCTGCGTGTGCTTTGGAAGCTCTTATAAATTGCTTTGCCTCTTTCTGCCTAATCGTATAGGTTTGCCTATCTTCTTCACTCTGAGTTTTTTTATAATTATTGAATGCTATCTTTTTGTTCTTCATTATTTTGGTCACTTCTGCAGAGTACCACAGTGGTTTCTTCCCTTTTTTGTTTTTGCTAACAAGCGGAATGCAATTGCCTGTGGCCTTCAATAATGCTTCCTTTAAAAAATCCCATTTCTCCTGGACTCCCTTTAAACTCCTCCAGTCTGATAATGACTCATTCACACAAAATCTGTTTTTAGAAAAATCCATTTTTTTATAGTCTAAAACTTTTGTTTTTGTGTGGTGCGTCTCCATCCCTGTTCTTATATTAAACCACACTGACTGGTGATCACTAGATCCCAAATTTTCACCTACAACAACGTCTGATACCAAACCTCCATTTGTGAGTATTAAATCCAATATGGCCTCTTTACGGGTCGGCTCCTCAACTACTTGTGTTAGAGATAATCCCACCTATTTTGGTTTTCCAGTTCACATCAGGAAGATTAAAGTCCCCCATGATAATAGCTTCCCCCTTCATTGCCATTTTGGCTATTTCCTCAAACAGCAGATTATCTAGCTCTTCTACTTGTCCAGGGGGTATATAGATCAAACATACACAAGCTACTGTATGATTGCCAAATTTTAGCGTAACCCAAACTGACTCTATGTTTACCTCGCTCACTTTTATTTGGTTTGTTTTTATGTTGTTTTTCACATACAGGGCCACTCCTCCTCCTTTCCTACCTTCTCTGTCTTTTCTATATAAAGAGTACCCCGGTATTGTTATGTCCCAGTTATTTTTCTCACTGAACCATGTCTCAGTAACCACCACTAAATCTACTTTTTCAGCTGCCATCATTGCCTCCAGTTGCAGACTAAACTGCGAGCATTTATAGACACGACTCTGAGCTTGTCATTTTTTACCCCGCATGTTGCTTGCACCCTCCGATTTAGTTTTGGGGGACAATCGGGCAGATTGTTTTTTACCCTTTTGTCCCCCCTCCTAGTTTAAATATTCCTTTGTGAATCCTTTGAACTTCTCACTGAGAACATATGTTCCCCTATGAGTAAGATGCAAACCATCTTTTTTTATACAGTTCCTTTCTGCTCCAATTAGAGCTATCATGGGACACAAAGCCAAATCCTTGCTCCCGACACCATTCCCGAAGCCACAAATTAAATTCCCTATTGCGCATCTGCCTATCCTGAATGTTATGCACAGGCAGAACTTCAGAGAATGACACAGTGGACGCAATCTGCTGTATTTCACCTCCAAGAACACAAAAATCTTCCTTAATCTCAGAAACCTCATTGCTAGCCAAATCATTTGTCCCTAGATGGACTAGAACGTCCACTTCCCCACATAACTCCAATCACATAACTCCAATCAGTAGAATTAGGTAAATATTAAATTATAGAAAAAGAATATAACAACATGTAACCATGGAAATGCAATGGTAAGTATAGTGATGGCAATAAAACATATATAATACTAAAATGCATTTCAGCTGAAGAAACCCTTATTAGGGCAAACATCATTTTGATATGAGTTTTCTATACATATATATGCATGCCTCCTCTGGTTCTTAATACTCCACCATTGATCCTTTTTTCTGCTTCGATGTGATAAGTAGATGTATGAACATCAGTGACTACCTGAAAATCTCATATAATAAGCCATGAAAAGCGTTACTTCTTGGTTACAGGGGCAATTGCAATGATTCTGATGTAAGCCTCCTGCCTACTTACATTGATACCTGTACATTTATACAGTTATTGTATGCGTACCCATGTTAGATATGGTTTGTTTATGCCCATCCATTATTTGCATAGTTTATAGTCCTTGGGAAACTTAGTTTCTCTGTCATAAGATTTCAAATTTTAGAATGGTGACTTACAAACAATAACCAAGTGTCGAATGGTAAAACAGATCAGTAAAAGTATTGGTGATGGCACCAATTTAGATTTAAGTATAATGGCCCGTTTGTTTAATGTTAGTGGCTCAAGTCCTTTTCAGCATTTACAACTGGATACTATACTTCTATGCTATATATACTTTGTTCAGGACGCCGAATGTAGTGGGATCCCGTAGAACAATGTGTACCTCCAACTCAGCTTGTTATTCTCATTTGCAGTCAAAACCAGACAAAAAAATACTAGCTCCCTAAAGCTGGAATGAAGTGTCTTTGCATGTGCAGATTGAATTTTTTACTAATCTGAATGTTTATTTCCTTCTCCCCTCCATGGCAGGTCCTGAAGGACTGGTTTGGCCCTTTGAATGTGGGCAATTAGCCCTACCCAGAAAACTTTGATAAGCAAGTGCTGATCAGGCTTACTGGAAAAGGTCAGGAACGAATTCTAGTTCTATCTCTAGGCAATAGTTCTCAATCTGCTCACATGTGCTAGCTCCTCCCCCCTCAGTGTCTGTTAACCCATCCTGTTTTAAGCCTTGGGTACCCTTTAAAACAGAAAGGTCACTATTACATTCTTCGCGCAAAAACGCTCGCACAGCGCTATTTTTATTTGCGCGCAGCGTTAAACATTAACGTGCGTAAATTAACGCTGGTATTACAATCCCCGCGCATTTTTTCATCCGTCAAAAAATACCGCTCGTAAAAAAGAAGCGCAAAAACGCACGCGCATTAACGGTGCGCCAAGAAATCGGTGGGCAGAATGTTTTTTCACGCAATTCAGCCAATCTGAATTAAGAACCACAATTTTCTCCCGTTAAGTTCTTGCGCTTGTCAAAATCAATCCGAGTATACTGTATATGTTGCAGCAATAATAAAAACACGTACAATTTATCAATTTTATTGTTTGGGTATGCGTAGAATGTGTAACTATACATTGCTGTATTATTTATTTTTGGGCTGGTGTATTTGGGTTCGGCCAGGACGTTCATATTTGCCATTAACACCAGCTTTCAAAGATGTTAAAATTATGCGCGCAAACATTGTCCGTTAAAATTTGCGCTGAGATTGTAATACCTTTGCGCACCAGAACACAAACGCATTTGCGCTCACAATGTTAAGTATAGGACGCGCAAAGTACATTACGCTCGCAAAGGGTTCACGCAAGTCCACCTACATTAGACGTTAACACGCATTTTTTGCGTGGACATTGTAATACGACATTCTGCGTGAAGGGTTTTTCCCCTCGCGTTAATGTGTTTTTGCGCACGCATTAACGTTTGCGCGAAGAATGTAATAGTGCCCGAAAACTATAAGAAATTCATCTGCTTACCTTTGTTCCTTTGGCAAACAGGGGTGTGTGAGCTGCCACACGGTGAATGACAAGGAGAACAAAGAGTTCTTCACTGTCCCTCAAATACCACTGCGTGATCCCATGAGATTGTGTATATGTGATAAAGCATGGATGTTTTGCAAGTCTCGATGGAGTTTTTTGGCATCCAGGAGAGAATACCAGAGCTCCGGCAAGTATTCTTTAGTGGCTCCTAAAAATTATGAGCTATGTTTCTAAGGGATACTTTATCTTGGCTTGCGACTCCGCTTTAATGGCTCCTTACAATAAATTAATGGTTCCCATACTTTGCACATAACATCTAAAAATAAGTATACAAATTCATCACTTAGTCCTGGTCCCACTGAGTAGGGTGGCACATACGTCGCTTCCTCTGACCATTTGCAGAACACTGTGAACAAATAGTTTCCAGAGTTCATCAGTGTACCCAACGGGGATTAATTTACATATGCTCAAACAGAGCTTGTGCAGGTCCCAGTTGTCTCCAAGGAGTCCTACATCCTACAGGACTCAACAGTAGCGGTTGCAAGTGGCACCGATGCCAGTAGTGGTTCCCTCCTGCGATGACTTGAACCACAAGTACAGTGGGTCGGTCATAAGAGAACCACTATCAGCGAGTTGCTAAGGGTTATCTAGGACTATCCTTCCTGAATTCACTATCTGCTCTACCATAACTAATTGCATTCGAGTACTTCAAGTAACAGGATAAAGGTACACTAAGTATATCCAACTGAATTCTCACTTACATTAAGACTGAGTGTCACGCACATTCTTGTCTTAATCACGAATCACTACTTTTATAATAAAGTGCAATAATATAATTCCAGCTTGATTGTACTTGTGTGTCACAATGTGATTAACTTGCATGTGCTTCAATTTCCCATTATATTTGCATTTTCAGTACTGTACTCAAACATTTAGTTAGAAGTTGTAAAGGGTTAATAGGGTAAGAAATAAATGTTCACTAACTTATAAGGTCAATAATTGTTGTTTAATCATCCCACTGTTTCAAAGCAGGAGCTCAGCAGTCAAAATTACCAGTACAGCATTAATAAACAGGAATGAGTTAATAGTGCATAAAGACCTTCTAGTGGAACAGTGGGGGAGTTGACTATTCTTTTCTTAAGTCAGCTGTAATTAATTACTACATGGTGTGCTTCTGACTATTACCATAACAGAGCAATTGGACGTGAAGAATGGATAATACTACGGACAAGCAGCTATTTTTAGACAATCAGCAATGAAGCAGGTAAATGCCCTGCTCAAGCATAAACCTTTAAGTACGTTCTGAGCATTTTTAATGACATTTAGCGGTGATAGAATTTTGAAAAGATCAATCTTATAAATTATTTAAAATAACTATATAACATTGTAGCTGTGATCTGTAAATAAAGAAATAATCCAACACGCCTCATGCAGGCAGCCAGTGTCAAACTAGTTACAGGTAATTATATTCACATCTTCACTTATTCTCCAAATGGGCCCTATTTTCCTTTTGGGATATATTTAAGTATTAGATCTTCACATAGTGAAAATTGTCTTAAAGCATTTTCTTTGGCAAATTAGCCTTTTCTGTATTCAATCACTACAAGCAAAAATTTTTTAATATATAATAAGATGAAGTATAATTTTGCTTTACTGGATTTATTTGAATCTTTGGCCCCGTAATTCGTCATTATTTATTTATTTAAATTGTCTGGTTTTCATCATTTCCAATGGTACTTTACCATATATACACAAATAAATGTATACTGTACATAAAAAACATGTTAAGGATGTCAGAAATAACATGTAAGGAAAGGAATTTAAAGCTAGAGGAGGTGGGTATGAAAACACCTTGGTAAAAAAGTAACAATATGGCTAGAAGGAAATAAAATTGACAAGGTTTGATTCTTTAATTTATTAAAAATATGTAAAAACTTGGAGAGTAAGATTAGGTCAAAAATGGTTGCTCTTGTATGTAGATCCGTGACAGCCGGCTGGACTTAAGACTTCATCACCACTGCTTTTCTTCCTATATAGCACCAACCTGCGCCAACTGATTATCTCTCACTGCCTGGTAAATTGTGCAAATCTAACCACACTCTCACTGCCAGAAACAGCTCAATATGGCAGACACTGAAGTGCAGTGATACACTGATGGTGACCCAATAGACAGGAGAGAATTCTGGGACATTCAAAAACTTCTTGCATTCCTACATAGCTGGTTCCTCAGCATGGCCACGTAGATGGTTTGGAGCAATGAAAATCTACCTTTGGTCAAGAGGTAATGGGTTTAAACTTTGAGAATGCATTCTCTTTGGGTGACAACATAGTCCTTGGCTATATTCAAATTTAGCAGTTTACTAATCTATTTGCATAACATTAGCTAAAGGGGCGCCTTGTTTCCTTCTCTCCTCATTACATCCCTTAGAGGTTTCTTCTGTGTACAAGGTAGATATTTAGCTACTAGAAAAATAGGGGATACCTGTTTACACCTGTTACAACACATACAGGGACCCAGTTCTGAATTAGACAAGAAATCTGGGGATTTGTTATATGTTTGAACCCCATATATTTTAGGGTATATTGTAATGACTGGTTTCAACTTTTTTCTGAATTATATCTGATTTATCTTAGGTGGAGTTTACCTTTTTTATAATCGCAGTATTAAAGGTTAAGTTTTATTCTATGATTTTTGGAAACCACTAATGTCTGGATCTTGAGGAGATCGCTCCTTGATGATTATTTTTTTCTCATTTGGTTATAGAATTATTCTATGAACATTGGGACAACTGATAGCACCAAAATAATGTAACAATCCAGAGAGATCCTGAACAGATTCCATGGAGAAAGAACAAAGTTATTTGCCTGACGCCACTGGCAACCATCAACATTTAATTGCCCATCTGCATTGCTACTTCAACAAGAGACTGCAATGCTTGCAGCATGCACCCAATCCCCAGATTATATGATTGTCACTTCCATCTCTACTTCAACCTCTTGTTTGTTATGCTCAGCAAGCATCAGGCCCCTGTGCCAGTTTTGGTTCAATTTCTACACTTTAATATCAGAGTCACTCCATCTCACTCCAGTTCTTTGAAAAGGGAGAACACTTTTTGATCACCAAACCAATAGAAGGGATGAAGCATCAAACACAACTCTAGGATGCTCCCTAGGATCCCAGTAGTCCGCAACGCCCTCTTCAATCCCTCCACCATAGGATGTGACCCTCTCCCTCAACAACAACAGTACAGGATCTCAATCTGCTTCTGCCCCTTAATGGGTCACCAATTGAAACATCCCTACAAATGATTTACTTAAATATACGAGATGGGAGGTACACTTTGGGTACATGGTTCCTTTTATTAGCAACTATGATAGTCGGACTGCACAAGTCAACAACCTCATTAAAATTTTTGGACCATACTAAGAAACGATCCAAGATGAGTGAAAATATTTAGAGAAAGACCTAAACTCTTTAAATGGGTGTCACGCTCCTCGCCGAAAGTGCAGGAAGAAGACCAAGTGAACTACCATTTCCCCATGTTCTAGCTCCAGACCAGGTTTTACCGCTGCCTGGTCTAGTGTCCAAGGACTCTTGAATCCATACCTGGCTTCCCTTCACCTCTCCAGTCTCAGGTGTGGGCTGGCCTGGACTGCCCATAAAACCATGCTTAACCATTCAGTGGGTGCTTCTGCATCATCTCTAGAAGTCTCACTTCTGTCCTGCTCTGCATGCTAATCTAGCTGAAATCCTTATTCCTACAACCCATTGTGACCCTCCATTGATTCATCGCTTCATCCCATCGTGACCCTCCCTTGATTCATCACTTCATCCCATCGTGACCCTCCCTTGATTCATCACTTCATCCCAATGTGACCCTCCATTGATTCATCACTTCATCCCATCGTGACTCTCCATTGTCTCCTGGCTGTTTACTCTACCAGGACTCTCCGTGATACCCTCTATCTGGGTACCCTAATTTCTGGACTCCTTGCAACTCCCATCATCCTGCTGATCCTGCTATAGATTGACCTACTCGTGTATGACCTCTTTTCTGGACTTTGACTACCCCTCTGCCAGCCGCCTGCCACCGACCCATGCTTGATATGACCATCGTTCTGCTTTTGCCCTTCTAATCCAATTTATATATATAGTTGTTTCTTTTGCCCTCCTGTCTCCTGGTCCTCAGCCCTCCTGTTAGCCAGTAAGTGTGTCTTTTGGTTTATCTGTCCTTACGTATCTGTGCCTACTGTTTATTCAGTGTCCTGTCCTGTCCACGCCTTTCCTATCCAGTCCAGTCAGAGTACCCTGTCCTCTGTATATTGTATCACACCCAGCCAGTTCCTATACCTGTTTAGAATTTATCCAGTGTCCCCTTCCTGGTTTATTTCTATTTCCCCATTTTAATAAACCTTTTCTGTTTAAAACATACTTACCTGCCTCACTCTGCTTGTGTAACTGCACACTGGGCTCAAAACTCCAACACCTCACAGTGAGACGTGACAGTGGGGTATAAAAAAAAATCAAATAAAATGTCAGTACATAGCTCGAATAAAGGTAAAAAAGAAGCAGAGTATGTATTAGAGAAACAATCCACATTCAAGAGAAAATGAAAGTGTTTCTCAGGTGTCCTCGCCATTCACATGGATAATTACCCCCCTAAAAAAAAAAGCAGCTAGCTTTCCAAAAACAGGTTTGGGGCTCATATGCATTAAAATAACAGAGAAATGTGGGTCGAGTGTGGATGGAGAAGTTTGTAAATAAACACTGTGTCATCTCTTCTCCACTTGCTTCCATTGTGGGACATGAGAAGGTATATTGCTGCAGTGGCAATGTTCACTCTATTAGTGAAATGTATACAATGCCCTTCATTAGAACAAAAAACACTTGTATTTTTATAATTCTAAGTTCTACCATGATGTCAGTGGATGTCTTTGATTTCCCTGGATCGGCCTAACTGTCCTGCTGAAATGACGGAAACTTAAGTAGCTGGGATGACATGTCCTGCACATCATCCACAATACAGCGTGAAACCTGACGACACATCATTCAAAGTGAAAGGGTTAAACTTAAACTGTTAAAGCATTTAATAATGTGAAGGCATCTCAAGCTATGATGAACGTACACTACAAACATTATCACTGTTGTAATATATCTGTTTTAAAGTAATAAACTGCATACACATCCAGACTCACAACCTGGTCAAACAAAAGTCAGACACTCAATTATTTTGTTGAATCACCTTTTGCTTTGATTGTGGCATCGTTGTGAAAAGTGTACACAATGTCACAATGTTCATTTCCATCCAGAGTTGCATTAATTTCTCACCAAGATCTAGTATTGATGATGGGAGAATTGGAACGCTGCGTAAAGTCTTCTCCAGCACATTGGCAAAAGAAATAAGTGCTCAGGAGTATGCAAATAGTAAGACAGGAGTGCCTGAGCTAGGAGGAAAGGGTGTAACCCTAAAAAATCAGAAAGAAAATAAACATACCCAGGTGAATGTGTTATGATGTACCTTTGTGCAGGTAAAAGGAAAATTCTCAACAGGATGGCTGCAATGGCCTATACACAAATTGGTGTGAACAAGGACTAAAAATTTACTTTTAATAGAGTAATATAAAAAGGATCCACAGATCCTGGTAGTACAAGACAAGATGTAAATATAAAGAGTTGGGGTATGGATAAGGCCCCTTGGCTATCAGGCACATTCACATTAGCACAGCACCCCAGTAAGTAGAGAGTAGTTATCTGTCGAGTAGAAAAGGAAACAACGGGCCTTCGAGGGTCCGTAATATATAAGAAAGACAGAAAGGAAAACTCAAGGGTGTGCTGTGCTTGGTAAAGCAAAAGGAAATAATACAGTAGACAGATCTGATACAAACTGGGAAACAATGTTTCCAGACTGTCCCTTGCTGTATGAGGAAAGGACAAATGCTAAGCAGGTTATGGCGCCCCTATACCTGCAATAACAATGCAAAGAGACACAATTTAGAATTCATAGCCAGAGGTCCAGAGTAGGGATGAGCTGTTCGGTTCGATCAGTTCGGAGTTCGATTCAAACTTTGGCCGTTCGCAAGTTCGCGAACTTTGAACTTTTTGGGTGTGTTCGGTTCGAGTTCGCAAAAAAAAGAAATTTTGAAAAAAGTATAAAAAATGCTTAAAAAATACAAACAAATCTAGAAATAAAGAGGCTCTTTACTGCAGAATATTATAAGCAACGGTTTATTAGATATTGAATTAAAAACTAATGTGTACGTGCAAAGATTCTCACCTCTAAATGACCTGTGTTTTTCAAACGGCATAACAACAGGTGTTTTTAGTCTGGTGTAATGAATTTGAAACATTGTATGTATGTATGTATGTATGTAGACTATACTGAGGGGGTGGGGTCTGCTTCTGAGTGAGAAGTGTTAATTTCCCTCCTAAAACTTCTTCTAATATGCTGCATTTCACCGCTGTGTGCTCATGCTCAGCTCATTTTTACCGCTTTAGCTCATCATGTTTAAACGCGATTTTGAAGCCACATCTTATTAAATGACCGACATGTTAGATATCGTTCTTTATGGCAGACTCCGCAGATTCATAATATATCATTTTTATATGTATACGTCCTGTCCTGGCTGTATATTATGAAAAAAAATGCAATAAAAATTGAATTTTTAATCATCTGCAGTGTGTAAAGTGTTTTTTTTTCACATTTTAGCACATGAGCATTTGCGGTTATGTTTTCTATGGGGTGCGCTTGTACAAAAATTAGAAATGGGGACTTGTTACATTTTGTGGGGGGAATTACATGATTTATAGCAAACACACCCCATAGAAAAAAATCATTAGTGCATCATCGTTCACATTATAATTGAAATGTGAACAATATTGCTGCATTAATAATAATAACACACAAAAAAAATACATGTTTTTCTTTTCTTTTTTTTTACTTTATACCTGGTCATGTTGGGTATCATTCGAAAAGGCCATGCTCAGGCCTTTCGATTGACACCCTCCATGACCCCCTAGCTGCCTAGAGATATCGGGGTTCAAATGAACCCCCTATCTCCACCAGGGGATTGGCCTGGGCAATATATATACGCATGATGTGAGCTGGCCTGGGCCTGGGCAATATATATACGCATGATGTGAACTGGCCTGGGCAATATATATATATACGCATGATGTGAGCTGGCCTGGGCAATATATATATACGCATGATGAAAATTTGCAAAGGATAAGGCACGCAAAGTGAAATTTTGATGTGTCTGAAATTGAAACTTACGTGACAACTCTTATATTTTTTTTCGTTAATTTATATTTGTTCAATACAATTAATTTTAATTTGTTTAATAGAGTTAATTTAAAGTAGTTTAATACAGTTTATTTATATTTATTTTACCTTTACTATTGGTGCTTTTCAAACTTTATTCTTAAATAAAAAGAAATTTAGCAGTTTCATGTTGTGTCTTTTTTTTTTTTGGGGGGGTGCAAGTAGCTGGTCTTGCCTAGGGCGCAAAATAGTCTAGCACCGGCCCTTACCGCATGGTCCACCCCTGCACTCTTCCACAATACCACAGAGGGGTTATTGTATGATGGCACTTGCTGGCCTGGCACCAAAGGCACAATATTTGGCTGCACTGCCACTGACGCCTGTATCAGATTCATATCCTCAGAGGGGTTACTGTGTGACGGCACTGTTGCTGACGCTAAAGGCCCAATTTTAAAGCACCTATTGTTACTTTCATCCAAAGCCTGCATAGTTTTCACAATAATTTAGCCAAAAAATCACTAAACTTTTTCTGCGTGTCCGAAAATGTCTCCTCTTTTCATACAGACTGCCGCCCCAAGCAGTTGTTTATGGATAGATTAAAGGAAAAGCATTTGAAATGTCATTTTTTGGTTTTTACATATTTCTATACATCCTAGAAATCCGCCACTTCACGGGCAGGTTATGGGGACCTCCTATGCACGATATTTGAAGGAATTTTTCGTTTTTATTTTTAACCCTTATTTCATGGAAAACTCACTGTCCCTTTAAAAACTTTTTTTAAAACTTTTAGTCCTTGTTTCTTGTCCCCCAGGGCACTACCCGGACCCCATACACCTTTTATGGCAAATATCTAGCATATATGCCCTCTTGGAGGGCACTCTAAAAATCGAATTTTCAGCCTCATTGACTTGTATTGAGTTCGAGTTCGAATTCGAACATTTGGAAAGTTCGAGTTCAAATGCGAACCGAACTCGGGGGTGTTCGGCTCATCCCTAGTCCTGAGTTGCAGCAGCACATTTGAGGATAAGTGCAGAACAGCTACAAAAAATATAAAACGTTAAAGAAGGATTGCGCTTGGTTGACTGCTTTGGAGATACCGTCAGCCAAATATTTTAAATTCAACGCGTTTCCCCGTTAAAGTAAGGGATCAGAAACGGCTTCATCAGGAAGCAAAACCTTCATGAAAGTTCGCGTATGCGCACTTTGATACATGGGGTTCTAACCAATCATTCTGGAAAACCAGAAGTGGCGTGTATATGTCTCACGATATGTCTCACGCTGTCTCTACTTTCACGGAGGATGCTCTATCAATGATCCCCACAGCGCATATAGTTCACCATAGAAGTCATATATTGGGATGCTATATTGGGATGTTATGTTATGAGGCAGGTCCCCCTTCGGCATTATTGCGCTGTGGGGTTCATTGGTAGAGCGTCCTCCGTGAAAGTAGAGACAGCGTGAGACATATTGTGGTTGGTTACTTTCAGTTTGTTATTGCTACGCTAAGGCGGAAGTGACGTACGCGCCACTTCCGGTTTTCTGAATGATTGGTTAGAGACCCATGTATCGAAGTGCGCATGTTCGAACTTTCATTTCGGACTTCAGACACACGCATCGAGTGGCGGAAACCCACACTTTTGATTGCAACTATGGGATATAATAGGAATACTTCCAGTATGGAGCCACCTAAATGAAGAATTCTGTTAATTGGTCAAAATAAAAACGAAAGTGATAGGTGGAGAATACTCCCGCACTTTCTATCAGGTATCATTGGACAGCAACCTACATTGGTATGAAGATAAGAGGAGATTTTATTAATTTTATTTTAGACACCAGTTGAGGAAGCCAAAAGGAGTATTATTCCTAAATGTGAAATGCGTTCTGGTTTTGTGTTTTATTGTTTTATGAAATAAATTTTTATTTTTTACTTATTGCTGTCTGGAAGAGTATTTTGAGACCAGAAAGGCTTTTGTGGAAGTTGTGCCTTTAAATAAGACTTCCGTGCCCAATACACCAAGGACCAGGATATGGTCTTATACCACATGAGTAGATCCATGTATTGAATATATCCACTACTAATTTATGGTATACGCTATGATGTGTGTTTTTTACATTTAAAGGCCAAGGATACACAGAGGATTCCGGTGGGGCATTTGGGTGGCCAATGAATAACCCAGAGGCCATCTAACCAGAGCCAGGTGGGTTCATAACCATGTGAGAGGCCCTCGAATAAGGTTGCAATTAACATCTAATAACACAGGTACTGATAGTGGAGGAAGAAATGAAGAATGTGTAGAAGCCATTTTTGAAGTACCATTTCACTTGGTGGGACATTGTAAGCGCTACACACTGTACTTTTTTCCTGGAACTTTCTTTATTGGTTGATGAGGCCGATTTTGGGTGCAAAGCGATATCCCTCTATACCAATACCAGTGCTGCTTATATCTGTATTTTTTTTTTTATATTTTAGTTTATATTGGAAGTTAAAAAATTGTTCCAAATACTGTATTTCATTATATGAATATTAATAATGCTTTATTAGTTTAAACTCAATTTTTTTTACATAATTATTAACAGTCTGCTCCAGTTCTGTTGCTATGTCAGCAACACAAGCCCATATATGCCTCAGACACTGACCGATACGGCAGCGGTGCCACATGTAGCTGCCGGTATCTCCTCCTGGAGCCTAATGGAAATGAATCTGAACTCTAGCTAGTGCCCTTTATCTTGCACACTTTCACACGGGTCTGCATTCTCAGCATACAGGCAGAAATGATATGTGTGTCAAACATAGTAAATGTGATAAAGATAGATAGTAAAATGGTGATCATACTGAGTTTATTAGCAACGTGGCTACAAAACATACCGATAGAATATAAAAATAGCATCTGTATGTGACATAATGACTGTACAGTATATGGAAATTACAGTAACACCTTGTATCTGTACTGTACAAGGATTTTAAGCAATAGTACCCCCCTGAAATATATCCCTAAACTGCAGTGAGTGACCCCAGAACTCTTCCTGTATTCTTCCCTCTCCCTGGCTGAACTTTTGTTAAGGATTGGGGCTGCTATTTGCAGTTTATTATATGTCTCTCCAGGGAGACTGGAGAGAAATAAAACAAAGGATTTCATTTTGACATAGCGAGCACACTGGTCGTGCTTTAAAAAAGATATGCAAATTGAGTTGATATGTTAATGATTTCTTTTCAATGTATTACAACGCAAACTAGAGGTAAATTGATTTTGGTAGTGGTTAAATATAATGGCTCCACTTGTTAACATAACTGCTCTGTCAAAATAGGGCCCAAGATTTAAAAAAACAAAAAAATTAAATAAGAGTACTTGCTGCACTGCAGGTTCACTGTGCAGACAAGCACTGCCTCTCAGAGTACTGCACATCATGGGGCACAATGCCGCAAAAAAAAATCTTCTAAGTTGTCATATAAGTGATCTGTCTCAGTAATCTAACCAGTCTAAGACAAGGAAAGAACAAAGATAGGAGGCAATAAAAGCCTACAAAAAGTTACAGTTCCAAGTTCTTATACAGTTCCAACAGGTTTCATAGCACTTTACAATGGGGTAAGCACAAACGTGAGACATAATAATTAAAGGATACATTAGCTGCAGATGTTCCTGCCCGTAGGATAATTGTTCTGGTAAAACTGCACCTGAAACAAGTGCTCATCCAGACATCCCGTGAGCTTACAATCTAAGGGACAGAGGTATGTGAAACAAGAGGGAACAGGGAGAGCTGGTGGCCAGAAATAAGATAGCTTGGATTTCTTGGGAAGGGCCAGAAGCTTGGAGAAGCATTGGCGAATGTCTTCTCTTCTTCAATAGCTCAGCATTGGGTAGTGAAAAAAATCCTGCTTTGAGTTTTATCAATTTTACTACACTACCTTTTTTCCGTCAACTGGTGAGTGGTGAGATGCAGTTTACAGGTTGTCCCACAGTATTATTTAATAGCTGCTTCCATAGATGTTATCAGACCATATATTAGGTTGTGCACATATGGAACATTAACTACTTGCCAATTAAATCTTTTCATGCTCTTCATCATGAACCAAATATAAAAACGCTCAAAAGTGTAAATAGAGACCTACAACCTAGACATGACAAGCCAATAGACTGGTTGAAATAGCTCATTCTCCATCTGCTGGGGTCAAATTAGCATCCCCATACAAAGTATAGGAGACACTACTGTTCATTAACCTGCCACAACATCTGAGCTACAAGTCCAGCTTACGTCTTGAATGGAATAGGTTGGGTAATAAATAAGCTCTGTGCTTTGTTGCCAGATTGTGATCAGGCCCAACAACTGCATAGACTTTGCTGGCTCTGGCAGGTTTACAACAGCCATGGTTAAGATTACACCAGGGTTGGAAAATTTATACCTGACCTCGGCCTGGGGTTGGGGCTGACTGTGGGTGTGCTTTGGGGGGCTGCTCTGGCCTCAAAGTCTTCTGCCGTTGCCTTGCCACGGCCATCTGTAGCGTGCGTTGGCCACCGGCCACACCGTTTATGACACCAGAAACCCGGCGCACTTTTGACATCACTGTGTATGTTTTGGCACACACGGGTGACTCCAATCAATCAGGGAAGCTCGGCCCTTATGTAAATCTGGAGGCTCATTCTAATGCATTGGTGACCTTTCGTGGTTCTATTTCCAGACCCGTCGGCGCAAATTATAGAATTAACTTCTTTATCTCTGTGTTATTGACCTGGCTTTTATACGTGGACTGTGCGTATTTCTGCCTCCCCTTGACCTGGATTGTATCTATTGGACTCTGTGTATCTTAGGTTCCTTGATATTACCAGCCACTCTAAGGACTGCTGTTGGCCACCTGTTGTTATCCCTGCATGTAAGGACATATCCTTTATCACCATTGCATACCCCAGCCATCTAAAGGACTGGTACCAAACCTGGGTGAAATGTTTCTTTGTCTTGAGGATAGGTTTGAGCAGGAACGTAACGGAAACCTCACAGGAATAGAGCCTAAGGTTTCCTTCCTTCTCTTGTATTTATATAACCTGTTAACCATACCCACAGATGAGAGGTGTAAAGAAAGTGGATAGCATCACACTTTGAAACTTAATTTGTGTGATATGAATCTGTCCATTACAGGCTTATCCCATTATATACAGTATTTACACATGGGTGATAGAGCATTTGAATCTCATTCAGTAAAAGAATCAACTTTCCCAGTTTAATACAACATTACTAGAAATACTGCAATGCAAAGTTAATTTCAAAGACCAAAAGCAAAATGTCTTTTTTAGTAAGATAAAGATTGATGACACACAAGGGAACAATAAATTGAATAATATTATTACCTCTCAGGGAAACATAATTATGTTGTAAAATATTACCATGGAATTCTGAAATCCATATATGAGTATGAAATATGTTATATGATCAATAACGATGCCAATTAAAGACAATTATTTTGAAGTGATATCATGACCTGGAACAAATCATGTTTTATCACAAACTAAAAATAAAATACTTCATCAAATTATTGATTAAAACATTATACTAGGTTAAACAGTTTCTTTAACAAATGCATGCTAAACACACACACACGTACATATGCAGCTACAGACAGTACTGCATTAAGAGAACAGGGAAAAGGCAACAATTTATATTTTCTCCATCTGTTTACTGTATGAAATGACTTCCTTGCATTTCAAATTATAATTTGTTCTCACAGTCTAAGCCGTCATGTCACCTTGTGTTATGATTACCTCCAATATCTTGCTATAATATGAAATAATCTATCATTTTTGTACTAATTAACAAACATGATTGCATTTTGTTTGATTTTACATTGTTTCTTTATTTTAACCTGTGAAGCACCATGTTTTACTGTGATGTAAGTTTTAAGTGATGTAAGTTTTAAGTGATGTAAGTTTTAAGTGATGTGTTAGACTTAGCTAAAAATAAACAAATGTGTCCAAGGATTTTACACAGTCTGTGCTATCAAATCGTTATTTAGACCCAAAGTGTACTTTTTTTCAAATGGGAAATGTAATGAAAATGTACCCCCCGTGTTTTATGCCCTTAAATAATAGCTTCGATAAATGTTTCTTCATGGGAAAAATCCAGAAACTGGAACCAGGAGGTAAAATACCTAACTTATTTTTCCTTTTTACATACAGTTACTTCAGACAAAGAAAAAAAAAACAACAGCATGTGTTTTATAAAGTGTTTTTATTTGTAATGCACAAATAATCTAGTTACAGTTTATGTAAGTGTTAGTGTCCCTTTAAATAATTCTCTCTGTTTCTTTCTTCTTCTTTCATGTTTCTGAAGGGCGGGATTTGTTTGGGGCTGTTTCTGTATTGATGTAAAATGTAAAATGATGTGGGAGCTCTTCCTCAGCTGCGACTGAGTATTTTTCCACATTTGTTTCAGGAGTGTTTTTGCTCTCATGTCTTTAACCCCTTCACTATCGAGATCAAGATATCTTGGGCTTCAAAGGCACCAATCTGGTGCCCAATATCTCGATCTGCAGCGCTGCAGCCCAAAAGCGAATGAAATTCATTATTATTAGTATTATTATTATTTATTAAGCACCAACACACTCTGCAGGGCTGTACAAAGGTGCAATGGGTAAAGACAGGACATTTCTACAATACATACAGGAGGTAGGTCAGTATTCCTGCCAGCAGAGACAGGAGGACATGAGCTTACAGTCTATAATTAATTTGTTGTAAACAAATTTTGTTTGCTTTTGGGCTGCAAAAGGTGCCCCCAAAGTTTTATCCCTGTGGGCCTAATGCCCAGAGAGCTAAAACTGTGTAATATCGGCTGAAGAATGTCCTGACATCAGCAGCTGATGCAGGGAACAAGAGCTGCAACTGTAATGGCTGCAACTCAATTTGGCAGTAGATGGCGCCATCTACTGGAAAATATGTTATTACACTAAGAAATATATTGGGAATATGCCCACATATTTCTTATTTTATAATTAATTAAAAAGGATTTTTCAAAAAAACACTGATTCCTGACATTGTTTTTCTTGGAAAATCACTTGGTAGTGAAGGGGTTAAAAAGAAGAAGAAAAAGATAAAATATGTGTTACCTATAAACACGTATCCTGCGCAAGATCTAACTCACTCACATTAGTACCCTACTTGAATAAACACACAAGCAGGGTTATTCAGAGAGCGGTGAAAAGCAGGAGAATGACTGGAGAATGGAAAATTCTAGGTCAAAATAGCCGATCTAGAAAGTGAGATGAATGGGAGTATTTTTCTTGTTTGGCTAATTTAACCTAGAATTTTCCATTCTCCAGTCATTCTCCTGCTTTTCACCGCTCTCTGAATAACCCTGATATAGTTATACTTCCACTTAATTCTTTTTTCAGCCTCATACCAAATGTGCCCAAGCACTTAATTCTGCAGCTGAACACATGTATCTGGTGTATTTTTGCTGACTTTGTTAGGAAATTATATCTGAAAAATATCATTATTTGACATAGTCGTGGTTTAGCTATTTGTGAATTGTTTCCTTACAAATAAAATGTCTAGAAACGAAACAAAGGTATAAAAGTATAAAATAATTCCCCATGTAAAATCGTCTTCAATTTCTTCCACAAGCATCTAAAAAGTCAAATGAAAAATTGAGCTGTTAAAACCAGCCATGACAGTTTCATAGGCTATTCTGTCTATATTTATCACATATAATATTTTACATGTTCTTTGTTGTCTGTTAGGAGATATTAAATATGATAACGGCAGCAGGGTGAAAATGGACAGGGTGACCATTTTCCATTTACTAACATGAATTATCCTGTGATCATGTCCTTTAGCTACATTAGTCTCTGAGTGCCCTACTTTAAAACTCTGCAACCATTTATAACACAAAACACTGGAAGGACGTGGACTGTTAAATGCTACATCTGGGCTCAGCAACATGCATACTAATAACATCATTACAGCCGAGTGCTTTGGAGAGCATGTTTACTTCACCGTGATTCCTGTATCTTTCTACAACAGACACGTTAATAAACGTGGTTCTAAATTATAAAAAAAAATATATAAAAAAGGCTAATTATAATATTTTTTGCCCCAAACTATGTAGTATAGCTCATCTAGTGTGGAACTTTATATATGTGAGTACAAAGTGCTGAGAACAGTTTTTTCCTGGTTGTGAACTTGAACCTCAGTGACCTCCCTTTAATGAATGAATACGAAGCATATTCTTTTATTCTCCAGTTTGTGGGTAAGGTATGCATACATTTATTAACATTTCATGAATTAAAGAGGCAAATGCATGTTGAGACACTTAGCACAGGATGATAATCTATGTGTTTCTTATGCAATTTAATATATTTCTAAAGTACTCTCTCTCTACATATATATATATATTTCTTTTTTAAAATGACCATATATTTGGATGCTATATCATACAAATTTCAGAGGACACCACTCTGCAGTGAGCTCCAATTGCCTTCATTTATCACAGTAAGGTGTTTTTAAAGTCTTTAAAGCTATATTGAAGTGGAGTGCTCTGAATATTGTATGTTGCATTTATTAGTCTCAGACGTGCCTTTATGAAAAATTCAGGTTCAGGTCAGTGCTGCCATTCAACCTGAACATTGTATGTTTTTATACAGGTATATATATATATATATATATATATATGTATTAGTACTTACAACAGTTGTGGTGGAGGATAAAAAGCCTCCACGCTATAATGGTTATTTTTATTATTGCAGAAGCCACTTGCACATCACAGCAATTCAAAGAACTGAATCCCAGAGCTCCTGTGCTGCATTCCCCATATGCAACAAGGAACTCTGGGTAGGATATGCAAATGACCTCTGTCTCACTTTTATTGCATCCTGTGTCTGTTATTACACAGAACCTTTAAATCAATACCATGCCGTACTATGGCTTTTTTTTAGCAGAGATCAGGTTTATGCAACTGGTCAAAGCCACTCCTAGGACAGCACAGTTTCGGGTTTATTGGACCCTCATCAGCTAGGAGCTAGGCATGACCAGTTGCAATGGATGGTTGGACCCGTAGGTCAAATCAGTACTTACAACAGTTGTGGTGGAGGACAAAAAGTGAGATAAAAAGCCTCCACGCCTGTCCCATGATCAGCTTGTGATACCGGGACGCAAAGGGGAAATTGGTGATCGCTAATTTTTCCCCTTTGCGTCCCGATTTGAGCTTACAGGCACATGATACAGGCTCCAGGTGTTTAAAAGATTTTCTGGGAAGCTACCACCCTACCTGAATAGGCCGCTACTCCCAGCAGTTCCTCATCCTATAACCTCCGATCCAGGTCCAGCACCTTACTTGCAATACCACAACAAAAAAAGAAAGTAGCTCGATCCTCAATTTCCTACAGAGCACCACAATTATAGATTAACCTCTCAGACAACATCAAATCTTACCCCCGTCTTAAGAGATCTCTATTAACATACCTCAATACAGAATGCACCTGTAAACATGTAACATAGTCATAGTGAATATATTTCCTACATATTTATTTTCTGTGTTAATCTGTATATTTGTGTTTTGCTTTTTAATATTTTGCATTTATTACTTTGTATTTCTGTACCATACTGTAAAAATTCAATGTTCTTGAACCCAGGACATACTCGACAATGAGAGAAATCTCAATATATCCTTCCTGGTAAAATAGTTTATAAATAAATAAATAATATAAAAATCACAAGTATAGCAGTACACAGTGATACCTTTTTTTATTGGACTAACATTACATTTAAAAGAAAAGCTTTTGAGAGTTTAATGCTCTTCTTCAAGTCTGGAAGCTATACTGAACAAAATGACAGAATTGAACAATAAAGAGCCAAGCAGAAAAGGGGGGGGGGCTAGGATGGGTGTCGTAAATACTAATAGTGGAATTGTATGGTCAAGAAGGGTAAACAAACAGAGCGGGCAAATCATTGGCCATAAAACAACACAGATAATGGGCCTGTGATATGTCCTCTCTCTCTTTTTACCCTTCTTGACCATATGATTCCATTATTAGTATTTACGACACCTATCCTAGTCCCATATCCTTCTGCTTGGCTCTTTAATGTTCAATTGTGTCATTTTGCTCAGTTTAGAATCCAGACCTGAAGAAGAGAGGTTACACTATTAAAAGCTTGTCTTTTAAATGCAACGTTAGTCCAATAAAAAAGGTATCACTGCGTACTGTTATACTCTAGTGATTTTGGAATCTAGACTAACACGGCTTATCAAATCTACTCCAATAAATATATATATATACGTTTTTTTACGTATTGATCATAATTTTATATATTCATTAAAACTCTTAATGAAAACTACCAATAACCACTTATGTTCAACCTTTCAATCAAACTACATTGCTTTTTATAGCGCTTTTACTTTCATACTTTAAATATTTACAAGAATTTTGTCAAAGGCACTGGCATAATATTAACTTAGCCTTTTTGTTCTGATCCACTTTTTTTCTTTGGCGTGAGTGACCTCAGAGGCTTTTTTGTGTCACTTTCACCGGAAAATAGGAAAAATGCATCTTTTATACTCATTTTGTATAATATATTTTATTCTTCCATTTTTTTCTTTTTTTTTATGAAAACAGCAAAGCACAGATGGAAGACAGATGAAAGCCCAAAGCAGCTAAATGTCCAGCATCCTTGTATCTAATCTTAATCATAATACATTTTTTCTGTCTGCTTTGTCAGAATCCATCAGACAAGAGAAATGTCGATGGACAGTCATTTGAGGAGTGGCTTCTTTTTTATCATATGGTCTTATGAATGCTAAAATATTATGGAAATTGCATTCAGCATTGCTAACCAATTTTCACTAGTGTCAACCACTTCATATTGAAACAGCATGTATATGCATGATTTTCATTTTATATGTATTGACTAGATCATTTTTCCTGTTGTCCTGAGATTTGATGACATACAGTGTATAAAGAATGATGACCTCTGAAAGGAGGGCAACACTTTCTTTAGATTACAGTATTGTCAAAACATATTGGAATTTCCTTTACATGTGTTGTCGTATTTTTCTGCATGAAAGGTTCTGCTAAAGTGAAATGTTGGTGAGTTTGCTAAATAGAATTGCAAGGACAAGTGTCTTATCTGAAATGATTTTAAGAATGGCCATAAACTAATAACAAAATGGTTCAAGGGAAATATTAAAACAGACAGTTTTTAACCATTTTCAACACCAAGCACTGTTTGGTAAAATGAATATTAGTGTAACATTAATTTGAAGCGTGGGATAAGTAGTTACCACTTAACTATTTGGTAGAAACGCAATTTTGCATACGTTATAGTTGGTGATAAACAATTAAAACAATGTGCATTTGTAGATTTTTAATTTTATTTATCTTTTCGTTTATCACAGGAATGTTACTGGGCTAAAATTTTTTTAGATGCTGATCCTTATCTTGCCGAATTTTGAAAGCATAATTTGCAAAGAGGCAGAATTTGCCTTTGTGTCAAATACAGTAAATGTGATAAAGATAAATGATCAGATCTCCTATTTATGGATTTTTTTTTCTGGAGAAAGTATTTTACCAGAAAGGATACATTGAGATTTCTCTTGTTTTCAAGTATGTCCTGGGTGGTATGCGCCGTTGAGTGTCTTGCCCAAGGACACTTGCTAGAGATCTGGCTGGGATTTGAACCTGTGTCTCCATGATTATAGAGCAGTGATGTTGCCTCTAATCCACTCAGCTGGTACTCAGCTGGATCATTTATATTAGACATGTGCATGGCCCATATATTCGTTTCGTTCAGTTTCGGATTTTTTCGTTACGGTTTGTTTTAGTTTCGGATCGATTTGTTAAGGTATTTTGGACTGATTCATTAATTCGGACGATCTGTATTTTGTTTTCGGATCGATTCGCTTTTTGTTTTTATTAGTTATTTCGTGTTTCGGATCCATTCGTATTACCAATTTTGTTTTTATTTTATATTGAATAAAAACAAAATGAAAAAGATACGGGGGACCCTTTCCGTGCTGCTGAAACCTATTCAGCACCATGGAGAGCTGAAATTAACCCTTTGCTGGGATATAAACTGTGCCCTTTGAGATGCCTAATGCCCATTAACCCCTGACTGGGATATAAACTGCGCCCTGTGAGATGCCATTAACCCATTGCTTTGTTATGAAGTGCATTGACTTTTTTTAATTTTTCGTCTCTGATCAATTTCGTTTCTTTTTTTCATTGTTACTGTGATTCGTTTTTTTGGACGGATTTGGAATTTCGGATTGCTGATTTTCGTTTTTGGAAATGCTTCCCAAAACTAAAATTGGTGGATTTTCATCCGAATTTCAATTCGGATGAAATAAAACGCACATGTCTAAATTATAGTGATCATAATGAGATTATTAGCAATGCAGCTTCCAAAAAATACCAAAATAAAATAAAAATAATATCTGTATGTGGCATAATGCTTGTATATGGAAATTATAGTAACACCTTGGGCTCTATAACCACGTTAGCGCTAGCGCTCACATAAACGTGTGTTAGCGCTTCACCTGAATCAACTCCCGATCACTAACTGCTTAAAAAACACATTAGCAAATTGGTATTAGCTCCTTTTAGCGCGAGCTTACCGTACTTAACTATGCTTAACATGGGGAGCGCAAAGTGTAAGCACAAAGCAACTAGCGTTTGTAATCAGCGTTAGGACCTTGTGATCCTAAGAGCTGTCGCTAAATTTTTTTTGCTAGAGCTCAGAACTGGTGCTAACTGGTTCCGCTGCTGCAGAATCAGTTGGCAGCAGCTGAAACCCCCCCCCAAGAAAAAGCCCCAAATACTCACCTCTCATCTTGCGGCAAGAGCAGCAGCCCGATCCGCCTCTTCTGACCACCGGGAGCAGAGTGCGACTTGGGGAAAAAAGTCCCCAGTCTCTATCTGTGTTCACTCTGCCAACCAGCAGGATCTCATGAGATCCTGCCAGTCATGTGACCCGGCAGCAGAAGCCTCCAAGGAGGGGATGCTCAAGATGGCGAGTTAGCACTGCTCCGTGCATCCAGGACTCTAGTGGCCATTACAGGGCAGGCTGCTGGATTTAGCCTCATAATCTACAGGTAAGATTGGGGTGCTAGGGGGAGATTAGTGTCTGCTAATTTTTCCGCTTAGCGTACCCATTTTAGCTGTAGGCAGCTGATAGGGCACCTTGTATCTATACTGTAGAAGGAGTTTCAGCCATTATAACCCCCTGAATTGCATCCCTGTACAGCAGTGAGTGACCCCAGAATTCTTCTTGTATTCTGACTTCTTCCTGTCTGTTCTAATGGAGCAGTAACGTTTGCAGATCTTTTTTGTTAAAGTAAGGGTGGGGACTGCTCTTTGTAGCAGTTTTAGACTCTCTTTTAACATTCTCAACAGTATAGTGTCCAAACATCACTAAACAGTGACTGCAGATAGGTGAGGACATAGGTCTGAGAAATTGAATTTGAATGATTGAACATATGGAAATGGACTTGTCTAGGTCCTATGCCATCTATGTATTTGGAGAAGAAGGCCAGTTTATCCATAGTAGTGGCCGAAGGGTAAATATCCAGTGTCATCCCTGGTTCAGTCTCTCTTTCTGTTAAAATTTAACAGGCCTTTTTATGACTTAATGTCATTGTTTGTAAAGTATTTTCAATCACTTAAAGGGATACTCAAAAGTTAAAACAAGAGGGGGAACAGTGGGGTTAAACATTGAATCCTCGTGACCCCCTCCAAACTTTATCTACTGGTTTAGCCCATTAGATACTTTTAAAACTTGCTGGAAATCCAGCAAAGACTGGCTCTTCAATGCTCCGATTGTGACATGCTATCAGTTTTCTACGAGACGCAGCATGTTAAGGAATCGTGGGCTTCTTGGAATTCCATGAGTCCACAGTCCAAGTGCATTGAGTGCCTTTGGTGGGAAATAGGTACCAAATCAGTTGCTAAATGGTCGTAGATAGAATATTTTTATGGTAAAATTGGTTTAGTTTGATGTTGCATGCAACCGCTACATACTGTGCGAGAACAGCTTTTCTTAAGGTATGAATGAGTGCAGAATGGCCAGCCATCACTGAAGGTTTCTACTGGTGATTTTGAGTTTATGTATCAATACTTATTACAAGTGGGACATGTACATCTTTATGAATTTCTTCAGTATACATGTTTGTTGTAAATGTAATGTGAGGAATTCCTCTTTAATTTTTTCCATTCATTACCAACCCTGTATTACTCCCTATTCAATAATTGATTGAGGTATGGTCCCCACTAAAGGACAGGACCTCATACTTGAATGTAATACCAGCACCGCGGGGACTTTTTGGAATTCTACGCTTAAAGGTCTTGATACGACCAATTAATCCATATGCTGGAATCTTGGTTTTTATATTCCTGTAAATCCTATACGTGTGCTGGTGTTCTAAATGACGCACTCCTCTACATTGGTCTATCACTATTCTTTTCTTTATATGTGCGTTAGGACTGAACTTTTATTTATATAAACCAATAAAATTAAAATATGTTTTAATGATACTTCTATTGCTGCTGATTGGTTGGTACACCGATCCTCTTCTCTGTTTGTTATACATGTAATATGGTAATATTATCATTCAGTGTCCATATTATCTATGCTAGTGGTTAATCCACTTCCTGTGAGTTCTATGGGTGACTTTCTAGTTTTGACATTGCCCTTTGCTAGGCCGAAGTACTATGATTTTTACCATATTAGTTGTGATTAATTCACTCAATATTAAACTGAGAGCCATCCCTATTACACTTTCAGCTGAATGTTTTGAATGACACATCTATGCCTAGATTTTATAAAATACTTTTTTTGGAGTTTTATCAATTTTGGTAGAAATAAGAACATTAAGCATGTAGCTCTGGGTCTTTTTTTTCATAACGAAAACATCAGAGCTGCAGATAACCTCACATTAGGTTATCAGTTTAACGCGTTATAGCTGTATATACTCAGTCAAACAAGAAACTTGCCTATTAATCTTCCAGAAAGTGGTGTGACAGATTTATACTCACATCAATGTATGATGCCTAATGCTGATGGAGCTACTTTACTCGGATTACTGTATGCAATTAAACTCACTTTTTGAAATTATTTTTCTAAAACTAATATTTGGATATATGGGATAGACAAGATCACTATTATGTGTTAAATTAATAGCGTAGGGAAGCTTATTACAACCCTAGTCCGTAGGACCCACTAACAGATCAGATTTTAAGGATTACGTTGGGGAAAAGCAGACTGAATCCTGCAATCACTGAGCAGCAAAAAATATCACCTGTGCTGTGCTTCAGATATCTGGCAAACCTGGCCTCTTAGGAGGACTGGAGGATAGGGTTGGGTAACAGTGGTGTAGGAGATAGATGATTATATATACAAAGCAGAAGCTCTTTCCCACATTAGGCAAATATCCAGGCTGCCTTATGGTATAAGTAAAATAATAGGTACACACTTCTGCTCTTCACCACAATCACTCTCAGACACTGTCACAAATGCCCAAAAATACACTTTTGCACACAATCTAACACACTGTCGTTAACTCAAACTGTAAATGCCTATCATAGTTATTTCATTACCCTCGTTTTCTAGGTTCAATGATCAAGCTCACATGAACAAGGCAAAGTTGAGTTTCGGTGGACTTTTTAATGGACAGATGACAAGACTGGACTTGGTCGATATTGCAAGAGCCTGGGAAATGGCCCATAGAGAAGGTTTGATCATGAGAGAATGGATCTAATTTTTTTTTCTCTTCAGGTACGAATATCAAACTTTACACTTGAGCATGGTGAATGAGGCATTTCTACAGATATTGGGCCCTATTTAAAGGTTGGTGTTAACTTAACCAGAGCTGTTGTAAACCTGCTATTGCCATTGACGACTATAGAGTTGTTAGGTTTACAACAGCTCTAGTTAAGTTTACGCCAGCCTTGGAATAGGGTCCATCTTTGCAGATATAAGCCATGTTCTCTTGTCTACACCTCTTCCCATGATAGACTGCAGGATTTCTCACGCGCAGCCCCCACTCTCTGGAACGCTCTCCCTCGTGCTGTCAGACTTTCCCCTAACTTCTCTTCCTTCAAACGCTCCCTGAAAACATTCCTATTTAGGGAAGCCTACCACCCAACTCACTGACGCAACCATCAATCACTCTCACCTTACAGTCCTCTCCTCCTGTTTCCAACCCCAACCCTCCTAGATTGTGAGTTCCTACGGGAATAGGGCCCTCATCTCCTCCTGTACTGTTTGTCAAATGTTGTTCAATGTATTGTAACCCTGTCTGTACTGTGCTTATTGTACAGCGCTGCGGAATATGCTGGCGCTTTATAAATAAAGAATAATAATAATAATAATCTACATAGACTGATGAAAATTTCTTGATATTGTTCCCATAAATTAAGTTCAGGCATTGACGCACTAGCTTTTTTATTTGACGCCAAATGCATCTATACCTATTATATCATAAATATGCACATGTGTTAAAACCTATAGGTGCATGTTTATGACCAAAGAGCTGTAGATTATAGGTGCAGATGGAAAAGGAAAGAAAATCTCGTAACATTGCCCAAAGTTAATTTATGTGACCAAACCTTTGGAAAAATGGTAGTTTCAACCAATTTTTCTTTTGGGATTTCTCAAACATTTTAATATCATGAAAGCAATGTTACGGTTGTCCAAAAGATACTATAAAAAAGTCCTAATATTATCAGGGTTACTCAGAGAGAGGTGAAAACCAGGAGAATTGCCAGGAGAATGAACAGTCTAGACCAAATAGCCAATTTGGAAAGTGATATAAATGGGAGAATTTTTCTGGATTGGCTATTTTCAGGGTTATTCAAAGAGATCCGAATGGCTGGAGAAAGGTAACCAAACGCTGAAAATCAGCGTTCGGTTACCTTTCTTGGCCATTCGGCTAACCAGAGAGCAGGCAATTCGCCAAATCCTGGCGAATTGCCTGCACATACGGTGCCTGTTCGAGGGCAGTGACATCCCCATAAAAAAGCACTGCTTCAGCTATTCAGAGAACACAAACCAGCAGGGAAAGGTTCCCCTAATGCCCTGCCATTCGGTGGTTTAATTCGGCAAGTTTATTCAGGAGAATCCCATAGGCTTCAATGTTAAAAATATTCCCATTTTAATTCAATATCTAATAAACCATTCATTATAAAATTCTTCAGTAAAGAGTCTCTTTATTTATAGATTTTTTAAGAAATTTTAATCATTTTTCTGGATTTTTTTTTTTAAAAAAGTCAGATTTTTTTTTAAGTTTACTTATTTTTTCTGTAACAGCCCTTTTTATTATCATTCCTTGGACCTCATATGTAAATTTCAGATATTTTCGCTCAGTAGTTTCTTTGCAAACAGCGTTTCACTTTTCAAACATTCAAGCAAACTGTTTGCTAATTTATTCACTTCACTCGTCTGCGGTGTCGGCTTTTTCCAGAGGCAGCGCTGCGTGTGATTGGCTCCTGCTCGGGTTTTTCCGGCGTCTTCGACGGGTTAATCCAGATGTTTTTGCGGGTTTCAGCGTGCAATCGCCGGATTTTTGTGGTGACTTTTCGGCGGGTGTGCGGCAGCTTTTCCTTGCGCTTCGACGGCCCTGTGGTGCTTGCTGAATACACCGCAGGGTCGCCGAAATGGGATCGCCAAATCGGCCCGAATTAAATAGAACGAAAAGTCACCGAACATGCGGTGACTTTTCGATTCTCTTTGAATAACCCTGTTTGACCTCAAATTTTCAGTTATCCAGTCATTCTCCTGGTTTTCATCTTTCTCTGAATAACCCTGTATTTGTTTTGATATTGGTACTAAAAATAATGCCAATGTTAACAGTTATTATTCATATGCAATAGAACAAATCATAAAATACCAAATAATATAAACTATGCTGCCAGAATGTTTTTGTTCTATAGCATCATGGGTCCCTACATTTACATTTGATGCAATCATTAGTTTTTCGATTCCAAATTAATTTGTTTAGATATACTTTAAATTCATAAAAAGAATATATATATTGTTTTAAACGTCACACAATGCTTTAGTGGTGTCTATGGCAAAAATAACAAAATGAGATAACATTATTTCCTAGGTCTTAGGGCAAGTTCAACATGTCTGGTCTGCCAAGTCACAACTTAATGGGCTTCTGAAAACACTCAAAGACAGACATAAATGTCTGCTTGGGCAATTTGCCAAAGGGACCTAGGGAATGGGGCCAGTCTGTTTTAAAAGAGAATAAGGTCATGTGGGAATGTTTGAGGAGAACACCGAACAGAGAAGCGTAATAAAAGCCTAATACTTCACAAGAATAGATTTCCACTGTCTTGCTCCAAATTGTAACTTTAGAGCAATATCATGCCAACCTTTCCACTTTTATAAAGCAAACTAAAAGGTAAAAAGAATGCACTTTATTTTAATTAAGAAATGAAGAAATATAGTTGCATATATTGTTTGTTCTCTGTGCAACTCACATACTAATTCTTTCCTTTTATGCATCGGTATTGCTTTTTTAAAATATATATATATATCAGCTGAAATAATAAGCAAAGGAAATGGTAACTTTAATCATTGGATCTTTTATTTTAAAATAGTACATAAAAAAAGGAAAAACATTTTTGTTACAAATATTGGAAGGGTATAAACTGGTACCGGGTTCTTGTAAAAAAAAAAATACATGTGAGAACTCGAAGATGTCTGCTCCTCAATTAACTACTGACATGTAGCACTTATCCCACCACGGTACATGGATATTTGATATTATTTTTAAGTATAAAGATAGGCTTGGTTTTACAGAATCCTTATGATAAGAGTAATAAATATCACATGTGTCTAGTGACTTAAAGTGCACCCGCCATCTGTTAGAGAGGTTTTTGTTATATTTTTTGTTTGTTAATTACACCAATAAACCTTTTTAATGTTATAACTTTCAGCAGTGTTTTGTTTGTTTTTGTTGCTCCTAATCTGCCTACTCTTTTCATGCAGGCAGCCATGTTTGTTTGCTTCCTCTCTTCCATGTGAGAGATTAAGCATGTAAATTGTGTGATTGACAGCTCAGGCCATGATGGTTCAGAGGAGATGGAGTGTTCAGCTAGGATACTTGCAATATTAACTCTAAAAGGCTCATGGATTATTTCCCCCATCCCACAGATTAGTTGCTGTACAAACACACACACGCGTTTATATTCGTATACCGCCCCCCTTCAACCCACAAACATTTATTTAGCTGATACTTATATGGGGAATCACAGCACTGTAATGAAGGTTTATCGATTGAACCTTACCAAGCACCCAGGATCCCTCTCTGTTCAGAAGATCTGTGAGTCATTTGCAAATGCTCTCTATGTATGTTTAGTTCAGACAGCTCTAGCATCTCTGGGGGAGTGTTCTACTGCTGTGAGAGCCATAAATCATTCCCTAGGAATACATGTCATGTGGCATGCCACAGCAGTGCCAGCAAACAGGAAGCTCATGTAGATTTCTTTCTATGGATTTTTTGAAAAAACTTTACATCTGTCAGCTCTTTGAATAACCCTGATTGTGTTAAAGAGATTCGAAAAGTCACTGCACGTTCGGTGACTTTTCGTTCTCTTCAATTCGGTGCAAAACGGCTTTTCCATTTCGGCAACCCTGCGGTGTATTCAGCAAGCACCACAGGGCCGTCGAAGCGCAGGGAAAAACTGCCGAAAAGCCAGCGAAAACCTGCCGAAAACCCGGCGAATGCACGCCGAAAACCAGCAAGAACATCTGGATTAACCCGTCGAAGACCCTGGAAAAACCCGAGCAGGAGCCGATCACACGCAGCGCTGCCTCCGGAAAAACCCAACACCGCAGAAGAAGGCAGTGAATAAATTAGGAAAACAGTTTGCTTGAATAATTGAAAAGTGAAACGCTGTTTGCAAAGAAACTACTGAGCGAAAATGTCTGAAATTTACATATGAGGTCCAGGGAATGATAATAAAAAGGGCTGTTACATAAAAATAAGTAAAGCTAAAAAAAAAAAATCTGACCTTTTTAGAAAAAACAAAAAAACAGAAAAATGCTTAAAATATCCTAAAAAATCGATAAATAAAGAGACTCTTTACTGCTGAATTTTATAATGAACGGTTTATTAGATATTGAATTAAAACGGGAATATTTTTAACATTGAAGCCTATGGGATTCTCCTGACTAAACCTGTCGAATTAAACCACCGAATGGCAGGGTATTTCGGGAACCTTTCACTGCTGGTTTGTGTTCTCTGAATAGTCGAAGCAGTGCTTTTTCATGGGGATTTCACTGTCCTCGAACAGGCACCGAACAGGCACTGTATGAATAGCCGAATGGCCAAGAAAGGTAACCGAACGCTGAAAATTAGCGTTCGGTTAACTTTCTCTAGCCATTCGGATCTCTTTGAATAACCCTGATGGTATGAATAGATTTAGGTGATCTTTCAAATGACCAAAAGTTGTTTTATCTCTCGATTGGTACACTATAATAATGAAAAATATGATAGAAACCTAACAAAGATTTACAGAGTGTAGGCCAACTCCGGTCCCACGAAAAAATTGTGGTGGAACTGTGTCCCTAGGTATTGCTGCTGGACGTGACCCCTGACTGGTACTAACTTTGGTAACAAATTGGTTGCTATTCATGTAATGTTAACTAGGTTAAGTTTGATTATTTTGTTAAAAGCTTTATTGAGAAAAAATATGGATGAAATGGATAACCTTCGTTTCCTGCAATGTAAAAATTACATTTATCAAATACAAATTTATTTTCATTGAATATAAATTTAATACATAATCCACATTCTCTGCCAAGGCTATCAGGGTTATTCAGAGAGCGTGAAAAGCAGGAGAATGACTGGAGAATGAAAAATTCTAGGTCAAAATAGCCAAACCATAAAAATTCTCCCTTTCATCTCACTTTCCAAATCGGCTATTTTGACCTAGAATTTTTCGTTCTCCAGTCATTCTCCTGCTTTTCACACTCTCTGAATAACCCTGTATGCTTTGTCTTTGGCAAGTGTAACAAAACCACAATCTGTATTTTGAAAACTGCTACATTTACATTTTATGTATGGTTAGAATTTGTAAGGATTAACAGGAGTTACAATTATTTATAAAGCATCAACATATTCTGCAGCAATGTACAATAGGGGGCTTAAAAAAGATAGGTCCCCATTACATGGCTGTCGCTAAAATGGAGAATGTAAAAAAGTTTGCACCTGCAAACTTTACTTACTGTCTCGTTTTAACGTGCCTATTCCAGGGTATGCGCTTTGTTGGTGCCTGGCCCAGAGGGAAGTGCAGGGCAGACTGATACCATCTGCAGCATAGGACTCCAGGGTACAATGCGGATCCCGGCTATAAGCTCTGTGAACCTCCAAAGCTTTTTCGTACATGGGGGTTCCCTGCACTCCCACCTTGGCCAGCAGGTATAGCAGCTCGAACAGCCCCCATTTGCAATTTCCCATTCTGATAATGGGCAATATCTTGCAAATCCACTCTGCAAGCTTAAGGAGAGTATTTTGTGATATTCTTGTGACAAGATAGCCGTAACATAATGCAAATGCAATTTTCGCAAGAATCACTGTTTAGTGAATTTTGACCTTAGAGAACAATCGGAAAATAAGACCCTATTAAGAGAGATTACACTCTAAGAGGAGGGGGGCGAAAAGACAAATATGAGAGTAATTCAGAGTGTTGAATATTAGACATAATATGATGCAGCGAATGTTAAAGTATGCGGTAGATAAGGAGTGAATTTAGGTCTCAGTGTGTGTCTACACAACATAGTTGTTGGAAAACATCCTCTATCTGTGAACGATAATTTTAGTTTAGGCAATTCAGACTCCGAAAAATGGTCAATGTATTTCACATCCATCTTTCACTTAAACATTTATTAAGATATTATCAGAAATCTATGCCTGGAAACTAGCAGTTTATTTTATTACTTATATTATAGTTTATTTAGTGTAAGAAAAATTATTTTAGCTATAATTGCGTAAAGCAAGTAATTCAACATTACTTTTGTTATTAAATTTTCCATGTAACGTTAAAAAGAAAAAAAAAACCGATTTCTTAACCTTGAATACAATGTGCCCATAAGGTAGCAAGCATCAAAGCCTGCGAAATATATTAACTTCATATTTGCTTATGAACAAGAAAAAAAAAAGGAGCGCCCTCGGGTTCTCAAGCTGGGAGTGGAACAGCTTTCCAATTTGCCTGTGAAACTGTATTTTGATCTTAATGAATATAAAATGGCTCCCATTAAAAGTAAAACCGATTATTTCAGGTCTTCTAGAGCCCATAGCTTTTTGACTGTCTTGGAGAGTCACTATGATCTTTCATTAAAACTTCACAGCAGGTCTCCCTTACTATCAAGTCAAGCTTTGCAGTACAAGAGATTGGCTACATTTAAAAGTAATTTTCAGAAATGTACACAGATTTTCCTGCAGTTGAAGAAACTAAAAAAGAACACGGGCAACTCTTTTATATATATATATATATATATATATAAAAATCACGAGTATAGCAGTACGTAGTGATACCTTTTTATTGGACTAACGTTACATTTAAAAGACGAGCTTTCGAGAGTATTTCTCTCTTCCTATCGAATATATATATATATATATATTTTTTTTTAAATTCATTGTCACAAAATTCATAGTGATTGCTGTCTAAAAATTAAACTGCCTTGCGCCTGTAATTGTGATGACAGCTTGCCATGTCATCTCAGATGTGCAGTCTTTTTGTTAATGAGTACCATGTGCTAATTGTTCCTGCCCATCTTCCTTAAGCATTTTTTTTAAAAAAAATAGGATAGCATTTTACTTCCTAGTATGATATCTCAATTTGCTACTGTTCTGGAAAAGAGAAAACATTTTGCTAGGAATGGTCTAAATTGCATTCAGATTCTAAAACTAAATAGCTTTAGATATAATGACGCCTAGAACTCTTAGCCCCATTTTCTTTTTAGATGACCTGGCCAGTGTGAATATATTAACACAACAAAGGAAGACATTACAGCTCGGGGAGAATCTCATGCAAATTTTCTTAAACTGAAAAGGAGGAAAAAAAAAAATGATTCACGCAGCTAAAATTGTGTGAAAGAGAAAATGAATGGAAAGATGGCAAGTTCGTGAGTCTTTATATCAGGTCATGAGAAATTGCACATAAAAACTGTTGAAGATATCATATAGACTACACATAGTTTCAGATTCATCAACTGAGCGAATAAAGAGCTAAAAAAATACTGCCCTCGTGTGGATATTATGTGTTGAAGTTAAAAAAAGGTGTTTTTCTTCTTAAATATACTGAAAGATAATGATTGAAAAAAATGGAAATCATTTACATGCATAAGATTTTCGTATACATTTTTAAGACACTAGCCTTATAGCTGAGCTGTATAATTTATTATTGTTTCATATTTTTCCATTACAACATGTATAACATGGATCTTATTTATGGACTGTCGCAAATCCCCCTTGGTCTACGATACTGGTCCCTGTATACAGTATCCTATCTACCCCTCCGATCCTTGGATGGTCGGTACAGCTAACTACCTTCAGGGAACAAAGCAAGGGTTAAAAGATACCAGAATTTAACAGACTTAGTTAAAGGAACAGGGGTCTTAGTACTAGTAATACATGTGCCAAAATCGATGCCCGGAGAAGGGTCACTAGTACTTTGCAAGTAGTTATACAGAACCAGGTAGTCAGTCAGTGCCAGCTCGGTACACAGTGCAGGGTTGTCAAGGAATGTCAGGTTGGTACACAAAGCAGGGTCCTCAGTCAATGCCAGGTAGGTACACCGCGCAGGGTTGTCAAGGAATGCCAGGTCAGTACACAGTGCAGGGTTGTCAAAGAATGCCAGGTCGGTACACAGTGAAGAGTTGTCAGGGAATGCCAGGTCGGTACATAAAATAGCCAGTATAGCACAAAGAGCGCTGAGGGAAGTGATTACCACATCAGGGCACAGGAGTAAATGAGACGCTGGGTTTTAAACCCAACTGGCGCCGCTTCATCCAGGGGCGGATCCAGAGACTAGTCTCGGGAGGGGCACTTACAGAAAATAAGGTGTTTTAGCAGAGAGCCCGACTCACGAGAATTTACAGAGGGCCCGGCTCAAAGGAGTTTACAATCTAGAGGAGCAGAGGGCCCGGCTCACAGGAGCTTACAATCTAGAGGAGCAGAGGGCCCGGCTCACAGGAGCTTACAATCTAGAAGAGCAGAGGGCACCCAGGAGCTTACAATCTAGAGGAGCAGAGGGCACCCCGGATTTTACAATCTAGAGGAGCAGAGAGCCCCCAGCTCACACATGGATTTGCCCCCAGCTCATGGATTTGCCCAGCTCATGGATTTGCCCCCAGCTCATGGATTTGCCCCCAGGTCATGGATTTGCCCCCAGGTCATGGATTTGCCCAGCTCATGGATTTGCCCCCAGGTCATGGATTTGCCCAGCTCATGGATTTGCCCCCAGGTCATGGATTTGCCCAGCTCATGGATTTGCCCCAGCTCATGGATTTGCCCAGCTCATGGATTTGCCCCAGCTCATGGATTTGCCCCAGCTCATGGATTTGCCCAGCTCATGGATTTGCCCAGCTCATGGATTTGCCCAGCTCTCACCTGGATATTGCTCCAGGCCTCCAGCTCCGGCAGGGGTTGACTCTGAGCCGGGGACCCAGATGCCGGGCAGCGCGGGAGTGCCTGCCTGGTCCTGAAGAGTCCGTCCTGTTGAGTGATGCGGCTGCGTGGCGTGCGTGCGCAGGTCAAAGGGTCCGGCCAGTCAGGTGGTACAGAGACTCAGTACCACCTGATTAGCCGGACCACGTGACCGCCGGCGCCTGCACGCAGCCGCATCACTCAACAGGACGGACTCTTCAGGACCGGGCAGGCACTCCCGCGCTGCCCGGCATCTGGGTCCCCGGCTCAAATCTCGGGGGGGGGGCAATTGCCCCGTTGCCCCCCCTGGATCCGCCCCTGGCTTCATCAAGCTACGCCCTGCCCCCTGGCATCTCTCCTGACCGCGAGCTCTGTGTTCTTCACTTGGTGCCTGGCCTGTGAGCAGGATGCTACTGGGCACCGGGTAGAATCATTGTGGGACGTGACAAGGGCATAGTGTACATTGATATTAAGGTTGAATTTTGCAAGATGTGAATGCAGCACTAATAGGTATGTGCGACCCTTAATTCAAGGTGTGGACACATGTTACGTTTATTACCTACAAATTGTACATTGCACTTTGTTGGATAGAGCTGTTGTAGCTTTATTGTTAATATATTATATCATTGTAAGAATTTCTTCTTCTTATGCCTTACCAGGCTAGATTCTATGGGTCCTATTCCATCACTGCCACTAAAACAGATAAGGGAACTAAAAATATCTGCTCCTGCAGATTGTACTTACCATCTCTTCGCAGCCTAACTATTACAGGGTAAGTGCTCTGATGGAACCGTATGGCAGACCGATACCGGCAGTGGTGCCGCTGCAATTATCAGCTTCTGGAATCCATAGGACTCCATGAGTACCTACTCGTCCCAGCCGCGAGCTCTGCATGAGCTTGCTCACGCGAATTGCACAGTGCCACGGAGGGCACTTTGTAATACCAGCAAGGATGAGAATTTGTAATACCACTGCAGGATGAGAAATGATAATGGCATTTTTTGGAGCATGGTTCATAGTGTATTAAGTTATTTTTCAAATTCTAAATCACTTAATACTAGCTTTTAGGAGTCAGAATTCACATGAGAAATAGCGTCTCCATTATGGAAGTGAAATGAAAGCAAAAGCTACCTTGGAATAGCTTGTGCATCTATTTGTAGGTGTAAGCTATCATTTCCTATACAGAGTATAGGAGATGTTAATTTACAGTAAACTGGCTCAGGGAAACATTACACTCAAGCCACAAGCCCAGCTTGCGTCAAGAGTGGAATAGCGAATCCCACCATTAAGATAACTACTGTAGATGTAATGCATTACTTCTCTTGTACTTATCTTAACAAAAGCTGTAGAATAGGGCCCAAAGCCAGGTGTAACTTAACCAGAGTTACAGTTACAAGCATTTATAAAGCGCCAACAAGTTCCGTAGCGCTGTACAAAAGGGAGAGACAGAATAACAAATATACATACACTTTACACACACCAAACAGTAGGAGAGAAGACCCTGCTCGAGAGCTTACAATCTAAGAGGAGAGGGGTGACACGCTAGTTGAGGGTGAATAGAGTACAAGAAGTAATGGGGTGCATGTGGGCAGTGCAAGAAATGAGTAATGGGGGATTAGGGAGTGAGCCGATAGGCTTCTCTAAAGTAATGGGGTTTCAGCGATGTCTTGAAGGACTGGAGAGACGGGGAGAGTCTAATGTTGTGGGGAGGGAGTTCCATAGAAAGGGGGCAGCTCGGGAGTAGTCTTGAAGGCAGGAGTTGGGGGTTCGGGTATGAGAAGTTGATAACATAAGATCATTGATTAAGGCTTCTTAGCCGAAACGTTGTATCTTTCCCTGACATGCGGTGTATAAAGAATAAAGAAGTATTTTGATACGGCAGCAGGAAACCGGTGTGGCCTATCCTTCATTTTCACTGTCTTATTGGATTGCAGATCCTTCGATAGAGAAACCGGAACCTGCTTGGATTCCTGGTTTCCATGGTGTAGCCACGCATTACCTTTTTAAACATCAGATCATTGGCAGAGCGAAGTGGTTGGGACAGGATGTACCTGCTTATAAGGGAGGAGATATAGGCAGGGGCGTGGTTATGGAGAGAGCTTTGTATGTGAGGACCAGTATTTTGAATTGAATTCTAAAGGAGCCAGGGAGCCAGTGTAGAGATTGACAAAGGGGTGAGGTGTGAGAGGCGCTGGATGTGAGGTGCATGAGTTGGGCACAGGCATTCATAACAGACTGCAGAGGGAGAATCTGGGATCTCTTAAGGCCAGAGAGAAGGAGGTTACAGTAGACAAGATGGGAGATAATAAGAGTTTGGATGAGCATTTTAGTAGAGTCCTGATTAAGAAAGGGACGGATGCGTGTAATTTGGTTTAGGTGGAAGTAGCAGGATTTGGTTAGTGACTGAATGTGAGGAGTAAACGATAGATTGGAGTCCAAGAGGACCCCTAGGCAATGAGCCTGGGAGGTAAAGGTAATGGTGACAGCATTCACCTGAAGAGAAATGGGTACTAAAATGGAGGATTAGAGGGAGGAAAGATGCGAAGTTCAGTTTTAGAGAGCTATTGTAAACTTACCATCTCCATAACCTTCAATGACCCTGGAAAATTTACAACATTGCCAGTTAGGTTTACATGTTACTAGTACACCTGTCCACCATCACTGAAGACTAGACTGTGTGACCCTATTCCATTATTGCTGGTAACAGAGAGTCGGTAAAGAGAAACAAAAGAGTCGGCATTTGCCAATATCCTTACTGACTCGATGTTGTTGAACATATTCCAGCTGATGTTGCTTCTCTATAGTGTATACTGCATATTGTGTAGTATTTAAATCCTACCATTTCTTTGTCTGATAGAAGACTTCATCAGATGAGATTTTTTTTCTGAAGATAGCGAATTTGACTTCACTGTGTTCATTCGAGTGTTTGAAAGACAGAATAAATAATTGCAAGTTGTCATAGGTAACTGCCAACTTTGTCTACTTACATATTTCCTTTCACAACAAATCTACTCATAATTTGATATATATGTTAACAGGGTAAGAGGTCAAACTTCCATTTATCATATTTTAAACACTATGTTCCTTCAGTAATTGTAAACTGTTATTTTTAAGATGATTGTCTGTACACAAACATGTTTAGCACATTTTATGTAGTTCATTTTTGAGGTTGTTTTCTATGCTTTTACATCTTTTTTTGGTGATAATTGTTAGCACTAGAGATACAGGTTTCTCCTACACATCTTCTACACTAGCTTCATTAATGTTTCCTTACTCACCAAATATCTTAGTACTTAGGTTTAAAACTCATAGGTAGTTCTGAAATTTCAACAATTAAACTGAATTAAAGGCATAGAATGTCCTTGGTTTTTTATGTATATTTGGGTTTGTAAGCCTCTATGAAGTCCTCATAAAAAAAGGATCCCTGCTTCTAAAAAATAAAAGCGGCTTCAATACGTTTATTTATTCCACTACAAACCTTCTGTCTTTGGGGGGCGTACAGAGAAAATGTGAAAAAATACAGATACCCCAACACATATATATTAGACCCAAAAAATTGTATCTCTCAAGTCTGTCATACTGACACATTTTAATATTTACACAGCAATTGTGTCTGTACACTAGATAATGAATACAATACGTATCTGCTACTGTTCAACACACGCCTCCTGCCTTGGATGCAGAAATTGATAATAATAAGAACCAGAGAAAATAGGGATTGCATCAACAAAACATAAAGGGCCCTATTACATTCTTCGCGCATTTGTTTTGCGCGAGTGCAAAACCATTTGCGCAGAACGTCGTGTTACGACGTTCTCGCAAACGATGCGCGTAATCGTCTACCGCGATTGACCCTGCGTGAACGAATTTTCCTGCGCGCATCCTATACTTAACATTGTCAGCTCAAATGCGTTCATGCGCTGGTACGCGGATGGTATTACAATCTTCACGCAACAAAAGTTTGCTCGCATTTTCATAACGTCTTTGAAAAGCAGGTGGTAACTGTAAATGTGATCATTCTGGGCGAAACGAAATACACCAGCACGAAAAAAAATACAGCACAGTACAGTTACACATTCTACACATACCCAAACATTAAAATTAATAAATTGTGTCATTGTTAATGTTATCTTTTTTTGGCTGGTGGTGGTTGATTCTTTTTTTTTCCTCTTTTTTTAGTTTGTAAATATTTTATTGGAAATGGGTGATTGATGTTGGCTGAATCCCGTGACAAATCCCGCCGGCCCACCAATTCCTGCATGCAACGTTCGTTTGCGAACGGCTTTGCGCGTCGGATTTGCACACAAAAAATCTTGAAGGAAGAAAAAATGCACTTGGATCGTCATACCACGTTAATTTTTGCGCGATCCCATTTTTTTTTTCGTGTGGAAAAAAATTGCGCTGCGCGAGCGCAATTGCGCAGAGAATGTAATAGAGCCCAAAGCATATAAAGATAAGACATGCAAAATAACTGATTTATTCAGTTGCTAGGTACCAGGCCTCCTTGCACCTCACAGTATCAAGCAATAATAAAGGCACATCAGATGTTACCACCACTCCAGCACTTTCAGGTCCTGACATTTCCCTGCTGGAGAGATGTGTCACCAGTGGAGGAGTCACCACTGAAAAGTTTCCGTTGCAGCTCCAAAAACAATTATATAAATCTGCTTGTGGTTCAGGGCAGAGGAAACATGTAGAAGATGTTTTCTTACCAATGTGGGATAATCGACTAGGGGAGTAGTATGCATTGTGGAATAGTTTTAAAGACATTTCAAAAGAAGTCAAAGGTGGTAAAATTTTCATTACGTAGGTTTGAGCATAAAGAAGATCATCTATAGTAGATGTGAGGAGCTTTGAGAGCCGCTGGGATGTGCCTGTGTGTGTGTGGGAGTAAGTCAATTTGGATTTGTTGTGTATGTAGCGCTCACTCCCGGAGGAGCCGCTGAATTTAACCTCGGGCCAGTCTCCCCGCACTAGGGAATAAATATACACCAGCACTGTTGTGGATTTTATAAGTTATATAGTTTACTGGTCTCAAATAAACTGGCATATATAAAGCAAACACGGTATATATATATATTTACAGGAATTCGTAATGCGAGAAACGCGCAGCGGTAAAAAAGGAATTTTTAACCCCTTCGTTGCCGGAGTGTAAGTCCCGTACAGGTTGTGTCCCAAGAAGGTGTGCGTGTATGTGTGTGTTGGTACCCGGGTACTAGATTTGACTGGCCAGTGAATGGATTCAGTGTATCTTCGACTAGTCACGTTGGGGCCCTGTAGATTTAAGCAAACTGCAGCGTGCTTTGGTAACTTTACTGTGGCCTGGAAGGCCTCTCACCCATCCGCCAGACAATTTGCTCCGCTGCTCGACCAAGGACGTCTCTCCGCTCGATTTGGCTGGGACTCTGTGCCACCGGATCCGCTGTTCTTGCTTGTCCGTCTTTTTCAGCTTACCGCCTGCACTCCCATTGGATCATCGCAGTCTCCTAACTCGGGGTCCAATCTGCAGCTCTGTGTCTGTGCAAACCTCTCGGCGGTGGATTACTAGGTCTCTGGCAAGTCACTGAAACCGATCTCCAGCGTCCGCAAGGCAGCACCTGCTCTCCAGCCTGGTCACAATCGTTCCCTGTCTCACGTGCGTCTTGCTCTGTTCACCCCTCAGCGCGCACTGCTCTCCTCTGCACGAGGCTGCGGATGTCTGTCGGTTCTCCCCACCCACTTCCTGCCTCTGCCCCAAAGCATGCTGGAAAACGTAGTCCCAATGTGTCCAGAATAGTTTACATTGCGCTTTTCTCCCCCTGGTGGCCAAAAATGAGTAATTACAGCAACAGAACTAAAACAGCGCTACATGTATATGCCGGTAAGAGGATTGGTACAGTTGTCTTCGTTATAGGAAGTCATAAGAAAAGTAAAGTAAGATCAAATTTGAAAGTAGGCAAATCAAGGATATTTTTCCTTCAACTAACTGGTAACTAAATGGCCGGATAGTTTTGGTGTGAAAATATACTAGTTGATGGAGTAATCTGATACGCCTGCTGCCCACGCATTAAAGGGGTACATAGATTGACCATCACCATACCAAGGATTAATAGTTAACTGCAAAAACTTGAGCAGGTGGGGTGTGTAGAAATCTTGGCCTTGGATAGCTTCCATGCTTCAATGGTAACAGCTAAAAGGGGGTTATGTAAATTAGGTGATGGGATATCTTGGCGAGGACACTGTAGGAGGTACAATAGAGAGTGGTGCGTGGCTAGGGAGGATTCCAAAAGCAAATCTGAGAACTATGAACAATTTTTGATTCAGTCTATTGCATGACGGCACTGTGCCGCAATGTTATAATTACGTATATGCAAAAGATTTTGTCACGGTCCCCCTCAATGCTCGGCGGTTGACAGTGCTGTCCTCGCTGCTGGCTAGCCGACAGCCGAGTGATAGTGACGGTGAGTGCAGCCGCGGGTAAGTGACGGGATATAAGGAGAAAGGGCAACAGGAAGAGAGCCTTTACGCGGTGAGTGTATCCTCTTTCTGTCCCTTAGGATCATTAAGTGGCCCTCTAAAATTGCCTTTTTGGGAATGGACAGATGGGCAAAGGAATCCTTAATACAAGTGAAGCACCACTGAACACTGGTGTATTGAAAAGAAGTTAGAGGAGTAGTGACCATTTCTATTTCTCTGCCAGGAACACATGGCAGAACTGCGTAGCATTACATTTTCCATTCTTATATAGCTACGCCTAGATTTTTGGTGTTGCTCCTAAATTTTAATACATATGTGAAGCCGTGGGCTAAAATATTATAGTAGCAATCGTGGTTTGTTTTATTGACTGGATTGAATACAGATCATTTTGGGATTGTTGGATCTTAAAGGGATGCTCTGCTCATCCTGACCACTTTACAGTATTAAAGTGGTCAGGGTGTGAGGAGTGCCCATCCCCAGCTCCCCAATCTGGAAGAAAAGCTGGGTTAAATGGAGGAGTTTCCTCTTCTCCACCCAGGATCATCAGCAGACGGGATTTTTTAATCAGAGAGGTCACTAGTAATATCAGCATGGAGAGATTGTGCCAACATCATGCTCTCTGGGACCACTCGCTGTAGTGATTGGCCTCAGAGAGGTAGTGAGTGAATCAGATCTGCGTGAGCATGCAGCTCCGATCTGTTGTTCTGCGCAGGCGCTACGGAACATGCATTCGTAAAGTGTGCACGGCCCATTCTGCAATTTGTCTCTCCTACACTATGAAAGTTGTGTAGGAGTGCAAATTGTGTTAGATAGCATCAGGGATCTCCAGGTTCAGGAGTCTCTGAGCCGAAGAAGAGGAGCAGCACGCGGCGAGGGACAAAAGGTGAAGAAATTAACCCCAAAATAGAAGAAAATTTAAAAATCTTTGGACAAAAGCTGTCAGCAGCCATATTTAAGGGCAAAAAAAGGATTCTATTTTTTAGTAGAGTATCTCTTTAAGAGTAAGGTAAGAGAGTCAGCAATATTTATGCAATATATCTTTCTACTCTGCATTACATGGACATCAAGACTTTGTGGTAACTAAAAATTATACTGGGAAGTGCCTACAGCAAGTATATATTAATTTTAGAGTGCACAGCAAAAGCATGTTTTATAAATCCCAACGTGTTAAACTTAACATTTTCCCACTGCAAGAAACCCTCATTAGAGATTGTGAAGGCTTACTAATACACTGTCATGTATCCTGACATTACAATATCAAGAAAAATATATTTAAAACATTAACGTATACTTGATTGACCCTAATTGATTGATACAATTGCTATTGCATTACATTGATTGAATGTGCAAAAGGATAAACGTGAGTTCTAGGGGAATTTTCTAGCAACAAATTACATGTGAGCCTTGGCGGTTTTGATTCTGTGAACCTGAAGGGTTACAGACTTCTTATTGTTGTTTGTGACACATTTTTCTATGATACCTGTCTGTTTGTCTTGAGTTGACTAAATTAGTTGCTCTTTGGTGTTTTGCCTTGGATTTTTGTTTCAGATATTGAGTTACAAACAAGCACCAAGCATACTCACAGACTGAACTCCTTTTCACCATTCTGTTCCCTGAAACAAGTACAAAGGTATCCAGGATTCAACATGCCACCCACCACTATACTCCAGAATTGTTGTCATCTTGCAATTTTATTTTATGTCTGCATTTATTTATTTCTGCCTGTTTAGTTGTCTTTTTCCCTCTCTTCTTGTTAGACTATTCCCCTCTGCTTCTCTCTCCCCCTCTTCTTACATTATAAATACTCTAAACAACCTGGTGACTCTTACTAAATTTCACTCTTGTACTTCGTCCACACAGCATACTCACAGACTGAACTCAATTTCTCTATTCTGCAGGTTGACGGAGTGATGGCTAGTGATGGGCCGAACACCCCCATGTTCGGTTCGCATTCGAACTCGAACACCCAAAAAAGTTCGACCGCGAACTCGAACACAATACGAACACCATGCAAGTCAATGGGGCTCGAACGTTCAAAAGTTATGGTCCCCTCCAAGAGGGCATATATGCAAGATATTGGCCATAAAAGGTGTATGGGGGTCCAGGTACTGCCCTGGGTGACAGGAAACAATGAAATAAAAGGAAAAAAAAATACATTTTTAACCCTTTCACTGCTGAGTCCTGAGCCATTTCACCGCTGTGCGCTGAGCTAATTTTTACTACCTTTGCTCATGTTTAAATATGATTTGAAGCCATGGGAAATGTTTTATCACCAAAGAATGGGAAATGTTTGACCAACAACGAGTGGGAAATGTTTACCAACAATGAGTGAGAAATATTCCCGTTTTAATTCAATATCTAATAAACCGTTTATTATTATATTCTGCAGTAAAGAGTCTCTTTATTTTTAGATGTTTTAGGATCTTTTAAGCCTTATTTGGAATTTTTTTGAATTTTTCGAACTTTCCGCGAACGTCCTGAAAAGTTTGAAGTTTGCGAATTTTCGAACAGCCGATGTTCGAATCATACTTCAAACCGATTCGAACATGCAGCTCATCCCTAGTGATGGCGGAGGGAGACTGGGTGACTTTTTTCCCCCAGTCTCACTCTGCTCCCGGCAGCCAGAAGTAGTGGATTGGGCCGCCATTCTAACCGCGGGATGAGAGGTGGCTATCTGATTTTTTGATTTTTTTTTAGTTGGTGCTGACTGTTCCTCTGAAAGCAAATGAGTTAAAATTATCTCCAAACTGCTTAACTTTTGAGTTAACCGCAGATGGATGTAATTAGCATTATGACTTTGTAATCCTAATGCTAATTAACTCTTTACGCTCCCCATGTTAAGCATAGGGAGCGCAAAGTACAGTAAGCTCACGCTGAAAAGCACAATCTCAGAATCGCTAATGAGTTTTTTAACCCGTTAACGCTCAAAATGTAATATGGTCGGCCTATGCTAGGGCCACTTAAACTAATGTTAAAGCTCACACAGCTCAGTGCTAACGATAACGTTAACTATGTAATAGGGCCTGTTATGATTAGAAACAGTATCCGATATGTTCTGGTGATCCGGTAGTAAAGGAGATGAGGTGTCTTTAGTCTCTGAAGATATGGGAGATGCAGTAACTGTATCCAGGACTGAGGATTTACCAGGTGTGGGCTTGGTTTTTCGATGATGGGAGAGTCTATTTTAGCTATTCCTGTTTTTTTTTTATGGAGATGATAGGTCTGCATGGTTCAGTAGCCTGGTTCATGGCAGGCAAGGAGGTGGTGGTATCAAGAAATGGAGTCCTGTAACTGGTTCTGCAGAGAGAGAAAAGATTGTTGATGGTTTACGTTTGAGCTAGTGCGCGAACTTGGTTAGTAAATAAAGCTATAGAAGATACAAAAACACCATATTTTGCAGTGATCAAGGCAGATAGGCAGGTATAAATGGATGAAAGTTTATTTATAGACCCGGGGGAATGAAACAAAGGCAATATAATAAGTGGCTGGGCGAGACAGAAAATAGGGAAGACAATGGATAAGTAATAAACAGAACAAAGACAGAGGGGCAAGGCTAGAAATAGGATTAACTAAAATCACTGAGGAACAGTCAGGATGGGAAAAAGGCTGACAAAAGTATACACTGTACTCAGGATAAAGACAGAGGAACAATACAGGAATAGGACTGCCATCTGACACTGGAGAGACTCCACAGAAAGACAAATAAGAAGCGGGTTAACTAAAGAACACATAGTATACAATAGGTAGGAGTATGGGACAGGAATAGGACTGAAATCTGAAATACTAGTATGCAGGAATATGGTGAAAGTCCAGGGGTGCTGAATGAGGAGTTAGGGCAAACGGTAGATGCAGGGGTCTTAGAGAATCACGGAGAGTTCTTAGAAATAATGGCAGGGGTCTTGTAACAAAAGTAGGTTTGGGGAAACAAAAGCAAGGTTGCCAGGCCTAGTGTCAAAGGGATAAATTCGTAGGTAAGTCCAGGTGCAATACCAGAGGTCGTGGTTCGGTAATAGGCAAAGTCCATATAAACAAAGCCAAAATGTCTGGAGGACAGGTTTCAGGTTAAAAGGCTTCTCTGAGAACAGGATAAACACTGAATCACAGTGGCAATGCAGAAACATTGAGGCCTAGGTTGGCTTCCTTTTGAAGAGAAAGCATTAGTTATTTTAGCCAACACATGTGGAGTGGACATGCAGAGATCACTGGGAAGGCTATTGCCAGACTCATCACTATGAGGCAGCATTGGATTTAGCATTCTTACAGCGCCGGGGGCTAGGAACGTGTCAGCCCCATGCTGCCCTTTTACCCAATATTGCTGTGTGAAGTGAAGGCGTTTCCTCTGCCCATGCATCTGTCACCAGGCAGACGCGGTTTGAATATCCCACCTAAAGGGAACCACTCGGGGGGGGGGGGTGATGATGTCAGGGCTAACATTTTAATAAAGTGCCCCTTTAAAAACAGATTCTGAGAGCTGGTATGTTTTTTTGCAGAATTTAAATTCAAACTGAGACCAGCAAGCTAGCGTGGTGGAATACTTTGCTGTTTTCTTGATAAGACGATCTTAATGGCTCCTACAAAGTGTGGGATCTATTATTGTGCAGAAAGGAGCCGCTAATACCAAGCCACGAAAGAAACCTTCCAGCAAGGTCGGCAAAATATCTCAAGCCAATAGGTTGACTACTAGAGCCTGCATGTATAATGGCCAGTTGATAACGAATCGGCAGGATTGGACTAGGACTTTTACCAGAACCCTAGTTTAATTTAGGGCTTGGGATCTTCAATCTAGCCCAGACAGACAAAATGTGTAGGGGGCCCTGTGTAGATGAGCTTTTAATCAAGGCTATCATTGTCAGTGCAAGAATACTGTGGCTTTCATTACAAGCCATGCATCAAGGTGAATATTGTTGTTTCAAGCAGTGATCTCCTTATGAGAACCAGTAACTTGGTTTCAGATCTAGCAATAAAAATTAGTGAACCCAGACCAATAATAATGCTACGGTATTACAATCAACTGTTAAAGGTAGTCGCGGCAGCTGCATATTAAAGCATAACACACATATATTGGAATTTGATCATTAACATAAATTGGGTATTTTAATTATATGACTGTTTTTGATTTAATTTTCATGTTTTAAATAAGAGTCCTCATATTTCTAAAATGCCTATTTAAACTTGAAAAGGAAAATAAATACACTGCCCATAGCATCAACTACTACACAACTACACACTTTTGGTTCAATCCAACATGCCTACAGATTTATTGCCAATTGCAAAGATTAGAGAAATGTGAGTATGCATTAGGTTATAATAACTAAACAGGAACGCTGATTTGGAGAATCTAGATATTCAAACCGTCTGGAATTTGTCTAATTGTCCACAGTGTACCGTCTACTGCATAGCCCTAGTAATGTTTGCCTCCACAAAAATTAACACTGTGCTGTGTGATAGACAATATGAGATTGATGGATATTAAGAATATTTTGTTTTGATTTACACTTAAAAATGTAATATATTCTTTATCTGTTCAAATATTTCTTAGAAAGCAATGTTGACTATTTAATTTATTTACATATATCTTATAGAATAACATACATATCTTTTCCTCATTATGCATATTCTGAGAGGTTTCATATATTAAATTTTAATAGAAAACAGCAATATTTAATTGCATCTATGTGTATTAAGTGCAGAAAGATGGAACAAATATAATCCTGGTTGCGAGTCAGATACAAATCTAAAGCTTCAATACTTTGTTTACTGTCCACAATATTCTATTTTTCAAATTTCAACTTGCATAAGTCTTCTGTTCCTCTTAGTAATTCTCTGTATATCTGGTCAACTCAGTCACCCATAGAATTATAGTGTGGGGTATGGATGCTAGTATTTCAGACCCAAACCAAGCATAAAAAACACAAAGTAATTCAGTGTCAGCACAAAGTTGACAGCGAATGATTATAACAGCTTCGTATCTTGAAAAAGAGTGTAAATAACTAGGATCCCCTGCGGGCTCACTCAGCCTGCATACATAACAAGTGTGATGGACAGCCACTGAAGCTAGGTACAAAAAAATTCTATGCAAAGATGCAAAAAAAATATATAATTTTTTTTCCTAAGACAAACTTTAACTGTCACCTACCTGTCTAAATCTCTTATTTTCACAGAGTGAAACATTAAATAAGGATGGGACACTAGTTTTTTTTAGAGCAATTTCCAAAATACACAAGAAAACAATACAGGGGCGTACTTTGATAATTAAAACTGTAGTTTCTTTAAAATTATATTTATTCTCTTCAATAATAAAAATGTAAGTTTCGGTAGGCTTTTAGTAATTTGAAATGATAGTAATTCACAAATCACAATAGGCGAATGAGCGAAATAAAGTTGTTGTTTTTTTAACTTCACTATGTATTTCTCTATTGTCTCATAGCCAATGCACCAGTTTTATGTTTGATCATTTACAATAACTGCTTAAAAGTGATTGCTGTCCTCTCAGTGACTTTTCAAGTCTTTTCATTTTCTGGAGAGTAAGATTTTCAAACAAGGACAAATACTTGCCAGCATACTTTAATTCCGCTTAAATTGAACTCTTGAACATTATTTATATTTTTTTGTTATATTTGTTTTTGACTCGCATATCTTTTATAAAGTTACTGGTTACAATCACATCTACTGTGTAACTGAAAGCATTCGATAGTAGCGGTGAGACTGCGGAAAAGGTCAAGCACATTTTGTCATCGTCGATGACATTTCGGTGCTCTCCCGTTCCCCGTACTTCACTGCACTTCGGGAAATCATAGTTCCCCACCCTGCGGTGAATTCAGCATTCACCGCAGGGTCCCCGGAGTGCAGGGAAAACCCGCCGCAAACCCAACAAACACCTGCAGAAATCGCGTGGAAAACCCGTCGGAACCGCAGCAAAAACACGCCAAATACGTCGGAAAAAGCTAACGAGCCGCCGATCATAGCACAGACTAGCCGTCAGAAAAAGCAGAGAAGCTGACGAATGGGGTAAAAAAAAAAAAAAAACAACAATAAGTATGAAAGTATCAAATGAATGATAATAAAAAGGTCTGTTACAGAAAAAAGAAAAAACGCTTTTAAAAAAAAAATTCTGAAAAAAATCCGAAAAATGCCTAAAAGATTCTAAAAAAAAACAATAAATAAAGAGCCTTGTTGCTGCAGATTAAAATAAATCGTTTTAGATATTGCATTAAAACAGGAATATTTTTAACATCGAAGCCTATGGGGTTCACCTGAAAAAACCTGTTGAATGATAACACCGAACAGCAGGGCACTTCGGCAACTTTTCACTGCTGTTCGGTATATTGTGAATAGATTAACCATTGCTTCTCTATGGGGGGATTTCACTGCCTTTGAACAGGCGCCGTACTTGCTGGCTCTCTGAATAGTCGAATGGCCCTGAAATGTCACCGTATGGGGAAATTCTCTGTTCGGTGACATTTCGGTGCCAGATTGGTTCTCTCTGAATTACCCCTTAATTGTTGAGGTCGCTTTTTTGCCTTAAATATTGTCATAAATCCCTACAATTAAAAAGTGTTTTGAACTAAGAGTGCAGGGATTTACAGAATATATACAGGGTTATTCAGAGAAGTGAAAACAAGGAGAATGACTGGAGAAGTGAAAATTCTAGCTCAAAATAGCCGATTTGGAAAGTGCAAGACATGGGAGAATTTTTCTGGTTTGGCTATTTTGACCTAGGATTTTCACTTCTGTCATTCTCCTGGTTTTCACCTCTCTCTGAATAACTGTCAGATTTAGTACCTTACAGGTACTTGCCTTTCCGGTAATGAGGCCATTATGCAGTTCTCGGGGATGCACACACTTGTGGGAGAGGAGAACAACACAGGAGGGCTGTGGGACAGGACACAGTGGGACTTACTGGTTTGGCTGAGGGTAATTGGGGAAGCAGTCCTTGTGTCCAGGTAAGGAGGTTGGATGGGTGATTGCTCCTGGGAGAGCACGGTGGGAAGGGTCGTTGCTCCTGGGAGAGCACAGTCGGTCTTGGAGCAGGGGAAACACGATGAGTAGATAGGGAAAGCAGGTTTCTGGAGCTTGGTATTTGCAGGTCTTATTCCTGGGAATACGTAACAACAATGAAGCCCTGTGGGAAGGTAGGAGGGAACTTTTATTGATTAGCCACAGGGGTGTATCACGTGACCTGAGGTGTGTGTGTGTTAGGTGCATTAACTGTTTCTGTACACTGGTGCTGAGAAGGAAAGCACCTTTCCTGCAGCTGCCACTTGCATGGAATCACACAGGAACGGACAGGTACGGTCCTGACAATAACCCTGTATGTGTGGTTGTGCAACATGCATATATGCTGTCTGTAGCGGTGTAGCAGGTCTTTATAATTTATGCAACATCCTAGTTTGATTGTTATGTTTATGTTTAGTTTTGATAGAAACCTGGGGCTCGGCTTATGCTTTTAGAACATTACAATTGGTTGAGTGTGGTAAATTTTGGAATCTCGATATTTCTGATTCAGAAGAATCTTGAAAATGTCAATTCGGACAGATCAAAAAGTTTCAGAAATTTCTGAGGCGCACATATTTTTTTCCCCTATACCCCGTCTTTGACCCTACACCCTCAATACACCCATCTTTACTTCTACTACACCGCCTCTATACTACCCCTATACCCTCCTTGATACCAAGCTAACAAAACATGTGTATATGGACATACATGAAAACGAGAGAAATCTCAATGTTTCCTTACTGGTAAAATACTTTATAAATAAATAAATATATATATACACAATTCCTAATCAGCAGCCAGCCAGCACTCCAAGGTCTTCTTAAAACGTTTCCTTTATTCAATCTTTAAAATTTGTCAACAATCGTTTCAGCTCCTGCTAAGGAACTTCTATCAAGACTAACATATACACACATGTCAAAAATAGAACGAAAAGACGTTCAGAGTATCGGCGCTATCTTATATAGTGAACTGGTGATCTATAATGCTGCTCACCTATTGGGTGTACCTGTCACCTTACCAATTATCAAACAGAAAAATACAAATGAATGTATTTAAGGGAGCGCAGTACATATATTGATGGAAATTGTAAACAAGGATTGACTTAGCTTTAAATTAATTCGTATTTATTTATTGTTTTTTGTTTTGTATATTTTCGGATTTTGTTCCCATCGGATTTTATACTTATTAAATTTTCTTTTATTTTTATGCCTAACTTTCTTTCATTTTGGAAGTTTATCTATCTCTATCCTGGAGGAAGGACCCCCTCTGACCAAATAGAGGTCCATATGCCTTATATACAGAGCCATCATATCGGAAGGCTCTGAATCACGTGAGTTTTTTACTACAGTATACCTTATCTGTGTATCTATGATAATGCACTATAGCGTTATCCCTTACATTTGAGGTACATCCTACCATCCAAAGAAAATTTAGAGATTTATACATGGGCGAAGTTCCCCCTCTACCAGAGATCTAAAGGCCAATCGATAAGAGGCATTGGAGACTCCACCTTTGGATATCCTCTATCCCAAGAAAACTTCAAGATATCCTATATGGGCGAGGTCCCCCTCCTATAAGAGACCTAAAGGCCAATTGATACGAGCCATTGGGGGCTCCACCTTTGTGAGTGCGACCATTTACACCACTTAGTGTGTTATAAACTGTCATACTGTACTACGCAATTTATTTTTCTTTTCATATAGGGTGATGATATTATATGATCAGATTTCCGAATAAGAAGGTTCAACCCTATGCTGATTAATTTAAAGCTAAGTCAATCCTTGTTTACAATTTCCATCAATATATGTACTGCGCTCCCTTAAATACATTCATTTGTATTTTACTGTTTAACATATACACACGTTTTGTTACCACCAGCATTTTTCATATAATGCACACCTGCGCAGCATATGAAATATAACGAAAGGCATCACTTTTCATGTAATAGATGCAATGGACGTTGCATGACCCTTAACTACTTCACACTAGGGATGGGCTGCCGGTTCGATCCGAACATGAGTTTGAATTGAACATCGGCCATTTGAAAATTCGGCAAACTTCGAACTTTTTGCGATGTTCGCGAAAAGTTCAACCGTTAGTGAAATGCTGTTTGCAAAAAAAATACTGGATGGAAAGGTCTGGAATTTACACATAACATCCAATTAATGAATGATAATAAAAAGGACTATTACAGAAAAAAGAAAAACGATTAATGCTGGGGTCAGACGAACGCAGGGCGAACGTGCTTTTAGCCGCACTTTATTACGGCCGTGGTAGCAGCAAATGACGTCCAACGCAGGCCCACACATGAAATACGGCCGCATGAAAGTTCGGCCGCGCAACGCAAGCGGCAAGCGAACACATTTTTGCAAGAACATCGAACCGCTAGTACTGACGTACAGAGTGCGCTGCGTCCGCATAGCGGCGTGTGTGCGTGATTAGGAGACGTCAGACGTTGCTCATGTCTGGCCAACATAACGTCCAGACACCCAAAGTTTCCTGGTTTGGATCCGTAAAAAATCACAGCCGAAATTGCTCATCGTATGACTGCTATCACGTCTTCCGTGAAAAAATGCGATTGGCGCATCAATGCACTTTTTGACAGTAGACGTGAAAAATGTGTTTGTCTACCTAGCCTTAAAAAAAGTTTGCAAATAAAATTCCAAAAAATGCTTAAAAGATCCTAAAAAAATCTATAAATAGATTCTTTACTGCTGATATAATAATAAACGGTTTATTAGATATTGCATTAAAACGGGAATATTTTTAACATTGAAGCCTATGGGATTCTCCTGAATAAACCTGCTGAATGAAACCACTAAACAGCAGGGCATTTCGGCAACTTTCACTGCTGGTTTTTGTTCTCTGAATAAACAAAGCATTGCTTCTGTGGGGAGCAAATGTATGGGGATTTCACTGCCCTCGAACAGGCACCGAACAGGCACCGTATGTGCAGGCAGTTCGCCAACATTTGGCGAACTGAATGCTCTCTGAATAGCCGAATGGCCAGGAAAGGTAACCGTACGCGGAATTTCAGTGTTTGGTTACCTTTCAGCCACAATTCAGATCTCTTTGAATAACCCTGTTAGATTCTTGGTGTCATGCACCACCGACTAAGACACAATTTTTCTGCATTTGAATGTGACAATATGAGAATATCGATCTTTTTTGTAAATTAGTGTGCCAGGGAATAGAAGAGATAGAATTGAAATATACGGATGAAAAACCGGGTCATAACCTTACTAAACATCAAAGAATTGCTTTAAATGAACTTCGATCTAACGAAGAGATTATCATCAAAGCGGTGGATAAGGGGGGCAATATTGTGGTCATGTCAAAAGAAGGCTACGAAAAAATGACTTTTAAAGTATTGAATGATGAGATTACATACAAACGTCTAACATCTGATCCCACTCAAAAATTTCTAATAGAGTTACAGCAATTATTGGAAGAAGGGGTAATAGAGCACATTCTTACTGAGAAAGAATTTAAATTTCTTAATAATAAAAATCCAACAATAGCAACGTTCTATACTCTACCCAAAATACATAAAAATAAAGAAGTTCCACCAGGCAGGCCTATAGTGTCTGGGATCAATAATCTGACGCAGAATTGCAGTCAATATCTCGATACAATACTTAAAAAATATGTGCAAGAATTGCCTTCCTATTTACGCGATACCAAACAAACGCTAACCATTGTTAAAGATCTACAGGTACCAACATCATCACTTCTATGTAGTTTAGATGTTGAAGGGCTTTACAGTTGTATTCCTCATAATGAAGGCTTGCAAAGTGTTAGAACATACTTGATGAAACATAGCAGGATGCCTTCGAAACAAATTGACTTCATAACTAAATTGTTGAGATTTGTGTTAACCCACAACTACTTTTTGTTCAAAAATAGGTGGTATATACAATCACAGGGAACAGCGATGGGAAGCCCCTGTGCTCTGACATATACGAATTTATATCTAGGAGTATGGGAGGAAGAATTTTTATATAATTCAAAAAATAACCCCTTCCTATCTAACATAATTCTATGGAAACGCTACATAAACGATATAATGGTTATATGGGGAGGCACAGAAAATGAATTAATTGACTTCAAAAATGTTCATAATCAGAATCCTTATAATCTTAAATTTACAAGTGATATTAAATCACAGAAATTGAATTTTTTGGACATTGCTATTTCAAAAACGAACAATAAAAAGGAGGGTGAAACGAGTTTATCCACAACGATTTTTAAAAAGGAGACAGCTACAAATAGTCTCTTAAATTGGAAAAGTCATCATCTACTTCCACTGAAACGCGGTATACCTTATAGCCAATATTTAAGGTTAAAAAGAATATGTTCGGAGGAATCAGAATTTGTTGAAAGAGCAAAAGAGTTAAAACAAAATTTCAGGGACAAGGGTTTCCCAAATAAGATTTTGAAAAATGCATATAATCGGGTGTTACATATCCCGAGAGAAACTTTATTGCGGGATAAAAAACGAGGAGATGACACTTCCCTTATTAGATGTGTTGGCAACTTTGATGGAGGTTGGCAGAAGGTTAGGAATATTATGGAAAGATATTGGCCGCTAATCACTTGGGATCCTCAGCTTAAGGAGGTTTTATCCCCGCATGCTACTATAACAGCACGGAGGTGCCAAAATATCAAAGATACAGTGGTTAGAAGCCATTATCAAGATAAACCTAACTCCTGCAAAACTTGGTTACATAATAAACTGCATGGTACCTACAAATGTGGGCATTGCAGTGCATGCAAATATATTCAACAGAACTCTGGAAAACTCAAGGACTCCATGGGAAAAAATGAATTTAAAATTAAATCATTTTTCAATTGCAACTCTAAAGGCTTGGTGTATGCAATTATATGCAAATGTGGAAAACTCTATGTTGGTAAAACATTCAGACCCTTTAAACAACGTATTCTTGAACATATTCGGTCAATCCGCAATCGATTGGATACTCCAGTTGCTAGACATGTACAGCAACACCATAACAACAATCTAAATGCTTTAAAATTCTGTGGAGTGGAAAAAGTGGCAAGATTACAACGGCAAACAAGGAGATTATGATCTCCATTTAAGGAGGAGGGAATGTGTTTGGATTTACCAACTCAACATCCTTAGCCCAAATGGACTGAATGAAGGATTTAGTTTTACCCCATATATAGGAACTTAATGATCGACTTTACTAATTTATCCATGACAATAGAACCATGGTTCATAGTAATTAACGTGTATAAATATAAAGGAGCATTATTGACTAATTTTTTATGTTAATTTTTTTTTTAATGATTTAATGAGGCATAAATATTATCTAATAGAGTTCTGAAACATAATTATTGGGAACAGAGAGTTCTTAGCCAACTTGACTGATTAATCTCAATGGGGGGTTGCCTAACTAAGAGGTAATATACCTAGTGAATTACCAGATGGAGAATTGCCACAAAGATCACCATATATAATCACAACATGGTATGCTAATAATCATTTCCACTACTAATGAAGACGTGAGAATTGATCCCTCTAGTAACACTATGATATAGGTGCACGACATAAATAGCGAAGGGTCTACCTAATTGTGGAATGGATAAGCTGCATGAGTAATCTGATTGGTATTTGCAGTCATGTGATCGGAACTAATGGGAGGTTTTTGAAACGGGTCCAAACACCGAATGGTGGGGGAATGAATTACAACTGACTATTTTTGTTAAAACATTTTTGACCCTCATGGCGACCCGTACTATGCCGTTTGGAGATCTGAACCCAATCATTGTTAATTAAGAATCTGCCTCAAAAACTATTTAAATGGATCCCGAAACGAGGATCACTAGAGCTCCTGATGAAATTGCCGATAGTGCGGCAAAGAAACGCGCGTTGAGCAAGATCATGCTAATATAGCAGTATTATAACCAAAATTATCAATGGGATGTTAATGAGGTTTTTTAGTTACAAAAATGTTTTGCCTATGAGGCTTCCAATATCGATTTATGGTTGTGACAGCCCAAGCTTTATTTGTCGATGCCGGTGATTCATCTTACCATTTGTGGTGTTTGGATGGCTCAAAGATACAAGTGTGGTTATATTGTGATTCATTTCAAACAAATTTTGGATATTTAATCAACTCTGACTGGCAAATGTGGACTGATAACAGTGCTGCTTGTATTGAACAAATGAAACACGCTTGCACCTAACGTCCACCGCATTTATTTAGGGAAGTTTGGAACATATTTTTATGTACCCTATAAAGGATTACCAGCCGTTGGTATCATATGATAGAACCGGCATTTTCTTGATTTAAAGATATTAACTTACAAACTATCGCTGTGCCCAAATTGCCTTGTATACTAGCGGTTGTCTTTGGTATAAATCCTGAGGACTGATTGGTATGTACTCAAGGAGTGCTGTGATTAATTAATGCTGGTTCACATCTTGATCATTAAATTATCAACTCACAACTCATGTCTGAAATTAGCTAGAATCTTAATATGAAGAGGCAAGTGATGTGTATGATGTGAGTTGGGAATATTGAATACAGCTTGTTTAAAGTTCATAACTCCATCAAATGAGTACGTACCCCTTTGACTATAGGAAGCATCAAGCCTTTTCAGTCAATCATTACCAAGGATAAGCAGCCAAAGTACATCGAAATTGAGTCTGATCTGATTGAGTGTATACGCAAGAGCATTAGCAATATTTTTATTTAGAAGGATTCAATGCTGGATTTATCACATACCACACACAAAGTGTTTAATTCATCCCAAATGTTGCATTACTTATAAGCTTTATGACTCACTTCCACCATATGCCCTATATGAATTGGTCAATCACCCCAAATGTTTAATAAATTGTTGACACAATTTGGTGTGTGAACTAGCCGTGTATCGGAATTAAGCAACTGAACTGCTATAGGCAGATCACTATCTGTCATTGGATCAAATTACAAAAAATATGGTGCAATTATTCTAATATCTATTAATAAAAGTTTGATTTATTTTAATATATACCAATAAAGGATTGATTTTATTATTAATACAATAGGGATCTTTTTTCCTCGATTTGAGGAAGTTTGTGTCTACTAATAAAGGTGTTTAGTCACCAAATCCCGGTTGAAAGTTCTCAAATTGCTGCGGGGAAGATTTCTTTTATCTTTCTCTGCATTTTTTGCATATCAATTCAATATTTGACCGCAGGGTCCAACCCTGCACTCTTCCACAATACCTCAGAGGGGTTATGGTGTGAAGGCACTAGCTGGCACCAAAGGCCCAATATTTGGGTGCAATGACCCGTGTACCGGATGCATACAGGGCAGTCATCAGAAATTATGGGGCCCCTTACTGAACCTCACGATGGGGCACCCACATAAGCTTCCTCAACCTGTAACAGCTTTTCGCCACCTTCCAATACAAAAAAAGGACATAACACATTTCCACAGTAATAAAACTCACAGTAATGTGTGGCATGTATGGGCGTATCTGTCACGTCTGGGGCTCAGAGGGGGCCCCCGGTGGCGCCATCGACAAGCCGGGTGCCAGTAGTTGTGCTGGCTTCCGGAGCTATCAGGGCTGGTCAGGAGGCGTGGCGCGGCATGATGACGCGCACCCGCAAGGTTTAAATTCAGACAGCACGATCCGGCTCATCACCCTGTCGGAGTTTGCTTCCTTCAGTGCTGAGTGTCTCCTGACGATTCACTACTTGGTTGATTTTTCAGTCTTCGTTGTTACCTGGCTTGTATGAGAACCACCCCCGTGTACCAGTCCTTGACTATTCCTAGACCACTCTAACTCTGATCGATTTTCGGCTTATATGATAGATACCCCTTGTGTACCGTTTTGGCAATCCCTGACCACTCTAACACTGATTGATTTGGGTTTGTGTTAGAATGTGTCCTTGTATACCATCTGGTCTATTTCAGGTATACCCTGTCCTGTGTGTTGGTCAAACATTTTTCACTCCTTGTTGGTCAAACATTTCCCACTCATTGTTGGTCAAACATTTCCCACTCGTTGGTAATAAAGCATTTTCCATGGCTTCAAATTGCGTTTAAAAATGAGCAAAAGTGGTAAAAATGAGCTCAGCGCACAGCGGTGAAATGGCTCAGCACTCAGCAGTGAAAGGGATAAAAATGTTTTTTTTAGAAGAAAAATCATTGTTTCCTGTCCCCAGGGGCAGTACCCAAACCCCCGTACACCTTTTATGGCCAATATCTTGCATATATGCCCTCTTGGAGGGCACTTTCATTTTCAGAAGTTCGACCTTCATTGACTTGCATCACGTTCGAGTTCGAATTTGAACTTTTCAGCCGTTCGGGTGTTGGAGTTTGAACCGAACACGGGGATGTTTGACCCATCCCTACTTCACACTCGACATATTATTGGCATTTTCCACAGTGAGTGCAAGTTTTGTTCAGTCATCTGAATGATAATGAGTTGACAAAATTGTATTTTGAATCGATTTTATTCAGTTTGGAATTTTGGCTGCTCATGAATTTCCGAATTGCCAATTTTCAGCCAAATTTCAATACAGACTGAACGGAGCCACACGTTTAATGAGATTTATGGTTATGTCACGCACTAGAATTAGGGTTGTGGTTTGTATAGTATTCCAGCTCTAAATAATAGCATATCAGTGTGGTGGTGGTCTATGCTGATGGTATAAAAAGCATCATCTTTATTATCATCCATGTAACTGCAACAGTGCACTCCCTATCTTTATTTTTCCGGTTTTGACAGGAGAAAATTGAAAATATCTGTCTTTTATAGCCAACTGCATTAAATATATTAGTCAAAAAATGTAATTGTTGTACAAATGGAAAGCAAATTTACATAGTCATATCTACATATTTGATGTACACTTTATATATATTAGGTTTACATTAACAATTTATAAGGCATTGACTGAAACGCAGATTTTTTTACGTCCATTTATTTCTGTTGCAATTAGTACATTTCCGTCACAGTGCTCTGACTATGCAAGATAATATTTCAGGATTTTAATGAGCTTTTAAAGAATAATTTATAGAACAATTATTGGATTACACAATTCCACCTGAAGAGTAATGAAGGAAGTATTTTAATGAGAATTGTAATCGTTATTAGTAAATGATGTACTCAAAGTACAATTAAATGCTAAACGGCAATCATCTGTATTTGAGGCTGGATCACACTGATTGTATGAATTTGTTGTTCTAGAATATATTCCGAGTCCTTATTTTTATTATAATAGCATTGCTAGGACATAGCTAACTCAAATACTGAAACTTGATCCATGTTGCAGCACATTTAAAGGAAGAGGAAACAAGTGTATAACTTCACTCAATAGCTTTTTGGAAACAATGGCCCCTATTACATACCTAACGCTAACGATAGTGCTCACCTGCGTGAGCACTACCGTTAGCTGCGGTATTAGCTGCCTATTACAATCCAAACGCAAACAGGTTAAAAAACCTGTTTGCGTTTGGTACCTTGCGCTCCTCTGCGCGAGGTTAGTGCACTTTGCGCTCCCTATACTTAACATGGGGAGCGCAAAGCGTTAATCAGCGCTGGATTAAAATGTCCCAGCGCTGATTAACGCCTGGCTCCGGTCAACGAAAAGTTAAACAGAGCCAGGACCTGGTGTTAACGGATTCCGCTTCTGCCACAAAACAAGCCACATACTTATCCTCTGTCCCGCGGCGAGGACCATGGCTCCGGTCGCATCCTCCGGCCGGTGGGAGCAGGGAAAGACAGGGGGAAAAAGTCCCCCTGTCTTTCCCTGTGTATCACTACGCCGACCGGCCGGATCTCGCAATGCGAGATCCGACCGTTCACGTGACCAGTTGAGAGGAACTCAATGGAGTCCTATGGACTCCATTGAGAGGATGCGTGTGGCTGCGCTCAGCGCAACCGCGTGCATCCCTAACTTTAACGCTCGATAACAATGCAGGCAGCATTTTTTGCGCCTGCATTGTAATCTGGCGTTAAAACACGGGCGCAAGGGGGGAAACTGCGGGCGTAGTTTTTTCTCCCCTGCGCCTGCGTTTTAACGGCAAGAGCGTAATAGGGGCCTATATGTCTTAATACTGAAATGAGGGATTCAATGATATTACAACTTTTGAAAAAGAGTAATAGACTAAATTATAAAACATATTATTTGTGATGAAGAAATATGTCTGTGGTAGATCCTTTTCTCATCTCAATTCAGAGCAACAAGGATTCATGAGATAATATGTTAGCTTTAAAAAAAATAGAATGATCAAATATTGTTTAGCTGTTTCTTCCAAAGGCATTGCAATAGAGAGACTATACACTAAGGTTAAATAAAGGTAAAAATAAAAAAAGTATGAAAACAGTGGAATTCCATCTTAGTCTACTAGTGATTTCTGATTCATGAGCGAATCGTTCTTTTGATCCAGATCTTTTCACTGAACTGAGTGATTTGGCTCATTAGACTGATCCGTTTGTAACAGTTCAGTCTGTGAATAGTTAACTGAACATGTAATCTGATCCTAGGCTGAGTGAGTGGCTTCTGCTGGCTCTGCTCTGCAATGTGTTACAACATAAACAGTTCTTAATCTTAACATCCAACTATCGTCCTGTATCCCTGCTTCCATTTACCTGTAAGTTCTTGGAAAAAATAGTTTTCAACCATCTCTCTCTCTTACTGTCCTCTAATTTCCTACTTGACCCCCTGCAATCAGACTTCCATCCCTTACACTCAACAGAAACTGCCGTCACCAAAGCTACCAATGACCTCCTAACTGCTAAAAACCACGGCCACTATTCTTTTTTTTTTTTTAAATTCTTTATTTAAAGCGTCATGTATCCAATAGCATATGAAATACAGCAAGAATATATACATAATAACAGCTGGGTACAATAACGCTAATTTTCATTATACAGAAAGTAAGAAACTCACGAAGTATGGGGAGAACCCCACTCCGTGAAAAAAAAAACCACACAGAAAAAACAAAAAACAAGTCAAAAACAAAAAGTAACACAAAGAGGAAAAAGAAAAAAGGGGGGAACCTTCCAAACAGTTGTAGAGGATGTGTCGCCTGGCGGGACTTCCGGGGCATCGAAACATGTAGGGGCTGGGCAAAACGGCTGGAGTATAAGTGAGATTAATGTCAGATTTAATTAATTTAAAATCTAATTACCATTAGGGGCTGAGGAATACTCCTCCCAAAGGGACCATGTCTTAGAAAAGGAACTCATAGTGTCCCTGACCTTAGCCGTTAACTCGTCCATAAGACAGGCGTCGACAATCCGGGTCGAAGGGTTGAAGAAGATGGCGTAGTCGTTGGCACAATCCGGGTCGAAGGGTTGAAGAAGGTGGCGTAGTCGTTGGCACAATCCGGGTCGAAGGGTCAGAAGAAGATGGCGTAGTCGTTGGCACAATCCGGGTCGAAGGGTTGAAGAAGGTGGCGTAGTCGTTGGCACAATCCGGGTCAAAGGGTCAGAAGATACGTGATCAAGGAATACGAGGAACTCTAGGAAAACTGAGGCGGAAGGCACAGTAGAACCTGGATAATGTGCTGGGAAGGAAGGCGGATTTAAATAGGGTTCATGGGATCATGAGAATATCTCTCACCTGGTTCTCGTAGGTGGAGTTGAGGTACCTGGATCTTTGATAGGTCAATGGGAGGCATTCGAGGATCTCCAGAGCAGGTGTCCCGCAGTACCCTTAATCGCCAGCCGAGGGCGCCAGAGTACCTGATTTTACACTACATAGGAGGGTCTGTTCTCGCGCGTGCGCGCATTCCTTTACAGGGCTTGGATCCAGCCGGCGGCGTGGGGCGTCTCCTGGCTCTTCCTCTCCATCCTGCGGACCCGGAACTCGGAGCAACGCGCCACGAGGGACCTCGGGTGAGTAGGGAACCTCTCCCAGCATGGCGGTGTGGGCCGGGGAAGGCCGCGGAGCGGGGCATGACACAATAGGGGCTCAAGAGAGAGGAGAAAAGAAGGGGGGAAAGGGGACAGCCCTGGCGAGTGCCATTACAGATGGGGAATCGAATGGGGCTACTGCCGGGACACGAACCTGCGCAGACATTCCCGAGTAAAGAGCCCTCACCATATTAGTATAAAAATCCGGGAGGCCTAGACGAGAGAGGGTAGCGAAGAGGAACGGCCACTCCACCCTGTCAAAAGCCTTCTCCGCGTCTAACGACAGGATCAGAGAAGGCGTTGCCCGAGAGGATAGCCACCAGATCAGGTCGGCATTACGTCTGGTGTTGTCGAATAGTTGACGATTAGGGACGAAACCGACCTGGTCCGGGTGAACCAGATCTTGGAGGAGCGGACTAAGGCGGTTCGCTAGGACCTTAGCAAAAATCTTGGCATCAAAATTGATAAGGGAGATAGGGCGGTAGCTCTCAACCGCCGCTGGGTCCCTACCCTCCTTAGGTATAAGGGCAATGTTAGCCACAAGCAAATCAGGGTGAAGAGACCCCCCCTCCGCGCAGTCGTTAAAAACCGCCGTCAAAAAAGGGACGAGCTCCGGACGTAATACTTTATAGTAACCCCCTGAAAACCCATCTGGGCCTGGGGCCTTCGTACCTCCCAGGGCAGAAATGGCGCAATTAACCTCTTCTTCTAAGATAGTAGCACTAAGGTTCGTTATATGTGAATCTTCTAAATGTGGCAAAGAAAGGGAATCTAAAAAGGAGGAAATGGCGTCTAAATGAGATTTGTCAGCGAGGTTATGATGGGGAGAGTGGTTGTATAGGTCTGAATAATATGCTGTGAAAGCTGCGCAGATCTCCTGTGGGGAATTGACCAATACCTCATCTACTGTTTTAACTGCTGAGATAGAGGAGAATTTACTCCGGGGTTTGAGAGAGCGGGCCAGTAGAGTATCTAGTTTATTGGCCTTCTCGAAAAACATTCGGCGGGACCAGAGTAATTGTTTGGCTACATCATCAAGTAACAACCTTTTCAGAGAAGAGCGAGTGCGTAATAGGTCAGAGAGGAGTTCAGGGGAGGGGGAGGACTTATGGCTCATCTCCAGACGACGGAGAGACTGTTTAAGGTTACAAGAGAAAGTAATTTGGTGCGTTTTCTATGAGTGGCAATCTTAATGAGGTGACCCCTCATAACCGCTTTATGAGCAGCCCATATCGTGGATAGAGACGTCTCACCTGGCGGGTTGTCTTGAAAATATTGTATCGATAAAGTACGTAGTTGACTCACTACTTCTGGATCTCGCAGGAGAGACGAGTTCAACCTCCAAGACCAAGAGGCCGCCAGCTTCGGGGTATGGAGGTAAAGTGCTATGTCGGCGTGGTCAGACCACGAGATGGAGTTAATCTCCGCTCGGATTACATTGGACATAGCCAGACCATTAACCAGAAACATATCTATGCGCGAGTAAGTCCCATGGGGAGCAGAGTAAAAGGAATAATCCTTTACACTTGGATATAACACCCGCCATACATCAATAAGCCCTACTTGGCGTAAAAAGCGGGCAAATAATTTATCTTGTCTACCCAAGGTTGGTGTAATTGTGGAAGCTTGACGACCGCCTCGATCCACTGCCGGGCACGCCACTGCATTCATATCACCTCCTAATATCACCGCCCCTTGAGGAAGGGCTGAAACCAGGTTGCATATGGAATCCCAGAAGTCAACAGAGGGGGTAGTAGGAGCATAGACATTCAAAAAATGGTAGGTCATAGAGTATAGAGTACCCGTAAGCAATACATATCGACCCTCGGTATCAATCTTTTGCGATATAAGTTGAAATGGACATGTTTTCCGAATCAATATGGCAACTCCGTTGCGCTTACTCAAGGCACCAGATACATACGCCCGTGTATAGACGTGATCAGTTAACTTAATTTTAACAGATTTAGTCAGGTGAGTTTCCTGAAGAAAGGCAATATCAATTTTGTCAGATTTCAGAGTGCGGAAGAGTAATCTACGCTTTGTAGGGGAATTGAGGCCCTTAACATTAAGAGAGGTCAGTTTCAGTGCCATGAGAAGCGCAACAGATCACCTCGTACCATGAGCAGCAGGCCCGACACCCAATCACCGACCCCTCCAACCATACAATCCCCCGAGCGATGAACCTCCAATGCCCCACCACCCCACCCAGCAACAAGAACTGAATACTTTGATGGAAGGAGAAGGTAAAAAAAAAGGGGGGAAAAAAAACAATAAAAACAAAATGTACATAACCAACGGAAAGTAAAAAAAAGGGAAAACAAAGTCCAAAAAGCCCGGACTTACCCACTGCCGGGACCTGTGGGGAAAAAGGAACAAACCCTCCAGGGCATGGAGATCAAAGATGGCCTAGTCAAGAGCCCCCACCCACAAGAAGAAACATTTTGGCCCCCGGAAGACCTGATCGATGGACTGTAGAAATAGAGATGATCACTGTGTTTCAGTAGCGTGAAACAAGGAGAGAAACGTTCCAGCTGGAGTAGCTTTCGTGGAACTGAACATTCCGGAGGAGAAGAAGAACCAGAGGCAGTCCAGTAACAAACTACCGAAGAGGCCACAGAGAGAAAAACCAAGGAGCCTATGTCTTGGTGGTAGTAAACGAACCATGTAGAATCGGGAATCTTTGTTCAACGGTGAGGATGGTTTACTGTACTCCATTCCCTGGAGAGACGCGGGAGCGGTGGCGTAGGACCCTCCGGAGATGCGAAGTCCTCTGGGGGTTGGATATCCAAGGCCCGAAAGAACTTCATGGGATCCGAATGCGGAAGCAGAACATATGTTCTTTTGTTGTGAAATGCCAGGATCTTAAAAGGATGGCCCCATGCAAACGCGACATTGTGCGAACAAAGTAGATCCGCTACAGGCTTCCATGAGCGGCGTCGACGAAGTGTGTCTGGAGAAATATCCTGAAAAAGCTGTAGGGGAGATCCGTCGTACAATATCGGTTTAGTACGGTTTTTTTTGAGGATAAGTTCTTTTGTGGAGAAGTGTAGGAAGCGGACAATAATGTCTCGAGGGCGTTCGTCGGTAGCGCTGCGGGCGCGAAGAGCTCTGTGGGCACGGTCGAGTTCCCAAGCGTGGTCTGGGAGCTCTGGAGCCAACGGTCTGAGCATGGCAACGATAAAGTCTCCCAAGGGGTCATCCTCTGCCCGTTCAGGCAAACCCCGGATCCTTAAGTTATTCCTTCTGGACCTGTTGGTCAAATCTTCCAATTGGGTCTCTAAGTAATCCACCTTATGGGACATAGCGTTAGAGTGGTCAATAAGGGAATTATAGGCCCCCGAAAGTTCATCAGTACGACCCTCCAAATCTGAGGTGCGCTGTCCCAAGGCCAGGATGTCAGCCTGTAAGGCCTTTGTATTACGGTCCATCTCCCGCCAAAAAAGTTCTCATTTCGGCCATCTGACTCATAATAGTAACCGCATCTGCCCGGCTTACCCCTGCATCCGATTCACCTCCATCCTCATCTCCTGAGCCGCCGGCGGAGGTAGGCCGCGATTTCGGGCGGCCGCCATCTTGGGAAGCTGTGGTCCGGCGCGGGGTAAACATCGGCGCGACGGCCGCATCTCTAGTTTTCGCCGATTTGGAGGGTCCAGGCATGGTGTGGATCCCTTGCAGCGTCCTGTGGTGAGTATGAAAATCCCGGGGGGAGAAGATATTTGCAGGTTACAGCGCGGGTGCAGCGGAGCTCAGACGCTAGGCGGCCATCTTAGCTGACGTCCAAACCACGCCCCCACGGCCACTATTCTATTCTCATCCTGCTTGAACTCTAGGCTGCTTTTGACATTGTTGATCACCCCCTCCTTCTACAGACTCTTAGCTCGCTCGGTCTCTGTGACACTGCACTCTTGAATTCAGTCTTTTCTGTCTAGCAGGTCCTTCTCTGTATCATTTGATGGTAACTCCTCCTCTTTAATGCCTTTATCAGTTGGTGTACCTCAAGGCTCTGTCCTTGGTCCTCTCCTCTTCTCTACTACACCTCCTCCCTGGGCAAAATCATTAACACCTTTGGCTTTAATTACCACCGCTATGCTGATGATACCCAGATCTACCTGTCTACCCCTGATCTCTCTCCTCCTGTCCTTTCCAAAGTCAGTGACTGTTTATCTGGCATCTCCTCCTGGATGGCCTCTCACCACCTAAAGATTAACATGTGCAAGACTGAGGTCCTACTAATTCCTCCCTCTATTGACTCCTCACCTCCTGGCTTCTCTATCATGGTTGATTGTATCACTATCTCCCCATCTAACCAGGTTCGCTGTCTCAGAACTACACTTGACTCTCTTTTTTCATCTCCCACATCCAGTCTCTTTCCTCCTCCTGCTGCTACCAATTACGTAATATTTCCAGAATTTGGCCATTTCTTCTCACTGAGAGCACAAAGCAACTCATCCACGCTCTTGTAATCACTCTACTTGACTATTGTAATAATCTTCTGATTGGCCTAACTCTCTCTTGCCTCACCCCCCCACAATCCATTGTGAATGCCTCCGCCAGGCTCATCCACCTCACCCACCGCCCTGTCTCTGCCGCTCCTCTCTACAAATCCCTTCATTGGCTCTCCATCGACTGCAGAATTAAATTCAAAATACTTACCCTGACCTACAAAAGGTCTCACTAACTCAGCTCCCCACTCCCTGTCCTCACTAATCAACAAATACACCCAGCCCGCTTAATAAAATCAAACAGTGACCTGCGACTAGCTCCTTCTCGCATCACCTCTTCCCATGAAAGACTGCAGGATTTCTCATGCCTATCCTCTGGAACGCTCTCCCTTGTACTGTCAGTCCATCACTCTCACATTGCAGTCCCCTCTTCCTGTTTTACCACCAACCCTTCTAATTGTAAATTCCCATGGGAATAGGGCCCTCATTTCCTCCTGTACTGGTTTATCAAATGTTGATCAATCTCAATGTATTGTAACTCTGTCTATATCAAGCCCATTGTTCAGCACTGCGGAATATGCTGACGCTATATAAGTATAATAATAATAATAACAGCAGAGCAGTACTCTCATGCTGGAATGTAATCTGTGCCCTGTGAGTTACCATCAACCCATGCTGAGATATAATCTATGCCCCGTGAGTTGCCATTAACCCATGCTGGGATATAATCTGTGCCCTGTGAGTTGTCATTAACCAATCCTGGGATATAATCTGTGCCCTGTGAGTTACCATTAACACATACTGGGATGTAATCTATGCTCTGTGAGTTACCATCAACCCGTGCTGGGATATAATCTATGCCCCGTGAGTTGCCATTAACCCATGCTGGGATATAATCTGTGCCCTGTGAGTTGTCATTAACCAATCCTGGGATATAATCTGTGCCCTGTGAGTTACCATTAACACATGCTGGGATATAACCTATGCTCCGTGAGTCACCATCAACCCATGCTGGGATATAATCTATGCCCCATGAGTTGCCATTAACCCATGCCTAGATATAATCTGTGCCCTGTGAGCTGCCATTAACCAATGCTGAAATATAATCTGTGCCCTGTGAATTACCATTAATCCATGCTGGGATATAATCTGTGCCCTGTGAGTTGTCATTAACCAATCCTGGGATATTATCTGTCCCCTGAGAGTTGCAATTAACCCATGCTGATATAATCTGTGCCCTGTGAGTTACCATTAACACATGCTGGGATATAAACTGTAACCTGTGAGTTGCCATTAACCCATGCTGGGATATGTAGATACTCGAGTATACCGCTAGATTTTGGTGATGAAAATTTACCTTAAGATTGGAGGGGTCGTGTTATATTCGAAACATCTGCATCGCGTGTTAAAAAAAAACTTGACTTGCTCAGGGATCCAATGTCTCCCGGAAGTTCTGGTAATCTCCCTGAAGTGAATGTAGGCTCCCTGACACCCACAAACACTTCAGGAACTCCCAGGAGAGGTGGGATCCATCACGGCCAGAGGGCACGCTCGGTTTAAGTCAATCATTCAAGATTTAGTAATAACTGCAATCATTCTAGAGCAAAGCACCCTGGCCTGAGAGGGAGCCTGACTGTGTTAAGAGAACCTCAAAGGATTTTAATTGTTTACCGGTACAGTATAGATTTATAATTTTGCTCCTCGCGTTATATTTGTGTCTTTAGTATTCTATCATTTCTAAATAAATCACTATGCATCGCATTATATTCGGGTCGCGTTATACTCGAGTATCTATGGTAATCTGTGCCCTATGAGTTTCATTAACCCATGCTGGGGTATAAAATGTGCCCTGTGAGTTGCCAGGCTCACACCTAGTTAGTTATCAGGAGGTATCTTTGTGTCACCTGTGTCATGGGGTTACTTATCTGGATCTGGGAAGGAAGACCCTCCTGCGTAGCAATATTACATACAGATAAAATAGTGCTGCGCCTGATCCCTACAAGGGCAGCTGCAACTACCAGACGTATGCAGCCCAGTAACATGTATAAAACATAACAAGAAAGAGACTGGGACTGGTGGGTTTTCATTTATCCCCTTCCCAGAAAAAAATCTATTTTGTGATTAAAACCAAAAACCCAGACCAGGACAGCAGCAAGGATGCCCTTTCTGGAGAGGGTATGAATGAAAACCCATCAGTCTCTCTCATGACTGAAAAGCAGCATGAGCATATGTGGCTTGCTTAGAAAGCAGCTTTTGGTTAAATTAGGTAAACTTACACTTCAATGGCTACTTAAGTAAACCAAAACCTCTGATTGTGTTTTGTTTCACATGGAGCTGTAGGGATAAGCGCAGACGACATCTTTTTTTCTTGTTATGTTTTATACATGTTACTGGGGTGGATACTTCTGGGAGTTGTAGCTAGGGATGAGCTGTTCGGTTTGATCGGTTCGGAGTTTGATTCGAACATCGCCTGTTCGCATGTTTCACGAACTACTAACATTTCCGCGTGTTCCCCGCATGTTCGCCCACAATGGACCACAATGCACTTTTCCACTGTCCTGAAGCTTGTAATTGGCTACAGCCTTGCACCTGACCACAGGTCAGGTGCAAGATAGGTGCAAGACTATGCCAATCAGGGCTCAGAGTCCTGATTGGGCAAATTTTGCCCAATCATGGGCTCACAGAGCTAAGTCCCGCAGCACACTATATAAGGCTTCACACAGCCTTCAGCACGTGTTTTTTGAGAGGAGATTGTTGTGTTATTGTGTGTTCTGACTGCCAGTCTACCACCAGCTATTGGGGGGTCTCATTTCTCCAAAATATCTGGGAATTGTTGTAATCTTTGTGTTCTCACTGCCACCAGCAATTGTGAGGGCCTCATTTCTACAAAATATCTGGGAATTGTTGTAATCTTTGTGTTCTCACTGCCACCAGCAATTGTGGGGGTCTCATCTCTCCAAAATATCTGGGAATTGTTCTAATCTTTGTGTTCTCACTGCCACCAGCAATTATTGGGGTCTCATTTCTCCAAAATGTCTGGGAATTGTTCTAATCTTTGTGTTCTCACTGCCACCAACTATTTTGGGGGTCTCATTTCTCCAAAATATCTAGGAATTGTTCTAATCTTTGTGTTCTCACTGCCACCAGCAATTGTGGGGTTCTCATTTCTCCAAAATATCTGGGAATTGTTCTAATCTTTGTGTTCTCACTGCCAACAACTACTTTGGGGGTCTCATTTCTACAAAATATCTGGGAATTGTTCTAATCTTTGTGTTCTCACTGCCACCAGCAATTGTGGGGGTCTCATTTCTCCAAAATATCTGGGAATTGTTCTAATCTTTGTGTTCTCACTGCCAGCAGCAATTGTGGGGGTCTCATTTCTAGCAAATATCTGGGAATTGTTGTAATCTGTGTGTTCTCACTGCCACCCATCAGGGGGTCTCACTGATTTATAGGAGGTTTCTGGGAATTGTAATCTGTGTCTTCTCACTGCCAGCTATCAGGGGGTCCCACATACTTCTAGCAGATTTCTGCGAATTGTAATCTGTGTCTTGTCACTGCCATCCATCAGGGGGGCTCACTGATTTATAGGAGGTTCCTGGGAATTGTAATTTGTGTCTTGTCACTGCCACCCATCAGGGGGTCTCACTGATTTATAGGAGGTTTCTGGGAATTTTAATCTGTGTCTTGTCACTGGCTGCCAGCTATCAGGGGGTGTCATTGAGTTATACCAGAGTTCTGGAAATCTTTAATTTAGATAACACTGCTGAATCAGATTTCTGCATATCTCCAATTTTTTTATAACAGAGTTGAATCAGAGTTCTGTATATCTTTAATCTATATATCACTCACCATGTCAGAAAGACCAAAAAGGACAGGCAGACGCTCCCAGACACAGATAAGAGGGCAAGCAGCCTCTGTGTCGGGAGGCTGTGCCTCTGGTCCTCTGCAGGGGCACACTTGTCCTTTCTAACTGGTGCTGGCCATCTTAAGCAGCAGCAACATACAGAGGATTTGCAGGATTGGCTAACCAGGCCATCCTCATCCTCCGAGTCCTCTGCCAGCCAAGCTTGTAGTGGTTTACAGTCCACCTCAGCTGCCAATGCATCTAATACAGCCTCCATGTCCACATCTACTCCTGCCGTAGCCTCACTATCACACACAGAGGAGTCAGCTGAAATGTTTGACTACAATGACAGTGACATGCTGCTTGAGGATGCGCAGCAACTCCAGTGCTCTGATTCAAACTCTGAGGTTGAGGAAGGGAGTATAATCAACCTAGAGCAAGGGGGTGCCAGTGATGACACACAAATAACTGGCACTCATGTTGCCCCAGCAGCTGCAGCATACTGCCAAGTTGGCTCCTGTGATGAGGAGATAGGGGGTGATGACAATGATGATGAGGTGGTCACTGACTCCACCTGGGTGCCTGATCGAACAGAGGAGTCAAGTGAGGAGGAGGCACAACAAACACGAGGCACAACATCCTCTATGACCAACCGTAGCACTAGCCAGTCCAAGGCATCAGATGTCAGAGCTGCTCAGGTGCAGAGCGCTGTTGTCTCAAAGCACACATCCAGGAACTCTGCTGTATGGGAGTTCTTTAAGAAATGTGCAGCAGACTGCACCGTTGCTATTTGTATGTCAGATGAGGTTCAAGCCGTGGGAAAGACACCGGACGCTTGGGTACCACATGCTAGAGGCAACATATGACCACCTGCCACGCATCCCATTGGCGCAATACTTTGCGTAGGTCCTCCTCCTCACCTGTCTCTACCCCCACTATATATCCTGCCATGTCATTGACTCCAACCTCTACTGACAGGGATGATGCTACAGTAATGGATGTACCAGGTCCTTCCTCACAATGTGACAGCATCCCATCAGCTGAAGATTTACGCAGTCAGATTACGTTGCCCCAGCTGCTGCAGCATAAGAAAAAATATAGTCCCAACCATCCCCAAGCACAGCATCTTAGCAAAATTACTCACATTGCAGCTGCTGCCTTTCCAGCTGGTGGACTCTGCTTCCTTCCGTGAATTTGCTGAATGTGCTGTACCACAGTGGCAGGTTACAAAACGCCATTTCTTTTCACAGAAGGCCATTCCAGCACTATACCAGCATGTGGAAGACAATGTTATGGAATCATTGGGAAAGGCAGTCAGCAGCAAGGTGCATGTGACTTTAGACACGTGGTCCAGTAAGCATGGACAGGGCCATTACATTTCCTTCACGGCACACTGGGTAACTCTGATTGCAGCTAGGAGGGATCCAAGATGGGGCTCGTGCTGGAGCTTGTTCATCCACCACGCCTCCAGAAAGCTGCTTGTATGAGGTCTGTCTGCTCCACCACCACCTCTCCCTCTTCCTCCTCCTCCTCATTCTCTGGCGAAATGGCAGTTAAGCCGAAGTGTGACAGGGGCTACGCAATGGCTCAAGCAAAAAGATGCCATACTGTGCTTGAGCTGGTTTGTTTAGGGGACAGGAGCCACACCGGGCCAGAAATTCTGTCAGCTCTGCAGAGGCAGGTGCAGAGATGGTTAACACAGTGGTGCATTTAGGTTTTGTGCTGCCCTAGGCCTGACTAAACTCGTGCACCCCTAATTTAAATTTGACGCACCCCTTCCTGTCAAGGGCACACCTCTTCCTGGTTAATCCCCACCCTTCCTCTTTAAGCTCCACCTTTTCCTCTTAGAGCTACGCCTTTTCCTCTCTTTATATTAAAGTGGATACCAAGTGCCTACTTGTATATTTTGATACCATTTCAAATCTATCTATTGAGATAAAGAAAATTATGAAATGTTTAAATTCAAGTATTTTTACAAAGAACAGCCACGCATGTCAAGTAAACGGGATCACAGCCGCTCTAATTGGTGGAACAATAAAATCCACAGAAACGTGCACTGCATATGAGCGTATCACAGAGCTGCATAGCAATAAAACCCACAGAAATGGGCACTGTGTATGAGCATATCAGAGCTGCAAAGCAATAAAACCCACAGAAATGTGCAGTGTGTATGAGCATATCACAGAACTGCACAGCAATAAAACTCACAGTAATGTGCAGTGTGTATGAGCGTATCCCAGAGCTCCAGGGCAATAAAACTCACAGTAATATGCAGTGTGTATCACAGAATCCACAGCAATAAAACTCCCAGCAATGCAATGTGTGGTGTGTGTCAGCGTATCAGAATCCACAGCAATAAAACTCCCAGCAATGCAATGTGTGGTGTGTGTCAGCGTATCAGAATCCACAGCAATAAAACTCCCAGCAATGCAATGTGCTGTGTGTATGAGTGCATCAGAATCCACTGCAATAAAACTCCCAGCAATGCAATGTGTGGTGTGTATGAGTGCATCAGAATCCACTGCAATAAAACTCCCAGCAATGCAATTTGTGGTGTGTGTCAGCGTATCAGAATCCCCGGCAATAAAACTCCCAGCAATGCAATGTGTGGAGTGTATGAGTGCATCAGAATCCACTGCAATAAAACTCCCAGCAAACCGAGTGTATATGAGCACACAGCAATTATTTATTCTACATTTACCGGCCTCTGTCCGCGGTAGGGCTGTGTGCAGAGTCAGCAGGGACTGTGTACAGACTCAGCAGGAGGTCCCTCCAGGCCATGTTAGGATCACGGCTGTGCCTGTGCGTGGAGCCATCTTGTCAGCAGTGGGGTGCCACTGCCAGAGGGTGCACCGTGGCTTTGATTCCCTTCCCGGTGGGTGTTCAGTCCAGAATAGAGTGACAGTCCATGTTAACGAAAGGGCGGGCAGCTGCGTGCATGCGTGTCACATGGTTCAGCCAGTCAGGTGGTACTGAGACTCAGTACCACCTGACTGGCCGGACCGAGTGTGACCTGCACGCAAGCAGCCTCACCAGGAGCCAGGCAGCTCAATGGCAAATTTCTATCACTGCAGTGCTGGTTAAGGAAAGGTCCACTTTAAACAGCAGTAAGCAGACAGGGCTTCATATTCTGCTGAAACCCCCCCCCTTTACCTGCCGTTTACTGTCATCTTCTCTCTCTGGACACAAATCACATCCCCCTCCCCTCTCCTAGAGCTGCTGCGGGGCAGGGGAGGAGCTATGGAGGAGGAGAGGGGGATTTTTATTCTATTCGATTTTATTCCGTATGCAAACGCCATGCTCCGGTGCTCGTTGTTTGAGAACACAGCTCAAAGCTGACACACAGTGACAGTGGCACCTCCTAGTACCCCCTAATGACACCCCAATAATCACTGGTACCTGGGGCGGCCCACCCTCCGCCACTCCTCTAAGTACACCACTGCTCTGGAGATATGCTCACACACAAGTTTGGCGAACTGCCAGCAAGTACGGTGCTGTTTGAAGGCAGTGCAAATCCCCATAGAGAAGTAATGGTTAATCTATTCAGAGAACACCAAACAGCAGAGAAATGTCAGTGAAATGCCCTGATGTTCGGTGGTTTCAATCAGCAGGTTTATTCAGGCGAACCCCATAGGTTTCAATGTTAAAAATATTCCTGTTTTTTATGCAATATCTAATAAACCATTTATTATTTTAATCTGCAGTAAAAAGTAGGGATGCACCGATACCACTTTTTTAAGACCGAGTACCGATACTTTTGTTCAAGTACTCACCTATACCAAGTACCGATACTTTTATTTTATGTCACGTGACGCTTTCCAATAAGAACAGACCTCATATAAAGCCCCCAGGTCTCATAGATATGCCCTCCCCAGCTCATGGATATGGCCCCCAGCTCATGGATTTGCCCCCCAGCTCATGGATATTGCCCCCAGCTCATGGATACTGCCCCAGCTCATGGATTTGCCCCCCCAGCTCATGGATATTGCCCCAGCTCATGGATTTGCCCCCCAGCTCATGGATTTGCCCCCCAGCTCATGGATACTGCCCCAGCTCATGGATACTGCCCCCCAGCTCATGGATCTTGCCCCCCAGCTCATGAATATTGCCCCCCAGCTCATGGATATGCCCCCCAGCTCATGGATTTGCCCCCCAGCTCATGGATACTGCCCCCAGCTCATGGATACTGCCCCCCAGCTCATGGATACTGCCCCCCAGCTCCTGGATCTGCCCAAGCTCGTGGATATGGCCCCAGCATGGATACTGCCCCCCAGCACATGGATTTGCCCCCCTCCGCTTATACTTACCTTCCTTTAGCGACGCTGGGAAAGTCTTCGCGCGCGCTCCTTGGAAGGTCCCCAGCCGCGACCACGTGGGACCATGTGATCGTGGCTGGGGTCCTTCCAACGAGCGCACGCGCGGAAACTTTCCCAGCGTCGCTCAGGAAGGTAAGTATGAGCGGAGAGCAGCTGCAGGGCCTGTCTGAATGCTCTATCGGGATTCGGACAGGCCCTGCAGCTGCTCTCCTCACTTTGTTTATACTTACCTTCCTGAGCGACGCCGGGAAAGTTTCCGCGCGTGCGCTCGTTGGAAGGACCCCAGCCGTGATCACATGGTCCCACGTGGTCGCGGCTGGGGACCTTCCAAGGAGCGCGCGCTCGCGAAGACTTTCCCGGCGGCTCCCAGGAAGGTAAGTATTAAAAAATGCGGAGAGCAGCTGCAGGGCCTGTCCGAATGCCGATAGAGCATTCGGACAGCCGCCCCAGCCCCTCGGATGCCGGCAAGCCGGCTCAATGCCGGCTTCCGGTATCGTAAAAAAATATCGGGGGTACTGCACGAGTACCAAGTACTCCTGCAGTACCCGGTATCGGCACCGATATCGATACTAGTAAAAAAAAATTTAGGGGTGGGGCCACCCAGCGGGCCGCCGCCCCCTGGAATGTGCCGCCCTAGGCCTGGGCCTTGTTGGCCTAGGCCAAAATACACTAGTGGGTTAACACCATGCCAGCTTAAACTGGGAATGGTTATCTGTGATAATGGCAGCAACCTTCTCTCCGCCCTATGCCTGGGTAAGTTGACGTATGTACCATGCCTAGCACATGTCCTAAATCTGGTGGTACAGCATTTCCTAACCAGGTACCCAGGGCTGGCAGAGCTTCTGAGCCAGGCCAGAAAAGTCTGCAGCCACTTCAGACGGTCATTCCCAGCAAGTGTTCGCCTGGCAGAAATTCAAAGAGAATTCCACCTTCCCACAAACTGTCTGATCTGTGACATGCCCACCAGGTGGAACTCAACATTAGCAATGCTGTAGCGTCTGCACAAGCAGCAGAGGGCCATCAATGAGTACCTGTGTGAGTATGGCACAAGGACAGGTTCAGGTCAACTTGTTCCCCCCCACAGTGGCTGATGATCAAGGATGAATGCGCTGCGGAATATGCTGGCGCTTTATAAATAAAGAATAATAATAATAATAATACTGTCACCATTTGAGGAGGCAACGAGGATGGTGAGCAGGGACAGTGCATGCATCAGTGACACAATTCCTTTAGTGTTCCTGCTGGAGCACACTCTGCGGGGAATTATAGATGTGGCACTAGAGGCAGAGCAGCAGGAGGAAGAGGAGGCCTTCCCTAGCTCTCAAGGCCCCAGTCTTTACGCAGACAGCATTCCTGAGGGTCCTCAGATCAGACAGGAGGAGGATGAGGAGGAGGAATATTTAAGTAGTGGGGGCATTGAAGGTGGGGATTCCTCCAGGGAGGGTTTTGTGCGCCCAGAAACCCAAGGACTAGTACATGGCTGGGAGGAGGAAGTACACGATGGGGTCATCCTCATTGACCAGGAAGACTCGGAAGCTAATGCCACCTCCAACCTATGCTGCATGGGCTCCCTTATCCTGCAAAGCCTGGTAAAGGACCCCAGGATTCGTGCTATCAAGGAGAGGGATCATTACTGGTTGGCAAGCCTTCTTGATCAACGATACAAGGGTAAAGTTTCAGAGCTCATCCTGCCCGCACAGAGGGAGGACAGGATGAAAAAACTTGAGTACACCCTAAAGCGACACTTGTGTAACACCTTTCCAGGCTTTGGTAGGTTACCAAGTGATGACACAGGTGTTTCTGAGGCTGTGGATGATCAGAGGAATAGTGGTGAAGGCCAGGGCCGCTTGACTGATGCCTTTTTAATTTTTTTTAGTCCACGACGCCCAGGGACGTCAAATGTAGGCACCTATTGCCAGCGTCTTCACCGTATGGTGCAGGACTACCTAGGGGCAAGGGCAGACCTGGATATCTTTTTCAGCAGATGATCCACTGGCTTACTGGGTGTTGAGATTGGATCACTGGCCAGAACTTAGCCAATATGCTATGCAGCTACTAGGTTGCCCTTCATCCAGCGTGCTTTCTGAAAGGACGTTCAGTGCCGCTGGAGGTTTTGTCACAGACAAGAGTGCGTCTGTCCACCGACTCTGTAGACCGGCTGACATTTATAAAAATGAATCAGTCCTGGATCAGCAGCTATCAATCCCCTGATGCTGACATAACGGATTAGATCAGGGATTTCTTCTGCATTCACAAAACCTCCACCACTGAACTACACAATACCACAAAAGGGTTACGGTGTGAAGGCACTTGCTGCCACCAAAGGCAAAATATTTGGGTGCACTGACACTGACACCTATATTACCAGATTTATATCATTTTAATTTTTTGGACCACAGGGTCCAACCCTGCACTCTTCCACAATACCACAAAAGGGTTATGGTGTGAAGGCACTTGCTGCCACCAAAGGCAAAATATTTGGGTGCACTGACGCCTGTACCAGATTTATATCATTTTAATATTTGACCGCAGGGTCCAACCCTTCACTCTTCCACAATACCACAAAAGGGTTACGGTGAGAAGGCACTTGCTGCCACCAAAGGCAAAATATTTGGGTGCACTGACACTGACACCTATATTGCCAGATTCATATCATTTTAATATTTGATCGCAGGGTCCAACCCTGCACTCTTCCACAATACCACAAAAGGGTTACGGTGTGACGGCACTGTTGCCGATGCTAAAGGCCCAATTTTAAAGCACCTATTGTTACTTTCATCCAAAGCCTGCATAAGTTTCACCATCATTTAGCCCAAGAATCACTAAAGTTGTTCTGCGTGTCCTAAATTGTCTCCTCTTATAATACAGACTGCCGCCCCAAGCAGTTGTTTATGAATCGATTAAAGGAAAACCGTTTACTGTCATTTGAAAAGTCATTTTTGTTTTTAAATGTTTCTATACATCCTACAAATCCGCCACTTCACGGGCAGGTTATGGGGACCTCCTAGGCATGATATTTGAAGGAATTTTTCATTTTTATTTTTAACCCTTATTTCATGGAAAACTCACTGTTCCTTTAAAAACGTTTTTATTTAAACTTTTTGTCCTTGTTTCCTGTCCCCCAGGGCACTAGCCGGACCCCCATACACCTTTTATAGCAAACATCTTGCATATATGCCCTCTTGAAGAGCACTCTAAAAATCGAACTTTTGAGTCTGATTGACTTGCATTGAGTTCGGTTCGTGTTCGCGTTCGAACTCGAACTTTTGAAATTGTTCGAGTTCGAATGCGAACCGAACATGGGGGTGTTCGGCTCATCCCTAGTTGCAGCCACCCTGGTAGGGATCAGGCGCGACACCATTTTTTCTGTTTGTATGCATATTTTGTTGTATCAACAGCCAGGTCTTCCATGCTGCTGTCCTGTTCCGCACTTTTGTTTTTAATCCCAAAGTGGAATTGTTTCTTGTTATGATTTAGAATTATTACAGCTCTGCAGTCTACTGCCGCCTGTGTAAATTCATTGTAAAATCCCCATGGCATGACAGCTGGCAGTGCAGGAGGTTTACAACTTTAAATCATCTTTTTTTGTTTCTAACAGCCTCAGCCTGTACTAAAAGGGTTTGAGCCTTTGCAAGTGTCGGGTGTGATGGGGAGGATTTACCTTCCTTCTGTCTGCCTTCAATACACGGACATCAGCACAGTAGGCAGGCAGAAGGTTTACTGACGTAATGGAAGGGGTGGAGCCAATTGGCAGGACAGGGAGTCAGAGAAGCAGTTAGTGGTGAGTCACTCCCCCCACTCACCAATCTGACACAGTGATTCATTGATTTGGTTCATGATCTGATTATTTTTGATGAATCACTCAAAATGAACCGAATCACTTCACTGATTCGGACTTCAGTGTACATTTGCTGTGGCCAGCTCTGATACTGTATTAGCAGGCATTTGAGGACAATAACAAACATACTACTTTTGAAAATTACTGATAATTATGTTTAGATGTTAATTTACTCCTTAATTGTTTAATGGCATTGATATGGCACATCTTAGTTAGATTTATGAATCAGATTGATTATGGCATTTGTGTAAGCATTGCCTGACTTTCTAGTATTGAATAGCAAATGCCAACATACCTTCAGAGGGCATCTGAAAGCTATGGGAACTCATAAGTTTTGAGGATGCAGTATTTCTAGATATTTCACATTCTGTTGGTTTGGCACATTAGTATTGTAATGACTATTTGGCTAACTTTAGGTAAAAAAAAAAACCAAAACCCAGCACTGGTATTCCGCTGTACTCTGTTGAATGTGACATGCAGCAAGCAGCTACATGTCACTTGACCACTGCGAGGCAGGACACCTGAGAAAGCATCCAGCCAGTTTAATAGCACTAAATGTTGGTATGCGATGAGAGACATTGGGCTACATTACACTCTAGTGGCTAACGTTAGCACTCACCTGCGTGTGCATTAACGTTAGCAGTGGTGGCTACCACATATCACAATTAGGGATGAGCCGAACACTCCCGACTTCGGTTCGTATTCGAACTCGAACTTTTCAAAAGTTCGAATTCGAACTGGAACACGAACATGAACTCAATACAAGTCAATGGGACTCAAAGTTCGATTTTTAGAGTGCCCTCCAAGAAGGCATATATGCTAGATATTTTCCATAAAAGGTGTATGGGGGTCCGTGCAGTGCCCTGGGGGACAGGAAACAAGGACAAAAAGTAAAACAAAAAACGTTTTTAAAGGGACAGTGAGTTTTCCATGAAATAAGGGTTAACAATAAAAACGAAAAATCCCTTCAAATATCGTGCCTAGGAGGTCCCCATAACCTGCCCGTGAAGTGGCGGATTTGTAGAATGTATAGAAACATTCAAAAACAATGTCTGGGTTCGGGTAGTGCCCTGGGGGACAGGAAACAAGGACAAAAAGTTTTAAAAAATATGTTTTTAACCCCTTCACTGCTAGTTACTACCGCTGTATGCTGAGGAGGACGTGTCCCACAAGTCATCAGCTTTGCGGGACCCCTGGTGGAGATACTCACCTCTCTGTCCGGGGTCCCGCGGCGTTCTGACTTCAGCATCCTCAGACACTGAAGTCAAGCTCCTTCCGAAGTAAATGACATCATCGTGCCATGCGCGATGATGTAATTTCCAGACGACCCCCGGCAATGCCGGAAATCGCCTGGAAGGGAGGGAGGGATCCATTCGGATCCCTCTCCCTTCCGATCGGGAGGTCCCACAAAAAAAAGCCAGGCACCGCTTAAAAGGGGAGAGTCTCCCCTTTTAAGCGGTGCCTGGCTTTAACCCCTTAGGCACCGGGTCACACTTCGGCGCCTTGTGGCGCCGAAGTGCGGCCTAGCTCCGGTGGGGGCCACCATCTTGGAAGGCGGCTCCACCCCGGGGTCCCCTCTCACTGCCTGACGTCCTCACGCATAGCCTGATGATGTCAGATAGCCGGGGAACCTCTAGCTGCCCGGAATCCCCTGGTGGAGATAGGGAGTTCGTTTGAACCCCGATATCTCCAGAACCGTGGCAGCTAGGGGGTCATGGAGGTGTCTATCGAAAGGCCTGAGCATGGCCTTTCGAATGAAACCCAACATGACCAGGTATAAAGTAAAAAAAGTAAAAAAATAAAAAAACATGTATTTTTTTGTGTGTTATTTTTATTAATGCAGCAATATTGTTCACATTTCAATTATAATGTGAACAATGATGCTGCACTAATGATTTTTTTCTATGCTTGTTAAAAATCACATAATTCCCCCCCAAAAATTTTATAAGTCCCCATTTCTAATTTTTGTACAAGCGCACCCCGGAGAAAATATAACCGCAAATGTTCATTTGATAAAAGGTTAAAAAAAACACTTTACACACTGCAGATGATTAAAAATTCAAGTTTTATTGCATTTTTTGTTATAATATACAGGCAGAACATGACGTATACATATAAAAATGATATATTATGAATCTGTCGAGTCTGCCGGAAAGAATGATATATAATATGTCTGGGTCGTATAATAAAATGTGGCTTCAAATCGCGTTTAAACATGATGAGCGAAAGCAGTAAAAATTAGCTCAGCACACAGCGGTGAAATGCCTCAGCAGTGAAAGGGTTAAAGGAACAGTGAGTTTCCATAAAATAAGGGTTAAAAATAAAAATGAAAAAGTCCTTCAAATATCGTGCCTAGGAGGTCCCCATAACCTGCCCGTGAAGTGGTGGATTTGTAGGATGTATGGAAACATCGCCATCACAGACCTACACATGACACCTAGCACTCCTAGTCTGCAAGCAATGTATCAAATTCATGAGACCGGACTAATTAGAAGCACATGTTATTTCCAAACACTAATTAAACACCTGTTGTTTAAGCCGTTTGAGAGTACAGGTCATTTAGAGGTGAGAATCTTTGCACCTAGACATTAGTTTTTAATTCAATATCTAATAAACCGTTGCTTATAATATTCTGCAGTAAAGAGTCTCTTTATTTCTAGATTTTTTAGTATTTTTTAAGCATTTTTTATACTTTTTCAATTTTTTTTTAGAACTCGAGCCGAATGCACCAAAAAGTTTGAAGTTCCCGAACTTTAGAACTACCGATGTTCGAATCGAACTCCGAACTGATTGAACCGAACAGCTCATCCATAATCACAATCCAAACGCTAATGGGTTAAGCAACCCGTTTCCGTTTGGTACCTTGTGCTTTGCAGCGTGAGATTACTGTACTTTGCACTCCCTATACTTAACACTTGAGTGGCCATGCCTGCTTATGCCACAGACAGTCCTCTTGTACAGAGATGGAGCCCTTCTAGATGTCTTTCCTCTATAGCAGCTACAACCAATCAGAGGCTTAGCAGGGGTTGAGATAGCAGCATCTGATAGAGCTCTGTGCACTGTGGTGGTTTCTGTTTACCTTTCAGTGTGTTCCTGTGTCTTTTTGTTTTGGATTTCCTTATATGACCTCTGGTTTTGTACCTTGGCTCTGGTTTGATCTACAGTATGTGCTCCTAGACACTGGCTTGTATGATTACCTCTCTCCATGTGCCAACCTTTGCTGGTTTTACTGTTTATGTTTGACTTTCAAATCTAGAACCTAGCATGAATTGACTAATATGTTTTTTGTATATATACCATCTGCTAACGATTGACCTATCCATTCAGGAACTTTCTTGTCTGGGGTTTGTCTGTGTGTTGGGCCACCCGCTATCTGGACACACATCCACTTTGGAAAGTGGTCATGTTTCTTATACATCATCTGTCACATTTACTCAAGATCCAAATCCTACTGCGAGTGATATCTTCTTCCCTGGGAAAGCAGTCTGTAGACTGTCAGCCTTACTGGTAGAACACCATTTGACTGGTGACATCATCTTGCGAGTACATAGTGACATCAATCCTGAGGATTTTTTTACAGTCAGTTTGGTAACATTAGCATTTTAGCAACTGAAACTATTCACTTACTTTCTGCCTATCACATTTATTATTTTTAACAGTCCGCAGGCCTTGACTTTTCTCATCTACCTAGTTTGCAGTTTGGCCAAATTACCTTGAGTGTGAAGGGAAGAGATGATTGATATCAGGGTACAGATCATTTAGGCTAGGGTCAAACGAACGCATTATTTGCAGCGACTGTCAAAAAGTGCATCCGAACGCATTGATGTATTTTTTCACGGAATGCGCGAAAACGGTCAGACGACATGCATTTTCGGCCGTGATTTTTTACGGATCGTCAATAAAACACTTTTTGCATCTGGACGTTATGTAGGCTGGACATTAGTAGCGTCTGACATCTCCTAATCACGCACACTCGCCGCTATGCTGCCGCAGCGCACTCTGTACGTCAGCACTAGCGGTTCTGAGTTCTCGAAAAAATGCATTCATTTTCCACTTGCGTTGCGCGGCCGGACTTTCGTGCGGCCGTACTTCGTATATTGACCATTATTGCCTGTCATTTGCTGCTTCTGCGACCGTGATTAAGTGCGCCTAAACGCACGTTAAAAATGCGTTAGTCTGACCCCAGCCTAAAAATGAAGCCAAATAGTTCAGCTATACAACAAAGATTTGTCCTTTCAGTTAAAAAATAAAACATCATTATTGGACAAGCCTTTCTTTCAAAGACTTAAAGAGAATCATGATATCATTTTTGATAGAGAATTTTAGGAAACACCTAAACAGAACTAGAATATACACTTAAAGTTAATTTAAGTGAAGTCTTTTGAAAGTGTTCTATAAATTAATTTTTCCTGTAATTATTCATATGCAAAATTGTATTTTCTTACTTTAAACCCTCTTTAGAGCCTGAGTGTGTCAAGTAGTTCAATTCAAGCTTGTTAAATCTGCTTCACTTTTAACGCAATGATTATTTATTTAGCGGTTTTATATAACCCTGTCATTGATAAGTAGTCTATTAATTTGTCAAGGGACAAATCAACACTAGTTATTTTTCAACTGAATATTAGACTCTGTGCTGCTGTTTGTTCCAAACCACTTGCCAGTTAATTATACATTATGCTCTTTATTTTCCTTTATTAATTGTTATCCCCACTGCCTTGTGATATTAGGAAATAGGTTACAGGCAACACTAATGAAAACAATGTATAACTATGTATCTAGTCTTTAATATATCTGGCAGAGAATTGGATAATAAAATAACTAACATTATATTGCGGATATTTTTAAAGGGTGCAATCAAGTATAGATTCTAAATGTGTTTTTAATGTAAAGACATTATGTAAACAGAAATATAATGTAATAACATGTCTCCATCTGTGAAATATTAATATTAAAAATAAGGTCTTATGGGATCATGTGTGCATTTATTAGTCATAAAATTCCTACATTATGAATTTAGTTATAGTCTATATTATAATTTATAGACTACAGATTATAGTAAGAATTTAAGCCTGCAGTTGTGGGAGGGGTTTGTTGCCCACAAATACCCACCCTGGTTTCCTTATTGAGTGTCATTGTTAGTTTACACAGCAGAACCTCCATTCCTCCCTCCTTTGTTATCCACAGCCTCCTTCCCTATATAACCATTTCAGTTATGCCCCCTTGTGCAGGTATGGCTTTTTCCATAGATTCAAGGTACATGTCACCTTATTAGTTCTTATTACTTTTGTTTTCCCCACCACAAATAAATAATAGAATTCACCCCGTGAAATTGAAAACAGCTACACAAACTTTTTTGCATATACTCACCAACACTTCGTCATACTCTTGTAGGGTCCAATGTTACCATTGTTTTTCTCTTCTTAAAAGTCGACTGTGCTTATTAGTGGAATTTAGGAGAACAATGTTCAATATACTGCAGTCATTTTAAAGTGGAGCTCCTCATTAAAATTCTAATAATCCCCCAGTAAAAATAACTAAAAATAATGCTGAACAGCTTAAACTAAAACAACTGTTTAAACAAAGGCAAAAAACCAAAAGGTAAAACCAATAATGAACAACTTTGGCATCATCTACAGTAGAAACAATGATGAAAATAACATCTAACTATAGTGGAGCATCCCTAATTAGTGAATTCACCATAGTTTCACCGTAGTTGATCCATCGTAGTTCGTACTTTGAATAATGGTGGTTAGTAAATAGTAGAGATGTGCAATTCATTTCAATTCAAATTCGGACGAAAATCACCATCTTTGTATTTTGGTTTGGGAGCATTTCCGAAAAGGAAATATCGGCCATACGATCGATCTGAAATTTCGGCGTGATTCAGATTGATTCGGTGATTCGAATCAGTTAGTTTTTTGTTTTTTTATGAGTTATTTTGTTTTTTATTTGTTATTTAAGAATGGGAAGTAGATTACTACCAATAGAATGGAAGTTACTTTACTTATTTACTTTTTTAAAGATTTTTTTAGGCACTTTTTGGGTGAAATTTTAGGCTTTCTAACTTTTTTAAAGAAACAATGCTTTTTTAACCCACAGGTTTCACTGTAGCATATGAATCCGCACACTGCTGGGAAGCGCCTCTCTGCTTCTCTGTAGTATAATTAATACAGCATATGAATCTGCACACTTAAGTAGTGCTCATCTTAGGATGGGGTCTTGAGGGTCTTCTTAATCATTACCTCAGCAGAAAGGCCAAAATAGACCACTTACAATGCCAACACCTGTAACAATATGATTTTAGATACATTTAAAAGAGCCAGTAGTGCATATGTCTCAAGTTCTAAAAAATAATGGTCTTTTGCAATAGATTATTTTAAAAAGGATATATCATTCCATGACAAAGTAATAAGGGCTCTGTGTAATTACAGACCAGGGATGCATAAAAGTGAGACAGATGTCATTTGCATATCCTACCCAGAATTCCTTGCTGCATATAGGGAATGTGGCACAGGAGCTCTGGGATGTAGTGGATCTCCACTGCAACTGGTCATGCCTACCTCCTAGCTGATGAGGGTTCAACAAACCCGAAACAGCGCTGTCCTAGGAGTGGTTTTGACCAGTTGCATAAACCTTATCTCTGCTACAAAGCCACAGTGTGGCATAGCATTGATTTTAGGGTTCTGTGTAATAACAGATCCAGGATGCATAAAAGTGAGACAGAGGTCATTTGCATATCCTACCCAGAGTTCCTTGCTGCATATGGGGAATGTGGCACAAGAGCTCTGGGATGCACCAGGTCTTTTTCAAAGTGGAAACAGACCCGGTGCAGGGTCGAAACATCGGTCATTTTTTAATGCAATTTTGAATAAAAGGCGCTTTTAACTAAGCCCTGGATTGCATCCATTTGGATATATATACATATTGGATTTCTGCACCCAGGCAGTGAATTTAACCAACATTGATGGCAAAGAGAGTGCTGGTTCAAATTTGATGGATATATATATATATATATATATACAGCAGGGCTCAAAATTTCAAGTCCCAAGCTACTAGCCAGACCATAAGAGTTACTCGCCACCAGTTGCCCCACCTACCCTGCCCTAAACTCCGCCCCTAAACACACCTTCTTAAATTATCTTATGAAATTACACTGTTAAAGGTTTTATTCAGAATAAAGTTACAAAAATAAATAACATTAATACCCAGGCATCAGATACATGTATACCCAAGCACCAGACCCAGACAAGTAGTTTCGTCCATTAAGTACAGACTCCTCTCCAACAGTTTTTAGGACCAAATTAATTTGGGGTTTATGCATCCAATATATCAAGTGGAACCTAATACTCCCATTATTCATATGCCAGGTTATCATTAGAAGTTAGAAGACCCCAAAGTCAGGTTTCCCCCTTGGATGCTTGTATAGATGAATGCATTAATTTTCGTCTGCGATACTTCCATCCCCATTTTTTCTTTTTTTTGCTCCTTCTGTATCACCCATCTCTTTCTTTATAAATAGGATTTATTTTGCATAACCTCAAATGCCTATGCCACCATTTCACCAATTTTGGCCTCTAGTGGGAGTTGTAGTAGCAGCACTGGTTCTGGCGTCACTTCCAGCGCGCTGACAGCTTGGCAGCTTTTTACTTTCCCTTAGTTTATACCTGGGGTGGGGAACCTTTTTTCTGCCAAGGGGCCCCCTTTAATTAATTTCTCTCCCCACTTGAATTCATTTCTCCCTCCCTTTAATTTCTTTTGCCCAATTAATTTCTCTCTCCCCATTTATTTAATTTCTCTCTCCAATTAATTAATCTCTCTCCATTTCATTTCTCTCTCACCATTCATCTCATCCTCTTCATTCATCTCTCTCCATTTCATTTCTCTCTCCAATTCATCCCCCAATTCATCTTTCTTTCCATTTCATTTCTCTCTCCAATTCATCTTTCATTTCTCCCCCCAATTAATCTTTCATTTCTCCCCCCATTCATCTTTCATTTCTCCCCCCAATTCATCTTTCATTTCTCCCCCAATTCATCTTTCATTTATCCCCCATTCATCTTTCATTTCTCCCCCAATTCTTCTTTCATTTCTCCCCCCAATTTCTTCTTTCATTTCTCCCCCAATTCATCTTTCATTTCTCCCCCCAATTCATCTTTCATTTCTCCCCCCATTCATCTTTCATTTCTCCCCAATTCATCTTTCATTTCTCCCCAATTCATCTTTCATTTCTCCCCCAATTCATCTTTCATTTCTCCCCCCAATTCATCTTTCATTTCTCCCCCAATTCATCTTTCATTTCTCCCCCCATTCATCTTTCATTTCTCCCCCAATTCATCTTTCATTTCTCCCCCAATTCATCTTTCATTTCTCCTCCAATTCATCTTTCATTTCTCCCCCCAATTCATCTTTCATTTCTCCCCCAATTCATCTTTCATTTCTCCTCCAATTCATCTTTCATTTCTCCCCCAATTCATCTTTCATTTCTCCCTTAATTCATCTTTCATTTCTCCCCCCATTCATCTTTCATTCCCCCCCCAATTCATCTTTCATTTCTCCCCCAATTCATCTTTCATTTCTCCCTTAATTCATCTTTCATTTCTCCCCCCATTCATCTTTCATTTCTCCCCCAATTCATCTTTCATTTCTCCCCCAATTCATCTTTCATTTCTCCCCCAATTCATCTTTCATTTCTCCCCCAATTCATCTTTCATTTCTCCCTTAATTCATCTTTCATTTCTCCCCCCATTCATCTTTCATTTTCCCCCAATTCATCTTTCATTCTCCCTTAATTCATCTTTCATTTCTCCCCCAATTCATCTTTCATTTCTCCCCCAATTCATCTTTCATTTCTCCCTTAATTCATCTTTCATTTCTCCCCCCATTCATCTTTCATTCTCCCTTAATTCATCTTTCATTTCTCCCCCCATTCATCTTTCATTTTCCCCCAATTCATCTTTCATTTCTCCCCCAATTCATCTTTCATTTCTCCCCCAATTCATCTTTCATTTCTCCCTTAATTCATCTTTCATTTCTCCCCCAATTCATCTTTCATTCTCCCCCAATTCATCTTCATTTCTCCCCAATTCATCTTTCATTTCTCCTCCAATTCATCTTTCATTTCTCCCCCCAATTCATCTTTCATTTCTCCCTTAATTCATCTTTCATTTCTCCCCCCATTCATCTTTCATTTCTCCCCCAATTCATCTTTCATTTCTCCCCCAATTCATCTTTCATTTCTCCCCCCAATTCATCTTTCATTTCTCCCTTAATTCATCTTTCATTTCTCCCCCCATTCATCTTTCATTTCTCCCCCAATTCATCTTTCATTTCTCCCCCAATTCATCTTTCATTTCTCCCCCAATTCATCTTTTATTTCTCCCCAATTCATCTTTCATTTCTCCCCCAATTCATCTTTCATTTCTCCCCCCAATTCATCTTTCATTTCTCCCCCCAATTCATCTTTCGATTTAATTTCTCCCCCCCATTCATCTCTTTCTCTCCATTTCACCCCCTGCCGTTTATTTCACCCCCCCCTCCGCTTACCTGACCTGGAGAGTAGAATGAGGGGGTGGAGATTATCCTTCACACTGTGCCCGGAAGATAAGGGGCCCAGCGTGAAGGAAAAAGATCCAGCGTGCAGCAGGATGGTCTGGTAGAGGTGCTGCGGGTGAGAGTATTTGCAACCCCCCCTCCCAGGAAATGATTCGGGCAAGTCCCATTTGTTGAAAAGAAAAAAAAAAGCAGACTGGCTGACCCTGAGCACTTCAGCTGGCCTGAAGAAAAAAAAACAACACGGCCGCCGGCTGAAAACGCAGCGTGGGCAGCACGATAGACTTTATCATGCTGCCTGCGTCTGCAGTTTTACTCGCCAGCGCTCAATTTCCCCTCGCAAAACGCGAGTATGCGAGTGGAAATTTTGAGGGCTGCAGTATATGATTTACCAATGCAACTTTTGCTTGTATTTTTTACTTCTTCAGTCTGTGCATTGTGTCCTCCTCTTCAACATAGGGCAAGATAAAGGTAAAATGTAAGATTTATCCTATTTTGCAAGGTGTTTTGCAGGTTCAAATGCATTTAATATCTCATGGGAGACAACTTATTCAAGCAAGAGGCAAAAAAAACAGAAAAATAACAAGCAACTGGAAACTGCCCTGCATTTACCGGCTTCCACAAGATTTGAACTTCCTATAAAAAGCATATGAAGCTAAAATTTACTGTAGAGAACTTGCGGATTGACTTGAAAGCGTAGTGGAGCAGCTAACATTTGTATGTTGAGCCATAAGAGGTAAAGGCTCAGTATCATATATTAGCGGCTCATCCGGATGTAAACCAAGCTGAATCAAGCTTTATCTGTCTATAGATCTATTCTTCTTTACATACATTTTAATGCCAAACTTACTAATCCCATTGCGATTCACTTATTAAGAAATGTAAGGGGAAACAAAGTAAATTATACCCTTATATATCAGTAACAACGCCTTCTCACATGCTTTTTAAAAATATACTATTTTTTAGTTAACGCTGTATACAAATTGGTATATAAACTAATAAGTAAATAGTATAAAATTACAACACAGCAATATTCTTTAAACTTTTCTAAAATTCCAAAGAGCACAATACAGTCATTTCAAATAATGTTGGTCTAATCATAAAAAGTAGTTCATGCCTGTACAGTTCTTTAGAATAGTTAAAATTCTGCTAACTGTGTACCAAAAGACAGACTGTAGGGACATAGATTTAACATTTTTACTATAATTTGGGTCATTTCCAATCAAAATTCAATTCCAGATGTCAGTGATGAAGTGCCTTTAGGCAATCAAAACAACTGAGTATGTCACCTTGTCCTCTTAACGATCCCTACATATTTAATATACACATAATAAAAGTAAGTGCTTACCCAAGCAGGACCTGTACATATGTTTACCGAGCCTTATTTCTACAAATTGCTACTGCTAGAAAAATAAATTGTCTGCATTGGTAATGCATTGTAAGTGTAAGAGTTGTTTCATATGTTAATGAACAAAGGTCTTTGTTTGGGCTGCAAAATATAACGAAATGACTCTTCTATTACTGAAGGGTGTTATCTTTGCAATAATATTAAAGCAATACTGACGTTTTGCAAATAAGTACTTCATTGTCTCAAATGTATTTTGCAAAAACTATTCTACCTTAAGGATAAGCCATGACCCTTGGGTTTTTATAATGCATGCATGCATGCTGATGGCATTATGATTTGTCTCCTATTGTTACCCTAAGGGGCAATAGCTTTCTGTTAACATTGGCAATTTCAGTTTGTATCCATTTTATTATCTTTTTAATGGGCTCCAGTAATTTGTGTGCACGAACGAATAGGTTATTTGCTTGATAGTAAATCATAATAGAACTGCCAAAAATATTTATACAACTAACTGCCAAGAAACTTATATATGTTGGAGGTAAGAAAATAAATATTTTGCGTGAATATAATTTAGTGTGTATATATATATAATATATATATATAAATATGGATACACATGCATACAACAAATATAGGAAAGCAGTCAATTTAGAAGTGAATGTTGGTTGACGCATGGACTCTTATTCTAGCAACTCAATAATGTTTCAAAGTTTATTTGTTTCTAAGCTACTTTTTGTTCTGTTTTAAAAAAATTTTTTTTTTTTAAAAAGGATTTTACCAGGAAGGATACATTGAGATTTCTCTCTTTTCAGGTAGGTCCTGGGTGGCGAGTATGTACCGTTAGGTGTCTTGCCCAAGGACACTTACTGGAGAGGTGCTCGTCGGGATCAAACCCATGACTCCACAGGCGCTCTCCACACAGAGCAGTGATGTTACCTATTCTCCACCCAGCCGGTAAACAGTTGTTTAATACAAACAGAAGCTCTAATGGACAGAAAAGAACAAAAGTAGAAATAATGGTTGCACAGTTGGTAATATTTTAACCCCAGCAGCACTGGGTAGGGAGTGTTGAGAAGTCTGATGTGCACTGCTATGCAAATTTATTTATTTATTTGCAAAGTATTTTACCAGGAAGGATACATGTCATTTTGGGTTTGGGAACATTTATTTATTCTACAGTGGTGGCATTTAGCTAGAAAGCAATTTTTTGAGAGGCATTGGCCAAGTAGAGCTGCACCACCTTTACAGTGCTGACTGGATTCTCAGAAGATTGCCTAGCATGGTTGAGTGATAGACCTCTAGACTTCTGGGACGAGGAAAGTCTTGTTTTTTGGAGGGCTATCATAGCCAACAGGGACAGCTGAGAGGGGTAAGGATGGGGTGGAGGGACATCACAGATGTATTGAAGCTGCATTTCTAAATATGATTTTTAGGCTACTTGAGCATCATGGGAAAAGTCATTTCAGTAGAGTGCCAAAGCTGCTTACACTCGCTATGTATTCTTAAACTTTTCTTCAGGTATGGAAAAGGCAATGCATAAACCACTTAATATCAAACATTGACCACATAACTTCATATTATCTGCTACTATTAAGTATGCCAGGTGTGAGAACATTACTGTATATACTCATGATATATGTGTCTTGGAAACCCCACCAACAACTTGCAAAATTATATGCAGAAAAAATGGTTTTGCACATATTCCATAACAGGGTGGCTTCATAGACCAGAAGTATACAGCCCACTTCATGTATAAAGCATAACAAGAAAAAAAGGTTGTTAATTGCACGCCGCTCACCAATGTAGCTCCATTCGAAAGAAAGAAACAAAACACAAACACAGCAAAATTAATCGTTGTAGTAAGGTAAAAGAGTTATGTTTGGAGTTAGCCTGAATGTTGAAAGCAGATAGATATTCTTTTTTACCCTTATAGAGCAGTGATGTTACCTCTACTCCATCCAGCCGGTACTTACCATCTAAACTGCATTGTTCAAAGGATATACCCAACTTTAAACAAAATTTCTCATATTTTGTTGCATTGCATTTTCTGAAAAATATGACTATGTAAAAAACATTGTACATGCTCTCGGCACAGGAAATGAGAAGGTGAGTAATGGCAGTGGCATTATTCACTTTATATGTACAAGGTGGAAAATACCAGTGCTTTAGAACGAAAAAAAAAAGAAGCTGAAAGGAATTTTCTTAAAAATACATATTTTTTATACATCACATGGTCATGTTTGGTATCATTGGAAAGACAAACCACTGACCAGTACAATGACTGCTAACTTGTCTTTGTCGAGTGTATAGAAGGATACTGGACTCTCCACCGGTGGATGGATGAGGCTGCGCTTGCGGTGATTTAAATTTTAGATGACACATTTAGTAATACCACTTGTCCTCTGCAGCAAACCAGATAATATCACTGCATTAACTCTGAGTACACCAAACTGCATCTGAATTTTCACCCCACACATTGCAGGGTGGATAGGAACGTAACCCTTTCACTAACGTTATTGAACACAATATATATATATATATATATATTTTTTGTTTTTAATTTGTTGCTACCAGTGCAGCAGTACTGGGTCATTTTATGGTTTCTCCAGTTGACTCTCTTGCTTAGAACTCGCTTTCCCAGCATGCTTTGTTACACTTGCAGATATACAGTCAGGTCCAGAAATATTGGGACATCGACACAATTCTAACATCTTTGGCTCTATACACCACCACAATGGAGTTGGAATGAAACAAACACAATGTGCTTTAACTGCAGACTGTCAGCTTTAATTTGAGGGTATGTACATCCAACTCAGTTGAACGGTGTAGGACTTACAGCAGTTCACAGATGTGCCTCCCACTTGTTAAGGGACCAAAGGTAATGGGACAATTGGCTTCTCAGCTGTTCCATGGCCAGGTGTGTGATATTCCCTCATTACCCCAATTACAATGTGCAGATAAAAGGCCCAGAGTTCATTTCAAGTGTGCTATTTGCATTTGGAATCTGTTGCTGTCAACTCTCAAGATGAGATCCAAAGAGCTGTCACTATCAGTGAAGCAAGCCATCATTAGGCTGAAGAAACAAAACAAACCCATCAGAGAGATAGCAAGAACATTAGGCGTGGCCAAAACAACTGTTTGGAACATTCTCAAAAAGGAGGAACGCACCGGTGAGCTCAGCAACACCAAAAGACCCGGGAAACCACGGATAACAACTGTGGTGGATGACCGAAGAATTCTTTCCCTGGTGAAGAAAACACCCTTCACAACAGTTGGCCAGATCAAAACACTCTCCAGGAGGTAGGTGTATGTGTGTCAAGGTCAACAATCAAGAGAAGACTTCACCAGAGTGAATACAGAGGGTTCACCACAAGATGTAAACCATTGGTGAGCCTCAAAAAACAGGAAGGCCAGATTAGAGTTTGCCCAACAACACCTAACAAAGCCTTCACAGTTCTGGAACAAGATCCTATGGACAGATGAGACCAATATCAACTTTTACCAGAGTGATGGGAAGAGAAGAGTATGGAGAAGGAAAGGAACTGCTCATGATCCTAAGCATATCACCTCATCAGTGAAGCATGGTGGTGGTAGTGTCATGGCGTGGGCATGTATGGCTACCAATGGAACTGGTTCTCTTGTATTTATTGATGATGTGACTGCTGGCAAAAGCAGCAGGATGAACACTGAAGTGTTTCGGGCAATATTATCTGCTCACATTCAGCCAAATGCTGCAGAACTCATTGGACGGCGCTTCACAGTGCAGATGGACAATGACCCAAAGCATACTGCAAAAGCAACCAAAGAGTTTTTGAAGGGACAGAAGTGGAATGTTATGCAATGGCCAAGTCAATCACCTGACCTGAATCCCATTGAGCATGCATTTCACTTGCTGAAGACAAAACTGAAGGGAAAATGCTCCAAGAACAAGCAGGAACTGAAGACAGTTGCAGTAGAGGCCTGGCAGAGCATCACCAGGGATGAAACCCAGCGTCTGGTGATGTCTACGCGTTCCAGACTTCAGGCTGTGATTGACTGCAAAGGATTTGCAAACAAGTATTAAGAGGGGAAAGTTTGATTTATGATTATTATTCTGTCCCATTACTTTTGGTCCCTTAACAAGTGGGAGGCACATCTGCAAACTGCTGTAAGTCCTACACCGTTCACCTGAGTTGGATGTACATACCCTCAAATTAAAGCTGACAGTCTGCAGTTAAAGCACATTGTGTTTGTTTCATTCCAACTCCATTGTGGTGGTGTATAGAGCCAAAGTTGTTAGAATTGTGTCGATGTCCCAATATTTCTGGACCTGACTGTAAATACTATATCTGCTCCTTTTGCACTTTTTTGGTACATCTTACATATATATGCTCCAAATTAGATTTTTTTATTCATATCACTTATTTAGTATAATCGCACTACACATATTCATACACATACAGGGTAATTCAAAGAGATCCGAATTGCTTCAGAAAGGTAACCGAACACTGAAATTCAGCGTTCAGTTACCTTTCTTGGCCATTCGGCTATCCAGAGAGCAGGCAATTCGCCAAATCCTGGCGAATTGCCTGCACATACGGTGCCTGTTCGGTGCCTGTTCGAGGGCAGTGAAATCCCCATGAAAAAGCACTGCTTCGGCTATTCAGAGAACACAAACCAGCAGTGAAAGGTTCCCGAAATGCCCTGCCATTCGGTGGTTTAATTCGACAAGTTTATTCAGGAGAATCCCATAGGCTTCAATGTTAAAAATATTCCCGTTTTAATTCAATATCTAATAAACCGTTCATTATAAAATTCTGCAGTAAAGAGTCTCTTTATTTATAGATTTTTTAGGATATTCTAAGCATCTTTCTGGATTTTTTTTTTTTTTAAAAAAGTCCGATTTTTTTTGGATTTTTTTTAAGTTTACTTATTTTTTCTGTAACAGCCCTTTTTATTATCATTCATTGGACCTCATATGTAAATTTCAGACATTTTCGCTCAGTAGTTTCTTTGCAAACAGCGTTTCACTTTTCAAACATTCATGCAAACTGTTTTCCTAATTTATTCACTGCCTCTTCTGCAGTGTCGGCTTTTTCCGGCAGCTGTGATCGGCTCCTGCTTGGGTTTTTCCGTGGTTTTCAGCAGGTTAATCCAGATGTTTTTGAGGGTTTTCGGCGTGCATTCGCTGGGTTTTGCGGTTCGTTTTCGGCGGGTTTGCGGCAGCTTTTCCCTGCAATTCGGGGACCATGTGGTGCTTGCTGAATACACCGCAGGGTCACCGAAATGGGATCGGCAAAAGGAACCGAATTGAAGAGAACGAAAAGTCACCGAACGTGCGGTGACTTTTTGAATCTCTTTGAATTACCCTGATAATTTTTCATGTGGTTATTTTAGGTTCACCACATTTTTTAACATACTTGACATAGTTTTGTTTATTTTGCCTATTTTTTTTGTACGTTCATTGTGATAGTATTTTCCCTGTATTCAGATTCATGTTCTGTTAATCTTTCAGATAGACTTTAAGCATGTGATTGCATTACTACACTTTCTGTCATCCTATTTTAAACCATCAAGCATACACTCTTTTGTTGTTCTTAATTTGCTGCTGGTACACACAACCAGTGCAGCAGTGCTGGGTAATTTTTTTGTTTTTCCAGTTGACTCTCTTGCTTAGAACTCGTTTTCCCAGCATGTATTGCTGGATAAGGCTATCCTAAACAAAAGATAAATCCAGGTAAAGTATAATTGGGCAGACTAGATGGGCCGAAAGGTTCTTATCTGCCGATATTTTTCCATGTTTCTATGTTTCTATTGTTACACTTGCAGCCACCGACACATCACTTCCAGTTTTGGGGAGATGGAGTCAGGTGTGCAGCGGTGTCCTCATTGGTGAGTGTATAGCGCATTTAACTTATTTATATGTTGTTTATTTGTCTTGTGCTTTACCTTGATAAAGACTCGTTGCAGGGTTGAAACGTTGGTAATTTTTTAATGTAACTTCGAATAAAAAAATATATTTTTTCTTAAGCCTAGGTGTGCATCCCTTTTTGGACTGTTTATATGCATATTGGATTTGCTGCATCCAGGCATTGGATTGAAGCAACACCGATGGTAAAGTGAGTGCTGGTTTACCTTTAAATGTGTTATATATATATATATATATATATAGACAGAAAGTGTCGGCACTCAGGAAAAAAATAATAAAACAACAAAATTTATTAATTACATGTTAAAATTAAGACCGACATTTCGGCTCGCAAAGGAGCCATTTTCAAGGCTGTATATATACACACTTCAAGAGTACCATCAGATGCCCGAACTTGATAAGGAGAAATTGCCTTCTTTTACTGCAAACCAATTTTGGTTGTAAAATTACTCCAGAATCTGTCCCTAAATTTTCAATACTTCAATCATATCAGCCAATGTCCTGTAAGAATCCCAAGCTGCATTAAAAAAATCTTCCTGTCAGAGACTTGCCAGTAGCTTCAGTGCTATACCTGAATGGACCAGCAGAGGAAGGCCACTGCCTGACAAATACATTGGATTCCATCTAAATGCAGTGTAATAATAATGAAGGTCAGAAGAGTTGTGTATCTGTGCATTTAAGTGAGAGTGTGTATGTGTGTAGAACAATTTTGAGTTGGTTTAAGTGGAAATTTAAAGACTAAAATTAAAAATCCTATGAACACTAGTAGCTGCCATTGGATTTAATGGAAAACCACTTGCTAGTGAATGGGTTAATACATACAATGGGGATCCCTTTGACCCAAGAATATTGGTATGAAGGTTATGAGTTTATCCTTAAATAGTTCTATTCACTTTTTTTGTAGGAAGGAGAAAATGTGTTTATGAGATTTCTCATTACCGCAGACTTATGGGAGGCTCATCTCCCTGTGCTAAAATCTGCACATCTAGATGGTTTCAAGCCCACTGGCTCACAGCAGCGTTTCCAAGTATTCTGGGTGTAAGTGCACCAACACAGAAGCCTTTCAGTATCAAACTTTTTCTAATGACAAACGACTTGTATGAGGATGTTTTGTGGTAAGGTAAACCCTTCGCACCACTGGATGTGTTATGCTGACCTGGCAGCGGATGAGCCGGAACGCCACGGGTGGCATAGCATGCCCTGTAGCTGTCTGGAAATCCTACGGCCCTCCTCCCTTCCCTGTAGCCGGTCGATGTCTTTGTCTGCAGGCTGGATACTGATTTCAGGCAGTCCCACTGCAGCCAATGACATTGATGCCAGAGAGCCGCGGGGTGTGCTACTCCTCCCTGCTATGTTCAGGCCCTCCTGCCTCTCTTAAGAACCACTGCAGTAAGGGGTTCATCTGCCAAGACACCCAGGACCAGATTACAAAGTTAACGATAACGTTAGTGCTCAGCTGTGTGAGCATTATCGTTAGCTCCGGTGGCCGGAGTTAAAAAACTTGTTAGTGATTCGGAGTATGCTCTTACTGTACTTTGTGCTCCCCATGTTAAGCATAAGAAGCGCAAAGAGTTAATTAGCGTTAGGATTACAAAGTCCTAACGTTAGTTACGTCCCGTTGCGGTTAATTCAAAAGGAGTTAGGAGCTGGTGCTAACTGATTCCGCTTTTGTGGAATCAGTCAGCACCAGCTGAAAAAAAAAAAAAAATCATCTCTTATCCCGCACCGAGAATGGTGGCTCGATACGCTTCTTCTGGTTGCTGGGAGCAGAGGGAGACTCGGCGGGGGAAAAGTTCCCCAGTCTTCCATTGCAATCACTCCACCGACCTGCCGGATTTCGCGAGAGGCGAGATCCTGCAGGTCATGTGACTGGCAGTAGAAGTCTCAATGGAGTCCCATGGACTCCATGGAGAGGATGCCCGCAGCGGAGCTTAGCATTGCCTCGAGCATCCCGAGGCTTAGAGCCACGTTACGGGGCGGGCTGCTTGATTAGCGCCTGCATTGTAATATCACAGTAATACGGGAACACTAAGAAGAAACCTGCAGGCACAGGTTTTCTCTCTTTAGTGTCCCCTTTTTAGCATAAAGATTGTAGTAAGGCCCCTAGTCATTGAACAAGCAATGGGAGAACTTTAGCTATGGATTACTATAAGGGTTATTCAGAGAGATCTGAAATGTCGCTGAAATGTAACCGGACACTGAAATTCAGCGAACAGGGACATTTCGGGGCCATTCGGCTATTCAGAGAACAGGCAATTCACCAAATTTTGGCGTATTGCCTGCACGTAATGTGCCTGTTCGAGGGCAGTGGAATCCACCATAGAGAAGCAATGGTTCGTTTATTCAGAGACACCAAACAGCAGAGAAAAGTTGCCGAAATGCCCTGCTGTTCGGTGGTTTCATTCGGCAGGTTTATTCAGGCAAATCCCTTAGAGGGTTATTCAAAGAGAATCGAAAAGTCACCGCATGTTCGGTGACTTTTCGTTCTCTTCAATTCGGGCCGATTTGGCGACCCCATTTTGGCGACCCTGCGGTGTATTCAGCAAGCACCACAGGGCCGTCGTAGTGCAGAGAATAGCTGCCACAAACCCGACGAAAAGTCACCGCAAAACCCAGCGAATGCACGCCAAAACCCGCAAAAACATCTGGATTAACCCGCGGAAGACGCCGGAAAAACCTGAACAGGAGCCGATCTCACGCAGCGCAGCCTCCAGGAAAAAGCCGACACCGCAGACGAGTGAAGTGAATAAATTAGGAAAACAGTTTGCATGAATGTTTGAAAAGTGAAACGCTGTTTGCAAAGAAACTACTGAGCGAAAATGTCTGAAATTTACATATGAGGTCCAGGGAATGATAATAAAAAGGGCTGTTACAGAAAAAATAAGTAACGTTAAAAAATAAAAAAAATGCTTAAAATTTCCTAAAAAAATCTATAAATAGACTCTTTACTGCAGAATTTTATAATGAACGGTTTATTAGATATTGAATTAAAACGGGAATCTTTTTAACATTAACATATGGGATTCTCCTGAATAAACCTGTCGATTGAAACCACCGAATGACAGGGCAATTCGGGAACCTTTCACTGCTGGTTTGTGTTCTCTGTTCTCGGTTACCTTTCTCCAGCCATTCGGATCTCTTTGAATAACCCTGTAAGGCTTCAATGTTAAAAATATTCCTGTTTTAATTCAATATCTAATAAGCTGTTTATTATTTTATTATGCTGTAAAAAGTCTCTTTATTTATAGATTTTTTTAGGATCTTGTAAGCATTTTTCGGCAAAATTTATTTTCCCCTTTTTTTTTAATTGTATCTTCTTTTTCCTGTAACAGCCCTTTTTATTATCATTCATTGGATCTTATATGTTAATTCCAGACATTTTCGTTCAGTTTTTTTTTGCAAACAGCGTTTAAATCTTGAAACTTTCAAGCATACTGTTTTTTTTTTTTCTCCAAGTTCGTCTGCATGTCGGGTTTTTCTGGCGGCTGCTCTGCGCTATGTTCGGCGGCTCATCGGGTTTTTTCTGGCTTGTTCCGCAGAGTTTTTGCGGTGGTTTCTGGAGGTTGTCGTTGAGTGTTCAGTGAGTGTTTGTCAGGTTTGTGGCAAGATTTCCCTGCACTACAGGGGGCCCCGCAGTGCTTGCCGAATACACCGCAGGGTCGGCGAACTAGAATCGCCCAAAAGTGTGGGGAACGAAAGGTCACCGAGCGTGCGGTGACTTTTCGAATCTCTCTGAATAACCCTGAATGAGTTTTTCTCGTGAAAACATGACAGTGGTGAAAGTTCCCTCCGCCGCTCGGGGGTTGGATGCGCGTGGCAGCCGGGTAGAGGCTGCGAGCGCAGCCTCTACCCGGCTGCCGCGCGCATCCAACCCCTGAGCGGCGGAGGGAAAGTTCCCTCACTTCCGCTCTTTGAAGGACCCAAGCCCCGGTCACGTGGGAGTTCCACGTGACCGCGACTTGGGTCCTTCAATGACCGGAAGCGGGGAAACTTTCACTTCCCCGGCGCCGCTCGGAAAGGTAAGTATGGCGCGGAGCTAATGGGGCGGCTGTCCGAATGCCGATAGAGCATTCGAACAGCCGCCCCATGTCTGGTCTGGGGTCTGATCTAGGGCATATATCCATGAGAGCTTGGGGGGGCAATATCCAGGAGCTGGGGGCAATATCCATGAGCTGGGGACAATATCCAGGAGCTGGGGGGCAATATCCAGGAGCTGGGGGGCAGTATCCATGAGCTGGGGACAATATCCATGAGCTGGGGGGCAATATCCAGGAGCTGGGGGACAATATCCAGGAGCTGGGGGGCAATATCCAGGAGCTGGGGGAAGTATCCATGAGCTGGGGGGCAATATCCAGGAGCTGGGGGGCAATATCCAGGAGCTGGGGGGCAATATCCACGAGCTGGGGCAATATCAACGAGCAGGGCCAGTATCCACGAGCTGGGGCAATATCCACGTGCTGGGGCAATATCCACGTGCTGGGGCAATATCCACAAGCTGGGGCAATATCCACAAGCTGGGGCAATATCCACGAGCTGGGGCAGTATCCACGTGCTGGGGCAGTATCCACGTGCTGGGGCAGTATCCACGTGCTGGGGCAATATCCACGAGCTGGGGCATATATCCATGAGCAGAGGCAGTATATCCACAATAGACTGCCCTCTGGGCAGGCTTTCCACCTTGTTTTAAATAATTGGAGAAAGAGGACGTCTTAACTCCCACAAAGGATAAAACACACAGTTTAAACTCATGCTCTTATTGGCAAATAGCTTGCTATACAGGCCTTTTTTTACTAGCATATTCCTCTAATACCAGAGATTATAATTGGTAGAGTGTATGAAAATCCAGTGCAAACTAAATGCTATGATCAGAAACATTCGAGACAAAAAAAATGAATTCAACAGGTATAAAACAAAAAACAGCATAAAGAATTAAAATTGTGCTCTTGGTCCGTTTTTAACAAAGTACATAAAATGTGTGTGTCTGAGAAATACAACTTACAGAGTTAATTTCCTGCCATTTAGCTACACCGCTGCACAGTATATAGATGAATTTGCTATTTGCTCTGTAATTGTCTCGCGTAGAAGAACTAAAAATTCTTCTGTGATTCATAATTTTTGTTTTTGTTTCCTTAAGCAACATCTTTATTAGTAGTGCGCTGAGTACTAAAATTAAATTTCTGGTATACGACAGCAAAACAGTGGATTATTATTACTGAGTGTCTTACACGGCTCACAGTGAAACAAAATCTATAAGGCATTAAAATGACGGATTATAATAGAGCTTTAGTCATTTTGGAAGACTGGGAACATAATGATGATGCTTCAAACTTAAAATTAAAAACAACTATTTTATTCTTCCATATTAATAAACAATATGACAAACCTCCATATAAAACAGTAAACTTTTAAAATAGTGTCCTCAATTTGATCTAAATCTGAGTGAACTTGAATGAAAAGTATTTGTTCATAGTCCACATACAGTATCTCATAGAAGTGAGCACACCCCTCACATTTTTGTAAATATTTTATTATATCTTTTCATGTGGCAACACTGAAGAAATTACACTTTGCTACAATGTAAAGTAGTGAGTGTACAGCTTGTATAACAGTGTAAATTTGCTGTTTCTTCAAAATAACTCAACACACAGCCATTATTGTATAAACCGCTGGCAACAAAAGTGACTACACCCCTAAGTGAAAATGTCAAAATTGGGCCCAATTATCCATTTTCCCTCCCCAGCTCCAGATGACTCATTAGTGTTACAAGGTCTCAGGTGTGAATGGGGAGCAGGTGTGTTAAATTTGGTGTAATCGCTCTCGCTCTCATACTGGTCACTGAAAGTTCAACGTGGCACCTCATGGCAAAAGAACTCTCTGAGGATCTGAAAAAAAGAGTTGTTGCTCTACATAAAGACAGCCTAGGCTATAAGAAGATTGCCAAGACCCTGAAACTGAGCTGCAGCACGGTGGCCAAGACCATACAGCGATTTAAAAGGACAGGTTCCCCTCAGAACAGGCCTCGTCATGGTTGAACAAAGAAGTTGAGTGCACGTGCTCAGTGTCATATCCAGAGGTTGTCTATAAGAAATAGACGTATGAGTGCTGCCAGCATTGCTGCAGAGGTTGAAGGAGTGGGTGGTCAGCCTGTCAGTCCTCAGACCATACGCCACACATCGCATAAAATTGGTCTGGATGGCTGTCATTCCAGAAGGAAGCCTCTTCTAAAGACGATGCACAAAAAAGCTTGTAAACAAGTTGATGAAGGATTGCTGGAACCATGTCCTGTGGTCTGATGAGACAAGATAAACTTATTTGGTGCAGATGGTGTCAACCAGGTGAAGAGAACAAAGACAAGTGTGTCTTGCCTACAGTCAAGCATGGTGGTGGGTGTGTCATGGTCTGGGGCTGAATGAGTGCTGCCAGCACTGGGGAGCTACAGTTGATTGAGGAAACCATAAATGCCAACATGTACTGTGAAATACTGAAGCAGAGCATGTTCCCCTCCCTTCGGAGACTGAGCCGCAGGGCAGTATTCCAACATGGTAACGACCTAAAACACACATGGTGTACTCACTTTTGTTGCCAGCGGTTTAGACATAAATGGCTGTGTGTTGAGTTATTTTGAGGGGACAGCAAATTTACACTGTTATACAAGCTGTACACTCACTACTTTACATTGTAGTAAAGTGTCATTTTTTTCAGTGTCGTCACATGAAACGTGCTCAGTATTTTCCATCCCCCTCGCTCAGTCAGTGTCAAGTTGCGACGCTGAGCGGCGGGGAGATGGAATAATCCAACTTTTCCCCGAAGCGGAGCGTCGCGATGATAGGAGGGGTGGAATCTACAGCACACGGCACATGCCCGATTCCGGAGCCTGGACTCTGCGTCTCCCCAGCTCATGCGCCATGTCCTGTAGAGCACCGCTCCACACTCACTGGTGATATTGGGAGGGGGGGTTTGTGTGCATACAGTTGTGTTCAAAATTATTCAACCCCCACTGAAATTGAGTGTTTTGGCCAGTTTGACATTGATTTTGATCATTCAGTCATCTTGCTTACAATTGAATCAAAGAGGCACGTGTAGGTCAGACAAATATAACATAACATTTATAATGAAATAACCACAAATGTCTTTTCTGTGCTCACATCATTATCAGTTTTATTCAACCCCCAAGTGACATTCAATCTTAGTACTTAGTACAACATCCTTTTACAGTTATAACAGCTTTTAAACGTGAAGCATAGCTTGACACAAGTGTCTTGCAGCGATCTACGGGTATCTTCGCCCATTCGTCATGGGCAAAAGCCTCCAGTTCAGTCACATTCTTAGGCTTGCGCACTGCAACTGCTTTCTTTAAGTCCCACCAGAGGTTCTCAATCGGATTTAAGTCAGGTGACTGCGATGGCCACTCCAAAATGTTCCTGCCTTTAATCTGCAACCATGCTCTAGTGGACTTGGAGGTATGCTTGGGATCATTGTCCTGTTGAAAGGTCCAACGTCTCCCAAGCCTCAGGTTTGTGACGGACTGCATCACATTGTCATCCAATATCTCCTGGTACTGAAGAGAATTCATGGTACCTTGCACATGCTGAAGCTTCCCTGTACCTGCAGAAGCAAAACAGCCCCAAAGCATGATTGACCCCCCGCCATGCTTCACAGTAGGCAAGGTGTTCTTTTCTTCATAGGCCTTGTTCTTCCTCCTCCAAACATAGCGTTGATCCATGGGCCCAAACAGTTCTAATTTTGTTTCATCAGTCCACAGAACACTATCCCAAAACTTCTGTGGTTTGTCCACATGACTTTTGGCATACTGCAGTCGACTCTTCTTATTCTTTGGCGACAGCAAGGGGGTGCGCCTGGGAGTTCTGGCATGGAGGCCTTCATTACGCAGTGTGCGTAATTGTCTGAGCTGAAACTTCAGTACCCACATCTGACAAATCTTTTCTCAGTTCCTCAGCAGTCACACTGGAACTTTCCTCCACTCTACGCTTCAGGTAGCGCACAGCAGTCGAAGTCAGCATCTTCTTTCTGCCACGACCAGGTAGCGTTTCAACAGTGCCCTTTGCCTTGAATTTGCGAATGATGCTTCCTATGGTCTCTCTTGGTATGTTTAACATCTTTGCAATCTTCTTATAGCCATTGCCCTTCCTGTGAAGAGTAATCACCTCTTCTCTTGTCTTCCTGGACCATTCTCTTGACTTCACCATGTTTGTAACCACACCAGTAAATGTCTAGAAGGAGCTGAGTATCACAGTCATTTTAAAGCTGCCTAATTGGTGCTTATTATGCTCTATTGCTGCTCCGTGACATCCACAGGTGTTTTCAATACCTGATTGAAAACACTTGAATGAACCTCTGTTCTTCAGAGTGGTAGTCTTTAAGGGGTTGAATAATTGTGTCAATGAAGAATTCACAAAAGAAACATTTACTACTGTATTACAAAACCAATTGATGTCATTTTAGTTGCATATGGTTCTTTAAAAAGTCCTTGTAGGATTTCATTCTGAATACAATTACAAATGTACACTAAATTCCCTAAAACCCTTTACAGCATTGGGGGTTGAATAATTTTGAACACAACTGTAAGTTATGGTCTGAGGTCTGTGTGTGGGTATACAATAATAAAGTCTGAGTGGGTAAATACAATAATAAAGATCTGAATGGGTATATGTAAGGCTCACACCCCTTTTGCCCGCTGGTGGTGCCAGAATCTGCCTTTATACACTGGCCTAGCTCCAGCAAACCCTTTTCTTGTAAATTCTCATGTTTGGCATTTAAACTTTGTTGCTGCATCTGTTCCTAGGCTCCAGTCTGGATTTTCCCTGTATTCCACATAGCACCAGGTGTGGCTCATTTATACATGAGAGAGGGGGGCACAGGGAGTGCTATATTATTAGGGTTACTTTTTTTATTATTATACTATTCCGATCCCTACAACCAGGTTTCCTAATGCCAACATCCAGACGGCCAACTTCCAGACATACCAAGTTCCCTACACAGACAACTCCCTGATGGCCAACTTCCAGACATGCAAAATCCCAGCGGCTAACCCGAACCGTAACTCCCCAACCCTCTAACCCTAACCTTACTCCCTAACCCTAACCCCCTAACTCCCTAAGCCTAACCCTTACTCCCTAACCCCCTAACCTTACTCCCTAACCCCCTAACCCTAACTCCCTAAACCTAACCCTAACTCCCTAACCCCTAACCCTAACCCCCTAACTCTAAGTCTAACTCTAAGCCTAACCCTAACCCCCTAACTCTAAGCCTAACCCTAGCCCCCTAACCCTAACTCCCAATTTCCTAAACCTAATCCCATAACCCTAAACCTAACCCTAACTCCCTAAATCCCTAACTCCCTAACCATAAGACTAACCCTCTAAGGCTAACCCCCTAACTCCCTAAACCTAACACTAATCTCCAAACCCTAACTCCGTAAACATAACCCTAACCCCCTAACACTAACCCTAACTCCTTAAGTCTAACCATAACCCTTAAACCTAGCCATAACTCCCTAAGTATTAGGGTGTTAGGATTAGGGTTAGCCACTGGGATTTTGGATGTCTGGAAGTTGGCCATCAGGGAGTTGTCTGTGTAGGGAACTAGGAATGTCCGGCACTTGTTCTGTCTGGAAGTTGGCCGTCGGGATGTTGGCATTAGGAAACCTGGTTCTAGGGATTTTGTCCGACACCTATTCCGATTAAATTTAAACTTTTTTTGTCTAGATGACATATGTCTTGTGAAAATAAACAAAACGTTTTGGCATGTACATTGTAATTGTAATTCAAAAGTTATTGTACAATAAAAAATTTTTTATGAAATGTGCTTTGCCTTCTCTAGATGAAAAGAACTTCATAAATATTTCTCTAGTTTGATCTGCATGGTATTGGAACACCTGTCCAGTGTGGACAGAAGCAAAAGGAATCCAGTGTAGACTGGCTGCGAGGCAGATCGGAGTCAAGTCAAACCTGCAAAAGCTTTGCTTTGCTACGCTTGCAGTGTATCTCATGCTTTAGGGGTACTTGAGGACCAGAGTTGGGAACCACTGCTCTACAGTAATGACCCCAGAGCTCTCCCTGTATTCTGTTCTCTCCCTGGCTGTTTTAATGCATCAGTTACACTTGTTGAACTTTTTGTTACAGTGAGGATGGAGGGCCTGTAGCTTCTTTACATTAATACAAGGTGATAGGAGTGAGATCTCGGTGAATTTCATCTTCCTCCAGGAAGAACACTAATCATACTTTAAAAATCTGTGCGCAAATAAGGTTTGCATGCCGATTTTCATTTTTCATTATATTACGATGCAAAATTGATCCATTTTTGGTAGGGAATAGGTTTTCCTTTGTGTATTTCCAGCCTTGCACCTATGCTTTGTTCATTCCTCATTGACTTCGCATCGGCATGATGTCATTCCCAATGAGTCGTACCGGTGCTATTTCATCCTGCAATCATTTCTGTGTCTTAGATATTTAAGACATTCTCATCTTTAATATGCATTTTGCAATCTTGTTTAATATTGTTTTTATCTGTAAATCTCACATTCCCATTAGTGTAAGGCTCTGAAGCCAAATTATGCCAATGATCATAGCTTGTATTTACATACCTGTATATCGAATCATATTTTCATGTCTCCACCAGATAAAATCAGACATAGGATCTCATTTTTACTCCAGATCACAGAATTTGATAAGACATGGACATTCCACCACACATTCAATTAGTTTGTCATCTGAGGTTTCATCTGATAATTCCAAATTATCCTGTGGCAAGCCATTAAAATGACCACATATAAATATTTATTTCCTTGCGACATGCAATCTTTTGTTAACTAATTTGTTTGCAGCTTCAGCTTGTAACAATAAATAGTGAATGATCCATTGAATGGGCTATCCGGGAATGTAAGGGGAAGTTTACCTTATTTTGCAAAGGCATTAACATATTATGTTTTGCACTCACAAGATTTATATTTTATTTTAATCACCTTGTTTCAGTCACACAGCTGCACACTGAAGATATACAATGTGGAAATTTGCCAGGATTTCATCCGTGGGCTAATGTGCTGTCTCCATAACTTTGGGTTGTCCAGTAACTCCAATTTCTTTATACTGCAAATAAAAAATAGTCTTAAAATTATTATTTTCACAAAAACATTTAATAATTTTTAAATGTTTTAACACATTATATAGTTTCTCATCTAACTATAGCACCATGTAAAAAATGTCATAAGGTCAAATACATTGAGCTATCACTTATCTCTACTCCTGTGGACGTATCCCATGCTTCATTTATGAAACTTTGTATTGAGATTGGTAGGGAAATTAGAAAAATAGGTTTGAAAGGTTATCTCCACTATACATAATGTTAGCCAAATTGCTATCAGGTGGCTAGTGTTTTTAAAATATGTTTGAATAGAAAGCTCCTTGAGCTTTGTGTTTGCTATTAGTGCTGCAGCATTTGCCTCATGACGAATGTCCCTGAGGAGTGATGTATGGCTGTAGGGCAGGAGAACACTCCCTAGTGCTGACATCTCTCTACTTTAAAAATCCCTAGATAGGCTGCCACCTTGAAGCTGTATCCTCAGTAAGGTTCATTTATTAACCCTTCTGTACAGTACTGTGATCCCCTGTGAGTACCAGCTAAATAAATAAATAAATATATATATATTTACAAAAAGATGGAAGCAAGAATAGCGCCATTGAATACCAATGGTTAGCACATTATGCACATTACATGTCCTTTAGATTTTTTTTTGATTTTTTTCCTTTCCTTCTTTGACTTCATTCCTTCTCAAACTAACACCTCTCCAAGTCTTCTAAAGTATTGTGTACTACTGCAAAAAGAGAGGAAACCAAATTTTGCGCAGTATGTAGGTCACCAGCACCAGCTGTAGGTCACCAATTTTTATGCATTATTGCACTAGGGATACCCCTGGCATGTGCTTCTTTTCACCATAGGCGAATCCTATTGTGATCTCCAGAAGCACCCAAAGAGGTTGATGGGCACCTGAAAACCTTATAGAAGACCCATAAGGCTATATGTCCTAGAGCCGGATGTGGCTCACCTAAATGTGAGTTGGATACTTTTCCGGTGTGTGTCATATCTTGTACTGTACATACTGCACAAAATTTGGTTTCCTCTCTTTGGCAGCAGTACACAATACTTTAGAAGACTTGGAGAGGTGTTATTTTGAGAAAGAATAAAGTCAAAGAAGGAAAGGAAAAAAATAAAAAAATAAATTCTAAAGGACATGTAATGTGCATAATGTGCTAACCATTGGTATTCATTGGCACTACGCTTGTTTCCATCTTTTTGTGTTCTATTGTGGGTTTTTAGAGGAACCTCCTTATACAGCGGTTGGCGAGCACACGCTGCATGTTTTCCGGTGGTCGCTTCACTGCCTTTCAAAAAAATATATATATAGTTTTGTGTATTTATATATATTTATATATACATACACACGCAGAGTGTGTGTGTGCACATTTGCGCAGCTCAGCAGTGGGATGGGGAAGAAAAAAGCCCTGGGCTATGAGAGTTAACATTACAACGATTCTTGCTATCTAAACATCCCGGCACCTCTGAGCCATCCTCAGCTGAGCTGTCAAACACACAGTTTTAGATGTGTAATCACTCCAAAGATGGAGAGGAAGCAGAAAGCATGTCTGGTTAGGAGTTACAAAACCTCACAGAACTCCATTTGAAGTTGTAAACTGTAAAGGTTTACTTGTCGATGAAGCACATATCAAAAAATTCTATAACAGATGACAGGTACACTTTAACAGTACAAAAATAAAATCATTGGGAATATTTGACTGGGAGGCAGCACCATCTGCTGGCCAAATAGCACTCCTGCAACTAGGGTTTCTTGCTTAATGAACTGGGGTTCCATGTTTTATACACAGAGACCCATCTGTTCACACAGGTTTAGCACCTTGGCTGTCATGCCTGAGGTGCTAAAGCTGTTGGGCACATTATGGAGCCTATTTGAAATATGCACAATTACTTTCCATTGCTCCAGAACTGGAGTATATTAGATATCTGGGAAACTGTAGGGGCTTCTGATAATCAAATATAGTCAATCCTGGTAACAGAAGTGTTAAACTATTTACTATAAAGGAAAGATATACCGGTATGTGTTAGTAAATTGCTGCTTGTTATTGTACTGGTAACAAGCAAAAAATACCATCACATATAAACAGAGGTCAAATTTGCATGAAAGTAAATGAACTTTCCCAATTATTCATGTCTATCTCTCCTTATTAATTGATGCCACAGATTACATATTGTATAGTGTAGAATTACTTTGCTGCTCTCTCTGACATACAATGAGAAATTCTACATCTAATGTAAATGAACACACAAATTGAGATGCATGTTGTTTCAGCAGCACAATCTAAGAATAAATCTATGACCGAGTCCTGAGTGATGTGAAAAACATTTCTAATATGAATTTTATTTTTATGTGAAACGATTCAAATACTGCTCTATAGGATGAACTACCTGAACCAAATCAAATTCTCAGGTCAATTCCTTTTTCCGAGTGCTCCTTAGATAACAAAGTCTTGTTCTGTGAATCTGTTCAATATATTAAAGTTGATTCACTCGGACAGTGTGTAAGATATGATACATTAATCTGAGCCATTTCAATTTCTGAGACTGGGACTATAAAGTCAGTGTGTTGAATACCTAATTTTTGAATACCTGATTTATGAATCTTTCTGATCTACAATGTTGCTGGTATTGTGGAGATGGCTTCGGCATTAACAAGCATCTGCATCAGCACTCAAATCTTATCTTATTTAATCAGGCAAATGTAGTTCAATGAAAAATGCCTGCATTGGAGAGAAGGAGCAAATTTGCAGCAGCGACCATGATGGTTCCACCTTTTAACTGGGTTATTGCTATATAAATATAAATACAAGGACTATAAAATTCTGAAACACAGATTTGGAAAATAAGAGTCAACCTTCCCGATTTGAATTGCTAAACACAAATAATGACAATGAGGGTTTTTTTGTCACTGAAGCACACAAATTTGCTTTTAAAAATAAGATTAAATTGTTATAGTTGTAACGTGACCTCAGTGGCATATACTATATCACTTGATGGGAATATGCTAACAGAGAAAACACTGGATTCTTTTTTTTAATATCCAAAAAAGGCATATTTACCGTTGTTTGTAGAATTATATATAGATAAAGGAGCTGATTAGTTTAAAATGAGTGTGGAGGTTAGCTTCACATGATTCGCATAGTTTAATAAATGATGCTAATACTTACATCAAGCGATAACAACTTCCTGCGCACTACCTAACCTAACCTAACCTCGCAGTAGATAACCTTGACACTATCTACCCTCAACCTAACTACTCCACTGAATACACCCACTAATAAATAACCACTAAAAGAAAACAAACAAAAAAAAGGAATCTAGCGAAGCCTTTGAAATTTCGCTTTTGAAATCAGCCAATTGCGTTACAGGAAAAAACAAACACATTTAAAACACCACTGGCGGGAGACCATTTTTTCACTTATTAAGCCAAAGAGGGAGTTCAATTTTGAGCTTTTAATTAGCCAGAGCATCTAGCACAGGGGTCAGCAACCTTGGCTTCCTGATGTTTTGGGAACTACATCTCCCAAGATGCTAAGTCACCCATTAGGCTGATGGAGCCACATGGGAAACGTAGTTCCCAAAATATCTGGGAGCCAAGGTTGCTGACCCCTGATCTAGCAGAAGCCTGTGCCGCTACTCTTGTTGCATAATGAAGTCAAAGGTAATATCTGTCCATGCATGTATGTATGTGTATTCCAAATAAAAATGTCCCCGGCGCACTGTCATATTATTAAATCAAGGATTTATTCCGCCAATGCAAAAAACAAAAATTTTTCAATCACAGTTGGTCTTTGTCAAACTTCATAAAATATATATATATATATATATATATATAAGACAAAACAATACATAACGTAATGATTCAGCCAGTCTTGAGTGTGACTAAGCGTGCGTCATGGAACCTGTAGTTCTGAAACATGTAGGGTGTCAAGGTTCACCATCACTGTTATAGGGTACATGGCTTAAATCAGCAGCGTTAACAGTTTCAGTTACAGGTTTTTATAAAGCGCTAACAAGTTCCATAGCCCTGTACAATGGGAGAGGCAGAATTATATACAAGTTAAACACACAGAACAGGAGGAGAGAGGACACTGCTCAAGAGTTTACAATCTAAGAGGAGAGGGGTGACACACTAGGTGAGGGTAAGTAGAGAACATAAAGTAGCAGGTGTGCAGGTGGGCTGGGTGAGAAGATGGCGTAAGAAATGAACAGTGGGGGACTACGGAGTGAGCCGATAGGCTTCTCTAAAGTAATGTGTTTTCAGAGACTTATTTAAGGACTGGAGAAATGGGGAGAGTCTAATGTTACAGGGGTTCGATAGAATGGGGGCAGCTCCGGAGAAGTCCTGAAGGCGAGAGTTGAGGGTTCGGGTACAAGGACATGATAATGTCAGATCATTGGCAGAGAGAAGTGGTTAGGATGGGCTGTACCTGTTAATAAGGGAGGAGGCAGGGGCACAGTTATGGAGCGCTTTGTACGTGAGCACCAATATTTTGAATTAGAAAGGATCTAATCTAAATCTAAAGGAAAGAGGAAGCGAGCTTAGAGATTGACAAAGAGGCGAGTTGCGAGAGGTGCAGGACGTGAGGTGGATGAGCCTGGCACAGGCATTCATTACAGACTGCAGAGGCAGAATCTGGGATCTCTTAAAGCCAAAGAGAAGGCGGTTAAATAGTCAAGGCGGGAGATAATAAGAGTTTAGATTAGCCTTTTAGCAGAGTCCTGATTAAGGCAGGGATGGGCATGTGCCATGTTTATTAGGTGGAAATAGCAGGAGTTGGTTAGCAACTGAATGTAAGGAGTGAAGGAGAGATCAAAGTCTAAGCGGACAGCGAGGCAATGAGCCTGTGAGGAAGAAGTGATAGTGGCACCATTCACCTGAAGGGTAATGGGTGCAGGAATCCTGGTTTTAGAGGAAGGGATGACGAGAAGTTCAGTTTTAGAGAGGTTAAGCTTTAGTAAAAGGGATGACATCCAGTCGGAGACAGCCGACAGGCAGGTAGTAACACGTTCCAACACAGGAGCAGAGAGGTCAGAAGAGGAAAGGTAGATTTGGGTGTCGTCAGCAAAGAGCTGATATTGGATTCCATAGGAAAAGATGAGGTTTCCAAGAGAGGCGGTATAGATGGAGAAGAGTAGGAGACCCAGATCAGAGCCTTGAGGTACCCCAACTGAGAGAGGAACTGGGGTGAAGATGCACCAGTGAAGGAGACACTGAAGGAGAGATAGGAGGCGAACCAGGAGAGCGGTGACACCGAGGCCAAGTTGACGCAGTGGGAGAGGGTAGTCCACAGTGTCAAAAGCAGTGGAAAGATCAAAAAGAATAAGGAGGGAGAAATAACCTTTAGTTTTAGCAGCAACTAAATCATTAGTCTTCTTGGTCAGAGCCGTCTCAGTGTAGTCCTGGGAGCGAAAGCCAGACTGGTGCGGATCAAGTAGAGAGTTAGCAGCAAAAAAACCAGTGAGCTGGTTATAGACCAGGCATTCTAAGATTTTGGATGTTAAGAGGACCAGAAAGATGGGACAGTAGTTTGAGAATGAGGTGTGATCAAGAGATGGCTTCTTCAGGATGGGGGTGATCAGAGCACATCTGAATGTAAAGGGGAAGACACCAGAGGAGAGGGAGAGTTTGAAAATATGAGTCAAATAGGGACAATAACCAGTAAGACAGACCAAATAAAGTGCAAGGGAATGGGGTCAAGCAGACAGGTGGTCGGGGCCGAGGACATGAGAAGTGTAGAGATGTCCTCCTCTGAGACCAGAGAAAAGGAAAGCATAGAAGACAGACTAGCTATACCGGCAACCTTACTCTGTCATTACAGTATACAGTATCTGCTTTTTTTTATTTATTGTAAAATTATTTAATTGTGTATATGAAAGCGAATTTAATGGCTTTATCGCAATACAGGAGAAATCTTATACTTGTTTTTTTTTTGAGATGCTTATAAAGTTTGTTTGTTTTATTTGTAGAAATATTGGTCTGGTAACTTATATATAAGATTCCTGAAGGTTTTTCATCCTTATAAACATATTTTTAGAATTTGTTTTTAGTTTCCTTTTAACACATTCTTTTTTCAATTCAACTAACAATAACGTTAACATTCATGGCACCAAATGAGTGAAAAAATACACCTCTTGATATTGGACTCATTTGTGTTGTGTGAATAAACACATTTTTCTAACTGTAAATGTTTTCCACACTGGAAGCTATTATATATATTTGTGTTATTATGTTGATTTGCAAGTTACTTTTTTGTTCTATTTCATTGTTTAACATTATGAAGCCATACAAAACATTTGTGTCCTTAGAGATCACCTTGTATTGGTGAGGCTCTATTTTCCCCATGCATAAATTAAATTGTATTAAAAAATCAGCAGTAAATAGAATTTTAGAATTCAGAAAAAAAACTTCTGTGTTTTTTCGAATAGAGAAATAAAGTATACAATCTCTTTAAGGTCACAGAATAATGACCTAATTGACTGGGTTAATTTGATTGAGCCAGAGAAGAAACACTGTATGCTAATTATGTGAAATGCCCTTGGTAAGACTTCGGTGAGTCATTTTGCAGATATTTGACACTGACTTCAAATAGTATATTATCAAGTGGTTTATTAGGGATAATATCTTAAATGTTCTGCCGTTAAAAAATATTACATTCTCATTACTTCTGCCATCCAAACAGTAAGAGAAATAATGAAGTAATTATTATATATTGTTTTCATATTCTTTAAAATATGTATTTTTAATGTAATTAAGCTTACTCTATATTTATAAATCAAAGAGGTCAAGAAACATTTGAGACCCTATTCCGTGGCTGACACAAGGAGAGACAGTAAGTAAAACAGCTGGACAGGTAGATGCCTGATACTTGCAGCATCATCAACACAGGTAACGGCTCCTGCAGTCCATAGGACTCCGTGGATCCCAGCGCTTCCCAGCTGCGAGCTCTGTGCGATCTCGCACAGGAGTTGCAATTGGATCACAAAGTAAGACAGGGAATTATTTCTTCCCCTCTCCTACTGCTTTTGGCAAGAGGAAGTGGCGAACCACGTCACTCTCTCCACCGTGGGATGAGAGGTAAGGGATTTTTTAAGGAGTTCATTAGAGTGTGTCAAGTTGTTTTGCAAATACAAAATCATATAAGGTGCAGGAGGGGTGGGGTCGTTCCTATTCCCCGAAGGGTTGGCTGCAACCACCAAATGCATCCAGCCCAACAACATGTGTAGAACATAAAAGAAAAAAATGTCATCTGCGCTTACTCCAATTATACCGTGTGAAACTAAACACAATTAGAGGTTTGGTTTCTTATTAATGGCCATTATAAGACTAGCTCGCCCGCCAACGTCACGGCACCTCTACAAGGGCGAGTCCTAACCAAAATGAAACCACAGGCTGCTACATAGCAAACCATACCTGCTTATGCTGCTTGTCAAACATGAGGTAGACTAATTGTGTTTAGTTTCACACGGGATAATTGGAGTAAGCGCAGATGACATTTTTTTCTTTTATGTTTTACACATGTTGTTGGGCTTTTAGTAATTTTTGGGTAATTTGTCAATTCATTGAAAATGGGAATCAACAAAATGACATTGAGACAAATGTAATGAATCACCGATGGCGCCGGAACACCCTAAAAAAATCCATCTCACCCATCGCACTGTCTCTGCCGCTCCTCTCTGTGACTCCCTACACTGGCTCTCCATCCACAGCAGAATCAAATTCAAACTACTCATCCTGACCTACAAAACCCTCACTAACGCCGCCCCTCACTACCTGTCTGCACTAATCACTAAATACACCCCAGCCCGTCCCCTAAGATCCAACAATGACCTGCTCTTGGCATCCTCCATCATTACCTCTTCACATGTCAGACTGCAGGACTTTTTTTCACGGTGTCAACGCTATGGAACTTGCTTCTCACAATATCAGACCCCAATCTGGTTCCCCAATCTGGCTGCATTTAAACATGCCCTAAAGACCCTTCTGGTAGCTCCGGATTAACATAGGGGCTGATGGAGCAGCAGCTCCAGGCCCATGCCCCAGAATAGGCCCACAGAAAGGATAACAATATCTGAATTGATGTGCATTTGGACCCCTGTATCTCCAACTCCATAGCAGCTACAGGGTCATGTCAGATATCACTGGTAGGGATGTGCGTTTCGGGTTTCGGAATTTCGGAATTTTCACGAAATTTACCGATTCGTGCATTCGGATTCGGCCGATTTTACGAAACTTTTCAGATACAAAAACAGCAGATCCGAAAATATTTACGGAACGAAACGAAAATTTGTTCGGAATTTTCGAATGGACTAGAAATGTGTAAAATCGAAAATCATTTTCGTTCCATTTGTAATTTCGGCTCCATTCCTGATTTCGGTTCCATTTCAGTAATTTCGGACAACATATTTTTGGGTTATATCGCTGATTCTGAAATTTTGTATCATTCCCATCTCAATGTATCCTTCTTGTAAAACATGAGAAATCTCAATGGCAGAATTATCGTATCGACAGAATTATCGTATCGACAGAAATATCGGATCCGAAAAACCATTAGTTTACATCAAAACGAATAGACACTTTGAAACGAGGAGAACAGACTTTCCGAAAAACACGAAAATTTCCGAAATTACGAAAAAGTCGATACGAAAAACTAAACGAAAACGAAACGAACCAAAACGGAAATCGGCCGAAACGAGCCGAAACGAAAATTTACAAAATACGGACAAACCGAACCGAATCGAACTGAAAAAAAAATCGGTGCACAAGTCTAATCACTGGAAGGACCAGAGCATGGCCTTTCCAACGATACCAAACATGATCAGGTTTTATTTAACACTAATAAAAAACAATAAATGTTTCTTTATTTTTTCTTTCTAGCACAGCAATATTTTTCACTTTTCAATTATAAAGTGAACAATGATGCTGCACTAACTCACCATCACATTTCTCATGTCACCAACAAGTGTGGAGGTGATGGTACAATCCATTGTTACGAATTGTTGCATCAAAACCTAAACCGCTGCACTGCATCATAGAGCACTGGGGGGACTTTAGACACCTGCGTAATTAATCTTTACACCACACAAGGTCAAGTGAGGTGTCATTGAACAGGGCAGAGTCTGACCTTTGCATTGATACCAAACTTGATCATGTAAAATCTAAAAGAAAACAACAAAAAATTATTTATTTGTTTATTTTAGTTCCAAAGCGATGGCATTGTCCATTTGTCACGTATAAAATGAGCAATACCACTGCCATTACTCAATTTTTTACTCCCAGCATGGGAAATTAAAAGTAATCTCTTGACAGTGTTTTATAGATAGTCATATTATTCATAAAACATCATCCTCCAAAACAGAAGCAAAAATTTCCATTTTTTTTTTGGTTAAAATTGTATATTTTCTCAGAAAAATGCAGTAACAGGTTCTCATTTCACTTTTTTTTTAACAAGAATTCCCTATAAGGCTAGGGTCAGACTAGCGCAGTTTTAACGTGCGTTTAGCCGCACAAAATCACGGCCGTACTAGCAGCAAATGACGTCCAATGCCGGGGAACATACGAAGTACGGCCGCACGAAAATTCGTCCGCGCAACGCAAGTGGCAAACGAACGCATTTTTTCGAGAACGTCAAACCGCTACTACTGACGTACAGAGTGCGCTGCGGCTGCATAGCGGCGTGTTTGCGTGATTGGGAGACGTCAGACGCTGCACACGTCCGGCCAACATAACGTGCACAGACCATACACTTCCTGTCTTGTCTGGGGGTAGCTGCAAGTTGCGTTGGACAATGGCTGGGACTGACATCGACGTGGAGAGGCTGATCAATGCAGTGGCAGAGCATCCCGAGCTGTGGGACACGGCCTGCGACAGCTACAAAGACCGGCAGAAGAAGGCCAGTGCATGGGTCACAGTGTCCAGGGTGGTGTACCCAGAGTACGAGACGTGGTCTGATAAAGAGCAGAAGCTTCAGAGTGAGTAAATGATCATTTTATTGCATAGAATTCAATTGCATTGAACTTGAATGTAATATCAAACAAAATGGCATAACGAATTATCGTTGTCACTAAGGATGTGCGTTTCGGCTTTCAGAATTTCGGAATTTAAACGACATTTTCACGATTCGTGTTTTCTGATGCGGGCGATTCCCAGATAATTTTTCGATCCGAAAATGTCAGATCCGAAATGTTTCCGAGCCGAAACAAAATATTGTACGAATATGCGATTGGACTTGAATTGTGTCAAATCGAAATTTATTGCTTTGAAACGAGAACAGACGTTGCGAAAAACGAGAAATGTACGAAATCACGAAAAGTAGATCCAACAAACGAGCAAAGTGACACAAAAAACGAAAAATGGTCCATATTCCGATGACATATCCCCGAAAAACGAGTCGAACCGAATCGAATCAAAACAGGGTTCGTTCGAAACGAGCCGAATCGAAAACTTTAAACATCCGAAAATTCGAACAGAAAAAATAATCGGTGCACAAGCCTAGGTGTCACATGTCAAATGATGTCCATCTGCCATGGCACCTGCCCTGCATTGCTAGTGAAATAATTAGACAGAGCATCGCGAAACCTGTTGGTGTGTCTATTCACAGGTATTATGTCATCGTTAGCATACTCATCCAGACCCGTTACTGTGAGGGTATCCTCGAAATTAACCCCATCCCTTGCACGAACATAGTTATGTAGGATGCAACAGCATTTCACTATATCCACACAGAAATCCACATTTACATCAAGTGGCCGATGAAAAATCCTCCACTTGTTGCTCAGTATGCCAAAGCTACACTCAACATACCGTCTCGCCCGTGACAGCCTGTAATTAAACACCCGCTTCTTCACAGTCAGGTGTGTCCCCGAGTATGGCCGCAGGAGATGTGTGGATAAGCCGAATGCTTCATCACCCACAAAGGCATAGGGGACTGACACGTCGCTGCCAGGCAAAGGTGCGGGTCTGGGGATGTTCAGGTTCCCACCCTCAATCTCATTCCACAGTGTTGAGTTCCGAAACAGTGTTGAGTCCGAGTCCTTGCCGTATGATCCGACATCCACATACACAAAATTATAGTTGGCATCTGCCACCGCCAGTAGGCCAATTGAAAAATAATGTTTATAATTTTGATACAGTGAGCCACTGTGCAGTGGCTTCACAATGCGGACATGTTTGCCGTCCACCGCTCCCAGGCGGTTGGGATAGTTCGCTCTCTCCCAGAATCCTGCTGCAATTGCCAGCCATGTCTCGCCTGTGGGTGTTGGCAAACATTGGTCCTTCATGGTTTCCCATATTGTTTGGCAGACCTTGCGGACGATCTCACCAGCTGTCGATCTGCCAATGCGGAAGTTGTAATGCAGATCCTTCAAACTGCATCCACTAGCAAGATACCTAGAACATGAAAGAAGCTGTGTTATGATCACATCATATAAACCTAACCTTATGTCACTCTCATCATGTTTTGCAGCACATGAAGCAATCAATAAATGGCGCACGGTGAGGGACAATCATACCCGGGTCCTGAAAAAGGAGGCTGAAGCTGCTCGCTCTGGAGCTGGTGCAAAGAAGAGGCGCAGCTATTTGTATGCAGACCAACTGTCCTTCCTGAGGAAGAGCCAGGAGCCGCGCAAGACTGTGAGCAGTATTGACCGGCCATCCACCTCTAGCTCACAAGGGCAAGACCTGCAGCCCGCAGGATCTGGCAGCTGCCAGGTGGAGGTCGAGCAGGGTGGTGCGGAGTCCCAGGTGGAGGATGTGGAGTCCCAACAGGTGCCGGGTACAGCACCCACAGACAGCACCAGTACGGCTCCCAGGAGGAAGAAGCCACCATCAGCTGATGTCGAGCAGGCCATGGTCGCATTCATGGACGCGCACCATACACATCCACGCTGCATGGTCGCTGATTCCGAGGACATGTCCTTTTTCAATTCATGTCTCTCCCTGCTCAACATAATGACCCCAGCGCAGAAGCTGGATTATCGCCGCCGAAGCCTGGACCTGATACATGAGATACTGTCCCATCCACAACAGGCACCTGTATATCACGGTGTCGTGCCACAATACCCCCATGGTTATTCCCACCACTGCCAGGCGTTGCCTGCCCGCCCACCCATGTCCCCTGTTGCTGGGCCACCCCCGGAGCCAGAGTACCACCGCAGCCATATGCACGGTCCTCATGCCCCAGATGCTCCTCGGTATCATACCATGTGAGGTGTATCGTCTGTTCGTTTATGTTTGTCACAGTTTATTCATGTTGTTCTACTATTTTTATTTTATTACCTTCATTGGACATGCAATAATATATGTGTTTAATATGTTATTGTTATCTTCTGTCATATTATTTCGGGACTAAATATTTTATTTGTTTCACATCGTTGTCAGTGTCATTACTCTTTCGTTACGTGTTCTGCAAGGTGATGCATGCGTGTGTGTGTGGGCATATAACTACTGACCTACAATAGAGCCTCTGCACACCGAGCACATGTCTGATGACTGGCAGCGATGTCATGAATGCAGGTGTTTGATAGTACTTACCGCAAAGTGAGGACCAGCATCTCCTCCGGTGGTATGGCAGCCCTCATGTTGGTGTCCCTCTTGGTCAGCGGCTCACGCACCTTCATCAACAGTTCATCAAAGGTGTGGATGGACATCCGCAGGTAGTTGAAGAACTTCACGGGGTCCCTCTCTCGCAGTGGCCTGTACAGTGTCACAAAGTGGCCATGCGTGTGTCTGGCAGTGTTGATTGGATGGACCCATGTTCGCCGTTGTCTTTTCTTCTTCAGGTACAGGTATCCCAGTGCAGCAAAAAGAAACACTTGGACTGCATCCATCTTGGAAAATGCCACCATTCCCAAAATGCCTTTTTATACCCCTTCCCTTTTATTTGATTCATTCTGCAATTGATTTGGTTGATCATATCTCTCTTCTTCCAGCTCCGTGAAACAAAACGTACGAAAATGCGCATCGTATGACCGCTTTCGCGCATTCCGTTAAAAAATACGTTCGTTCGTTCGACCGCACTTTTTCACGTTCGCGGCGAAAAATGCGTTCGTCTGACCCTAGCCTTAAACCACAAAGGTTTGAATGATAAAATGGGGAAAAAATGATTTTACATGCTATAAATGATTGAAATCTGAATGAAAAATTATTCACACAGTTTCTGCCTGGTTACATATACCCGTATCTGCACCATTAAATAACCTAAAACATGTTTTCATTTCACTAAATTCCAAAAAAATCCCACCAAAATATTCAAGATCCAGGCCCATAGAGATCTTAATCCGGCCCTGTCTGGTTAGGGAAGCCTAACACCTATCTCCGTAACAAGACATCCGACCGACCTACTAATGGTCTTCACCTCTCCCTGCATTAATTCATCACTGCAGTCCTCACCTCCTGTTTCTCACCCCCTCGCCCATCTAGATTGTAAGTTCCCATGGGAATAGGGTCCTCATGTCCTCCTGTTGGCGGAATACTGACCTGCCGCCTTTATGTATTCTAGAATTGTCCTGTCTTTACCCATTGCACCTTTGTACAGCGCTGCAGAATGTGTTGTTGCTTAATTAAACAATAATATGTGTGATTTGATATTGAATGTAATGAAAGGTAGAAGGCAAGTTCTAAGTAAGAACAAAATCTCAATAGCGTGGAATAGTTTGGAACTTCTTTAATTATCCTAAACAAGCGCCTTTGTCCACAGTGGGATGACTGTATAGAAAATGGCCAATCATGTTACAACATAGAAGCACTCTCATAACACCACTCCAATAGCTGATGCATGGGCGTCCACAGCATAGGGCAAGGGGGGGGCACTCGCCCCCCCCTGGATCAACAGGCTTAAATTATAATTTATTCACTCCACGCTGCAGTTCCTGGGCTCTCCACTAGGCTGCACCAGCGTCACATCCCCACTCCACCTCCAATCCACCACGTGCTCTCCCTCACTTTGCATGCTGGGAGAGGCAGGGCGGAGATGCAGCTGCTACTATGGGCCACAGGAAAAAAGGTAATGATTGTCAAATAAATACTTTTTTACTAAGCTTGATGCCAGTGTCTTTATTTATGAGAGTTTACAGAGTTTACAATCTAAGTAGAGGGGACCCTGCTAAGAGGAGAAAGATTGTAAACTCTGGAGCAGGATCCTTTCTCCTCTTAGATTGTAGGCCCTGGAGCAGGATCCCCTCTTAGGACCCACCCTGCTCCAGAGCTTACAATCTAAGAGGAGAGGGGACCCTGCCCCAGAGCTTACAATCTAAGAGGAGAGAGGACCCTGCTCCAGAGCTTACAATCTAAGAGGAGAGAGGACCCTGCTCCAGAGCTTACAATCTAAGAGAAAGGACACTGCTCCAGAGCTTACAATATTTCTCTTAGATTGTAAGCTCTGGGGCAGGGTCCCCTCTCCTCTTAGATTGTAAACTATGGGGCAGAGTCCCCTCTCCTCTTAGATTGTAAGCTCTGGGGCAGGGTCCTCTCTCCTTTTAGATTGTAAACTCTGGGGCAGGGTCCCCTCCTCTTAGATTGTAAGCTCTGGGGCAGGGTCCCCTCTCTCTTAGATTGTAAGCTCTGGAGCAGGGTCCCCTCTCCTCTTAGATTGTAAACTATGGGGCAGGGTCCCCTCTCCTCTTAGATTGTAAGCTCTGGGGCAGGGTCCCCTCTCCTCTTAGATTGTAAGCACTGGGGCAGGGTCCCCTCTCCTCTTAGATTGTAAGCTCTGGAGCAGGGTCCACTCTCCTCTTAGATTGTAAACTCTGGAGCAGGGTCCCCTCTCCTCTTAGATTGTAAACTCTGGGGCAGGGTCCCCTCTCTTAGATTGTAAACTCTGGAGCAGAGTCCCCTCTCCTCTTAGATTGTAAGCTCTGGGGCAGGGTCCCCTCTCCTCTTAGATTGTAAGCTCTGGGGCAGGGTCCCCTCTCTCTTAGATTGTAAACTATGGGGCAGAGTCCCCTCTCCTCTTAGATTGTAAGCTCTGGGGCAGGGTCCTCTCTCCTTTTAGATTGTAAGCTCTGGGGCAGGGTCCCCTCTCCTCTTAGATTGTAAACTCTGGGGCAGGGTCCCCTCTCCTCTTAGATTGTAAGCTCTGGGGCAGGGTCCCCTCTCCTCTTAGATTGTAAGCTCTGGAGCAGGGTCCCCTCTCCTCTTAGATTGTAAACTATGGGGCAGGGTCCCCTCTCCTCTTAGATTGTAAACTATGGGGCAGGGTCCCCTCTCCTCTTAGATTGTAAACTATGGGGCAGGGTCCCCTCTCCTCTTAGATTGTAAGCTCTGGGGCAGGGTCCCCTCTCCTCTTAGATTGTAAGCACTGGGGCAGGGTCCCCTCTCCTCTTAGATTGTAAGCTCTGGAGCAGGGTCCACTCTCCTCTTAGATTGTAAGCTCTGGAGCAGGGTCCCCTCTCCTCTTAGATTGTAAGCTCTGGGGCAGGGTCCCCTCTCCTCTTAGATTGTAAACTCTGGGGCAGGGTCCCCTCTCCTCTTAGATTGTAAGCTCTGGGGCAGGGTCCTCTCTCCTCTTAGATTGTAAACTCTGGAGCAGGGTCCCCTCTCCTCTTAGATTGTAAGCACTGAGGCAGGGTCCCCTCTCCTCTTAGATTGTAAACTCTGGGGCAGGGTCCCCTCTCTTAGATTGTAAACTCTGGAGCAGGGTCCCCTCTCCTCTTAGATTGTAAGCACTGAGGCAGGGTCCCCTCTCCTCTTAGATTGTAAGCTCTGGAGCAGGGTCCACTCTCCTCTTAGATTGTAAGCTCTGGAGCAGGGTCCCCTCTCCTCTTAGATTGTAAGCTCTGGGGCAGGGTCCCCTCTCCTCTTAGATTGTAAACTCTGGGGCAGGGTCCCCTCTCCTCTTAGATTGTAAGCTCTGGGGCAGGGTCCTCTCTCCTCTTAGATTGTAAACTCTGGAGCAGGGTCCCCTCTCCTCTTAGATTGTAAGCACTGAGGCAGGGTCCCCTCTCCTCTTAGATTGTAAACTCTGGGGCAGGGTCCCCTCTCTTAGATTGTAAACTCTGGAGCAGGGTCCCCTCTCCTCTTAGATTGTAAGCACTGAGGCAGGGTCCCCTCTCCTCTTAGATTGTAAACTCTGGGGCAGGGTCCCCTCTCTTAGATTGTAAACTCTGGAGCAGAGTCCCCTCTCCTCTTAGATTGTAAGCTCTGGGGCAGGGTCCCCTCTCCTCTTAGATTGTAAGCTCTGGGGCAGGGTCCCCTCTCCTCTTAGATTGTAAACTCTGGGGCAGGGTCCCCTCTCCTCTTAGATTGTAAGCTCTGGGGCAGGGTCCTCTCTCCTCTTAGATTGTAAGCTCTGGAGCAGGGTCCCCTCTCCTCTTAGATTGTAAACTCTGGGGCAGGGTCCCCTCTCTTAGATTGTAAACTCTGGAGCAGAGTCCCCTCTCCTCTTAGGACCCTGCCCCAGAGCTTACAATCTAAGAGGAGAGGGGACTCTGCGCCAGAGTTTACAATCTAAGAGGAGAGGGGACCCTGCTCCAGAGCTTACAATCTAAGAGGAGAGGGGACCCTGCTCCAGAGCTTACAATCTAAGAGGAGAGGGGACCCTGCTCCAGAGCTTACAATCTAAGAGGAGAGGGGACCCTGCTCCAGAGCTTACAATCTAAGAGGAGAGGGGACCCTGCTCCAGAGCTTACAATCTAAGAGGAGAGGGGACCCTGCTCCAGAGCTTACAATCTAAGAGGAGAGGGGACCCTGCTCCAGAGCTTACAATCTAAGAGATGGGACCCTGCTCCAGAGCTTACAATCTAAGAGGAGAGGGGACCCTGCTCCAGAGCTTACAATCTAAGCGAGGCTTGAGGAGAGGATGGGTGTGTGTGTGCAGGGAAGGTGAGTGTGTATATGTGTATATATATATATAATTAGTATGTGTGTGTGTGGGAAGGGGGGCTGGTGTGTGTGTATGTATATATATTTATATTTGGAGTGGGGAGCCTGGTGTGTGTCATGGTTTGTGTATACAGAGATGGCCTTAAAAACCACTTCCCTTAGTGCCTTGATCCTGGGTGTGTGACTAGTGTGGTGCATTGAATGGCGTTAACAGACTAGAAAATGCAACACTCAGATCAGACGCTTACACCTTTTATTCTTCTATTAGACTTGCTTCATGTTTCGCAGCCTTTGTATTAATACGCTTTATTTTATGACTGTCCCCTTCATGACATTGTCAAAACGGCAGAATATGGATGCCATTAAAATTTTGCCCCCCCCTGGAAAAATTTCTGCGGACGCCCATGAGCTGAAGATATGTAGAGATCAGGTGGGAATCACTTTTCAATGGAATCTGTAAGGCTGTATCCTCCAAGAGAGCTCCCCCAAACACCTCCAGAAATAAAAACAGAATAGCAATGACTCGAGGAAGACAAAACAACAACAATATTTTGTTTATATAATTTAGACTCTATGCACTAACATTGTGCCTGTATAAATAATGTTATATAGATCAGAATTTTTACTTTACTGCACATTTATTTTATTTTACTTATTTTTGATCCTCGTTTTGTTGCCGTTATAGTAAAACTTATTCAAATTCTGATTGCTGGCAACATGTTAATAGACGCGGAAAGGCCTCATTAATTTTGTTTTTCTGTAGTGTGATTTCTAATATAAAGTGGTTACTTTGTTTGGTTTTTCTTGCTTTCTGAAATATGCAAAAACGCATAAGCATCCTGAGGACTTATGTCCCTGCTATGAACGGTTTAAGCAGATGAATGGGGGAGGGGTGTAATTAAAAATGTTTTAGCTGTGCAGCGAAGTTTGTAACTTGGCAAATAAAACAATATCCTAGTGAGCAAATGTTTTGAAAAACAATGTGCTATCAAGGTGCAATGCAAGCATTACTATTATTATTATTAATCTTTATTTATGAAGCGCCAGCATATTCCGCAGCACTGTACAATGGGCAGAATATAGACAGGGTTACAATACATTGAACAACATTTTGACAAACCAGTACAGGGGGAAACAAAGGCCCTATTCCCATGGGAACTTACAATCAAGCATACCACAGTCACCACATATAATATCATTAACAAGAGAAGTCAAAGGCATAACGCATTCACTGCTGGAAAAAGGGCTTCATAGGTCTGTAACAAAACACTGTTATCACAACTCTCTCAACGTCTTCATCGATTTAGCTGAGGGATCAGCAACCTTAGCTCTCCACATGTTTTGAAACTACATTTCTCAAGAGAGTCTGCTGAGGCTGGGGTCAGACGAATGCACTATGTGCGCCCGAACTGACGTGCCTTCTGGTGTCCGACGCGGTGTGCGCAACAGTGGCCATGCTACATCCATGCAGCAGCCCTCCTCGTCAAAGCAATAGGATGCGCGTTGACGGGGCTGCAACACGCGATCCTCCATAGGAGGATCGAGCCTTGCAGCACTGTGCGCACTAACTGCACTCAGCGAAACGGCCAGACACAGGAGTCGAGTGGAAGGAACGTCCACTCCCACAGATGTTCCTTCAGTTCTTACTACCGCTCGTCTGACCCCAGCCTAATCTGGCGAGAGACTGAGCATCATGGGAGAAGTAGTTCCAAAATATCTCCAGGGCTGAGGTTTACAGCCAGGTGTTATGACGTACCTGTTCTGTTCTCTTAGACTATCCTGCAACTTTTACCTTTGTTTCAAACTGTTTACAGATATATTCCAAATTATTTTTTGGTAATGCATCTTTTACAGAATCTTATAAGTAATGTGGAGGGGTTAGCTCGTTTATGTTTAATCACAAAGCTTGTATGGTATTATAACTTTTAAAATCATGCATTTATCATGTATAATACATACATTGCTTGTTGTAGATGTATTTTAAATAAAAATGCATATGAAGTGAGTTTAATGCTGAAAGCCAACATTGATAGTAATTTTAGCTTGTTATATTATTTAACATAAATATTCCGATGGTCGTGTTGGTACATGCTGTGTTATTTTATATCTCTTCTATTATCATACACTTTTAAATAGCTGTTTATTCCTTACCTTTTAAATTATTGTCTGTATATGGATTTATGTAGATAATACAAGGAGTATCCTGAATAGGTGCCAACATCAACAATCGCTGCAGCCACCTCATGCTGTGCTCACCAAACCAAGACATCCTAATTAGCGCTTTTAGAAGACTCCAAAGCTTACAATATAATTCTAGACAACTCATTGCCTCAGACCCATATGTTCCAGAGCATAAAGCTAAAACAAATTTATACAAATAACAGGAAACACGATTTTCCAACATCAACACAATGAGGGTAGTTTAGCCTGACGTTCCAGAATATGTCTTAAATTCTTAGGTAAATATGTAGATAATAAAATATCTATATCCAGATTCTTAGGTCCTCATGTACTGCCTTACTTCTTTCTGTCTTTTTGTGCAGACTAGTGGAAGATATGGTTAAAAGTGGTTTCCTGTAATAATTATAATCACAAATACATTTAGAGTGTATATGTTATGGTTAAAGCCCGAAGTGCGGTTGACCCTAGGATTAACTGGGTAATCCTGACATTACCCAGGCATCATTAGCAAAAGTCCGAAGTGAAATTAATTTTCGGACTTTACCCGGGTAATCTGCAAAGTATCCAGAGGCCTCTGGGTACTCCAGTTTTCTGCACTGTTTTAACCGGGTAATTCGCACATTACCCTAGTGCTGGATAAAGTGTCATGTGCAACGAAACATCAGACTTTATTCAGGTAATCTGCAAAGTATCCAAATGCCTCTGGGTGCGCCGCTTTTCTTGGGTTTTCAGCAGGTTACAGTTGACTGAATTCCGAGGATTACCCGGATAAAGCTGCAAACTGTTATCTGACTGTTAACAAAATTGTGTTTTTTGTTATTTTTAATGAAATTGTATCCACAGTCACAAACCGCACTAAATAACCGTCATGTAACTCTGTGCATTAATTGTCTGAAAATTTATTTATGAAGATAATGATATTATATAAAGAGTACCTTAATGGTTATTATGTTTTATAAATGATATACAGTATAAGCACATATGACACATAATAAAGATCATGTAACTCTTTCACATTCATATAAGAAACATATCCTGTTACTCTGTATATTCATTCTATCCGCAATACATTTTAATGTTTGTCTTTTGCCATTTTCATTGATAATATCCATAGATATTGACAAAATTAACTTTTACCCAAGCAGGGTTGGATGCTCTGCAGATTACCCAGGTGAAGCTGTGGATAGTCGTCAGATTACCCAGGTGAAGCTGTGCATAGTCCTCATATTACCCAGGTGAAGCTGTGGATAGTCCTCAGATTACCCGGGTGAAGCTTCAGACTTGCACATTATCTGGGTAAAGTGCGGATTTTTCAGCTCTTCCAGATTGTTACCCAAGGACAGTTGGTTAGTCCTAAAATTACCCGGGGAAAAAAATCCAAAATGTTCATTTTTTTGCAGCTTTACCCAGCGGTTTTGGGTAATGTCAGGATTACCTGGGTAATCCTAGGATTAACCGTAACATATATATATGTTACGAGTAAAGCCCGAAGTGCAGTCAATCCTAGGATTACCCGGTTAATCCTGACATTACACAAAACCGCTGGGTAAAGCTGCAAAAAAATGAAAATTCCGGACTTTACCCTGGTGATTTTAGGACTACCCAACTGCCCTTGGGTAACGGTCTGGAAGAACTGAAAAATCTACACTTCACCCGGATAATGTGTAAATCTGAAGCTTCACCCGGGTAATCTGAGGACTATCCACAGCTGCGCCTGGGTAATCTGCAGAGCATCCAACCCCGCTTTGGTAACGGTCATTTTTTTGCTTTTATCTATGGATATTATCAACGAAAATGGCAAAAGACAAACATTTAAAATGTATTGAGGACAGAACGAATATACAGAGCGACGGGATGTTTTTCTCATGTGAAATGTGAAAAAGTTACGTGATCTCTATTACTTGTCATGTGTGCCAATATATCGTTTATAATACATAACAACCGTCAGGTTACTCTTCATATAATACCTTTGTATTCGTAAATCGAGTTTTCCTCGGGATTCAGTCACCTGTAACCTGCTGAAAACCCGAGAAAGGCGGAGTACCCAGAGGCGTTTGGATACTTTGCAGATTACCCGGATGAAGTCTGGATGTTTCGTCGCACATCACACTTTATTCAGCGACGCTTGGGTAATGTGCGAATTACCCGGTTGAAACGGTGCGGGAAACCGAGGTATCCAGAGGCCTCTGGATACTTTGCAGATTACCCGGGTAAAGTCCGGAATTTAATTTCACTTCGGACTTTTGCTAATGAGGCCTGGGTAATGCTAGGATTAACCGGGTAATCCTAGGATTAACCGCACCCCAGGCATTACCCGTAACATATATATATAGATGGATATACTGTATATTAAACCCTTTAGTACCAAGTCATTTTCAAGAAATCCACTGCCAGGAGCCATTGCATTTTTGAACTACACTTTTCATTAATTATAAAATGGGAATAGTCCCACTATATAATTAATGCATGATTTGCTTTGCTAGTCTCATTTGGCTGGAAGATCTCGCCATCTTCTGGCCAAAAGGACCTATTGCATGTGGAGCTCTGATTTTCGGAGTACATATCTCCATGTTTCAGACATACTCACTTGTAAAAAACTGTTGTAGCACCTCGAGTGTCATGCCCACTGTGCTAAGATTTTGGGGGCACCTCCTGGAACCTAATTGCAAATTACATTGATTTGTAACAAACCAATTTAATTTGCAGTGTTACAGCATATCCCTAGATTGTGTTAACATGATCTCAGGGTGCTGGGTAGGTTGCTGCTGATCATCTAAACATGATTGTAACAGCAACTGGGGTTTACAGGTCCCCGGCTTGAAGGCCAGACCCGAACCTGTCACAGCATCCGTCCCTTTTCTCTAGTCAAGCAGATCCGTTGCAAGGAGAGCTTATACAGCTAATTCTACATATCATTCCCCAAACAAAAGACAAGGCTTAGTGTGGGGAAGTAAAATTATCTTTAATGTGAAATGGGGACCAGTTATATGGGAAACAGGGAGGAGGAGGTAAAAAACACAATAAAACCAAATACATTGTCCTACATGAGGGGGGTGTAAATTCCTTCAGGAGACATATAAACCTGATCAGTAACACATTAGACAAGATTAGCACGTTATCAACATCAAATCAATCCAGGGACACACACTTACACATACAGAAGGAACAATAGTTCTTAAAAGGATTAGTAAAACAAACCAAATTCTTAAGGAAACAACCAGTGTCAAGATAACAAGACATTTAACAGCATTAACCCTTATATGCCCAAATATGCACATTGTCCTTGAGAGTTGGCTTTGCCACATTGTCCATGATCCCTTGGCAGGAGGCCAGCAACTATGCTTCTCCAACAGGCACAGAGGCCATGTGTAGTGTGGGCAAGGATGCCAAGGAGGGTAAGGGCACAAAGATGTAGGAAGCTTTGGTTACAACGATAATGAAGCAAAGTGTGGTGTACATGGAGGCTATGTTTTAAATGTGGTCTTGGGGGCTGGCAACCTACCTTTTCTCTGATTGTCCCTGACTCCAATAATTCTGAAACTCCGTTGCTCATAAACTTTACTGCTACAGGCAGTGAGAAGACATAATACAAGGAGAGCTCTGGAATTACATTCTACCATACAGAGATAGGATTCAAGTGATTATAGTTGCAGAGATTCCCTGTACAGAACAGAAACTAGGTGTGACTGTGATTTCCATTTACAAGCTTTATAATCTTATATGGATATTTATCTATATTTTATTAGTATTTTAGGGATGTTGCATTGCTGATCATCTGATAATCACTACAAATCCCCATAAGCAAGATATCTGACCATTTTTCTTATCTTTATTACATCTAAGGAGTTATTCAAACAGCACCAAAATTTAACCGAATCAGCTGCCGAACGCTGCCAAAAAAAGCTGACTAGTCGCTGAACGCTGCATGGAAAGAATACTGTATATACAGGGTTATTCAAAGAGAATCGAAAAGTCACCGCACGTTTGGGGACTTTTCGTTCTCTTCAATTCGGGGCGATTTGGCAATCCCATTTCGGCGACCCTGCAGTGTATTCAGCAAGCACCACAGGGCCGTCGAAGTGCAGGGAAAAGCTGCCGCAAACCCGACGAAAACTCACGGCAAAAACCCAGCGAATGCACGCCAAAACCCGCAAAAACATCTGGATTAACTCGCCGAAAACGCCAGAAAAACCGGAGCAGGAGCCGATCACACGTAGCGCAGCCACCGGAAAAACCCGACACCACAGACGAATGGAGTGAATAAATTAGAAAAACTGTTTGCTTGAATGTATGAAAAGTGAAACGCTGTCTGCAAAGAAACTACTGAGGGAAAATGTCTGAAATTTACATATGAGGTCCAGGGAATGATAATAAAAAGGGCTGTTACAGAAAAAAAAGTAAAGTTTAAAAAAAAAAAGTAGGAATTTTTTAAAGAAAAAAAATCCAGAAAAATTTCTCTATGGGTATTCCACTGCCGCTGAATCGCACTGTATTTCGCTCACAATTCGCCAATACTTGGCAAATTGCCAGCTTTCTGAATAGCTGAATTGCCACGAAATTGCATCGTATGGAGAAATTCACCATTCCGTGCAATACGGTGGCAAATTCGGCTCTCTCATTATTCGGCTCTTTCTCGAATCAGAATCAGTCAGCACCAGCTGAAAAAAAAAATCGAATACTCAGCTATCATCCCGTGGCAAGAACACCAGCTCAAACCACTTCCTCTTGCCGCTGGGAGCAGAGGGAGACTGGGGAAAAAAGTCCCCCATTCTCACTCCGCGATCACTCCACCTACCTGCCGGATCTCACGAGGGCCGAGATCCTGAAGGTCATGTGACCAGCAGTGGAAGCCTCAATGGAGTCCTATGGACTCCATGAAGGGGATGCTCGAGGCGGCGCTTAGCGCTACTTCGTGCATCCTGAGGCTTAGCGGTGCATTACGAGGCAGGCTGCGGGATTAGCGCCATAATATCATGCTAAAACGGGAACGCTAAGGAGAAACCTGCAGGCGCAGGTTTTCCTCCTTAATGCCCCCGTTTTAGCGTGAAAATTGTTATATGGCCCTACATGTTACCAGTCTTTATGAAAATAGCTATTTTAAGCTATATTTAAGTGTTACACATCCCATCCTTTAAATAAATGTTATGAAAATATTTTTTTCCAACAAAAAACACTTGTCAGTAAAAGAGTTCATTGGGTCCAAAAACTACAGAGCTGGTTTCAGACATCATTAAATAATCTGTGATAAAATCATTCATAGAGGTCTGGATAAATCCCTATTATAACCAGAAAATGTGAAGTTTTTGAGTTTTAAAGCTTATTATATAAAAAAACAGATATAGTCATGCAATTGTCCAATTATCTTTTATGAAAAAAAGACCTGAAATGATGGCCTTGGGAGGTAATAGTGATATACGATTCATGAATAGAAATTGACAGCTGGCAGTTGAATAGCTGGTACATCAAACTTCTATTCAATAATAGTAATAATGTGCATTTTAATGTTGCAACAAATTAGTAAATGTTATTGCAGCTCTGTATATACATTTCTGCTCATAATGAACACCAATCTAAAAGATAAATACATTAGTTCAAAAGGTGGATAAATCCATTTTATAAAATAGATATTAATATACAGCAAACTCAAAAAGAACCTTTTATGCTGCAGGATTTAATGAATAAAATACAATGAATTAAAATATGAACCATTTCCTTTCTAACTTTTAGTTATAAGACGCCATAATACAGACACTTATGATAAACTCACTATTAGGATATTTAAAGATATGGAAAACAATGAAAAAAGCATTCACCCCACCCAAAACAAGAATATATAATTTGGAATATAGAACCTGCACTTGCAGGTTTTCCAATAGCGTCCCCATTTTAAAGTGATATTCTGGGGCAGGCGCTAGCTCAGCACCTCGCCGCTGGGATACTCGCGGTAGCGCTTCCACACTGTCACAAGAACACGTCCATAGGATTCCATGGAGGCTTGTACTTTGGGGTCGCAAACCCTGCGCGAAATCGCTCTTTCAACATTGCGCAGTTACAGTTACAAGTACTTATACAGCGCCAACAGATACCGTAGTGCTTTACAATGGGGAAGCACAAACAGCAGACGTACATGATACAAGAGGAAAGGCAACCCTGCCTGTAGGATAACTGTCCAGTTAATACAGAACTTTAAACCAAGTGCTCAGGCAGACATCCCATGAGCTTACAATCTAAGGGACAGGGGTAACTGAAACAAATGGGAGCAGAGGGAAGGTGAAGCTGATGGCCAGAAGAAATATCGTAGGGATTGCATGGGAAGAACCAGAGGTTTTGGTTTAGTAAGAGTAATTAGAGAGAGAAGTGGAGACAGCTGGAAAGGAGAGCTGAAATTAAGGACCGGCCCTGGGTGGGCCGGTGGTTTGGGAGAGAGGAATGGAGGTCAGTCTGTGAGAGTATGCTGTGGAAAGAGAAGGAGGTTGGTGAAAATGCACAGATAGCTCTTAGTGATCAGAGTGATCAGAGAGAGACTGGGAACTATTTCTTTCCAGTCTCCCTCTGCTTGCAATTAGGAGAAGAGGCAGATAGAGCCATTATTCTCACCGCGGGAAGAGAGGTGAGTATTGGGGGGTTTAAGGGTGCTAAATGGATTTGCAAATGCAGAATCATTTAGCACAGCTTTTCGTTGAAGCTAAAGTTTTGCCTTGTGTGGCCCCTGTGGTAATTGGAGCTAGCACAATACCTTACTTATTGAAACGCTAATTAATGATTGCGCTCCCCATGTTAAGCATAAGATGCACAAAGTAAAGTAAGCTCACGGTCGCTAGCTCAAAAAACAATGCGCTTACTTATTTCATATATGTTTACCGTCAGGAAGGTAATCTAGGTTGGCATGCGTTAAAGTCACTTATCCAGGCGGTAATGCTTACACATCCGAACAGTAACATTAGCGTTCAGTATGGTATAGAGCTCCTGGGGTTTTTTGTTTTATAATAGTGCAAGGGAACTGATGGTCTTCTGACACTGAAGAGTTGTAAATTGTAATGTTATAGGAGTAGGTATTCCCAGGTATACTACTTTTTGGAGAGGGGTGTTGTATTCTAAGTAGGGAGGAGCTGTTCGGTTTGGATGGTTCGGAGTTCGAACCGAACTTAGCCTGTTCGGTCTGCTCGCAAACTCCGAACATTTCTGGGTGTTCGGCGCATGTTCGACCACAATGCATCACAATGGACCACAATGCACTTTCCCACTGGCCTGAAGCTCGTAATTGGCTACAGCCTTGCACCTGACCACAGGTCTGGTGCAAGACAGGTTCAACAGTATGCCAATCACGGCTCAGAGTCCTGATTGGGCAAATTTTGCCCAATCATGGGCTCACAGAGCTAAGTCCCGCAGCACACTCTATAAGGTTTCCACGCACAGCTTCACCACGCATTTGAGTGGAGATTTCATAGGAGATTGTTGTTGTGTGTTCTTACTGCCGGTCTGCCACGCTACTGGGGGGGTCTGGGGGGTCTCACACATTTCCACAAAACATTTGGGAATTGAGGTGATCTGTGTCTTGTCACTGGCTGCCAGCAAGTATTTTGGGGGTCTCACAAATTTCTACAAAACATTTGGGAATTGAGGTGATCTGTGTCTTGTCACTGGTGCCAGCAAGTATTTTGGGGGTCTGACAAATTTCCACAAAACATTTGGGAATTGAGGTGATCTGTGTCTTGTCACTGGCTGTCAGCAAGTATTTTGGGGATCTCACAAATTTCTACAAAACATTTGGGAATTGAGGTGATCTTCTGTGTCTTGTCACTGCCAGCAAGTATTTTGGGGGTCTCACAAATTTCCACAAAACATTTGGGAATTGAGGTGATCCGTGTCTTGTCACTGGTGCCAGCAAGTATTTTGGGGGTCTCACAAATTTCCACAAAACATTTGGGAATTGAGGTGATCTGTGTCTTGTCACTGGCTGCCAGCAAGTATTTTGGGGGTCTCACAAATTTCTACAAAACATTTGGGAATTGAGGTGATCTGTGTCTTGTCACTGCCAGCAAGTATTTTGGGGGTCTCACAAATTTCTACAAAACATTTGGGAATTGAGGTGATCTGTGTCTTGTCACACAGCCAGCGCCATGCAGTATTTTGGGGGTCACTAATTTTTACTAAATATCTGGGAATTGAGGTGATCTGTCTCTTGTCACTGCCAACAAGTATTTTGGGGGTCACTAATTTCTACAAAATATTTGGGAATTGTTATAATCCGTGTGTTCTCACTGGCTGCCACCCATCAGGGGTCTCACTGATTTATAGGAGGTTTCTGAGACTTGTAATCTGTGGCTTCTCACTGCCACCCATCAGGGGGTCCCACATACTTGTAGCAGATTTATGCGAATTGTAATTTGTGTCTTCTCACTGCCACCCATCAGGGGGTCACACTGATTTATAGGAGGTTTCTGAGACTTGTAATCTGTGGCTTCTCACTGCCACCCATCAGGGGGTCACACTGATTTATAGGAGGTTTCTGAGATTTGTAATCTGTGGCTTCTCACTGCCACCCATCAAGGGGTCACACTGATTTATAGGAGGTTTCTGAGACTTGTAATCTGTGGCTTCTCACTGCCACCCATCAGGGGGTTCCACATACTTCTAGCAGATTTATGCGAATTGTAATTTGTGTCTTCTCACTGCCACCCATCAGGGGGTCACACTGATTTATAGGAGGTTTCTGAGACTTGTAATCTGTGGCTTCTCACTGCCACCCCTCAAGGGGTCACACTGATTTATTGGAGGTTTCTGAGACTTGTAATCTGTAGCTTCTCACTGCCACCCATCAGGGGGTCTCACATACTTCTTTCAGATTTATGCAAATTGTAATTTGTGTCTTCTCACTGCCACCCATCAGGGGGTCTCACTGATTTATAGGAGGGAATTGTAATCTGTGTCTTGTCACTGGCTGCCAGCTATCAGGGTGTCTCACTGAGTTATACCAGAGTTCTGTCTTTAATCTTTAATCTTTATACCAGAGTTGAATCAGAGTTCTGTATATATTTAATCTATATATCACTCACTATGTCTAAAAAAGAACAAAAAGGACAGGCAGACGCTCACAGACACAGATAAGAGGGCAAGCAGCCCCTGTGTCGGGAGGCTGTGCCTCTGGTTGTGGTGGACGTGGTGCATCCTTTGCAGGGGCATGCTTGTCCTTTTTAACTGATGCTGGCCGTCTTAAGCAGCAGCAACATACTGAGGATTTGGTGGATTGGCTAACCAGGCCATCCTCATCCTCCGAGTCCTCTGCCAGCCAGGCTTGTAGTGCTTTACAGTCCACCTCAGCTGACAAAACATCTAATGCAGCCTCCATGTCCACAGCTACTCCTGCCGTAGCCTCACTATCACACACGGAGGAGTCAGCTGAATTGTTTTACTACAATGACAGTGACATGCTGCTTGAGGATGCGCAGCAAGTACAGTGCTCTGATTCAATCTCTGAGGTTGAGGAAGGGAGTATAATCAACCTAGAGGAAGGGGGTGCCAGTGATGACACACAAATAACTGGCACTCATGTTGCCCCAGCAGCTGCAGCATACTGCCAAGTTGGCTCCAGTGACGAGGAGATAGGGGGTGAAGATGACATTGATGATGAGGTCACTGACTCCACCTGGGTGCCAGATCGAACAGAGGAATCAAGTGAGTAGGAGGGGGAGGAGGAGGCACAGCAAACACGAGGCACAACATCCTCTATGACCAACCGTAGCACTAGCCAGTCCAAGGCATCAGATGTCAGAGCTGCTCCGGTGCAGAGCGCTGTTGTCTCAAAACACACATGCAGGAACTCTGTTGTCTGGGAGTTCTTTAAGAAATGTGCAGCAGAGCACACCGTTGCTATTTGTAATCTATGTCAGATGAGGCTGAAGCGTGGGAAAGACACCGGACACTTGGGTACCACGTGCTTGAGGCGACATATGAACACCTGCCACACATCCCGTTGGCGCAAAACTTTGCGTAGGTCTTCCTCCTCATCATCTGTCTCTACCCCCACTGTATGTCCTGCCATGTCATTGCCTACAACCTCCACTGACTAGGGATGATGCTACAGTAATGGATGTACCAGCTCCTTCCTCACAATGTGACATCATCCCATCAGCTGAAGATTTACGCAGTCAGATTAGGTTGCCGCAGCTGCTGCAGCGTAAGAAAAAATATAGTCCCAACCATTCCCAAGCATAGCGTCTAAATGCCAGCTTAGCAAAATTACTCGCATTGCAGCTGCTGCCTTTCCAGCTGGTGGACTCTGCTCCCTTCCGTGAATTTGCTGAATGTGCTGTACCACAGTGGCAGGTACCAAAACGCCATTACTTTTCACGCAAGGCCATTCCAGCACTATACCAGCACGTGGAAGACAATGTTATCCAGTCATTGGGAAAGGCAGTCAGCAACAAGGTGCATGTGACTTTAGACACGTGGTCCAGCAAGCATGGACAGGGCTGTTACATTTCCTTCACGACACACTGGGTAACTCTGATTGCAGCTGGGAGGGATAAAAAGACAGGGTTCTGTGCTGGAGCTTGTTCATCCGCCACGCCTCCAGAAAGCTGCTTGTATGAGGTCTGTCTGCTCCACCACCACCTCTCCCGCTTCCTCCTCCTCCTCCTCCTTCTGGGTCTCTGGCGACGTGGCAGTTAAACCGACGCCTGACAGGGGCTACGCAATGGCTCAAGCAAAAAGATGCCATACTGTGCTTGAGCTGGTTTGTTTAAGGGACAGGAGCCACACCGGGCCACAAATTCTGTCAGCTCTGTAGGGCCAGGTGAAGAGATGATTAACACCACGCCAGCTTCAGCTGAGAATGATCATCTGTGATAATGGCAGCAACCTTCTCTCCGCCCTACGCAAAGGTAAATTGACACATGTACCATGCCTAGCACACATCCTAAATCTAGTGGTACAGCGTTTCCTAACCAAGTACACAGGGCTGGCAGAGCTTCTCAGCCAGGCCAGAAAAGTCTGCAGCCACTTCAGACGGTCATTCCCAGCAAGCGTTCGCCTGGCAGAAATTCAAAGACAATTCCACCTTCCCACAAACCGTCTGATCTGTGACATGCCCACCAGGTGAAATTCAACATTAGCAATGCTGCAGCATCTGCACAAGCAGCAGAGGGCCATCAACGAGTACCTGTGTGAGTATGGCACAAGGACAGGTTCAGGTCAACTTGGTTTCCCCCCCTGCAGTGGCTGATGATCAAGGATGCATGCACTGTACTGTCACAATTTGAGGAGGCAACGAGGATGGTGAGCAGGGACAGTGCATGCATCAGTGACACAATTCCTTTAGTTTTCCTGCTGGAGCACACTCTGCGGGGAATTATAGATGTGGTTCTAGAGGCAGAGCAGCGGGAGGAAGAGGAGGCCTTCCCTAGCTCTTAAGGCCCCAGTCTTTCCGCAGACAGCATTCCAGCGGGTCCTACTCAGATCAGACAGGGGGAGGATGAGGAGGAGGAGGAGGAATATTTAAGTAGTGGGGGCATTGAAGGTGGGGATTCCTCAAGGGAGGGTTTCGTGTGACAGAAACACAAGGGCTAGTGCGTGACTGGGAGGAGGAAGTGCACGATACGGTCATCCTCATTGACCAGGAAGACTCGGAAGCTAATGCCACCTCCAACCTATGCTGCATGGGCTCTCTTATTATGCAAAGCCTGCTAAAGGACCCCAGGATTCATGCTATCAAGGAGAGGGATCATTACTGGTTGGCAACCCTTCTTGATCCACGATACAAGGGTAAAGTTGCAGAGCTCATCCTGCCCACACAGAGGGAGCACAGGATGAAAAAACTTGAGACCGCTCTAAAGCGACACTTGTGTAACACCTTTCCAGGCACTGGTAGGTTACCAAGTGATGACACACGTGCTTCTGAGGCTGCGGATGATCAGAGGAATAGTGGTGAAGGCCAGGGCCGCTTGACTGATGCATTTTTAAATTTATTTAGTCCACGACGCCCAGGGACGTCAAATGTAGGCACCCATTGCCAGCGTCTTCACCATATGGTGCAGGACTACCTAGGGGCAAGGGCAGACCTGGATACCTTTCCAGCAGATGATCCACTGGCTTACTGGGTGTTGAGATTGGATCACTGGCCAGAACTTAGCCAATATGCTATGCAGCTACTAGGTTGCCCTTCATCCAGCGTGCTTTCTGAAAGGACGTTCAGTGCCACTGGAGGTTTTGTCACAGACAAAAGAGTGCGTCTGTCCACCGACTCTGTATAACGGCTGACATTTATAAAAATGAATCAGTCCTGGATCAGCAGTTATCAATCCCCTGATGCTGACGTAACGGAATAGACATCGGGGATGTCTTCTGCATGCACTCCATTCCAGCACTGAACTCTTCCACAATACCACAAAAGGGTTACGGTGTGAATGCACTTGCCATGAAAGGCACAATATTTGGCTGCACTGACGCCTGTGCCAGATTTATATCATTTTAATTTTTTGAACAGCAGGGTCCAACCCTGCACTCTTCCACAATACTACAGAGGGGTTACTGTATGATAGTACTTGCTGGCAGTCTGGCACCAAAAGCACAATATCTGGGTGCACTGACTCCTTTACCAGATTCATATCTTTTTAATATAGGACCACATGGTCCACCCCTGCATTCTTTCACAATACTACAGAGGGGTTACTGTTTGATGATACTTGCTGGCCTGGCAGTCTGGCACCAGAGGCACAATATCTGGGTGCACTGACGCCTTGACCAGATTCATATCTTTTTAATATAGGACCACATGGTCCACCCCTGCATTCTTCCACAATGCTACAGAGGGGTTACTGTATGATAGTACTTGCTGGCCTTGCAGTCTGGCACCAAAAGCACAATATCTGGGTGCACTGACGCCTTTACCAGATTCATATCTTTCTAATATACTGTAGGACCGCAAGGTCCACCCCTGCATTCTTCCACAATACTACAGAGGGGATACTGTATGATAGTACTTGCAGGCCTGGCACCAAAAGCACAATATTTGGGTGCACTGCCACTGACGCCTGTATCAGATTCATATCCTCAGAGGGGTTACGGTGTGACGGCATTGTTGCCGACGCTAAAGGCCCAATTTCAAAGCACCTATTGTTACTTTCATCCAAAGCCTGCATAAGTTTCACAATAATTTAACCAAAAAATCACTAAACTTTTTCTGCGTGTCTGAAAATGTCCCCTCTTTACATACAGACTGCCAACCCAAGCAGTTGTTTATGGATAGATTAAAGGAAAAGCATTTACCGTAATTTGAAACGTAATTATTTGTTTTCAAGTGTTTCTATACATCCTAGAAATCCACCACTTCACGGGCAGGTTATGGGAACCTCCTAGGCACGATATTTGAAGGAATTTTTCGTTTTTATTTTTAACCCTTATTTCGTTGAAAACTCTCTGTCCCTTTAAAAACTTTTTTTTAACTTTTTGTCCTTGTGTCCTGTTCCCCAGGGCACTACCCGGACCCCCATACACCTTTTATGGCAAATATCTAGCATATATGCCCTCTTGGAGGGCACTCTAAAAACCGAATTTTCAGCCTTTGTATTGAGTTCGGGTTCGGATTCGGATTCGGATTCAAACATTTGGAAAGTTCGGGTACGAACCCGAACTCGGGCGTGTTCGGCTCATCCCTAATTCTAAGGTATTAGGGATCATCTGCACTAGTATATTTTTGAGAGGTGTCCAACATACCAGGGGATTGGGGGATTTTCTGATCAATTGGCGGCTGCAAATGGTTTCTGGATGCCAGGTAGACATGTGCATTCATTTTAGTACTAAAACGATTTAGTCAGAATTTTGGGATAATTTAGTTTTAGTATGACTCAAGAGATACGAAACTACTCAGTACAAAAAATGAAAGAAACTAAAATAAAATGCACTACAATTTAGTTTCAGTCCTTTTTGTGATATTACATTGATGAGTGAAGGAGACCAGCAATGAAGAGCGCAGCATCGCAAAGCTACAGAAAAGGTTTGTATGCGTAATCCTTCCCGACCCCTTCTCGTGAAAATCTGACAGTGATAGAGCTCCGGAATACTCACTCGCAGCACAGACAGCCAGCACAGGAGAGGAAACCTTTACTTAACTCTTGCATGTCTATGAGGCAGACAAGATGCTAAAAGCAGCTGGAGAAGGAAAACATTCAAATAAATCACACTGAAAGCTAATGACAGAGGAGGGCTGGATAGTAAAAACCCCTTTATAACAAGCAGCGCTGGGAGAAGAGAGGGACTTTATAAAACTTGTGTTATCTCCCCTCCCGCTCTGCATAATAGGGGCTTAGGTCTGATACATTTTATATTATCCAGGAGCACTATCCCCCTTTCCTCATCTATAATACACGTTTTATATAAAGTCCCTCTCCTCTCCCAGTGCTGCTTGTTATAAAGTTTTTTTTTTTACATCTGATACATTTAGTATCCAGCTCTCACAGTTACTCTGTCATTATGAGCCTTCAGTGTGATTTTTTTGAATGTTTTCCCTGGATTTAAAGTGCTTTATTTTATTATAAAAATAAATTTGCACCAGTCATCTCTTCTCTGAGCTTTCAGACTGATTTACGTTAATATTTTCCCTCTCCCTTGCTTTTATATTCTTGTGTCTCCCCCACAGAGATACAAAGTTTAAGTAAAAGTTCTCACTCTGGATAAGCATTGCATTCCGAAGTTCTGCACCCTCCACATGCCAATGCAGTAGGATGTTCTATACAGAGAGGGGCATTAATTAATTCAGGAGGATGTTCTATACATTATACAGAGAGGGGTATTAATTAATGCAGGTGGATGTTATCTACATTATATAGAGAGGGGTATTAATTAATACAGGAGGATGTTCTATACATTATACAGAGAGGAGACTTTTTTTAGCCCTTTAAATCCAGTGGCTGTGAGCGCTGAGATCGGCAGCTTGTTATATTATCTCTCAGTACAATGTATCAGGTTCTGCTGTTACAGTAACTGACTGTAACAGCGCTCAGTTTCAGTAAAACAAGGAAATAATATTGTTAGAACCTCTTATATATAAAAATATTATTTACTAGTTTTACGGAAACTCTGAGCGTTGTGATGAGCAGCAGTCAGTTACTGTAACAGCTTTGCCTGACACATTGTGCTGAGAGTGAGAGATACTGTAACAAGCAGCAATCTCAGTCCTCTGAGGAGCCACTACAATAGTGATTGTATCCACTGATTTTCGGATGAATGAAATTAGTTTTCATACTAAAGAACTGAAAACGAATTTCTTTAGCAACTAAATAAATTGCATTTTAGGACTAATCCATTAGTTCAAAACGAAATTTTGTGCTGTGCACATGTCTAATGCCAGGCATTAGGCAACTCAATTTGATTGTTCTCCACAATCTCTTGATGACTTTAAGAGCAAATCATTCAATGAATGAAAAATGAAGGTAGCAGGCATTCCAATAAAATATCAAGGGTTTATGTTTGCAGTATGTCCACATAAATTATCAGTCTAAGAAGACCTCCCTTTCATTTATTGATTGTTTTGTGTTGGCTGCTCTTGTTCTGAGCACACCCTACTTGTGACAGAGACTTAAAACATCACTGGTGAATGTATATCCTTATTTTTGAATTAAATGTTTTGGATGCAAATATGACTGCCCTTATTTTCATAACAGCCAATAACACTGTGACTAGCTGTCATAGGTATCCCTCAGATTTAAGATTTAGATTTAAAGCTAGGGATACGGTTTGGGTTAAGGTTTTAAATAACTATAGGTTTAGTATTAGCGTTTGATTTAATTTTAGAATTAGGATAGTGTTTGGCATTTAGGGTTAGTGTTTTGTTACATTTATGTGTATAATTATGGAAATACATGGAATTGGGAATAAAATAATTAGGTCTAGTCAAAGAAAGGTGAGACTCAGGAGAATGATTGGAGAAGTGAAAATTGTAGCAGGGTTATTCAGAGAGTGGTGAATGGCAGGAGAATGACTGGAGAATGGAAAATTCTAGGTCAAAATAGCCGATTTGGAAAGTGAGATGAATGGGAGAATTTTTTTGGTTTGGCTATTTTGACCTAGAATTTTCCATTCTCCAGTCATTCTCTCACTTTTCACCGCTCTCTGAATAACCCTGTAGATCAAAATAGACAAACCAGAAAAATTCTCCCATTTAACTCACTTTCCAAATCAGCTATTTGGTCTAGAGTGTTCTCTTCTCCGGTCTGTTCTGCTGGTTTTCCCCTTTCTCTGAATAACCCTTGTCAGGTATATTGGAAGGGAAAAAAGGTAAAATGGATGCCTGTAGCCTTTTTTTTTAAAGACAGTATTTTTCTTTTTCCAAATTTCCCTAGTTAGAAATGAACCGAGATTTTTTTTACAGAGTTCATGGCTGGGTGAGATCTTATATATATATTTTTTTAGAAATACCCGACATGAAGGAACCTTAAAATGTCTTTGTGTGATATAATGCCCAAGCTAAGTGCTAAGATCTGTCATAATTAAATTTATTGGTCTGTTTTAAGTCTTTAAAACAAGAAGATATTTTGTCTTTTGGGTATAGGAATATAAGAGTTAATATCTTCGTAAGGTAAGATATATTCACAAAATATATGTTTATAATCAAGGTATATTTTATTATATTTACAGTAGAAAATAGACGCTCCAATTTATATTGTAGAGAGTTTAAGTGGTAAATAGTATAATTATTGAAGAATAGATTCTGTTGAGTTAACTAGAAAAGAATTCAACTGATAAGACTCAGTAAAAACTTAGAAAGGAGTGAGGGATATAAATTTGATATGACATGTAGAGATTAAATGTCTACAGTTGTGTTCAAAATTATTCAACCCCCAATGCTGTAAAGGCTTTTAGGGAATTTAGTGTACATTTGTAATTGTATTCAGAATGAAATCCTACAAGGACTTTTTAAAGAACCATATGCAACTAAAATGACATCAATTGGTTTTGTAATACAGTAGTAAATGTTTCTTTTGTGAATCCTTCATTGACACAATTATTCAACCCCTTAAAGACTACCACTCTGAAGAACAGAGGTTCATTCAAGTGTTTTCAATCAGGTATTGAAAACACCTGTGGATGTCACAGAGCAGCAATAAAGCATAATAAGCACCAATTAGGCAGCTTTAAAATGACTGTGATACTCAGCTCCTTCTAGACATTTACTGGTGTGGTTACAAACATGGTGAAGTCAAGAGAATGGTCCAGGAAGACAAGAGAAGAGGTGATTACTCTTCACAGGAAGGGCAATGGCTATAAGAAGATTGCAAAGATGTTAAACATACCAAGAGAGACCATAGGAAGCATCATTCGCAAATTCAAGGCAAAGGGCACTGTTGAAATGCTACCTGGTCGTGGCAGAAAGAAGATGCTGACTTTGACTGCTCTGCGCTACCTGAAGCGTAGAGTGGAGAAAAGTCCCCGTGTGACTGCTGAGGAACTGAGAAAAGATTTGTCAGATGTGGGTACTGAAGTTTCAGCTCAGACAATACGGCGCACACTGCGTAATGAAGGCCTCCATGCCAGAACTCCCAGGCGCACCCCCTTGCTGTCTCCAAAGAATAAGAAGAGTCGACTGCAGTATGCCAAAAGTCATGTGGACAAACCACAGAAGTTTTGGGATAGTGTTCTGTGGACTGATGAAACAAAATTAGAACTGTTTGGGCCCATGGATCAATGCTATGTTTGGAGGAGAAAGAACAAGGACTATGAAGAAAAGAACACCTTGCCTACTGTGAAGCATGGCGAGGGGTCAATCATGCTTTGGGGCTGTTTTGCTTCTGCAGGTACAGGAAAGCTTCAGTGTGTGCAAGGTACCATGAATTCTCTTCAGTACCAGGAGATATTGGATGACAATGTGATGCAGTCCGTCACAAACCTGAGGCTTGGGAGACATTGGACCTTTCAACAGGACAATGAACCCAAGCATACCTCCAATCCACTAGAGCATAGTTGCAGATTAAAGGCTGGAACATTTTGGAGTGGCCATCGCAGTCACCTGATTTAAATCCGATTGAGAACCTCTGGTGGGACTTAAAGAAAGCAGTTGCAGTGCGCAAGCCTAAGAATGTGACTGAACTGGAGGCTTTTGCCCATGACGAATGGGCGAAGATACCCGTAGATCGCTGCAAGACACTTGTGTCAAGCTATGCTTCACGTTTAAAAGCTGTTATAACTGTAAAAGGATGTTGTACTAAGTACTAAGATTGAATGTCATTTGGAGGTTGAATAAAACTGATAATGATGTGAGCACAGAAAAGACATTTGTGGTTATTTCATTATAAATGTTATGTTATATTTGTCTGACCTACACGTGCCTCTTTGATTTAATTGTAAGCAAGATGACTGAATGATCAAAATCAATGTCAAACTGGCCAAAACACTCAATTTCAGTGGGGGTTGAATAATTTTGAACACAACTGTACATTGGGAGAGAGAGGGTCTTTGTTAAGTCAGATTGACCTTTGACACGAGATAAGAATAATAAAAAGAAATGGTGGAATTAATTAAGAAGTGCAATACTGCCCTCTAGAGGATAGTAAATATTATATTTGATATGATGAAAATATTGTTAGTGACGTCAAATTGACTATAATTGAAGCGGCAATGTTGGTTGCAGTCATTCAGAGACTCACACCGCAATGCACTCCGAGATTCCGAGAGTCCGAGACTCCGAGATATACACCATAATGCATGCAGATTCCAGGACATGAGGCATTCCGAGGCTAACACACATCGCTAGGAGATCATCCCGGGACAATGCACTCAAGACTCTCACCAAATCTCTAACTCACATGCATTGATTATCTGATATTGATAATCTTCACATATTCCAAAACATTACATAAAGAATTCCAAGGCAGACTCATCAAAATCCAGATTGGAGAGGTAATGTATGAGAGCTATTTAAATTAAGGAATTAATGTAAATATATATATCTGTAGATTTTTGCAACAGATAGACTGAGATTTCTCAGATTCTTGGTAGCTCCAAAAGTTTAAATATTTTGCAGATAGAAATATGAAGAAGTGGACATAAGGATTTATCCTAAAAGAAACTGTTGTAGGATTGATACAAATATATATATTGAATTTGGAAATTACTGTGATTGAAATTAATAAGCAAGGAATTATATAACTAGAAATAAAAAGCAAAGGATTAGAAATTTAATTCTCGAGATTAGGGGAGGATTCACTAAATAAGTTTTATTACTTATCATTAAATTAGTTCATCTTTTGTTGATCCATGTAGTATAGAGAGATATATATATCTCTATAAGATCTAGCTGGTTAAACATTGTTTGCTGGGAAATGCATGTTTTATTAAGCAGAAATGTTTATTAACCATTTGTGTATTAGTTACTAACTGATAAGGTAAATGATATTAATCATATATGCAGTTACTAACAGGAGATACATATATTGTGAAGCTAGTTTTTATGTGCTGATGGATTGTGGTTTATAAATATTTGTTTATGATATGAGATTTGAAACTTTTTTGTATACGTAATAAATATATATATGTTTTTATCCGATTATTGATTAATGTATTCTTCAAAGCAAAACACAGACAATTAAAAGAATTTAGGAGAATTTCTAGGAAATATAAACGATTGATATTTGTGTCTCGTATAAGTTTCTTATGAAATAATAATCCCTTACATATTGGAGGCAACTGCCGAGATAGGTCCAGTAAGTCCAATATAGACATATTGGAGGCTTGGCTGATAAATCCAATATATGACGTGTTGTAGTCACGTTCAGAGATTATATCCGACACCCTGTATGTTTGAAGTAAACCTGTCATGGACAAAACAAGTATTTCCGATTTGAAAGGGTATCGCTCTTTTTGAACAAGTCAGCGTTATTTTGCTGATCTATATAATTGAAAAAAAAAGGAGATATTCCCTTTCAAATATCCCTGGTACCCCATGTGACTGTGGCATGCCAAAGGTGGGAGGGACCGCAATGAGCAGAAAGCCATCCTACACGCTGACTTTCTCTTAGTCATTGTTCAGCATTGACTGTCCATTAGCTTACGCCTGGCAGCTTCCTGTAAAAATTTTCAGAATATGGGTCCCCATGAAACCAGATATTGCACCTTTCTGAATGACATGCAGTGTTTGAAATACAAAGCCCCTATCAGACTTGGGTCAGCCATGGACCTGGAGACCTAGCTGTTAATCTATTAAACTAGCCTTGGTGACCAGAGTGAATTATTTGTGTGTATTTAGTGCTTGCAGGTACCATATAAGTATTTAATTCCATAAGAAATATGGCTCTGAACGCAGCTATGTTTCAGATTCTGATAAGGGGAATCATCTTAGATACTATACAGAGTTATAAACAGTTCTGTAAAAGTAAGTAAAGTTATTTATTTATTTCTTTATAAAGTGGAGTTCTCAGCAGTGCTGTATCTTGGCCTAGGCCCACAAGGCACAAGGCGGCAGTTTCCAGCAGTTTCCAGTGGGGCGGCAAAAACAGCAGCTACTGTGTGTCAGTCTGGTGGATTGTTAACCCTTTAAGGACCTAGGATCTTTAAAGTCAATGCATTTATGATGGAACAGTTCTGTCATTCGTCTTTAAGGGTTAATTAGGCAGCAGAGGCCTTGTTATCTTTTGTCTGGCTATCCATCATGAGTCTGACACTTCCTGGTGTTTCATTGCAGTGTCTGGTCAGCTTATTAACCCATTCAGTTAAATGGAGAGAGTTTTGTTTTTTTGCAATTCTTTATTTTAAATATAATAAGATAAGATAACAACACATGTATGTAGCACCAGAAGACACAACGTCAAAAAAATAAACTTCTGAGAGAATATCAAATAGGCAAACGTTTACAGGACAACGACATATCGAAAAACAATAAAAATAAAAGGGAAGGGAGTTTTTCATTCTTACTAAAAACATTTTGTTAACACTCCATTAATGAAACAACTTCATTAAAAAAGGGTTATAAAATAAGGGGGAGAGGGCTATTAAACTAGATCTTAATACTCCACCTTATAACAGTTACAGTTACAAGCATTTATAAAGCACCAACAAATTCCTTAGCGCTGTACAATCGCAGAGACAGAATATCAAATATACATACATGTTACACACACTGAACAGAAGGATGAAGGACCTTGCTCAAGAGCTTACAATCTAAGAGGAGAGGGGTGACACGCTATATGAGGTAACATAACACAAGAGAAATCTATATGAGGATCCATAACTAGGGATGAGCCGAACACCTCCGAGTTCGGTTCGCATTCGAACTCGAACAATTTCAAAAGTTCGAGTTCGGGCGCGAGCACGATCCGAACTCAATGCAAGTCAACGGGACTCGAACGATCGATTTTTAAAGTGCCCTGCAAGAGGGCATATATGCAAGATATTTGCCATAAAAGGTGTATGGGGGTCCGGGTAGTGCCTTGGGGGACAGGAAACAAGGAAAAAAAGTTTAAAAAAAAGACGTTTTTAAAGGAACAGTGATTTTTCCATGACATAAAGGTTAAGAATAAAAACAAAAAATTCCTTCAAATATCGTGCCTAGGAGGTCCCCATAACCTGCCCGTGAAGTGGCGGATTTGTCGGATGTATAGAAACATTAAAAAAGAAAAAAACAACATTTCAAATGCCGGTAAATGTTTTCCTTTAATCTATTCATAAACAACTGCTTGGGGCAATTAAAATTGGACCTTTGGTGCCAGCTAGTGCCTTCACACCGTAACCCCTCTGAGGTATTGTGGAAGAGTGCAGGGGTGGACTCTGCATTCAAAGATTAAAATGATTGGAATAGCTGCACACGATGCGCCGGTGTATGCAGCGTCTAACAGCGTGGGAGACGGGAGGCTGTGCTTGTTGGTGGATCCAGGAATCCGGTAAGTAATAGAAAGAAAAAAAAAGGTTTTATTTTATGTTCCTTGGGACATTTAAAAATGTCCTTGGATTTTTTTTTTTTTAGAAATGTGTCGCCTTACCTTAGCCTGGTGGTCAGTCAGTGGAGGCTCCCTGGATCCTGGTTGTGGGGGGAGTCTGCTGTGGCCGCAGGTGCAGTGGCTCCCTCCCTGAGCCGTGTCTCTGGCTGCCACATGCACCCGGCCGGCTAGCCCGCACAGTCGCAGCTCTGCCATCCGGCGGCTGCATGCTCCTCAAGGGATCCTTGGGAGGCCCCGGCTGGCTGCCCTCTACAGTGCCTGATTAGAGGGCCTCGTCTACAGCTGTGTGAAGTTGGCACCCCATGTTTGTAAAACCTGAATAAAAATATACCATTCGTTTGTGCTACATTTGTGCTGCAAAAAACAATGTTTGTGCCGGCTTGGTTTTGAAGTTATTGCACATTTAATTTTAGATTATGTGACTGCAAGCCCCGCCCACTTTGCACCCCATGTTATTAAATTTTAAAAACAAATATACCATTTGTTTGTGCTACGTTTGTGCTGGTTTGTGCTGCAAAAATGAAAGTTTGTGCCAGTTTGGTTTCAGAGATATTGTGCATTAAAGTTGATGAAACCCCGACCACTTTGGACCCCATGTTATTAACTATTATATTCCTAACGCAAACGTTAACGCTCACTTCCGTGAGCATTAACGTTTGCTGCGGTATTTACTTATTAAAACCATCTTTAAAACCATAAAGTGTCTGGCTGTTTAAACAGGAGGTGTGGCCTTGAAAAGAAGGAATGTGTCCAATTCAATTTAGGGGGTGCACGAGTTTAGTCAGGCCTAGGGCAGCACAAAACCTAAATACACCGCTGGTTCTCAGATATTGATAAATCACTAACTCCCCTTATCAGGGCTTGATTACGAATACTGAATCATATACCTTTTCCAGGGGGACCCAACATATTTGACTTGTCCAAGACCCTTCAAACACTAGAGAAGGACCTGATTGTAGCAATAATGGCCTGCTTTAAAAATGGGCTAGCAATGACCTACTACGAGTATATTCATCTGCCTTAACCCTTTCGCTGCGGAGCCTTTTCACACCTCTGTGCTGAGCTCATTTTTACCGGTTTCGCTCATCATGTTTAAATGCGATTTGAAGTCACATTTTATTATGCGACCCAGACATATTATATATCGTTCTTTCCGGGAGACTCGGCTGATTCATAATATATCATTATTATATGTATACATTATGTCCTGTCTGTATATTATAACATAAAATGCAATAAAAGTTGAATTTTCAATAATTTACAACGTGTAAATTTTTTTTTTAACATTTTAACATCCGAGCGTTTGCGGTTATATTTTCTATGGGTTGTGCTTGTTAAAAAAATTAGAAACAGGGAATCGTTACTTTTTTTGGGGGAAAATTACGTGTTTTTTAGCAAACACCCCCCATAGAAAAAATCGTTAGTGCAGCATCATTGTTCACATTATAATTGAAATGGGAACAATATTGCTGCACTAATAAAACAAAACAAGGTAGGACACGCTGAGCGCGTCCTCCGCATGGAAAGGGTTAAATGCAAAACTGAAAATTTTAATTGGCTCAAAAAGAATTCACAATTTTGAATAAAGCTATGCATGTTGCTTTTTATTAATCATTTACATTTGTTTTAATGTAATCTTAGAAAATACACATACAGGGTTATTCAAAAAGATCCATTCAGTGACTTTTCGTTCCCTGCACTTCGGGGAGAATTGGCGATTCCTGGTTCGCCGACCCTGCGGGGTATCTGGCAACCACCACAGGGCCTCCGTAGTCCATAGAATACTCGCTGCAAACCCGTTGAACACTCGCCGAACACTCACCGAATACTCACCGAACACTCACCAAATCCCACAGAAACAGCCGCAAAAACCAAATCGGACACGCCGGAAAAATCCGAGCAGCCGACGATCACCGCAGAGCAGCCGCCGAAAAAAACCGACACGCAGACGAACGGGGTGAAAAAAAACAAAACAGTTCACAGGAAAGTTTGAAATTTGAAACGCTGTTTTAAAAAAAAACTACTGAACGAAAATGTCTGGACTTTACATATAAGATCCAATGAATGATAATAAAAAGGTCTGATACAGAAAAAAGAAAAACTATTTAAAGAAAAAAACGGAAAAAAATTTTGACAAAAAAAATCCCAAAAAAAGCCTAAAAGATCCTAAAAAAGTCTGAGAATAAAGAGACTGTTTACTGCAGAAATGATAAACGGTTTATTAGATATTGGATTAAAACTGGAACTTTTTTAACATTGAAGCCAATGGGATTCGCCTGAATAAACCTGACGAATGAAACCACTGAACGGCAGGGCATTTCACTGACATTCCTCAGCTGTTTGGTGTTCTCTGAATAGACGAACAATTGCTTCTCTATGGGGATTTCACTGCCCTCAAACAGGCACCGTACGTGCAGGCAATTTTTTTTTTTTTTGAGAAAGGATTTTACCAGGAAGGATACAATGAGATTTCTCTCGTTTTCAAGTATGTCCTGGGTGGCGAGTATGTACCGTTAGGTGTCTTGCCCAAGGACACTTACTGGAGAGGTGCTCGCTGGGATCGAACCCATGACTCCACAGGCTCTCTCCATGCAGAGCAGTGATGTTACCCCAACTCCACCCAGCCAAGATTTGGCGAATTGACTGCTCTCTGAGTAGCCAAATGGCCCTGAAATGTCCCTGTTCGCTGAAATTCAGTGTCCGGTTACATTTCGGGACCAGATCGGCTCTCTCTGAATAACCCTGATAGTGATAATCTTCTCACGTGTATTAAATATCCCATCAAGATTTAAAAGTCTATTTTTACATATTTTAAAGAGTTCTAAAATATTCATATGACATTGAAGAGTAAAAAGGATTTTGCTATTGACTTTAAACACAACTGAATAAACAGATACACAGAAAAAAAGGTAACGTTTTAAGGTATCTTGATTTTCTGATACAGTTATCATTAACGATACATTTTTGCCTGTGTTTCATGTCATCCTTTAGGTTTCTTCTTAAAAGAATAAAAACATATATTCAATGACACACAATAGGACAAATCACAGCCGAAAAAAACAAAAAATATTGAGTCTTATTTTTTCTACAATCACATGATTAAATATATTATTTTCAAAAACCCTCATTTTCCTAGCTATAAAAAAATGATAGGCTTCCTAGGAAAGATGCTCTCCTGGGTAGCAAAACAAAAGAGCACAAGGAAAAAAAACTGAAAGTTGACACAGTCAAGAATAATGGGTAAATCTATCAAGTTTGATCAGGTCTGCTATAATGAAGTAGAGTTTCATATTCTGAGCAGGGACAATAAAGACAGAAGCTTTGCTCTAGAAATGCGCCGATCACTTATGTGCTTGGAATATACAGCAACCAGCAGGGAGCCACAAGGTAATTACACAGTATTTGTGTGGTTCCAGGAAGCTTCCTGTGCAGGTTGAATGGCTGCACTATATTAAATGGCAGCACATTGAAATGTTTTTAATGAATATTTTTGTCAGAGAAAGAAGGCATTTGAGAGATTTTTTTTTTGTATGCAAGGAACCATAGATGGAAACATTACTGTCAAAATACCTGTATTTCTCCTCCTTTATAGTAGGTTGTAACTGGTGTACTTATTATGATAATATCTATGGGACATTTAAAGCTGTAAGGCTAATTACAATGCCTTAACTGGATCATCAGATTGTAGGACCGTGATAGCTCCTGCATTTCATAAACAATGCTTTCATATCATTATTAATCAGAAAATGTTAAGAAGTAGCATAAATGTTAATGCATACTTCTCCGTAATCTCTGAAACGTGCACACAATTGAAATTTGCATTTAAAACTATTTCATGATAATACAAAGATTTTGTATTAGCAGATGGTTTAGATAATGTTTTCAATAAGAAAAAAGGATTGAAAAATATTTTACCTCTTCTCAGCCATTGAATTACATTAAAATAAGCCATGTATATTGTCTACTAATATTATTGTAATACGTGTGAATAACGTTGCTTTCTAGATTTGTGCATTGGTTTTTATAAGAATCACGGTTTGTCAGAATTTCGGCCAATTCGGAAATTTTCCAAATAACAATGAAACAAACTATTGTGAGCAGCATGTATTAAAAAAGTAGGCTTGACGTGGCACTGTCCCTCCTGCCAAACTCTGCTCAGTTGCTAATATTTTACCCCCAACAGTGCTGGGATAGTTACAATGAGTAAGTGATATGTCCCCCTTTAGGTGATAGGTTAGGCTGGCTCACAGGGTGTTATGGAGTTCATTCTGTGCCTAATGTGCTTTTATGTATTTCAAGGGTGTTGTCAGGGATCGTACCAGGGTGGTACCGCAGTGGCATGATACGGAGCCTGGGATGTGGTGATGCACCAATACAGGGGTCTGCGGTAAGTGGTGGGTTGCTGTGGTAGGCAGCAAAACAATAACTTTGGAGCAGAGGGACAGGACACGTAGAGGGCTTGATGAAGGGGAAGCAGGAAACAAACCAGGACAATGGAATCTTGGATACACACTGGATACTGGAGGGTATGGAGACACAGGGAAGGTTGGTAGCAACGGCAAGGTTTGGTTCAGGAAATCACAGGAGAGCCACAGCATAGGTTCTCTCTCTCTGGAAGAAGTTTACTAATGCTGGAGCAAGGAGCAGAGGGAGGTGTTATACTTTTATTTCAGGTGAGTCACGTGACCTATAGTGTGTGGTTTAACGGTTTGTTTGACAGAACTAGTGCTGGATCTCAGCGCTGAAAATGAGCAAAACAGGACTTGAAGGGGGCTGCCCAGGTGTCAGGGTTTCCCCTGTGGTGGTAATACTGACTCAAGGGATGTCCACGAGTGCAAATGAATACAGGAATGTTGGCTGCAATTCGAGGATAAAGGTGACAATACCTGGTCATACACTGGTAACAAGGAAGGAAGGAGGCAGGAGCTGGAATCAGTCTGACTGCTACAATACAGAGCCGATGTGTGACTGGGCTGCCTGGCCTTTTATACGCTGCAGCTCCTCATCCAATAGGGTACCTGTGATGTCAATGGTGCGCGTCATGCCCTGGAGGCCATTTTGGCGGAGACTAGGCGCACGCGTGCACGCATCCGATTAGAGGCCTAAGCAAGGCCTGAAGCCTGGGGCGGCAGAGGAGCAGGCGCATGACCTCCCCGGGGCCTGAGGACACGCTGAGGTGGTGAGCCGGCAGCCCCACAACACAAGGCTCTGAGTGGCGATCGGGCAGGCCGCCTCACCACAACCCGAGCAGAAATGCCAGGAAGGCGGAGAAGCGGTAGCGCCCAGCGCCGACGGCGACGGGCCAGCACCCTTGACACCAGGCATGGTACAGGAGCCTGACAGGTGTCCTCATCATAGCAAGTGGCATGAAGATTCTGTTTTCACAAAATGAAAATAAGCCCAGTTTACCTCCTTGCTCGTATCCTTCAAATGTAATGCTCCCTGGCATATAGTATTAATATTTTGAGAAAGAATTTTACCAGGAAGGATACATTGAGGTTTCTCTCATTTTAAAGTATGTCCTGGGTGGCGAGTATGTACCGTTAGGTGTCTTGCCCAAGGACACTTACTGGAGAGGTGCTCTTGCTGGGATCAAACCCATGTCTCCACAGGCTCTCTCCACGCAGAGCAGTGATGTTACCTCTACTCCACCCAGCCTGACTAAGTTACTTTGAGAATGTCAGATTTTGCAGACACCATCTGTAGCTTTCAGTCACAGGCCTAAACCCACAATGATCCTGCTAGCACTAGGTCACTTTCTGATTACCTATAATTAAGGCTGACATCTAAGCTTCCTCTGCTGGACACTCAGGCAATTGAAAATCCCATTTCCATTTAGGATCTACACCATGCCTTCAAGTCAGAAAAGACCAGTATGACTTGTCAGTCAGCTTTAGACCAGATGACTTTCTGCCAAAATATTAAAGAATATTTCAAGAAATCCTACTGCCCCATTTATTCAAGACATATTATGTTACATAGGATGGTTTCATATTCCATTCTCACACTTTTATGGCTATTAATTCCTGTAATCTCTAAAACTGGACGAAGTCCAGACCTGAAATCTGTGATAGCTATCACCTGATATCCTTAAAGAATGGCATCATAAAACTATTGTCCATAAGATTGCTTGAGTCTGTTATTGCCTTGCCATCCAGTTTGGTTTTATCTCAGACCATGAAACCTTAGATAGTACCCTTTGTGCTTTAAATGCTATCCAATAGGTTAAGACTTTGGGAAAGCACCTGCTCTAACTTTTTTAATTGATGCAGAGAAGGTGTCCTTTAGAGAAATTCAGCATTTTTCTTTTTGAGGTCTTATAGACAATCTATATAGGGGACTTTAAGACTTGGTTTTATGTCCTATACAGAGAACATATGACTGGTATTAGGGTCAATAGTGCCATACTGGCTGTAGTCCATATTCAGAATGGACAAGGCACGGGTGTCCTTTATCTCCATTTTATTTTGCACTTTCTTTATTTGAGTTAATTAGAAATAACCATGGTGCCTGTAATGTTCAGACTCAGTGCTACACACTCAATATTGACATATGAGGATGATCTCTTTTTGTATACACAACTCGATACAAATCTTCTACAATTAGTGGATGAATTTGCTAGGTAAAGAGCTCTGACTGGTCTTAGAATTAACATGGACATATCAGAAATACAAATTTATCTCTGCACAAGACCCAGCTATTTCTGGACCTAAACTCCTTTTAGTTCAATACTGCTATGCTCAAATAACTGTTACTTGGATTTCCTCTAATACATTCCTCCTGCCACCATCTCCCAGGTATACAGTAACAGTGGCACCCTGCATGAGCCTTGGTGGGGCCAATGTTCAGGATTAAAATCCCACAGTGCAGGGGGATACCACTCAGACAACACGTATAATGACAGAAGGTGAGAAAACCACAGGGCTTGGCAGAGACTCCTGCATGGCACAACCACAAGGAACCCTAGCACTGACAGGCCGGCCTTTAGAGTTGCCAGATCTGAGCTAATAGAAAATACCACAGGGCTGTGCAGAATATCAGGATATAAACAGAATATCTAGAAAGGAGTCAGCACAGTATGTGTTAAGACAAACACGCGGTCATAAAATAGCCAGGGATCAGAACACCAGAGAGGGATGTCAGAACAAGCCAGGTTATACACAGAATATCAGCAGAGAAAAAAATAAGCCAGAAAACAAAAGCACAATGAGGGAAAACCACACAAGAACTAGGATGGGAATTAGCACCAAAAGAATAACCAAAATAAACAAAGGACACGGTGACAGGAGTAACAAACAGACAACCAAAGAGAGAAACAGAGAATCAAAAATATGCTAGAACAAAATATACAAACAGAACAGGAACTTGCATGAAACAGGAGCACAGAGAAACAATGACTATGAGTGACTCAAAAATCATGGAGCAATGCATAATGGAAGGAGTGCTCTTAAAAAGGGAGTGGATCAGAACATCAGAGAGACAGGTGAGTGAGCTGACTGCAAACAAGAAACCCCTGGGCCGGAACCCAGGAAGGGCAACAGGAACCAAGACCCTAATTGGATCAGCTCACATACAGGAGACAGGGCTGGAAACGTGACATATACCCTTCCTCTAACTGAAACACCGTCTGGAGTAAACAATATCTGGAGCTTCAGCCCAAAGGAATTCTCTATGACCACCTGATATTAGGCTTGTGCACCGATTTTTTTTCGGTTCGGTTCGTTCGGATTTTGTAAATTTTCGTTTCGACTCGTTTCGACCGATTTCCGTTTCGGTAAACGCATTTCCCTACCTGATATTAAAATATTTGGTTAATTATTAACACCTTGACTACCAAGATCAAGTATACTCGATCTGCAAGGCACCTGCTGGTGCCCTGATATCGATTATACTTGATTTGGGCTAATACTGGAGTGCAAAGGAATTTCATTATTCTGCAAACAAGGTTAATTTGCAAACACAAACTAGAACGTGTCCCTGTAGTTTTAGAACCTTGGGCATGATACCCAAGATGCTAAAACTGTTTAGAAAGCTTGGATTCCTTTCTTTTCTGAACAAAAGAAAAACGTCTCCCAACATGTATAATAGAGAAGTAGTTTTGCTATTGGACAGCAGATGGATCCATCTGTCTGTCAAATAATAAATACATTTGAAACTGTGCTTTTGAAAATCGAAGTTAGTTTTGAAGTACAATTTCAATGCATGTATAATGCAAATTTGTTTTCCATACATCCACTAGGTCCTGGCAGTGGATCTATAGAAAACAACTTTATAGTGAATGGGGTTAAATCACAAAGCCTTTAGCTTGGGATATACAAAAATGGATATTTGCCTATGAAAATTATGTTTGCAGCTTTTAGTTTTTATATAGCCTTCCTCATGGATTTGTGCTGCCAGTGGGTCTTTTTTTTTCATTCAGTTATTCTTGGGGATTACTGGCTTTTTACTGTGAAGGATCAAAACTTGATATCCTATCAGCTTCTAGAGGAATTCAATCATTGCTTCAAGTCCATTGTCTTTTATGAGATCAGATGGTGTTCCTCTAAATGCCTTGATGGTATCACACATATATGCCATTAAAGCTTCTATTTTCAGCCACTTTCTTTAATTCTATTTTTACATATAATTTACAAGTAACTTCAAAAACAGAACCTTAGTCATTAGAGTTTAATAACTGATGTGCATTCTTAAAATTATATATCTAGCAATACTTCCTAACGATTTAAGAAAAATAAATCATTATGCAAATTATAATTAAAATAGCCATTTATGCATTTATTTATTCTTTCTCAAATACTAATTTTCTGTTGTCCATTACCTTTTAAGTTTGTTATATGCGGCAAAACTTGCACTGTGAAAAATGTTAATTTTTATCTTCCAAGACTCATTTTCCCCTACAAGCCATTTTGCACATTGTTACAACCAGTGAATAAAGCACAGTTGGATTCAGAGCGAACCTTAAGCGATATCATAATGCTCCGAAGCAATTACTTCACACTGTATAATCTATCAAAGGTGTCAGAATTACAAAATGCAGATTTTCTGTCACATTTGGGTACTATAAGCGCTGTATCCTCTTACTAAGATACATACTCTTGTTTTAATGAGGCCCTTTGGTGGCTGTAAAGCAGTAAAGAGGAGGATTCTAGGGGTTAGTCAAGGTATTGTCTATTTGTCTTACAAATTTCACACTAACTACCAATTACATCTCCATAAACCTTTGGCTACTTTAAGCAACACGCCATATAATACATAAAAAATATGTTATGTTAACCTCTATCCCTTTATAAGAGTAACTACAGTCAGTGATGCAAGTAACATATCTAATGAAGCCAGTAATGAGCCTCTTTAGAAGTACTCTTGTTATAGAAATAATATTGCAGTAGTTCAGTGTAGTTAAAGGCACGGGTGCATTATGGCTTGCATGCTTCACTCTTAAGTTCACATTTAAAAACCGGACAGGTGCTGACAAACTCAATTAAAGTGAATAATGCTATCGATCTTCCTAATAGGACACTTTGCTTGGGTGGTATGCACTTCATGCATTTCTGTACATATATTTTAATAAAGACAAATGCTTTAGCAATCTGGGAAAATAAAACATGTATACATTTGTGGGCTCGTTTAGTTAACTCAGCCTCTGGATTAATAGCTACAAATGACATTAAAATAGTTTTCTACTCTTTTAAAGAAAACGTGTGCAGGCAGCAGAGGTGGCTGAACATATTGTGCTCATTTTTTTAAAAGATGCTTTAAGAATCAAAACGTATTATGCTCCTTTTATAGGTTATGATGTAATAAGGCCTTTTTCGCAACATTATTGCTACCACAAAATGTGTTTTTTCCCCCCATCTGCTGTTGAAGGTGAATACTTGTTCTTTGTAATGCACAAGCATCATTCCTCCGTTGCCTGTCGAAACCATCAAACTATGTGTCATCATTCATCTACCGTAAGTCCTGACTGGCTGTGTGGTTGGCGTTAATGGTATGTGATCAGGGCCATCATCAGAGGGGTGACAGGAACTGACAGCCATACCCCCAGACCGGGTGAGAGAAATGGTGGTGGGGTCGGAATCCTGCTCTCTCCCACCTGCACCTACCAGCATCTCCCTCCACCCCCATCCCTCTCCTTCTCCTCCTTCGAGACACACTGCATCCGCCTGTTCTCTCCCCTGGCTCTCAGGGTGGCAGTCATCTACCGCCCACCGGGACCAACCTCCCAGTTCTTTGACCACTTTGCTACCTGGCTTTCTCACTTCCTGTCTTCTAATCTTCCATGCCTAGTTCTCGGGGACTTCAACATTCCCATTGATGATCCTTCCGCCCCTGCTGCCTCCAAACTTCTTTCACTCACATCCTCCCTTGGACTCACACAATCCTCCCTCCTCCCTACCCACCGCGATGGTCACGCTATTGACCTTGTCTTTTCCAACCTCTGCTCCATTTCTGAGTTCAACTGTTGCCCTTTCGCCATCTCTGACCACCACCTTCTCTCTTTCAACCTATCTGGACTTCCTAAACACCCTGCTCTCCCACCCCGCAAACACACTCGCAGAAATCTACATGCTGTGGACCCCCATCAATTCTCCAACCTACTTCACCACCTCCCTCATACCTCATCCTTCACCTGCCCTGATGCTGCCACTAATCACTACAACACTACGCTTATCTCTGCTCTAGACACTCTTGCTCCTCTTCGACTCTGTAAGGCCCCACGCCGCCAGCTTCAGCCCTGGCACACCCTCCAGACTCGCTACCTGCAAAGATGCTCCCGCACTGCAGAGCGTGCCTGGAGGAAATCCCGCTCTGAAGCTGATTTTGTTCACTTCACTTTTATTCTCCGGTCATACACCTCTGCCCTCTACTTGGCCAAACAATCCTTCTTCTCATCTCTTATATCTATGCTGTCCTCCAACCCTAAACGGCTCTGGTCCACCTTCAACACCCTCCTCTACCCACCTGCACCTCCCCCCACAGCTGCCTTCAGCGCTCAAGACCTGGCAGACTACTTCCTCAGTAAAACTTTAACTATCAGAAGCAACAGCCCAACACAAGATAGTTATCTGCCACCTCCACTCCCACAGGTCCCCTCTGCCACCCTCTGCCGCTTCCTCCCAGCCACTGAGGAGGAAGTCAATTCCTTATTGTCCTCCTCACATCTCACCATGTGCCCGCTCGACCCCATTCCCTCACATCTAATTCCTCCCCTCTCCTCCTCCCTCACCCCTGCTCTCACACACATCTTCAACCTATCTCTCTCCACTGGCTCCTTTCCATCCGCCTTCAAACACGCGCTTGTTACCCCTTTACTAAAGAAACCATCCCTCGATCCCAACTCTCCATCCAACTACCGCCCTGTATCCCTGCTTCCCTTTACCTCTAAGCTCTTAGAAAAACTAGTCTTCAATCGCCTCTCCCTCTTCCTGTCCTCCAATTCCCTACTTGACCCCCTGCAATCTGGCTTCCGTCCCCTACACTCAACTGAAACTGCCCTCACCAAAGTCACCAACGACCTCCTAACTGCTAAAAAACACGGCCACTATTCTATTCTCATCCTGCTTGACCTCTCGCCTGCTTTTGACACTGTTGACCACCCTCTCCTTCTACAGACCCTCAACTCTCTGGGTCTCGGTGACACTGCACTTGCTTGGGTTGACTCCTATTTATCCAACAGGTCCTTCTGTGTGTCCTTTGCTGGTAACTCCTCCTCTTCATTGCCTCTATCTGTTGGTGTACCTCAAGGCTCTGTCCTTGGTCCTCTGCTCTTTTCCATCTACACCTCCTCCCTGGGCAAAATCATCAACAGCTTTGGCTTTAATTACCACCTCTACGCTGATGACACTCAGATCTACCTCTCTACCCCTGATCTCTCTCCCCCTGTCCTTTCAAAAGTCAGTGACTGTTTATCTGGCATCTCCTCCTTGATGGCCTTCCACCACCTAAAGATCAACATGTCAAAGACTGAACTCCTACTTATTCCTCCCTCCAATGCCTCCCCACCTCCTGACTTCTCTATCACGGTGGAGGGTATCACCATCTCCCCATCAAACCAAGTTCGCTGTCTTGGAGTTACACTTGACTCTGCTCTTTCCTTCATCACCCACATCCAGTCTCTTTCCTCTTCCTGCCGATACCAACTGCGTAATATTTCCAGAATTCGGCCATTTCTTACCGCTGTCACCACAAAACAACTCATACACGCCCTGGTAATCTCCCGACTCGACTATAGCAATAATCTCTTATCTGGCCTCCCTCTGTCCCGCCTCTCCCCCCTACAATCCATCCTGAACGCCTCCGCCAGGCTAATTCACCTCACCCGCCGCTCTGTCTCTGCCGCTCCCCTCTGCGGAGTCCCTTCACTGGCTCCCCATCCACTGCAGAATTAAGTTCAAAATCCTTATCCTTACCTACAAAACCCTCACTAACTCAGCTCCCCACTACCTGTCATCACTAATCACCAAATACACCCCAGCCCGCTCCCTAAGGTCAAACAGTGACCTGCGCCTAGCTTCTCCCCGCATCACCTCTTCCCATGATAGACTGCAGGATTTCTCACGCGCAGCCCCCACTCTCTGGAACAATCTCCCTCGTACTGTCAGACTTTCCCCTAACTTCTCTTCCTTCAAACGCTCCCTTAAAACATTCCTATTTAGGGAAGCCTACCACCCAACTCACTGATGCAACCATCAATCACTCTCACCTTACAGTCCTCTCCTCCTGTTTCCAACCCCAACCCTCCCAGATTGTGAGTTCCTACGGGAATAGGGCCCTCATCTCCTCCTGTACTGTTTGTCAAATGTTGTTCAATGTATTGTAACCCTGTCTATACTGTGCCTATTGTACAGCGCTGCAGAATATGCTGGCACTTTATAAATAAAGAATAATAATAATAATAATAATGGTCAGGGGCCCAGTTGCTCTAGTGGGCCTGGCCCATGCCAAACCCTATGCAGCTTGTCTAAATGCCACAAATGAAAGAGTCATCCATGACTGGCCCACCAGTATACCAAGAACATTGGGCCGTAGCATCTGGGATTGGTCAAAGCTACTTTCACACACTGATCCTTCACTTAGGGAGTGATTACGAAGGTGTTTACCAGGCAGAGATCTCCCAGCTTCCCACCATGGAATACTTCTTTTTTGGACCACCAGGAATTTAGTCCACTCCCTGTAAAATAAGGTAAGGAGAAGTGGAGGCAAAATATTTCGTTTTTTAAATAGTCTACTGAAATTGGCAGCTGAGAAAGGGATGTACCAGGCCAGTGGTTCAGCAAGTGGCCTCAAGATTTCTGATGGCAGCCCTGTGAATGACTGTGTGTTTGGTCAGGTTATCATACTGGATATTTTCATTCCCAAAATTATAAACACATAATCAGATACGTCACAAAACTGTTGGCACCATTCAAAAAGCCTTCCTTCTCTTTCCTCTCCCACAGGAAACAAAGATTGTGTATAAACGTTTTGGATATAAGTGGCACAGAAGAAAACTAACTTAGTACATTGCAAACAAATTTATTTTGCAAAGTAGGTCTTCACAGTATGGCCATTGCATGTATTGCTGTTTCTTGGTGATGTCTATGGCATATTTGATTAAAGGTGAGGGGGGAGCGAGCTGGTGGCAACTACATAAAAGATCATTTTATATGATTTATGGTAATTTCAGCAGTACTAGTTCTAACCAATGCATGTTCTGGACAGTGTTCATTTTTTTCATGTATAATGAATGGTTTTGATGTGTTTCTTCATATAGAGGCAACATTTAATATTACAGCCCACTTGATTTCTTGACTTGCTTGCCTCATGCAGAGTCAGTAAAGGAGTGTAGACACGATCATCATACCCTATGGAAACAGCAGAGGTTGTGAATAATGTGGTAGAAGTGTCTACTGTGAAAACTGTGCACTACCTGCTCACTATTCTGAGGATGAAAATGAAGACATTACTGATGTGTCTGATGTGCTGATGTTAACTAGTACAGGTTACCGCCCCCAAAATCATCTTTAACAGGACAGGCTGCACTCATGGAAATAATAAATGACTAATAGCTAGATTACTTACCGAACACTAAGGTTGGCATTCGGATATGTAAGTGTTAACATCAAGATAATTGACTTTATCGCATGCCCCCCTGATTAGCTTCCCTATGCTAATCAGGGGAAAAAAATCAGTTGCTGCATCAGTGATTGCTCGAGCTTGCGCAAGCTTATTCTACTTTGCACACTCTATGTTAACATGGGGAGCGCAAACAGTAATTAGCTTTAGGACTTTGTAATACGTTACTTATCCTAACACTAATTACCACACTGATGCGGTAAACTGATTTTTTTTACGTCACCTAAAAGCTGGTGCTAACTGATTCCACTTTTGCAGAATCAGTTAGTACAAGCTAAAATATAAATCAGATTCATACTCACCTCTTATCCCACAGTAAGAACGGTGGCTCGATCCACTGCTTCTGGCCACCGGAATCAGAGTGAGACTGGGGACTCCACGATCACTCCACGGCCCTGCGCAATCTCGTGTGAGTTAGATCACGCAGGGCTTTCAGCCCCGAAGCGGAACTCTCCATGGAGTCCTATGGAATCCAGGAGGCAGGCATGTACTGGCCATAGGGACTACAGGGAGATTCTCGGTGGGCTGATAGTTCAGTGGGCCTGTGCGAATGCTGGTTTTCCCGTGCGGCTTGCAGTGCCCATAATAGGTGAGGTGAGAAGTTCCTCACCACCTGTAAAACAGAACAGTCTGCCACAGTCTTCTATTGGGCTGCTGCGCATCCACCTCACCTTAAGGCATGGTGCGCACTCAACTTCAGTGCCCTGCATTGCTTTACCCAATCGCTATGCAGCTCCAGTATCTGTAGAGCGATTGGTTGAGCGATCTGTTTGTTTTATATACTATTTTTGGGAATGTTTGCATAATTAAAGTGGGCCGGTCTAGATGAAGTCCAGGGCTGATTTTTTTTGTCTCAGTCCAGCCCTGCCAGGAGGCGATACTTGTGGTGACCGCGAGTAACATTGAGGGTACCACTTGGTTCTGAGGCAGGCAGCTTAGTTAGGGGCAGGCACAGGTTTTCCCCGTTAGCATCCCAATTTTAGTGTGATGGATATAATCTGGCCCTAAGAAGGCTATTCGCTACCAATAAACATGTCAATTTAAGACAGACTAAATCGTAAAACAAAACATCATCTGATAAAGGATTCAGGCAGCTCTGCAGGTGTGGGATTACTCAAACCCCACCTAATGTTAATTGAGGGAAAAATGCTGTTTAAAAGTTCAGAGCAGGAACTGCTCATTGTCTGGGTCTTCCTTTTCTGGTGGTGAAAAAGAGAGGACAGAACTTTCAAGGTGAAAAGACTGAAAGGTACATATGTGTTTCCATCTCATGAGTGTTTTGTTTTACTGGTAAATGGAGTTAGCCATCCAGTGTTAGTCAGGGATTGACTGTTTAGTTAGTGCTCTGGTGAGAGCGAGGATTTGTTTTCTGTTTAATTTTATTTTGAACTGCATGTGAAACACCTTTCATTGAACAAATAAAGTCTTGTTAAAAGGATTTCCAGTGTCCGTCAAACTTGACCTAGAAGACTATGCAGACTGATCCCTAATTTGTGACGGTCAGCCACTATATATATACAGTATATATATTCCCTATATGCAGCAAAGCTTTCCTACACTTCTGATCCTTGGTCAGTGAGCCCGATCTATAACAGGATCGGAGGAGTACGTAACCAGTAGACCAAGGGATAATACAATATGGAACGTTAGAGGAATGCCAAGAGTCATATACCAGAGCTGGTTATCAGGAATGCATGGGCTCGTATCGCCAGAGTAGAGTGTCAGCCAAATGCCAGAGATCGTACTGCCAAAAGGGTAGTTAAAGGAATGCCTAGGGTTAAGAGCCGGGAGAGAAGAGTTACAAAAGCCAAGTTGATACACAGAATAACAATATTAATATAACAAGCACTGAGAGGAGTGAGAACCACGTCAGGGCACGGGATCTGTCTCCGACTACTGTTTATAAATGCTGCTAGTGCCGTATCATTATGCTGCGCCCCACCCCGCCCAAGGTCGTATCACGTGATCATCTGCTTCTTCACTCGGTGGCTGGCCACCGAACAGCATGGAAGGTGCTGCCGGCTGCTGAGCTACATAGACGGCATGGGACGTGACAGTCTGATGATATAACGTTTTATTTGGACTTTGTCAAGTTGCTGACTATTGTACAAAGGCTGGATGGTAGCTACATATTGCTCCACATATCTAATTATATCCATGCCTTTTTTTCTTGATCGTTAACCTATATTGTTTTCTATAAAAAAATGAAACCTAATAATGTAACAATTCAATGTTCTTGTACCCAGGACATACTTGAAAATTAGAAAAATCTCAATGTATCCTTCCTGGCAAAATACTTTATAAATAAATAAACAATATTACCATTGGATACTGCACAATGGTGATCAAAATAAACAGTATCTGCAAAATAAATTAAGAATTACCTTAGTGCTTTCTGTATGATAAATAAAATCTGTGAATAAGATCTTATTGAAATACGCTAACAAAGGGAGAATCAGACCCCTGGTATGCGTAGGATCCCCAAACGGTATGCTGGAGACAATAAATGGAGAGGATATAGTGTTGTCTTTTTTAAAAAATCAGTTTTATTCCAATTAACAATATAAATAGTCTGGAAATCCCAGAGACTTCACAAAGCAGACTAACCATATGACCATCTGTCCCACTTGCGTTCAGTCACTGCCATACTCCCTTGCATCCTGATTTCAGACTCCTCTTCAGTCACATGGCAAGTGCATCATTACCCAAATACACATTTCGTTCCTGTCTCGGAACTCCCTCATTGTGTTGATTTTTTTTTTGATTTTTTTAAAAAAAAAGGAGGACACTATATCACATCCACAGTGGTGCAATTTTCTTAGAGGGCGCAAAATTTCAAAAGAAATTTGAACCACTAATATTTTCCAGCAGGGATCAGCAAAGGTGTCCACTCACGGACACTGGTGTCCGTGAGAGGCCCTTGCATGTGCAGCCGCCAGGTTTGCGGCGTCGGCAGTGACTTAACACTCAGCGTACGGAAGGGAGGACCAGGACAGAAAATTCTGGTCCTGTCCTGACTCCTCCGTAACACTGAAATGAGTCACGTAAAGCAGTGCAGCATTATTCGATGGAACACCCTATACCATGCTTGTCAGCCCCCCTTGAAGCCCTGTGCCAGCCCCCTGCCGCTAGCAGCCCTGCAGCCGCTGAACAGGAAGGAGGGAGGGAGGCACCTGCCATGCAGCACATTTAAAATCCGGTCCCCACTAAGAACCCTGGACAAACCCCCCCGGGCCACAATAAACTCCATGCAGGTAGGCGACACTGTGGGACACCAGAGCAGTGTAACCAACACACAGTGAGGGGGTACTGGGGGTACGGGGAGAGGGTGACTGGGGGTACTGGGCAAAAGTGGGGGAACTTGGAGAGGGAGAGAGTGACTGGGCTTACTGGGAGAGAGTGAGTGGGCATACTGGGAGAGAAAGAGTGACTGGGAGTACTTAGAGAAAGTGGGGGTACTGAGAGACAGAGTGACTGGGGGTACTGGGAGAGTGACTGGGGGTACTGGGAGAAAGTGTTGGTACTTGTAGAGAGAGAGAGTGACTGGGGGTACTTGAGGGAGAGAGTGACTGGGGGTACTGGGAGAGGGTGACGGGGTACTGGGAGAGAGTGACTGGGTATATTGTGAGAATGGAACTATGCTAGTGTATACTGGGACAGGGTGACTGGTAGCAGTGGCGTAGCATGGGGGGATGTGTGTTTCATTTTTTATTATATCAGTATTTTGTTTATATACAATACATGTGCTTGTGGGGTAAGGGGGTCAATACTCTACTGGTAGAAGGGAATCAGGGTGTGTTACTGTGTCCACAGGTGGGGGGCGCACAATTCTTGCCTTGCCCCGGGCGCTGACAACCCATGCTACGCCGCTGCACATCCAGTCAAAATGGATGAATATACAGGGTGAGCCAGTCAAACCTGCATTTTTGAAAAGGGCGGGAGAGCCGTGAAAGTGGGCGGAGCGAGTTAGCAAGGTTACCATTGTGTCCCCCACAACTAAGCATTTCAGTCATCATGGAGCAGTGGTCTAAACAACAATGTTCATTCGCTATGAAAGCGTTTTACCAAAGTGGTAGTTATGCAGCCGCTCAGCGTCGTTTTCGGAAGAATTTTCAAATTAATCGAAATAAGCCAGTGCCGTCTGTTAATTCAATCAAACTGTGGGTGACAAACTTTGAAGCAATTGGTGAAACGAGAAGCAGAAGGGGTGGCAGTGCAAGATCAGTGCGAACTCCCGCGAATATTGACCGCGTGAGAGTTGCTGTGGAAAGAAGCCCTCGGAGATCGGTGCGTCGACAGAGTGCTGCGCTTGGCATGTCCTCATTGGGAATCATAGGCCCGTATTTTTTTGAAAATGACAGGGAGCAAGCAGTTACTGTGAATGCACAACGCTATTCGGAAATGTTGCATTCGTTCTTCATTCCTCAGCTTCGTCAACATGGAATGAACAATGAAACCTTATTCCAGCAAGACGGTGCCACAAGTCATACAGCCCGTGTGAGCATGAATGTTCTCAACAATGTTTTTCCAAATCGGGTGATATCCCGAAATGGAGCAATTTCTTGGCCTCCCCGATCTCCCGACCTCACAGTGTGCGATTTTTTTCTTGTGGGGGTACCTGAAGAGTAAAGTCTTTGAACAACGACCTCCAACGCTTGGGGAACTCAAGAGGAGAATCCGGTTGGAAATCGAGAGAATTCCTCAGCGTATGCTCCGTGATGCGATGGGCTGTTTCAGAAATCGCCTACAAGAATGTCTCAATCGGGAAGGACACCATCTTACTGGAGTTATTTTTAAACAGTGAATGTTGTTTCTTAAATGCTTTTTAATGTACATTAAGATAGTAACAATAAAATTTTGAAATATCCATCCGTTTATTTTTTACAGTCATTTCAAAAATGCAGGTTTGACTGGCTCACCCTATAGATATGTTTTTAAGCTTGCTCTTATGTCACGAACTGCGATAACATGTTGCAAAGGACAATTGTCTCATATAAGCTTCCACCCAGGTTCTGATTCTATTAATCCAAAAATGTGTCAGTGAGGAGTAAGTTTATTACTTACCAAGTGCATATGTGTATTTCTAAAACTGAAGCACATAAGGACAAACATATTGGCCTTTTAAAAAGAGAAATTCAAACTTCGTCAATGAATCATCTGTTTGAATTTCCATTTTGTGAAATGCTGACATTTGTTGTGGTTGCAACTACGGCAAACACCAGAATTTATTATGTGACATCCTTAGTTTCTCATATTCAGAGTAAACAAATTAAGGGTATAAAATGTTTCATTCTGCTGAGCAATGTACCACGACGGACAGGAAAAATTGTCCCTAGAGGACAAGTGACTGTCATGGCATGACATGTCATCTTTTGAAGAGGTTACACTTTTGCTGGACCCCAGGGACCACTCTGGGATTGATGTTGCCGACTGCCTCTGTTGTGAAGCAGGATGGAGATGGCCTATCTATGTCTCTGCTGCCATGTGGTCAACGTATACAATCCACTTTTAAATACCATAAAGTGAGAGGTCATCAACCTCATTTGCATGAATGACTTACAGAGTTTCTTGCCTGCATTTGGGAAGTGTACACAAAGAAATGAAAATACATTGCATACCATCAGAAGGGTATTAGAGCCCACCCTTTTTAAGTTAAAATTAAGGGGTTCATCTTCTATCCCAATTCTTTTTATGTTGTTTCATCATGAATGCACCAACTAAGAGATTCTTATTAATTGACCCATTTCACGGTTCTCTTGTACGAAACTGGACAAACAGAGGTCCAGTTACAGCAGCTTATTATTATATGACTTGGCCAACTTATTATTACATTACTTTTTTTAAATAATGTAATTTTGATTTGCACCTGTTTGCTTGAAAACCTGAGGCTTTATTAAAATTATTTTCTAAAAGTGATTTACAATTTGAGCATAGAGGCTTGATCATCTAATGGAAATATAAGTAAATTGCAGATGAAACCTGCCATTTGCAAGTCTTCCTTTACCAACACACTACCTTGCATATTGACAGAGTTTCAATTATTCAAATTAAAGACTTGATTAAAATTTGAATTTAAGCAATATTGACTCTCTTCCAAAGCTAAACCAGCCTAAATTTAAATTGTTCACATTGCTTACGGTTACAGACGCATTGGGTTTGTAAACAGATACCCATAGTCAGTGGTGTATTTAGGTTTTGTGCTGCCCTAGGCCTGACTAAACTCGTGCACCCTTTAATTTAAATTTGACGCACCCCTTCCTGTCAAGGGCACACCTCTCCCTGGTTAATCCTCACCCTTCCTCTTTAAGCTCCACCTTTTCCTCTTAGAGCTCCGCCTTTTCCTCTCTTTATATTAAAAGTGGATACCAAGTGTCTACTTGTATATTTTGTATACCATTTCAAATGTATCTATTGAGATGAATTTAAACATTTCATAATTTTCTTTAAGTATTTTTACAAAGAACAGCCACGCATGTCAGCGTATCACAGAGCTGCATAGCAATAAAAGCCACAGAAATGGGCACTGTGTATGAGCATATCAGAGCTGCAAAGCAATAAAACCCACAGAAATGTGCAGTGTGTATGAGCATATCACAGAACTGCACAGCAATAAAACTCACAGTAATGTGCAGTGTGTATGAGCGTATCCCAGAGCTCCAGGGCAATAAAACTCACAGTAATATGCAGTGTGTATCACAGAATCCACAGCAATAAAACTCCCAGCAATGCAATGTGCGGTGTGTATGAGTGCATCAGAATTCACAGCAATAAAACTCACAGCAATGCAATGTGTGGTGTGTGTCAGCGTATCAGAATCCACAGCAATAAAACTCCCAGCAATGCAATGTGTGGTGTGTGTCAGCGTATCAGAATCCACAGCAATAAAACTCCCAGCAATGCAATGTGCGGTGTGTACGAGTGCATCAGAATCCACTGCAATAAAACTCCCAGCAATGCAATGTGTGGTGTGTATGAGTGCATCAGAATCCACTGCAATAAAACTCCCAGCAAACCGAGTGTATATGAGCACACAGCAATTATTTATTCTACATTTACCGGCCTCTGTCCGCGGTAGGGCTGTGTGCAGAGTCAGCAGGGACTGTGTACAGACTCAGCAGGAGGTCCCTCCAGGCCACGTTAGGATCACGGCTGTGCCTGTGCGTGGAGCCATCTTGTCAGCAGTGGGGTGCTGCTGCCAGAGGGTGCACCGTGGCTTTGATTCTCTTCCCGGTGGGTGTTCAGTCCAGAATAGAGTGACAGTCCATGTTAACGAAAGGGCGGGCAGCTGCGTGCATGCGTGTCACGTGGTTCAGCCAGTCAGGTGGTACTGAGACTCAGTACCACCTGACTGGCTGGACCGAGTGTGACCTGCACGCAAGCAGCCTCACCAGGAGCCAGGCAGCTCAATGACAAATTTCTATCACTGCAGTGCTGGTTAAGGAAAGGTCCACTTTAAACAGCAGTAAGCAGACATGGCTTCATATTCTGCTGAAACCCCCCCCCTTTATCTGCCGTTTACTGTCATCTTCTCTCTCTGGACACAAATCACATCCCCCTCCCCTCTCCTAGAGCTGCTGCGAGGCAGGGGAGGAGCTATGGAGGGAGGAGAGGGGGATTTTTATTCTATTCGATTTTATTCCGTATGCAAACGCCATGCTCCGCTGCTCATTGTTTGAGAACACAGCTCAAAGCTGACACACAGTGACAGTGGCACCTCCTAGTACCCCCTAATGACACCCCAATAATCACTGGTACCTGGGGCGGCCCGCCCTCCGCCACTCCTCTAAGTACACCACTGCTCTGGTGATATGCTCACACACAAGTTTGGTGAACTGCCAGCAAGTACGGTGCTGTTTGAAGGCAGTGCAAATCCCCATAGAGAAGTAATGGTTAATCTATTCAGAGAACACCAAACAGCAGAGAAATGTCAGTGAAATGCCCTGATGTTCGGTGGTTTCAATCAGCAGGTTTATTCAGGCGAACCCCATAGGTTTCAATGTTAAAAATATTCCCTTTTTTATGCAATATCTAATAAACCATTTATTATTTTAATCTGCAGTAAAAAGTCTTTATTTATTAATTGATTTTTTTTGTACCTTTTTAGTGATTTTTCAGAATTTTTTGGGCTAAATTCCCCCCCTTTTTTTTTAATAGCGGTTCTCCTTTTTCTGTAACAGAACTTTTTATTATCAATCATAGGATCTGATATGTAAATTCCAGACATTTTCGTTCAGTAGTTCTTTTGAAAACAGCAGGCCATGGGTTTGCGGTGGCAGCATACAGCGGCTGACTCCATGCACTTTGGGGACCCTGCGGTGAATGGTGAATTCACTGCAGGGTTGGGAAATTTTATTCCCCGAAGTGCAGGGAACTACAGAACACCAAAATGTTGGCGTCATTTCGGTGCCCTGTGAGTAACCCAATTAGTGGTGAGGTTTTTTGTTGCCCCCTGGAAAGTGAAAGCCTAGGCCTTGCCTACCCAGGACATACTTGAAAATTAGTGACATCTCAATGTTTCCTTCCTGGTAAAATAGTTTGCAAAAGTAAGAAAAAAATTTTTTTTTTTTTTTTTTTTAGGGGTGGGGCCACCCAGCGGGCCGCCGCCCCCTGGAAAGTGCCGCCCTAGGCCTGGGCCTTGTTGGCCTAGGCCAAAATACACCAGTGCCCATAGTATTACAATGAGGCCCTTGTAATGTTTGAAGCTCAATAATAACCCCTTCACTTCCATGATCAAGTATACTCAATCTTCAAAAGTTCCTGCAGATGCCCAAGATTGAATAAACCCTATCTGGTCTCATTCTGGAGAATTTCGCTTATTGCAAATGATATTTGCTCACAGATGGGCTCCACAGTGTGCCTACAAGCGTTAAACACATCAGAGATGAAAATAGAAAATGTATCAGCTCTCTCTTACTTGAGAAGTTCTGATTGGATTTCTTTCCAAATAGTCCTTCCCTAACATTTTTTCTTTGGTTTTTATTAGTCAGCTAAATCGTCAATGGCTTTGTCATAGTTTTAGTCTCATAACTTAAGGGGTTATTCAATAAGTCCAGGACTTGACACCATATTGTGAATTTCGTGGCAGTTCGTCTATTCATTAAACTGTCAGTTCGCCAAATACTGGCGAATTGACAGCAAAATACGGTGCAGTTCATCGCAGATCAACAATCCTTGGCGATCCTCGGCGATCCTCGCAGCATTGAGATTAACTGTTACTTTTCTATGGGACACTCTGTTAAGAGAAAACTGAACTGCACCGAAGTGTCAGTGAATAGGGATGAGCCGAACACTCCCCGAGTTCGGTTCGAAGCCGAACCCGAACTTTCCAAATGTTCTGGTCCGAACCCGAACTCGGACCCCATACAAGTCAATGGGGCTGAAAATTCGGTTTTTAGAGTGCCCTCCAAGAGGGCATATATGCTAGATATTTGCCATAAAAAGTGTATGGGGGTCTGGGTAGTGCCCTGGGGGACAGGAAACAAGGACAAAAAGTAAAAAAAAAAGTTTTTAAAGGGACAGTGAGTTTTACATGAAATAAGGGTTAAAAATAAAAACAAAAAATTCCTTCAAATATCGTGCCTAGGAGGTCCCCATAACCTGCCCGTGAAGTGGCAGATTTCTAGGATGTATAGAAATATGTAAAAACCAAAAAATGACATTTCAAATGACGGTAAATGCTTTTCCTTTAATCTATCCATAAACAACTGCTTGGGGCGGCAGTCTGTATGAAAAGAGGAGACATTTTCGGACATGCAGAAAAAGTTTACACATTTTTTGGCGGTGAAAAGCAGGAGAATGACTGGAGAATGGAAAGTTCTAGGTCAAAATAGCCAAACCAGAAAAATTCTCCCATTTAGGCTAGGGTCAGACTAGCGAACTTTTAACATGTGTTTAGGCGCACTTAATCACGGCCGCACTAGCAGCAAATGACGGGCAATGACAGCCAATATACGAAGTACGGTCGCACGAAAGTCCGGCTGCGCAACGCAAGTGGAAAATGAACGCATTTTTTCGAGAAAGCAGAACCGCTAGTACAGACGTACAGAGTGCGCTGCGTCCACTAGTGGCGTGTGTGCGTGATTTGGAGACGTCAGACCCTGCTCATGTCCGGCCAACATAACGTCCAGACTCCCAAAGTTTCCTGGTTTGGATCCGTAAAAATTCACGCACAAGAATGCGCATCGTATGACCGTTTTCGCGCATTCTGTGAAAAAATAAGGCAATGCGTTCGGACGCACTTTTTGACGGTCGCTGTGAAAAATGCGTTAGTCTGACCCTAGCCTTATCTCACTTTCCTAATCGGCTATTTGGTCCAGATTGTTCTTTTTTCCTGCCATTCTCCTGGTTTTCACCTTTCTCTGAACAACCCTGAGAGAGAGGTGAAAGCCAGGAGAACTGGCAGGAGAAGAGAACAATCTAGACCAAATAGCCAATTTGGAAAGTGAGTTAAATGGGAGAATTTTTCTGGTTTGGCTATTTTGGCCTAGAATTTTCACTTCTCCAGTTATTCTCCTGCTTTTCACCGCTCTCTGAATAACCCTGTGAATGTTTAATCCCGAGGTGAAAAATAACATTGCTTAAGGCTGGGGTCAGACGAGCGCAGTTATCACGTCCGTGTTGCCGCACATTTGTACGTCCGTGGCAGCATAGCATTCTGACCAATGGAAACCCACACATGAAGTATGTCCGCACGGAAGTGCGGATGCATGGCGGACGCAGCAAACGGACGCAGGTTAGGCAAGAACGTAATACTGCTAGAACGGACGTGCGGAGTGCGCAACGTCCAACATCCGTGTAGCTTTGTATGTGAGTGATGAAACGAGGTCAGATGGACTGCATTTATACGGCCAGCATTTTTGACAGAATGTTTTTTCATTTTCATTTATTTTCCCTGCTACATCAGTCAAAAAATACGTCAGTGAAAAAAACGGAGTGTTTGGCCACTACCTGGTTGTCAGTCAGTAAGTACGTCCGTATTGCACGGACGCACAGTCCGTACAAAATGCGCTCATCTGACCCTAGCTCAGCACGTCCAGCCAAGTGGTTCTCCTGTGCTATGGACGCGCTGATTCCGGCGGATTGCTGCGCCCCCGGTGCAGGCTGACATCTTGGATGTCAGCCCAGCACTCCGGGACCCCGGCGGAGCAATTAGATGTCATCGCGTCGGCGCGATGACATCTAATTCAGGCGCCCCCCCCCACATGTGCAGAGGAAGCGCCTGAAAGGGAGGGGGGAGGTCCTTCGGACCTCTCTCCCTCCCGATCACCGGGGGGCAGGGGGTTAAACCAGGCACTGTTTGGAAGGGCACAGCCTACCCTCCAAACGGTGGCTGTGATTAACCCCTGGGGAGCCGGATCACGAATCGGCGCCGGATCGTGATCCTCTCCTGGAGCTGGCCGACATCTTGGATGTCGGCCAAGCCTCCAGGAACTCCCCCTGAGGACTGGCGTCATCGTGCATAGCATGCATAGCATGCATAGCACGATGACGCCAGTCCTGGAGTTAACCCCTAGCTGCCACCAATGGTGGAGATAGGGGTTCCAATGAACCCCCTATCTCCCGATCCGTGACAGCTAGGGGTTAATGTTTGATATCGATGGATCGGCCAGAGCATGGCCTTTCCAAGGATACCAAACATGAGCATGACAAATGTTTTTTTAAAAAAAAAAAAAATAAATAAAAAAAAAAAAAATATTTAAAAAAAAAATCTAAAAAAAAAATAAACAAGTTTAATTTTGTTTTTGTTTTGTTAATGCAGCAATATTGTTCCCATTTCAATTATAATGTGAACAATAATGCTGCACTAATGATTTTTGTATGCGGTGCGTTTGTTAAAAAAAGCTAAATTTTCCCCAAAAAAATGTAACGAGACCCAATTTCTAATTTTTTTAACAAGCGCACCCCATAGAAAATATAACCACAAACGATCGCATGTTAAAATGTGAAAAAAAACACTTTACACATAATAAATTATTGAAAATTCAAATTTTATTGCATTTTTGTTATAATATACAGACATGACATAACATATACATATAATAATGACATGTTATGAATCTGCCAAGTCTGCCGGAAAGAACAATATATAATATGTCTGGGTCATATATCAAAATATGGCTACAAAATGCGGTTAATCATGATGAGCGAAAGCGGTAAAAATTACCTCAGCACAGAGGTGTGAAAAGCCTCAGCAGCGAAAGGGTTAAATGCAGCATATTAGGATGTTTTAGGGAAATTAATTCTCAAATCTCAATCAGAAGCAGACACCACCCCACCCTCAGTATGTTGTACAATGTATCAAATTGATTACCAGACTAAAAACACCTGGTGTTATGCCCGTTTGTGAACAGAGGTCATTTAGAGTTGATAATCTTTCCACGTACATTAGTTTTTAATTCAATATCTAATAAACCGTTGCTTATAATATTCTGCAGTAAAGAGTCTCTTTATTTCTAGATTTTTTAGTATTCTTTTAAGCATTTTCTATACTTTTTTCAAAATTTCTTTTTTTTTTTCGAACTCGAACCGAACACACCCAAAAAGTTCGAAATTCAGGAACTTTCGAACTGCCAAAGTTCGGGTCGAACTCCGAACCGTCCGAACCCAAACAGCTCATCCCTATCAGTGAAATGCCCTGATTTTTGATGATTCCGTTTGACGGGTTTAAACAGGCGAATCTCACAGGATTCAATGTTAAAAAATATTATCGCTTTCATTTGTAGCGCTCACTCCCGGAGGAGCCGCTGAATAAACCTTGGGTTAGTCTCACCGCACTAGGAAATAACCATACACCAGCACTGTTGTGGATTTTTATATATTATATTCTTTACTGATCCCAATAAGGCTAGGGTCAGACGAACGCATTTTCACGTTGTCTGTGAAAAAGTGCGTTCGAACGACTGGACGTATTTTTTCACGGAGTACGCAATACCGGTCATACTATGCGCATTTTTCGTCCGTGATTTTGTACGGATCATCAATAAAACACTTTGTGCATCTGGACGTTATATAGGCTGGACATTAGTAGCGTCTGACATCTCCAAATCACACACACACACCGCTAGCGGACGCAGCGCACTCTGTACGTCTGTACTAGCGGTTTTATGTTCCCGAAAAAATGCGTTCATTTTCCACTTGCGTTGCGCAGCCGGACTTTCGTGCGACTTCGTATATTGGCCGTCATTGCCCGGCATTTGCTGCTAGTGCGGCCGTGATTAAGTGCGCCTGCACGCGCGTTCGCACTGCCTCAGTCTGACCCTAGCCTAAAGCAGCATATATTACGCATATACGGTATTTGAATGACAAGAGTTCGTAAAGCGGGAAAAACACGCGGTGGTAAAAAACAGTTAACCCCCTCAGTTCTGGAGTGTAAGTCCCGTGAATAATAGCTCAAAAAATAGATATGTGTGTTGTCTCGGGTACCCGGGTACTGTGTTCAACTGGCCAGTGAATGAAACAAAAAAATCTTCGACTAGTCACCGTTGGGGCCCTGTGAATTTAAACAATATTGTAGCGTGCATTTCTGTATTGGAGCTGCGGCCTGGAGGTCTCTCACCACTCCGATGAACGAAACTATCCAGCTCTCGATACCTCGGCCACAAGATCTTCTCCGCTGTGTACTGTGACTCTGTGCTGCTGAATCTGCTCCCAGCTTACCCAATCTCCGCAACTGGAACACCGATCCGCTGTCTGCACTCCCAATCGATCAGCGCAGCCTCCTAACACGGGGTCCTGCCGGAACTAGCTTTTTCCTCCATACCTCTCAGCGCTGCGCAGGTAGGTCTCAACGCGCTTACTGTCCCGATCTCCAGCAACTGTAAGACAGCATCTGTACTCCGGCCTGGTTGCGATCCCTAACGTGCATCCTCCATCTTTCACTGCTCCGCTCACTCTGCTTCTCCTTGCACTAGGCTGCTGATCTCTTTCCTCTTCCTGTAACACCTCCTTCCTGTCCTCACGCAAAGGATGATGGTACATGTAGTTCAGTTTTGTCCAGCATAGTCTAACAATGTCTGTCTCCCTCTAGTGGCAGCAATACTTCAATGCACCAGAATACAGTTGTTTTTAAAGCAGCGCTACACATTTTTTTGTATTCAACCTTTTATTTTTCTCATCTTCAGCAAACCGTTTTATTTATTTACATTTTGAAACATATTTTTGTATTTTTTTTAAGCAAAATTTTTAAAAAAAGCCTTTCTTTTTTATTCTGTAACAGACCTTTTTTATTATAGGACCTTTTTAATTAGACACATTTTAATGCCTTTTTATTGGTTTAAACACCTATTAGAAAAACAGCAGAGTTCCGTTTTTTTCTGCAGTTCATCTGTGTTCGGTGGTCTTTGGCAGCTGCATGTTCGGCGCACTTTAGGGACCCTGCGGTGAATAGTGAATTCATCGCAGGGTAGGCAAAATGGAATTGCCAAAGTGCACCGAACCAGAAAGCACCGAAATTTTGATGCTTTCTGAATAACCCCTTTTGTTTTTATTTAGTTTTAATCTAGTTTTTGTCGCTGAAAACATTTAGTCGACTACGTCTTTGACTAACATTATTAGTCGACAAATTGAATGCTCTGACATCAATAATATGTTGAGTTATTAATCACATGAATTTAGGAACTTTATCAATAGGAGAGGCATGATCAAGGTATGAGGACGACATTCAGGAAGCAAACAATTGAGTCAGAGGAGTAGAATCATAAGGTAATATCCAGCAGAGAATTATAATGGCAGATGTGGGATACTTCAAAATATAACAAGAAATAAAATTGCAAAAGATTTACTACCTGAGGTTTTCAATATGTGCTACATAATATTAAGACGAGTATTCACTGAAAATCTTTTCTAAACATAAAATACTAGATTTCAAATGCCTCGTTACATTTATATTGTATTAGATAAGTAAAGTTTGAATTAAACATTTCATTGATGGATCTGTAAAATAAAATCATTGCAGCACACATGGCTTGCAAATTTTTTGAAAAATAATGAAAATTATAAAACCTTTACTTTTGCAAATATAAAACTGTAATAAAAAAAATGTACATGGAGCATTAGCAAACAAATCCAGAAGAAGCAGGTTCACAAACATTTAAGCTATATACAAGCTAACATGATATTAGCTGCCATCATGCAAGCAGGGAGCTAATTTATGACACCCTTGGATGTAGGAACAAAATCTGTGCTTCTTGCCTGAGGACCACATTGCAGCAGAAGTTTCTAATGGACCTTAGAGCTTACCTACCAGAGATTAAGAATCAGTTGAGACAATATTTTATTATACACTTTCTAGTCTAGACTGGATGACTTCCCGTTTCCTAAAGCTTAACCTCTCTAAAACTGAACTTCTCGGGGCGTGACCGGCTACCAGCGGAGATGGACGTGCATTGAAGGAGCTCCACATATCTGTGCTATTAAGGACCTTTAGAAGACTAATCTGGGCTTTTTTGTCTTTCTCTGACGGTACTGGGGTGGCTGGCCACCGGAGTAGTGCAGTCTGGAGGCCGCTTGGACCCCCCCTCTGGACCAGAGACACCCCATTCCGGGCCTTAAGTGCCTGCGGAGCACGTTCTGCCGGAGGCCATCTTGGGGCCTAGGCTTCGGCGCCAGCACCTTCGGGCCTTCCTCTGGCCCCCTTTACAGAGATCCAGACTGCGGCGAGCTGTTGGACCTGCAGCAGAGTTACCGGGGGTGAAAGCGGACCAGCGGCGGCTGATCTGCCCACCCCACCAGATCTTTGGGGGCGATGCTGGAGGACCTGGAGGCCTGCCTGACACTGATGCCCGGGGACATTGAGACCCCGATCATGTGTGGCATGTGGCGTACCCTCATGGAGGTACTGGGAACGGAACGGAAGACAGCGGTGGAGGACGCGGCGCCATCGGTGGCTGAACCCTCGGCTTGCGCGGAGGAGGATGTCCCCGGGTCGGAGGCTATGTTCCTGCAACGAGAAGGTGAAGTGGAGCCTACCCTGGAGGACGAGGCTGGGGTGGACATATTCACCGAGGATGTGGTGGATTGGGAGGAAGCGTTGGTGGTCAGAGGCAGAGAATCGGGAAGCCTGGGAGACAAACGGATGCTGGTCCCCCTGTGTGCAGTGGTGATCTCTGATCCGGGTGTCAGGAAGGCTCTGGTCATCGGGAGGAGCACTGTTGCGGCTGTGATGGAGCAAACCAGCATATGTTCTCTTGAGACATCCACGGCGGTGGAGTCCCCAGCAGGAGGTGAACTGCCCCCAGGAGTGGCGCAGATGGACACTCGGCCTCACGTGGAAGCCTGTCCTTTGACCGGTGCGATGTGGAGCTGGAGGACCCGGTGGACCTTCATGGAGATGGATGCTCTCTGCGATGACACCCGCCTGTTCATTTGGTTAGACACAGGCTGAGGAGACCGGCTTTTTCTTTTGTTTTCCTCCTCTCTGGTACCTCCGGCCCCCCTTTGAATTTCGAATACCCCCCCTCTCCCTTGTAGATTTTTCTCAGACCCCCTTCTGCACATCTATATTTCCCTGAGATGTGTTTCTGTATGTCACCATGTCTGTCTTAAAACCTTCACCATTCAGGGACACTGGCTGAGAACCTCACACCATTTTTGCCTGTGAGACACATCATTTTGCAGATGACCCTCTACCATTTCTCATCTTTCCCCAATTTTTTCATTCCCCCCCCCCTATGCTGAGATTTCACTTTGGGACCTTTTTTGCTATCTGAACAATGTTGCTTATGTGAGACTTTTCGTTATAGTCCACCCCCTGAATTTTAATGCTTCTTACCTATTTTTACTACTGCTTAAAGGAACACTCTAATAAAAAAATCAACCCCCCCGTTTTTTAATCCTAACCTATCCCTGTTCCCTTAATAAATCGTTATTTTTTGTTTTTGTTTTTGTAACTGTAATACTTACCCTAAAATCCTCTTGTTTCCAGCGGTGATTTTTTTTTTATACTCACCTTCCTCCTCTTCTGCTCCCGTCCTTCTTCCATCCGACTTGCCTTGTGGTTTACGTGAGAAGCGCGCATGCGCGCCTCTCACGTAAGCCAGCCAATCGGCAGGCTTCCTCCCGGCTCCCTCTGAGGATTAGTGTTGCGCGCAAGAGGATGCGCGCAACACTAACCCTCAGAGGGAGCCGCCAGCTTCTGCGGTGAGTTGGAGACGTCATCGTGCTGAAAGCGCGATGACGTTTCCTACTCGGCAAAAGTCGGCAGAAGCGGGAAATATGATTCCCGCTCTGCTGACTGACAGCTGGGAGGACACCCACTGATGAAGCTGTATTCAGCGAAACGCGTCTGAGGTGTATTTTATTGTCATTTTAAATAAACCGTTTGTGAATTCTTCACCTTGTATGACTCTTGGTGACATTATTCCTGTGGTATCCTGAACTGACATCTTAAAGGATCGAGTTTCCTGATCTCTGCATCTCTGATAGGGGAATCGGTGCCCCTTGGTTTAATTCACCGATTTGTCTTCGTTTTGGTGCCTCTTTGTTTAAATTGGCACCAGAAAATGTGAGTATACCCCCTGCCTGCAATTATTCCTATTGGGATAATACAGTCTGCACAAAATTTTCTTTTTCTCTCTTCCTTTTTTCACTTCGCATGCACCAACGTGATGTACTGAGTACGTGCTCCCCAGGCTGGACAGCCTCTACTGAATGCCGAAGAATATGAATATTAGCTCCAGACACCAGTTCCATGACCTAAAATCCTCCGCCTCTCTCAGCTGTTTTCAGCATTTTCTGCTGAACCGCTGAGCGGAGGGAGGGGGACAGAGGGCAGGATACTCCGGGCATCATGACCACCTAAAATAGCTTAGGTGGTCATGTTGCTTAGAGTGTCCCTTTAAGTGTATTTTCGCTCCACCCCCCCCTCTTGATCTCTATTATATGCTGAAACCCCCCTTTAGGGGGATGTTTATTATGCTTCACAAGTGGTACTTCTGCTGTGGATGGCCCTGCGTGGCCCTTGCTTTCATATGTTTGATTATATGCTGACTCATCTACAAAATAAAACTTAAAATTTAAAAAAAAAAAAACTGAACTTCTCGTCTTCCCTCCCTCTAAGGCTAGGGTCAGACGAGCGCAGTGCGAACGCGCGTGCAGGCGCACTTAATCACGGCCGCACTAGCAGCAAGTGCCAGGCAATGACGGCCAATATACGAAGTACGGTCGCACAAAAGTCCGGCTGCGCAACGCAAGTGGAAAATGAACGCATTTTTTCGAGAACGTTAAACTGCTAGTACTGACGTACAGAGTGCGCTGCGTCCGCTAGCGGCGTGTGTGCGTGAATTGGAGATGTCAGACACTGCTAATGTCTGGCCAACATCACGTCCAGACGCACAAAGTGTTTTATTGATGATCCGTACAAAATCACGGATGCAAATGCGCATCGTATGACTGCTATCGCGTATTCCGTGAAAAAATGCATCCATTCGTCTCTCCTTCACTCCTCACATTCGGTCGCTAACCAAATAATGCTACTTCCACCTAAAAAACATTGCACGTGTCCGTCCCTGTCTTAATCTGGACTCTGCTAAAATGCTCATCCAAGCTCTTATTAACTCCCGCCTTGACTACTGTAACCTCCTTCTCTCTGGCCTTAAGAGATCCCAGATTGTCGCTCTGCAGTCTGTTATGAATGCCTGTGCCACGCTCATCCACCTCACCTCCTGCACCTCTCGCACCACAACCCTTTGTCAAACTCTACACTAGCGTCCTGTCACCTATAGAATCCAATTCAAAATACCGGTGTTCACGTACAAAGCTTTCCATGACCACGCCCCTGCCTACATCTCATCTCGTCCGCTTCTCTCTGCCAATTGTTTGATACTGTCAGCTTCACGTACCTGCAACCCCAACTCACGCCTTCAAAACTTCTCCCGAGCTGCCCCCTTTCTTTGGAATTCCCTACCCCGCAACATCAGACTATCCCGTCTCTTCAGTCCTTTAAGAAATCGTCTCACTCCCTAATCCCCCTCTTTTCATTTCTTACTGCATCTTCCCACACAGCCCACATGCACCCCGCTATTTCATCTTCTCTATTAACCCTCACCTAGTGTGTTACCCCTGTTCTCTTAGATTGTAAGCTTTCAAGCAGGATCCTCTCTCCTACTGTTCTGTGTCTTGAACCTGTATGTATATTTGTTATTCTGCCTCCCATTGTACAGTGCCACGGAACTTGTTAGCACTTTATAAAATCTTATATCTGTAACTTTAATACTTTAACACCTGCATTACTGAGTGATTTTTTTTCCATAAAACCAATCGCAGGACCCAGTGGTTTTATGGAAAATCACTTTCCATTATCCACACAGTAAAAATGTACAGAGACCGCATCTCTGCATTACATTTTCACTGTCACCAATAGGGATGAGCTGTTCGGGTTCGGACGGTTCGGAGTTCGACCCGAACTTTGGCAGTTCGAAAGTTCGCGAATTTCGAACGTTTTGGGTGTGTTCGGTTCGGGTTCAAAAAAAATAAAAAAAAATTGAAAAAAGTATAGAAAATGCTTAAAAAAATACTAAAAAATCTAGAAATAAAGAGACTCTTTACTGCAGAATATTATAAGCAATGGTTTATTAGATATTGAATTAAAAACTAATGTACGTGGAAAGATTATCAACTCTAAATGACCTCTGTTCACAAACGGACATAACACTTACAGGGTTATCCAAAGAGATCCGAATTGCTTGAGAAAGGTAACCGAACGCTGAAAATCAGCATTCGGTTACCTTTCCTGACCATTCGGCTATCCAGAGAGCAGGCAATTCGCCAAATCCTGGCGAATTGCCTGAACATACGGTGCCTGTTCGGTCCCTGTTCGAGGGCAGTGAAATCCCCATGAAAAAGCACTGCTTCGGCTATTCAGAGAACACAAACCAGCAGTGAAAGGTTCCCCTAATGTCCTGCCATTCGGTGGTTTAATTCGGCAAATTTATTCAGGAGAATCCCATAGGCTTCAATGTTAAAAATATTCCCATTTTAATTCAATATCTAATAAACCGTTCATTATAAAATTCTGCAGCAAAAAGTCTCTTTATTTATAGATTTTTTAGTATACTTTAAGCATTTTTCTGATTTTTTTTTTTTTTTTAAAAGTCCGATTTTTTTTAATTCTTTTTTTTTCAGTTTACTTATTTTTTTTGTAACAGCCCTCTTTATTATCATTCCCTGGACCTCCTGTGAAAATTTCAGACATTTTCGCTCAGTAGTTTCTTTGCAAACAGCGTTTCTTTTTCCCAGATTCATACAAATGGTTTTTCTAATTTATTTACTGCCTCCTCTACGTCACAGCTGCTTCGGCTCTGTGTGATTCGGCTCCTGTTCGGCTCCTGTTCGGCTTTTTCAAAGGTTAATCCAGATGTTTTTGCTTGTTTTCAGCGTGCATTCGGTTAGTTTTCGTCAGGTTTGCGGCAGCTTTTCCCTGCAATTCGGGGACCCTGTGGTGCTTGCTGAATACACCGCAGGGTCACCGAAATGGGATCGGCAAAAGGAACCGAATTGAAGAGAACGAAAAGTCACCGAACGTGCGGTGACTTTTCGAATCTCTTTGGATAACCCTGCAGGTGTTTTTAGTCTGGTAATCAATTTGATACATTGTACAATATACTGAGGGTGGGGTGGTGTCTGCTTCTGATTGAGATTTGAGAATTAATTTCCCTAAAACATCCTAATATGTTGCATTTAACTGGTGTTTGAAAAAAATCTAAAGCAATGTTATTTTTCACCTCGGGATTAAACATTCACAGGGTTATTCAGAGAGCGGTGAAAAAACAGGAGAATAACTGGAGAAGTGAAAATTCTAGGTCAAAATAGCCAAACCAGAAAAATTCTCACGTTAAAAATTCACTAGTCTGACCCTAGCCTAAATTGGAGAATTTTTCTGGTTTGGCTATTTTGACCTAGAATTTTCCATTCTCCAGTCATTCTCCTGCTCGTCACTGCTCTCTGAATAACCCTGACAGGGTTATTCAGAGAAAGGTGAAACTCAGGAGAATGACTGGAGAATGGAAAATTCTAGGTCAAAATAGCCAAACCAGAAAAATTCTCCCATTTATCTCACTTTCCAAATCGGCTATTTGGTCTAGATTCTTCTCTTCTCTTGCCAGTTCTCCTGGCTTTCACCTCTCTCTCAGGGTTGTTCAGAGAAAGGTGAAAACCAGGAGAATGGCAGGAAAAGAGAACAATCTGGACCAAATAGCTGATTTGGAAAGTGAGATAAGGCTAGGGTCAGACTAACGCATTTTTCGCAGCGACCGTTAAAAAGTGCGTCCGAACACATTGCCGTATTATTTCACGGATTGCGCGAAAACGGTCATACGATGCGCATTTTTGTGCGTGATTTTTTTATGGATCCAAACCAGGAAACTTTGGGTGTCTGGACGTTATGTTGGCCGGACATGAGCAGGGTCTGACGTCTCCAAATCACGCACACACGCCGTTAGTGGACGCAGCGCACTCTGTACGTCCGTACTAGTGGTTCTGCGTTCTCGAAAAAATGTGCTCATTTTCCACTTGCGTTGCGCAGCCGGACGTTCGTGCGACCGTACTTCGTATATTGGCCGTCATTGCCCGTCCTTTGCTGCTAGTGTGGCCGTGATTAAGTGCGCCTAAACGCACGTTAAAAATTCGCTAGTTTGACCCTAGCCTAAATGGGAGAATTTTTCTGGTTTGGCTATTTTGACCTAGAATTTTCCATTCTCCAGTCATTCTCCTGCTCTTCACCGCTCTCTGAATAACCCTGACAGGGTTATTCAGAAAAGGTGAAACTCAGGAGAATTATCTCACTTTACAAATCGGCTTTTTGGTCTAGAAGTTTCCATTCTCCTGCTTTTCACCGCCAAAAAATCTGTAAACTTTTTCTGCGTGTCCGAAAATGTCTCCTCTTTTCATACAGACTGCCGCCCCAAGCAGTTGTTTATGGATAGATTAAAGGAAAAGCATTTACCGTCATTTGAAATGTCATTTTTTGGTTTTTACATATTTCTATACATCCTAGAAATCCACCACTTCACGGGCAGGTTATGGGAACCTCCTAGGCACGATATTTGAAGAAATTTTTCGTTTTTATTTTTAACCCTTATTTCATGGAAAACTCACTGTCCCTTTAACCCTTTCGCTGCTGAGGCGTTTCACGCCTCTGTGCTGAGGTCATTTTTACCGGTTTTGATCATCATGTTTAAATGCGTTTTGAAGGCTTATTTTAGTATATGACCCAGACATATTATATATCGTTCTTTCCGTCAGACTCGGCAGATTAATAATATGTCATTATTATATGTATACGTCATGACCTGTCTGTATATTATAACAAAAAATGCAATAAAATATGAATTTTCAATAATTTACAACGTGTAAAGTGGTTTTTTTCACATTTTAACATGCGAGCAATTGCGGTTATATTTTGTATGGGGTGCGCTTGTTAAAAAAATTAGAGATGGGGTCTCGTTACATTTTTTTTTGGGGGAAATTACGCGATTTTTAACAAACGCACCGCATACAAAAATCGTTAGTGCAGCATCATTGTTCACATTATAATTGAAATGGGAACAATATTGCTGCATTAACAAACCACAGTGGTGTTTGGTATCGTCGGAACGGCCATGCTCTGGCCGATCCAACAGTACCAAACATTAACCCCTAGCTGCCACGGATCGGGAGATAGGGGATTCATTGGATTCCCCTATCTCCACCGTTGGTGGCAGCTAGGGGTTAACTCCAGGACTGCACGATGCACGATGACGCCAGTCCTCAGGGGGAGTTCCCGGAGGCTTGGCCGACATCCAAGATGTCGGCCAGCTCCGGGAAAGGATCACGAACCAGAGCTTTTCAGCGCCGATTTGTGATCCGGCTCCCCAGGGGTTAATGAGAGCCACCGTTTGGAAGGGCAGGCTGTGCCCTTCCAAGCGGTGTCTGTCTTAACCCCCTGCTCTCCGGCGATCGGGAGGGAGAGAGGTCCGAAGGACCTCCCCCCCTCCCATTCAGGCGCCTCCTCCGCACATGCGGGGGGGCGCCTGAATTAGATGTCATCGCGTAGCCGCGATGACATTTAATGTCCCCGCCGGGCTCCCGAGTGCTGGGCTGACATCCAAGATGTCAGCCCGCACCGGGGGGCGCAGCAAAAAAACGAATTTTCAGCCCCATTGATTTGCATGGGGGTTCGGGTTCGGGTTCGGGTTCGGTCCAGAACAAATGGGAAGTTCGGGTTTGGGCTCGAACCGAACTCGGGGAGTGTTCGGCTCATCCCTAATCACCAACCCCTGTCGGACAGGCAGACGGCTCTCTCCACTGGCCAAATAGTGCTACTACGTACTCAAACCAGCTTGGGCTCCGTTTTTTCCTTGAATGTAAAAATGGAACTCAAAGGGTTAGAAACATAGAAACATAGAAAAATGTCGGCAGATAAGAACCTTTCGGCCCATCTAGTCTGCCCAATTACATGGATACTTTACCTGGATTTATCAAATAATGTTTCAAATAATTTCAACTGCCTCTTGGCAGACCCCAGGCTCCAAGTGGTTAAAAATACTATAAAACAGTTCCCTGCTTACTTCCACTGCACTAGTTATAGTGCTAACTCACATTAATTCAAAGTGTAGGTCTATGTGGACTTTTTTTTTTTTTAGAAAGTATTTTACCAGGAAGGATACATTGAGATTTCTCTTGTTTTTAAGTATGTCCTAGGTATGTACTGTTAGTTGTCTTGCCCAAGGACACTTACTGGATTCTGGGGGTGACAAATCTTAGCTGTTAATATATCCATTAATTTAATATGTTCAATAATGGTGTATACACAGCTAATTTTAGGTGTTTCTACTGTCTGGCAGAGCACTTGTACAAAGTGCTGCTTTTGCAGGACATTTATCCTACGGGCAGGGCCGTCTGTTCCTTATGTTTTATTATTTATTATTTCACCTGTCTGTGGCTGTGCTTCCCCATTGTAAAGTGCTACGGAATATGTTGGTGCTGTATAAGTACCTGTAACTGTAACTGCTTTCCATTACTCTGCCACTGCTTTTCTTGTTGCTAAAAATATTTTCATCAACAGCCGATTCTCTATCCTGGTTAAAGAAACAAGAGGGTGAGAGCAGCAGAAACAGCCATGGGTCTAGCGGTATTTCTTTCTGGATCACTTTCTCTACGAGAACCTTTTATCTTGTTTAAAAAATATACCATCTTGGAGCAGGACCACCACATATACAAGCAGTTTCTCCTTAACCCCTTCGCTGCGGCTGACGTGTGGGGAACGTCCTCATTGACTCCCGCTATATGCGGAGGACGTTCCCCACACATCACCTGCAAGCGGGAGCCCTGGCAGAGATACTCGCATCTCTGTCGTGGTCCCGCAGCGTTCTGGCTTGAGGGAAGCCAGACGCTGAATATAGGCCGGCCCCTGACGTCTGACATCATCGCGCCATGCACGATGACATAATTTCCAGACGATCCCCTGGCAATGCCGGGAGATCGCCTGAAAGGAAGGGGGGATTCTTTTGGATCCCTCTCCCTCCCGATCGGGAGGGTTTAAAGTAAAAAAAGCACTGCTTTTTTTTAACCCCTTACGTACTAGATCGAGATCCAGTGCCATTCGGCACCGGATCACTTTCTAGCTCCGGTGCACTCCTGGCTTCTGGGATATCAACACTGAATATGGGCCCCAGCTCGGCTCACGCTGGATGCCCCCATGACATGATGCTGCCAAGTTGACGTGTGCATTGCTGAAAAATCTCAGTTCGGATTGTTTTGAAATCCGAAAATATCAGATTTGGAAATAATCTGTATCAGCCGTTTTGGAATATCGAGATACTTTCGTCCATTTCCGATATTTGGAACATTTGTATATAATACATAAAACGTTGGTATGGGGGGCTAGGGTCCTACCGGTTGGATGGAGTAGAGGTAACATCACTGCTCTATAACTGTGGAGACCGAGGGTCGAATCCCGGCAATAGCACCTCTCCAGTAAGTGTCCTTGGGCAAGACACCTAACAGTACATACCACTCTGAATTGCTGATATTTTGGACCATTTCCGAATAGGTCCGAATCGAATAGCACATGTCTACTGACAAGTACATAACAAAATCACAGCCAAGTTGCACTAGTCAGCAGTAACTCTAAACATAAAGGATAACGGTGTATAAGTAACAAAAGCAGTATTGAGAAAGATACTGTATATCTGTATATAACCAAATGAAGATGCAAGATGCAGATGAATAAAGAGTCACACAAAAAGCCACAGGAGCATAGCCATTATTACTTTTTATAGTTCAACATAAATACCAATTGTAATAACAGGGCATGAAGATCAAATCAATGAAATATGGGAATTATAAACATAATATCCCTAATGTGTTCATCTTATCTCTCGTTCCTCTAGCTACCACAATCTGTCCAGCAGATTTAATTTATAGTTCTACTAAGCCATTTTTTATTTAGAGCCTGGAATTCTTGTTTTCTGCTGTTCCTGATAGTTTTAATGCAAACACATTTGTAGAGAATGTCACACATATTTAAATTGCTTTATTTAGTTGTGTTGTTTCACAAAAAAACAACCATAAAAAGAGGTTTTCATCTTTAAAAGGCAATTTTCTTAATTTAATTAAAACAATAACTCAGGATTCATCCTTTGAACAAGTTATCTTAAATTGTTATCTTGCTTGTAATGTATGTTGGGAAATGCTCAATAATTACTACTGCTATATAATACAAGTAATTAAATGCTTGACGTTTCCCACAGCGTTGTGTACTCTGTATATGGTTTCCCTAACTCGCTTTTTAAATTATTCATGCCTGTGTACATTTTAGAATATGTAAGACATGATATTGTTGGAAAGTATTTCCTTATGTGCGCTTTAGCAAAAAACTATGTAATACTGCTCAAAGACCTACATTATTTTACCAGCGAGCTATTATTATTATTATTATTTATTCTTATAAGTGATTTTGTGTATCTGTTATCTCTGTGTATGTATACATTTAACCCCTTAACGATGGGTGGGCGTCACTCATCAGGTGGGTTAACGCTGCCGAGGCATACAGGTACACCTCGCCGACAGGTGCCGCACGTGCCGCTGATTGTCTGCCTGCCCTGTAGCCAACATGCACCATGTTCCATTGGCTGCAGGGGGCGGCCTGAGTTCAGACTGTCTCTCTGCAGCCAATTGCGTGCGGCACGTGCCGTCTGCGGGGAGGGGCCAAGGCGGCCCATTGTAGACACCGGGGCGTACATGTATGCACTACGTCTTCAAAGTCCTCCCGCCGCGAGGATGGCATAGAACGTACTGTGGTGGCAAGGAGTTAAGATACTGAATTTGTGGGTTTTGTTTAACCCCTTCACTACCACTTTATCTGAATGCATAGTTAACACTTCAATTTAGGATAATGAAAGACAAGAATAATTCACTCCTGCATTAAAACGGTATGCAAATAAGCCTTCATATGTTATTTCGTTATGAACCTAACAGAATCATTGAAGTCTAAGGTATTAATCTACTGTTATCATTACTAGAATGACTCTTACCAGAGCTTGTTCTTCTCCTCTGCAGCTGATATTGAATCATTTTTTTTAACCTCCCTGGCGGTCTAATTTTTGTGAAAAACTACATCTAAAAGCGGTATATTCCCCCCCCTAGCGGTTCTCCCGAGTGTGGCTCGGGGTTAAATTCCTATGTTGGAAGCGGTAACCCCGAGCAACACTCGGGATGCCGCTGGATACATCGCCTCAACCTGCACTCTCTCGATGTCCCCCGCAGCTTCCTCCGGTGACCGCGACCTTACACTTCCTGGTTTCTTCCTTGTGAGAAGGAATCCAGGAAGTAAAAAGACGAGATCGCCGGAGGATACTGCAGAGATCAGCAAGGGAGTACACGGAGAGGTGATGTATACAGCCCAAGTGTGTCTCGGGGTTACCGCTCTCAGCGGTGAAATTTAACCCTGTGACACACTCGGGAACACTGCCAGGGAGGTTAAAAAATACCGCCTTTCAGAACCTGGTATTAAGTGCTTTTGAGAGCAGTGAAAATAGTCCCCTGTGCACTTCCACGGCTCCTTCTGCCACACCTGCACGCCTTCCATGCAGGTCTGTGTTCGCCTTCATGAAGTCCTATGGACTCCACAATTTGATACCAGTGACGGCGCATAAATATTATGAAATATTCCAGCTCGAGTTGCTGATACAATGCCTCATCCAGAAAAGATCATTTAATGGCTAGCTGCAAAAGGAAAAACAACGAAAAACGTCAACATTTCACAAAAGGGAAATTCAAACAGTGGCAGGAGAAGCTTCTTTGATGAAGCTTCTCCTGTCATCTCAATTCTATCATTCTGAAACTCAAAAGTTTGTTGCTGCTTCAACAACAGTGATTTTTGCTACATTTACACCTGACTTGAAAAGCTGTGCTTTTAGCACATTTAAAAATGTTATTTACTAAATTCAGGTATTGTGGAACTTTTTTACAATAAGCACTATATTTTCTTTTGTGGCCGCCTGTTTGTGGTCTGATGTACTTTACTTTGAATATTATGCATGAATTCTAGAGTATTATTTTAAACAGTATTTTATATGTGTCTTATTTATTACTTGTTTTCTACTTTTACAGCCTTTTCAAAAAATGGTTTTAAGAAAATGTCCTGCTCTTTCTCTATATACAAAGAATTGTTTCTAAAGTTTTTTCTATGTGGATACATCACCTTTTTTTTTAAGTGGCAAAGTTGTTTAAAAATATATAGGAAAAGTCATAGAAAAATGCTTTAAGCATTCATTTGAAAATTAAATTTAATAAAAGGGATAAAAAAAAACAATATACAATACAGGTGGGTGTCTAAGCCGGTAAGAAACACTCTGGCATTTTATTACTCTGGCTTCACCTAACAAGATGAGCATTAGAAGAAGCATTAATTTCATTTTAAATTATTTTATCACAGCTTTTATTATAGTCATTGTTATGTGAATAAATCTTTAGAGTAATACATTTTGTTAAAATGATCATAAAAATTTACAGACAGTAACTTTATTCGCGTCCCTTACAATATTCCAATACAGCTATAAAATAACTCTCATTAATGACCCCTAAACGCTTGTGTAATGATCCAGATTAGCTTGTAAGTGAGCAACTATTAAATAACTGCTAGCACTAAGCATGCTTTAAGTTTTCTTTAAACACGCAACACTTGATATTAAGAATTGCATTAGCTTAATGTAAAGTCCGTGTACACCAAGTCCTCGCCGTGGTTAACTTTTTGCTAACCACAGCCAGACGTTAATCAGCGCTAGTAGATTGTAATACTAACGCTGATTAAGGCTAGGGTCAGACTAACGCATTTTTCGCGTTGTCCGTGAAAAAGTGCGTTCGAATGAATGGACGCATTTTTTCACGGAATAAGCGATAGCGGTCATACGATGCGCATTTTCGTCCGTGATTTTGTACGGATCATCAATAAAACACTTTTTGTGTCTGGACGTTATGTTGGCCGGACATTAGCAGCGTCTGACGTCTCCTAATCACGCACACATGCCGCTAGCGGACGCAGCGCACACTGTACGTCCGTACTAGCGGTTCTACGTTCTTGCAAAAATGCGTTCGTTTGCCACTTGCGTTGCGCTGCCGCACTTTTGTGCGGCCGTTCTTCGTATGCTGCCCGGCATTGGACGTCATTTGTTGCTAGCACGGCCGTGATTTAGTGCTGCTAAACGCACGTTAATACTGCGTTAATCTGACCCTAGCCTTACACTTTGCGCTCCCCATTTTGGGCTCTATTAACAGCTTCGCGCAAAAGCACACGCGCAACGCTATTTTTTTTGGCGCGCTGCGTTAAACGTTAACGCTCGTAAATTAACGCCGGTATTACAATCCGAGCGCATTTTTTCAACTGTCAAAAAATACCGTACGTAAAAAAAACGCGCGCGCATTAACGCTGCACGCAGAAATCGTGGGCGGACTGTTTTTTCACGCGATTCAGCCAATCTGAATTAAGAACCACAATTGTCTCCCGTTCAATATTTGCGCCTGTCAAAATCAATCTGAGTATACAGTATATGCTGCAGCAATAATAAAAACATGCACAACCTCTCTATTTTATTGTTTGGGTATGCGTAGAATGTGTAACTATACTTTGCTGTATTTTTTTTTCGGGCTGGTGTATTTGGTTTCAGCCAGGACGTTCAGATTTGCTTTTAACACCAGCTATTCAAAGACGTTAAAATTATGCGCGCAAAGGTTGTCCGTTAAAATTTGCACATAGATTGTAATACCATCCGAGTACCAGCGCACAAACGCATTTGCGCTCACAATGTTAAGTATAGGACGCGCAAAGTACATTATGCTCGCAAAGGGTTTGCGCAGGTTCACCAGCGGTAGATGTTAACGCGCATTTTTTGCGCGGACATTGTAATACGACGTTCTGCGCGAAGGGTTTTGCCCCTCGCGTTAATGCGTTTTTGCGCACGCACAAAATTGTGCACGAAGAGTGTAATAGTGCCCGTTAAGTATAGGGAGCGCAAAGTACAGTAACCTTGCGCTGAAAAGCATTTGGATTGTAATATGAGGTAACCACCGCGGCTAATGTTAATGCTCACGCAGGTGAGCGTTAACGTTAGCACTTAGATTGTAATGTGGCCCAAAGTATCTACATAAAAACATAGTGCTTTCATTTTATCCATTTTCCGTAAAAAATAAAAAAATAAAAATATATATATATATATAATATATATTTCCATGGTAATAAATAGTGGATTAAATACAACATATTAGAATTCTATTGTAAAAAAAACAGGACAAGTGCTATGTAGCTGTTCATCACATGTAAAGTGCTGCATAAGTGCATGTTGATTAAGTATTCTTCACATGTAATGTTAATTAAGCTGTTCATCACATGTAAAGTGGTATGAGTGCAAGTTAATAATAAAAACAAAACTGAAAGTTAATTAAATTATTCATCACGTGGAAAGTGCTACATAAGTGCATGCTGATTAAGTGTAGTAATAAAAAGAGATTTAAACCAAAACATTTACAAGAACGAAAGAGTAAAATTTCATCAATGAGACTCGATAACATTTATTTTAATTAATTATTTTGTAATTGGTTAGTGTGAGTATTTTGCAATATGTGATATTACAAGCAGCTCAACATTTTTTTTTTCTTCAAATGACTATCCCCAATTAAGAATATGTCACTAAACAACGGTTTCTTTGTGAATATACCACAAAGGTAGGGTTACTAGAATGGTCATATTTTCCTGCACACACATAATTTATCCATGCTGATGGGGAGAGCATGAAAAAAGCAACACCACAGCATGTAGAATCCATATAATGAAGGTAGGAAATCAAAAAGGAATCCCAGGCCTTGATTTATTTCCTGCAGCATATGATTTATACATGTTTCAGGGCTGCACTTTTCGCTGTGCTCTCCTCTGAATGAAGTAATAATGTGTCCAGGACAGGAGAAAATGGGTGATCTGGAAACCCTACCATCGTGCTGTACTGTGTGATCGCCTCATCTGATGCCACCTCTGAAGGCCAATCAATTTAAGCTATAGGAGATAGAGGAGGCTATGATGTAAGATGCCATATTGTCCTGGACACATATAATTTATTCAATCTGATGGTCAGTGCATGAAAAATGCAACCCTAAAGTATGTAGAACTCATACGCTGCAAGTAAATAAAAAAGGAATCCTGATTAAGAAACGGATTATGCTAGTGAATCATATATTATAAATGTTGCAGGGCAGCCCCTTCACTGTGCCCTTCTTCTGCATGAAATCGTAATATCTATCCGATCTGGCAGGAAGGAAATCAAGGCAGGTCATCCGGGGTTCCTTTTTGATTTCTTTGCTATGTACATTATCCACTACACCGGTGAGCAATAACACCAATTGATTAACCCCTTAACGAAGGGTGGGCATCACCCATTGGGGATGGCTTAACGCCGGCGAGGCATACAGGTACGCCTCACCTACAGGTGCCGTAGCAAGGCACAGATTGCATCCTGCCCCACAACCGATGCGGGCATGCGTCATTGGCTGCAGGGGGCGGCCTGAGTCAGTGGGCGTGGAGAGGCCCCAGAGGCTTGGCTGACATCCAAGATGTCAGCCACCTCCAGGAAAGGTCCACAATCTGGCGCCAAATGGTGCCAGATTGCAGACCGGCACCTCACGGGTTAAAGAGAGGAATTGCTGGAAATGGCAGACTCTGCCCTTTCCAACAGTGCCTCTCTTTTTCTTTAATTTCCTCTCAACCGGGAGAGGCTTTCAGGCTCTTTCGGCTTTCTTGGGGAAACGTCTGAAACTGACATCATCACGCCTGGCTCCATGACATCAGTGTGGCGGGAGGGGTCTAAATCCACAGGTCTGACTTCAAGGAAGTCAGACCTATGGGACCCCAGACGGAGAGGTGAGTATCGGACAGGAGGGTGGTTGAACGCAGACGTGAAGTACGTGGAACATCCTAGGCACACGGGAGTGAAACCAGATGACATACCACGTACATTCTTCACGCTGTAGTGGTTAAACTAGCACAAAGGGGGAGCCTTTCCACATAGTTATGAGGAATCCCTTTTTTGATCTGGAAATTAGTGTTTAATCACTATCTTCTTGAAAAGGTGCGTCCTGTTTATTACAGTAGGGATATATGGTTATATATTAATCCCATACGTAAAGTTATAAATTCCTTTTTGATTTCTTCCCTGCAGTATTAGGGTTGCCAGATGAGCCATGTTTTCCTGGACATGTATAATGTATTCATACTGATGGGCACTGCATCAAAATCCCAGGTGACCTGACTTGATTTCCTTCCTGTGGCATATTTATTTATAAAGGATTTTACCAGGAAGGATACATTGAGATTTCTCTCGTTTTCAAGTATATCCTGGGTTCAAGAACATTGAATTGTTAAAGTTGTTCTATATGAAATATACATGTTGCAGGTCAGCACTTTTCGTTGCTCTTCCTGCTATATGAAAACGTAATGTGTCGAGGAAAACATGGCCGAACTGGCAACTCTATGCAGCATATGGATTCTACATGGTCCTTCGTGGCATTTTTCATGCACTGCCTATTAGCATGAATAAATTACGTGTCCAGGAAAACCTGACAGTTCTGGTAAGTTTATTCAGTGGTGCCAAAAATAGCTTGGAAGTTATTCGTAATTAAAAAATACATTTTAGATTGGATACATGTTTTGCTTTGGGTCTTTCCCTGTAGCCACATAGGAAGCTTTTCAGCCTGTTTTACCAAGGACTGGAGTTTAGCAACTGTAGTACACCAAATTATTGCATTTTTATTGCATTGCACTTATGGCAAACATAAGTGATACGAAGTGAAATTATACAGTTTACTCATGCTAACGGGATTATGCGTGCTCTAAAATCAGTAATGTAAGTTATTACACTCATTAAATTAAACCACAAACAAGTCAACAATGATTCAGCAAAATGGTTTTGTTTGTATAGTACAAGAAACTCTGATAGATAACCAGTCAAACATTTATTGCTAAATGGATGAAGATTTTAACATTACTGCCTAATAAAACCCCCATACTGTGTGATTAAATAAGAGGGAAAGCAGTAAAAAGAGAAAGCATAATGACGGTTACATGTAGGTCAGTTACAATTTAATTGTCATTGCACTTCATTGCTAACATATCAATTCTCTGCTGCTTAGCTTAGCAGAAAGCAGCAGCTTAGCATGTTCAGTGTCTGGTTTTCAAAGTCTCGCTTACAGCAATTTCTTTCGACTACTTCTAAAGCAATCACGTGAAGTTGCCCTCCTGTAATATAATAATGTTACTAAAAGCAGCTCGTGACACGGCCCTTCCTAAATTTGAATGCATCAGCAATCAGTAAATTAATTCCAACACACACAGCTGATAGTGGTAAATTTGTTACATTGCAGCCTCGGAGAAGCTTAGCGTTACGATAATGACTCCCAAACTATAATCCACTATCAATCTTAACTTGTGCGCTATGCAGCCCGAATGCATTTTTAAAGTGGCTATGCGGCATCAATAGTTGATGAGCCATGATATAGCCCTTTGAAACCAGTCTGTATTATCTGTTGGTCATGTCTGTGTCTGATCAGTTGTTATTAACTCTTGGTGTTGGGAGGGACACCCGGGTCTTCAAAGCCCACCTGCCACGTGGACGGCATGGTGTGTCTCGCGGCAAGAAAGGGTTAAAATAACACAAATGATAAAAACTCATAAAAAAGTTAAAAACCCTATGGAACTTTTTATTTATTTATAAAAGATTTTTACCAGAAAGGATACATTGAGATTTCTCTAATTTTCAAGTATGTCCTGGGTTCAAGAAGATCATTGAATTGTTACAGAAATACAAAGTTACAGTTACAAGTACTTATACAGCGCAACCAGATTCCGTAGCGCTTTACAATGGGGAAGCATAAACAGCAGACTTACATGATACAAGAGGAAATACAACCCTGTCATAGGATAACTGTCCAGGTAATACATCACTTTAAACCAAGAGCTCAGGCAGACATCCCATGAGCTTACACTCTAAGGGACATGGGTAATTGAAACAAATAGGAGCAGAGGGAAGGTGAAACTGGTCGCCAGTAGAATATTGTAGGGATTGCATGAAAAAGTAAGGGTCATTAGTGAGAGAAGTGGAGACAGCTGGAAAGGGGAGCTATTCTTTATTTATATAGCACCAGCATATTCTGCAGCACAGTACAATGGGCACAATATAGACAGGGTTACAATACATTGAACAACATCTGACAAACCAGTACAGGAGGAAACAAAGGCAATATTCCTGTGGGAACACACAATCTCTAACTTAAATATTAGATGAAAATAATATCATTCTATTTTAGTTTAAGGGGTTATTCAGTAAGCGGCGAACTTGCCACTGAATTGCACCGAACAGTGAATTTCACCATATGGTGCAATTTCGGAGCAGTTCGTCTATTCATTAAACTGTTAATTCACCAAATACTGCCAAATTGACATCGAAATACGGTGCAGTTCGCCGCAGACCGCCTCAATTCAGCGATCTTCCACGGCAGGAAAATTGTTCCATAGAGAGTTAATGGTTAATATATTCAGAGAATGCCAAAATGTCTTGATCTTTGGTCATTCAGTTTGACAGGTTTAAACGGGTTCAATGTAAACAGAAAACTATAGTTTTAATTTTTTTACTTTATTTTTGGACCATTTTGTTGTATTTTTTTATTTGAAATGCTTGATTCCCAATTTTTCACTTTTTTCAATTTTTCACTTTTCACACATTTTCATGCATTTTTATTGGTTTAATCACCTTTTAGAAGAATAGCAGACTTGCTTTTTTTTCTGTAGTTCGGCAGTCTTTGGCAGCTCCATGTTCGGCGAATAGCGATAATCACATCAGAGTCGGCAAAATGGAATCACTGAAGTGCGCCAAACGAGAAAGCACCAAAATTTCACTGAAATTTTTGTGCTTTCTGAATAACTGACTATAGGGATTATTCAGACAGCACCAAAATGTCGCTGACATTTCGGTGCTCTCTCATTGCCCGCAGTTCCCTGCACTTAGGGGAATCAAAGTTCCCCACCCTGCGGTGAATTCAGCATTCACTGCAGGGTCCCCGGACTGCATGAAAAACCTGCTGCAAACCCGCCAAAAACCTGCCAGAACCACCAGGAAAGCTGAACATGCCGGAAAAAGCCGATGAGCTGCCGATCATAGTGCGGGCCAGCTGCTGGAAAAAGTCAACAAGCTGACGAACGGGGTAAAAACGCTTGAAAGTTTCCAAATTGAAACACCATTTTGCAAGAAAAACTACTGAACGAAATTGCCTGGAATTTACATATAAGATCCACTGAATGATAATAAAAAGGTCTGTTACAGAAAAAAGAAAAAACGATTTAAAAAAGAAAATAGAAAAAAAAATTGCTGAAAAAATGCCTAAAAGATCCTAAAAAATCTATAAAGAGACTTTTTACTGCAGAATAAAATAATAAACCGTTTATTAGATATTGGATTTAGGCTAGGGTCAGACGAACGCATTTTTATGTTGTCTGTGAAAAAGTGCGTTCGAACGAATGGACGCATTTTTTCACAGAATACGTGATAGTGGTCATACGATGCGCATTTTCGTCCGTGATTTTGTACGGATCATCAATAAAACTCTTTTTGTGTCTGGACGTTATGTTGGCCGGACATTAGCAGCGTCTGACGTCTCCTAATCACGCACACATGCCGCTAGCGGACGCAGCGCATTCTGTACGTCAGTACCTGCGGTTTCACGTTCTCAAAAAAATGCGTTCATTTTCCACTTGCGTTGCGCAGCCGGACTTTTGTGCGACCGTACTTCGTATATTGACCGTCATTGCCCGGCATCTGCTGCTAGTGCGGCCGTGATTAAGTGCGCCTGCACGCGCGTTCGCACTGCCTCAGTCTGACCCTAGCCTAAAACAGGAATATTTTCATTTATGTTGGCTTTGTATGACAATGCAAATTTAAAAAATAAAGCAAATTTCACTGCCTGCGAACAAGCACCGTATGTGCAGGCAATTTGGCAAAATTTGTCAAACTGTCTGCTCTCTGAAAAGCCGAATGGCCCCGAAATGTCACCGTACGCTGAATTTCCCGCGCCCGGTTACATTTCAGGGCCACATCAGGTCTCTCTGAATAACCCTTACAACTTTCATTCTATTGACACATGTGCAGAAGTGATACAAAATTATAAATAATACACGTTTAGGTTATATTTTGTTATAAAAGCCCAGTTTAATTTATTTCATTTTAACTATGTAATTTAATACTACACTTTTTTTTGCTGTCTTAATTATGAAATGAATAAAAGAAATGAGTAAGAAAAGTAAATTCACATCACAACATGCATAAATAAGCATATAAAGCACTGCGGATGAACTTCTTATACCAAAAATTATTATCAAGAGACTCTCAAAGCAGCTAGTTTATTACTCTAAAAACTGTCTATGTTGGTAGAGTTGAATAGCGCCCCATAATTTTTATATTGGGTTATCAATGTTGGTAGAAATCAATTTTATAAAAAAAGTATCCATTCTGTCACAATAATTAGTTGAAAGGGCAGCTTTCTACCCTACAGTAAACATGTTTCATTGTTGACTTTCGTTACAGCAGACCCTAGAAAGTAAAACATAGGAAATGTTGTTGCACAACAATGATTCAACCAGAACCTTCTCATATATTCTTGAAATGCCCAGTGAAATGTTATTTGAGTACATTATAGATATTAGAAGTGTAGTTGTGTGTGATACGAAACATTTCAAAACATGAATTAAATAAGATATAATAATATGTAGTGCATGCAGCTGCCCCGCAAACACGCCTTCAGAAACTTACTACATTGTATAACTCATTCTGCTTCTTTGTGCTACAATGTAACTACATGACCCACCCCTGTGACATGTTAAAAGAGCTAAACTGGCCGTCACTGGAATCTAGACGCACCCTTCACCTTTCCAACCTGGTGTTTAAGAGCTATTTTGGGAAGCTACCACCCTACCTGAATAGGCTGCTTCCCCCAGCTGTTCCCTCATCCTATAACCTCCGATCCAGGACCTGCACCTTACTTGCAGTGCCACAATACAAAAAGAAAGTGGCTCGATTCTCATTCTGCTACAGAGCACCACAATTATGGAATAACCTCCCAGACACCATCATATGTTCCCCCAGTCTTAACTAACTCAAGAGATCTCTATTAATATACCTCAATACAAAATGCACCTGTGAACATGTCACATAGTGAATATATTTCCTGCATATTTATTTTCTGTGTTAATTTGTATATTTGTGTTTTGTTTTTTATATCTTGCATTTTATTACTTTTGTATTTCTGTAACAACTGTAAAAATGTATTTGTTCTTGAACCCAGGACATACTTATAAATGAGAGAAATCTCAATGTATCCTTCCTGGTAAAATACTTTGCAAATAAATAAATAAATATAGAATTGGCAAATGCATAAGTTTTTTTAGGTATTTTAAAATTGAAGTGGACTTCCTCATACAGTAAGAAAAGTGAGCATTTTCATGGCATTTGTCCATGTTGAAATAAGTTACTTTGGATTATTTGACTACACTACTATCTCTGCTATACATATAAGATCTAATAGTGTACCCGGAGTTTATTAAATGAGAAGCAGCCTATGGACCATATGTTCCTCATTGTGGAAGACTCTGGTTGCCCAGAAATGTTTCTTTATATTAGTGTTTCCAAAACCTGTCCTCAGGACCCGCTGACCGGCCAGGATTGCTAGATATGTGAAGCACAGCACAGGTGATATAATTTGCTGCTGAGTGATTGCAGGATTCAGTCTGTATTTCCCCAAAATGATCTGCAAAATCTGTGGCAGTGACAGATCCCATCACTAATGCTAATTGTAATTTAGCCATACTTGTTTGTAAAGCACTTAAGAGTATAAAGTGCTAAAGTAAAGGCACAAATAGTGAATGCTGTAAGTCACTTAACACTGTACTTGGGCAGTTCATACTGCCTACGCATACTCACAGTTAAATAATAAAGCAGTGATCTCTGGCCCCCCAGATGTTTCTGAACTACACCTCCCATGATTCTCTGGCCATTAATTGCATTAAAAAAAATCTGGGAATTGTAGGCAATAAACATCTGGGAGAGGCAATGGTTGAGATCCCTGCAATAAAGTGATCAGGGCTGCCTTTTGAAAACTCAGAGCCCTTTATTGAACCACTAGTCGGGGCCCCTATTACTGGTGTAGACCATAATAATTGCACTCTCTATGATGAGTCATCGTGCTCTTACTGGCTCCAGATGATACAGCCCAGCAGGAAATGTGATGGTATTTTGGGGCTGGTCATTCCTGGGTGGTAGGAAGGGACCCTTACATCTTTTCGCTTGGACAAGTTGCAAAGAGTTTGCAAGGGCCAGGGTCCCCTGGTGGCAGTCCCCCTGGTGGCAGTCCTGAAGGTGATAGCAGGCAATACTATTCATTTTTGAAAAATAAAGTGATAGTTAAAGAGGACATAGCTTGACACATTTCTCTGCTTGGCATTTTCTGATCTATTCAGTCACTTGCAATATTCACATTCTTGTTTTATTAAAATTTGAAAACCTAGAATAACGCATGATTGGCTCTGGAATAATGCAAATGCACCAAGATGATGCACAGAATGGGACATATCCTCCACAATTGACTCACAGAATGAACAGGGCCAGATTTACTCCTTAGGAGCATGTAGGCACAGAAGTCTGGAATGCACCTCCGTTCCAAAAAATGGCAAAAATATTTTTAAAAAATTTTTTTTGGGGGAAATAACATTTTTTTTTTAGAAAACTGAAAGACTGTTTCTCACTGGGCTCATAACAAAAGAAGGGGCACAGTCTATTTCTTTAAAATGGAGCAGAATCTTAGGCTCGGTATTTAAACAAGCACAAAAAGTAACCTAACCCTAACTTTAATTTCTAGCTATGGAAAATGTTTTAGAAGTAAAAGCACATAATGCTTAGAACAGACAAAATAGTACATTTTCCTTATCATGTTTACATTTTTTCATATTGCATTGTCATGTTTTCTTTATGGCTGGAGAGTCCAAACTCTGACCTTGTGCGGTGTAAATGCCAGAGATGGGGTTCCAAAGTCCCCAAGTCTCTCCTCACTGCAGTGCCACAGTCTAGTTTGTCAATGAAACAATGCATTGTGTCATCACCTTTACACTTGCAGTCTAGGAAATGAGGAGAGTTAGTGCAGCATCATTGTTAACTTTATTATTGTAAACTGAATAATAGTGCTGCATTGGAAAAAAGAAAAAAAAATTTAAAACTGTGTTTATTTAATTTATTTGTTATTATATTTTTACATAATTCTGATCATTTTTTAAATAAGATATGGCCAGTGGAAAAGCCATAATATGCATAATAAGAAAGACTCCCCTTGTGGCAGGCACCTGTGGGCATGTGCCTTCTCTGCCTAATTATAGATCCGGCCCTGAGTGTGAAGCATGGTCCAAAAATGATGCACAGAATGGGGCATATGTTACAAAAATGATGCACAGAATGAAGCATATGGTCCAAAAAATGATGCACAGAATGGAGCATGTGATGCAATATGGTGCACCGAATTGATCCAAACCGAATCGCACACGTCTAAATGCTACTTTTAGATTATCTACTAAAAGGTTTGGCTAAATTATTATTACAATAAGTTACTCTTTGACTTACTGTCACTTTTGTCTTGCCTTCCTTCGAATTTACAACAATGTTACTTACTGATAGAATTTTTTTTTTTTACGAAGCAAAGTCCATGCTTACAGCAAATACTTGTCATTTTAATATAATTAGTGTAATTGTGTTCTACATCTGAACATTTATATAAGTAGAAAGTACGATTAAGTTATTATCTGAAAAATGCTTTAAGATGTAACTTTTGCCCGCAAAGAAATAGGTTGTCATAACTATAGATGTTTCCATTTTATTTAAAATCTTCCAACTAACCAATTAAATTTTCTTATTATGTGGATAGAACATCTGGTTTAGCTCATTCTTCTATAAAAGAATATGTAATTGTGTATAAAAGAGGCAGCGAATGTAAAGCAAATGTTGAAGATCACAAAGAAATTGTGCTCATAAAAAGCCAAATTGTAACCTATTCAAAAAGAGGTTTAATTTCAAACAATATATTGACATTTTATGTTTTTCTAAAATATTGTATATGCTTTAGTGTTCACCTATGTCACATTTACTGAAAGGAAGTCCAAGGTTTTTGTTTTCTCTCGCCTCAAAGCCAGACATTAAGTAATCAAATTGCAAAGATTTCACTCCAAGGTAAAGCTCCATTACGGCTAAAAAGAATTCACAGCTAGCTTTTATAGACAATCGTATTCTTTAGGCTCTGAGAAAGAAAAGAAGCGTCTATAAACTCCTAAGCTTTCACTATTTTAATAAAAAAAAGTAGCTGAAAAAGAATAACCATCACATTCATACACGAGAATGGCAATAGTGCAGTAATTTTACTTTTTTATATCTTTTTACACATGTAAAAGATGTTTTATCTTTTAAATACTATAATATTGCAATTGCAGTATTATCTGTCTTTAGTTTTTATGTTTTAAAGTACAAACAAATGGTATATTCCTAGACCTCCTATAATATGCAAACAATACACATATAATAAACATACCAACCAACTTATGCATCATTTTATGATTATGTAATACATTTGATTATTTCCTACTTACTTATCTGAAAATGTTAGGTAAGGTGTTTCCGTTGCACTTACATGGTGGTCTCTGCCATAGCCTATTACTAGAGGCCGACACGTCCGATCTCAGCTGAGAAGTAAATGTTGACATTGTTCATTGCACCATAGATTTCTGTGCCATGCTATCACTAAGATGAATACACCATTGCAGAGAATTATGATGAATGTGCGTTAAGAAGGTCACCAATGAAATGATTACCTAAATCTATTGTCACAGTGATATAGAGACCCAACACTCAGAGGACAAATTCCGCACAGAGAATCCCAAATCTAAGAACTGGTCCTTGTAATGCTTGGGTTACTATGCTATAAAGGATAGTTAGAAAAGCTGTGATCAGTATTACATAGCTACACAATAATGGAGAAACAGAGTCTTGGACAAGGACATCAGAAGCGCAAGACAATGTCTGGAAGATGGTAAGGACGATAGAGAACATACAGTGCACTACAGAGGGGTACATAGAAACATGACAGGGCAGCGAGACAACTGAGAAACCATAGCTAAATACAGCAAGGTCAGCTGCTATTGGTTGATGTTAGACTTGTGCACCGATTTTTTTTTTTTTTTTTTTTTTTTTTTGTTCGGTTCGTTTGGTTTTTGTAAATTTTTGTTTCGGCTCGTTTCGGCCAATTTCCGTTTCGGTTCGGTTCGTTTCGGTTCATTTTTTGTATCGACTTTTTTTTTCGTGATTTCAGAAATTTTCGGGTTTTTTGGAACATCTGTTCTCCTCGTTTCAAAGTGTCTATTCGTTTTGACGTAAACTAATGTTTTTTCGGATCCGATATTTCTGTCGATACGATAATTCTGCCGCTACGATAATTCTGCCGATACGATAATTCTGCCGTTGAGATTTCTCATGTTTTACAAGAAGGATACATTGAGATTTCCCATGTTTTACAAGAAGGATACATTGGGATTTCTCATGTTTTACAAGAAGGATACATTGAGATTTCTCTGGTTTCCCGGGAAGGATACATTGAGATTTCTCTGGTTTTCCAGGAAGGATACATTGAGATGGGAATGATACAAAATTACAGAATCAGCGATATAACCGAAAAATATGATGTCTGAAATTACTGAAATGGAACCGAAATCAGGAAAGGAGCCAAAATCATGAATGGAACGAAAATGAATTTCGATTTTTACACATTTCTAGTCCATTTGAAAAGTTTTCGTTTCGGCTCTGAAATTTGTTCGGATCTGCCGTTTTCGGATCAGAAAATTTTCGGAAAATCGGCCAAATCCGAATGCACGAATCGGGAAATTTCGTGAAAATTTCGAAACCCGAAACGCACATCCCTAGTTAATGTTGCTTATTGATGTCTGATGCTGAGAAGGTCTGAACACATGAAGTGGAAACAAGCAGTAATCCTAGCAGAATTGCGCAGGGAAGGGGCACTGGGAAATCTAATACCACCGACCACAGGTAAGACAAAACAGAATTCCAGTATTATATAAATTGATGCACTATATAGGGGTAGAACACTCTTTTCACAATGAGTTAGATCCCATTGTCATGGTGTACCCAGATAGCATGGAATCATTGGTATACACAATGCATTGAATCAATTTGCAGCATGAGGTAATCAAGGGGTTTTTCAGCATAACACCCTGGGATCTGTTAGTTGATAGCACAATATTTAAATTGCATGGCATTTGTGTGCTTTTGGTACAGTAATAATATTGTGTTGTATTAGTGTGCTAATTAAAGGGTTAAATACCTGCAGTCCATCCTACACCCCACAACAGGTGTCAGTGGGAGAGGGTGATTGTCACGTCCCGTGTTGAGCCAGGAGCCCGGTGGCGCGTCTTCCTCACTGCTGGCCAGCCGCCGTCTGAAATAGCAGCTGATCACAGCAGCGGGTCGCTGACACGGGGTACAGCGTGATAGTGCAGCGCCTGCTGAGTTCAAGTTTGGACGTCTGAGCCTGGTCCTTAGACCTGCTGTGGTTTTCACTCCTCTAGGTGCGTTCTTTACTTTATTCTATTTGATCACCTGTGTTCCAATTTTGCTTGTCTGTGTGCTTATTGTTTATTCCTGTTTACCCCTGGTACGGTTTATATTTGGTAATAGGTAAAATTATCGGCCACTTACAGGACCGGCAGTGTAGGATAGCTTGTCTGCATATAGGGATTAGCCATTAGGAGGTACGTGACAGTGGAGGTTTCTAGGAGGTACGTGACAGTGATTTCACAACATGTGGGTCGGCCTTAACACAGCTCACCTGCTTTCCAAACCAACAACTTTAAATACATTGGTACCCCTGGTTTACCACCACCTAGTGTCCCTCCTTAACCCTTCCACTACATAGCCCCGCTATTAAATCCCTTTGCTATTCTTAACCCTATATAATGCTATCCCCATGCTAATTAAATTTCACATTTTCTTTACACTTTTTGCACTGTCTACCCCACACTACATAATCTTATGTATTATTATTATTACCTTTTCCCCCACTAGCTATCTTCTACACTACCGACTCCCTACAGTTAGCCCCTACGATACTTACATCTTCTCCCATATTGCCATTGGCTGGTTATTTATAAAGCGCCAGCATATTCTACAGCGCTGGACAATTGGCACAATGTTGGCAGGGTTACAATACAATGAACAACATTTTGACAAAATGTTCGCCTATTCCCGTGGGAATTTACAATCTAGAAGGGTTGGGGGTTGAAACAGGAGAGTACTGCAAGGTGAGAGTGACGGACCGGTTGTGCCAGTGAGGTGTATTAGTGAGTCGGTGGTAAATAGGAATGTCTTTAGGGAGAATTTGAAGGAGGGAAACTAGGGGAAAGTCTGAAAGTACGAGGTAGAGCGTTCCAGATGATGGGGGGCTGCAAGTGAGAAAATCTGAAGTCTATCATGGGAAGAGGTGATGCGGGGAGAAGCTAGGTGCAGGTCACTGTTTGACCTTGGGGTGAGCTGGGGTGTATTCGGTGATTAGTGAGGACAGGTAGTGGGGAGCTGAGTTAGTGAAAGCTTTGTAGGTCAGGGTAAGGATTTTGAATTTAATTCTGCAGTGTATGGGGAGCCAGTGAAGGGACTCGCAGAGAGGAGCGTCAGAGACAGAGCGGCGGATGAGGTGGATGAGCCTGACAGAGGCATTCAGAATGGATTGTAGGGGGGCGAGGCGGGAGAAGTAACAGATTATAGAAGTAGAAAACTGAAAACCGCACTAACATCTGTAAACTTGAAAGACACCATGTCTCAGAGGATGGGTGACAACGGTGCTGAAACAGGTTAAGTAATGGAATGTGTTGTGGATATGGATTCCAGGGGCCTGCGACCCACCACTATTGCCCAGGAAAACCACGCTGTGATTTATTTTAAAGTAATGAAAGTTTAATTAATGTATGTAGTTTGTTGTTAGGTCGCATTGGGATTAAATTGCTCTGGTGAGGCTCCTTCAATCTCCTATTGAGTGTTTTTGATTTCGCCCAGTTACACCAACACAAGTCACAGCTGAGATTCAAAGAGTTAAATAGTGGAAAAAATACAGCGTTAAAATTTTATGGCTCTATTAACAGCTTTGCGCAAAAGCGCACGCACAGCGCAATTTTTTGGCGTGCAGCGTTAAACATTAACGCGCGTAAATTAACGCTGGTATTAAAATCCGAGCGCATTTTGTTATCCGTCAAAAAATAACGCGTGCAAAAAAGCCGTGCAAAAACACGAGCACATTAACGTTGCGCGCAGAAATCGATGTGCAATCAGTATTAAGAACCACAATTGTCTCCCGTTAAGTTTTTGCGCCTGTCAAAATCAATCTGAGTATATATATAGGCAGCAATAATAAAAACACGCACAACCTCTCAATTTTATTGTTTGCGGAGACATGATATAGCAAACTCCAAGAAACTCACCATTTACCAATCCTTACAGAGGGAATACAAACTGGCCCCATACCTGGAGGTACTACAAGACCCCAAGGACAGACAGATCCTGAGCCGGTACAGACTGAGCACCACAGCCTGGAAATTGAATCAGGGCGGCATAGACAGACCTACAAGTCCAGGGAGAATAGACTGTGCCAGCATTGTGACGGGAGGCCCTGGAAGATGAGGTCCACTTCCTCCTACAGTGCCCCAAGTACTCAGCACTGAGGGAAACTCACTTCCAGAGACTCTCCGCTCTCATCCCGACTTCACCTCTATAGAAGAGACGAGGAAACTCCACATCATATTGGAGAAGAGGAGCCGCGGTGAAAATATCTGCCCAATACGTCGCAGAATGTCACAGACTGAGAGGAACATGAGAGATCCTGGACTTATAAATCCCCAACACGGACTCGCCCCCATCCCCCTTCACATTATCCCTTAACCCTGATAATGTCCATGGACTTGCCCATTCCCCCCCATATATATGTCCCACTACCCCCCTCCTCCCCATATGCTTGGCAATGCTAAAATATATTTGGTCCTGCCAATAAAGCTTATTTTGATTTGATTTGATTTGATTTGAATGTGTAACTATACTTTGCTGTATTTTTTTTTTGGGCTGGTGTATTTGGTTTCGGCCAGGACGTTCAGATTTGCAGTTACCACCAGCTTTTCAAAGACGTTTAAAGTATGCGCGCAAACGTTGTCCGTTAAATTTTGCGCATGGATTGAAATACCATCCGCGTACCAGCGCACAAACGCATTTGCGCTCACAATGTTAAGCATAGGATGCACAAAGTACATTACGCTCGCGCAGGGTTCGCACAGGTTCACCCGAGGTAGACGTCAATGCACATTTTTTGCGCGTACATTTTAATACGACGTTCTGCGCAAAGGGTTTTGCCCCTCGCGTTAATGCGTTTTTGCGCACGCGTTAACGTTTGCGCGAAGATTGTAATAGAGCCCTTAGATTCTGAAACAATACAAAACTAGATAAAGAAATCAGATCTTTCCTTTCATTCCAATATCTGAACCAAAACAACTATATAATATTGGCAAAAGCAACAAAACTAAGTTAATTGAATCAAAGGAAAATGAGTGAAATGAAAAATACCAACTCCGATGCCTAAACTGAATTAACTTGTTCGCTGTGGAGGATGCACTGGGCACATCATCAGGTTTAGCTCAGGTCACAACGTCAGGTTTAGAGTGTGGACATCACCTAAAGCATATCCTTTCTGGGTGAAAATGCAGCCAATTGTCCCACAGCAGACTTACTTACTGGAAGTCAGCCCTCACTGTGGGAATGCAACCGCAAACCAATGTCATTGCGGAAAAGGACTTACTATTTAAACGGGAAAACCAAACATCAAAAACAAACTTGGTTGATTAAAAGTGCATTTTTGCAGAAAAAATCTGTATGTATTCTAACTCCTTGTACACGAATAACATGCACAAAGTAAATAAATTAAACTGTTATCAAAAAGAATGTTGACTTATTGACTTCCTCAAAAAATGTTGCAGTGAAATAGTACATAATAGAATTCTACTCATTTCTATTCATACAGAGGTTGGATATGTAACAAAAATTTGATTATTTTTATTAAGACTTGATAATTTTTGAGTATTACTTCTAAAATAAGTACATGTTATTAAAAGTATGTACCAGATTTCTAGTGTTTATCTATTCTAGTGGGTTTCCAACTGAATGTAAATTCAAAAAAATACAAATAAATAAACAAAGAATGGCAAATTAAATGTAGGCCCTAGGCTGACCTGTCTTGAACCCCAAAAGACCCCTCTGTCTGTTAGTTAGAGGTATAGAATGGTGTAAGACAACAGTAAGATCAAGCGTAAAATTAAATAAGGTTACATATAAATAAATGTATGGGCATTATTTATTTAAAAAGAAGCCATGCATGTCTTACAAAACGCCTTTTATTTGCAATTATATTTGATTTTTTTCGTAGCCTGCCAGAATTTTCAAGTTATTCTATAAAAAGAAACATAAATATTATTTTAATCTGCACGGCGAACAAAGCCTTTTAATATTTCATCGTGATAGATTTGCCCTGGACAAAAAGTATAACCAATCTCTCCTGACCAGCAGGGAAAATAGAAAAATCAACATTCGTCTTTTAAAGCACAGACATGAAAAACGGATGAAATATTTAGTCTGTAAAATCCATGACCTCTTAATTCTAGCTAGTTTTGAACCTGAATTGATTCCCAACAAGGCATCAGGGAGATCATTACAACAAAACGCACTATAGTCAGTATACTTTTATTTTTATATCCTGCCAATGCAATCTTTTTAAAAATGATTTAAAAACCTCACAGTCTGCTGATCAGTAAGAGAGTTAATGAAATGCACGAAACATTAAAGATGTGGAGAACATTTACATTTAGTCCCTTAGTCAGGGTTATTCAAAGAGATCCGAATTGTGGCCGAAAGGTAACCGAACAGTGAAATTAAGCGTACGGTTACCTTCCCTGGCCATTCGGCTATTCAGAGAGCTGGCAGTTCGCCAAATGTTGGCAAATTGCCTGCACATACGGTGCCTGTTCGAGGGCAGTGAAATCCCCATAGAGAAGCAATGCTTCATCTATTCAGAGAACAAAAACCAGCAGTGAAAAGTCGCCGAATTGCCCTGCTGTTCAGTGATTTCGTTCGACAGGTTTATTCAGGCGAATCCCATAGGCTTCAATGTTAAAAATATTCCCGTTTTAATTCAATATCTAATAAACCGTTCATTATAAATTCTGCAGTAAAAAGTCTCTTAAGCTATGGATTTGCTTGGACCTTTAAGGCATTTTTCGGTGGGCTTTTTTGCAATTTTTTTTTGGTTTTTGGTTTTGGATCGATTTTTTTTCTTTTTTCTGTAACAGCCCTTTTTGTTATTATTTGGATCTTATATATAAATTCCAGACATTTTCGTTCTGTAGTTTCTTTGCAAACAGCGTTTCACTTTTCAAACATTCAAGCGAACTGATTTTTTATTTTTTTCACTCCATTCGTCTGCGGTGTTGACTTTTTCCGGCGGCTGCTCTGTGCTGTGATCGGCGGCTGCTCAGGTTTCTCCAGCATGTTCGGCAGGGTTAATCTAGATGTTTTTGTGGGTTTCGGTGTGCGTTCGCTTGGTTTTGCGGTGAGTGGTCGTCGGGTTTGCGGTGGCTTTTCCTTGCACTATAACGGCCCTGTGGTGCTTGCTGAATACACCGCGGGGTTGCCGAAATGGGATCGCTAAATTGCACCGAATTCAAGAGAATGAAAAGTCACTGAATGTGCGGTGACTTTTCGATGCTCTTTGAATAACCCTGTTAGTCACTGGTACTTGTGTAGTTAAGGAAATAAATACCTTAGCATACCAATTATTCAATAAGAGCTTTAGTTGGACAGTCACGTGGCAGGTTTGACAATTCGCCTTTGGCACCCAAAATAATACCATGTCATAATTTAAACATCACCATCAACCTCCAACCTGTTGACGATGTGTAGTATGATGCGGAAGAATCTCTTTTATTTAAAGTGAACCTGACAAAGTTACCTGCAGCATGCTGTGATCGTGGTAATAGTAATGGTACATCATTCTGAGGTCCAATTATTATTATTATTCTTTATTTATAAAGCGCCAGCATATTCCGCAGCGCTGTACAATAAGCACAGTATAGACAGGGTTACAATACATTGAACAACATTTGACAAACAGTACAGGAGGAGATGAGGGCCCTATTCCCGTAGGAGCTCACAATCTAGGAGGGTTGGGGTTGGAAACAGGAGGAGAGGACTGTAAGGTGAGAGTGATTGATGGTTGCGTCAGTGAGTTGGGTGGTAGGCTTCCCTAAATAGGAATGTTTTCAGGGAGCGTTTGAAGGAAGAGAAGTTAGGGGAAAGTCTGACAGTACAAGGGAGAGCGTTCCAGAGAGTGGGGGCTGCGCGTGAGAAATCCTGCAGTCTATCATGGGAAGAGGTGATGCGGGGAGAAGCTAGGCGCAGGTCGCGGTTTGACCTTAGAATTAGAGCTGCTGATATTTACTATTCAGACATGAGAGCTATGCTTTTTGGGTTTTTCTTACTCAGTTCACAATAAACACATTTAAATTAACAATTTGTGATTATTCGCCGTCTGTGTCAGGCTCGAGCCAGGATGGAACCATGGCAGGGCCTCTGGGTAGTAATATATTATGCTTTGTCTCCAGTTTTCCGGTGTCTGTCTGTCTGTTCCGGTTCCTCGTTTTGTTTCTCCGCTGCTGCACGTCCGGCCATATAACCGGTGGACGGTTGGTGGACTTATTTGGGGATCATTATCGGGAGGTCTGGGTCTTTGAGAACAAGGTGTATATGCACATTTTTTTATGTGCCCTACAAAATGTGAGTTTGTTCTTTTGATTTTAAATAAATTGATTTAAGTTTTAAAATACTACACCATACAGTATATTGCCCTTCATTATTTCAGATCGGTGTTGGATAAGAAGGTGATGGGGGGATTCAATTTGAAGATTTGGTCAATTGGAATTCAATCCCCTGTGGCTGACACTACTAAAGAAAATGACATGATAGATGCGCTATCAAATTCTTTTATTGGTATTTTTATTTGAAGAGACGTATGGTGATCTCTTTGGATTGGCAGCAGTAAAGAAGAGATCTTTCAAACTATTTTTTGCACTTTCTACAAAGTTTCATGCAATGATTTTTACTTACACTGTTTTCATAAGGGTGATCATCTGGACTATGTACTCCACTGCCATATAGACGTTGTCACATTACATTATATGGTGAAGGCCTGGACAGGATTTTTTTAAGAATCATTGTTCCTGTAGTAAGGTGGTTCTAAAATCTCTAATATTGTATTTAAGCTGATTGCTCTGATCATAGTATGTCATGTTTAGAGTTTTCAGTAGCTCAACAGCATGCTGCAAGCTTGGCTTAATTTGCACCTAGATGGGAAAGAACCAGCTATTCCAACGTAGCTCCTTCTTCTTCTCTGGAGCAGGTATTTCTGAAAGAAATCCCAACCTCCACACCTGGTGTTAAGCCAATTTACTTTTTATTAGAATAAATATACCTAAAAATCCCAAACTTACCTCCGATCACACAGTAAAGACGGCGGCACTATATTCCCTTCCTTGCACCATACACAAAGGAGGATTGGGATGGGAACAAATAGTTTTGAGTGTCATTCTGTGCTTCCTCTGCGGCTCCTGCGCAATCCCGCTAGTGAGAGTCCTATTGGCTCCAGGAGGTGATTCCAGCAGGAATCTGTCTGTAGCTCCCTATTATTCTGACTCGAGTCACTAACACAGTGGTTCCCAACCGCGGCCCTCAAGTACCCCCAACAGGCCAGGTTTTAAGGATTACCTTGGGGAAATGCAGACTGAATCCTGCAATCACTGAGCAGCAAATCATATCACCTGTGCTGTGCTTCAGATATCTGATAAACCTGACCTGTTTGGGGTACTTGAGGACTGTGGTTGGGAACCACTGCACTAACAGTTGGGTTGGAATAAGTATGGTAACAGGGAGCCGTAAGAGAAATCGGCTTTTGATTTTTTTCCCCCTTGCTTACTCCCTTTTTCCAACAACAGTGGAATACGTCCCTAGGATATTGATAATGCCTTTAATCAAGGAAGTAAAAATTTAATAAAGTAGGTGAGTAGACTTAACAAAAGAAACAAATTACATGGAAAAAATAGAGAGATTTTGAAATTAAAACATTTTATTACATAGTTTGATTTTTTTTTACTGGCTTCCGAGAAATGAATTGAAATGCCCTCATTTTAACGATAATCTTCTTGTTACTACAAGGGACATTGTAAAGTCTTCTTTTATAAAGCTTTTAAACAATTGTTTATTTGCAGTGTGTTTATTACTGTATTCTGGCTTAGAATCCAAACAATATTAAATTGACAATAATGTTCAGGGTGTCACAGTATATATTAACTTTACAATACGTGTTTACAATAAGTGGCACGCAAGCCTTTAACAGTTTATCACTTTAAAGATTTGCCTTGTAATCAGAATCATTGTAATCACATCAGGGCACCTATTTCCTTTTAAATAAAAAAATGCATTTCTATGTAAAGATAAATAAAAATACATTTTGCAAACGTTAATAAAAAAAGATTAGTAAAGAATGGAACAATTGCACATGTTGTCTGACACTGGATGAATGGAAGATTATTATGGAAAGACAGCAAGAGTTGAAATGATTTTACAAGTGATGGAAGCTGTATGTATTGACAACCACTTTCAATCTTTCCACGAAATCAATAGCAGTATTAAAGTCAACACTTACAATATGGTGTTTATTGTGTATTGAATGCTATTTAATGGTGAAGATAAAAATTATTAAAGTTTTGTCTACAAACATTTTCTTCAAGAGCATTTTCATTAATAGTTTAAGTGCAATCATATTGCTCCTAAGTACAGGAGGGGCGGGGTCGCACCTATTCCCCGATGGGGCGGCTGCAACCACCAAATGCATCCAGCCCAACAACATGTGTGAAACATAACAAAGAAAAAAAAAATAACTAAAAAATTACTAAGCCAGGTGCTATTTTACTTAAAGGAGAGTTAGTTACAATGCAATTTGGTTAAATCATTAATAAATAAATAAATAAATATATATATATATATAGCCCTCGATCCCCGCACTCCCTGTATGTAGAGTAATCGCTCCGGTGCTGGAAACTGGCACACTCACGTATATAAGGCACTCGACAATCCGCCACTCGGAGACTTGAAGTAAGTAGTTTATAATTCTTTATTGAATGTCAACGTTTCAGTCTAAATTAGACTTTCCTCAGAACGATACAACAACCTCATCAAGAGGCAGCACATATATACTAAAATAAATTACATACAACATTCACAGGTGAATTCCCAGGTCGGGCGCCGGAACCGGAAGGATAAGATCGGCCCTCCGCCTAAGAATCAGGGATGCTTTCCGTTGCCTAGAAACACACCAACCCATACACAAACCCATAACAAATTAAAAACCCACCGAACTAAACTGTCAATTTACTGTGGTTTCCCATCATCGTATACCAGCCGCTATAGTGGCAACACAAAGATATTTTTAATAGATAAAAGTCAACACAGCGTCAAAAATTACAACTACAAACTGAACCTAACGCAGGTTTAAAAAACAATGCAGGACGTTTTTCTCGTTCGACCCTTAGGGGCAATTGTATCAAGGGTAAAGATCCAAAACCCCTCCCGACAGAGGAGTTCTGTTGCCTGATCGCCCCCCCCCCTTTAGCCATGAGAGGGAAATGGTCTATCCCCATCACCCGTAAGGATGAGAGCAGATGGCGATACTTGTGAAAGTGCCGCTCTACCGGCTGTGGACTCTCCTTACCCTGAAGGGCTGCTCTAATTGCTGCACGATGGTTAGCCATTCTAACCCGTAGATCATTATTCATCTTTAGGGATTATGTTCTTTGAATCTTGCAACAATAAAGAAAATCTTTTTATGAAGTCCTCGAGTGCCTCTCCATGCCGTATTTTCTACATTTACTCTTGAGAGTCTAAAGCACCAGGCATACAAGCAATCGTTTGGGTGAGTGCGGTTCACAGTGTGGACATACAGGTGCAAGAAAAAGTATGTGAACCCTTTGGGATTACGTGGAGTTTTGCATGAATTGGTCATAAAATGTGCTCTGATCTTCATCTAAGTCACAACAATTTGAAAAACACAGTCCGCTTAAAATAATACAACACAAACATTATATGTTTTCATGTTTTTATTGAACAGAACATGTAAACATTCACAGTGCAGGGTGGAAAAAGTATGTGAACCCCTAGCCTAATGACTTCTCCAAGAGCTAATTGGAGCCAGGAGTGAGCCAACCTTGAGTCCCATCAGTGTGATATTATTGGATGTGTTGCTGAAAGCTGTCCTGCCCTTTAAAAACACACACCAGTTTTGGGTTTACTGGTTTCAAGAAGCACTGCCTGATGTGAACCATGCCTCACAGGACATTTTGCAGGAAAACGTAAGACCATCTGTCCGCCAACTGAAGCTCCGCAGAGGATGGGTGATGCAACAGGACAATGACCCAAAGCATACAAGTAATTCAACAAAAGAATGGCTTCAACAAAACAAAATACGCCTTCTGGAGTTGCCCAGTCAGAGTCCTGACCTCAACCCGATTGAAATGCTGTGGTAAGGCCTTAAGAGAGCGATTCACACCAGACATCCCAAGAATATTGCTACACTGAAACAGTTTTGTGAAGAGGAGTGGTCCAAAATTACTCCAGATCATTGTGCAGGTATGATCTGCAACTACAGGAAACGTTTGGTTGAGGTTATTGCTGCCAAAGGAGGGTCAACCAGTTATTAAGTCCAAAGGTTCACATACTTTTTCCACCATGCACTGTGAATGTTTACATGTTCTGTTCAATAAAAACATGAAAACATATACAAGGTAATTCAAAGAGATTCGAAAAGTCAACGCACGTTCGGTGACTTTTCGTTCTCTTCAATTCGGTTTCTTTTGCCGATCCCATTTCCGCAACCCTGCGGTGTATTCAGCAAGCACCACAGGGTCCCCGAATTGCAGGGAAAAGCTACCGCAAACCCGACGAAAACTAACCGCAAAACCCAGCGAATGCACGCTGAAAACCCGCAAAAACATCTGCATTAACCTGCCGAAAACCACGGAAAAACCCGAGCAGGAGCCGATCACACGCAGCGCAGCCACCGGAAAAAGCCGACACGCAGACAGAGCGAAGTGAATAAATTAGAAAAACAGTTTGCATGAATGATTGAAAAGTGAAACGCTGTTTGCAAAGAAACTACTGAGCGAAAATGTCTGAAATTTACATATGAGATCCAGGGAATGATAATAAAAAGGGCTGTTACAGAAAAAATAAGTAAAGTTAAAAAAAAAAATCAGAACAATGATTAAAATATCCTAAAAAATCTATAAATTAAGAGACTCTTTACTGCAGAATTTTATAATGAATGGTTTATTAGATATTGAATTAAAACGGGAATATTTTTAACATTGAAGCCTATGGGATTCTCCTGAATAAACTTGCCGAATTAAACCACCGAATGGCAGGGCATTTCGGGAACCTTTCACTGCTGGTTTGTGTTCTCTGAATAGCCGAAGCAGTGATTTTCCATGGGGTTTTCACTGCCCTCGAACAGGCACCGAACAGGCCCCGTATGTGCAGGCAATTCATCACGATTTGGTGAATTGCCTGCTCTCTGGATAGCCGAATGGCCGCTGATTTTCAGCGTTCGGTTACCTTTCTCAAGCAATTCGGATCTCTTTGAATTACCCTGATAATGTATGTGTTGTATTATTTTAAGCAGACTGTGTTTTTCAAATTGTTGTGACTTAGATGAAGATCAGAGCACATTTTATGACCAATTCATGCAAAACTCCACGTAATCCCAAATGGTTCACATACTTTTTCTTGCCACTGTGAGATATATATATATATATATAGTTCAGTAATGAATGGAATAAAGTAATAAACATTAAATTGTTTACAGGATAAATAAAATCATTGTGACATCATTTATCATCATCATCATCATTTATATGGCGCCAACAGTTTTCGCAGTGCTTTGCAATAACCAATGGGGAATGAGAAAGAAATTGCATACAGACATAGGAATAGAAATTGCTTGAGAAAGGTAACCGAACGCTGAAAATCAGCGTTCGGTTGTCTTTCTTGGCCATTCGGCTATCCAGAGAGCAGGCAATTCTCCAAATCCTGGCGAATTGCTGCACATACGGTGCCTGTTCGGTGCCTGTTCGAGGGCAGTGAAATCCCCATGAAAATGCACTGCTTCGGCTATTCAGAGAACACAAACCAGCAGTGAAAGGTTCCCCTAATGCCCTGCCATTCGGTGGTTTAATTTGGCAAATTTATTCAGGAGAATCCCATAGACTTCAATGTTAAAAATATTCCCGTTTTAATTCAATATCTAATAAACCATTCATTATAAAATTCTGCAGTAAAGAGTTTCTTAATTTATAGATTTTTTAGGATACTTTAAGCATTTTTCTGAAATTGTTTTTTTTTTTTAAAAGTCCGATTTATTTTTGATTTTTTTTTAAGTTTACTCATTTTTTCTGTAACAGCCCTCTTTATTATCATTCCCTGGACCTCCTGTGTAAATTTCAGCCATTTTCGCTCAGTAGTTTCTTTGCAAACAGCGTTTCATTTTCACAGATTCATACAAACGGTTTTGCTAATTTATTCACTGCCTCCTCTGCGTCTCAGCTGCTTCGGCTCTGTGTGATTCGGCTCCTGTTCGGCTGCTTCGCTGTGTGTGATCGGCTCCTGCTCGGGTTTTTCGAAGGTTAATCCAAATGTTTTTGCTTGTTTTCGGCATGCATTCGGTGGGTTTTGCGGTTAGTTTTCATCAGGTTTGCGGTGACTTTTCCCTGCAATTCGGGGGCCCTGTGGTGTTTGCTGAATACACCGCAGGGTCACCGAAATGGGATCGGCAAAAGGAACCGAATTGAAGAGAACGAAAAGTCACCGAACGTGCGGTGACTTTTCGAATTGCTTTGAATAACCCTGATAGTGATGATACGTTCTGATAAACCATCTGCCTTCGCTGCCCAGACTCATTCCAAGAAAGTAAGTACTTGAGATAAAAGGTGACTGGTGACTATCAAAAAGCTCAGAACATAAGGGGCTAAATCTTTATCCTAGCGCTAAAACGCAGACGCTAGGGAGGAAAAACTGTACCCGCAGTTTTCCCCCTAGCACCCGCGTTTTAGTGCTAGATTACAATGCAGGTGCTAAAAAAGCTTCCTTCACTGTTTACGGGCGCTAAGCCCCTCCATTGAAGCAGGCCCCTCCATGAAGCAGGACTCCATTGAAGCAGACGTCGGCGGTCACATGACCAGCCAGATCTCGCCTTGCGAGATCCAGCTGGTCAGCGTAGTGATACGCAGGGGGAGACTGGGGGGACTTTTCCCCCAGTCTTTCCCTGCTCCCGCCGGACTGAGGAGGCGAACAGAGCCGCGGTCCTCACCGCGTGACAGTAGGTGAGTATATCAAATTTTTTGGGGGGGCTTCTGGATGGTGCTTCTCCAGAAGCGGAATCCGTTAGCACCAAGTGGCTCTGGTTAACTATTTGTTAACCGCAGCCGGACGTTAATCAGCATTTCATGGTATTCAAATTTTGAAGACATTGGGCAGTATTACAAAGTTGGTGCTAACTTAACCAGAGCTGTTGTTAACTTAACAGATCCATAGGCTATAATGGCTCTGGTAAGTTTACAACAGCTCTGGTTAAGTTAGCACCAACTTTGTAATATAGCCCATAGAGTCCTATTCTGACCTTGTCATTACCAGTGCATATAGAGTTGTTGCAGGTTTTAGCAAGCTGATTAATGAGTGACCATGAAATTCCTCAGCATTCTCCATCTCCTTTTTGCAACAACACTTCTTCTAGAACAAATAGGAAGCACAAATGTACAGTAGGCCGTTAGTTCAAGCTGTACAGAAAAACTGCTCTGGTCCTTCACCCCATCCATATCAAGTGATTTCCGTAAACTAAGGATATACAGACTATCAGCTTTGCTGAATTATCAGTGTCTGAAATTCAGCAAATTACTGATACCCATATAGGCCTCTCATTTGTCAATATTACAGATAAGTGGACAAGCTGGCTCACTGCAGCCGGGAGATGTAAGGTCAAACAGAATGTTGCCGATCCAGTGCCGATTTGGGACGTTTCCCACAGCAGGCTGACAACTTGGCTGTCAACTGTTGCTTTCAGATTTCCCCTGACAGTATTGCACAAGAGTGTGATAACAACAGAAATTGGACTTCCTCCCATTTGGCAGGGAATTCCCTATAAAGGATATTGGTCCCCTTTATTTCTGGTACCTGTGTCCTACAGCAGGGTCAGCAACCTTTGCCTTCCAGATCTTTTAGAACTACACTTCCCATGAGGCTCTAAGAACCTAAATAGTTGCTGAACAACATGGCAGATGTAGTTCAAAAAAATCGCGAGGAATAAATTTGCCGACCCCTTACGTACAGTATATAGTCATATGAGGGATCATTGCAAAAGCCAGAGTCTAGGAAAAGCCATATTGTTTGTAAAAATAAAAGCTTAAACTACAATATTTATGTTTATTAAATTAAATAAAAGAAACGGGCATGGTGCAACGTTTAAAATTATATTAAACACACTCACGTAATGGCAAAATGTCAGATTTGTGTTGTTTTTCACAACTTTAAATATTTGCAGAATATCGGCACCAGGAATCGTCCAGTGGCCAGAAAGACTGCTGATAATCAGAATCGGTAACGGCCCTGAAAAAATTATATTGGTTTTTCCCTACCATATACCTCTGGCTAGACCCAGTGGTTTTATGGAAAATGGCTTCTCATTATCCAATAGACATGTGCATTAGTTTTAGTACTAAAACGATTTAGTCTGAATTTTGGGATAATTTAGTTTTCGTATGACTCAAGAGATACAAAACTGCTCAGTACAAAAAACGAAAGAAACTAAATTAAAATGCACTACATTTTAGTTTCAGTCCTTTTTGTGATATTACATTGATGAGTGAAGGAGACCAGCAATGAAGAGCGCAACATCGCAAAGCTACAGAAAAGGTTTGTATGCGTAATCCTTCCTGACCCCTACCTGAAAATCTGACAGTGATAGAGCTCCAGAATACTCACTCACAGCACAGACAGCCAGCAAAGGAGAGGAAATCTTTACTTAACCCTTGCATGTCTATGAGGCAGACAAGATGATAAAAGCAGCTGGAGAAGGAAAACATTCAAATAAATCACACTGAAAGCTAATGACAGGAGGGCTGGATAGTAAAAACCCCTTTATAATAAGCAGCACTGGGAGAAGAGAGGGACTTTATAAAACGTGTGTTATCTCCCCTCCCACTCTGCATAATAGGGGCTTAGGTCTGAAACATTTTATATTATCAGGAGCATTATCCCCCTTTCCTCATCTATAATACACGTTTTATATAAAGTCCCTCTCCTCTCCCAGTGCTGCTTGTTATAAAGAGTTTTTTTTTACGTCTGATACATTTAGTATCCAGCTCTCACAGTTACTCTGTCATTATGAGCCTTCAGTGTGATTTATTTGAATGTTTTCCCTGGATTTAAAGTGCTTTATTTTATTATAAAAATTAATTTGCACCAGTCATCAGTCAGCTTTCAGACCGATTTACGTTAATATTTTCCCTCTCCCCTGCTTTTATAATTCTGTGTCTCCCCCACAGAGATACAAAGTTTAAGTAAAAGTTCCCTCTCCTGTGCTGGATAAGCATTGCATTCCAAAGTTCTGCACCCTCTACATGCCAATGCAGTAGGATGTTCTATACATTATACAGAGAGGTATATTAATTAATGCAGGAGGATGTTCTATACATTATACAGAGAGGTATATTAATTAATGCAGGAGGATGTTCTATACATTATACAGAGACGAGCCCTTTTTTTTAGCCCTTTAAAACCAGTGGCTGTGAGTGCAAAGATCGGCTGCTTGTTATATTATCTCTCAGTACAATGTATCAGGCTCAGCTGTTACAGTAACTGACTGTAACAGCGCTCAGAGTTTCAGTAAAACAAGGAAATAATATTGTTCTAGCCTCTTATATATAAAAATATTATTTACTAGTTTTACTGAAACTCTGAGCGCTGGGATGAGCAGCAGTCAGTTACTGTAACAGCTTTGCCTGACACATTGTGCTGAGAGTGAGAGATACTGTAACAAGCAACGATCACGGCCCTTTGAGGAGCCACTACAATAGTAATTGTATCCACTGGTTTTCGGCTGAATGAAATTAGTTTTCATACTAAAGAACTGAAAACTAATTTCTTTAGCAACTAAATAAATTGCATTTTAGGACTAATCCATTAGTTCAAAACTAAATTTTGTGCTGTGCACATGTCTATTATCCAAACACTAACAGGGTTATTCAGAGAGCACCGAAATGACACAAACATTTTGGTGCTCTCCCGTTCCCTGCAGTTCACAATTCACCATTCACCGCAGGGTCCCCGAAGTGCGGGGAATTTACCTGCCAAACAAATTGAAAAAGACCCCCAAACTGTGGAATAAATTAAAAAACCCACCGAATGCATCCGACGATCTGCCGCAATACCGCCGAATTAATCTGAAAAAATCCGATGACCTGCTGAACAGACCGCTGACCAGCCACCGGAAAAAGCCGACAAGCAGGGTAAAAAAACAACCGCAACTTTTAAATGGCGTTTTCAAACAAAGTACTACATGAAAATGCCTGGGAATAATACATAAGGTCCTATGAAAATAATAAAAAGGTGAACAAATTTGGCAGCCATCATCCTGCTGAGCTCCGTACAGAGCCACTGGATTTTCAGATCCAGTGGCCGTTTTCTTGCCCTGACCGTGGCACCCTCTCCTTGACCGGGTTGCTATTCCGCTCAGGACCCAAATGACCTCCCTTTCTGGCCAGGGCTGTGTTGAAATTTTAGGTGCATGTTCTGGAGCCCCTTTGCAAATGAATATCATTTGCAATAATTAAAATTCCTTTGTATTGCTCCAGAATTAGATGACATTAAGTATACGCGATACCGATGCTCAACAGGGGCTTTTCTAGAGTATACTCAATTTCCTTAGTGAAAGGGTTAATATGCACAGCAGGGCCAATAAAGACTTGGTCCCTAAGAGCCTATTTTAAAAAGCATTATTTTACTATGACGTTACATTTGCTTTGAAAAGAAACATTTTTAATAATAAAAAAATTAAAATTTATACATGATCAGGCCATTTGCTCTTCATGTGTTCGAGAACGGTGATACAAATACAAGCATTTCTTTTTGTCTTTGAGTAGACCTCACACACTGGATATGGATTTCTGGTCATGCTGTAAGTCACCAGATACAGAGCACTTCATTTTAATAGGTATTTTGATATCTTTAAAACTATATTTTTAAAATAAATGATGTTGATTTGTTTGAAAAACCTGAGCATACATTGAATAAGCCTGCTGCAACGTCATTGTACCCCACCATGGCAGGTCATATCCTTCATAAACTAATGATTGCTCTTATGAGATGAACCCACTTACTTGGAACATACATCCCGTGGTAACTCTCTGCATTCCAAGGTTTAAATAGGTCCTGCAATCAAAGCACCCGGGACAGGGAGGTGTGCAAAATCTGATTTTGACATGTCATCATATTCTAGAAAAATAGAAGAAATTGACTACTTATCCATAAAATTCAATGAATACTTCAAGTGTGTAAGATTAACAAAAATTGACTTCTATTAAATCATGACAATATTTTATAACATAACTTTTGTGTAAAAATGGCAAACAGACCAAATGAATAAAAATACTGCAAACATACAAAGGATTTTAGGATAGTGGAGTCATTTATTCAGTGAATGACATACATGCTGATAAAATATGTTTTCAGAGAACATATACACTATTCATAGTGTGCAACCAGATTGTTATCAAGATGTGGTAAAACACAAGCTGGCAAGGTTCACTACGCACTAATCAAAATATTCTGTCTACAGCACAACACGCAAATACAATCTTGATGACATTTTGACAAATCATGCAAGGTTTCAACTCTTGCACTTCTAATCTTTTATTTACTGTGATAAATTAATATAAATACATAGTTTGTATCATCTGATTTTCCTCCCGTGTAACAATTAAATAAATATATCAGAACCTAGACAATTAAAATTGTATACTTTGAGAATATATATAGAATTGTTACATCCCTAGATGTTCTTCATCTTCAGATTTTAGTTTACACATGTTCTGCCGTTTGAGTGTAACTAATTAATAATTCAATTTTTCAGCCACTATTTTTATTGAAAATATGCTCCAAATATTCACAGCGTGCAGCATAAGGCAGATTGCATAGTATAAATCAATTTGAGGATCTTTTATTTTACAAACCTACGTGGCAGGTCTATAACCGTTATATTTCTATTGCTGCAAATAGATGCAAAGGAATGTATAACGCAAGGAATAAGAATAAAAACCTGCATACATTTACATAAAATGCGAAACTGCATTAGTATCCTTTAAGAAAACAAAAAAATATAGTAAGGGGACAGCAAATGTATATTTGTTTGGACAAAATACTCTTCAAAAATACAAAGGGTAATTTATTTGCAACATATATATGCTGTAAACGTAAAAGCATTACCCTTCCATAATTTTTTTTTAGATTATTATACCTGGCTGCGAAGTGAAAGAAAACAAATAAAGACTTTAAATAATCTATGCAATGTTTGTAAAATGATTACAAGAAGCTCAATAAACTGTTGTACAAACTGGATTCCTGACTATTTATTGTGTTCTGTGGCACCCACTGTGACAAAAGCTACTACATTTAATGACCTTTTTAAATCTTTTTCTTAGAGTCCATAAAAGCATTCTAATTCAGTTGTAAAACACACTTTAATAATCAAAATGCAGCTGTTAAGATAGCATAGCTCATAATTCTAACTTCAGGCGCTTTTTTTTTGTTAATGCAGAGGAACAGACCACAGTTTAAAATTCCTATGAGGTCACAATTGGCTATTACAATGTTTTTTGCAACTTAATAATAGATGTTTTAAAGTTTAAGTGCAGCCTCAGGCACTCATAAGCATTTATTACAAATCGCTGGTTGTCTCCCTTATGCAGAAAGGAATAACATTTACATACAGTAGCATGGATTAATAAGATAAAAAAAATGCGGAAAAATTTGTCAGTCAGGGACTGGAGCTGTTGCTAATAAAGCCTACTATATTCTTCGGGAATATCAAGCCGTCTGTTCCAATATTTTGCCATTCCCCATGAGGTATACACATCCAGATCAGATAAGACTCAAACAATGGCACAGACATGCTGCTCTGTTCTCTAGTGACACCAAGCTAAATCATTTATTTATCTGCACAGAAATTGTATATTCAAGTACACAGATCATCCCAAGTTTTTCAAAAGTTGATGAAAAAAATGAACACAATTCACGAGGATTATGAAGTATATATATAGAGGAAGAGTATGATGGCAAATCTGCAAACCATAAAATAAGAGAAACTGACATAAGTGAAATAAGAGAACCAAATGCTAGTTGAAAACCATCTCAGGTTAAAAAATAATTCTTTTGTTTATCGCTTGCTTGGATCGGATGCTTTTCATTAGCCACTGATGGTGGAGTGTCATTAATGGTGTTAGATTAGGTTATACGGCTATTTCCAAGATCGAAAACACCGATATCAGGCCTTTAGGATTACATTGCAGGATATAAATTATTTTGTGATATTTGAAATGATATTTTCTGTTTAAATATGATTGATAAATGTTAAAGTACATAGAATATTTTTCGCTTGTGTTTTTTTTTAAACGTGTGGTAAATACACCAGTTTCTAGATTAGGGGTAGCTGAAGAAATGAGTCAAATTGCAAAAAAGAACAGTTGTTGCATTATCTTTGTGAAATTCACAGGATGTGTGTCTAAAATAAAATATAAGGATGAGAATAAGGTAACGGTGGAAAAAAAGCAACTAAACTCCTGTCTACACTCACCAACAACGTTCAAAAATAGTGCCTACCATTTCGTCACACACACAGGAATTACATTTTATTAGAAATTTAAAAAAATAGTAACTATTGGTGCTGCTTTTTATCCCCTTAGGGCCAGGGTTTTGACAGAAGACAGTGAGGCTTAAATGCTGCGGGGTGGCATAGCATACCTCACAGCTTTCTGGCCCTCCTCCAGTCTACCTCCTTTCCCAATAAGCTGGTCAACATCATTGGCTGCAAGAGTCTGCCTAAGTTCAGGGACTCTCGCTGCAGCCAAAGGTGGCGACTTGTCGCTAGGATGTTGGGCAAGTCGTAGGAGCGCCAGAAAGCTGCCAGGTTGGCAATAGGGATGAGCCAAACACCTCCGTGTTTGGTTCGCATTCGAACTCGAACAATTTCAAAAGTTCGAGTTCGAACGCGAACACGAACCGAACTCAATGCAAGTCAATGGGACTCGAAAGTTAGATTTTTAGAGTGCCCTCCAAGAGGCCATATATGCAATATATTTGCCATAAAAGGTGTATGGGGGTCCGGGTAGTGCCCTGGGGGACAGGAAACAAGGACAAAAAGTTTTAAAAAAAAGTTTTTACAGGAACAGTGAGTTTTCCATGAAATAAATATTAAGAATAAAAACAAAAAATTCCTTCAAATATGGTGCCTAGGAGGTCCCAATAACCTGCCCGTGAAGTGGCGGATTTGTAGGATGTATAGAATCATTTAAAAACAAAAAAATGACGTTTCAAATGACGGTAAATGGTTTTCCTTTAATCTATTCATAGACAACTGCTTGGGGCGGCAGCCTGTATGAAAAGAAAAAGAGATATTTTAGGACACGCGGAACAAGTTTAGTGATTTTTTGGTTAAATTATGTTGAAACTTATGCAGGCTTTGGATGAAAGTAACAATAGGTGCTTTAAAATTGTGCCTTTGGTGGCAGCAAGTGCCTTCACACCGTAAGTAACCCCTATGTGGTATTGTGGAAGAGTGCAGGGTCGGACCCTGTGGTCCAATATTAAAATAATATGAATCTGGTAATATAGGCATCAGTGTCAGTGCACCCATATATTGTGCCTTTGGTGGCAGCAAGTGCCTTCACATCGTAAGTAACCCCTCTGTGGTATTGTGGAAGAGTGCAGGGTTGGACCATGCGGTCCACTATTAAAATGATATGAATCTGGTAATATAGGCATAAGTGTCAGTGCACCCAAATATTGTGCCTTTGGTGGCAGCAAGTGCCTTCACACCGTAAGTAACTCCTCTGTGGTGTTGTAGAAGAGTGCATTGGTGCAGGTTTTGGAAATGCAGAAGAGATCCCCGATCTATTCAGTTACGTCAGCATCAGTGGATTGATAGCTGCTGATCCAGGACTGATTCATTTTTATAAATGTCAGCCGATCTACAGAGTCAGTGGACAGACGCACTCTTTTGTCTGTGACAAAATCTCCACCGGCACTGAACGTCCTTTCAGAAAGCACGCTGGATGAAGGGCAACCTAGTAGCTGCATAGCATATTGACTAAGTTCTGGCCAGTGATCCAATCTCAACACCCAGTAAAGGTATCCAGGTCTGCCCTTGCCCCTAGGTAGTCCTGCACCATATGGTGAAGACGCTGGCAATGGGTGCCTACATTTGACGTTCCTGGGTGTCGTGGACTAAAAAAATTTAAAAAGGCATCAGTCAAGCGGCCCCGGCCTTCACCGCTCTTCCTCTGATCATCCGCAGCCTCAGAAGCACCTGTGTCATCACTTGGTAACCTACCAGTGCCTGGAAAGGTAGCGTCCTCAAGTTGTTTCATCCTGTGCTCCCTCTGTGCGGGCAGGGTGAGCTCAGCAACTTTACCCTTGTATCGTGGATCAAGAAGGCTTGCCAACCTGTAATGATCCCTCTCCTTGATAGCACAAATCCAGGGGTCCTTTACCAGGCTTTGCAGGATAAGGGAGCCCATGCAGCGTAGGTTGGAGGTGGCATTAGCTTCCGAGTCTTCCTGGTCAATGAGGATGGCCCCATCGTGCACTTCCTCCTCCCAGCCACGTACTAGTCCTTGGGTTTCTGGGCACACAAAATCCTACCTTGAGGAATCCCCACCTTCAATCCCCCACTACTTAAATATTCCTCCTCCTCCTGTCTGATCTGAGGACCCGCAGGAATGCTGTCTGCGTAAAGACTGGGGCCTTGAGAGCTAGGGAAGGCCTCCTCTTCCTCCCGCTGCTCTGCCTCTAGTGCCACATCTATAATTCCCTGCAAAGTGCACTCCTGCAGGAACACTAAAGGAATTGTGTCACTGATGCATGCACCGTCCCTGCTCACCATCCTCGTTGCCTCCTCAAATGGTGACAGTACAGTGCATGCATCCTTGATCATCAGCCACTGTGGGGGGGGAACCAAGTTGACCTGAACCTGTCCTTGTGCCATACTCACATAGGTACTCATTGATGGCCCTTTGCTGCTTGTGCAGATGCTGCAGCATTGCTATTGTCACGTTCCACCTGGTGGGCATGTCACAGATCAGACGGTTTGTGGGAAGGTGGAATTCTGTTTGAATTTCTGCCAGGCGAACACTTGCTGGGAATGACCGTCTGAAGTGGCTGCAGAATTTTCTTGCCTGGCTGAGAAGCTCTGCCAGCCCTGGGTACCTGGTTAGGAAACTCTGTACCACCAGATTTAGGACGTGTGCTAGGCATGGTACATGCGTCAACTTACCCTGGCGTAGGGCAAAGAGAAGGTTGCTGCCATTATCACAAACGACCATTCCCAGCTCAAGCTGGCGTGGTGTTAACCATCTCTGCACCTGCCCCTGCAGAGCTGACAGAATTTTTGGCCCGGCGTGGCTCCTGTCCCCTAAACAAACCAGCTCAAGCAGAGTATGGCATCTTTTTGCTTGAGCCATTGCGTAGCCCCTGTCACGCGTCGGTTTAACTGCCACTTCGCCAGAGACAGAGAAGGATTAGGAGGAAGAGGTGGTGGTGGAGCAGAAAGACCTAATACAAGCAGCTTTCTGGAGTCGTGGTGGATGGACAAGCTCCAGCACAGAGCCCCGTCTTGGATCCCTCCCAGCTGCAATCAGAGTTACCCAGTGTGCCTTGAAGGAAATGTAACGGCCCTGTCCATGCTTGCTGGACCACATGGCTAAAGTCATGTGCACCTTGCTGCTGACTGCCTTTCCCAATGACTCCATAACATTGTCTTCCACGTGCTAGTATAGTGCTGGAATGGCCTTCCGTGAAAAGAAATGGCGATTTGAAACTCGCCACTGTGGTAAAGCACATTCAGCAGATTCACGGAAGGAAGCAGAGTCCACCTGCTGGAAAAGCAGCAGCTGTAATGCGAGTAATTTTGCTAAGCTGGCATTGAGACGCTGTGCTTGGGGATGGTTTGGACTATATTTTTCTTACGCTGCAGCAGCTGAGGCAACGTAATCTGACTGCATAAATCTTCAACTGATGGGATGCTGTCACATTGTGAGGAAGGACCTGGTACACCCATTACTGTAGCATCATCCCTGTCAGTGGAGGTTGTAGGCAATGACATGGCAGGACATATAGGCCTCTATTACGCTCCTGGCGTTAAAACGCGAGTGCAGGGGAGGAAAAACTGCGCCCGCAGTTTCCCCCCTTGCGCCCGCGTTTTAACGCCAGATTACAATGTAGGCGCAAAAAATGCTGCCTGCATTGTTAGCGGGCATTAAAAATCAGGATGCACGCGGCTGCACTGAGCGCAGCCACGCGCATCCTCTCAATGGAGTCCATAGAACTACATTGAGCTCCCCTCTGCCGGTCACGTGACCAGCCGGATCTCGCATCGCCAGTCGGTGTAGGGATATGCAGGGAAAGACGGAGGGGACTTTTTCCCCGTCTTACCCTGCTCCCGCCGGCCAGAGGAGGCAACCGGAGCTGCGGTCCTCGCCGCGGGACAGAGGGTAAGTATGGGATGTTTTTTTATTATTTTTAAACTGGTGTTAACGGATTCTGCACCAGCGTAATCCGTTAACACCAGGTCCTGGCTCTGGTTAACTTTTCGTTGACCAGAGCCAGGCGTTAATCAGCACTGGGACATTGTAATCCAGCACTGACTAACACTTTGCGCTCCCCATGTTAAGTATAGGGAGCGCAAAGTGCAGTGACCTCGCGCTGAACAGTGCGAGGTCCCAAACGCAAATGGGTTTTTTAACCCGTTTGCGTTTGGATTGTAATATGCAGCAGATACCGCAGCTAACGGTAGCGCTCATGCAGGTGAGCGCTACCGTTAGCTTGAAGAATGTAATAGGGGTCATAGTGGGGGTAGAGACAGATGATGAGGAGGAGGACCTATGCAAAGTGTTGTGCCAACGGGATGCGTGGCAGGTGGTCATATGTCGCCTCAAGCACGTGGTACCCAAGCGTGGGATGTCTTTCCCACGCTTGATCCTCATCTGACATAGATTACAAATAGCAACGGTGCGGTCTGCTGCACATTTCTTGAAGAACTCCCAGACAGCAGAGTTCCTGGATGTGTGCTTTGAGACAACAGCGCTCTGCACCTGAGCAGCCATGACTTCTGATGCCTTGGACTGGCAACGGTTGATCAATGGTTGAGAACATTGTGCCTCGTGTTTGTTGTGCCTCCCCCTCCTCCTCCTCCCTTGACTCCTCTGTTCGATCAGGCACCCAGGTGGAGTCAGTGACCTCATCAGCGTCATCACCCCCTATCTCCTCGTCACTGGAGCCAACCTCGCAATATGCTGCAGCTGCTGGGGGAACATGAGTGCCAGTTATTTGTGTATCACTGGCACCCCCTTCCTCTAGGCTGATTATACTCCCTTCCTCAACCTCAGAGATTGAATCAGAGCACTGTAGTTGCTGCGCATCCTCAAGCAGCATGTCACTGTCATTGTAGTCAAACAATTCAGCTGACTCCTCCGTGTGTGATAGTGAGGCTACGGCAGGAGTAGCTGTGGACATGGAGGCTGCATTAGATGCTTTGGCAGCTGAGGTAGACTTTAAACCACTACAAGCCTGGCTGGCAGTGGACTCAGAGGATGAGGATGGCCTGGTTAGCCAATCCACCAAATCCTCTGTATGTTGCTGCTGCTTAAGACGGCCAGCACCAGTTAGAAAGGACAAGCATGCCCCTGCAGAGGATGCACCATGTCCACGATGACCAGAGGCACAGCCTCCCGACACAGAGGCTGCTTGCCCTCTTATCTGTGTCTGGGAGCGTCTGCCTGTCCTTTTTGGTCTTTCTGACATGGTGAGTGATATATAGATTAAAGATATACAGAACTCTGATTCAACTCTGTTATAAAAAATTGGAGAAATGCAGAACTCTGATTCAACTGTGTTATCTAGATTAAAGATTTCCAGAACTCTGGTATAACTCAGTGAGACACCCTGATAGCTGGCAGCCAGTGACAAGACACAGATTAAAATTCCCAGAAACCTCCTATAAATCTGTGAGACCCCCTGATGGTTGGCAGTGACAAGACACAGATTGCAATTCCCAGGAACCTCCTATAAATCAGTGAGACCCCCTGATGGGTAGCAGTGACAATACACAAATTACAATTCCCAGGAACCACCTATAAATCAGTGCGACCCCCTATGGGTGGCAGTGACAAGACACAGATTGCAATTCCCAGGAACCTCCTATAGCTCAGTGAGACCCCCTCATGGGTGGCAGTGACAAGACACAAATTACAATTCCCAGGAACCTCCTATAAATCAGTAAGACCCCCTGTCGAGTGGCAGGATCAAGACACAAATTACAATTCCCAGGAACCTCCTATAAATCAGTGAGCCCTTTGATGGGTGGCAGTGACAAGACACAAATTACAACTCCCAGGAACCTCCTATAAATCAGTGAGACCCCCATGATGGGTGGCAGCGACAAGACACAAATTCCAATTCCCAGGAACCTCCTATAAGTCAGTGAGACCCCCTGATGGGTGGCAGTGACAAGACACAAATTACAATTCCCAGGAACCTCCTATAAATCAGTGAGACCCCCTGATGGGTGGCAGTGACAATACACAAATTACAATTCCCAGGAACCACCTATAAATCAGTGCGACCCCCTATGGGTGGCAGTGACAAGACACAGATTGCAATTCCCAGGAACCTCCTATAGCTCAGTGAGACCCCCTGATGGGTGGCAGTGACAAGACACAAATTACAATTCCCAGGAACCTCCTATAAATCAGTAAGACCCCCTGTCGAGTGGCAGGATCAAGACACAAATTACAATTCCCAGGAACCTCCTATAAATCAGTGAGCCTTTTGATGGGTGGCAGTGACAAGACACAAATTACAATTCCCAGGAACCTCCTATAAATCAGTGAGACCCCCATGATGGGTGGCAGCGACAAGACACAAATTCCAATTCCCAGGAACCTCCTATAAATCAGTGAGACCCCCTGATGGGTGGCAGTGACAAGACACAAATTACAATTCCCAGGAACCTCCTATAAATCAGTGAGACCCCCTGATGGGTGACAGTGACAAGACAGAAATTACGATTCCCAGGAACCTCCGATAAATCAGTGAGACCCCTGATGGGTGGCCGTGACAAGACACAGGTTATAATTCCCAGATTTCTGCTACAAATCTGTGAGACCCCCTGATGGGTGGCAGTGACAAAACACAGATTACAATTTCCAGAAACCTCCCATAAATCAGTGAGACCCCCTGATGGGTGGCAGTGATAAGACACAAATTACAATTCCCAGGAATCTCCTATAAATCAGAGAGACCCCCTAATGGGTGACGGTGAGAACACAAAGATTACAACAATTCCCAGATATTTTGTAGAAATGAGACCCCCACAATAGTTGCTGGCAGTGAGACCACACAGATTACCACAATTCCCAGATAACATCTAGAAGTGAGACCCCCACAATTGCTGCTGGCAGTGAGAGCACAAAGATTACAACAATTCCCAGATATTTTGTAGAAATGAGACCCCAACAATAGTTGCTGGCAGTGAGAAAACACAGATTACCACAATTCCCAGATATCTTCTAGAAGTGAGACCCCCACAATTGCTGCTGGCAGCGAGAACACAAAATATTACAACAATTACCAGATATTTTGTAGAAATGAGACCCCCATAATAGTTGGTGGCAGTGAGAACACACAGATTACCACAATTCCCAGATATTTTCTAGAAGTGAGACCCCCACAATTGCTGCTGGCAGTGAGAACACAAAGATTGCAACAATTCCCAGATATTTTGTAGAAATGAGACCCCCACAATAGCTGCTGGCAGTGAGAATACAAAGATTACAACAATTCCCAGATATTTTGTAGAAATGAGACCCCCACAATAGCTGCTGGCAGTGAGAACACACATATTACAACAATTCCCAGAAATTTTGTAGAAGTGAGACCCCCCCCCCCAATAGCTGCTGGCAGTGAGAACACACACTAACACAACAATCTCCTCTCAAAAAACACGCGCTGTGGCAAAGTGAAGCCTTATATAGTGTGCTGCGGGACTTAGCTCTGTGAGCCCATGATTGGGCAAAATTTGCCCAATCAGGACTCTGAGCCGTGATTGGCATAGTCTTGCACCTGTCTTGCACCTAAACTGTGCTTAGGTGCAGGCTGTAGCCAATTACAAGCTTCAGGCCAGTGGAAAAGTGCATTGTGGTCCATTGTGGGCGAACATGCTGCGAACACGCGGAAATGTTCGGAGTTCGACGAACAGCCGTAGCAGTAAGGGGTTAAAATTCAAAAGAAGCAGAAAAAATAAAATTTTACCAAAAAAATTTGTTTCTCTATCTTAAATCACACACCTAATTCCAAGCAATTCCAAGCAAAAAACGCATATAGAATAAATAGCAAACACAAAGAAGTACTACGTTCTTATAGGCATCATGAATACTGTCAGGGTTATTTAGAGAGAGTCGATCTGGCATCGAAATGTAACCGCACACTGAAATTCAGCGAGCGGGGACATTTCGGGGCCATTCGGCTATTCTGAGCATGCAGTACGCCAAATGTTGGCGAATTTCCTGCACATACGATGCCTGTTCGAGGGCAGCAAACTCCCCCATAGAGAAGCAATGCTTCGTCTATTCAGAGAACACAAAACAGCAGGGACAAGTTGCCGAAATGCCCTGCTGTTTGGTGGTCTCATTCGACAGATTTATTCAGGCGATTCCCCTAGGCTTCAATGTTAGAAATATTCCCGTTTAAATACAATAACTAATAAACCGTTTATTATTATATTCAACAGTAAAAAGCCTCTTTATTTATAGATTTTTTTTAGGATCTTTTAGGCATTTTTCAGGATTTTTTTTGGCAAACTTCTTTCAATTTTTTTTTAATCGTTTTTTCTTTTTTCTGTAACAGACCTTTTTATTATCATTCATTGGATCTTATCTGTAAATTTCAGACACTTTCGTTGAGTAGGTTTTTTGCAAACAACAATTCAATTTTCAAACTTTCAAGTGTACTTTTTTTTTCACCTCGTTCGTCTGTGTGTCGGCTTTCTCCGGCGGAAGCTCTGCGCTGTGATTGGCAGCTAGTCAGGTTTCTCCGGCGTGTTCGGCATGGTTAATCCAGCTGTTTTCTGCGGGTTTCGATGAGTGTTCGGTGAGTGTTCGGCGGATTTGCAGCGAGTGTTCGATGGGTTTGCGATGGGTTTTCCCTGCACTACGGGGGCCCTGTGGTGCTTGCTGAATACACCGCAGGGTCGGGGAAATAGGATCGCCGAATCGCCCCGAAGTGCAGGGATCGAAAAGTCACCGAACTTACGTTGACTTTTCGATTCTCTTTGAATAACCTTGTATGGGCCATATTACATAGTTGGTGCTAACTTAACCAGAGCTGTTGTAAACTTAAAACCTCCATAGGCTATAATGGCTCTGGGAAGTTTACAACAGCTCTGGTTAAGTTAGCACCAACTATGTAATATGGTTTTAAGATTACAACTGCTCTGGTTAAGTTAGCACCAAGTATGTAATATGGCCCAAAAGCTCCATAGGCTATGGGCTTTATTACAAAGTTGCTGCTAACTTAACCAGAGCTGTTGTAAACTTCCCATAGCCATTATAGGGCCGTATTACATACTTGGTGCTAACTTAGCCAGAGCAGTTGTAAACTTAAAACCATATTACATACTTGGTGCTAACTTAACCAAAGCTGTTGGAAACTTCCCAGAGTCATTATAGTCTATGGAGGTTTTCAGTTTACAACAGCTCTGGTTAAGTTAGCACCAACTATGTAATATGGTTTTAAGTTTACAACTGCTCTGGTTAAGTTAGCACCAAGTATGTAATATGGCCCTATATGTGTACATCCAATGACGCACATACATTATGTGATTTCCTTGATATCACCTTGAACTCATGAAACTTATCTGGTTTCCACTGCTTGCGGATGGTAGCTGGATTTCTCAAATGAGAATTAAGACCGAACAATGGTATAAGGTGGGTTATATAGTAAAAACAAAGGGCCATATTACATACTTGGTGCTAACTTAACCAGAGCTGTTGTTAACTTAACAGCTCCATAGGCTATAATGGCTCTGGGAAGTTTACAACAGCTCTGGTTAAGTTAGCACCAACATTGTAATATGGCCCAAAGAGTTATACTGACAATAATCGGAGGCTCCAAAATTAGGTGGCTCCATAAGCAGCACATTTAGCCAATCAAGTGGGTCCCCGTTTTTTGCAGCAATTTTCAGACACAGGATGAGGATTACCCCAAAATTTAAACAGAACTAAACTAATAGTGTAGGCTTAACATTCTTTGAGCACAATACAAATATAAGAGCTTATATATATTCATGTGGTCATGAGCACACTAGTGCCTCTCCAATTCACCAATAGCGAAAAAGTAGCTGTAAATACGCCTCTCTCAAAATGAAATTCTAGGTCTTAGCCAGTTGTACTAAAATTTAATAATAACAATTAAAAACTAATAATAAAATATTGAATATAAATGAAGTTAAAACACTATGGGCTATATTCCCTAGATAATGCTAACATGGATTGCAGATTTTCCCTTACCGTCTCTTGTTAAAGCTGTATTCCAGGGAATGTGCTATCTCAGTACCTCACCCCAGAATGCAGCACTAACCTCACTGATACCCACAGTAGCACTACCATGCCACTGCGAGTATCAGCTCCTGGAGTTCATAGGAGTTCATAGGCCTTCAATGGAGGCTTGCACTTCCAGGCCGCGAGATCACGCAGCACCGTGGAGTGATGATCGCTGATGGAGACTAGGAACTATTTGTTCCCAGTCTCACTCTGCTCTCGGTGAGAAGAAGCAGGCCACCCTTTTAACTGCGGGATGAGAGGTGAGTATGGGATTTTTAGGGGGGCTTTAGAGCCTGTTAAATGATTTTGCATTTGTAGAATCATTTAGCACCAGCTTTTAGGAGTTGTTAAAAATTTAAATTTCGTGTTGTGCCTGCACTTTGTAGTACCTAACTTGTCAAGACGTAAAAAATGATTGCGCTCCCCATATTAGGTAGAGGAGACGCAAAGAACAGTAATCTCATGCAAGCTGCAAGGCGTAAAACTTTTTCACCCCAGTTTAGCATCAAGATTGGAATATCGATGCCAGACGTTAAACTTACCAATGAAAGTGCTGATTACATATCGAGATGGTGCATTAGCACCAGGGCCGGTGCAAGCATTTTTGTCTAGTCAGGCGAAGGTGCGTTTTGGTGCCCCCCCATCCGTGCCATTTCTAGCCAATCAGGATAGAGTTGCCATGATAATCTCTATATATACACATGCATATATACACACACTAGGGTTGCACCGATATCTCTTTAAGACCGAGTACAAGTACCAATACTTTTTTTCAGGTACTCACCGATATCATGCCTACTTAGATGCATATATACAGAACACAACATGCCCAGATACACTATATTGCCAAAAGTATTCGCTCACCTGCCTTGACTCGCATATGGATGGGTGAGCGAATACTTTTGGCAATATAGTGTACATATATACAGACCAGAACATTCCCAGATACAGAGACCTCGGATCAGATCATGCCCAGATACATATATACAGAGACCTCAGACCAGAACATGTCCAGATACATATATACATATATTTGGGGGGGGCATTCTACCAGTTTTGGCCAAGAGCTGGTGTTGGGTTCGCAGTGATAGGTGGATATATTTACCCCAGCTCACATGGATATATATATTGCCCCCAGCTCACATGGATATATTGTCCCCCAGTTCACACATGGATATATTGCTCCCAGCTCATACATGGATATATTGCCCCCAGCTCATACATGGATATATTGTCCACAGCTCACATGGATATATTGCCCCCAGCTCACATGGATATATCTGCCCCCAGCTCACATGGTTATATCTGCCCCCAGCTTACATGGGTATATTTGCCCCAGCTCATATGGGGATATATTTGCCCCCAGCTCACATGGTTATACCTGCCCCAGCTCACATGGATATATTTGCCCCCAGCTCATATGGATATATCTGCCCCAGCTCACACATGGATATATCTGCCCCCAGCTCATTGGATATATTTGTCCCCCCAGCTCACATGGATATATTGCCCCAGCTCACATGGATATATCTGCTCCAGCTCACATGGATATATTACCCCCCAGCTCACATGGATATATTACCCCAGCTCACATGGATATATTACTCCCTGCTCACATGGATATATCTGCCCCAGCTCACATGAATATATCTGCCCCCAGCTCACATGTATATATTTGCCCCAGCTCATATGGATATTTTTGCCCCCAGCTCACATGGAGATATTTGCCCCCAGCTCATATGGGTATATTTGCCCTCCCAGCTCATATGGAGATATTTGCCCCAGCTCACATGGAGATATTTGCCCCAGCTCATATGGGTATATTTGCCCCCCCAGCTCACATGTGGATATATTTGCCCCAACTCATGGATATATTTGCCCCCAGCTCACATGTGGATATATTTGCTCCCAGATCACATGTGGATATATTTGTCCCCAACTCATGGATATATTTGCCCCCAGATCACATGTGGATATATTTGCCCCAAATTCATGGATATATTTGCCCCCAGATCACATGTGGATATATTTGCCCCAGATCACATGTGGATATATTTGCCCCCAGATTACATGGGTATATATTGCCCCAGCTCATATGGAGATATTTGCCCCAGCTCATATGGGTATATTTGCCCCCAGCTCATATGGGTATATTTGCCCCCAGCTCTCACCTGCTGCCAGGCCCCCCAGGCTCTGCCGGCATTCCTCTTCCAAGGTGGCGAGCGGCCGCTGGCATGATGCAGCTTTGTTGCTCATCGGGCAGGAACCACATGACCAGCGCAGCCGCGTTCTCGCGAGATCACGCGTGGCGCTGGTCAGGTGGTTCGGCCCCTAGCGCTGCACCGGGTCTCCCTGGCCGACCAAGATGGCGGCGCTCGGGGCCGGGAAATTCTGCTCCCTCAAACTGGCAGGAAGCCAGATAGTAAGGCGGCCGCCTGTGCCGCCTTTTGCTAGCGCTGGCCCTGATTAGCACCAACTATGGAATAGAGCCCTATAAGCCTTCAGATTTACCGAGAAGGGTATTGCTGTCTAGTTGGCTTTCTCAAACGGGATTCCATGATTGCATAAAAAGAGTTCACTTGAACTAACAATTGTAATATAGTTGTAGTATCTCTAACACATGAGGGGTTTTCTCTCACCATTGGCTTAAATATATACACTATATTGCCAAAGGTATTCGCTCACCCATCCATATGCAAATCAAGGCAGGTGAGCGAATACTTTTGGCAATATAGTGTATGTTAGGTATTTTCCAAAATATGGATTGTCTAAAAGAAAGATGATGAGGCGACCAGGCATTCCACTCCAATGTGGCCTTTATTGAAGAATCAGAACAGTGGTTTACAGGAATGTCGTTTTGGCTGTCTAGCAGCTTTTTTCTTGATGAAGGCTTCTAGCAGCCAAAACATTGTTGCTGTAAACCGCTGTTGTGATTCTTCAATAAAGCAACATTGGATTGAAGTGCCTGGTCACCTCATCATCTTTCTTTGTAACATGAACTGGCCATTCTGTAGGTGTGAGCACCCACCCCTGCTATGTGGATACTTACCTACAGTAGAGTGTGTGCATTACCTTGCTTTGTGTTCCAATGTCCAAAAGAAACTGACTTGATCCCAGACACCACCAGGCTTCTCTGGTGGCTTTTCTTTGCTTTCATGTATATTGGGCAGGACATAGAATAACAGAATATGAAGATATTGCACCTGAAGATATTGATATTCACTTTTTTAAAGTATCACGGTTTTCTTTCCCATTTCAAAAACCCAAGTAAACAGAATCTTAATTTCCAATGAGAGGTTCCTCTTAGCCTCATGTAAGTGTCCTCATCATTTAACAATGTGCATTCTTGCTTTCCGTAATTCTCTTTTGTCATCAACACTACAATCTCCCTACCCCTTTATAAACATGTTCATATTACCAATTTATACTCCTTTGTGAGTTTGCTGAGGGCTTTTTGCTCTGCCTGAGTTAAATTCTTTTTATGTTCTCGTTTATCTAGTAGTTTTTGCTTCTGTGCCAGTTTTTTTATTTCCCATATAACAGTTCAAAGGAAATCATCTCTTGAGAAATCATATTCTTTGTTTAATAAGACTTATTTTAATTTTGTATGTATCTACTGATTATTTATTAGCTCTTGCCTTTCCACCGTTTTTAAGACAAATACGGCCCCTATTACACTCCTGGCGTTAAAACGTGAGCGCAGGGGAGGAAAAACTGCGCCCGCAGTTTCCCCCCTTGCGCCCACGTTTTAACGCCAGATTACAATGCAGGCGCAAAAAATGCTGCCTGCATTGTTAGTGAGCGTTAAAAATCAGGATGCATGCAGCAGCGCTAAGCGCAGCCATACGCATCCTCTCAATGGAGTCCATAGGACTCCATTGAGCTCCCCTCTGCCGGTCACATGACCAGCCGGATCTCGCATCGCAAGATCTGGCCGGTCGGCATAGGGATATGCAGGGAAAGACGGAGGGGACTTTTCCCCCGTCTTTCCCTGCTCCCGCCGGCCGGAGGAGTCGACCGGAGCCGCGGTCCTCGCCGTGGGACAGAGGGTAAGTATGGGATTTTTTTTTATTTTTAAGCTGGTGTTAACAGATTCTGCACCAGCGTAATCTGTTAACACCAGGTCCTGGCTCTGGATAACTTTTCGTTGACCAGAGCCAGGTGTTAATCAGCGCTGGGACATTGTAATCCAGCGCTGATTAACGCCTTGCGGTCCCCATGTTAAGTATAGGGAGCCCAAAGTGCAGTGACCTCGCGCTGAACAGCGGGAGGTCCCAAACGCAAATGGGTTTTTTAACGCGTTTGCTTTTGTTTTTTTTTTTTTTTGTTTTTTTTTTTTTTTTGAATTTAAGATTTTTATTTTGCAAAATACGAAATGGTCACATACCGACCAGCAATGGCCTCACAGGGCCAGACAATAGACTCATAGAATAAACGAGGGGGGGGGACTCAGAAAAAAGTTGCAGAGCATCTAAAAACTGGGGGGGGGAATAGACAGCAAAAATTCTTCAGAAAAATACCAGTTAATAATATAAGGGAGTCTCAGCAGGATCAGAAAACCGTCAAAAAGCGTCTCTGGATGCAGGGGAGAGATATACCACAATGGGAGCATGACAAATAATAGGGATGGTCATGGAGGGCATGGAGGGAGAAGGTCAGCCTGTGTCCACAATGGGGAATGGGGCAAGCTCAGACCGAACCTCGCCACGTTCTCCGGGGTGCCCAAGCACATCATAAAGGAAGACATGGGACTGGACACAAACATCATGGCAGTCCCGTAGGGGGCCATAGACAGCTCGCAGGGGTTCCCCAGCGAGCCCCAAGCTGCATCTAGGGGGCACTGATGACTTGGCTGGCACAGGGATCGCCGCCTCCAGCTCCAGGCACTTTTCCACGGCAGCAAGGGGTACCTCAGCCTCCGCAGACACTTCCCAGGTATGTAGGCCCCAAATAGCAGACATGCTTGGCTCAGTAAGATCCGTCGGCGGTGGTTCCACTTCCAGGGGCCGGACGTCCAACCTCGGGGCCTCCGCTTCCCGGCAGCACCGCAACGCTGTCATCATCTGTCGCCATACCCCTTTAGTAAGCGGGGCATCCTCAGGTTCTCCCATCAAAATTTGCAGGCAGGCCTCCAGGCCCAGAAACATGGCTCCCCCGATTCCAGCGTGTGGGGGAGGTCCATCCCCCACCGTCCTGCCGCACCATCCGTCGCTTCCGGATGATCATCCAGCTCGACCGGGAGACGAGGGCCCTTCATCCCCCCAGTCAGCAGCTGTAGCTCAGTCCGGGGCATAACGGTCAGATCGGCAAGGCTGGTGCTCATACAAAGCCCGGAACTGGGCCGCAAGATGGCCGCCGGCTTCTCTCTTCCGCACGAGGCGGCGACTTCAGAGTAGTCTCAGGTCCGGAGGAGGGCTGAACGGGCTCCGGACGGCTCAGTACCGGTAGCCAGCAGCACAGGTACCCTTAAAATATATAAAGTCCACAGGAAGAGTCAGCTAGGGATCCTTAAGCGGACGAGACGTGCGGAGCTCCACCAAAACACGTCCACTCCCGCTTGCTGCCGGCCACGCCCCCACGCGTTTGCTTTTGGATTGTAATATGCGGCAGATACCGCAGCTAATGGTAGCGCTCACGCAGGTGAGCGCTACCGTTAGCGTGAAGAATGTAATAGGGGCTATGTCTTTTAAATTTCTGAGTGTTCACACACATAGCAAAAGGCTTTACCTGCATAGTTAGAACATAGTTAAGGCTTTTCTGTTAGAAACTATGATATTATTTCTTATCTAAAATCATTATTTTTAAAAATTATCCCACGAAGATTGAAAATACCTTTTTGGTCTACTTCTTTCCTTTTGTTCCTTGCCTTTAATGCTCTACCAGTTCTACTTCCTCTTCCCATAATAATATTTTTTTCAAGAGTTATTCTTCCATGATATTGGTATATACCTCCCCTAATTCTTTCTGAATGTCTGTTTTTGTCTATCTGGAGACATGGGTTGGTCTAGTGGGAAAAACAGTTCCTCATCTTGATTAATCAAGATTTGGAATCTGCTTTTTTATGGGACTAAATATCTTCCTATTCTGTCTTAAGTTGTTACCCCACTTTCTCCTTCTGATCTTCTTAACTTGAACTTCCTTCTATTTCCATTAACTCCCTCATCTTTCCCACGGGATGTTAAAAGACTTTCCTTCCTTTTCTTCTGTAGTGTACAGAATAGTATTCCTTTTCACCACTAATAGGGATATGCATGACTGAAATTTTTTTCTGTTTAGTTACGTTTTTAACTCGTTTCATTTCCGGAATTTTGGAACTAATTTTGTTTCGTATTTCATTTCATTTAATTTTGGATCGATTTGAAATTTTTAATCGATTTGAAATTTCATATATCAATTCGATAGTTGATATCAATTCGAATTTTGGATCACTAAATAAAACCCCAATTAATTAAATTTTGCTGTTAAAAGAAAAGCTAGGGTTAAATTTTAAGCTGTGTCACAGATTTAGTATTTGAGTCAAATTAAACAGTGAAACAAATTAATTTGTTTCATAAAGTCATTTGCTGACTATTATTGTATTGTAAGTTAAGATCTATTCAATAGTTAATTTTAAATTCGATAGTTGATATCAATTTGAAAGTTCATTTCAAATTCAATAGTTGATATCAGTTATTCAAATTTTTCTTTTATGATAATGACACAGTGTAAAACGAAATAAATTCGTTATATACCGTTTTGTTTCACTTCGAATTCGTATCGTATCGATTCGTTATTCGGAAGTACTTCGGAAATACGAATTATCAAATTTCATTCCAAATTCTGAGTTTTTCCAAAACGAATACACATCTCTAACCACTTACTTTGCTTACTGGGGAGACATTCCTCTTCTATATGTCCTATTTGAGTTCCTTCTACATAAAGTGTTAGTTTGTCGGATAGTTTTTACATCTTTCAACATCTGTATATGTGTTTGTATGTGTGTGATACATATATATTACACACACACATATATATATATGTATATATATATATATATATATATATATATAGCACACAAGTGTATCTTTATATATATTTGAATTGTTGCAATGCTATCTGAATTCTGCATTCCACTCCCTTTTTCTACATTTTCTACCCATTTGCTCTAAATCTGCAATTCTGCCCAATGTCCTGTTCAACGAACCTTAACTTTTATTGCCCCCTACAAACTCCCCCCTAAGTTCCTGGAAAATTTCAACCCAATGTGATGCTATTTGCAATCTTGATTTCTCTTCCAGCACACACCCCAAACTCAGTCAGTGTTTCTGCACTGGGTTACAGCTGATCTTACACTAATGTACCAGCTTAGAGAATCACTGTGGTCAAATTTCAAGAGTACTGGTTCCATGAACGATCACTACGAATACCGAAAATGTTGGAATGAATGCACAAAACAAACAAAAATGGCCAAAGCCCATTACTTCAATGAAAATCTAAACAATAACATATCAAACCCTAGAAACTTTTGGAGAACCATAAGTAACATACAAGCACCCCCAGTCCACTCCCAGCCAGCTGCTGTCAAAGTAAACAACCAAAACCTGCAACACCCCCTAGATGTAGCAAATGCCTTTAATGATTATTTTGTTGGATGTGCCACCACTTTGATTGCCAAGCTAGGAAATGACATGCAATCAGAGAGGCCTCATGCAGGTCAGGCCCCCCCAACTGTGCAAAGTCCCTGTATCAGACAGGAATTCAGTTTTAGACCAGTGCCTGTCAGTGTCGTTACTAAACTTCTCCGTAAGCAAAAAATGAAATACCAGTCTGGACCTGATCAAATACCAACAATGCTGCTGAAAATCAGTGCGCCAGCAATTGCAAATCCTATCGCAACCCTAATAAATGAGTCACTGGTGACTGGATACATACCCAAGCTCTGGAAGGCTGCAAGAGTGGTACCTATCCATAAAAGTGGTGACAGTACTTTGGTATCCAACTACCGTCTGATATCGTTGCTCCCTGTAATGTCAAAAGTCTTGGAAAAATGTGTCTACACACAGTTACGTGATTATTATCAATATCGGAACTACTTAACCCCGGATAAATCAGGCTTTCGTCCAAATCACTCAACTACAACCGCCCTTTTAAAAGTCTGCAATGATATCCAAGCTGGGATGGAACAAGGAAACCTAACTGGAGCCATCTTCCTTGATTTTGCCAAGGCCTTTGACACGGTAGACCATGGCATCTTGTTAGAAAAACTTAAAAACTCTGACATTGGTGATCGCATGCTAACCTGGTTTCAATCATATGTATCCGACCGATCACAATATGTGTCAATTTCTGGCAGCTCCTCCCTCCCGCTCCCAGTCACTTGCAGTGTACCCCAAGGCTCAATACTAGGCCCCCTGCTATTCACAATATTCATAAATGATCTGCCCAACGTCTGCAAAGCCTCAACTGTACATATGTACGCAGATGACACTGTGATCTATACCAGCAAACCAAATCTCCCGCAGCTGGAGGCCGTGCTGCAAGGACAATTCACAGAGGTAGAAAAGTGGATCAAAAACAACAAACTTTTTTTAAATACTGACAAAACTGTAACGATGCTCTTTGGAACAGCACCTAAACTACACAAATTGCAAAATCCCCATCTATGTGTTGGGACAAAATCAAATGGCATGCTGACCACAGTCACTTCTCTCAAATATCTAGGTATGTGGTTGGACCCTAATCTATCCTTTGGCCCCCACATCAAAAAACACTCATCTAAACTATACCCCAAACTAGGTGCCCTGTACAGAAACAAATCCTGCCTGAGTCCCACGGTAAGAAAGCAGATTGTACAGCAAATGCTTATGCCGGCTATTGATTACGGAGATGTAGTGTATGCAGCCGCCCCGCAAACACACCTTCATAAACTTACTACATTGTATAACTCATTCTGCCGCTTTGCGCTACAATGTAACTACATGACCCTCCATTGTGACATGTTAAAAGAGCTAAACTGGCCATCGCTGGAATCCAGACGCACCCTTCACCTTTCCAGCCTAGTGTTTAAGAGCATTTCTGGGAAGCTGCCACCCTACCTGAATAGACTGCTTCCCCCAGCAGCTCCCTCATCCTATAACCTCCGATCCAGGAACAGCACCTTACTTGCAATACCACAATAGAAAAAGACAGTGGCTCGGTCCTCATTTTCCTACAGAGCACCACAATTATGGAACAACCTCCCAGACACCATCAAATCTTCCCCCAGTCTTAAGTCACTCAAAAGCTCCTTACTAACATACCTCAATACAGAATGCACCTGTAAACATGTAACACAGTGACTATATACAGAATGCACCTGTAAACATGTAACCTAGTGACTATATTTCCTACATATTTATTTTCTGTTAATCTGTATATTTGTGTTGTTTTTTTTAATATCTTGCATTGTATTACTTTGTATTTCTGTAACTGTAACACTTCAATGTTCTTGAACCCAGGACATACTTGAAAACGAGAGAAATGTCAATGTATCCTTCCTGGTGAAATCCTTTATAAATAGATAAATAAATAAATAAATCTAACTTTTAAATATCTCGGGGTCGATCTCTATCTCCATTCTTAAAAAGCCAAACCATATTAGATTATCACTCTCCCATTTCTGTTTTATAATTATTTCTTTTCATTACTATGACATTGTTCTTTTTTTTTTTGCATTTAAAAGTTTTATTTTGAAATGAAGGCATCATATAAACAGAAAATGAGGGCCTCGCAGGGCCACAGGTAATGTTATCAACATAAGCACTTCGGTACTAATTCTTGCTCTAATTTTTGCATAAATTAATCCATTTCTTTTAGATTTAACATTTCCTGTAATATCTCATAGCGTATTTTTATTTCCACATTCAAAATTTTCTTTGTATAACAATTTCCATCATCTGAATTGAAAATTTTTCTAACGTACTACACCATCTTCTGTTAACCCTTTCGCTGCTGAGGCTTTTCACACCTCTGTGCTGAGGTAATTTTTACCGGTTTTGCTCATCATGTTTAAACGTATTTTGAAGGCTTATTTTAGTATATTACCCAGACATATTATATATCGTTCTTTCCGTCAGACTCGGTAGATTCATAATATGTCATTATTATATGTATACGTTATGTCATGTCTGTATATTATAACAAAAAATGCAATAAAATATGTATTTTCAATAATTTACAACGTGTAAAGTGTTTTTTTTTCACATTTTAACATGCGAGCAATTGCGGTTATATTTTGTATGGGGTGCGCTTGTTAAAAAAATTAGAGATGGGGTCTCGTTACATTTTTTTTGGGGGAAAATTACGCGATTTTTAACAAACGCACCGCATACAAAAATCGTTAGTGCAGCATCATTGTTCACATTATAATTGAAATGGGAACAATATTGCTGCATTAACGAACCAAAAAAAAGAAAAAAAAATGTTTATTTTTTTTTATAATTTTTTTTTAAATATATTTTTATTTTTAATTTTAATTTTTTTTAAAAAACTTTTTTCACATTCGTGTTTGGTATCGTTGGAACGGCCATGCTCTGGCCGATCCAACCATACCAAACATTAACCCCTAGCTGCCACGGATCGGGAGATAGGGAGTTCATTGGAACTCCCTATCTCCACCGTTGGTGGCAGTTAGGGGTTAACTCTAGGACTGGCGTCATCAGACGCCAGTCCTCAGGGGGAGTTCCCGGAGGCTGGGCCGACATCCAAGATGTCGGCCAGCTCCGGGAAAGGATCGCGAACCGGCGCTTTTCAGCGCCGATTCGCGATCCAGCTCCCCAGGGCTTAATGCCAGGCACCATTTGGAAAGGCAGGCTGTGCCCTTCCAAATGGTGCCTGGGTTAACCCCCGCAACGCTGCCGATCGGGAGGGAGAGAGGTCCGAAGGACCTCCCCCCTCCCTTTCAGGCGCCTCCTCCGCACATGCGGGGGGGGCGCCTGAATTAGGTGTCATCGCGCTGCCGCGATGACACCTAATTTCAGCGGCTGCGGTACGGATGCTGGGCTGACATCGAAGATGTCAGCCCGCACCGGGGGGGCCAGCGATCGGCCGGAACCCGGCCGAACGCTGACCCCAATGGGAGGACGCGCTCAGCGCGTCCTCCGCATACCAGCAGTAATGCGGAGGACGCGCTGAGCGCGTCCTCCGCATTGAAGTGGTTAACCCCTTCACTGCTGAGCCATTTCACCTCTGTGTGCTGAGCTAATTTCGACCGTTTTGTGCTCATCGTGTTTAAATGCGATTTGAAGTCATGTTTTATTGTAGGACCCAGACAAATTATACATCCTTATTTTCAGCAGACTTGGCAGATTCCTAATATATCATTATTAAATGTATATGCCATGTTCTGCTAGAATGCTATAACAATTTTTTTTTAAATTTGAATTTCCATTCAGATTTGTATCATTTACAACATGTGAAATATTTTTTTCATTTTTTATCATCCAAGCCTTTGTGGCTATATATTCTATGGGGTACTCTTGTTTAAAACTGAATTAAAACTGAAAAAAATACATTTTTCATTGTGGGAAATGAGAAGGTGAGTTAGTGCAGCATCATTGCTCGCATTATAATTGAAAAAAGAACAATAGTGCTGAATTATAAATAAAAAAAGAAATTATTTATTTTTATCTTACACATAACCTGGTTATGTTTGATATCATTGGAAAGGCCTTTCCAACGATTCCAAACATGACCCATTAGCCTCTACTGCTTGAGCACTAGGGGGTCCAAAAAGGTCCCATGTATATCTATCATACCAAATTCCATGTTGAATGCAAAATAAGTGGAAAATCACACAATAGCCGCGCTCGACACCAGAAAAAAGATGTGTATAAGTAAGGTGCTCAACACTCCACAAAAGGTATTCCCTAAAAATACCTATAATTAACAATAAAAAAGCAGAAGGTGATGGAGTGGAGCACACATAGAAAGTAACCGTGCGCTTACAAAGAACAGGCACTGTATAATGTCCAGGAAAAGATTTACAAATTAAATAATCTTACATGATTCTTTAGGTTCATTGAAGATGATGGTAAGGCTTGAGACAAAATTTTCTTTGAAACCTCCGGAAAAAACAGACATTAACCAATGGTTCAGTATCACAGAATAAAAGGAAATAATATATATGGTGGAATTAAATGCACTCACAAATTTTTGAGCTACTTTAGCTGTAAGATAGACGCTTTTGGGTCGTTTAGTATGGCCGCCCCAAATGCCCTTTGATTACATACGTTCCTCAGAAGAAAGGAAGAAAAATCGCATTTAAGTGCAGATGAATTTTATCTTACGTCAAGTCCATAAGGGGGAGAGTCGATGCAAATCACCCTCTTTATGGTCTTATTCAGACCCAGATGTAATTGTCTCCAGATTGTTTAACAAACGGCAAATCTTAGAAAAGCCGCTGTGAGCTGATGGGATCTCCGTAGGAAACTTCCAAGATTAAAGGAAAAAGGAGGGTCGCCAGGAGGTCAAATTTTTTTTAATTTAAATTCTATTATACAAAATAAAACATAAACAGAAGGTGAACAATAAAATATATACGGCAGACACCAGACGCGTTTCGCCCAATAAGTGCCAGGGCTTCATCCGTGGTAAAAAAATAGAACTAGAATTGTTCTAAAGGTCTTTTTATATTCCTTCAACCATAAGGGCTAAACACCTTAATGATCTCTAGGTGGAGACCGTAATAGACGCCACTGGCGTTCCGTCTTCGGCGTCATCGCGTGCGTTGAGCACAGGGAGATGACGTCACTTCCGGAAGAAGTCAGGACTTTCACTTTTGTTTGTGGTCCACTCCATCACCTTCTGCTTTTTGATACCAAATTCCATGCCCGGCTAGGGGGGAGGCCCAGAGGCCCCGGTCGAATGTGTGAACCAAACGAGGCAACAGGTGGCCGAGCGGCCTAGACGAGGCCCTGGGCCTGCTGAACATCCCAGTCAAGGCCCCAGCCTGGCGCGCAGCCCAGATGAGGTCCCGGATGGCCACTCACTGCACCCCTGATTGTTCCGCCCCTGGATACAACATTTTGAAGTAATGTTATCAAAATTAGCAGATATGAATTTACTTTTAGTTAAATATATTAATGGTATAAATTTAAAATGTCAGCCTGAAATAGAAGCATTTTAGGCTAGGGTCAGACTGAGGCAGTGCGAACGCGCGTGCAGGCGCACTTAATCACGGCCGTGCTAGCAGCAGATGCCGGGCAATGACGGCCAATATACGAAGTACGGTCGCACAAAAGTGCGGCCGCGCAACGCAAGCGGCAAACAAACGCATTTTTTCGAGAACGTGAAACCACTAGTACTGACGTACAGAGTGCGCTGCGTCCGCTAGCGGCGTGTGTGCGTGATTGGGAGACGTCAGACGCTGCTAATGTCCGGCCAACATAACGTCCAGACCCAAAAAGTGTTTTATTGATGATCCGTACAAAATCACGGATGAAACTGCGCATCGTATGACCGCTATTGCGTATTCTGTGAAAAAATACGTCCATTCGTTCGAACGCACTTTTTCACGGACAACGTGAAAAATGCGTTAGTCTGACCCTAGCCTTAGCAATTGAAACTAACGCAGAGTTTATCCTAATCATTCAAAAACATTTAGTGGATTAGTGATCATAGACCTGCAGTCCTTATCTTTCTGGTTCACAGCAGGAGAAAGGAAGGAATTTCTGTTATTGTGTGTATGTTCTAAGAGAAGTCGGAAAGGGGATTGAGATCATTTTACAGGATAGAAGAAGAAAAATTGAAGTAGAAAATAAGGATAAACCGCTATATTAAAATTAATAAATTAATTAAGCGGCAGATTATACTGTTATTTAAAGAAACTATACCTTAGCTCCATCTGTTACACATATATTTTCATTTGTTTCCATGCAAGTAGATAGTGGTTTGTTTCACTAGGCTGACTTGACTGTGAATAATGCTCATTTTGAGATTAGGAGATTAGGTTATTCATCACTTGAGAAGCTCCCTGCTGTGCTGCTACTAGGAAAGAACATCCAAATCAAAACATCTCTGGAAGGTGTTTTAGAATACTTGAATGCTTCACAATTTCCTATTAATATATATTTCATATTACATATTATGCATGAAATGTGCACATTTTTATTACTTTTTGTATGGTTTAGCATTTAGAGTTTTAGAAGGCCAATGCGTTGCTGACAGTATTTAATCAAATCACGATGGAAAAAGGAGATTTTTTTTATTTAAATTTTTTTCAGGAACAAAATATTAAACCAAATAGATTTTTCCTTATCCCCTTGTAAATAATAGGACATTATTCATACACAGATGATCATTCATAAATGATAAACATTTGTTTATCTAAAATAAAATCTCCCATTTTATCTTAAAATCCTGGAAATTAATGAAATAATTATGTCTTACTTTTACCTGGGCACTGAAATTATTCCTTTAAAAGATGGAATATTGGGGGGCGTGGCTTGGCTGCCGATGGTGATGGCCGCCTGAGCTGTTAGCTCCGCCACGAGTCATAGTAATCCGCTTACATCCGCAGACCCTGAGCTCCTCAGAGATACCTGGAGGACCCCTACGATGCCGGCTACACATAAATCGCCGAAACGCGGTAAGCAGCGGGATGGTTCAGTGGCCGCGCTGTTTTCCGCGAAGAGGCCGGCGGCCTCGCAAGATGGCGGCCGCTCTTCTCCCGCCACAAAACGCCAGTCTCGGAGGACGAAATGTCGGACGGGAACCCGGCAGAAGCTGATACGACATCAATACTCACCCATATGCGGGAAATGCGCACATATCTGGCTGGGGAGATCGATAGGAGCACAAAGATCATGCAGGCGGACCTCATGGCGCTAGGTACGAGAACGGCGGCGCTCGAAACCAGGGTCGATGACATGGCTGACGCACATAATACGGTGGTGGATGGCACGAATATGTTACTACGCAGAGTGGAGGACATTGAGATACAGATGGAAGATTTATCAAACCGAACGCGCAGAAATAACCTTCGCATAAGAGGCCTCCCAGAAGGAGCGGGCGAGGGCTCCCTGGCTGATTTGGTGCGGGACCTTCTACGCCCCCTGGCCCCAGATTTACCAGACCAAGCGTGGATTCTAGACCGGGCACACCGCGCTCTGCGCGCTCGGAGGGCAGAGGATGAGCGCCCGAGGGACGTGATTGTTCGCTTCTTGCATTATTCCACCAAGGAACTTATTCTACGCAATAACAGAGGTGCCTCCATTTCATACGAGGGCACCCCCATTTTGCTCTTCCAGGATCTGACACCAATAACGCTGCAGCGTCGGAGGGAATGGAAACCCGTTGCAGATCTACTCAGAAACCACAAGATCCAATTCGCCTGGGGACACCCCTTGAAGATCCTGGCCTTCCTTGACGGCCGCACCCACGTTCTACAACCCCGGATGGATCCGAGCAGATTCTTTAAAGCTCTTGGTATCACCCCCCCGGACGACTTCGAACTCCCGAACCAACATCCTATATCTCTGCAACATTTCTCCAGAGAATGGAGAACCGTTAGTGGCAACGCGCGCAGTCGCTCTGGACGTGCTCCGACTTGAGGTGAGGTGCCCCATCTTCCACTTTTTTTTTTTTTTTTTTTCCTGTTTTGGCGCCCTCCAGACAGCCCTTTTTTCCCGGGAAGGCATAATGGGCCATCAGCAGGAGTGTCCCGGGAGTGGACCACACAATTCCTCCCCGCACCCCTTGCACCCCCTCTCTGGGCCTCCTACGCCCGACGGCGATCCTCTCCCACCCCCACGACGCCTCGAGACAGCATGGAGGGACACAGGTGGCTGACGAGGACACAGGGGGAGCCTCCTCCTTTTCTCTTTTATACAGGGTCTCACAATCTAAATAACACTCGTGGCGGGCGAGGTGGTATCCTGGACTCTCATGCTGGAGCCGAACTTTGGGTTACCTCCCCCCCCATTCCTTTTTTACCTGGCGATACGTAAGCCCAGGCTGTTTTTGGTTTCCTACTCGGAGGCCTTTTTTGTACATAGTTTTATTTGTTCGAGGGTTTTCGTGTTCTTGTTCTCTTTCTTTTCTTACTTCTTTTGTTGTTTTTCCACCAGGCTGCCCTTACGGGCGTGTTTATTATCACGGGATGGCGTGGGATGTGGTACAGAATTTTCGGTTATGCTTACTTTGAAAATACCCCCTGATGTCGGTTAAGATAACGTCCCTAAACGTGAAGGGCCTAAACTCCCCAAACAAGCGCCGCCTCTTACTGCGCAGTCTTAAATCAGCTAAGTCAGACATAGCGTTTATTCAGGAAACACACATTAATAAAGTGGCAAAGGTCAGACTCACAGATCATATTTACACTGTGGCGGTCTCAGCCCACTCCGTAGTTAAGCGCAATGGGGTGTCTATCCTCTTTCGGAAGACATGTCCCTTTAAGATTACATCTGAAGTGTGTGACAGCGACGGTAGATTTGTCCTGGTATCGGGGTCACTGTATGCTTCTACTTGTCATCTCATTAACATTTACGCCCCTAATGCACAATCCGAACAGTTCTGGACGGACATGATTACCTTGATGGCCTCCCTCCCTCCTGGCATGGTGATAGTGGGTGGTGACATGAATGGGGTCCCCTGCGCGGCTGTTGACAGACGATCCCAGACAGGAACTGACCGGGCACCGGGACTTAGTGGACAGGATAGGGCTTTCTACACTTTCCTCAGACGCTCAGATTTACTGGACGCTTGGAGGGTACTCCACCCTAATGACAGAGATTTTACTTTTTACTCGGCTCCACACGGTTCATATTCGCGCATAGACCTTTTTCTCTGCAACGCTGCTAGTATGGCCAGGGTGGTGCGAGCAGATATTCACAGTATTACGTGGTCGGACCATGCAGACATTTCCCTACAGCTGGCTGTTCCTCAATCCTCGGGTCCGTGGAAGTGGAAGCTGAATGCCTCTCTTCTCCGCGACTCAGACGTTGTAGCACAGACACAGGTGGCCCTTGACCAATACTTCACGGAAAACGCCTCAGAGGAGATGTCCCCGGCCACGGTCTGGGCTGCTCACAAAGCCGTGATCCGGGGCCATTTCATTAAAATAGCCACGTTTCGGAAGAAACAGAAACTTAGATCGGCCCTAGATCTCCAAACACAGCTTCACCGTCTGGAGCAACAACACAAGGCAGATCCCACTCCCTCCGGGCTTATCGCCCTCAATGAAGTCAGGAGAGCCCTGAAACAGCTCTTCCTAGATGACGTTGCTAAATCCCTAACGTGGTCTAGGCGGACCTTCTACGAACAATCTAACAAATTAGACTCACTCTTAGCACGTAGCCTCAGACCTAGGGGGACTTATAAATCGATCTCCTCTGTCAGGGCGGGCAATGGGAAAGTGGTTACATCCCCCGACGCTATAGCTCAAGTTTTCACGGAATTTTACGACCGACTTTATAATCACTCAAAGGCCCAGGGGGAGGGGGCGGGCAGCGCCACAGGCGGGATTGATGACTTCTTAAACTCCACACCCTTGACCGCCCTCACCCAGGCCCAATCTGACACTCTTGGGGAGCCGATTGCCATGCCAGAGGTTAGCAGGGCACTTGCCGGCCTGAATGGTATGAAAGCCCCCGGACCGGATGGTTTTCATGGAGGTTATTACAAAACCTTCAAGAAAATCTTACTCCCACACTTGACCAATCTATTTAATGCGTTGCGCGGGGAGACCCGTCTACACCCAGACATGACACTGGCCGACATAACGCTGCTTCCAAAGGAAGGGAGGGACGCTTCGAGACCTGAAAACTACCGCCCCATCTCCCTCCTCAACTTCGATATTAAACTCCTGGCCAAAATCTTGGCGGATAGACTGAACCCCATGTTGACCTCACTTATACACCCCGACCAGGTTGGCTTCATTCCCGGCCGACAGCTGTATGAGAATACGCGCCGAGGGGCCGACCTGGTGTGGTGGGCGGGATCGACTCGAACGCCTTCTCTGCTTCTTTCTTTGGATGCGGAGAAGGCCTTCGACAGGGTGACATGGCCCTTTCTCTTTCGCCTTCTGGTACGACTGGGGTTGCCTGACAATTTCATCAATGTGATTAAGGCCCTATATGAAAATCCGAGAGCGCAGATTAAACTACAGGGTGCCTCCCGTTCCCCTTTTACTATCTCGAATGGCACGCGACAGGGGTGCCCTTTGTCTCCGATCCTATTTGTGCTAGCTCTAGAACCCCTTCTAACGCGCATACGCCAATCCCCGCATATACAAGGTGTACCTTTGGGCAACCACAGGTTCACAGTCTCGGCCTACGCAGATGACATATTGCTCTCCCTGACGGATCCCTTACGGTCCATGCGTCACCTCCATGACTTGCTGACCCACTATGGTACACTTTCAGGTTTTAAGGTCAACCTTACTAAGTCCCAGGCGATGCCCTTACACATGTCACCAGAGATGGTAGCGGATATGGCGTCCAGTTTCCGCATACCAATGGTACGGACGTCTCTTAAATATCTGGGGGTTTCCCTGACTAGTGACCCCACACGTTTGTTTTCTGCCAATTTCCCGCCCGTGATACGACAGATTAAGAAGGACCTAGAGGACTGGACTGAGAAGCCGATCTCGTGGATCGGGAGGATCCACTCTGTTAAGATGAACATCTTGCCCAGACTTCTGTTTCTTTTTCAAGCGCTGCCGGTGGTGGTCACCCGGAGGGACTTGGCGGGAATTCAATCTGCGATAGACGCCTTCGTCTGGCAGAATAAAAGGCGGAGAGTAGCCCGTAAAATACTATATCGTCCTAAAACTAGAGGTGGTTTGGGTCTCCCTAACCTTTATATGTATTATTGCGCAGCACAGCTGGCACAGGTGGTTGCCTGGCACGCACCGGCGGTGGACAGACGTTGGGTGACACTGGAGACTGCGCTTACCTCTCCTGACCGCCCACATATGACTATGTGGCTTCCCAGACCTTCGCGCCCCTTACCCCGCACGGTCTGCCCGGCAATAGCCAACTCCCTGCGCATCTTTGACCTCGCTTGCTCCAAGTTCTCTTTGGCCACTACTCCGTCTCCTATGACCCCGCTCTTCCGCAACCCGGCCTTCCCCCCAGGGATGAACCTTCCTGACTTCAAAACACTAGAGGCATCGGGACTAAGACGTTTTGGAGACATATTAACCGGGGGTAAAAAAGTGACCTTTACGGACCTCTCCGCTAGGGCCCCACTGAGACCATTTGACTACTTTCGCTATATGCAGCTGCGGCATTATATTGATTCAGAGGCATTGGTCCCCATAGCCAACACGCCATTGAACTGGTTTGAGAAGCTCTGCTCTGCGGCGAGTGTCCCTAAGGGACTGATTTCGACTATATACTATGCACTATGTTCCGGCTCCAAGGAATGGGGCGAGCTTGCCTATTGCGCTCGCTGGGAGGCAGATCTGCAGGAATCATTGACGGGGGATGAATGGGAGGAAATTTGGGAGGCTACGGCAAAGTCCTCTATCTGTGTCACTCACCAAGAACAATCCTTTAAAATGCTATTCAGATGGTACACGACCCCTGTACTCCTATGCAGGATGGGGAGAACTACTAGTGATTTATGCTGGCGCAACTGTGGATTACAGGGTACCTTTATTCACTTGTGGTGGGACTCCGAGGGTCAAGGAATACTGGGGGAAGGTGGGCCGTTTGCTGACTTCAATATTTCACAGACCTGTTCCTGCGGACCCCTGGGACTTCTTGCTCTCTCGGCCGAAACCTGGTTTCACGAACCCCGAGCAGTCCTTGCTACGTTGCGTCCTCTTGGCGGCTCGCAGAGCATTGGCTTCTCAATGGCTATCGGATGTCCTACCTACTATGCGTCTCGTGAAGGCTAAAGTATCCGATGTGAGGCTCATGGAGGAGCTGACAGCAATCGTACGCCAAACTATACCTAAATTTGAGAAAACTTGGCATTTGTGGGAAGATTATTTGGGAGTTACAAGTTGAAATGTATATCTCTGGTACACAATTAAGTTTGTAAAGCCTGGTTGGAGCTGTCTACCCTATCCCCCTTCTTCTCCCCCCTTTCCCTTTTCTTTCTTCTTTCTTTTTTCGTCCTCTTGGACTCTCCCCCACTTTTTTCTTATGATGGGTTTGATTTATTATCAGTCATTGTCTACGCCCGCTATAAGCTGGGGTTATGATTTGGCACCTGTCATTCGATCGCTGTATTTTCAAGCGTTTGAGGGAAATGTTGGTTGTGCCATGTTCTGTATAAAAACTCATAAATAAAGAATTTAAAAAAAAAAAAAAAGATGGAATATTTAGAAGATGACACAATGGCATAAACCACAATTAATTCTGACATATTCTTTAAATACCTCTAATCAGATATAGCAAGAATAAAGACAAAAAAGAAAAGGGCGCAAGATAGGTGGAAATTGAAAAAATACCTCTGGAGCACCCCAGATACAGTAAGGGTACTCCTAGGGTTCACAGTAGATTGATATCTTTGAAGAGCGCTTTTGCTTCTTACAGGGTTATCCAAAGAGATTCGAAAAGTCACCGCACGTTCGGTGACTTTTCGTTCTCTTCAATTCGGTTCCTTTTGCCGATTGCATTTCGGTGACCCTGCGGTGTATTCAGCAAACACCACAGGGTCCCTGAATTGCAGGGAAAAGCTGCCGCAAACCTGACGAACACTAACCGAATGCACGCTGAAAACAAGCAAAAACATCTGGATTAACCTTCGAAAAAGCCGAACAGGAGCCGAACATGAGCCAAATCACACAGAGTCGAAGCAGCTGTGACGTAGAGGAGGCAGTGAATAAATTAGAAAAACCATTTGTATGAATCTGGGAAAAAGAAACGCTGTTTGCAAAGAAACTACTGAGCGAAAATGTCTGAAATTTTCACAGGAGGTCCAGGGAATGATAATAAAGAGGGCTGTTACAAAAAAAATAAGTAAACTGAAAAAAAAAATCGGACTTTTAAAAAAAAAAAAAAAATCAGAAAAATGCTTAAAGTATCCTAAAAAATCTATAAATAAAGAGACTTTTTGCTGCAGAATTTTATAATGAACGGTTTATTAGATATTGAATTAAAACGGGAATATTTTTAACATTGAAGCCTATGGGATTCTCCTGAATAAATTTGCCGAATTAAACCACCGAATGGCAGGACATTAGGGGAACCTTTCACTGCTGGTTTGTGTGCTCTGAATAGACGAAGCAGTGCTTTTTCATGGGGATTTCACTGCCTCAAACAGGCACCGAACAGGCACCGTATGTTCAGGCAATTCGCCAGGATTTGGCGAATTGCCTGCTCTCTGGATAGCCGAATGGTCAGGAAAGGTACCGAACGCTGATTTTCAGCGTTCGGTTACCTTTCTCAAGCAATTCGGATCTCTTTGGATAACCCTGTTAGTTGGTTAATATAGCATGCACTGAAAAATCAAAAGAGAGCATATATTGTGCTCCTGAGGAAGTGGGTGTGCCCCACGAAATGCATTAAGCAAAGTTCTGTATGCCAGAAATCAAGCCAGAGACCAAGCCGAATATCCATGCTGAGCAAGTGTTCCATTCTAACGAACTTCAGTTTATGCTGAGCCAGCGTTCCATTCCATTCCAATGGGCTTCGATCTATATGTTGATGGACTGCAGACCGGAGGTTTGGAGTACAGAAATCGGGAGGTTCTGGCCATTGTGGCAAATGCTGTTTTGCACATTTATTTGTGCTCTATTTTTGCGAGTTTGTTTTAACACAGTGATTTTTTAATTTTTTTTTATTAAATATACTGCACAATATATGCTCTCTTTTGATTTTTCAGTGCATGCTATATTAACCAACTAAGAAGCAAAAGCGCTCTTCAAAGATATCAATCTACTGTGAACCCTAGGAGTACCCTAACTGTAACTGGGGTGCTCCAGAGGTATTTTTTCAATTTCCACCTATCTTGCGCCCTTTTCTTTTTTGTCTTTATTCTGTCAATTAAGCGTTAACAAGGTACCCTCGTTAAGAGGCTGCAGTGGGAAAGATTCTACCTGTGTATTTTTTGCTCAGTTATAGCAAGCACAAGTGAAATTATTGTGGAAAAAGACAAAAACAGCAGACACTTCACAATCTCAGATATCAGGGCTCGTAGGAACACAGGAAGTTATGCACTAGACATGGGGTACTGAGCCTTGGACCTCCAGATGTTTTGGAGCTACATCTAACATGATACTAAACCTCTCATTAGGTCAACAGAGCTATTGTGGTTCCAAAACATTTTTCGGCACTATTGGCTGCCCTGAGCTAAAACCGGGACGCAAAAGGGAAAAATTTGTGTTCGCTAACTTCCCCTTAGCGTCCCGGTTTCCCCAGCAGATCGCGGGGCAGGTGCCGAGTCCGGCAGCCTGCCCCTTAGTGATCGCTAAGCTCGTTGATGCTTGGGGCAGCACTACAGCGCCGTCCCCAGCATCCCCTCCATGGCGTCCTGGTGGATCGTGCTGCCGGGGCACATGACCGGCAGGATCTCGCAAGATTCTGCTGGTCAGTGGAGTGATTGCGGAGGGAGACAGGGGACTTTCTTCCCCCAGTCTCCCTCTGCTCCCGACGGCCAGCAGCAGCGGATCGGGCTGCCATTCCCACCGTGGGATAAGAGGTGAGTCTTTTTTTTGTGGGGGTTTGAGGTGCAGGTTATGGATTTTGCAGCAGTGCAATCCGTTACCTGCACCTCTGAGCTGATGGTAACTTTTTTAGGTAGTGCCTCTTATTAACTAGTGTTAGGACCAAGTGATCCTAACGCTAGTTACTCTGTGCTTGCACTTTGTTCTCCCCATGTTAGGTAGAGGGAGCGTAAAGTACAGTAAACTCGCACTATGAATCGTTAATTAACGAGTGCTAACGGGTTTTTCAAAGGCATTATGGCCGCTGCGCAATGACCTTCTTTAAGCAAGCGCTAACGTTGACGCTAGTGTTAGCTTGAAGGAAGTGATAGAGTCCTTGGAGGGGCAAGGTCCAGCACTCCTGCCCCAGAGCAATACCCGAAGGAAAAATAGATCTGTATGTAGTGTAAAACTATTTTAACCCCTTTGTTGCTGACAGATTTTTACTGTGTTTGCTGCGCTTATTTTCAAAATTTTTGTTATTTGAAGTTATGTTTTATAAGAGCTTCCAAAGCACACGCAGAAGAGAAAATAGCTCAGTCAGTAAAAAAGGGGGACAAAACATTTTTTAGATACATAAACGAGAAAAGAAAAGTAAAACAAGGATTAGTTAGATTAAAAACAAAGGAAGGAAGGTATGTAGAAGAGGATAAAAGTCTCGCTGACTGCCTCAATGAATATTTTTGTTCAGTCTTTGCAGAAGAAAAGGAAGGAAAGGGACCTCAGTTAGGAGGAAACACTAACGAGACAATTACATATCAGTTTACAGAGGAGGAGGTTCTACAGCAGCTGTCTAAAGTAAAGACAAATAAGTCAATGGGGCCTGATGGGATCCACCCTAACTTATTAAAAGAGCTCAGTGATGTAATAGCAAAACCGTTAACAGATTTATTTAACCAATCCTTGCTAACGGGAGTCGTCCCAGAAGACTGGAAATTAGCAAATGTTGTGCCCATTCACAAGAAGGGTAGTAGGGAAGAATCTGGGAACTATAGGCCAGTTAGTCTTACGTCAGTAGTGGGGAAATTAATGGAAACCATGTTAAAGGAAAGGATTGTTGACCATCTAAAAACACATAGATTACAGGATCAGAAACAACATGGGTTTACCTCAGGGAGATCATGCCAAACTAATCTTATTGATTTTTTTGATTGGGTAACAAAAATAATAGACACAGGTGGTGCAGTAGACATTGCTTATTTAGATTTCAGTAAGGCTTTTGATACTGTTCCGCATAGAAGGCTTATCAATAAATTGCAATCTTTGAGCTTGGATTCCAATATTGTTGAATGGATTAGGCAGTGGCTGAGTGACAGGCAACAGAGGGTTGTGGTAAATGGAGTTTATTCGGCGCAAGGTCTTGTCGGCGCAAGGTCTTGTTACCAGTGGGGTACCTCAGGGGTCAGTACTTGGACCCATTCTATTTAATATTTTTATTAGTGATATTGCAGAAGGTATTAATGGAAAAGTATGTCTTTTTGCTGATGACACAAAGATTTGCAACAGGGTTGACGTTCCTGGAGGGATCAGCCAAATGACAAATGATTTAGGTAAACTAAAAAAATGGTCGGAGCTGTGGCAATTGAGTTTTAACGTGGATAAGTGCAAGATAATGCACCTGGGACGTAAAAACCCAAGGGCTGAATATAGAATATTTGATACAGTCCTAACCTCAACATCTGAGGAAAGGGATTTAGGGGTTATTATTGCAGAGGATCTAAGGTAAGTAGTCAATGTAATAGAGCAGCAGGAAATGCTAGCAGAATGCTTGGTTGTGTAGGGAGAGGTATTAGCAGTAGGAAAAGGGAAGTGCTCATGCCACTGTACAGAGCACTGGTGAGACCTCACTTGGAGTACTGTGTGCAGTACTGGAGACCGTATCTCCAGAAGGATATAGACATCTTAGAGAGAGTTCAGAGAAGGGCTACTAAAATGGTGTACGGCTTGAAGGAGAAAAGTTACCAGGAAAGGCTTAATGATCTTAATATGTACAGCTTGGAAAAAAGACAAGACAGAGGAGATATGATAGAAACATTTAAATACGTAAAGGGAATCCACAAGGTAGAGGAAGGGAGTATATTTAAAAGGAAACAAAGTAGCAAAACAAGAGGACATAGTCTTAGATTAGAGGGGTAAAGGTTTAAAAGTAACATCAGAAAGCATTATTTTACTGAGAGGGTGGTGGATACATGGAACAGTCTTCCAGTTGAAGTGGTAAAGGCCAAAACAGTAATTGAATTTAAGCAGGCATGGGATAGGCATAAGGCTATCCTAAACAAAAGATAAATCCAGGTAAAGTATCCATGTAATTGGGAAGACTAGATGGGCCGAAAGGTTCTTATCTGCCGACATTTTTCTATGTTTCTATGTTTCTATGTTTTATTGCAGAAGCCAGACAAATTATATATCCTTTTTATTTAGTGGACATATACAGAATATATCATTACTATCAGGGTTATTCAAATTCCGAATTGCTTGAGAAAGGTAACCGAACGCTGAAAATCAGAGAGCAGGCAATTCGCCAAATCCTGGCGAATTGCCTGAACATACGGTGCCTGTTCAGTGCCTGTTCGAGGGCAGTGAAAACCCCATGAAAAAGCACTGCTTCGGCTATTCAGAGATCAAAAACCAGCAGTGAAAGGTTCCCGAAATGCCCTGCCATTCGGTGGTTTAATTCGGCAAGTTTATTCAGGAGAATCCCTTAGGCTTCAATGTTAAAAATATTCCCGTTTTAATTCAATATCTAATAAACCGTTCATTATAAAATTCTGCAGTAAAGAGTCTCTTTATTTATAGATTTTTTAGGATATTTTAAGCATTTTTCTGAAATATTTTTTTTTTTTTAAAAGTCCGATTATTTTTTTTTTTTTAAGTTTACTTATTTTTTCTGTAACAGCCCTCTTTATTATCATTCCCTGGACCTCATATGTAAATTTCAGACATTTTCGCTCTGTAGTTTCTTTGCAAACAGTGTTTCACTTTTCAATCATTCATACAAACTGTTTTCCTAATTTATTCACTGCCTTTCTGCTGTGTCGAAGGCTGCGATCGGCTCCTGTTCGGGTTTTTCTGTGGTTTTCGGCAGGTTAATCCAGATGTTTTTGAGGGTTTTCGGCATGCATTCGCTGGGTTTTGCGGTAAGTTTTCGTCAGGTTTGCGGCAGCTTTTCCCTGCAATTCGGGGACCCTGTGGTGCTTGCTGAATACACCGCAGGGTCACCGAAATGGGATCGGCAAAAGGAACCGAATTGAAGAGAACGAAAAGTCACCGAACGTGCGGTGACTTTTCGAATCTCTTTGAATTACCCTGATAGTGTTTATGTCATGTTATGTCAGAATGTTATAACGTAAAAATGCAACAGATGTCAGCAGCCAGAAAAGCTCTGAGGGAGACCACACCACATGATATAAAGTGTATAATAAGTATGTGTAAATTTAGTGAGAGCAGATAATTAATTCCAAAATCCCCAAACTTTTATTTCATACCACCAATGCCGCTTACCTCTTCCCAGTTGATAGACACTGTAAGCAATCATCCAATGGGTCAACAATGTGGGGCAAATGTGCTATTTATGTGCAATATAGCAAATTGGTTAGTAAGGTATTTATACATCAGAAGACACCATAAGCCAATGTATTATTTTTGTGGGACTTCAGGATAATGTGGTAGCGCTGTGAAAACATAAAGTAAATATTATGGGACAATGTGACAACATATAAGAACACTATCAGGAAATAGATATGGGCAATTATAGCAAAGTGACTAGTCAGAACGAGATACGGATCAATATTAAATATGGTAAATGGTGAAACAAATGTACAAGTGTCTAGAAGCAGTAAATGTGGTATGTATATGTGAAAACATAAATAAGGAATATATGTAGGGCAATAGGATAACATATATTACAATGTGACATTGGCCTACTTTTCCTTAATTGAAAAAAGTGAGCTAAACAAAAGCACAATATTCCCATAATGCAAACACATCACAACAGGAGTTACAGCTAGCCGCACACGTAATTGTTAATTGCTAGATCAGAATTGGGCCCTGATTCAGAATCTGAATTCATGGCACAGGTAAGCATTCAATCTTTTATGTAAGTGCTGCATTGGTAAGGTAATTTTTTTTACATTCATTTTTAATTACATGTCTGAATGTCATTGTATGTGTGATGTATGAATAGGTGTTTTATAGCTGTATGTAGGATTATTAGCGTTGTCAGAGTACACATGGTTTTCTGAAGGGGTTATTTAGGGAACACCGAATTTGCCACGAAATTGCACCGAACAGTGAATTTCACCATAAGGTGCAATTTCGTGGCCATTCGACTATTCAAAAACCTATAGATTCGCCAAATATTGGTGTATTGCCATCGAAATACAGTGATCTCCGAAGGCAGTGAAATGAGGATGCTTTTGGCAGGTCGATTCGCCACACTTTGAGTACCCTGCAATGAATGCTGAATTCACCACAGGGTCGGCTAATCGAAGTCGCAGAAGTGTGGCAAACAGGATGTCGGTGCTCTCTGAATAACTCCTTCTATGTATGTAACATGTCAAAAGGTCTGCCTTGTGATATGTGGAATCCATAATCTACTGGTCGGAAATCAGTTCATTATTCCCAAATAAACAGCGTTGATAAGGTAATTAACCCCATAAGGACCACTGACGTACATAGTGTGTCCTGGGGAAAAAATGGCACCATCTACTGGCCAAATAGGTTATTTACAGTAAAAAATAGAATGGGAATGTGCCCAAATATTTCTTACTGTATAATTCATTGAAAATTATTTTACAAAAAACAATGGTCCTGACAATGTTTTTTTTAAAAATCACATGGCAGTGAAGGGGTTAAGGAGGCAATTGTCCGCCGCAGCAGTATAAGATACAATGGACACATAGCTTTGTTCTCACCAAAGAAATTTTATAACGATCAGAAATGGACAATTTGGATTTGTCTCTGTTTCATTGCGATCCCCAATCTTCTGAAACGTGGCTTTCTTACTTGATATTGCTTCAAACACTGCTAGATATCAGGCATGGCTGATGCACAAAATGTATTATTGTCATTAATGAAAAAGTTAATGGCCCATTTTCTTATATATCAATTTACATTTTACAATTTGAGTACACAAATGATATATACAGCAGAGAAATGATTATTTTTGCTCAAGGAAATAGTTTTAATGTGTTTTAGAGATATCAAATGTTGTGAATAATGAAGCATTCATAGAAATGCAAACAGAACATGATTTTGTATGCTGTGAGCAACAGTCCTTGTTTAGAAAGGTTTGCAATGATAATAACGAAAAGCCCATTGCATTCAAAAGTGCGTTAATAAATTGAAAAGCTCTACAAAGAATAATATTTATTGGACAAAGAAAATTATGTTTTGATTTACTTTTTTCTATAATAACTGTTTGAGGACTAAATATCTAGGATTTCTAAAATCTAAATTTTAATAATTCCTTAATATACCTATAATAATCTGCTCCATGCGTGAATGGATTTGTGATTTAATTTGGACTTGAAAATTTCTAAATATTATATAAATATATATGTTGCTGGTCAGCTATTTATGAAATATAATAGCTTACAGTTCTAAGTATACAATTTTATACAGCATAATTGATTAATAATTAATTCCAATTAACGATTATATCAAATTAAACAAAAAATATTCTTAGTCAAGGCTGCCATCCATGGATTTCAATCAGTACAAGTGTGATCACATCTTGTAACCAAATCTCCATCATTTGTTTCATCAAGATAAGTGGTTTTGATATCTTTTTCCTATATTATATTGCTGTGCTCTGAATTTTCGGTATTTTGTATGTCAAACCCACTGGTCACTCAGAAGAACACTTAAAAACACATGTTTAGATGTGTGCACTGTGCAGCCTTTCTGCTTTTTAGTACAAATATGAGGGGCCCGTCCCTGGAAATGGGTACCGGTCCTGTGGAATGACTTGCCTCGCCCTATCAAACTCTCCCCTAATCTTCAGGCCTTTTAGAAATCGCTCAAAACTCATCTCTTCAGATTAGCGTACCACATCACTGATGCAACTCTTCCCTCTTCACAAATCCTTTTTCACTGATTCATTTTGTTTCACATCACTTTTTGTTTTCCTACTTTTTCTGTTTTACGTTTTTTTCCACACCTTTGCACTTAATATCCCTCTCCCCTCGCACTATTTAGTTTAGGTAGGTTATTCCATATCACTTACATAGCATGGCTTAACAGCCCTTATCATTCTACGCCCCACATTCTATACCAATGAACCACTTGAGACTTGCATAGTTATTTTCATTTTAATTTCACCTTTCTTTTAAAAAAAGCTACAGGAATAGCACAATCATAGCAAGGAAGGGTTATTTCAGTTTGCAATTTTATTTTCCATTCTTTATTGTGTTCCAGCTGCTTATGTCCGTATACAGTATATGTTCCATCCTATCTGGCCGTTTTGTTGTTCGCCATTGGGAACTTATGTAGCTTGCATTTGTTTATAGGTAACCATGGCCATGGGTATCCCCGTCGCATACTATGATGTGACAGTTCAAACGTCACACGCACAGTGTCCAGGAAGGGCACGCCGGCTGCTGAGCTAATCGGCGAGGCCAGGGACGCAGCGATACATGATTGGGGGGTGAGTTTATGTTTTTATTACTTATTTGCTGTATTTGTTCATGTGGGACATACCTTGATGAAGGCTTCTAGGAGCCGAAACGTCGGTCCCTTTTATGTAGAATCCTAATAAATTATTTTGTCATAAGACCCAGAGTGCTCCCATTCCGTTGTTTTCGTATATATATATATATATATATACAGTGGCAAGAAAAAGTATGTGAACCCTTTGGGATTACGTGGAGTTTTGCATGAATTGGTCATAAAATGTGCTCTGATCTTCGTCTAAGTCACAACAATTTGAAAAACACAGTCTGCTTAAAATAATACAACACAAATCTTATATGATTTCATGTTTTTATTTAACAGAACATGTAAACATTCACAGTGCAGGGTGGAAAAAGTATGTGAACCTTTGGACTTAATAACTGGTTGACCCTCCTTTGGCAGCAATATCCTCAACCAAACGTTTCCTGTAGTTGCAGATCAGACCTGCACAACGATCTGGAGTAATTTTGGATCACTGCTCTTCACAAAACTGTTTCAGTGTAGCAATATTCTTGGGATGTCTGGTGTGAATCGCTCTCTTAAGGTCATGCCACAGCATTTCAATTGGGTTGAGGTCAGGACTCTGACTGGGCCACTCCAGAAGGCGTATTTTGTTTTGTTGAAGCCATTCTTTTGTTGAATTACTTGTATGCTTTGGGTCATTGTCCTGTTGCATCACCCATCCTCTGCGGAGCTTCAGTTGGCAGACAGATGGTCTTACGTTTTCCTGCAAAATGTCTTCATAAACTCTGGAATTCATTTTTCCATCAATGACAACAATCCGTCCAGGCCCTGAGGCAGCAAAGCAGCCCCAAACCATGATGCTCCCTCTGCCATGTTTTACAGTGGGGATGAGGTTTTAATGTTGGTGTGCTGTGCCAACATAGTGTTGTGTGTTTTTTCCAAACAACTCTATTTTGGTTTCATCTGTCCACAGAATATTTTGCCAGTAGTGCTGTGGAACATCCAGGTGCTCTTTTGCAAACTTCAAACGTGCTGCAATATTCTTTTTGGACAGCAATGGCTTCCTCCGTGGTGTCCTCCCATGTACTCCATTCTTGTTTAATGTTTTCTTTATTGTAGATGTGTCAACAAAAACGTTAGCATGTGCCAGGGATTTCTGTAAGTCTTTAGCTGACACTCTAGGATTCTCCTTTACCTCATTAAGCATTCTGCGCTGTGCTCTTGCAGTCATCTTTACAGGACGACCATGCCTAGGGAGAGTAGCAACAGTGCTGAACTTTCTCCATTTGTAGACAGTCTGTCTTACCATGGACACATGAACATCAAGGCTTTTGGAGATACTTTTGTAACCCTTTCTAGCTTCATGCAAGTCAACAATTCTTGATCGTAGGTCTTCTGAGAGCTCTTTTCTGCGAGGCATGGTTCACATCAGGCAGTGCTTCTTGAAACCAGTAAACCCAAAACTGGTGTGTGTTTTTAAAGGGCAGGACAGCTTTCAGCAACAAATCCAATAATATCACACTGATTGGACTCAAGGTTGGCTCACTCCTGGCTCCAATTAGCTCTTGGAGAAGTCATTAGTCTAGGGGTTCACATACTTTTTCCACCCTGCACTGTGAATGTTTACATGTTCTGTTCAATAAAAACATGAAAACATATAATGTTTGTGTTGTATTATTTTAAGCAGACTGTGTTTTTCAAATTGTTGTGACTTAGATGAAGATCAGAGCACATTTTATGACCAATTCATGCAAAGCTCCACATAATCCCAAAGGGTTCACATACTTTTTCTTGCCACTGTATATATATAAATATATATATCTCAATGACACCTGGTGAAACTTCACAGTTTATATAATCCAGCCTCCCTCTGTTACCAGCATTCATCAGTATTTTGTGTTGTTTTTTATTAAGAATATTGCTTTCTCTTGCTTTTGGATCGCATTGGGCATGGCCTCCAGAACACTTGCTTACCTACTATCAAACCTTTTTTTGTCAACCCTGATGATTGCAACTCTCTTACCGCTTCAGTGGATTATAAATTTGTACATCGAACAATATTAGTGAATCCCAATTTAGTCTATTATTTAGTCTAGTTATTTTAACTTGACTTGACAATTGCACTTATGAGATTAATTTTTAGAAAAAATTATTTAAAATTTTTACTCAACATAAAACAAGAGTAAAACATATTTACATTCAAAAATGCAAAGATGACAATGTTAAATTGCTTTTAATAAAGGGGAGCCCTCTTACTAATATTCACTAATTTTGATGTTACTGTTGTCACAATGTGAGTGATAGGTACTATAGTTTTTAACATCCTTTATGTGCCTCTATTATAACTCATTTTTTAGCATGCCACAATGGCAAAATTGTCTGCATTGATTCGTTATACATCCAAATTCATTACATTGGCAACTTGTTTTTTTACTCATTGTATTCTTAAACTCTTCTAGTTAGATCATCAATCATGAAGAATTGATGTTTATTTCCATGATTACCACCATACTGGTCTACAGGGCTCTGACCTGTTTCAATTCATCCAATTTTATATACTTTATGAACTGCTCTCTATAATTATTGAATTGACCATGTTTCCCTTAGATGGCGTCTGAGTTCTACATGAACCATTTAAAATTTTTGATTATTATTTATAATTTAATTATTAATTATTAATAATACATTTTTCCATGTTTGCCTTTATTTTTGGGAAACAATCAACTCTGCATGACAGTTAATAGGAATTCTGAGTTGATTAATGAAGCATGCTTACAAGCTAAACTATACCGTTTCTCATATTGTTCAACGTCACATAAAAAGCCCAGATAATATGCAATAAAATCTGGTCCCTGGTGTGAAATTAATATCTCTTTAGTTCTAGATTTAGGAATATAGCATGTTATGACAGTTTTGATAAATGTCCTTGGGATATTAATGTTTTCCAGATTATCATAACATTCACTTTTATTTTTTGAGGAAATCATTAATTAAACCACTAGGCTACAATAATGAAGTCCCCACTTCAGCAGGTATTAGTGATCCTTGGTAAACATCTGCCTTATAAATAGCAACAATGATATGCAGATTCAAAAGGTTATTCTTGAAATGATATAATTGATAAATTGTGCTGTATAACAAAATCGAATGCGTGGAGAGTGTACTATCATTCCTCTAGCAACATGGCATTTACATCACATTTAGAAATTAAAGTATAATGGTCTTTATAAGAATAGTTTTAAGAAATATCCAATGTTTAGCCCAATCTACCGCTAGAAAGGGACAAAATATTTTTAAACATATGTATGTAAGCTTACACTTTGAGAAGCCAGCTGGGTTTTCTTCCATTCAGCTGCCTGGCTACCTTTTTCGTTAAAAGACATACCCCTTCATTTTAAAGGAGAACACTACAACAAACCTATGGTTCTGAGAAAAAAGGATTTGCTATGGTTAGATTTACTTTATCATTAATATACAAAGGGCTTGATGTACTAACCCGAGAGTTCTTGGAAAATCCGAGCTTCCGAGAACAAACAGGTTCCACACTTGGCCAAACTATGCAAAGTCACGAACTTTCAAGGCCGCACAATGGACATGTGAGATATCACCCATTATAAGTATAGGAGCTCACGCTTGCAGACTTTACAAGCTGACTTGCGAGCTGTACATGATGGTGCCAGGGGAACCCCCACCCTCTACAAAACAGTTTATTTTGTCGAAAAATACAAGATTAGCAAAGAACTTGCACAATAAGCACCAATGGTCCCCGATACCTTTGCCGATGCACAATATTGTCAAATAGTTGACCGATATGTGGTTTCTGAGATACAGGGGCAGTTCACCAGCTGTAAAGTTGTGAGGTTCAACTGATAGAAAAAACCCTTGCCTGCAAATATGCGCATTTCTGTGACTTTGCAAGCTTCTAGCATGCTGGCCATGACGACATGAAGCAGGAGTGAAGCTGGTACGGCCAACGGTGGACCTTCGAGTGCAGCATTTATAAACCCACATTGAGTGTGATGTACCTAGGCCAGAAAATACATGATAGTAACCAGAAAGACAGGTGTGTGTCTCGAAGAATAATATTGAGTATGCACGTTATGCTGCGGATTATATTTAAAATCATGTATTTTACAATGAGGACATTCGAGTTTCGGGTTTACTGTACAATAACGCATTTTACAGTACTGACATTGCGAGTTATGGGTTATATTTAAACTAATGGATTTTACAGTACAAACACGAAGTTATGTGTCATAATGTAAAAGTGACGGTTTTATTGTATCGACATTGCAAGTTAAATTTTTATACAAAGTGTTTCATTGTAAAAACCTTTTCTTACATAAAAGTGATTTTTATAAACATTTTTTATATATAAATTATTTTTTTAATGTAAAATGAGTATTTTATATAAAAAAAGACTTTATTTAAAAAAAATAGCGTTTTATGTAAAAAATATTTTGTACTGTAAAATTTCAGATTTTACTGTAGGGACTTTGCGATTTATGGGTTGTCTGTATTGGTGCAGCTACATAACTCGTACCCTTGCATTCACATGGGCAATTTATCTACTTTTTCTTTAAATCATTCAGGCAGTCATCGCACATATTTCCTAGATATCTTGGCAAAGCTTGGGACCTGTGGCCGGCTGCTTTTCTCATGTTTCTGCCCCCTAGTGAAAAACCTGCATTTTTGCATTCAGCAGGAAATCGCACTGAATAGTGTTTTTGCCATAACTGCTCGCGTAGCAGTCAACCCCCCACCACCACCCCCTTGCGAAAGTAACATTTAGTACATCTCACCCATAGTTTGTGTCAAAATATTGCAACTTGAAACAAATCTATTAGACTTGCGCATGATGAAAAAATTTGTTTATTCTGAATAATTTTGTCTGAATTTTTGGGTGAATAAAGACGAAACAAATTTATTAAAAGGGTGATTCAGTTCATCTGAATTTCGTTAAAAAATGTGTTTCTACTTAATGAGTTTTGATGAAACTGCAAAATATTTTTAATTTTCGGCCTTTATTATTAAATAGTATTCACTAATTTATATACATTTTAATATAAATGATATATAATGTATTATATTTTATTTTCATCTTATGATGGAATAATAAATATAATAGATAATAAATAATATAATAATGTGTTATTATTGTTGTAGTATTAGCTAATGTTATATTTTTACTATGTTTATTAATTAAATTACTACTAGGACTAATCAATTACATTAAATAAATTGTAAATGGATTAAAAAAATAGGAAAACAACTTTAGTATGTTTGCTTTAAAGTAACATATACATTCATTTGTGTAAGTTTGTTTATTTGTATGGTATATTATTTATTTTTCATATACAAAATAAAATATTAAATTTTTTCTTAAACAGACGTTGAATGCTTAAATAAATTATAAACACAAAATACAGGACACTCCACCAAAGCATACATCCTTGACTTAGGTTTTAAATTGGTGAGGGTTTGGCTATAAAATATGATTATATAGTGTATAAGCCTGCCATAATGTCATTGTACCTCACCAGTGGAAGGTCCTAATCTATGCCAATCTAATGCCCGTTTATGACTTGTTGATACTGCATGGTTCATTTGGCAAGTAGGGATGACCATGAATCTGTGTCCCCACTAGACTGCCGAGAAATTCTATATATATATGTAAACCATTTTGTACCTTGCTCCGCCATCAGGCTGCTATGGTTGACTTTTACATATTTCAGTGATGCTGGTGAAAGGAAACCGAAGCCTCTGAGGTTGCTGGGAGACCAGGAATCAGGACATCTTTTTTCTTGTTTACATTGCCTCCACTCAATGATTTGAATTGAACAGGAGAACCCACCCACTGAGAGATGGCCCCTTCCACACAAGAAACTGATATACCCACACAATAACGATGTACTTAATACTGCATATAGAATATATTGGAATAACAGGTATTGTAAGGCAGTGACCCAGCTGCTGCTCCTATGTAATTCAGTTCAAGCAGCGGGTGCACAGCCCTGAGAATTGTAAAACATAGAAAATCAATAAACTTGTACCACCAGCTCCCAATACCGATGCTCTTCCCACCCAGGTCTGTGTTGGGGCCCTTGATGCAGGTAGTGCTTCCAAGTGAACAAAGGTATGGATGATAATGTGTATATACAGTATATTGGAATAGTACCTCTCCTTCGCGTCTTCAGACAGCTCTGGAATGCTGCCCCTTTAATCTTCTTTTAATCTTGAGAGTGAGACTATCTTCATGCACAGTGGTCTGACTGCAGCTCTCCAGTCATCTCTCTGGTACTGTGACAGGATGCAGGACAAGGACACTCTGGGTACTTGCAGTCTTCTCTACTCACTCAGAATCCCTCAGCACCATGCTGTATTCTCTGGGTCTGTCTGCAGCTCTTTTTCACCTCACTGATAGTGTGACAGGATGCAAGACTGAAAAACTCTGGAAACAAGTGCTTGCTTCAGACAAGGTAGTCAGCGTTCTTCTGGACTGTTCACAGGGAGAGAGTGCCAGCTTCTTCTTTTCCTTCCTATTCCAGAAACTTCTGAAACATTCTGGGCTAAGCTACAATCTTCATGCAAATGTTAACGCTCACTTGCGTGAGCATTAACGTTTGCTGCGTTGTTTACTGCATATTACAATCCAAAAGCAAACGGGCTAAGTAACCCATTTGCGATTGGTACCTTGTGCTTTTCAGCGCGAGGTTACTGTACTTTTTGCTCCCTATACTTAACATGGGGAGCGCAAAGTGTTAATCAGTGTTAGTATTACAATCTACTAGCGCTGATAAATGTCTGGCTGTGGTTAGCAAAAGTTAACCACAGCCAGGACTTGGTGTTAACGGATTCCGCTTCCGTTAACACCAGCCATAAAAATAAAAAAAATAATCACATATTCACCCTCTGTGCCGCGGCGAGGACTGCGGTTCCAACCGCCTCCTCCGTCCAGCGGGAGCAGGGAAAGACTGGGGGAAAAAGTCCCCCCAGTCTCTCCCTGCGTATCACTACGACGACTGGCCAGATCTCGCGAGGCGAGATCCGGCTGGTCATGTGACCATCAGGGGGGAACTCAATGGACTCCATCGAGTGGATGCTCGCGTCTGCGCTCAGCGCTGCCACCAGCATCACGGATTTTACCGCACGGTAACAATGCAGGCAGCATTTTTTACGCCTGCATTGTAATCCAGCGTTAAAACGCAGGCACAGTTTTTCCTCCCTTGCGCCCATGTTTAACACTAGGATTGTAATTTGGCCCTCTCTCTTTTGATAGGCTGACAAGAAGCTCCACAGTCCAGTTAGTCTGATATATGTCTAAGAGAAAACCGGATTGGCTCACAGGAGACGCTTGACTGGTGCTGAGGGAAAGTCAATATCCATGATAAACCCAGTTGCAGTGTTTTCAGACAGAATGACTGCACTGGGTTACATATGTATCAATCAGTGTATATAATGTGAGTGTGTGAATATATTGTATGTATGTGTATATTTTATTACGTATGTGAGTATACTGTGTGGGTGTGTGTACTGAGAGTTGTGTGTATATTGTGTGTATGCATGTGTTTATATTGTTTCTATGTGTGTGTGTATGTTGTATATATGCATGGTTGTGTGTAAGTGTATAAATGTGGATATGTATCAAAATATTTTTTTCTTTAATTATTGAGACATGTTATTCAAGGGAGTGTGTGGAAAATGTTGATGAGCTCCCACACTCCTTTTGTAGGACTTGACTCCTGGGGTTGTTCTTTTCTTCCATTTGATAGAGATATATTTTTATTATTTTTGTATATAAAGAAAAAGTTTGGGTAAATTATGGCACATCAGCAATTGAGATGTTTGAACAGCAGCACTTTCATGGAATCATGTAGAGAGTTAAAAAAAAGTAAAGTAATTGGTTATTTGACAAACCATCTATTTCATCCTTAAAACATACAGGGTTATTCAAAGAGAATCGAAAAGTCACCGCACGTTCGGTGACTTTTCGTTCTCTTCAATTCAGTGCGATTTGGCGATCCCATGTCAGCGACCCTGCGGTGTATTCAGCAAGCACCACAGGGCCATCATAGTGCAGGGAAAAGCCGCCGCAAACCTGACGAACACTGATCGCAAAACCCGGCGAATGCACACCGAAACACGCAAAAACATCTGGATTAACCCCACCGAACACGCCGGAGAAACCCGAGCAGCCGTCGATCACAGCGCAGAGCAGCTGCCGGAAAAAGCCGACACCGCAGACGAATGGAGTTAAAGAAAAAAAAACAGTACGCTTGAATGTTTGAAGAGTGAAACGCTGTTTCCAAAGAAACTACAGAACAAAAATGTCTTAAATTTACAGATAACATCCAATGAATGATAATAAAAAGGGCTGTTACAGAAAAAAGAAAAAACGATTTAAAAAAAAAAGGATTTTTTTTTCGCAAAAGAAAACCGAAAAAGCCTAAAACATCCTAAAACATCTATAGATTAAGAGACTTTTTACTGCAGAATATTATAATCAACGGTTTATTAGATATTGAATTAAAACGAGAATATTTTTAACATTGAAGCCTATGGGATTCGCCTGAATAAATTTGTCGAATAAAACCACCGAACAGCAGGGCATTTCGGCAACTTTTCACTGCTGGTTTTTGTTCTCTGAATAGACGAAGCATTGCTTCTCTATGGGGATTTCACTGCCCTTGAACAGGCAACGAACAGGCACCGTATGCGCAGGCAATTTGCCAGGATTTGGCGAACTGCCTGCTCTCTGAATAGCCGAATCGCCAGGAAAGGTAACCATACGCTGAATTTCACTGTTCGGCTACCTTTCGGCCTCAATTTGGATCTCTTTGAATAACCCTTATAGCATTTCTCAACCTTCCGTCTGGCGAAGCAGAATAGAGTACAGGAAATTGTTGCCTTATATCTGAAGACATCAGCAGACTTTGCCACACTGCTAAATGAACTCCAAGGACAGCAATCTTTTCTTTGGAAGATTTTAACAGCAACAGCAGCGTTCTCATCCATCTGTTTCTGTTCTCTGTGAGAATAGATGGTAATCCAGATTTGGATCCCATGCTTGAGGTGACTAGAGAAGGGGTGCCAGACAAAATCCCTACAGCCAATTCTCGACGGCCAACTTCCAGACAGAACAAGTGCCGGACATACCAAGTTCCCTACACGGCCATCTTCCACACATCCATAATCCCAGCGGCTAACCCCAATACTAACACCCTAACCCAAAAGAAAACCGAAAAAGCCTAAAACATCCTAAAACATCTATAGATTAAGAGACTTTTTACTGCAGAATATTATAATCAAAGGTTTATTAGATATTGAATTAAAACGGGAATATTTTTAACATTGAAGCGTATGGGATTCTCCTGAATTAACTTGCCGAATTAAACCACCGAATGGCAGGGCATTTCGGGAACCTTTCACTGCTGGTTTGTGTTCTCTGAATAGCCGAAGCAGTGCATTTTCATGGGGATTTCACTGCCCTCGAACAGGCACCAAACAGGCACCGTATGTGCAGGCAATTCGCCAGGATTTGGCGAATTGCCTGCTCTATGGATAGCCGAATGGACAAGAAAGGTAACCGAACGCAGATTTTCAGCGTTCGGTTACCTTTCTCAAGCAATTCGGAGCTCTTTGAATAACCCTGTATGTATTTTGAATCTACTAAGTATGCTGAAAAAACTTGTATGCTTTGTGTGGGTTCTACAATAAAACAAGACTTCAAATAGCAAGTAAATATGAGCAAAATATTGTCGAAATTATCTCAGCACACAGGTGAACTGGCTCAGCACTGAAAAGGTTAAGATTTGTTCGTAAAAATAAACTTTCCGTGGAACTTCATTTTATATGACTGATTCACAAAATATGTGTGCTGCCGAAGTGATGATTCTTTTTCAAATGGTTAGCTTTTTTTTGTTGCAAAACAGCTCATATAATCATTCTTAGGTTATTGACATGTTCAAAATAAATCATTGAAACCATAAATTACAATAACCATGAACATAAATGGCATCATTTAGCTTGATAGTAATCCCAGTGATACCAAATAGCATCTGTTAAGTGATGTGTCACATTTAAGATATAATTTTAGCAGCAGAACTATGTAAATCTGTTAAGCAGTACAAAATGTTTAGAAAATGAACAATGATTTTAAAATAATTTTATTAATGAGAGTGCAACAGTAGCATCTTAAATTACATTCCCAGTGGTAAGAAACCTTTCAAACCTAATTTGTAAGGGAAGATGGTGGATTTAATGACTGGCAGCAAAGTTTCTTCAACAGATTTCATGGGGCATGATCCAAAGATAATAGGTTTTCAGCCCAATGACAACCCAATTACAATGCCAATCAAAGCCAACTTCATGCGCAGTAATTATCAGATTTAGCTGTCAGATCAAATACAAACATAACACTTTTATTTAAATAAAATTTAATTTAAGAAAAGGATACTTCATGTGTGAATATTGAGATGGCAAGATCAATCTTACTTAAATTTGTAATAATATGATGAACTCAGTGTTGTAAAAAAAACAAAAACTGAATGTTCCAAGTTAGTTTACAGAACATTTCATGAAACAAAAAAAAATATCAGGGTAAAAATACATAGAGACAGTTACTGATGTTCGTCACATATTTTAACCCTTTACAGTTCAAATGAATGTGTGAAACACTGCCAGGATTTCAAAACATCTGTAATAATCTCTGTAGTGTATATCAGGGCTCAAAATTTCAAGTCCCAAGCTACTAGCCAGACCATAAGAGTTACTCGCCACCAGTTACCCCACCTACCCTGCCCTAAACTCCGCTCCTAAACACGCCTTCTTAAATTATCTTATGAAATTACACTGTTAAAGGTTTTATTCAGAATAAAGTTACAAAATAATAAACATTAATACCCAGGCATCAGATACATGTATACCCAGGCACCAGACCCAGACAAGTACTATCATCCATTAAGTACAGACTCCTCTCCAACATTTTTTAGGACCAAATTAATTTGGTGTTTATGCATCCAATATATCAAGTGGAACCTAATACTCACATTATTCATATGCCAGGTTATCAATAGAAGTTAGAAGACCCCAAAGTCAGGTTTCCCCCTTGGATTCTTATATAGACGAATCCATTAATTTTCGTCTGCGATACTTCCATCCCCATTTTTTCTTTTTTTTGCTCCTTCTGTATCACGCGTCTCTTTATAAATAGGATTTATTTGGCATAACCTCAAATGCCTACACCACCATTTCACCAATTATGGCCTCTAGCGGGAGTTGTAGTAGCGGCGCTGGTTCTGGCGTCACGTCCGGCGCGCTGGCAGCTTTTTACTTTCCCTCAGTTTACACCTGGGGTGGGGAAATTTTTTTCTGCCAAGGGGCCCCCTTTAATTAATTTCTCTCCCCACTTGAATTCATTTCTCCCTCCCTTTAATTTCTTTTGCCCAATTCATCTCTCTCCCCATTTATTTAATTTCTCTCTCCCCATTTATTTAATTTCTCTCTCCCCAATTATTTCATTTCTCCCCATTTATTTCATTTCTCTCTCCCCATTTATTTCATTTCTCTCTCCCCATTTATTTCATTTCTCTCTCCCCATTCATCTCCTCCTCTTCATTCATCTCTCTCCATTTCTCCCCCAATTCATCTTTCTTTCCATTTCATTTCATCTCCCCCCAATTCATCTTTCATTTCATCTCCCCCAACTCATCTTTCTTTTCCCCCCCCAATTCATCTTTCATTTCATCTCCCCCAACTCATCTTTCATTTCTCCCCCCCAATTCATCTTTCATTTCATCTCCCCCCCAATTCATCTTTTATTTCATCTCCCCCAATTCATCTTTCATTTCATCCCCCCCAATTCATCTTTCATTTCTCCCCCCCAATTCATCTTTCATTTCTCCCCCCAATTCATCTTTTATTTCATCTCCCCCAATTCATCTTTCATTTCATCCCCCCAATTCATCTTTCATTTCATCCCCCCAATTCATCTTTCATTTCATCTCCCCCCAATTCATCTTTCATTTCATCTCCCCCCCTCAATTCATCTTTCATTTCATCTCCCCCCCCCCAATTCATCTCTTTCTCTCCATTTCACCCCCTGCCTTTTATTTCACCCCCCTTCGTTTACCTAACCTGGAGAGTAGAATGAGGGGGCGGAGATTATCCTTCACGCTGTGCCCGGAAGGTAAGGGGCCCAGCGTGAAGGAGAAATATCCAGCGTGCAGCAGGATGGTCTGGTAGAGGTGCCGCGGGTGAGTATTTGCAACCCCCCCCCCTCCCAGGAAATGATTCCGGCCAAGTCCCATTTGCTGGAGAAAAAAAAAGACAGGCTGACCTGGAGAAAAAAAACAACACGGCCGCCGGCTGAAAACGCAGCGCAGGCAGCACGATAGACTTTATCATGCTGCCTGCGTGTGCAGTGTCACTCGCCAGCGCTCAATTTCCCCTCGCAAAACGCGAGTATGCGAGTGGAAATTTTGAGGGCTGGTGTATATTATGGCAAAATGTCACAGAATTTGAATGATAAAGGTAATTTATTCAAGGGATACTCTATTAAAAATAGATTTTCCTTCTTTGCTCTTAAATAATTGGGCACAGGCTGCTGGCAGGCTCTGCCCAATTATTTTTACTTTTTATAAATATAATTATTATATATATTGTATATATATTATATAATTATTTTTATTTACTTGTGATATAAAGTGTTTAATCATTACTGTAATATATAGTGTTTCATTATTACTGTAATATAAAGTGTTTCTTGAATGCAAATGGCACTACTAAACAAAGTGTTATTTTGCAATTATCTTTAATCAGGCCAACTACAAAAAATTATTCAGTGCGTAGTAGGATGTTTTTGTTTTTTTGGTGTACCAAATGCCTTGCAACGTCTTGAGTAATAAAGCATTTCCAATGCAAACACCCATTAACTACAAATAAATTAAAGGTAATTTAGCACACTACGCTTTAAACAAGACTTAAAGACTAAATGGTCTATACACTAAACATCGAACTTGCCATCGAATTGCATTGAACTGTAAATATCAACGTTCATTGCAATTTCAGGTCAGTTTGCCTATTCATGGTGCAGTTCAACGCAGTTCAGTGGTCTTTGGCAAACTTCAGCAGCAGCTAATTGTCCCATAGAGAAGTAATGGTTTGTCTATTCACAGAACGCCAAACTACACCGAAGTGTCAGCAAAATGACCTGATTTTCGGTGTTTGATTTCGACAGTTTTAAACAAGCGAATCCCATAGGATTCATTGTAAAAACGTAATGTTATTTTTTTTTAAAGACTTTATTTTGGGTAAAACAAGCAAATACAAAAAAAATAATAGGCATCGTTCACATACAATCAGCTCTCGAGATACCCAGTTTTTCATTTATGAGTAAGAAAACATAAAACCAAAAAACAAAAAACACTAAAAAAGTAGGCTAAAGAAAGAAAGTAAAGGATAAGGGGAGGGGGGTTTTCACGGGCGACCTGCCACAGGCCATCCAGCGTCCATTACAAAAAAAAAAGAGACAACATACCCAACATCAGTGCAACATACCAATATCGCTCAACCAGGACATATGAAGACGTCACAATAACTCACAGTCCCTCAATCATTCATGGGTTCCCAGGCTTCCCATGTCTTCCTAAATGAGGACATAGTATGGTGAAAGGTGCCTGAAAGCTCATCCATTAATCTGATGTAGTCCATTATCTGCTGGACACGTGATAAAGATGGTAAGGTAATTGAGCGCCCTTGCTCCGCAACCACTTTCCTGGCCACCAATAAGATCTTAGAGAGGAGGCGGTTCTGGACAGCTGACAGGGTAATGTAATTTTTAACAAAAAATTAACAGACTGGTTATATTTTTCATTTTCAGCAAAAAGCCTTGTAATGTTTTTATTTTTTGAACACCTCTTTTGTATTTTTTGTATTTTGTGACAACATTTTTGTTCCCCATTTTTAAAAAAGTGTTTTTTTTATTCTGTAACAGACCTTTTTATTTTCTACAAAACATTTTTAATATTTAGATACACTTTAATACATTTTTATTGGTTTAAAGACCTATTAGAAGAATAGGAGACTTCCATTTTTTTTTGCGCAGTTCACTGGAATTCACCAAGGCCTCTTCAGTGCTTTTCACTGCTGTTTGGCAAGGTTCTCCAACTTTTTCGGCCAGCTTGGGTGACTCCATTTTTGGCACACTATGGTTACAATTTGGTAAATAGTGAATTAACCAAAATGTTGGTGAAATGGAATCGCTGAAATGCACCGGACTGCGCCAAAGTGAAAGCACTGAAATCTCCCTTAAATTTCAGTGCTTAGTGAATAGACCCTTAAGGTGTCAATTCGCAAATACAAATAAATTGACAGTGAAATACGGTGCGTTTAGTTACAGTTCGCTGTAGTTCGGTGGTCATCGGCAGTCTTCGGCGATAGCAAAATTGTCCTATAGAGAAGTAATGGTTTGTCTAGTCACAGAACCCTGAACTGCACTGAAGTGTTGGAAAAATGACCTGATTTTCACAGGTTTCAGTTTGACAAGTTTAAACAGGCGCAAACCAAAGGTTTCAATGTATAATCATATTTTTTCAAGTAATATCATTTAATTATTTTATTTTTTTTAAAAAAGGCCGTTTACATTTTCATTTTCAGCAAAAAGCCTTTTTATTTTCTTATTTTTTCTAAAACCTTTTTAACTGTCTCAATTGTTAATGGTAACAGCTTACATCTTGTTCAAGATGAGGTGCAAACTTTGTTGTGGCTCATCTGGTACAGCTGTTTATGGTGTATTTGCACTTTCTATACTTTGTATCTGAGGGGTTAATGTGGAGGACATTGATGATTCGGTCATACAGTGAGCATTTAAAAAAATACCATTTGTATAAAGCTAGTATTTAGTGCTTTTACATCAGAAATACCCCACTATTTCTTTCTTTTTTTCCATAGATTTCACTGGTCAGAATGAAGAAATCCATGTCAGCCTCTCAGCCTCCTGGGACCTTTTGCCCTTTCCAGACAGGCACTTTGAATGCTATTTTGACTGCCGCAATGGTAAGACCATCACGCAGCCCATCACTAGATGCTCGTCACTCAAGAGTCGATCGACCTGTTCCAAATGATGCCTTGCCGGTGCAGAAAATTGAGCTGCTGCTAGTTTCAATTCCCCATCTTGATGAATTCACAATCCTACCACAGGCCATTAAAAACTCCTTGTTGGATAAAATTGTAGACCTCTGATCAATGGTTGAAAGCCTAGTCTCTGAAGTGGCAGACTTGGAAACTCACCCATCGCATGTGGAACATGTGAAATCTATGCTTCTGCTGACTCCTAACAAGATGCATCATGCAAATGATGATATTGTAAATCACATCCAGATGCACAATGTGAGAGGACTACCAGAGGAAATTCAGGACTTGCCAATATCACTACCATCGCTTTTTAATTTTATAATTGAGACTCCTGAATCTCCCATTCAGATATGGATCAGCACTTTGCTCACCTTCGCCCCACTTTCCCACATGGTACCTTGGATTCATTCACAGACACCACTACCTGCCCATCATCTGAACCCTTACTATAATCCATCTCCTCCTTTCCTTCCTAACTTTTATTTATCTCCCTGCACTCTTCCATGCGCTCTCCTGTATTACCCTTGTGGTAGATGTTACATTTCTCAAGGAGACATACCTCCAGGTGCCAGCTCCTTGTGATTGCTTGTACCCATTGAGTTTTCAGAGCAATTATGGTTCGTTCAAGTCAATGGTCGTGGCCATCTTGCTCTCCCACTTTTGTCCCTAGTGAGTTGATAATGGACAATGATGAACAATACAAAGTGCTGGCTTTGGAATACTTCAAAACTGATGTCCTGATGGGAGGCGATTTCAATACTCCACTGGAGTCTCGCTTGGACAGCACTTTATGTGCAGTGTTTTGGTTAGCCTCCACATGGTTGATGTCTGTGCTATTCAGTTTGAACTGTATGCAAATTCAGTTGAATATTTTTGGTGATTCAGAGCCATCCAAATTCTGATTTGCAGAGCCGCCAAACTGAAAATAATTTTTTTGAATCAATATTAAACTACCCAAATATAATCGGATTAATCTGGATTCATTCAAATATCATTTTTTTGCATGCGCATTTGCGCAAAGAATGTAATCGGGGCCTTACAAACTAAAAAAAAGGAGAAAAAAGAATTAACAACCACCAGCCAAAAAAGGAAGAATATTAACAATAACACAATTTATAAATTTTAATGTTTGGGTATGTGTAGAATATGTAACTGTACTGTGCTGTATTTTTTTGTGCTGGTGTATTTTGTTTCGGCCAGGATGATCAAATTTACAGTTACCTCCTGTTTTTCAAAGACGTTTCGAAAATGTGCGCAAACTTTCGTTGCGCAAAGATTGTAATACCATCCGCGTACCAGCACACGAGCGCATTTGCGCTGTCAATGTTAAGTATAGGATGCGCGCACGGACTTGCGCTCGCGCTGGGTTCACGCAGGGTCAATCGCGGTAGACGATTACCTGCACCGTTTGCGCGAACGTCAAAATACGACGTTCTGCGCAAATGGTTTTGTCCTCGCACAAATGCACATTTGCGTGCGCGCAAAAACGATGCGCGAGAAGTGCAACAGAGCCCTAAATATTTTATTGGAAATGGTGATTGATGTTGGCTGAATCCCGTGACAAATCCTGTGACAAAACAGTCTGCCCACCGATTCCTGCACGCAACGTTCATTTGCGAACGGCTTTGCGCGTTGGATTTGCGCACGAAAAATCTTGAGGGCAGAAAAATTGCGCTCGGATTGGAATACCACGTTAATTTGCACGCGATAACGTTTTTTTGCGTGCGCAAAAAAATTGCACAAAGAATGTAATAGGGGCCTATGTTGGGATGTAAAACATGTACCTTCTATTTGTAAATAAATAGGATGCATTCATATATTGTTTTAGAACATTACCTCCTTCTTTTCTCAACGTTGCACTACAAAAAATTAGACTGTGAGCTCTAAGGCACAGTCCTCTTTTCCTTTCATTTTCAATATGTCAAATTTATTTTTAATTTCATGTTTGTTTTGCCCTACCCATTGAACAGCGCTGCACACTATGGGCCATATTACAATGTTGGTGCTAACTTAACCAGAGCAGTTGTAAACTTAAAACCTCCATAGGCTATAATGGCTCTGGGAAGTTTACAACAGCTCTGGTTAAGTTAGCACCAAGTATGTAATATGGCCCAATGTTTGCACTTTATAAATACTTGTAATTGCAATAATGATAGAAAAAAAATCAAAGAAAATGCTGCTAGATATAATATTTTTGTTGCTATAACTTGCAGTTAATAATGAATTGATTACGACGTCAAACAGTTTCAAAAAGGCATTGTACCTCTTTGTACTTCTACTGTACATGATCTAATTTGTCAATGTCATTCTTTATTGTAGTCTTAAGCTACATGATCATATATCTTGCTATCTAATTGATACCATAATTTTCTTTATAGGCTGCACCACAGAAAAATATATTTTTCGTCTTCTAAAGCATATTAAGCTTAATAAATATATTTATGAAAATTACTTTATAGTGTCCTTATGTAATCAGCCATGCTGTGTATCAGTAGCCTAAGACAATGAAAACCATTGACTTTTTTTGTAGCAAATTAGTCTACCACCTAATCGGTGAACCCTGCTAAGCTTCTGAATTATGATGAGAACCAACAGCTCAGTTAGAACACTCAAATGAATTATATCAATTCATAAACTTGTTCATGTCCAGATTTCATTAGCCACACATTAACAGCATTTTATGTTTATTACTGCTCTGACACAATCTATAAATAACTGAAATGCTAATCATAGTGTTCTGCTGGGCATCATCATTTAATCATAAAGAGATACATTATTATAAACTATAATAGATAATAACAAGCTTGGGTCAATGGTCGCATATTAAAAAACCACAATTATATTGTATAAGGGTCTGTACTTCATGCATTCACTGACACGCAGGTCTTTATCTAATCACATGCAAATGTTCCCTTTGACACACTTATAATACAGGGTGACACTATTAATGAATTATACTTGTTAAACATGTTAGTCCTCAAGAATTAAAGTAAACAGAGGCAGTTCTACTGTAGAAATAGAAAAGGGGGAATATTATCATGGACTCCGAATAACAATTTAAATTAGGAAATACCTGTTTGGGAATTGTTTGCTATTTTTAATCATGCATCATTCATGCATTGTTACATCAGATACTAATAATACACATTTTGTGAGAAAATTAGATAACAGACATAATACTTCACAAATGCTATCAAATGTCTAATTTAACACCATAATTTATTTGTCCCTTATCTATAATTATTGTCATTTTCTCTGATTCTCCGAAGGTTTCCAGTGTTCAAAATAAAATATATAACACTAACACACATCAAAAACAATAATTAATAACATTTAATGATTAAAAATACTTTAGATAAGAAATAAAAAATTATAGAATGTGTGTGTTATATATTTCAGAATGTTTTATTGATTTAGAATCTTGGCCGTACAGCTTCTACAAATCGTCTGATATAACATGTAACAAGTATGATATGGAACATTTATCAAACTATTTAAGAAGCACAGAATATGTAGTTAAAAAGATTTGCCCTGCATTGGGTAACCCTCATTCTTGAATAATAATAGCTAGCAATAAAATATTATGATGAGAGAGTTATAAAAGTATGTATATTTATTGCATTTTATTAAACTCTAGTGGGTAGTATACCCCATCACAGCTCCATTCATGAAAAATGTAATGTTAACCCTTTCCAGCTGCAGGGACAGCAGGGTACACTATAGGGTGGGCTTTGAAGATGTGTGGTGTACTAGTACGCCCCGTTGACTTCTGTCAGCCGCCTCGGCCCCGCCCAGCACTCGGCACGCGCCGAGTGCCATTGGCTGATGTGGGACAGACTAAACTCAGGCCGCCCTCCTGCAGCCAATGATGCGCGTCGCACATCAGCTGCATGGGTGGGCTGAACGAGACCCGCCTGGCGTTAAGGGATTAAAGTAATGGAAGTGCTATTGTAGTTTCAACTCCTTATAGAGCATTTTAAATTATGTCATAGCACACAGTATATAAAATTGATGCAAGATGTTCGCTCTGATCAGGGTCGGCGCTACCCACAAGGCAGGTCAGGCGCCAGCCTTAGTGTGATCCAGCCAGGTGACGCAAATCACCAGGCATTTCTGATCACCCACAGAGCCTGGCACATAACGGGAAAGGTACATAGGTGGTTGAGCCAGCCACTCTGTGTTGGCTCTGCCGTATCTGCAGTGCCGGGTCAGCCCCCCTCCAAGAAGCCTCCACCTCCTTGGAGCTTCTCTACTATAGCTGATGTGTGGTTTGGGCTGAGAACTCAAGTTTTCCGGCTTTCACACCTGGCTCCTCCTCCTGTTCTCCCTCATTAGTCCACATGGCTCTCACTGCTGCATGCATGGGCAGCTGGACTGATGAGGAGGAGACACTGCACAGACTTCAGCTGCAGATGAGGGAGGACCCGTTGAGGTGCATGGCAGCAAAGTGTAAATAATTCGCTTTTTACATCTGCCCTTGCATCTGCCTGTCATGATGTGCACATGATGTCATCATGCCCACAATGGCATTTCCGGGCGCCCTGTAATGACGCCGACCTATCAGATGCAAGGGCGCAATATTTAAAACCCCTAAACCCTTTTTTCATTGCCCTTTCGTGGTTCCAGTGTATTCTGGCCCATAAGTGCTATATACAGTTGTGTTCAAAATTATTCAACCCCCAATGCTGTAAAGGGTTTTAGGGAATTTAGTGTACATTTGTAATTGTATTCAGAATGAAATCCTACAAGGACTTTTTAAAGAACCATATGCAACTAAAATGACATCAATTGGTTTTGTAATACAGTAGTAAATGTTTCTTTTGTGAATTCTTCATTGACACAATTATTCAACCCCTTAAAGACTACCACTCTGAAGAACAGAGGTTCATTCAAGTGTTTTCAATCAGGTATTGAAAACACCTGTGGATGTCACGGAGCAGCAATAAAGCATAATAAGCACCAATTAGGCAGCTTTAAATTGACTGTGATACTCAGCTCCTTCTAGACATTTACTGGTGTGGTTACAAACATGGTGAAGTCAAGAGAATGGTCCAGGAAGACAAGAGAAAAGGTGATTACTCTTCACAGGAAGGGCAATGGCTATAAGAAGATTGCAAAGATGTTAAACATACCAAGAGAGACCATAGGAAGCATCATTCGCAAATTCAAGGCAAAGGCACTGTTGAAACGCTACCTGGTCGTGGCAGAAAGAAGATGCTGACTTCGACTGCTGTGCGCTACCTGAAGCGTAGAGTGGAGAAAAGTCCCTGTGTGACTGCTGAGGAACTGAGAAAAGATTTGTCAGATGTGGGTACTGAAGTTTCAGCTCAGACAATACGGCGCACACTGCGTAATGAAGGCCTCCATGCCAGAACTCCAAGGCGCACCCCCTTGCTGTCTCCAAAGAATAAGAAGAGTCGACTGCAGTATGCCAAAAGTCATGTGGACAAACCACAGAAGTTTTGGGATAGTGTTCTGTGGACTGATGAAACAAAATTAGAACTGTTTGAGCCCATGGATCAACGCTATGTTTGGAGGAGGAAGAACAAGGCCTATGAAGAAAAGAACACCGTGCCTACTGTGAAGCATGGCGGGGGGTCAATCATGCTTTGGGGCTGTTTTGCTTCTGCAGGTACAGGGAAGCTTCAGCGTGTGCAAAGTACCATGAATTCTCTTCAGTACCAGGAGATATTGGATGACAATGTGATGCAGTCCGTCACAAACCTGAGGCTTGGGAGACGTTGGACCTTTCAACAGGACAATGATCCCAAGCATACCTCCAAGTCCACTAGAGCATGGTTGCAGATTAAAGCCTGGAACATTTTGGAGTGGCCATCGCAGTCACCTGACTTAAATCCAATTGAGAACCTCTGGTGGGACTTAAAGAAAGCAGTTGCAGTGCGCAAGCCTAAGAATGTGACTGAACTGGAGGCTGTTGCCCATGACGAATGGGCGAAGATACCCGTAGATCGCTGCAAGACACTTGTGTCAAGCTATGCTTCACGTTTAAAAGCTGTTATAACTGTAAAAGGATGTTGTACTAAGTACTAAGATTGAATGTCACTTGGGGGTTGAATAAAACTGATAATGATGTGAACACAGAAAATACATTTGTGGTTATTTCATTATAAATGTTATGTTATATTTGTCTGACCTACACGTGCCTCTTTGATTTAATTGTAAGCAAGATGACTGAATGATCAAAATCAATGTCAAACTGGCCAAAACACTCAATTTCAGTGGGGGTTGAATAATTTTGAACACAACTGTAATATTACTTCTGACTGCCCTATTGTGTTTTGACCTGGATTTGGAATTTGACTCGTGTACCTCAATACTCCATTGACTCAGCTTGTTTAAGCGGTTATCCCATACTCACCTTTTTGGCTCCTTTTCCCTTTGCCAGGCTTGCTGCTTGGTTCCAGTACCTTCCCTCTTCTTAATATTTTTCTAGTACTGTCCTGTTTTTGACTGCCAGCCATATACGGACTGGTGTTTCCCATCTTTGTTTGCTATCCCTGCCATATAGGTCTACTACCTTCCACCATTGCGAAACCCAGCCACTTCAAGGACTGGTATCGGACCTGGGTAAAGGGCTTCTTAGTCATACGTATCGGGCTTTTCCGAAACACACACCAGAAATCCCCCCAGCCAGCCCCACACATGCCTCACTTTCTTTTCTTTGACCCTCTCTCTCTCCCTTAAATGTACACACGGCTTAAACTCACATCCAACCACACGCTGGCATCACCCAAACCACTCACAGGCAGCCCAGGCATCACACAAAGGCAGTCCATACACCACTTACAGAGACTCACAAAGAACTCACACAAACATAGCTCACACTGACATCACTCACTGGCACATCACACATTCGCTTCACTGGCACACTGCTCAAATACACTCAGATGCCGAACAGATAACTCCACACTCAGTCTCATCTCACACATTGCCACACACTCCATCATTGTCCTACACATGTAGTCCTCAAACACAGTCAGGCAACATTCATCACACATACATGCATTTGTCTAGTTAATTGTGAGAGGGGCGGAAAAATGCATTTGTGCACCTGGAAATTCTTGCACCGGCCCTGGCTCTGATCCCTATTCAATGATTAAAGGAGGCCCCTATTTTCAAATCTTAGTGGCCATTTTAATTATTTTATGCCAACTACCAGTACTAGTTTGGTTGGTCTCATGTTCTTATGGTATATTTCTTGCTTCTTGCTTTTGAATTCATATACCAGTACTCCAAGATGCTATTTTGTTAAGTAACCTTAGAAGTACAGGAAAACACCTTTGACTCTTAACTCAACAGAGCACTGTCACGTACCTCCTAAATATAATGTCTGATCCCTGAACAACTAATCTACACTGCTGGTCCTTGAAGTGGCTGGAAATTCTACCTATTTCCACGGAGAAACAAAACCAGAGGTATACGTGAACAAAACAGAACAGACACCAAGGGTTAATACCAGAGTGGCTCGTGAGCCAGATACCAAGGGTTAACTCCAGTCGGGGATTAGATTATTGCCAGGGGTCAGTTGTCAGATCAGATAGTCAGCCAGGTGCCAGAAGTCGGATGCCAGATCTGGTTATCAGAGGATGCCAATGGTCGGTTACCAAGTCGGGTTGTCATCCAGTAGCAAAGGGGTTAAGAGTCTGGAGTGTAAGTCAGATAAACTGGAGTCCTACACAGATGTAGCAGAATAAATAAACCTAAACGAGCACTGAGAGGAGTGTAAAACCACATCAGGGCAAGGACCATGTCTCAAGCGTCTGATTTTGTGGTTTATCTGGTGCAGAGGAGGCTGCTATGGCCTTGCAGCTCTAGCCACCCTTTTTTGGTTGATAGCAAACTGATTTGCCTATAGTTCAGTCTCCCTGTAATGGCACCATCAAGCTAAAACCTTGCCAGACCTGGGTGGGGACCAGCCATAGGGCAGGCCACTTATGCGGTTGCCTGTTCTCAGGACCTTCACAAACCTTGTGATGTTGGGATGTTGCTCATTCTCAGTGCACTTACATATTTTACTCACTGCCAGAATGTAATTCGGGTCCTCAGATAAGAGCTCCCAGTGGTAAGGTGTGTGCAGCTCAGTGTGCAAAAGAGTCCTTATTGGGCGAAAAGGTTCTATACAGAGAGACACAAACTCCAAGAGCAAAAGACAGCTGGATATCAACTATACAGAGAAATCCAGATGAGAGTTCTAGTTATTATTATTATTATTATTATTCTTTATTTATAAAGCGCCAGCATATTCCGCAGCGCTGTACAATAAGCACAGTATAGACAGGGTTACAATACATTGAACAACATTTGACAAACAGTACAGGAGGAGATGAGGGCCCTATTCCCGTAGGAACTCACAATCTGGGAGGGTTGGGGTTGGAAACAGGAGGAGAGGACTGTAAGGTGAGAGTGATTGATGGTTGCGTCAGTGAGTTGGGTGGTAGGCTTCCCTAAATAGGAATGTTTTCAGGGAGCGTTTGAGGGAAGAGAAGTTAGGGGAAAGTCTGACAGTACGAGGGAGAGCGTTCCAGAGAGTGGGGGCTGCACGTGAGAAATCCTGCAGTCTATCATGGGAAGAGGTGATGTGGGGAGAAGCTAGGCGCAGGTCACTGTTTGACCTTAGGGAGCGGGCTGGGGTGTATTTGGTGATTAGTGAGGACAGGTAGTGGGGAGCTGAGTTAGTGAGGGTTTTGTAGGTAAGGATAAGGATTTTGAACTTAATTCTGCAGTGGATGGGGAGCCAGTGAAGGGACTCGCAGAGGGGAGCGGCAGAGACAGAGCGGCGGGTGAGGTGAATTAGCCTGGCGGAGGCGTTCAGGATGGATTGTAGGGGGGAGAGGTGGGACAGAGGGAGGCCAGATAAGAGATTATTGCAATAGTCGAGTCGGGAGATTACCAGGGCGTGTATGAGTTGTTTTGTGGTGACAGCGGTAAGAAATGGCCGAATTCTGGAAATATTACGCAGTTGGTATCGGCAGGAGGAGGAAAGAGACTAGTTGCTTTCAACATTCTCCAGAGTGGGTAGCATCCACGCTCACTTGTACCAGCTATTGTTTTCTCTCTTCATTTGCATATGTGGAAACGTTGGTGATTGAGTGGAATGCAATTTGGAGTCCCAGACTGGATTGTGACCAATGGGCCCAGATAACAGTGGGCCCAGATATTGGCTCATAAAATGTGAATGGCAATTGACCTCCTTTTTATTAAAATACCTTGGGCTACATTACATTCTTATCGCAAACGTTAACGCTCACTTGCGTGAGTATTAACGTTAGCTGCGGAGTTTACCACATATTACAATCTAAACGCAAACGGGTTAAGTAACCTGTTTGCGTTTGGTACCTTGCGCTTTTCAGCGCGAGGTTACTGTACTTTGTGCTCCCTATACTTAACATGGTGAGCGCAAAGTGTTAATCAGCGGTAGTATTACAATCTACTAGCGCTGATTAACGTCTTGCTGTGGTTAGCAAAAAGTTTACCACAGCTATGACTTGGTGTTAACGGATTCCGCTTCTGCAGAATCCGTTATCACCATCCAGAAAAAATAAAAAAATTAATGCTGTACTCACCTCCTGTCCCGCGGTGAGGACCACAGCTCCAACCGCCTCCTCTGTCCGGCGGGAGCAGGGAAAGACTGAGGGAAAAGTCCCCCCAGTCTCTCCCTGCGTATCACTACGCCGACAGGCCAGATCTCGCGAGGCGAGAACTGGCTGGTCATGTGACCGGCAGGGGTAAACTCAATGGAGTCCTATGGACTCCATCGAGTGGATGCTCGCAGCTGCGCTCAGTGCTGCCGCGAGCATCGCGGGGGTTCCCGTGCGGTAACAATGCAGGCAGCATTTTTTGTGCCTGCATTGTAATCCAGCGTTAAAACGCGGGCACAAGGAGGAAAACTGTGGACGCAGGTTTTCCTCCCTTCCGCCCGCGTTTTAACGTTAGGATTTTAATAGAGCCCCTTTTTATTTATGTATAAGTAGAACTGTGTTTTTTATGTTCTCTGAATTTTTATATTGAGATCTGCCTGAAAGACGGGGAATAAGAAGAGTCCATTTGGTGTACTGTTGTTTTGTCATACTTTGGCGCTAGGTAAGAGCTGACTTTCATCTTTATTCAAATTTTTATTTTCTAAATAAACACATTCATTTAATCTTAACATACATTTCCCTTCCACATAAAAGAGTCAAAAACCAAAAACGAAAAATCCATTAAAGTACACTTGAAGTGGAACTAAAATCGCAGTAATGACCAACAATTAAGGAAGGATTACGAAGTCACTATATTTTATAGTGTGATCCAAATCTTAATTCAACTCTTCTACTGAACAGAGTTATACTGCAGTTTGTCATTTTACGTGTTTACTTTATGCAGCGATGATTGAACTGAATAAGATAAAGAAAGGAATTTAAACCCTCTGGAAAGTAACCTCTGGAGATTTAATATTCCGATCAGCTCACCTCCGAACATCTGGCTCTTATATGCTGAAGCACAAAACAAGGGAACTAATGACAGCCTTGCATATTATATCTCCCATCAATGTACCTTACTAACACCTGCAAAAATTAAATCAAATTGAATCCTGATTGCTCATAAAGTGCCCCTTCCTTACACAGATATTCTGTCATTATTTGCCCTGGCACACAATGCACAAACTGATAAAAATCTAGTGTCATTTTCCAAATGTGAAGGTTAGCATAGGGTTACAGGAATAACAGAAAATTAAATATGTATTTCAATTAAAATGTACATACACTAACCCTGAGAGATAATGCTTCAATGATATCATGTTAAACAGACAGAGTCCTGTTTGTGGGGAAAAAAAAGAAATCTACAGTACTTAATATTAGAAATGATATCGGATACGTGCAGGTGCAGTTTAGCACCGTGTTACTCATTTAAAATAAGCAGCAATGAAATTGTTAAATTATCTTTATGTTATGAAGCACAGATTTATATATATATCATCCACTGCAACTGGTCATGCCCACCTCCAAGCTGATGAGGGTTCAACAAACCCGAAACTGTGCTGTCCTAGGAGTGGCTTTGACCAATTGAATAAACCTTATCTCTGCTACAAAGCCACAGTGTGGCATAGCATTGATTTTAGGGCTCTGTGTAATAACAGACCCAGGATGCATAAGAGTGAGAAAGGGGTCATTTGCATATCCTACCCAGAATTCCTTGCTGCATATGGGGAATGTGGCACAGGAGCACTGGGATGCAATTCTTTGAATTGCTATGATGTGCGGGTGGCTTCTGCAATATTAAACACACTATATATATATATATATATAATATATATATATATACACTCACCGGCCACTTTATTAGGTACGCCTGTTCAATTGCTTGTTAACAGAAATTGCTAATCAGCCAATCACATGACAGAAACGGAATGCATTTAGGCACCTAGATGTGGTTAAGACGACTTGCTGAAGTTCAAACCGAGCATCAGAATGGGGAAGAAGGGGGCTTTAAGCGAACTTGAATGTGGCATGGCTGTTGGTGTCAGACAGACTGGTCTGAGTATTTCAAAAACTGCTGATCTACTGCGATTTTTACCCACAAAATTAGGGTTTAGAAAATGGTCCTAAAAAGAGAAAATATCCAGTGAGCGGCAACTGTGTGTACGAAAATGCCTTGTTGATGTCAGAGGAGATTGGGCAGACTGGTTGGAGTTGATAGAAAGGCAACAGCAAGTCAAATAACCACTCGTAACAACCAACATCTAAAGATCTAAGGGTAAGTAGTCAATGTAATAGAGCAGCAGGAAATGCTAGCAGAATGCTTGGTTGTGTAGGGAGAGGTATTAGCAGTAGGAAAAGGGAAGTGCTCATGCCACTGTAGAGAGCACTGGTGAGACCTCACTTGGAGTACTGTGTGCAGTACTGGAGACCGTATCTCCAGAAGGATATAGACATCTTAGAGAGAGTTCAGAGAAGGGCTACTAAAATGGTGTACGGCTTGAAGGAGAAAAGTTACCAGGAAAGGCTTAATGATCCTAACATGTACAGCTTGGAAAAAAGACGAGACAGAGGAGATATGATAGAAACATTTAAATACGTAAAGGGAATCCACAAGGTAGAGGAAGGGAGTATATTTAAACGGAAATAAAGTAGCAAAACAAGAGGACATAGTCTTAGATTAGAGGGGCAAAGGTTTAAAAGTAACATCAGGAAGCATTATTTTACTGAGAGGGTGGTGGATACATGGAACTGCCTTCCAGTTGAAGTGGTTGAGGCCAAAACAGTAATTGAATTTAAGCAAGCATGGGATAGGCATAAGGCTATCCTAAACAAAAGATAAATCCAAGTTAAGTATCCATGTAATTGGGCAGACTAGATGGGCCGAAAGGTTCTTATCTGCCGACATTTTTCTATGTTTCTATGTTTCTAATGTAGCGCCTGCGCATAATGATGGATCCGTTAGCTGCCTCTCTGAGACTACTCACTACAGTGATCTCAAAGAAGGTGGCATCGGCACGCTCTCTGCATGCTGATGTCACTAGTGAACCATCTGGTGACCGGCAGCTGGGAAATTCAAAAATCTCGGCTGCCGCTGATTCCTAAAAAGCAAAGTCCTCTGATTCATCCAGCTTTTCTGCCAAATCGGGGCAGCAGTGAATGGGGGGGCAAGCCTGTAGATTGGGAGTGGTTTCTCTATGATCAATCTTTTAATGCGGTCTAGTCACTAGGAGCACTTTCATTGCCGAGCTGGGATGTTTAGGCCCCCAGGTGCTTTTCCTAATCTCAGCCTCCCTAACTCACAAGCAAGAACATGTTCACCTTAACCCAGGCCACAACCACCTCAAGACAGTTCCAGACAGTTCTACACTCCCTTAGCAACGTTTCATAATTGTGGACACCTCTGTAACAGTTCCAGCTATAGACAACTATTGAGGTGCCGATCCCCTCCCCTTCCCCATCGCCTAACTCTCAGTGCCCTGCTTGGCTTCGGAAATATCACAGCCCAATTCTGCACAAAATCAGATTGTCACATAGATTGAGAGGGAAAATACAAAGCACAGGTCTTGATGATTTGGTGATATTGTATACAATGTTCGTTTGTTGCAGCTGGGCATCTTCTCAGTTCTCAAATGCCCACACAAGAAAGTGTTTCCAGTACAGGGTACCACATATGCACAAGCCTGCTGAAAGTTATTCCATTGAGGAATCATTTCCTTGGCTGGTTGCATGAGAATGATGCATGTGCCGATCATAACTAAAATGCTCCAATGACATTTTCTGGACGTCTGGACAGACACACACAAAGGGCCAACAAATGGGGGAAAAACAGGAGAGCAAAAAGGTTTTAGGGACATGTAAAAATACAAAGGGGCAATAATACGTAATACAGAAAAATATTGAAATAAATATGAATCCTGAATTAACCATATTCATATTAAACCTTTTACCTGAGTAAAGGTGATCTTGCCGTAAAAGGAACTCCTTTGTTCTAATTATGTTCCTTTTATTATTCCAATGCTGAACCAGTACCTTTCTTTTCTTGATTTTGATTGATTTGACACTTATCTCATTCTTATAATTAAAAATTTGTCAAATGTCGAAATAAAATGTCACTAATTTGTAGCACCCTGGTGGGACTCAGTCAAGTTAAAAAAAAATACTGTATTTCAAAGTCAAGAACATAAAGTAACATGTTGATTCATTATCTTAAAGTTTCATTTGAATCAAAGCAAAATCCTTACCTGACCTCTCGATTCAATTATTAGAATACACCAAAAGGTCTATTCACTACAGGTGAAACTCAGGAGAATTGGCAGAAGAGAATAATCTAGACCAAATAGCCGATTTGGAAAGTGAGATAAATGGGAGAATTTTTCTGGTTTGACTGTTTTGACCTAGAATTTTCACTTCTCCTGCTAATTCTCCTGAGTATCACCTTTAGTGAATAGACCTGAAAAAAACACTTTTTAAAACTAACTCAAACAAGCATATAGAAACTGAAATAAATTTTAAAGTGATAACACCTGTGTATCAGAAATAGTTTGGTTTAACCCCTTAGTGACCAGGTGGTTTTACCATTGTCTGTCTGAAAGAACCCACGGCTGTTTTTACATTTCTGCACTGTTTGTGTTTAGGTCTAAATTTCCTCTTACTCGTTTATCGAACCCACACATATTATATACCATTTTTCTCGCCATTAAATGGACTTTCTAAAGATACCTCTATTTCCATCATATCGTATAATTTATTATAAAAAATGTATGAAATATTATGAAAAAATGGAAAAACCCCACTTTTCCGAACTTTAATCCCCAAAATCTACAACCACCAAAAAAGACCAGTTGATACTGCAAGAAAGACCAAGACAGTGTTTAGGCTCTATGAAAAGGTTATAGTCTATAATTTTTGTTATACAGTCAGGTCCAGAAATATTGGGACATTGACACAATTCTAACATCTTTGGCTCCATACACCACCACAATGGAGTTGGAATGAAACAAACACAATGTGATGTAACTGCAGACTGTCAGCTTTAATTTGAGGGTATGTACATCCAACTCAGGGGACCGGTGTAGGACTTACAGCAGTTTGCAGGTGTGCCTCCCACTTGTTAAGGGACCAAAAGTAATGGGACAGAATAATAATCATAAATCAAACTTTCCCCTCTTAATACTTGTTTGCAAATCCTTTGCAGTCAATCACAGCCTGAAGTCTGGAACGCGTAGACATCACCAGATGCTGGGTTTCATCCCTGGTGATGCTCTGCCAGGCCTCTACTGCAACTGTCTTCAGTTCCTGCTTGTTCTTGGGGCATTTTCCCTTCAGTTTTGTCTTCAGCAAGTGAAATGCATGCTCAATGGTATTCAGGTCAGGTGATTGACTTGGCCATTGCATAACATTCCACTTCTGTCCCTTCAAAAACTCTTTGGTTGCTTTTGCAGTATGCTTTGGGTCACTGTCCATCTGCATTGTGAAGCGCCGTCCAATGAGTTCTGCAGCATTTTGCTGAATGTGAGCAGATAATATTGTCCGAAACACTTCAGAATTCATCCTCTTGTTTTTGTCAGCAGTCACATCATCAATAAATACAAGAGAACCAGTTCCATTGGCAGCCATACATGCCCACGCCATGACACTACCACCACCATGCTTCACTGATGAGGTGGTATGCTTAGGATCATGAGCAGTTACTTTCCTTCTCCATACTCTTCTCTTCCCATCACTCTGGTACAAGTTAATCTTGGTCTCATCTGTCCATAGGATCTTGTTCCAGAACTGTGAAGGCTTTGTTAGGTGTTTGGCAAACTCTAATCTGGTCTTCCTGTTTTTGAGGCTCGGCAATGGTTTACACCTTGTGGTGAACCCTCTGTATTCACTCTGGTGAAGTCTTCTCTTGATTGTTGACTTTGACACACATACACCTATCTCCTGGAGAGTGTTCTTGATCTGGCCAACTGTTGTGAAGGGTGTTTTCTTCACCAGGGAAAGAATTATTCGGTCATCCACCACAGTTGTTTTCCGTGGTCTCCCGGGTCTTTTGGTGTTGCTGAGCTCATACTCTCAAATTACATACCCTCAAATTAAAGCTGACAGTCTGCAGTTAAATCACATACAGGGTTATCCAAAGAGATCCGAATTGCTTGAAAAAGGTAACCGAACGCTGAAAATCAGCGTTCGGTTACCTTTCCTGACCATTCGGCTATCCAGAGAGCAGGCAATTTGCCAAATCCTGGCGAATTGCCTGAACATACGGTGCCTGTTCGGTGCCTGTTCGAGGGCAGTGAAATCCCCATGAAAAAGCACTGCTTCGGCTATTCAGAGAACACAAACCAGCAGTGAAAGGTTCCCGAAATGCCCTGCCATTCGGTGGTTTAATTCGGCAAATTTATTCAGGAGAATCCCATAGACTTCAATGTTAAAAATATTCCCGTTTTAATTCAATATCTAATAAACTGTTCATTATAAAATTCTGCAGTAAAGAGTCTCTTTAGTTATAGATTTTTTAGGATACTTTAAGCATTTTTCAGATTTTATTTTTTTTATTTTTTAAAAGTCCGATTTTTTATTTTTTTTTCAGTTTACTTATTTTTTTTGTAACAGCCCTCTTTATTATCATTCCCTGGACCTCCTGTGAAAATTTCAGACATTTTCGCTCAGTAGTTTCTTTGCAAACAGCGTTTCATTTTCCCAGATTCATACAAATGGTTTTGCTAATTTATTCACTGCCTCCTCTACGTCACAGCTGCTTCGGCTCTGTGTGATTCGGCTCCTGTTCGGCTCCTGTTCGGTTTTTCGAAGGTTAATCCAGATGTTTTTGCTTGTTTTCTGCGTGCATTCGGTGGGTTTTGCGGTTAGTGTTCGTCAGGTTTGCGGCAGCTTTTCCCTGCAATTCGGGGACCCTGTGGTGCTTGCTGAATACACCGCAGGGTCACCGAAATGCAATCGGCAAAAGGAACCGAATTGAATAGAACGAAAAGTCACCGAACGTGCGGTGACTTTTCGAATCTCTTTGGATAACCCTGATAGTGTTTGTTTCATTCCAACTCCATTGTGGTGGTGTATAGCGCCAAAGATGTTAGAATTGTGTCGATGTCCCAATATTTCTGGACCTGACTGTAGATATCTATGTTTTTCTTTCACCTGTTTAAGTCTTTTTCTAATACTGTTTATAGTTAACACTTACATTATCAAACCCGTGTATACAATTTTGTATTTTAAAACAATGAAAAAGGAAAATTAGCATACAAAACTCATTTGCATGTCTTTTCAATATGGGATTAGTGTGCACCCCACTGAGCAACAGAATTTTCTATAATTTTAGACTGCTGTTACCCTACATTACAGTAACGATTCTCTATAGAGACCTTTAATGTAACAAAGAGTACAATGAATATTACTGCTGCCTTACAACAGCCAGGTAAAGGCAGAATACAGGTAGATCTCTGTGGTCACTCGCTGCTGTACAGGGACAAGATTCTGGAAATAATGATTTATGAAAATTCGTGTAAAGTACAGATGAAATGTGTTACTGTAATATCCATATATAGGCATTATGGCACATGCAAATATTATTTTTGTATCTTATTGATATTTTTGGAAGATGTTTTGCTAATAATCTCATTATGATCACTACAAAACCCCATAAATTAGAAGATCTTATCATTTTATTATCGCTCTTTAACACATTAGAGATCTTCTTTAACACTTTCAGTGAAATTTCGGTGCTTTCTGGTTCGCTGCGCTTCGGTGCAGTTCGGCAATTCAATTTCGCCGATCCTACGGTGAATTCAGTATTCACCGCAGGGTCTTCGAAGTGCGCTAAACACGGAGCCACTGAAGAACGCCGAACACACTGCTGATTGCGAACTGCAGAAAAAAAACGGAATTCTGATATTCTTCTAATAGGTGTTTAAACCAATACAATGCATTAAACTGTGTCAAAATAATAAAAATAATAATAAAAAGGTCTGTTAAGGAATGAAAAAAACCTCTTTTTTGAAAAAAGTTGGGAATCAAATATTTCATCTAAAAAAGTATAAAAATTACAAATAGATGTTCCAAAAAATAAATAAATTAAAAGACAGTTTGCTGAAAATTTTAATTGTAAATGGTAAAAATAAAATTAGAAACAATAATATTTTTTTTACTTTGAATCCTATAGGATTCGCCTGTTTAAACCTGTTGAACTGAATCACCAAAAATCAAAGCATTTCACTGACACTTTGGTGCAGTTTGGTGTTCTCTGAATAGAGTAACCATTACTTCTCTATGGGACATTTTCGCTGCTGCGAAGATCGCCGAAGGCCACTGATTTGTGGCAAACTACAACGTATTTCGCTGTCAATTCACCAGTATTTCCCGAATTGACAGTTTAGTGAATAGACGAACTGCCACAAAATTGCATCGCATGGTGAAACTTACCTTTCGGTGCAAATCGGTGGCAATCTCGTCCCTTATTGAATAACCCCTATTGACTATATATGACAAAAGGCCATTTCTGACTGTAAGCTAATGTAGACACAGTTTGAAATTGTTCAAAATTAGGGATACCATCTAGTATTTAGAACCTTACATCTCAGAAATATTTCTTTACAAGAAAACCAAATACAGAGAAAACTAGAAATGAGCAAATATACATTATTTTGATTTTCTAGCTCTCAGAATAACAAATCTTTATGAGAAATTGCATTTCTGTCCTACATTTAAGTGTTACCTATGCATCCTACGTTTCCATTGAATGTAATGATAAATATTATTTTATCTCTCTGTACCCTCTATCCTCCCCAAAATGTAAACAAATTTTACTTTCGTTGGGCATTAAACATTACAAAATCATAAGGCTGAATGATAGGGTAATTAATTATAAATAACTTAACATAAAGTTAAGTGATGAAGTACTCTTTTTTTATCACTTATGAACATTTGTAAATTCTGTTCATGTAAATGTCATATTTTTGATAATTATGACATTGTGGACATTTCCAGTTTAAACCACACTCGTATAATGGCATATGGCCAAAGGGAAATTTTACAGCATTAATATTACAGTGGGTTTAAAAGTAGTAAGATTTCAATATATTCCACTCATGAATAATTATCAGGCAGGCATGTCCTAAAGCAAGTACAAGCTGTCACTTACCAAAATATTCAGTCATTTAAAAACATGCATACATTCAAATAAGCACACCTGGAATGCAGTGACTGGGAACAAAAATGTGCAGACGTAGGTGACAGTGATCCTAAAAAATGTACACCTTCTTATTGCAATTACATTCTAAACTATGTTTAACTTTATTTTCTTACTAATCTCTTGGTGATGCCATGGGAATCATGCATATAAAAATAGCTTTTCTAGGAAAACCATTTACTGATTCAAAATTATATTTATATATATACTCATTTAAGTTGTGGTGGAGGGCAAACAAATGAGATTAAAAGCCTTCGCACAGCAAATAATAAAGTTTAATATTGTAGAAGTCATTTACACATCTCAGCAATTCAGAGAACTGCTTCACAGCACTCATGTGCTACATTATTATTATTATTCTTTATTTATAAAGCGCCAGCATATTCTGCAGCGCTGTACATAGGCACAGTATAGACAGGGTTACAATACAATACAATAAACAACATTTGACAAACAGTACAGGAGGAGATGAGGGCCCTATTCCTGTAGGAACTCACAATCTAGGAGGGTTGGGGTTGGAAACAGGAGGAGAGGACTGCAAGGTGAGAGTGATTGATGGTTGTGTCAGTGAGTTGGGTGGTAGGCTTCCCTAAATAGGAACGTTTTAAGGGAGCGTTTGAAGGAAGAAAAGTTAGGGGAGAGTCTGACAGTACGAGGGAGAGCGTTCCAGAGAGTGGGGGCTGCGCGTGAGAAATCCTGCAGTCTATCATGGGAAGAGGTGATACGGGGAGAAGCTAGGCGCAGGTCGCTGTTTGACCTTAGGGAGCGGGCTTGGGTGTATTTGGTGATTAGTGAGGACAGGTAGTGGGGAGCTGAGTTAGTGAGGATAAGGATTTTGAACTTAATTCTACAGTGGATGGGGAGCCAGTGAAGGGACTCGCAGAGGGGAGCGGCAGAGACAGAGCAGCGGGTGAGGTGGATTAGATTGGCGGAGGCGTTCAGGATGGATTGTAGGGGGGAGAGGCGGGACAGAGGGAGGCCAGATAAGAGATTATTGCAATAGTCAACATTCACCCTATACAGCACAGAACTCTGGGTAAGACATGCAAATGACGTTTGCAATTTGTAATGTATTTCCTATCCTGGGTCTGTTTTAACACAGAACCCTCTTATCAGTCTTTTTTTAGCAAAGGTATAATATACCACAGTGTTCGCACTCCTTCTCTGTTACAAATATTGCTCCGGTGCCAGGAAAAGGGCTGCTCCAGCATACCAATGCACGAAATCCTGCAACATGAAGCGTTGTTCAAGCAATAGAGACTTGTATTAACACTTCATTGTCGACGCTTCAGTACCGAAGGACTTTTTTCAAGGTCTTGAAAAAAGTACTTCGGGACTGAAGTGTTGACAATGAAGTATTAATAAAAGTTTTTATTGCCTGAACAAGTCTCCGTGTTGCAGGATATTGTGCATTGGTATATATATATTTCTCATTGCAGGTGCCCATTAGGAAATCTACTTGGTACTATAAGTATTCACTCCGTCACTATCAAGTGATTTTCAAAAAAATAAGCCCACTGTCAAGAACCATCTTCTGTTTTTTGGAAAATCTTTTTTAATTACTTATACAGTAAAAGATATTTGAGAAGATTCCAAATGCATTTCTAGCTACAACGACCTATTTCGGAGGCAGATGTCACCAACTGCTGGCCAGATGTAGTTACTACTAGGGATGAGCCGAACACCCCGGTGTTCAGTTCGCATTCGAACTCGAACAATTTCAAAAGTTCGAACGCGAACACGAACCGAACTCAATGCAAGTCAATGGGACTCAAAAGTTAGATTTTTAGGGTGCCCTGCAAGAGGGCATATATGCAAGATATTTGCCATTAAAGGTGTATGGGGGTCCGGGTAGTGCCCTGTGGGACAGGAAACAAGGACAAAATGTTTTTTAAAAAAGATTTTAAAGGAACAGGGAGTTTTCCATGAAATAAGGGTTAAAAATAAAAACGAAAAATTCCATCAAATATCGTGCCTAGGAGGTCCCCATAACCTGCCCGTGAAGTGGCGGATGTGTAGGATGTATAGAAACATTTAAAAACAAAAAAAATGACGTTTCAAATGACGGTAAACGGTTTTCTTTAATCTATTCATAAACAACTGCTTGGGGCTGCAGCCTGTATGAAAAGACATTTTAGAACACGCAGAACAAGTTTAGTGATTTTTTTGGCTAAATTATGGTGAAACTTATGCAGGCTTTGGATGAAAGTAACAATAGGTGCTTTAAAATTGGGCCTTTAGTGTCGGCAACAGTGCCATCACACCGTAACCCCTCTGTGGTATTGTGGAAGAATGCAGGGTTGGACCCTGCGGTCCAATATTAAAATGATATAAATCTGGTAATATAGGCGTTAGTGGCAGTGCAGCCAAATATTGTGCCTTTGGTGGCAGCAATTGCCTTCACACTGTAACCCTTTTGTGGTATTGTGGAAGAGTGCAGGTTGGACCCTGCGGTCCAATATTAAAATGATATGAATCTGGTAATATAGGTGTCAGTGCAGCCAAATATTGTGCCTTTAGTGGCAGCAAGTGCCTTCACACCATAACCCTTTTGTGATATTGTGGAAGAGTGCAGGGTTGGACCATGCGGTCCAATATTAAAATGATATGAATCTAGTAATATAGGCGTCAGTGTCAGTGCAGCCAAATATTGTGCCTTTGGTGGCAGCAAGTGCCTTCACACCGTAACCCTTTTGTGGTATTGTGGAAGAGAGCAGGGTTGGATCCTGCGGTCCAATATTAAAATTATATGAATCTGGTAATATACGCGTCAGTGTCAGTGCAGACAAATATTGTGCCTTTGGTGGCAGCAAGTGCCTTCATACCATAACCCTTTTGTGGTATTGTGGAAGAGTGCAGGGTTGGTCCAATATTAAAATGATATGAATCTGGTAATATAGGCATCAGTGTCAGTGCAGCCAAATATTGTGCCTTTGGTGGCAGCAAGTACCTTCACACCGTAACCCTTTTGTGGTATTGTGGAAGAGTGCAGGTTTGGACCCTGTGGTACAATATTAAAATGATATGAATCTGGTAATATAGACGTCAGTGTCAGTGCAGACAAATATTGTGCCTTTGGTGGCAGCAAGTGCCTTCACACAGTAACCCTTTTGTGGTATTGTGGAAAAGTGCAGGGTTGGACCCTGCGGTACAATATTAAAATGATATGAATATGGTACAGGCGTCAGTGCAGCCAAATATTGTGCCTTTGGTGGCAGCAAGTGTCTTCACACCGTAACCCTTTTGTGGTATTGTGGAAGAATGCGGGGTTGGACCCTGCGGTCCAATATTAAAATGATATGAATCTGGTAATATAGGCGTCAGTGTCAGTGCAGCCAAATATTGTGCCTTTGGTGGCAGCAAGTGCCTTCACACAGTAACCCTTTTGTGGTATGGTGGAAAAGTGCAGGGTTGGACCGTGCAGTACAATATTAAAATGATATGAATATGGTACAGGCGTCAGTGCAGCCAAATATTTTCCCTTTGGTGGCAGCAAGTGCCTTCACACTGTAACCCTTTTGTGGTATTGTGGAAGAGTGCAGGGTTGGACCCTGTGGTCCAATATTAAAATTATATGAATATGGTACAGGCGTCAGTGCAGCCAAATATTGTGCCTTTGGTGGCAGCAAGTGCCTTCACACTGTAACCCTTTTGTGGTATTGTGGAAGAGTGCAGGGTTGGACCCTGCGGTCCAATATTAAAATAATATGAATATGGTACAGGCGTCAGTGCAGCCAAATATTGTGCCTTTTGTGGCAGCAAGTGCCTTCACAACGTAACCCATTTGTGGTATTGTGGAAGAGTGCAGTGGTGGAGGTTTTGGGAATGCAGAAGAGATCCCCGACCTATTCCGTTACGTCAGCATCAGGGGATTGAGAACTGCTGATCCAGGACTGATTCATTTTTATAAATGTCAGCCGGTCTTCAGAGTCGGTGGACAGACGCACTCTTTTATCTGTGACAAAACCTCCAGTGGCACTGAACGTCCATTCAGAAAGCACGCTGGATGAAGGGCAACCTAGTAGCTGCATAGCATATTGGCTAAGTTCTGGCCAGTGATCCAATCTCAACACCCAGTAAGCCAGTGGATCATCTGCTGGAAAGGTATCCCTTGCCCCTAGGTAGTCCTGAACCATACAGTGAAGACGCTGGCAATGGGCGCCTACATTTGACGTCCCTGGGCGTTGTGTACTAAAAAAATTTAAAAAGACATCACTCAAGCGGCCCCGGCCTTCACCACTCTTCCACTGATCATCCGCAGCCTCAGAAGCACTTGTGTCATCACTTGGTAACCTACCAGTGCCTGGAAAGGTGTTGCACAAGTGTCGCTTTAGAGAGTCCTCAAGTTTTTTCATCCTGTGCTCCCTCTGTGCGGCAGGATGAGCTCTGCAACTTTACCCATGTATCGTGGATCAAGAAGACTTGCCAACCAGTAATGATCCCTCTCCTTGATAGCATGAATCCTGGGGTCCTTTTCCAGGCTTTGCAGGATAAGGGAGCCCATGCAGCGTAGGTTGGAGGTGGCATTAGCTTCCGAGTCTTCCTGGTCAATGAGGATGACCGTATCGTGCACTTCCTCCTCCCAGCCATGTACTAGTCCTTGAGTTTCTGGGCACACAAAACCCTCCCTTGCGGAATCCCAACCTTCAATACCCCCACTACTTGAATATTCCTCCTCATCCTCCTCCTGTCTGAGGATGCCTGAGGATGACCCGCAGGAATGCTGTCTGCGGAAAGACTGGGGCCTTGAGAGCTAGGTAAGGCCTCCTCTTCCTCCCGCTGCTCTGCCTCTAGAGCCACATCTATAATTCCCCACAGTGTGCTCCAGCAGGAACACTAAAGGAATTGTGTCACTGATGCATGCACTGTCCCTGCTCACCATCCTCGTTGCCTCCTCAAATGGTGACAGTACAGTGCATGCCCTTGATCATCAGCCACTGCGGGGGGGGGAAACCAAGTTGACCTGAACCTGTCCTTGTGCCATAGTCACACAGGTACTCATTGATGGCCCTCTGCTGCTTCTGCAGACGCTGCAGCATTGCTAATGTCGAGGTCCACCTGGTGGGCATGTCACAGATCAGACGGTTTGTGGGAAGGTGGAATTCTCTTTGAATTTCTGCCAGCCGAACACTTGCTGGGAATGACCATCTGAAGTGGCTGCAGACTTTTCTGGCCTGGCTGAGAAGCTCTGCCAGCCCTGGGTACCTGGTTAGGAAACTCTGTACCACCAGATTTAGGACGTGTGCTAGGCATGGTACATGCGTCAACTTACCCTGGCGTAGGGCGGAGAGAAGGTTGCTGCCATTATCACAGACGACCATTCCCAGCTCAAGCTGGCGTGGTGTTAACCATCTCTGCACCTGCCCCTGCAGAGCTGACATAATTTCTGGCCTGGTGTGGCTCCTGTCCCCTAAACAAACCAGCTCAAGCACAGTATGGCATCTTTTTGCTTGAGCCATTGCGTAGCCCCTGCCACTTAAACTCGGTTTAACTGCCACTTTGCCAGAGACAGAGAAGGAGGAGGAGGAGGAGGAATAGGGAGAGGTGGTGGTGATGCAGACAGACCTCATACAAGCAGCTTTCCAGAGGCGTGGTGGATGAACCAGCTCCAGCACAGAGCCCCGTATTGGATCCCTCCCAGCTGCAATCAGAGTTACCCAGTGTGCTGTGAAGGAAATGTAACGTCCCTGTCCATGCTTGCTGGACCATGTGTCTAAAGTCACATGCACCTTGCTGCTGACTGCCTTTCCCAATGACTCCATAACAATGTCTTCCACTTGCTGGTATAGTGCTGGAATGGCCTTCCGTGGAAAGAAATGGCGTTTTGGAACCTGCCACTGTGGTACAGCACATTCAGCAAATTCACGGAAGGAAGCAGAGTCCACCAGCTGGAAAGGCAGCAGCTGCAATGCGAGTAATTTTGTTAAGCTGGCATTTAGACGCCATGCTTGGGGATGGTTGGGACTATATTTTTTCTTACGCTGCAGCAGCTGGGGCAACGTAATCTGACTGCGTAACTCTTCAGCTGATGGGATGCTGTCACATTGTGAGGAAGGACCTGGTACATCCATTACTGTAGCATCATCTCTGTCAGTGGAGGTTGGAGTCAAAGACATGGCAGGACATATAGTGGGGTAGAGACAGGTGAGGAGGAGGACCTACGCAAAGTGTTGTGCCAACAGGATGCATGGCAGGTGGTCATATGTCGCCTCAAGCATGTGGTACCCAAGCATCCGATGTCTTTCCCACGCTCGATCCTCATCTGACATAGATTACAAATAGCAACGGTGCGGTCTGCTGCACATTTCTTAAAGACCTTCCAGACAGAAGATTTCCTGGATGTGTGCTTTGAGACAACAGTGCTCTGCACCTGAGCAGCTCTGACATCTGATTCCTTGGACTGGCTAGTGCTATGGTTGGTCATAGAGGACGTTGTGCCTCGTGTTTGTTGTGGTCCTCCTCCTCCTCACTTGACTCCTCTGTTCGATCAGGCACCCAGGTGGAGTCAGTGACCTCATCTTCATTGTCATCACCCCCTATCTCCTCGTCACTGGAGCCAACTTGGCAGTATTCTGCAGCTGCTGGGGCAACATGAGTGCCAGTTATTTGTTTATCACTGGCACCCCCTTCCTCTAGGTTGATTATACTCCCTTCCTCGACCTCAGAGATTGAATCAGAGCACTGTAGTTGCTGGTCATCCTCAAGCAGCATGTCACTGTCATTGTAGTCAAACAATTCAGCTGACTCCTCCGTGTGTGATAGTGAGGCTACGGCAGGAGTAGCTTTGGACATGGAGGCTGCATTAGATGCTTTGGCAGCTGAGGTGGACTGTAAATCACTACAAGCCTGGCTGGCAGAGGACTCGGAGGATGAGGATGGCCTGGTTAGCTAATCCACCAAATCCTCTGTTTGTTGCTGCTGCTTAAGACGGCCAGCACCAGTTAGAAAGGACAAGCGTACCCCTGCAGAGGATGCACCACATCCATGACGACCAGAGGAACAGCCTCCCGACACAGAGGTTGCTTGCCCTCTTATCTGTGTCTGGGAGCATCTGCCTGTCCTTTATGGTCTTTCTGACATGGTGAGTGATATATAGATTAAAGATATACAGAACTCTGATTCATCTCTGTTATAAAAATTGGAGATATGCAGAACTCTGATTCAACTCTGGTATAAAGATTAAAGATTTCCAGAACTCTGGTATAACTCAGTGAGACACCCTGATAGCTGGCAGCCAGTGACAAGACACAGATTACAATTCCCAGAAACCTCCTATAAATCAGTGAGACCCCCTGATGGGTGGCAGTGAGAAGACACAAATTACAATTCGCAGAAACCACTTATAAATCAGTGAGACCCCATGATAGGACCCCCTGATAGTTGGCAACAGTGACAAGACACAGATTACAATTCGCAGAAATCTGCTAGAAGTATGTGGGACCCCCTGATAGCTGGAAGTGAGAAGACACAGATTACAATTCCCAGAAACCTCCTATAAATCAATGAGACCCCCTCATGGGTGGCAGTGAGAACACACAGATTACAACAATTCCCAGATATTTTGTAGAAATGACTGACCCCCAAAATAGTTGGTGGCAGTGAGAACACAAAGATTACAACAATTGCCAGATATTTTGTAGAAATGAGACCCCCAAAATAGTTGGTGGCAGTGAGAACACAAAGATTACAACAATTCACAGATATTTTGTAGAAATGAGAACCCCAAAATAGTTGGTGGCAGTGAGAACACAAAGATTACAACAATTCCCAGATATTTTTTGTATAAATAACTGACCCCCAAAATAGTTGGTGGCAGTGAGAACACAAAGATTAGAACAATTCCCAGATATTTTGTAGAAATGAGACCCCCACAATTGCTGCTGGCAGTGAGAACACAAAGATTACAACAATTCCCAGATTTTTGTATAAATGACTGACCCCCAAAATAGTTGGTGGCAGTGAGAACACAAAGATTAGAACAATTCCCAGATATTTTGTAGAAATGAGACCCCCACAATTGCTGCTGGCAGTGAGAACACAAAGATTACAACAATTCCCAGATTTTTGTATAAATGACTGACCCCCAAAATAGTTGGTGGCAGTGAGAACACAAAGATTAGAACAATTCCCAGATATTTTGTAGAAATGACTGACCCACAAAATAGTTGGTGGCAGTGAGAACACACAGATTACAACAATTCCCAGATATTTTGTGGAAGTGAGACCCCCCCAATAGCTGGTGGCAGACTGGCAGTTAGAACACACACTAACACAACAATCTCCTCTCAAAAAACACATGCTGAAGGCTGTGTGAAGCCTTATATAGTGTGTGGTGGGACTTAGCTCTGTGAGCCCATGATTGGCCAAAATTTGCCCAATCAGGACTCTGAGCCGTGATTGGCATAGTCTTGCACCTGTCTTGTACCTGACCTGCAGTCAGGTGCAAGGCTGTAGCCAATTACAAGCTTCAGGCCAGTGGAAAAGTGCATTGTGGTCCATTGTGGTGCATTGTGGGCGAACATGCGGCGAACACGCGGAAAAGTTCGAAGTTCGCAAACTTTCGAACGGCCAATGTTCGAATCGAACTCCGAACCGATCGAACAGCTCATCCCTAGTTACTACAGGTCTGTGCTCCATGCAGGATTAGCTGGGGACAAGTCTGTTAGAGACATTACACATCTGGATTTAAAAAAACGTTAGCACCTTAGGTATTATGCCTGCAATGGTAAAACTTTGGGGGTACCTTCTAGAGCCCAAATGAAATTTAATGTGGCTTAATATTTTTCCCCACATATCTTTGAAATGACGGGACAATCTACAACATATAAGGAAATGCTGTGATTTATATAGAAAATCTTTAAACAACAATGCCTTTACAACATATACAACTTACTACTTTAACAAGACAAAGAAAATGGTGAATCTGAGCAAAATGAGAATGGAATTATGGAAAATTTGCATCCATTTTTTCCCACAGCATGGGCTCCGAAGATATCAGTATTTGTACAGAGCCACATATCATTTCAATAAAAACACATTTATTTCTGTATACATTAGTCTCAGAGCCAAAAGGAAATAAATTATAACAGGTATCACAATTGTCATTGTGCATGACTGCAGGTGAACTAATTTTTGTTTATTTATAGAAGAACAACTCTTAAAAATCAGCATACATAATGAGTCATTTTGCAACATTAAGTGATGTTTTGACTATTGTATTTTCACTAAAATATTAACAGGGTTATTCAAAAAGAATCGAAAAGTCACCATAAGTTCGGCGACTTTTCGTTCCCTGCACTTCGGGGCGATTCGGCGATCTTATTTCCCCTGACCCTGCGGTGTATTCAGCAAGCACCACAGGGCCCCGTAATGCAGGGAAAACCCATCGCAAACCCGCCGAACACTCGCTACAAATCCGCCGAACACTCTCCAAACACCCGACTAGCCGCCAATCACAGTGCAGAGCAGCCGCCGGAAAAACCTGACACGCAGACGAACGAGGTGAAAATTCTCCTGAGAATCACCTTTAGTGAATAGACCTGAAAATGTCACTGTTTAAAATTAACTCAAACAAGCATATGTGTATCAGAAATAGTTTGGTTTAACCCCTTAGTGACCAGGTGGTTTTACCATTGTCTGTCTGAAAGTACCCACTGCTGTTTTTACATTTCTGCACTGTTTGTGTTTAGGTCTAAACTTCCTCTTACTCGTTTATGGAACCCACACATATTATATACCTTTTTTCTCGCCATTAAATGGGCTTTCTAAAGATACCTCTATTCCCATCATATCTTAAAATTTACTATAAAAAATTTATGAAATATTATGAAAAAATGGAAAACCTTTTCTGAACTTTAACCCCCAAAATCTACAACCACCAAAATATCAGTGGATACTGCAAGAAAGACCAAGATAGTGTTTAAGCCCTATGAAAATGTTATAGTCTATAATTTTGGATATTGATATCTATGGTTTTCTTTCACCTGTTTAGCTCTTTTCTAATATTTAGTACAGGAGGAGCAGGGTCGCGCCTATTCCCCAATGGGGTGGCTGCAACCACAAAATTGTATCCAGCCCAGCAACATGTATAAAACATAACAAGAAGAAAAATGTCACCTGCGCTTATTCCTATTACACTGTGCGAAACAAAACACAATTAGAGGCTTTGGTTTCTTTTAATGGCCATTAAGAGTTTAAGCTCACCTACCAACGTCAAGACACCTCTAGTGAAGGTAAGTCCTATCCAAAAAATGAAACCACAGGCTGCTATGTAGCAAACCATCACTGCTCATGCTGCTTTTCAGTCTTGAGGTAGACTGGTGGGCCTTAATTTAATGCCCTCCCAGAAACAAAATCCACATTGGGATCAAAAAACAAAGACACGGAACGGAGCAGCTGCAATGATGACCTGGCTGGAGGTACAAACAAACATACACAGTACAGGAGGAATGGGGTTGCGCCTATTCCACGATGGGGCGGCTGCAACCACCAAATGGTATCCAGCCCAGCAACATGTATAAAACATAACAAGAAGAAAAATGTTACCTGCGCTTATTCCTATTACACCATGTAAAACAAAACACAATTAGAGGCTTTGGTTTCTTTTAATCGCCATTAAGAGTGTAAGCTCACCTGCCACCGTCAAGGCACCTCTAGTGAAGGTGAGTCCTATCCAAAAAATGAAACCACAGGCTGCTATGTAGCCAACCATCACTGCTCACGCTGCTTTTCAGGCATGAGGTAGACTGGTGGGCCTTTATTTAATGCCCTCTAATTGTGTTTTGTTTCACACGGTGTAATAGGAATAAGCGCAGGTGACATTTTTCTTCTTGTTACCTTTTCTAATATTGTTTATTGTTAACCCTTACATTATCAAAACCCATGTATACAATTTTGTATTTTAAAACAATGAAATAGGAGAATTAGAATACAAAACTCATTTGCATGTCTTTTCAATATACGATTAGTGTGCACCCCACTGAGCAACAGAATTTTCTATAATTTTAGACTGCTGTTAGCCTTCATTACAGTAAAGATGCTCTATAGTGCAGCCCCACCTTTAATGTAACAAAGAGTTCAACAAGTATTACTGCTGCCTTACAACAGCCAGGTAGAGGCAAAATACAGGTAGATCTCTGTGGTCACTCGCTGCTGTACAGGGACAAGATTCTGGGAATAATGATTTATGAAAATTAGTGTAAATTACAGATGAAATGTGTTACTGTAATTTCTATATATAGGCATAATGGCACATACAAATATTATTTTTATAACCTATTGATATTTTTGGAAGATGTTTTGCTAATAATCTCAATATGATCACTACAAAACTCCATAAATTAGAAGATCTTATCATTTTATTATCGATCTTTAACACATTAGAGATCTTTCTTTAACACTTTCAGTGAAATTTTGGAGCTTTCTGGTTCGGCTCAGCAATTCAATTTCACCGATCCTACGTGAATTCAGTATTCGCCACAGGGTCTCCGAAGTGCACTAAACATGGAGCTGCTGAAGAACGCCGAACACACCGCCGAACTGCTGAAAAAAATATGGAATTCTGATATTCTTCTAATAGGTGTTTAAACCAATACAGTGCATTAAAATGTGTCAAAATAATAAAAAAGGTTCTTTAAAAAAAATAAAAAGGTCTGTTAAGGAATAAAAAAAAGCTTTTTTGAAAAAAGTTGGGAATCAAAAATTTCATGTTAAAAATATAAAAATTACAAATAGATGTTCCAAAAAATAAATAAATAAAAAGACAGTTTGCTGAAAATTAAAATTATAAATGGTAAAAAAAAATTTGAAACAATAATATTTTTTTTACTTTCAATCCTATGGGATTCGCCTGTTAAACCTGTTGAAATGAATCACCAAAAATCAGTGCATTTCACTTACACTTTGGTACAGTTTGGCGTTCTCTGAATAGATTAACCATTACTTCTCTGTGGGACAATTTTGCTGCCGCCGAAGATTGCGGAAGGTCACTGATCTGCGGCAAACTACAACGTATTTCGCTGTCTCAACATTAAAATGTGGTATTCAAGAAATTCTGTAATGAGAGTTTGATTTGTTCCATCCCTTTATTACTTTAATTAATAATGCAAAATCAATCTTGATAGTAAATTAAAGTAAAACATCCAATTCTAAAGATATGTTTTCTAAGCGTATTAATGGCATTATGTTTGCCTATGTACTTTTATGTCATCCCTATGTTGTCACTGAGTCTGATTTGGAACATTAAGGGCAATAACAATGGGAGTGTTTTTGATTCCATGTGCTCTTTGTGAAAAGCTGTTCAACGCATCCAGAAACTTTGTCTGAAACTTGTCATTTCCTTTCCTCCATAGGGGAATCTGGAGGAGAGATAATGTGAGTGATCTTTCAGATAAGCTCTCATTCTGTTTCTCTATAGTATGCACAGATCCCTTTTCTTATGCGTTTGCAGCAAAGTTACACTATACTTATTTGTTATTGTGTTTTCACCTGAAGAGTCCTTTTTTGGTGTTTCTTGTCCTTCTAAATCAACCGTACTTAGATGCCGATGAGTCCTAAGTATTTATAATTATGTTTAACAGTTTGAAGGGCTAATAACTGTCCAGATGCTGTGTAAGAGAGTAGGTATCTGAAAGGGAAGGACTAAGCAAACAATGTCAATTAAATTTTAGAGGATTTTGGGAAACAAACCTCCATTATCTCCCAAATGCTGCTAAGATTTGCAAGATCAATTAACTGTTTCCTTGTTGTTTTGAAGAATGTTTGTACATGTGTTCGTTAGCCATCCATTCCTCTGCCAAATCCAGAGCTGCCTAAAGTGTTTGCACAGTAAGCTAAAAATGTAAGTATAAAAGTATTTAGAACCTCTTTAATACTATATGATTTAAACAGCACAAACAAGGGGCCGATTCCACTACACTCATTAACATTAATCAATGAGTCACTCGTTACAGTGGCCAAAATGTCAATGGCTATAACCTACTATTCCAGTTGAGCTGCAACCCCTGTTGTTGCTCGGCTTGTATGCCAGGTTACTGTACATTTATGCTTCCTACATTTTATGTAGAAGATGCAAGTATACCGAGAGCTGATTAATAATGATGGGGTGGAATTCCTGGCTGACAAAAAGTACTGATTATTGACTTTGCAAAATCACTTAGAACACCCTAAATAAACCATGAAAATATTCTAACATCCTGCCTCATCGCTCTGAAGAACAGGGCAGCATCTCTGCATCATGTCAACATTCTTTCAAGGACATGTGCCACTCAAGTAACACACCAATGTTATGGTCTGCTATAGATTCCCAGAGCATACAAGATAAAATGTTGCGAGTCTGGCCTCTTTTATGCCAGCTAGTGACTGAACTGCTTTTTGGGAACTGGACATAGGGTCTGACTTTTCTTACACTGTTAGTGGCGTTATGGTCTAGTATACTATCTGCAAAAATAGATGCAGCTGGTGAATAATAAGTGGTTCCTATGGGCTCCTTATTCAAGCGTGCAGCCATATTGCAAAAAATTATGGCTCCTGAAAGTGGTATTAAATGATCAGTCACATCATATCAATGTATATGTATTTTTTATGTGTATTATAAATGTTCTAATAAATATTGTTATAATATAAGCAATGTTTGCGGAGAGTAATAGCGCAATGCGGTTCTTACATAAACTTCCCTTTGGATCATTTATATCTAAAAGCTCTTTTTAACATATATGATTATGCTACGCTTCCCTCCGTGACCCTTGTTTTCTTGTGTTTTCTCAAGGACATTAAGCATGTGTTCGTGCTAATGATAGGTAGCAGTTGCCAGTCATTTCCCATAACCATCAAACCATCAAGTTGCCAAGTGAATATACTCTAACACACACATTTCTATTACTACTTTAGATTTGCAATCTGAACACATTTTAAGTATCTAGTGGCTTCTGACATTTCAGTCTGGCATTTTCTAAGAATTAAGGTGATTTGTGAAATATCATTACAAAGCTTACCAAATGCCCTTTTTAATCTCCTTCCACTATTTCATTTTCAATAACACTTTGTTTGGCACAGGCCATGTATGATGTGAAATTAATTATGAATAAAGGATTGTAAGAAATATCACACTTGATAAGAATATTATCCACATGTGTGCCGCAGGATTTGCTCCGTCCTTCTATCCAGTCTGCATTTTTTTTATAAAACATGTAAGTTATGCATATATATAGAATATAGTTGATGGAAACTTTGATAGACAGCTCAATATTAAGAATTCTCTTGATGATTTGCTACATCAGGCAATGTTTTTAGAGTTTTTAATTTACTAGTTTTGTTTGAAGTGAAATATTCTTGATATAGACTTATTGTTATGGAGTTCAGTACCAAGGTGGATATCTCCATATAGTAGGCTTCTCATCCAGTCTGTTTCTCGAAGAAGTGTTGATTATAGAATATCCCACCCAGACAATAGTAGTAACTCACGGTAAGGTGAAAACGTAGAACACTTTATTTACAAACCACGCTTGTTATATACAAAAACATGGATGCATATTTCCTCCCCACAGACAAATCAAAGAATCATAGCAGGAGATGTCCTGGTGCTGCTCCTTCTGCCATTGCATCCTTCTTTGTTCTCCATATAATGGCTAGGCAGTCAACTGAAATAAGGTTAGCAGCATCCCTTCCTTTGGGGTTACCAAAGGCATCCCTAGACAGCTCACCCAAGACTGACCCACTGTCTGAAAAGCTACCAGTATATGTAAACTTTGTTGGATCACAACGTTGTAATAGGTTTGCCCAGCTCGCGGCTGACTTCCGAGCTGGCACACAGTTTCAGAGAGTTTATGGGTTTACCCTGACCGGCTGCTTGCATTCAAACATAATGTGATTGGATACGTAATACATAGGCTGAAAAAACACATGCAAACATCAAGTTCAGGGACATGCAGTTAGGGGCGGCAGGTGAGGCAGGGCTTCACCTTATTACAAGGGATGAGGACAAGATTTATAAACCGCAGGATATTGCGAACGTCTTTGCGGCCTACTATGGGTCCTTGTATAACTTAAGAGAGGATGGCATGACTCCATGCCCCTCTCCATTGGCTACTTGTGATTATTTGAATGGATTACATCTCCCTTCTCTGTCAATACCCCAGCGCTGCTCCATTGCTCAACCTATAACGCAGGAAGAGGTAGAGGAGGTGATCAAATCACTTCCCAAGGGCAAATCTCCAGGCCCCGGCGGGTTTACTTCATCTTATTACCAAAAGCTTGGGACTCAGGTAGTACTGCACCTCCACAATTTGTTTGTTGTAGTAATGGAACGGGCACATTACGGGCCGACTTACTGGAGGCTGTGATTATTACACTACCAAAACCTGGCAAACCTCCTACACTTTGTAAAAACTTTTGACCCATATCTCTCATTAATGTGGATATGAAGTTTTACACAAACGTTCTGGCAAATAGCGTAGCGAAGGTCCTCCCTCAGTTGGTCAGCTTAGATCAAGTCGGGTTTATCCCTGGTAGACAGGCATCTGATAACACCATACGCTTACTTGATATTCTCCATGTGTATCACAAAACGTCCACCCCTGGTTTGATTATTTCTCTTAATGCCAAAAAAGCATTTGATAAAGTGCATTGGGGATTCATGTCTGCTGTTCTTGGTAAATTTGGTATTCCTGCTATCTTTGTGAGTTTTTTTCCAGTCTACAGTTGTGTTCAAAATTATTCAACCCCCACTGAAATTGAGTGTTTTGGCCAGTTTGACATTGATTTTGATCATTCAGTCATCTTGCTTACAATTAAATCAAAGAGGCACGTGTAGGTCAGACAAATATAACATAACATTTATAATGAAATAACCACAAATGTCTTTTCTGTGCTCACATCATTATCAGTTTTATTCAACCCCCAAGGGACATTCAATCTTAGTACGTAGTACAACATCCTTTTACAGTTATAACAGCTTTTAAACGTGAAGCATAGCTTGACACAAGTGTCTTGCAGCGATCTACGGGTATCTTCGCCCATTCGTCATGGGCAAAAGCCTCCAGTTCAGTCACATTCTTAGGCTTGCACACTGCAACTGCTTTCTTTAAGTCCCACCAGAGGTTCTCAATCGGATTTAAATCAGATGACTGCGATGGCCACTCCAAAATGTTCCAGCCTTTAATCTGCAACCATGCTCTAGTGGACTTGGAGGTATGCTTCGGATCATAGTCCTGTTGAAAGGTCCAACGTCTCCCAAGCCTCAAGTTTGTGACGGACTGCATCACATTGTCATCCAATATCTCCTGGTACTGAAGAGAATTCATGGTACCTTGCACACGCTGACGCTTCCCTGTACCTGCAGAAGCAAAACAGCCCCAAAGCATGATTGATCCCCTGCCATGCTTCACAGTAGGCATGGTGTTCTTTTCTTCATAGGCCTTGTTCTTCCTCCTCCAAACATAGCGTTGATCCATGGGCCCAAACAGTTCTAATTTTGTTTCATCAGTCCACAGAACACTATCCAAAACTTCTGTGGTTTGTCCACATGACTTTTGGCATACTGCAGTCGACTCTTCTTATTCTTTGGAGACAGCAAGGGTGCACCTGGGAGTTCTGGCATGGAGACCTTCATTACGCAGTGTGCGCCATATTGTCTGAGCTGAAACTTCAGTACCCACATCTGACAAATCTTTTCTCAGTTCCTCAGCAGTCACACGGGGACTTTTCTCCACTCTACGCTTCAGGTAGCGCACAGCAGTCGAAGTCAGCATCTTCTTTCTGCCACGACCAGGTAGCGTTTCAACAGTGCCTTTGCCTTGAATTTGCGAATGATGCTTCCTATGGTCTCTCTTGGTATGTTTAACATCTTTGCAATCTTCTTATAGCCATTGCCCTTCCTGTGAAGAGTAATCACCTCTTCTCTTGTTTTCCTGGACAATTCTCTTGACTTCACCATGTTTGTAACCCACCAGTAAATGTCTAGAAGGAGCTGAGTATCACAGTCATTTTAAAGCTGCCTAATTGGTGCTTATTATGCTTTATTGCTGCTCCGTGACATCCACAGGTGTTTTCAATACCTGATTGAAAACACTTGAATGAACCTCTGTTCTTCAGAGTGGTAGTCTTTAAGGGTTGAATAATTGTGTCAATGAAGAATTCACAAAAGAAACATTTACTACTGTATTACAAAACCAATTGATGTCATTTTAGTTGCTTATGGTTCTTTAAAAAGTCCTTGTAGGATTTCATTCTGAATACAATTACAAATGTACACTAAATTCCCTAAAACCCTTTACAGCATTGGGGGTTGAATAATTTTGAACACAACTGTATGCTTCCCCGACTGCCTCGGTGCGCTTTGCTGGTTTCCACTCTGCCTCCTTTCGGGTTACAAACGGGACCAAACAGGGATGTCCTTTATCCCCATTGACGTATGCCCTAGTGTTGGAGCCCCTTGCGCAGGCGATTTGTCAATCAGATGACATTCGGGGCATTGCTAGTGGGCCTCAATGTCACAAACTTAGCCTTTTTGCAAACGGCATCCTGCTGACTCTTACGGACCCAGATACCTCTCTCCCCACATTGCAAAATGTAATGGCAGCTAGCAGCACGGTTTCGTATCACAAAATTAATTTTGAGAAGACCCAAGCTCGTTCTTTTAATCTCTCGGGGCCTGCACAGTCAAAGATATCTATCCATTTGATTGGCGAGATCGCTTCATTATATATCTGGGGATACAGATAAAAGCCTCTGTCAACTCCATCTATATTTGAACTATGTTAAATTGTTAAGTGACATTCATACTCTTTTACTATCCTGGAGGCCTAAACGGCTGTCTTGGTTGGGACGGATAGTGGCAGTGAAAATGACAGCCCTTCCAAAAATTCTTTGTCTTACGAACCCTGACGATCTCAACACCTCGAGTTTATTTTAAATCCTTGCAACGGATAGTTACTGCCTTTATTTGGGATTATAGATGACTGCGTATCAAATTTCCCGTGTTAACCAGGTGGGTGGATGGGGAGGCTGGGTATTCCTGATTTTTATCTGTTTTATAAAGCAGTTCATATATCTGCAATGATGTCATGTTTCCACTAAAAGGATTGTCCTCAGCGGGTGGGTATGAAAGCGATGGCCTACTGCTTGCCTGAACCACGGGTACTATTTTGGACTCCGTCGAGCACCCACCCGCAGTGTAAGCACTCTCCCTTCTTCCCCATGACCATGGTGTCCTTGGTGGTGTGGAACTCTTTGTTGTTGAAAATTTATAGTACTGGTCCAGTTTCGCGTGTGTCCCCGGTAAGGATACTTCGCTAACTTCTCCCCCACTTTAATTGCCATTGTTGGGAGGTATAGTCACAATCAATCAATTATTTGATAAGCAGCATCCGTTAGATTTATGTTGAATAATACTTACCATCAGCTCCATTCTTACCTTCAACACCAAGGCTTTCTAACATTTTACTCCTTCCACGAACTGGCTTTGACAGTGTCTGAAAGTATTTGCACCTCTTCTCATCTGCCGTGCATTTTAATTTCAATTTTCTATTAGTTATTATTTAGCCTAATCAGAACGCAAACTTCCACTATGGAATTACCAAACTTTATGGGAAAAGGATCTGGGTAGGAGTATTGATTCTGGTGAATGGGGCAGGTTATTTTGTAGGGATCTGAGGGTGACAAAAAATTATACTTTATTAGAGACCAGCTGCAAGGTACTTTACAGGTGGTACTGGACTCCTGATAGGGTGGCAAAGGTTAAGGGAGAGTCTTCTTCAAAGTGTTGGAGGTGTGGGGCAATGGATGGTTCTTATAGTTACATTTGGTGGTGATGCCGAATTGTCGGCTCTTTCTCGACGCAAGTAGTGGAACTAGCCTCGAAAGTTGTGTGGGAACTGAGATTTCTTTCACTCCAGATCTCATATTTCTAGGGTTGAGAGGCAGGGTGCTCTCTCAACAGCAAACCAGGATGTGGTTCCACGTTGTCTCCACGGCCCTATTACTGATAGCCAGGAACTGGAAAACGGTACATCCACCCACTGTCTATGTTCTCACTACTAACCTGGAAAGATTTTGGGGATATGATAGACTGGAAACTCAATTACTTGATCTGTCACCTCCAAAGCATGACCCGTGGGAATTATGGGACTTGTACTGCATTAAACAATGCATATAAGGGGTAGTCTGGGATTTCTGAGAGGACTCAGGGGTAGGGGGGCCATCAGGTGCACTACAAGGTGGTACAGCTCCTTTGGGAATTATGCTATTTTATTTTACTCCTGGACCTTCAGTGTATGACTTAAGCAATGTTTTCTCGAGTGCAATGTGCTGTTCATCTGTATGATGAGTCTTTTTATGTTCCTTTCTCTCCCCTATTTTCTTCTGTACCCTTGTCCAAAATGTAAAAAAAATTATACTTTTCAAAAAAAACATACCCCTCCTTCTATTTAATGATTTCCAATAACTGTATGTCATGGGTAGAGGCTTAGGAATGCACAGTGTCATGTCCACCTGCAATTATTTCCTTAGCCCCCCCCCCCCCAATCCAATGTCCACCTGTTGGGTCACTTGCATGAGTAGGCGCTGAGGGGTGTACAATGGCATGTCTATTTCCCCATGTTAACATGTGTGGGGGGTTGAAGGGGCATGGCCACTGGCAAAACTACCCTCTCTCATGTTCTTTTTTAAAGATTCCAACCACCATGCATGAGTGAGAAGGAGGCAGGATGCTTTCATGTTTTCCCCCATCTATATAAGTTGCCCTGATAACAACAACTGGTTAATAGTAGCAGCTTAGTCTATAATATTTTAATCACCATGGCTGTTCAACATATTGGGTTGGGGAGCTAGGATTTTATGTGAATCATTACGGGTATTTATATATGGCTAGCTAGTTGCTACTAAATTAACCATCACAATGCTGAATTTTTGCTTGCTTTTAGCCTTGCCTACAGGAAATATGCAACTTGATTATATATCTATATACACATAAATACACATGTAAAATCTCCTTAACTCCTGAACTTACGGGCTTGCTAAGATTCAACTGCCTGGTGCTCAGCTCAATGAAACATGCAGAGATTCGTAGAAAGCCAGCACTCATAGGTCTTCACTCTTCAATACAAAGAATTAAAAAAAAATAGCATTTTATTGTGACATATTAAAAAACAAAAATGGCCCATATATATCCTGTTTAAAGTCTGTGGGGAACAAACTGTAACGTCGATAAATAAATAAAAAATGTTTTTTAATGCAAGTCCTAAGAGAGCCGCCAGTACAAATGTGTACATACTTGAATATATATATATTTATTGGTCATCGCACAATGTTCTTCCATTGCATAAGTGAATTGAGAAAAATATAAATATTTTACTAAAAAATTAATTTACCTTTGTAAAACATATAAATATATCTGAATACATATTTTCGGTGAAGAACTTGAGATTTTCTCTAAATGTAACAATCTATCATCAAATGCACACATTTATCATTACGTTATCAGTGGACACTGAATGAATATGATCAAGCCGCCTGAGCATCTGGCTCTTCATAGCTCCTGACATTAGCACAGACAACAGAATCAGTGGACTATTGAATGCAATTACAGTAAGCGAGACAGACAATAAAGATTGATCGCGCCTTTTCTTTTTATCACACACAAAACTAGTGGGGGTTAAAGCTTGCCTTGAGCTGCTTTCATTTAACCATGATTGAAAATATGCAGTTGTGTTGGTAAAACACTCTGGCTTGTACCACTTCATTTACCGGACACATTATCAAATTAAATGAAAAGTGAACTGCCAAAAGCAGCAGTTATTACACATTAATGATGAATATTTATTTAGCTTTGTTCACAATTCAAAGACAGAACAGATTTCTTCTTGTTATCTTCTTTTCTAAGATATCCTTCAGTAATTTCACAATTTTTTTTATATTAATGCATAGTCCTTTTTTAAATTCTCTAAGCACAGGCATGCTCGAATGCTTTTGTGATTTTACATTTGATTATAAAACATTAATTAATAACATGTTGTGTTTAATTAATGCTAATTACTAAAGCTCTGTTGCGTATTTTTTAATTTATGTTCATTTGCTTGATTCATTGCTTGAGCTAGGATACACTAGAATAGTCAGTAGAATGGCAAATAACGAATAGACAGTTTTAACCCTTGTAAGACAGAATACATTGGTCACTTTATATAGCTAGCAGAAGACATTTCTAGATAATCTGGATACATTATTAAATTTGTTAAGGAACTATATCGCTACAGAAGGGTGCACCTTTAATTAACATTTCTTGCCTTTGTTGTATCATTGCTATTTAATTATCATGGTTTAAGAATAGCAATAAAAATAAAGTTAAGGTTCCATTTGTGAGCCTTCACTTTATTTTGTTTTGGCTATATTAAAGTATGTATAATTTAAATGATCCAGGCTTTCTAGATGAGACATTGATACCTTATAATTTAACTTTGGTAATCTATTCCATAACATGCAGATGTCGTCTGGTAATGGATTAATAATGATTACATTGTTAAAATGTTTGTCCTTTATTTACCCATATTGTACACATTAATGCACAAGTCCAAACATCAGGAGCAGTAGGGGCTAGTGAAATTTTAAGATGCTGGCTTGCTGGAATTTGATTCCATGCTCATCTATCCTGAAGTATAAGCCCTTATTCTAAAATAATGGCTAGATTCCAACTGCTGTAAATATAACCAGAACTGGTAAGTGTAACAATTCCATAGACTTTAATGCCTCTGTTAACCAAAGCTTTGGTTAAAATTACACCTGATGTGGAATCCAGCACTGAGTGTGAGGTGTCACAAATCCTTTTTTTCAGCAGGCGGTGCGTGACTAAAGTAGTCCCAGAGCAGACCCTTTAAAAACCATCAAAAGATCTTACATTAATGTTAATTTAGTTGACTAATAATTTTCATCAAAAATGTATAGTCTAGTTTTCGTCACTGAATAAAAGTTGATGACTAAAACTATGATGAAAATCAATTAACATTTTCATCGACTTATGAAAGCTAAAGAAAAATGTTAGGGAAGGAAAAATTCTAATTTAGTTTTAGTCATAGTCCTGTGACTAAAACACCATTTAGATATAGCCATTGTTTAGTTGACAACTAAAACTATGACAAAAATCGACTCACATTTGACTAAAAGTATAACCAAAATCTATTGACATTTTCATCAACTGATAAAGCTATGGTCCAAGATATGTGAATTGACACATCACTGTTCAGTTGCTAGTAGGACACAAGAGGCCGCTTATAAGGTCTTATTCCTGTGGTACCGAAAGTCTTCCCTGATTAACAAATTCTGCCCAACTGTGTCAGCGAACTGCTGGAGATGTGAAATTGAGCAAGGCTCCATGTTACACATCCGGTGGGATTGCTCCTTGATACGTTTGTATTGGGCCGCCATCTATTAGATTGTCAAACGCTTTTCGAACCCCCCCCCGCCCCCAGTATTCACACCTGCTATGATGTTGTTAAACCACAATGAGTGTACCCCGGTATAAGCGCTCCATCACTATCCGCATTCTGAACATTGCCAAGGTGCTTATCCCGCTTTATTGGAAGCAACAGACGAATCCCCCAATTGGCCTTTTGGTACAAACGCATGGAAGAGCTTGATTCCATAGGACATCTGTTCTTTAATGCCTCGATTGCTTACAAAAGGTACACAGCCATTTGGTCTGCATGGGTGTTGACCCCTCCTACCTCAGAATTTCAGGCCTTACTTCAGGTTCCTCTCTCGGGGCTCTCTAGCGGCTCACCCCCTGCTCCATGAACTGTTAGATCGGTCCCTTCCCCTGTTCCTTTCTACACCCTTCTTTATGTTCTGATTGTTCTTATATACAGTATATGGTACTGTCTACTGGGAACCTGCATGTTCTGTTTAATGTTACCCATATTATGGGACCTGGGTGTTCTATACTGTTTCCCCCGCAATTCTGTTTGCTATACCTTACCTGAAAATAAAATATATATTTACAAAACAAAAAGAAAAATGTTAGGGATGGACTCATTTTTATTCAGTTTTAGTCATAATCCTTTGACTACAATGGCATTTAGCTTTAGTCATATTTGAATTGACTAAATTAGCAATGTCTTACATACGGTTACTGTCCAGCATCTGCAGACAGTCGTTAGCCAGCAGAGGAGAGAATCTCCAGGGGCAATATTCCACACTTTCCAGTAACAGGGAGTTGCTACAGAGAAATATTGTTGGAAGCTGATAATCCTAATAGCTCCTTGCTACCATCGCTATTCTGACCCAGCCGGTGCAATAGTTGTAATATTTAGGAATCGCTCATAGAAATTGGCTTTAGTCCCTTGTGTCATCGCTGGCATAAGCTCCTGGAGTTCATAGAACTCAATAGAAAAAAACGCTAGTCTCAGTGAGATCTTCACAAGCTTACATATGAGGGGTCACGCCGAATGTGTGAAAGGACATTGGGAACTATTTACTCCCAGTCTTCCACTGTATTTGGCTTCAGGATGCAGTGGTTTCCGCTGTCTTCAGATCAGATGTAAGTTTGGGATTTTGTAATATATCTCAATTTAAGTGTTAATCACTTAACACAAAGCCAGTATTCATGTCTGAATACCATCTCAAGCCCAGAGCAGCATACTACCATATAATAGCTCACCCTCACTGGTAACATCATGGTAACATCATCAGCTGGGCAGTAGTGGGGTGAACAATGTGAATGGAAAGCTGTTTAGTAGGATGTCTTTCAGCTACCAGCTGTTCCTCACCCTGGTGGCATGCCACCGGCAGTGTGTAATAGTGAAACGCTGATGTGGAACTACTCAAAACTCTCCAATAAACAGTATGTGTTACGCAAAAGCATGTTAACACGTATATGGGGAATGATTACCCGTCAAATGAGACCAAGTTCTTTTGGGCGTGACATGTGCAGTTGTGCACTTTAATCGGCTATAGCAGTCTTCAAATAACTGCTAAGCTTTACTGAGTGAAAACAGTAACAGCACCCATTTTTGGGCACTATTACAATCTTAACAGTAGCGTCAACACTAAGATATGTAAGCGTTAGCGCTAGGTTATGTGACTTTAATGCATGCCTCCCATATTACAACCCTAGCGCTAATGGGATAAAAAATCTGTTACCGCATCAGTGGTTCTGCGAGCTTTCTGTACTTTGCGCTCCCTATACCTGGCTTGAGGAGCTCAATCAGTAACTAGCGTTAGGATTACAAAGTCCTAACGCTAATTACTGCATTGATGTGGTAACGAAAATGTTATCTACAGCTTGGAGCTGGTACTAACTCATTACGCTTCTGAAACCCCCAAAAAATCAGATACTCTCCTCTCATCCCGTGGCCGGATCTGCCACTTCTGACCGCCAGGAGCAGAGTGAGACTGGGGACAATTAGTCCCCAGTGTCCCTCCAGGAATCACTGGGTGGCTGGCAGCACAACCCTCCACGGAGTCCAAAGGACTGTTAGAGCTGCATAATGGGGCAGGCTGCTGAATTAGCACCTGCCCGGTAATATTGAGCTAAAACTGGGATGCTAAGGAGGAAGTTGCAGGTGCAGGTTTTCCCCGTTAGCGTCCCCGTTATGGCACCAACTTTGTAATAATGCCCTTAGGGTGTTAAAATGCAGCTTATTAAAAAAATATTTATCAAGGGAAGATTATTTGTTTAAAACTTCCTATACATCATGGAACGGGGAGGTCAATAATGTATTAATCCCACCGTAATGGAGAAATTAATAAGAAAGTAAGTCGAGTAATAAAACAATTGAAAAAAAAAAGTAATATAGGTACTGGAATAATATAAAATGCTAATTGTATTAAAAACATTGATCCAATTTTTAATCCAGAGCAAGCAATTAAAATTGTGCAAAAATACAATGTGTATACGGTGAATTAAGGTACACTCTTGCCTCCAAGGATTTTACATATTTTTTTTTGAGGAAGGATTTTACCAGGAAGGATACATTGAGATTTCTCTCGTTTTCAAGTATGTCCTGGGTGGCGAGTATGTACCGTTAGGTGTCTTGCCCAAGGACACTTACTGGAGAGGTGCTCGTTGGGATCGAACCCATTACTCCACAGGCTCTCTCCACGCAGAGCAGTGATGTTACCTCTACTCCATATTAAGGTGGAGAATGCGTATAATTGTGCAAAAAAGTAGTATATTGTGGGCTAAAACCCTGTTCTTGTATGTAAGGTAGGACATAAATAACCTTCAAATGCTGAGATTAATTTTTATATTTTATTAATTTTGTCAAAATAAAGATAGTCTAAATTATGTTCTTTCAATCAAGTCTGAAATGTTAGAAGCGATGCAGAATAAATGTTCTACATGTCATAGGCCTGAAAGCATGTAAATAAGTATAGTCATATATCACATGCACACACAGTCAAATACCATGCGCATAGACATATATATTTGTGTATGTTTCTGTGTATGAGTAGTATTAGACAATGTTTACCTAATTTACCTTTTTTGTTATTCCGCTTCCATTTAAAGAGTATCATAGCCTTACTATAGAGAGTCAGTCACTTCTTTTAACAGTTTAAATTGCTGGAAGAGATTTAACTGTCATTTAATTTTATTCCTCTTTTCTGACTGTGAAGAAATATGTTAAATGTACTGGAAATTATGTTAATAAGAAAAAGCATTATCTCATTTAATGAAATAAATAAACAAATATTTCAAAATGAAATAAAGAGGCAATCTCCGTCCATGCAAATGTCTTGCATGGTTTGCATAAAATAAACAAATGAGAAAATTCATGAATATATTGAAATATAGCAGCAGGGAAGTGTGGAACACAAAGGAAAAGCAGTATCTGCGGCATATGTAACATAAAAAAGGAAGACTTGAAAGATCTACACGACTAATTCATAAACTTAGATTAAGTCTTAAAACATTAAAATAATAATATCTAATGCATTAATGAATTAGTTAAAAAAAGTATAAAACAAAGCTCTGCATCTCTTATCTCAACCTCACTGAGCATTCGACAAATACATGAAAAATATGTTATAGTTACAGATACTTCCTCTACATTATGCATGTGAATTATGAAAATGTAGCCCTACCCCACTGAATTGGACACAATGCTACTTTTAAAGGAATGCTTACAGAGCTCTTTATAATAATGATGCCTGCGTTATTTCTCCAGACGACTGCGTATTATGTTTATAGGCTCACATACTGTTTTACATACATATGGTTTTATTTGGCATTTATAAATTCGATGTTTTCCAAAATGCCAGTGATACTGTTAAATGCCATAAAACACCCATTAGAAATACATTCAAACATTTATTTTTAATTTTTTTGACCTAATATCTGCAATAAAAGTTGTGAGCATCCTGTCCTATCCCAGTCACCCCCTCTCGCACAAACTTCCAATTTCCCAGTGTCTCCTTCTTTGATTCTCCTTGTCATATGCTGCTAATGTATTATATTGCCCTATAAGGGGTTATTCAGAGAGCATCGGTGCTCTGTCTTGTTCCCTGAACTTCGGGGAATCAAAATCCCGACCCTGAAGTGCAGGGTCCTTGAAGTGCAGGGAAAAGAGGCCGAACGGATGAAAAAATATATATATATTGCTGAAAAATCACCAAAACATTGTTGAAAATCCGCCGAAAATCCTACCGCTATGATCTGAAAAATCAGATCGATCCGAAATGCTGCAGAGAACACACCAAACCTACCCGCTGATCCGCCGCAGACCCGCCGAACACGTCTGAAAAAAGCAGGCGATTTGCCGAACACAGCTCCGACAAGCTGTTGAAAAACAAACAAACATTGAAACTCAAAAAATTTCAAACGCTGTCTGCAAAAAAAACTACTGGACAAAAATGTCTGGGACTAAGGTATAAGGTCCTATAAATACTAATAAAAAGGCCAGTTACAGAACAAGAAAAAACACTTATGACGGAATGGGATGTTGTTCCGCCTGCGGGTGTGCTCTATCTGCGTGGCCCCGTCGCTTACCGCTGGCCCGACTACCGAGTGACGCGCACTCGGCGTCTCGTGCGGCCTGGCGTGACCCTGAGGAAGGGTTAGCGGGCGGTGGAGGGGACCCCTGCCTAGAACCAGTCCGACCACTGAGCCATACGGCACTCAGCGTCCCGAGCAACTGGTTCACTGACCTTGCGGGTGTGGGACGTCGGTGGAGATCGGCTCTGGCAGCCGCGGAAGAATGTTCGGATCTTATGGGGAAACGTTTCGGTTCTTATGCGGGAAACGTTTCCGATCCTGGGGCGGGTGACTCTTCGTATCTGGAGTGGCGGCCTTTTCGGATCGGGGACGGATGGAGGGTCGGATCGGAGTTGGATGGAGGGTCGGATCGGAGTTGGATGGAGGGTCGGATCGGAGTTGGATGGAGGGTCGGATCGGGGTTGGTGAGTATTCGGATCTAGCGGGATCAGCGGAGAATTCGGATCTTACCGCAATACCGAAGCGCGGTACACGGCCGCGTCCTTCGGTTCGGATCTCCGGCAGGTCGTCTGGGAACCGAATCTCACTCGCTGCGCCTCTGCCCTGATACTCGATGCAGGCACAGAGCGCTCGATTCGGTTCGGATTGTCTGGAACACCGCACCCTGAGACCTCGAGGGATTCTCAGAATAGAAAATACGGCGGAGAGATAACACATCAGACGAGGCTGGATGCACTGCTAAATCTGGCTTTATTATGCACAGCTCAGGCATTTATTAACTTTACACCAAATTACAATACAATGGGACTCCTTGCCCGTCCTCCCCGGACCCATTGGCCATTACACATTGGGGAGTCGCCGATTCGGACCGGATGGTCCGAATCGGCCATTTTACGATCCGAACCGGATGGTCCGAATCGGCCATTTTCCGAATCGAGAATTCTGACCTGCGCCACAAGATGATTGGAAAATGGCGGCGGGCAAGGCAGACAAAGGGAAAATACATTACACAATAACCAACGGGGAACACTGTATCACACCACACATAACCACATCTAATAAAAAGTACGTTCAACTCCGTGCGTGCCACCGCACCTGGCTGTCCCTGGCCAAAACTAATGTCCGTGCACCGCCCCTGGCTGAGGGTGCTGGGCCATTCCGTGACAACACTATTTAAAAAAATCTGGAAAAATAGTTTTTGCTGAAATAATCCCCCAAAAAATGCCTAAAAAACTCTAAAGAAAATAAATCAAGAGACTTTTTGCTGCAAGTTAAAAGAATAAATAGTTTATTAGATATTGAATTAAAATGGGAATATTTTTAACATTGAAGCCTATGGAATTGGTCTGATTAAACCTGCAAAATGAAACCACCGAACGCCAGGGCATTTCACTGACATTTCACTGCTGTTCGGTGTTCTCTGAAAAGATTAACCATTGCTTCTCTATGGGGAATTTCACTGCTGCCGAACAGCACTGTATTTTGCTGGCAATTCGCCAAAATTTCAAATTGCAATTCCAAATAGCCCCGAAATTTCAACATACGGGGAGATTCACTGTTAGGTGCAATTTTGGGGCCAGTTTAACTCTCTCTGAATAACCCTTTTAGTGTTGCCTCATATCTTCGCTTTAGTCGTGTCCTTAAAAAACCTGTATGATGTGGCCCTAGTAATATGAGGAATGCTCTGTAATGCATGGAGACACGCAGGTCTATTCAAAGAAAGGTGAAACTCAGGAGAATAAGAGTGAGAGTGGTAGGTAGCAGGATCACAGGGAAACACTGGGAGTGGCAGATAGTTTGAAATATGTGGGTATATTAACACAGCAAGACCAGGGGGCACCACCAGGCCACATTGCAAATTTGTGCAGTGCCTGGTGCCCCTCCTATGCCACATTACCAAAGGAGGGGACCACACACTCTGTAGATTGGCCCTGTGGCACAGGAGGGGCACCAGGCACAGCATAGATTGGCAATGCGTGAGGCATCAAACACTCCCGATTGGCATGGCACGGATTGGGTGGATGGGGCACCAAAACGCAACTTTGCCTGAGTAAACAAAAATGCTTGCACCGGCCCTGGATACCACACACAGACATATACGTATATTTCAACACGCAGACCTATATATACGTATATATCAACACGCAGATATATATACACCCGCCCACAGACCTCAGACCATATATACACATATGCACATGGGGGGGTGGCATGTGGACAATCTCAAATAAATGCGCCCCCCCATTTGGCTGATCCCTCCAGAAGAAATGTTGAACCCGACAGAGCAGAGAATATATATATTATTCTCTGCTCTATTGGGTTAAACATTTCTTCTGGAGGGATCAGCCAAATGGGGGGGCAACTAGTTGCCAAAATGTGTGTGTAATACAAGTCTGGATATATATATATTTATAGGAATATAGATATATATCTTATCTATATATATATATCATACCTGCCGTTACCTTCCCCTATAAATTTGCTAAAAATATACACACAAAAAAAAGAAACTACTGCCTGAGACCCCGCGCAGCCCACATGCCACCCCCCTCTACCTGGCTGAGTGTATCGAATATATATAATTAAATACATTCAGCCAGGTAGAGAAAGAAAAAAAAAGTTTTATTTTATGTTCCCGGTGACATTTAAAAATGTCCTCGGATTTAATTTTTTTTAGAAATGTGTCGCCTTACCTTAGCCTGGTGATCAGTGGGGGCTCCCTGGATCCTGGTTGGGGGTCTGCCGTGGCCGCAGGTGCAGTGGCTCCCTCCCTGCACCTCCTGTCTCTGCCACATGCACCCGCGCGGCTAGCCCACACAGTCGCAGCTCTGTTATCTGGCAGCCGCATGCTCCTCAAAGGGATCCTTGGGGGGCCCCGGCAGGCTGCCCTCTACAGTGCCTGATTAGAGGGCCGTGTCTGCCTGATGTTTTAGTAACAAGAATGTTTTATCCCATAGGCTTCAATGTTAAAAATAGTCCCGTTTTATTTCAGTATCTAATAAACCGTTGCTTATAATATTCTGCAGTAAAGAGTCTCTTTATTTCTAGATTTTTTTTAGTATTTTTTAAGCATTTTTTATACTTTTTTCAATTTTTATTTTTTTTCGAACTTTTGGCGAACGTCCCAAAAAGTTCGAAGTACGCGAACTTTCGAACGACCAATGTTCGAATCGAACTCCAAACCGATCGAACCGAACAGCTCATCCCTATTCATGACACACATGTGATGTATACATATTTACAATGGGTAATGCCTGTATGCATTGTTTATAATAATGTGGAATACAATCTGTTTCAAGAAATTAAAACACAAACCAAATAATACCACAGTAATAATAGATTAAGTCAAGGTGTACCTGTCATATGTACCTACAGGCAACTGCCAACTTTTTGACACAGCAATCTGAGGTGCAATCAGAACTGCCAATGTTGAATGGTCAGGTGAGTTCACTAAAGCTAAGCTATAAGAGACACATAATAGCATTACCCATCAGTATAAGAGATGCACATTACATAAAAAAAATAAAATGACAATAACATCGAGATTTCATGTTTGCTAATCTGTAACATATAATTGAGTCACCCCTTCAATACTAAATGATTTCCACAAAACCACTGGCAGGACCATCAGTGTTTTTTGGAAAGTCCCCTTTTACTAATTATACAATAGATGTTTACTGTAGTAGTCATATTTGACAGGCAGACATCACCATATGGTGGCCAGAAAGTGCTACTGCAGCTGAGGCTCTATGCTTAATCTGCCGGGGATCCATGGTTTAGATATTACGTAATGAAAAAACGTCTTCTTTAACATGTTTTTTTTTATAATGGTTTAGACATTGTATGTTCTATTTGGCACTATTTAACAAAAAAGGACTTATAAAGACTCGCAGGTCTATTCAAAGAAAGGTGAACCTCAGGAGAATGGCTGGAGAAGTGAAAATTCTAGGTTAAAATAGCCAAACCAGAAAAATTCTCCCATTTATCTCACTTTCTAAATCAGCTATTTTGACCTAAAAATTTCAGTTCTCCAGTCATTCTCCTGGTTTTCACCTCTCTCTGAATAACCCAGTTGTTGTTTTCGTCTCCCGCAAAGCTTAACCATATGGCAAGCAATCAGGTTTGTAATCATTGGTTTCGTATTATGAAGAGAATGATTTCAGTATTATGCTATTATCCATCTGTTAAAGGGAAAGCGAAGCGCCTTTGCAGAAGAGGTCAGTTGTTTCACTGTAAAGTGCATTTGAAAGCCTCATATTTCTTCACTAGTGATCGCTTTTGTGATTTTCTTCACAGAAAATGTACAGCTTGTGTAGATAACTGATTGGCAAAATGGGACGCTTTAATTTTACTGAAGAAAAAATACATACACTGAGATACATAGTACAAGAGGAGCGGGGTCGCGCCTATTCCCCGATGGGGCGGCTGCAACCACCAAAATGTATCCAGCCTGCTTTTCCTGCTTTTCAGTCATGAGGTAGACTTGGTGGGCCTTTATTTAATGCCCTCCCAGAAACAAAATCCACCTTGGGATCAAAAAACATAGACACGGAACGGAACAGCTGCAATGATGACCTGGCTGGAGGTACAAACAAACATTCATAGTACAGGAGGAGCAGGGTCGCGCCTATTCCCAGCTCGGGCGGCTGCAACCACCAGTCTACCTCATGACTGAAAAGCAGCGTGAGCAGTGATGGTTGGCTACATAGCAGCCTGTGTTTTCATTTTTTGGATAGGACTCACCTTCACTAGAGGTGCCTTGATGTTGGTAGGTGAGCTTACACTCTTAATGGCCATTAAAAGAAACCAAAGCCTCTAATTGTGTTTTGTTTCACACGGTATAATGGGAATAAGCGTAGATTACATTTTTCTTCTTGTTATGTTTTATACACTGAGATACCTCAGTTTCTTTCATGATTGAATACGAATTGTTTATATTAATATTCATAAAGTTGTATTTCTAAAACCAGTTACAAGGATCAGGCCCTTCTCTAGGAATAACACAGGAGAATATGTATTTGGAAGACAACAATCATATCCTAACACCATAGGTGGCTTTAAAAAAAAAAAAAGGAACTTGGTAGATACTTGTCTGGAAAATGTTAAGTTATAACCAAAATAGATGAAAAACTCTTGCTTTGCTTGACAGCCTGACCAATTTCAGTGCTCTTTTATTTTCCCACCAGTTTACAGCTTATATCTTGTATTTAGGATTTTCCATTAGCGCTCATTACATTTTATTTCTAAACCACAGCTTCACAAAGGTCAGAAACACACATTGGAAAAGATTAACATATCTCAAAAATGGCATCTTGCTCATTTGCAATGAGTACAAATTATGCTGTGTTAATAAATGTAGCAAGGGCTAAACACTTAGGGCTATATTCCCAAGTTGTCGATAAGATAGCTACAGGAAATTTTAGACATAAAGTCTCCTGTAGTTATTTTATCGACGGGAAATGCCATTCCATTCCTGCCGCAAGCTGAGCTTGAGGCTCGGATGTAGCGGTTTTCCTGCTCAAGGTTACTGTACATTAACGTTTACTATACTTATTATGGAAGACGTGAATGTGAACCTCCGTGTGATGTGTGCAAATGCAAAATCATATAACACGCTGTGAAAAACCCCCCATTAAATCCCATACTCACCTCTCATCCCGTGGTGAATAGGGAGGAGCAGAGTGAAACTTGGAATAAATAGTTCCTAGTCTCTATCCTTGATCACTCAGCCGTCCTGAGATTTAGCCACACAGTCGTCCGAGAGCGAAATCATGGCTGGGACACACACAGCTCTATGGAGTCTTATGGACTCCACAAGTTGGTACTTGCAGTGATGCTCCATGCCAAAGTTGGCAGGTTTGCCATTAGTTCCTGGGTGAGTCCCTAATAAAGTGCCTACTCCAGAACACGACGATAAAATGTGGATAGTAAGGGAAAAATCTGTAGGTGCAGATTTTCCTGCCTACCGCCTCCGTTTTACCGTCAATTACGGACTAGGTGTCAGGGTTGGAGAGCGGGGAGACAGAACACAGGTGCAGAGGCAAGGTATCAGAATCAGAAGATCGGTACAGAGGGGTATTCCAATAGGAGTCGTCAAGGGAAACTGGTCAGGAGCAGGCAGCGAGATAGGAGTAGTTGGACTATTAGCCAAAAACTGGTACATAGAGAAAGCATAAACAGGAGCTTTTCAAGAGTAGACACCAACAGGAGTTATACAATGCTGAAGCAGTGTGAGACTGCACAGCGAGTCCTTATATGATTGGTGAGGTAGTCTAGCACCTCCCCAGGAACACCCCACCAGCCAATCAGCCCGCTCTCCAGAACTGGTCAATCAGGAACCAGAGGTAGCCGGTGCAGTCCCCCATCAGGTCCGCTGAGTCTGAGGATCATCCCCTTAGGTCTGAGTGACCAATCCGGGCACCCGTGTCCACCCGGACGATGTCAGATGCCGAGGACCATCCCGCCGAAGGTGGACGGAGCAGAATGGCACCGCCGACCATGCCAGTAGAGGCACAGAGAGACCCATGAGAAGCAACGTGGGACCTCGGGATGCCCCCAACCCCGAGCCGACCGTCAGAGCTTTCGTGCCTATGCCATCCTGGAACCGGCCGCCGCTCTCGGTGATTTTCCCAGCAGGCTTGGAGTCGCGGGGCGGCGTGACACTAGGGCTCTTACTAACCAAAAGGGAGATTAGTCATGGCTCGTGTTAGTAGACAGGAACAATAAAATTGACTCAATTGACAGAACCTGAAAGTATTTTGGAGCATGGAAGCATGGACTTTTGTCAAATCCTCATCCTCCAATTTCTCATGATTGTCTACCTAAAGGTCAGTGGTTTGAGGTGGTAAACATGAAATGTATCAGAAATAATCAAGAGGTAAAATCAAGGTGTATGCAACTGGGATAACATGCCAGATTATGCAGTAAGGACCAGTGAAGCAGGCAGTCAACTTGACGGAGGCAACATGAAACCAAAAAACAGGGAGATCAATAGCTAGATCACAATATCAGAGAACAAGGAGGTCGATTCCCAGTAAAATCTTGGATTGAATATCGTCACTTAAGACTATCAGGGTAATTCAGACAGCAGTGAAAAGCAGGAGAATGACTGGAGAATGGAAAATTCTAGTTCAAAATAGCCAATTTGGAAAGTGAGATTTTTTCTGGTTTGGCTATTTTGACCTACAATTTTCCATTCTCCAGTCATTCTCCGGCTTTTCACTGCTCTCTGAATAACCCTGTATGTTTTTCAATAGAAATATCAGCTTTAGCAATTCAGTTCTAGTGTTTTGGGATCCCAGGTAGGACCCACATTTACATTAAATAATTGCAACTTCCATTATGTCATTTTAATTCTTGAACGTCCAAACATTACCATTTACAGTTACAGTATAGTCTTAAGCCTGTAAATGTATTTTTTATTCTTACAGTATCGGTGCAAAAGGCCATTAATTAACATTTTATAGTTATATTCTCAACCAACAATTTCCTAATGTAATATTCTACCATTATATTTACAACTCTCTAGTCCATGCCTTAAAATTTCACGGTTATATATGTACAACACGCAAGTCTGTACTGTAATATTTCCACATTTACAGTTACAACTTGGAAGTAAAGCACTACAGTAAGGGATGTCCAAACTCCAGCCCCCCAGGTGTTCCTGAACTGCAACTCCCAGATATCTCTGATTGCATTAGATGGATGGAGAGGCATGGGAGTTGTAGTTCTTTGACATCTGGGGGGCCGGAGTTTGGACATCCCCGACTTACAGGAACTAAAGTAAGGCTCGCATTTACGGGATTTACTGTAAAAATACCCATGTCCGGAATTTACAGTAAGAAGTACATTTTCCGGATTTACAGGAAAACACGCGTCTTTGGGACTTCAGATTACAAATCGCATGTCAGGGGTTTCCTTTTAAAACGTGTAAGTCCGAGAGTTACATTAAGACAGTATAACACAACAAGTGCATCCGTGCACTTTGATTTTGGGCTTTTTAATGGTAAAATATTTTAACTTAAGGACATTTTTCAAAGTTAGGCACAGGGTGAATTTTTTCAACTGAATCACCCGATACTTTGAAAAAATTATCAGCCGCAAGCAGCCGATATATATATCCTTAGTTGTCCTGAGGAAAGCCCCAAGGTGGGGCTGAAACGTTGACACTGTATGGATAAATAAAGTACATTTTCAGCAGTCCTGGAGTGCTGGAAGAACACACTTTTAGATATGTTCATTATGTTTAGCTCGGGTATACTTCGCCTTTATCAAAATTTGTGTGTAGGGCTATAATAAAAGTAGGAGCAACATATTAGTGATGAAAACTAAAATTATTCACACATTTTTAAGTAATAAACTCTTCCCATTCAGCCCTCATGCACCCGCATCTCCACTTACCCTCACCTAACGTGTCACCCCTCCCCTCTCCTCTTAGATTGTAAGGTCTCTAATAGTGATGAGCCGAACACCCCCGTGTTCGGTTCGCATTCGAACAATTTCAAAAGTTCAAGTTCGAACTCGAACACGAACTGAACTCAATGCAAGTCAATGGGACTCGAAAGTTCGATTTTTAGAGTGCCTTCCAAGAGGACATATATGCAAGATATTTGCCATAAAAGGTGTATGGGGGTCCGGGTAGTGCCCTGGGGGACAGGAAACAAGGACAAAAAGTTTAAAAAACCCTGTTTTTAAAGGAACAGTGAGTCATCCATGAAATAAAGGTTAAGAATAAAAACCAAAAATTCCTTCAAATATCGTGCCTAGGAGGTCCCCATAACCTGCCCGTGAAGTGGCGGATTTGTAGGATGTATAGAGACATTTAAAAACAAAAAATGACATTTCAAATGACGATAAATGGTTTTCCTTTAATCTATTCATAAACAACTACTTGGGGCGGCAGCCTGTATGAAAAGAGGAGACGTTTTAGGACACGCATAACAAGTTTAGTGATTTTTTGGCTAAATTATGTCGAAACTTATGCAGGCTTTGGATGAAAGTAACAACAGGTGCATTAAAATTGGACTTTTGGTGCCAGCTAGTGCCTTCACACTGTAACCCCTCTGTGGTATTGTGGAAGAGTGCAGTGCTGGGCCCTGCGGTCAAATATTAAAATGATATGAATCTGGTATAGGCGTCAGTGGCAGTGCACCCAAATATTGTGCCTTTGGTGGCAGCAAGTGCCATCACACCGTAACCCCTCTGTGGTATTGTGGAAGCGTGCAGTGGTGGACCCTGCGGTCCAATATTAAAGTGATATGAATCAGGTATAGGCGTCAGAGGCAGGGCACCCAAATATAGTGCCTTTGGTGGCAGCAAGTGCCTTCATACCATAACCCCTCTGTGGTATTGTGGAAGAGTGCAGTGGTGGACCCTGTGGTCCAATATTAAAATGCTATGAATCTGGTATAGGCGTCAGAGGCAGGGCACCCAAATATTTTGCCTTTGGTGGCAGCAAGTGCCTTCACACCGTAACCCCTCTGAGATATTGTGGAAGAGTGCAGTGGTGGAGTGCAGTGGTGGAGGTTTTGGTAATGCAGAAGAGATTCCCGATCTATTCAGTTTCATCAGCAGCTATAACAAAACTGGGTCAACAATGTTTAGGCTCTTGTACTGCGCTACTGTATATGGTGAGAATCGGCGCACACCAGTAGCAACAGAAAGCAAACAGAACAGGCAGGGAATACACAGAGAGAATAGTCAAATGGCAGGCAAAGTCGGCAACAGATCGGGTCCTCAGAACAAGCAGGGTCAGTAACAAGTATACAAACTGATTCGGTAAACTAGTGATGTAATTGTAGATTACAGAAAGTTTATGGGGGGAGTAGACTTGGCTGATCAATGTATACAGCCTTATCTGGTGAATGAAAGACTAGGGCATGGTACAAGAAGATTGCCATCTATTTGACCGAGATTGCAATTTTCAACACGTACGTGCTCTACAAGCAGGCATCTGTTCAAAAGCCATATCCCTTCCTAGAATTCATGCTAGAGATCATATCCAAACTTATCCTAACCCCAGCCCCCGATACATCCGCTTTGGAATCAGGAGATCTCCAAAGACTAAGTGGCAGACACTTTCCTTCCCGAGTCCCTCCCACCCGCTGTAAAAAGTCCCCCCAGAAAAAGTGTTGTGTCTGCCACAAGAAAGGAATCCGAAAGGATTCTAGTTATTATTACCCTACCTGCCCATCTCTACCTGGCCTCTGCATAACCGAGTGCATCAAAATTTATCACACCGAGCTAAAATCCCCTTTTCTGGTTTGTCCCGATTATCCTTTGCTGCCTGTACCAACTCATTGGCTTGTTATAATGACCACTCTTTGTTTGCTGCCTGTACCGACTCATTGGCTTGTTATAACGACTACTCTGACTTCTGGAATCCCCTGACTTTGGCCTGTCCCTGTTAACGTTAAGCCCAGCTATTCTAAAGTGGCTGCACCAAACAACTCAAAATACTAATTTAGAATCATTGGCGCGTCATCTTTTGGAGCAATATTCTTTCTTGGCGTGCCATGTTCTCTCAAAGATGACATAAATCCTGAAAATCACTTGTCAGATTTCCAAAGAACAAAATAAAAATGCTACATGGGGGTACCGTTGAATTCGTAACACATTGCCGAACACAAATATCAATGTTTTAGGCCAGTAAAAGGTGGACTGAGCATGATATTAGCATCAAAACCCTCAAAAACATCTGGATTAACCTGCCGAAAACCACGGAAAAACCCGAGCAGGAGGCGATCACACGAAGCGAAGCCGCCGGAAAAAGCTGAGAAAGCCGAGACCGCAGACAGAGTGAAGTGAATAAATTAGGAAAGCAGTTTGTATGAATGTTTGAAAAGTGAAACACTGTTTGCAAAGAAACTACTGAGCGAAAATGTCTGAAATTTTCATATGAGGTCCAAGGAATGATAATAAAAAGGGCTGTTACAGAAAAAAGAAGTAAATAAAAAAAATAAAAATAAAAAAAAAGACTTTAACCACTTCGATGCGGAGGACGCGCTCAGCGCGTCCTCCGCATGTCTGCTGGTGTGCGGAGGACGCGCTGAGCGCGTCCTCCCTTTGGGGTCAGCGTTCGGCCGGGTTCCGGCCGATTGCTGGCCCCCCCGGTGCGGGCTGACATCCTCGATGTCAGCCCAGAATCCGGAACCGCAGCCGCTGAAATTAGGTGTCATCGCGGTGACACCTAATTCAGGCGCCCCCCCGCGCATGTGCGGAGGAGGCGCCTGAAAGGGAGGGGGGAGGTCCTTTGGACCTCTCTCCCTCCCGATCGGCGGCGTTGCGGGGGTTAACCCAGGCACCATTTGGAAGGGCACAGCCTGCCCTTCCAAATGGTGCCTGGCATTAACCCCTGGGGAGCTGGATCGCGAATCGGCGCTGAAAAGCGCCGGTTCGTGATCCTTTCCCGGAGCTGGCCGACATCTTGGATGTCGGCCAAGCCTCCGTGAACTCCCCCTGAGGACTGGCGTCATCGTGCGATGACGCCAGTCCTAGAGTTAACCCCTAACTGCCACCAACGGTGGAGATAGGGAGTTCCAATGAACTCCCTATCTCCCGATCCGTGGCAGCTAGGGGTTAACGTTTGGTATGGTTGGATCGGCCAGAGCATGGCCGTTCCAACGATACCAAACACTACAGTGAAAAAAGTTTTAAAAAAAAAAAAATTAACGAGACCCCATCTCTTATTTTTTTAACAAGCGCACCCCATACAAAATATAACCGCAATTGCTAGCATGTTAAAATGTGAAAAAATACACTTTACACGTTGTAAATTATTGAAAATACATATTTTATTGCATTTTTTGTTATAATATACAGACATGACATAACGTATACATATAATAATGACATATTATGAATCTACCGAGTCTGACGGAAAGAACGATATATAATATGTCTGGGTCATATACTAAAATAAGCCTTCAAAACACGTTTAAACATGATGAGTGAAACAGGTAAATATGACCTCAGCACAGAGGCGTGAAACGCCTCAGCAGCGAAAGGGTTAAAAAAAAAAAATTCTGAAAAATGCTTAAAATATCATAAAAAATCTATAAATGAAGAGACTCTTTACTGCAGAATTTTATAATGAATGGTTTATTAGATATTGAATTAAAACGGGAATATTTTTAACATTGAAGCCTATGGGATTCTCCTGAATAAATTTGCCGAATTAAACCACCGAATGGCAGGGCATTTCGGGAACCTTTCACTGCTGCTTTGTGTTCTCTGAATAGCCGAAGCAGTGCTTTTTCATGGGGTTTTCACTGCCCTCGAACAGGCACCGTATGTGCAGGCAATTCGCCAAGATTTGGCGAATTGCCTGCTCTCTGGATAGCCGAATGGCCAAGAAGGGTAACCAAACGCTGATTTTCAGCGTTCGGTTACCTTTCTCAAGCAATTCGGATCTCTTTGAATAACCCTGAATGTGTGGCCTGGGTTTGTGACTAAGTGGCTACTATACAAAACTGGACATACCCCATTTTCAATAATCTGGGTTGTCTACTTCTCAAAATGATATGCCATGATGGGGTACTTTTCATACCTGGGCTGCCATAACCTCTCAAATTCAACCTAGGCCCAGCAAACCAATCTGGCAAACTCTACATTTGACCGTGTAACTTTCCAAAAAGCAAAATAAAAACGCAACATGGGGGTACCGTTGAATTCGTAACACATTGCCGAACACAAATAATGTTTTAGGCCAGTAAAAGGTGGACTGAGCATGATATTAGCAGCAAAATAACAGTTTTCGTGTAAAACAAATGCAAAACACAAACATGAAGACTAACAGGGTTATTCAAAGAGATTCGAAAAGTCACCGCACGTTCGGTGACTTTTCGCTCTCTTCAATTCGGTTCCTTTTGTTGATCCCATTTCGGTGACCCTGCGGTGTATTCAGCAAACACCACAGGGTCCCCGAATTGCAGGGAAAAGCTGCGCAAACCCGACGAAAACGAACCGCAAAACATGATAAAAACATGATAAAAATGCTAAATGGGGGGTACCGTTGAACTCATAACACATTGCCGACAACAAATATCAATGTTGTAGGCCAGTAAAAGGTTGACTGAGCATGATATTATCATCAGCAAAATAACAGTTTTTGTGTGAAAAATGCAAAACACAAACATGAAGACCAAGTTTGCGACTAAGTGACTACTATTTAAAATCGAAACATACACCATTTTGAATAGCCTGGGTTGTCTACTTTTCAAACTGGTATGACATGATGGGGTACGTTTCATACCTGGGCTGCCATAACCTCTCAAAGTCAATATAAGGCCAGCAAACCAATCTGGCAAATTTCAAGTTGTAAAACCTGAAATGGGCAAACTCTATATTTCACCCTGTAACTTTCCAAAACGTAATAAAACCTCTACATGGCGGGTACCGTTGAACTCGTAAGACATTGCCGACCAGAAATATATGTATTTTATTTCATTTAATGCTAAGCGTACGATGTCATTCACACTAAAAATACAATGCAGAACTTTGAAAATAGCAAAATTTCCTTTTTTCTCATAGTTTTTAGATTTTTTTTTCATACTATAATATATTTTATATATAAATCTTTGATGGAAAATGAAAGCCCTATTTCTCCTGAACAAAATTATATATAATAAGGGTGCGTACACTTAATATGTAAGAGGTAAATTATGGTTGAGCAGCGAATAGCTGAAATTCTACTTTTAGAAGTCTTCAAAAGTGTTCCACACTTGTAAAATTACTCCCGTCCTTAAGGGGTTAATAGGAATAGTATAAAAAAATTAAAAAAAAGAGGTAACCCCATATCATATATATTATAGGGACACGGAGCGCTGTGTATAGAGTAGGGATGCATTGATACCACACACAGACATATACGTATATATCAACACGCAGACCTATATATACGTATATATCAACACGCAGATATATATATACACTCACCCACGGACCTCAGACCATATATACACATACGCACATGGGGGGTGGCATGTGGACAATCTCAACTAAATGCGCCCCCCCCCCCATTTGGCTGATCCCTCCAGAAGAAATGTTGAACCCGACAGAGCAGAGAACATATATATTATTCTCTGCTCTATCGGGTTCAATATTTATTCTGGAGGGATCAGCCAAATTGGGGGGGGGGCAATTAGTTGCCAAAATGTGTGTGTAATACAAGTCTGGATATATATATTTATAAGAATATAGATATATATCTTATCTATATATATACAGTCAGGTCCAGAAATATTGGGACATCAACACAATTCTAACATCTTTGGCTCTGTACACCACCAGAATGGAGTTGGAATGAAACAAACACAATGTGCTTTAACTGCAGACTGTCAGCTTTAATTTGAGGGTATGTACATCCAACTCAGGTGAACGGTGTAGGACTTACAGCAGTTTGCAGATGTGCCTCCCGCTTGTTAAGGGACCAAAGGTAATGGGACAGAATAATAATCATCAATTCAAACTTTCCCTTCTTAATACTTGGTTGCAAATCCTTTGCAGTCAATCACAGCCTGAAGTCGCATAGACATCACCAGACGCTGGGTTTCATCCCTGGTGATGCTCTGCCAGGCCTCTACTGCAACTGTCTTCAGTTCCTGCTTGTTCTTGGGGCATTTTCCCTTCAGTTTTGTCTTCAGCAAGTGAAATGCATGCTCAATGGGATTCAGGTCAGGTGATTGACTTGGTCATTGCATAACATTCCACTTCTATCCCTTCAAAAACTCTTTGGTTGCTTTTGCAGTATGCTTTGGGTCATTGTCCATCTGCACTGTGAAGCGCCGTCCAATGAGTTCTGCAGCATTTGGCTGAATGTGAGCAGATAATATTGCCTGAAACACTTCAGAATTCATCCTGCTGCTTTTGTCAGCAGTCACATCATCAATAAATACAAGAGAACCATTTCCATTGGCAGCCATACATGCGCACGCCATGACACTACCACCACCATGCTTCACTGATGAGGTGGTATGCTTAGGATCATGAGCAGTTCCTTTCCTTCTCCATACTCTTCTCTTCCCATCACTGTGGTACAAGTTGATCTTGGTCTCATCTGTCCATAGGATCTTGTTCCAGAACTGTGAAGTCTTTGTTAGGTGTTGTTTGGCAAACTCTAATCTGGCCTTCCTGTTTTTGAGGCTCACCAATGTTTACATCTTGTGGTGAACCCTCTGTATTGACTCTGGTGAAGTCTTCTCTTGATTGTTGACTTTGACACACATACACCTACCACCTGGAGAGTGTTCTTGATCTGCCAACTGTTGTGAAGGGTGTTTTCTTCACCAGGGAAAGAATTCTTCGGTCATCCACCACAGTTGTTTTCCGTGGTCTCTCGAGTCTTTTGGTGTTGCTGAGCTCACCGGTGCGTTCCTTCTTTTTGAGAATGTTCCAAACAGTTGTTTTGGCCACGCCTAATGTTCTTGCTAGTTCTCTGATGGGTTTGTTTATTTTCTTCAGCCTAATGATGGCTTGCTTCACTGATAGTGACAGCTCTTTGGATCTCATCTTGAGAGTTGACCGCAACAGATTCCAAATGCAAATAGCACACTTGAAATGAACTCTGGGCCTTTATCTGCACATTGTAATTGGGGTAATGAGAGAATATCACACACCTGGCCATGGAACAGCTGAGAAGCCAATGGTCCCATTACCTTTGGTCCCTTAACAAATGGGAGGCAAATCTACAAACTGCTGTAAGTCCTACACCGTTCACCTGAGTTGGATGTACATACCCTCAAATTAAAGCTGACAGTCTGCAGTTAAAGCACATTGTGTTTGTTTCATTCCAACTCCATTGTGGTGGTGTATAGAGCTAAAGATGTTAGAATTGTGTTGATGTCCCAATATTTCTGGACCTGACTGTACACTGTTTGTGGATGGCTTTGGAAGTTAGTGGTCAGTGGGGTTTTTCAATATGATTATAGAAAGTTAAAAACTATAAACATAAAATGCATAACTAGGTATGAAATTATTTTTTAAAACATGTTTGAACTATCAGTCAAGCTTGACACAAATTGCTACATGCTATTCCAATAATAAAGGGGCAATTACAGTTTTCATAAGTGATAGGAAAACAAATTACATTCAGTTCCTTTATTTGGTGTAATTAATTTATTGGGTGTATTATCCCTACAGGTCTTAATTTGTCCTTCGTAGACTGGACTGGGCATTCTATGGGTTAGGGAATGAGCCGTGGATAACTATTACACCATGTACGGGGCTTTGATCAATCCTATCAATCCTCTGCACTTTCCTGTTTGTGATGAGTCTGTGTATTACAAGTCTTGTGCTTGAATATCACACTAATAATGTCTTAATGGTGTGTCATTTTTTGTAGCTTAAAATTGCATTAATTCATTGGGCTGAATTTCACTACTAGGTTAAATCTCTGTGCCCTGATTTTCCACCACATAATTTAACTTGTTTTCCATAATCAAATCGAGAGGCTATTTTTTCAATGGTGAGATCATAGCATCATCCTGAAGTCACAGATCTTTATTAATATGAAGGTGTTTTTTAGCAATAGGTTCTTGTGGATCAACCTAGATCCACTATCATTCAATAATGAAACTAGCCCATGGCAGCTATATACTTATACAGCTTTATGAGGTTTGTCAATTACTATATAGTCAACAGCATGAAGAACAAATGCTTTAAAACTTCAGTTCCTCATTGATGTTGCCTTTCATAATTAATTTCAATGCATGAGAAGCATTCTGCCACGTAGATATAGAGTCCCAACCTACACAGAGTACATCTTCACTCTTCAGCACAGAGAAACCCTAACCTGAGAAAGTCCTTGTACTATACTATATAGGAGGATAGTCAGACAAGCTGTGGTCAGGATAACAGAAATACACAATAACAACGAAAGAGCTGGGGTCCAGAATAGGAGAATTATAGGAAGTCAGAGAGCAATCAGAGATCTGGAAAGGACAACTGAGAAAATACAGCACAATGAGCAGTAACTAGTACCATGACAGGGCAATGAGATGGCTGGATGGAGTAGGGGGTAACATCACTGCTTTATAACTGTGGAGACCCAGGTTTGAATCCTAGCCAGATCACCTCACCAGTAAGTCCATGGTCAAGACACCAAATGGTACATACTTGCCTGCCAAACAATATTGGCTGTGGAGTCCAGTGGAGTCCCTTCGACCGCAGATAAGCAAGTCAGAATACCATTCAACACATCCCTCCAATACAACTGTGGAGAAGTCTCGACTTTACGAGAAGCAGGATCAACCTTACCACCAGGTCGCTGCTCTACAATCATGGAAAAACGACCTGATCCCACTCAGAAGACGGCACCAGCGAGTGTCCTTGGGCAAGACTCCTAAAAAGTCCCTTTTGGACTTTTTGCACTTCTTGCACAGACTGATCATTCAGAAAGGATAACAACTGATGAAGCCTATTGGTGAAAGCGCGTTTTTGTTGATCCTACTTAATTAGTATTTTAACAATTGATTTTATAGTTGAAGGTCTACCTTTTTATTGATTAATAAATGCATTTAAATTGAATTATCTGCCGCTCTGCTGCCTTTTTTTACATCAAGTGGAGAAATACCCTCCCCCCTCCTTTTTTCTTGGGATACCGAACAGCTACATCACAGGACCCCATGCTGAGAGAAGGGAAAAAAAAGAAACACCACTGAAATATAAGTATTCCTTAAGTTATACACATTTATCATAATATAACCACTGTTTTGTTTAAATATTAATTCATTTGATGTTTGCACATTGGCCATTTTTGGTTTTAAAAAAAGTGGAAATTTTAGTACGGTGCGCCTGGAAGTGTTTTTTCTTTTCTATTATATTCATGTTTTTGAGGTTGTAAACACATATCTTCTAACTTGCAGCACCGACCTATATTGAGCACGCCTTAATAATCTCACAACCACTAAGAAAAGCGCCAGATTCACGCTGTCTTTTACTAATGAGGGAATATCACACACCTGGCCATGGAACAGCTGAGAAGTCCCATTACCATTGGTCCCTTAACAAGTGGGAGGCACATCTGCAAACTGCTGTAAGTCCTACACCGTTCACCTGAGTTGGATGTACATACCCTCAAATTAAAGCTGACAGTCTGCAGTTAAAGCACATTGTGTTTGTTTCATTCCAACTCCATTGTGGTGGTGTATAGAGCCAAAGATGTTAGAATTGTGTCCATGTCCCAATATTTCTGGACCTGACTGTATATCATACCTGCCGTTACCTTCCCCTATAAATTTGCTAAAAATATACACACAAAAAAAACACTGCCTGAGACCCCACGCAGCCCACATGCCACCCCCTTCTACCTGTCTGAATGTATCTAATATATATAATTAAATACATTTAGCAAGGTAGAGAAAGGAAAAAAAAGGTTTTATTTTATGTTCCCGGGGACATTTAAAAATGTCCTCAGATTTTATTTTTTTTAGAAATGTGTCGCCTTACCTTAGCCTGGTGGTCAGTGGGGGCTCCCTGGATCCTGGTTGTAGGGGGGTCTGCCGTGGCCGTAGGTGCAGTGGCTCCCTCCCTGCGCCGCCTGTCTCTGACACATGCACCTGGGCGGCTAGCCCGCACAGTTGCAGCTCTGTCATCCGGTGGCCGCATGCTCCTCAAGGGGATCCTTGGGAGGCCCCGGCAGGTTGCCCTCTACAGTGCCTGATTAGAGGGCCGTGTCTGCCTGATGTTTTAGTAAAAAGAATGTTTTATCCTATAGGCTTCAATGTTAAAAATATTCCCGTTTTAATTCAATATCTAATAAACTGTTGCTTATAATATTCTGCAATAAAGAGTCACTTTACTTCTAGATTTTTTAGTATTTTCTAAGCATTTTTTAAACTTTGTTTTAAAAAAAAAAAAAAATAGAACTTTTGGTGAACGTCCCAAAAAGTTCGAAGTTCGCGAACTTTCAAACAGCCGATGTTCGATGCGAACTCCGAACAGATCCGAACCGAACGCTCATCCCTAGTCTCAAACAGGGTCCTCTCTCCTACTGTTCTATGTGTGTAACGTGTATGTATATTTGTTATTCTGCCTCTCCCATTGTACAGCGCTAAGGAATTCGTTGGCACTTTACAAATACTTGAAACTTGTGCACATTTCCATTTAACAAATACACTGGCAACCATACACAATTAAAAATGAACACTATCAATATATTTTAAAACCTAGAAATGCAAACTATTTAAACTGATTTCAGAATAGTCCCGATAATTGGAAGGTAAAGGATTTCATACACATTTTTATCCCAGTTCTCTATGTATGTAGCCAACTTGTAACACTGATCATAATAAATGTCAAGAGAAACACAATGTAAAATAGTCTACGTTTTCTTTATGCTGGGACAATCCGATTATTAATTAGTCCTTCAGCAGTAACCAGAACCTCTTTCTCCATAATAATTGCTTAAATTGTTCTGATATAAAAGGCATTATTTTGAAGTCATTTTGACAAAGCATGATATAAAATGAGATGGGAGGTCACAATTTCTTTCTTAATATGATTAGTGCAGTGACATTAAAATATCTCTACATAGAAATGTTACATTATTTATCATGTCCTGAAAAGAACCTGTCATCTATTAAATATCATGTATTTAAGTAAATGCACTTAAGCAAATTCATTTTAAGCTCTGGTACATAGAATAAAAGTGAGCAAAATAACTTACACATGGTACTGCTTTAAATTGTTAACTGACAAACTGTGTAAAATCGGAACCCTAAATTTTGGAACCAACTAATTATAGTACCACGGAAAAAAGCAATGTAATTTATTTGCATAGAAGGTGTAACTAATGATATTGACTCAGTTCTTAAAATTAAATTATAGTACAGATATATTAAATACAATCTCTGGATGTGTCATGGGCCTAGATTCACTAAGCATCAATATGGGTACAATGTGCCCCAAAATCAAAGGTATTGAGGACTATTTATCATACGTTGGAGTGGATAACTGTTCAATACCAGGTCATACTGGCTGAGTGGAGTAGAGGTAACATCACTGCTCTATGACTGTGGAGACCAAGGAGACACAGGTTCAAATCCTGGCAAGAGCACCTCTCCAGTAAGTCTGCTTGGGCAAGACACCTAAGGTTACAGACTCGCCACCTAGGACATACTTGAAAACAAGAGAAATCTCAATGTATCCTTCCTGGTAAAATACTTTCTCAAAAAAATAATAATAATAATAATACCAGGTCATCTCAAAGGGATGTTACCGTTGTAACAATCGAGGAGCTGCCTACTGCAGGTAAAAGGTAGGTTTAAAACTTCTACGATTTGCAGTGTAAAAACCCAGGATAATTGGCATGTTTTAACTAAGTCTGAACTATCACTGCATGTTTAGACCTAAAACTGCCACCCAATTTAAACTTACCGTCTACTGACCTAACAGGGCTGAAGTGTTGAAAACCATGGTTCTCCTAATCCCCCTCCCCATGTAGGTGGGTGAGGAGTTAAAGGGGAAAGTAGACAGGCATTAGGACGACTGAGTGCCTAGACTGCCATTGGCTGGTACACTCATTTTGAATTAACCCCTTCATTACCAAGACTAAGTTAACTCAAACATCAAAAGCACCTTCCGGTACCCAACTTCGAGTTAACTTGATCTGACGTTATTCTGGAGGATTTCAACTAAATTTCTTTGCAAAATAAATTATTTTCATTTTCAAACAGGTAGAAGAATAATCCCCTAACCTTCTAATACATGGACATGAAGGCTGATGTACTGGAGATCTTTGAAATGCTGGGACTGACAGGCAGTCCTGGCTGCATAAAATTTAATTACTGCCATTGATCTGGAGAGCAAGCCCCTTCCTGTCAGATATTGCATATAGTCTGAAAATGCACAGTAAAGTAGGGCTGTCAGCTACAACTCACAGGATTCCTTGGCCATCTATTGCATTGAAATAATTGTGATAATTGCAAGTATGAACATCTGGGGGGGCTTTGAGTTTGACAGCCCTGCTGTAAAGGGTGGTAGCTATGTTAAAAAAGGGTCTAGGTTTTAGTGGATGAAAGTAGTGGAGTTGTAGGTAGCAGGGATACTGTAATGATGATCTGTAAGGGTTTGGTTTAGAGGGTTGTAGACAGTGTAGGGTGCTAAGAGGTTGAGGGTTTAGGTAGAGATGAGCATAGGTAGTGTAGAGGTTGACTAGTGAAATTATATAGTAAAAGGGTTAAGGAGAAACCAGGGAACTCAATAGGTTTTTGATGCCCTTACATGTGGGATGGGGAGCAAGAAAATGCAGCTCAGGCAACCCTCACTCCCTTTTATTCCATTTATTTATTTGCAAAGTATTTTACCAGGAAGGATACATTGAGATTTATTTTGTTTTCAAGTATGTCCTGGGTTCAAGAACATTGAAATTTTACAGCTGTTACAGAAATATAAAATTATAAATGCAAGATATTAAGAAAAAAAAAATATATACAGATTAACACAGAAAATAAATATGTAAGAAATATAGTCACTATGTAACAAGGTTCACAGGTGCATTCGGTGTTGAGGTAGGTTAATAGGGAGCTCTTGAGTAACTTAATACTAGGGGGAAGATTTGATGGCATCTGGGAGGCTATTCCATAATTGCGGTGCTCTGTAGAAAAATGAGGATCGAGCCACTTTCTTTTTGTATTGTGGTATTGCATGTAAGGTGCTGGTCCTGGATCGGAGGTTATAGGATGAGTGAAATGCTAGGGGAAGCAACCTATTCAGGTAGGGTGGTAGCTTCCCAGAAAATCTCTTAAACACCAGGTTGGAAAGGTGAAGAGTGCGTCTAGATTCAGCGATGGCCAGTTTAGCTCTTTTAACATGTTACAATGGTGGATCATGTAGATACATTGTAGCACAAAGCGGCAGAAATAGTTATACAATGTAGTAAGTTTATGAAGGTGCGTTTGCGGCGCAGCTGCATACACTACATCTCCGTATTCAATAGCCGGCATAAGCATTTGTTGTACAATTTGCTTTCTTACTGCGTGGCTCAGGCAGGATTTGTTCCTGTACAGGGCACCTAGTTTAGGGTAAAGTTTAGATGAGAGTATTTTGATGTGGGGGCCAAATTATAGATTTCGGTCTAACCACATACCTAGATATTGTAAAATACAGTCAGGTCCAGAAATATTGGGACATCGACACAATTCTAACATCTTTCTCTCTATACACCACCACAATGGAGTTGGAATGAAACAAATACAATGTGCTTTAACTGCAGACTGTCAGCTTTAATTTGAGGGTATGTACATCCACCTCAGGTGAACGGTGTAGGACTTACAGCAGTTTGCAGATGTGCCTCCCGCTTGTTAAGGGACCAAAGGTAATGGGACAGAATAATAATCATAAATCAAACTTTCCCTTCTTAATACTTGGTTGCAAATCCTTTGCAGTCAATCACAGCCTGAAGTCTGGAACGCGTAGACATCACCAGACGCTGGGTTTCATCCCTGGTGATGCTCTGCCAGGCCTCTACTGCAACGGTCTTCAGTTCCTGCTTGTTCTTGGGGCATTTTCCCTTCAGTTTTGTTTTCAGCAAGTGAAATGCATGCTCAATGGGATTCAGGTCAGGTGATTGACTTGGCCATTGCATAACATTCCACTTCTATCCCTTCAAAAACTCTTTGGTTGCTTTTGCAGTATGCTTTGGGTCATTGTCCATCTGCACTGTGAAGCGCCGTCCAATGAGTTCTGCAGCATTTGGCTGAATGTGAGCAGATAATATTGCCTGAAACACTTCAGAATTCATCCTGCTGCTTTTGTCAGCAGTCACATCATCAATAAATACAAGAGAACCATTTCCATTGGCAGCCATACATGCGCACGCCATGACACTACCACCACCATGCTTCACTGATGAGGTGGTATGCTTGGGATCATGAGCAGTTCCTTTCCTTATATCAAAAAATACAAACGTATTCTTGGGGAGCGCAGAAAGAAGTAAATGAATGGAGGTTCTTGCACAGACCAGGTTGCAGAGAATGAGATGAATCCAATATTACACTATAGTGAAAGAAAAAAGACAATCGTGCAATACTGCATGTACATGAATATAAACAGATAGACGGTTGGAAAGAGCCACTCACAAACGAGGAACCAATAGGTTCATGTAGGGCGCAGGTAAGCCTCTATGGGGGGCTTCTCCCATCAGATGTTTCTTGATATATACGGATGATGTTATACTTCAGGTCACACGGATGTAGTACCCTCAAAGAAAGATGTATGTGGCGTAATACCGTTAACACATATGTGTATATATATCCTGAGTTGGTTCTACTCACGTGCTGCTGAGCCTCCCAGCGGATGGCTCAGTAATCAAGCAGAGGACCTCTTTCACCATGGGGGGTCCTACCCTTTGGTCGGTAGCAATGCGTTCGGTCTACTGGAGGAGACCGGTAATTACCAAAAATAAAAAGGTTCCCAAATAAAGTTAAAAGGGGATTTATTGTTAAAAGCAAAAAATATAAAATGACAAGGGATAAAATAAACAAAAAAATATAAACAAAAACCAAACCAAATCTAAGATGTGGAAATACAAAAGTAATAAAATCCAAAAATAAATAAAATAGAATCCAAGACGCGTTTCCCTCGCTCGTCTGCGAGTTTCATCAGCCGACTGAAATTTTGACTAGTGTCCTGCGTATAGGGACCACCACTCTAGTATCAGGGGGATCCGTGACAATTTCACTACTAGGTTAAATCTCTGTGCCCTGATTTTCCACCACATAATTTAACTTGTTTTCCATAATCAAATCGAGAGGCTATTTTTTCAATGGTGAGATCATAGCATCATCCTGAAGTCACAGATCTTTATTAATATGAAGGTGTTTTTTAGCGACAGGTTCTTGTGGATCAACCTAGATCCACTATCATTCAATAATGAAACTAGCCCATGGCAGCTATATACTTATACAGCTTTATGGAGGTTTGTCAATTACTATATAGTCAACAGTATGAAGAACAAATGCTTTAAAACTTCAGTTTCCTCATTGATGTTGCCTTTCATAATTAATTTCAATGCATGAGAAGCATTCTGCCACGTAGATATAGAGTCCCAACCTACAGAGTACATCTTCACTCTTCAGCACAGAGAAACCCTAACCTGAGAAAGTCCTTGTACTATACTATATAGGAGGATAGTCAGACAAGCTGTGGTCAGGATAACAGAAATACACAATAACAACGAAAGAGCTGGGGTCCAGAATAGGAGAATTATAGGAAGTCAGAGAGCAATCAGAGATCTGGAAAGGACAACTGAGAAAATACAGCACAATGAGCAGTAACTAGTACCATGACAGGGCAATGAGATGGCTGGATGGAGTAGGGGGTAACATCACTGCTTTATAACTGTGGAGACCCAGGTTTGAATCCTAGCCAGATCACCTCACCTGTAAGTGTCCATGGGCAAGACACCTAATGGTACATACTTGCCTGCCAAACAATATTGGCTGTGGAGTCCAGTGGAGTCCCTTCGACCGCAGATAAGCAAGTCAGAATACCATTCAACACATCCCTCCAATACAACTGTGGAGAAGTCTCGACTTTACGAGAAGCAGGATCAACCTTACCACCAGGTCGCTGCTCTACAAATCATGGAAAAACGACCTGATCCCACTCAGAAGACGGCACCAGCGAGTGTCCTTGGGCAAGACTCCTAACGATATGGATGCGCCTACCTCTCAAAATACTTGTAAATCTCATAGATTGTAAGTTCCCTTGGGAACAGGGTCCCCCTAAATCAAGTCATCATCCATGTGTGGTATTCTAATATATTAACTACACTGATCTTGTAAAGCGCTGCAGAATAATATAAATAAAGGATAATAATAATAAAAACAAAGAACTTAATATCCCAAGGTTATCTGCTATTGGTTGGTGCTGTTAATTGAAGTCAGATATTGAGAATAGTTAACCCATTCACTACTGATATTGAGATATCTTGGGCTTCAAAGGCACCATCTGGAGCCCCATTATCGAGATACCTGGTTATGCTGATCTGCAGCCCAAAAGCAAATAAAATTTGTTTGGTGCAAATGAATTTCGTTTGCTTTTGGCTACAGAAGGTGCCACAAACATTTTAGTCCTGTGGGCATAATGACAAACATTTACTCTTTACTTCTCTGCAAAACTACACGCTGCCACTATGCTCATGATGACACCAATAAGGCGAAACGCGTAGAGCTAAACTGGTATGGAATCTTAATATATGCTCTAATTCTGGACTCTGACCCTGTATTCTGAGGACTATTTTAACACAAGAGTAACAGACTGGCTGCCATTACTGCAGAATGGCAGCATTATACTCATCCTTCGCTTGAATGTGCAGACTATTTATAGGGAAGTTACTCATATCTGTCCACCTCTGGTCATTTCTAATAGGGATAACCACCCAGGACCACTCAAGGGACAGTAATACCAAGGAGGTTCTCTGTTCATTGAACTCCCTCCATCTTTCCTTTTTTACTGCTCCATTATAGTCCTCATACAGGGCTTTTTATGCTAACCTGTCCATCCAGTCACCCGGATCAAGGATAATCATCTAGGACCATTTCAAGGATCCTAAGGGACAATATCCCTGGCAGGGTATACTTATATCGAATCCAATGTGATTTTAATATTTGTTTGTGTTGTTTCAAACTGTCCTGTTTCAATGTATATTAGGCTTTTAAGTAATACAGCAAAAGTTATGATTTAACCAGACAGTCTGCAAAACTGCCTTAGGACACTGTGTTTTCATAAGAAATTATTCACAATTCTGGGTTACCCCTCTTGCTTTGGAGATACAGCTGATCTCTCAGGATTTATATGCTGAAACTTTGGTTTATCTCTCATTATGATGAAATCTAGCCTACTTAATTTAGCTTACAAAAACATATATAGAGATGAGCACACGAACAAATATACAATCTAAATGCTACTAAAAATTGCTCTGAACAAAACTAATTTTGCTTAGTTACCTCGTATGACAAATTGTGTCAAGCCCGTGTTGGTGGGTCCTAACCTATACTTTCAAATTTTCACATAACTATCTGAATAACTTAATAGCAACACTGTGAGATGCCTTGACACAAATTTCATCGCATGTATGATGCATATTAAAATGTGAAAAGCAAGCAGTACTCTGTTTTTTGAGAGATCTTGGGAAACGTGTATTTTGAACCACCAACCATATTTCAGTTGCGATTTGAAACTGACAAATCCACAAATGTATCTTGTAATAAAAATGTTATTACAATAAAGGTGAAGGGAATGAACATCGTATTTTAGTGTTATGACCCGAGACTCGCTTCATCTAATAATAATATTACTCCAGAAAATAAAAAACCTCACTGTCACAATTACTTTTTCAGTTAGTCAATCAATTAAGTGTTACAATGTCACCAAGCTTAGTTAATTTAAGCTTACTCCGAACATGATGGGAAGACGAGCATTGCTAACCATTATTTAATATATGATAATGTGATAAAACAACATTAAAATATTGTTTCACTAAGATTTTTTCATAGAAATTGCAAAACTCACAGTATAACCAGAAGTGACATTGAATGACTAGTGATTTTCAATCAGTTGCCCACTTCCAAATGATACATTCATCCTATTATGATCCTCACAAGGTTTGATCTGAGAGTCAGTTGCAAAATACCTTTTATGCAGTTCATATATTTCGTTATGATAACACACACAGTTTGTTGCCTTGTGACTGGTTTAATTGTGGGCTTTAATAAAGGTCATAATTAATATCCCAACACAGACACTAATAAACAATTTGAGATTGCCAGCATAATCAAATGATGCAAACATCCATGAGCTACAAAAGTTCATTGCCGCAACTGACAATTTCTTAATTGTATTCAGTCATTCATGGAAATTTTATTAACATCGAGCTGATGTATCCTGCCCTTACTCTGTCACAACACCAGGGATCTAATTTCATTATTTTCCACAAGATTTGCTTGACTACTGCCATGATTCTCTGATTGTGTTAGTCCAGATGTTTATGCTATTTAAATTAGAAAGAAAAGACTTTTGGGTAAACACGATTATAGGTTTTCTTTGGGTTGTTTTTTTCCTCCTCAGTTTAAGAAACTTATCTTAATTAATGAAAAAAATGTTAGTTTAACTTCCTTATCTGTTGCCTTGAGGAGGATGGAGCACAAATAACCTGTTACTCAAATGCCAACATATATAATATATAAATATAATATTTAGAAAAAGGTTTCCTGAATAAATGGATATTTTTCAATACTTTCTCAAAATTTACCACACATTGCACTTTTGATATTAAATTGTAACACTTTCCTGTTTATCTTCAAATCATAAATGGTCTTAAATAATTTTTATGTCTTTAATTCTATTCTTTAATATTGGAAATACTGCCATATGAATTAGTAATACCACTGCCTTCTGCAGTTTGCCAAACGTGAAAGTCTAGAGGTTTGTATTATTTGTTATTCAAACTATGAGTGCAGCATATTCTGATCAGCGAAAACATTAAAACCAACTGTCCAATATTGTGTAGGTTTGACATTTGCTGTTAAAACAGCTCTGATGCATCAAGGCACTGAATCCACAAGACCTCTAAACTTGTCCTGTGTTATCTGGCAAAAAGACATTAGCAGCAGTCCTTTAACCTCTTGGCTGCGGACAACGTGTTGGAAACATCCTTTGTTTTCACACTAGCGTGCTGAGGACATCTCCAGCACATTGATAAAGTTCCGCATCTCGGCACTGATCGCGGACTTCTCCCTCAGGGGCTGACATCTTGGATTGCAGCCCTGCCTGTGGAACCTCCTTCCCCTTCCCACCGATGTCATCACGCAGTAGCGATTACGTCAGAAACAGGATCTCCCTCAGGCTAGGCAGGGAATTCCCTATGGAGGATATAAATGGAGTCCTTTGGACCCCCATATCTCTGAAACCATAACAGCTACAGGGTCATGAAGGGTATCAGTGGAAAGGCCAGAACATGGCCAGATATGTAAAAATAAACAAATATAAATAATAATTTCCTTTTTTTTCTTTTTTATTCTAACGCAGCACTATTTTGTCACTTTTTAATGATAAGGTAAACAATGATGCGGCACTAACTTACCGCCTCATTTCCCATGTCATCAGCAAGTGTGGTGGTGTTGGCACAATGTGCTATTACACATCGTTCAATCAAAAACCTAAACCGCTGCACTACAGCGAGGAGCGCCGGGTTGCTTTGTAACCTTGCATCTCTAATCTTTACACTGTACAAGGTCAAGTGAGGTGTCATTGAAAAGGTTAGTGTATCACCTTTCTAATAATACCAAATATAAACACATAACATGTAAAAATAGGAAATTAAAAAATAAATAAATGCAAAATTTACTTTTTTTTTTCTCCCTTTCAAGGCAGCAGCATTAGGTGCTTTTACTTATAAAGCAAACAACGCTGCTGCATCCCTGATGAGCAGACCCAGGCGAAACGCGCATCGAACGTGCTCTATTGATTTATAAAAATTCTTCTTTTATTCCCCTTGCTGCGGTGCATTTTGAAAATTGTTGAGAGTGAGACCTACTCTTATTGAATTGAATTTTGTTGGGCTATGTTTGCCACGTATTGATGTATACCAATTGTGGTCTCAATCTTTGCAGCATGCCATAATCTATGGGGTTTTTTTCTGTACGTGCCATATCGGACGTGCTCTATTGTTTTTTTAAAAAAATTCTCTTCTTTTCCTTCATGTTGCTGTGCATTTTTGAAAACTGTTGAGACCTATGTTTATTCATGGAATTGAATTTTGTCGGGCTATTTTTGCCATATATTGATGCATATCAACTGTGGTCTCAATCTCAAGTAATGCCCTTATATATACAACACTGTTGCTGCATGTTATAATCCATTAAGGTTTTTTCTGTATGTGTCATATCTATATTTTGGTTGGTGATACCATTTGTTATAATAGGTTTATCCACCTATAGACCGCTACTGCTTGCACTTTATTGTAATAACCACAATCAGTGAGCGCAAACTCATAGCAACAGGTTTTCAACTATTATATCAACCATCTTGTATTCAGCGAAGTTATATGTGCACATTCTTCCATGAGGATTTAATCTGCACCTAATGTCAAAAGATTATAGATGTCCACACTGAGAATAGATGCCTCTTAGAAATTAGAGGTTTACTGTGGGATAGGTGCTCCTGCAACTTTACCAGTTGACCTTCGCATATGGTCTCAGGCTTATATTCATTGGTTTTATAAAGTATCTTTATGTGTGTGTTATATGTTCAATAAAAGTAAAATTTTAGATTCTACAACCCACTGTCCTCAGTTTCAGTTTTTCAGTTTCCCACTGTTTCATATATCTAGGGCTAAGTCCTGCAAGTTTTGTTGGGTGATCATTTTACTCAGAGCCTATACTATTACTTGCTATCCTAAGATCCACCCTGGTTTGAGTGGATTTTTGTTTTCTTCATTCTGTGGCCACGTACGGCCATGCCACTTTTCATGTGATCCGCTTAATGACCTTCTGTGGCCCTGCGTGACCGTTTCCTACTCTTTCTCTGTTTGTTATATGCTGACATTATTTCAAAATAAAAAACTTGAATTGAAAAAGAAAAGCTAAAATAAAGAAAAATAACCTTTTTTTTCAATACTTTTTTTTGTACCAACACCACTGCCATTACTCCCATGCTGGGAGCAAGTTCAGTGTTTCACACATAGTCATATTATTCATAAAACACAATCCTCCAAAAACACAAGTGAATATTCACCATGTACCATGGCAAGTAAAGATGACAACAATCTGTGCCCAAGGCTTTTAGTATGTGTATATCTTTTTTAACTTTTGTTTAAGAGTAGGACGTGAAAGAATCTTGGATCAATTACCGTCATGGATGAATATAATTTATTTTTAAATGTAAATCTCTTGTAATGCCAGAGTGGTCTTTATCTATTGGTCGATGGGTATGTACAATTTGACTTTTTCTTCTCCAAAAAAAAAAAAAAAAAGGCATTTATTTTGATGTCTAAGTTCCTTATTCACATCCAAGACCCACACCATCATATTTTTAAGTATGTCTTAGAGGGTTATTCAGAACGCACCGGTGTTTGCCGATGTTGCAAACACCTGCAAAATACACGGTCACTATAATGGAAAAAAACCCTGGCACTTCTCAAACATTCAAATAGCTATCAAGGAGAAGCTTCACACTGAAAACCTTGCCACAGATGTTTCGATTTTTTTTTGTAATATTTAAATACCCTGGCCCTTTCTGAATTACCCTGTTTGAGCTTCCACAATTCGCCTGGTATATGAATGCATTTCAAGGTTTACTTTATTACATGCAATGATGTTTCCATTTAAATTGGTGGAGAGTCGTTTCTCTCTTTGTCATCAATCTGAGCTAGAGAATTGTATTTGCATATACACAAAATGGACAAAAAAAAAAAAAGTCTAGGGGCACAATATTAAGATGACAGATCTGTTTTCTCTAACCACAGTCGGACATTGCAGTCTTGAAGGTTATTTGGAAATCCCAGTGATAGGTCCTAGAAAAATATTTTCCTATAATTTAATCACCGATAAAATGACACAAAATATGACAGTCTGGTATTAAAAAAAAAGAAAAATTAACCTGTCACACTCCCTGCCGACGCCGCAGGAAGGCCAAGAACTATACTGCCGGACCATGAATAGATGGCAGCCCCCTTCCTGGAATGTCTTGAATGTTCTCAGCTCTCCTGCAGGCTCAGCAGATGTTCCCTCTAGCCATGAGTGGCTATTTAACATGGTCACACCCATCTCCCAATGCTTCTGCATTGAAGTTTCACTACTCATTGCATCTGCCTGTCTGCTAGTAGCTACTCTCTGGACTCCCATATTCTGTGTACCAAACCTTTGGCCTTGTTTCCTGGACTTTTCTTGCTCTCCACCTGCCCTCGACATATGGCCTTTGTTCTATGGAACACTCCTTTCTGGATAACACACTTGGAATACCCTGCTGCCCCCCCGTGCTCCACTGTGTCTAAAGGGATCCCACACCGTGTCTCCTGTATCGCTGTAACCCTGGTCTCCAGCCATGCCGTGTCTAAGTTCCCAGTCAGCCCTTTTCCTGTACCACCTGCCTGGTGTCTCATGTGAGTGTTCCTATTGTACCTGTGTCTAGTATTCTTCCTGCAGTTCCCCGTGTGTTTCTGTCCTGTGTTCTGCCTCTGTCAGCTACCCAGTCCACAGTATCTCAAATCAGCCCTGTATCCAAGCCTCCTGAATATCACTGCAACCTGGGCTCATATCCTTGTCGCCCCGTGAAATAACCCCTTTACTACCAAAAATCCACTGCCAGGAACCAGTGGATTTCTGGAAAATCATTTTTAATTTACTATACGGTAAAAAAATATTTGGGAATATTCCCAATGTATTTCTTACTGTAATAAACTCTTTGGCAGACAGATGTTGCCATCTACTGGCCAAATAGCGTTCCTGCCGTTACAAGCTTAGCCCGTGGCTCTGTGTCGGCTATGTAATGTAACGTTGGGAGCTTCCAGCCCTACCTGTGTGCTTGAGGGCAGCATGTCTGATGCTACTCGCTGACCAATGCACGGTTTAAATGGAGACAGGCAGGGAGGTGGTTGCATGAGGCGCGGCTTGAGTGGGGGCGTGGCCTGGTGAAGGTCTTTTAAAAACCCTCAGTGTATTCTCAGCAGTTGCCAGATCGTGGTTATCCATACCTGAGCTCCTTGTACCTGACTGCTATATTGAATAAACCCGTTATTGACCTCTGCTTGTTTCTGACTATTCTGCCTTCTGTTGCCCTAGACCAGTGGTCAGCAACCCGCGGCTCTGGAGCCACGTGCGGCTCTTTCATCGCCATGCTGCGGCTCCCGGGATGGTGCTCTTGCTAGGGCGCAGACAACCCTGACCTGGAGCTTCCCCACACTCCGCCGGCCACTGTCACTGGGATCTATCACCATCACCACGCTGTGCGCTTGCTCTTGGCACAGCGTAATGGAAGATGTTGGCTCGTGGTGGTTGTCCAATAGTATGCAAATACTAATAATACATGGGGGGCTGAGGGTTATAAATTTATACATGGGGGCCTGGGGGTTATTAATTTATACATAGGGAGACACTTGAGGAGTATTATACATGGTGGGGCTGGGGGTTATTCATTTATACCTGGGTACTGGGGGTTATTATATATGGGGAACCTGGGTGAGTATTATATATGGGGGTCCTGGGTGAGTATTATATATATGTGGGAACCTGGGGATTATTATATATGTGGGGCCTGGTGGGGTTAATATTTATGGGGAGAAGAAATTTAATAATTATAAATAAATGGCATCATTCATGGCATGGCTGCATTAAGCTCTCGAGCAGAGTCCTCCCTCCTACTGTTCTGTGTGTTTTGTGTATGGATATACAGGTGCATCTCAATAAATTAGAACGTCATGGAAAAGTTAATTTATTTCATTAATTCAACTCAAATTGTGAAGTTTGTGTATTATGTAAATTGAATGCACACATACTGAAGTAGTTTAAAGTCTTTCTACAAAATATCTGGGAATTGAGGTGATCTGTGTCTTGTGACTCACTGCCAGTGCCACGCAGTATTTTGGGGGTCACTAATTTCTACAAAATATCTGGGAATTGAGGTGATCTGTGTCTTGTCACACAGCCAGTGCCACACAGTATTTTGAGCGTCAGTAATTTCTACAAAATATCTGGGAACTGAGGTGATCTGTGTCTTGTCACACAGCCAGTGTCACGCAGTATTTTGGGGGTCACTAATTTCTACAAAATATCTGGGAATTGAGGTGATCTGTGTCTTGTGACTCACTGCCAGTGCCACACAGTATTTTGGGGGTCACTAATTTCTACAAAATATCTGGGAATTGAGGTGATCTGTGTCTTGTCACACAGCCAGTGCCACGCAGTAATTTGGGCATCACTAATTTCTACAAAATATTTGGGAATTGAGGTGATCTGTGTCTTGTGACTCACTGTATTTTGGGGGTCACTAAATTCTACAAAATATTTGGGAATTGAGGTGATGTGTCTTGTGACTCACTGCCAGTGCCACACAGTATTTTGGGGGTCACTAATTTCTACAAAATATCTGGGAATTGAGGTGATCTGTGTCTTGTGACTCACTGCCAGTGCCACGCAGTATTTTGGGGTCACTAATTTCTACAAAATATCTGGGAATTGAGGTGATCTGTGTCTTGTGACTCACTGCCAGTGCCACGCAGTATTTTGGGGGTCACTAATTTCTACAAAATATCTGGGAATTGAGGTGATCTGTGTCTTGTCACACAGCCAGTGTCACGCAGTATTTTGGGGGTCACTAATTTCTAAAAAATATTTGTGAATTGAGGTGATCTGTGTCTTGTCACTCACTGCCAGTGCCACGCAGTATTTTGGGCGTCAGTAATTTCTACAAAATATTTGGGAATTGTTATAATCCGTGTGTTCTCACTGGCTGCCACCCATCAGGGGGTCTCACTGATTTATAGGAGGTTTCTGAGACTTGTAATCTGTGTCTTCTCACTGCCACCCATCAGGGGATCACACTGATTTATAGGAGGTTTCTGAGATTTGTAATCTGTGTCTTCTCACTGCCACCCATCAGGGGATCCCACATACTTCTAGCAGATTTATGCGAATTGTAATTTATGTCTTCTCACTGCCACCCATCAGGGGCTCTCACTTATTTATAGGAGGTTTCTGGGAATTGTAATATGTGTCTTGTCACTGGCTGCCAGCTATCAGGGTGTCTCACTGAGTTATACCAGAGTTCTGTAAATCTTTAATCTTTACACCAGAGTTGAATCAGAGTTCTGTATATATTTAATCTATATATTACTCACCATGTCTGAAAGAACAAAAAGGACAGGCAGACGCTCCCAGACACAGATAAGATGCCAAAGCATCTAATGAAGCCTCCATGTCCACAGCTACTCCTGACGTAGCCTCGCTATCACACACAGAGGAGTCAGCTGAATTGTTTGACTACAATGAGAGTGACATGCTGCTTGAGGATGCGCAGCAAGTACAGCTCTCTGATTCAATCTCTGAGGTTGAGGAAGGGAGTATAATCAACCTAGAAGAAGGGGGTGCCAGTGATGACACACAAATAACTGGCACTCATGTTGCCCCAGCAGCTGCAGCATACTGCCAAGTTGGCTCCAGCGACGAGGAGATAGGGGCTGATGATGACAATGATGATGAGGTCACTGACTCCACCTGCCTGATCGAACAGAGGAATCAAGTGAGGAGGAGGGGGAGGAGGAGGAGGAGGCACAGCAAACACGAGGCACAACATCCTCTATGACCAACCGTAGCACTAGCCAGTCCAAGGCATCAGATGTCAGAGCTGCTCAGGAGCAGAGTGCTGTTGTCTCAAAGCACACATGCAGGAACTCTGCTGTCTGGAAGTTCTTTAAGAAATGTGCAGCAGACCCCACCGTTGCTATTTGTAATCTATGTCAGATGAGGCTCAAGCGTGGGAAAGACACAGGACGCTTGGGTACCACGTGCTTGAGGCGACATATGACCTCCTGCCACACATCCCGTTGGCGCAAAACTTTGCATAGGTCCTCCTCCTCCTCATCTGTCTCTACCCCACTGTATGTCCTGCCATGTCATTGCCTGCTACAACCTCCACTGACAGGGATGATGCTACAGTAATGGATGTACCAGCTCCTTCCTCACAATGTGACAGCATCCCATCAGCTGAAGATTTACGCAGTCAGATTAGGTTGCCCCAGCTGCTGCAGCGTAAGAAAAAATATAGTCAAAAACCATCCCCAAGCACAGCGTCTAAATGCCAGCTTAGCAAAATTACTCGCATTGCAGCTGCTGCCTTTCCAGCTGGTGGACTCTGCTCCCTTCCGTGAATTTGCTGAATGTGCTGTACCACAGTGGCAGGTTCCAAAACGCTATTACTTTTCACAGAAGGCCATTCCAGCACTATACCAGCTCGTGGAAGACAATGTTATCGAGTCATTGGGAAAGGCAGTCAGCAGCAAGGTGCATGTGACTTTAGACACGTGGTCCAGCAAACATGGACAGGGTTGTTACATTTCCTTCACGGCACACTGGGTAACTCTGATTACAGCTGGGAGGGATCCAAGACGGGGCTCTGTGCTAGAGCTTGTTCATCCACCACGCCTCCAGAAAGCTGCTTGTATGAGGTCTGTCTGCTCCACCACCACCTCTCCCTCTTCCTCCTCCTCCTTCTCTGTCTCTGGCGAAGTGGCAGTTAAACAACGCCTGACAGGAGCTTCGCAATGGCTCAAGCAAAAAGATGCCATACTGTGCTTGAGCTGGTTTGTTTAGGGGACAGGAGCCACACCGGGCCAGAAATTCTGTCAGCTCTGCAGGGGCAGGTGCAGAGATGGTTAACACCATGCCAGCTTCAGCTGGGAAGGATCGTCTGTGATAATGGCAGCAACCTTTTCTCCGCCCTACGCAAGGGTAAATTGACGCATGTACCATGCCTAGCACACGTCCTAAATCTAGTGGTACAGCGTTTCCTAACCAAGTACCCAGGGCTGGCAGAGCTTCTCAGCCAGGCCAGAAAAGTCTGCAGCCACTTCAGATGGTCATTCCCAGCAAGGGTTCGCCTGGCAGAAATTCAAAGAGAATTCCACCTTCCCACAAACCATCTGATCTGTGACATGCCCACCATGTAGAACTCGACATTAGCAGTGCTGCAGCGTCTGCACAAGCAGCAGAGGGCCATCAACGAGTACCTGTGTGAGTATGGCACAAGGACAGGTTCAGGTCAACTTGTTTTTTTTTTCCCCCCGCAGTGGCTGATGATCAAGGGCATGCACTGTACTGTCACCATTTGAGGAGGCAACGAGGATGGTGAGCAGGGACAGTGCATGCATCAGTGACCCAATTCCTTTAGTGTTCCTGCTGGAGCACACTCTGCAGGGAATTATAGATGTGGCTCTAGAGGCAGAGCAGCGGGAGGAAGAGGAGGCCTTCCCTAGCTCTGAAGGCCCCAGTCTTTCCGCAGACAGCATTCCAGCGGGTCCTCCTCAGATCAGACAGGAGGAGGATAAGGAGGAGGAATATTTAAGTAGTGGGGGCATTGAAGGTTGGGATTCCTCAAGGGAGGGTTTTGTGTGCCCAGAAACACAAAGGCTAGTGCGTGGCTGGGAGGAGGAAGTGCATGATACGGTCATCCTCATTGAACAGGAAGACTCGGACGCTAATGCCACCTCCAACCTACGCTGCATGGGCTCCCTTATAATGCAAAGCCTGCTAAAGGACCCCAGGATTCGTGCTATCAAGGAGAGGGATCATTACTGGTTGGCAACCCTTCTTGATCCACGATACAAGGGTAAAGTTGCAGAGCTCATCCTGCCCACACAGAGGGAGCACAGGATGAAAAAACTTGAGGACGCTCTAAAGCGACACTTGTGTAACACCTTTCCAGGCACTGGTAGGTTACCAAGTGATGACACAGGTGCTTCAGAGGCTGCGGATGATCAAAGGAAGAGTGGTGAAAGGGGCGCTTGACTGATGCCTTTTCCAATTTTTTTAGTCCACGATGCCCAGGGACGTCAAATGTAGGCACCCATTGCCAACGTCTTCACCATACGGTGCAGGACTACCTAGGGGCAAGGGCAGACCTGGATACCTTTACAGCAGATGATCCACTGGCTTGTTGAGCCGGTGTTGAGATTGGATCACTGGCCAGAACTTAGCCAATATGCTATGCAGCTACTAGGTTGCCCTTCATCTAGCGTGCTTTCTGAAAGGACGTTCAGTGCCGCTGGAGGTTTTGTCACAGACAAAAGAGTGCGTCTGTCCACCGACTCTGTAGACCGGCTGACATTTATAAAAATGAATCAGTCCTGGATCAGCAGTTATCAATCTCCCTGATGCTGACGTAAGGGAATAGATCGGGGATGTCTTTTGCATTCACAAAACCTCCAGCACTGAACTCTTCCACAATACCACAAAAAAGGTTACGGTGTGAAGGCACTTGCTGTCATGAAAGGCACAATATTTGGCTGCACTGACGCCTGTGCCAGATTTATATCATTTTAATTTTTTTGAACAGCAGGGTCCAACCCTGCACTCTTCCACAATACCACAAAAGGGTTACGGTGTGAATGCACCTGCTGCCATGAAAGGCACAATATTTGGCTGCACTGACGCCTGTGCCAGATTTATATCATTTAAAATTTTTGAACAGCAGGGTACAACCCTGCACTCTTCCACAATACCAGAAAAGGGTTACGGTGTGAATGCACTTGCTGCCATGAAAGGCACAATATTTGGCTGCACTGATGCCTGTGCCAGATTTATATCATTTTAATTTTTTGAACCGCAGGGTCCAACCCTGCACTCTTCCACAATACCACAAAAGGGTTACGGTGTGAAGGCACTTGCTGCCATGAAAGGCACAATATCTGGGTGCACTGACGCCTTTACCAGATTCATATCTTTTTAATATAGGACTGCATAGTCCACCCCTGCACTCTTCCACAATACCACAGAGGGGTTACTGTATGAATGCACTTGCTGGCCTGGCAGTCTGTCACCAAAAGCACAATATCTGGGTTCACTGACGCCTTTACCAGATTCATATCTTTTTAATATAGAACCGCAAGGTCCACCCCTGCACTCTTCCACACTACTACAGAGGGGGTTACTGTATGCAGTGGTGTATTTAGGTTTTGTGCTGCCCTAGGCCTGACTAAACTCGGGCACCCCCTAATTTAAATTTGAGGCACCCCTTCCTGTCAAGGGCACACCTCTTCCTGGTTAAACCCCACCCTTCCTCTTTAAGCTCCACCTTTTCCTCTTAGAGCTCCGCCTTTTCCTCTCTTTATATTAAAAGTGGATACCAAGTGCTTACTTGTATATTTTGTATACCATTTCAAATGTATCTACTGAGATAAATAAAATTATGAAATGTTTAAATTCAAGCATTTTTACAAAAAACAGCCAAGCATGTCAAGTATACTGGATCACAGCCGTTCTAATTGGTTGAACAATAAAATCCACAGAAACGTGCACTGCATTTGAGTGTATCACAGAGCTGCACAGCAATAAAACCCACAGAAATGGGCACTGTGTATGAGCATATCAGAACTGCACAGCAATAAAACTCACAGTAATGTGCAGTGTGTATGAGTGTATCCCAGAGCTCCAGGGCAATTCATCTCACAGTAATATGCAGTGTATATCACAGAATCCACAGCAATAAAACTCCCAGCAATGCAATGTGCAGTGTGTATGAGTGTATCAGAATCCACAGCAATAAAACTCACAGCAATGCAATGTGTGGTGTGTGTCAGCGTATCAGAATCCACAGCAATAAAACTCCCAGCAATGCAATGTGCGGTGTGTATGAGTGCATCAGAATCCACTGCAATAAGACTCCCAGCAAACTGAGTGAATATGAGCACACAGCAATTATTTATTCTATATTTACCGGCCTCCGTCCGCAGTAGGGCTGTGTGCAGAGTCAGCAGGGACTGTGTACGGACTCAGCAGGAGGTCCCTCCAGGCCACGTTAGGATCGTGGCTGTGCCTGTGCGTGGAGCCATCTTGTCAGCAGTGGGGTGCCACTGCAGAGGTGCACCGTGACTTTGATTCCCTTCCCGGTGGGTGTTCAGTCCAGAATAGAGTGAGAGACCGTGTTAACGAAAGGGCGGGCCAGCTGCGTGCGTGTCACATGGTTCAGCCAGTCAGGTGGTACTGAGACTCAGTACCACCTGACTGGCCGGACCGCGTGACCTGCACGCAGGCAGCCTCACCAGGAGCCAGGCAGCTCAATGACAAATTTCTATCACTGCAGTGCTGGTTAAGGAAAGTCCACTTAAACAGCAGTAAGCAGACAGGGCTTCATATTCTGCTGATACCCCCCCTTTACCTGCCGTTTACTGTCATCTTCTCTCTCTGCACACAAATCACATCCCCCTCTCCTCTCCTAGAGCTGCTGCGGGGCAGGGGAGGAGCTATGGAGGGAGGAGACTGGGATTTTTATTCTAATCGATTTTATCCCGTATGCAAATGCCCTGCTCCGCCGCTCGTTGTTTGAGAACACAGCTCAAAGCTGACACACAGTGACAGTGGCACCTCCTAGTACCCCCTAATGACACCTAAATAATCACTGGTACCTGGGGCGGCCCACCCTCCGCCACTCCCCTAAGTACACCACTGCTCTGTGATATGCTCACACACAAGTTTGGCGAACTGCCAGCAAGTACGGTGCTGTTTGAAGGCAGTGCACATCCCCATAGAGAAGTAATGGTTAATCTATTCAGAGAACAGCAAACAGCAGAGAAGTGGCAGTGAAATGCCCTGATGTTTGGTGGTTTCAATCAGCAGGTTTATTCAGGCAAACCCCATAGGTTTCAATGTTAAAAATATTCCCATTTTTATGCAATATCTAATAAACCATTTATTATTTTAATCTGCAGTAAAAAGTCTTTATTGATTTTTTTTCTTAGTACCTCTTAGTAATTTTTCAGCAGAATTTCCCCCCCTTTTTTTTAGTAGCAGTTTTTCTTTTTTCTGTAACAGAACTTTTTATTATCAATCATAGAATCTTATATGTAAATTCCAGACATTTTCGTTCAGTAGTTCTTTTGAAAACAGCAGGCCACGGGTTTGCGGTGGCAGCATTCAGCGTCCGACTCCATGCACTTTGGGGACCCTGCGGAGAACGGTGAATTCACTGCAGGGTGGGGAAATTTGAATTCCCCGAAGTGCAGGGAACTACAGAACACCAAAATGTTGGCGTCATATTGGTGCTCTGTGAGTAACCCACTTAGTAGTGAGGTTTTTTGCTGCCCCCTGGAAAGTGAAAGTCTAGGCCTTGCCTACCCAGGACATACTTGAAAATTAGTGAAATCTCAATGTATCCTTCCTGGCAAAATTTTTAGGGGTGGGGCCACCAGTGCGGGCCGCCGCCCCCTGTAAAGTGCCACCCTTGGCCTAGGCCTTGTTGGCCTAGGCCAAAATACACCACTGACTGTATGAATGCACTTGCAGGCCTTGCACCAAAAGCACAATATCTGGGTGCACTGACGCCTTTACCAGATTCATTTCTTTTTAATATAGGACTGCATGGTCCACCCCTGTACTCTTCCACAATACTACAGAGGGGTTACTGTATGATGGTACTTGCTGGCCTGGGAGTCTGGCTCAAAAGCACAATATCTTGGTGCACTGACGCCTTTACCAGATTCATATCTTTTTAATATAGGACCGCAAGGTCCACCCCTGCACTCTTCCACAATACTACAGAGGGGTTACTGTATGATGGTACCCTCTATCCCCTTCTGTTCCTTCTTTTTTTTTTACTTCATGGTTAAGTGCAGTAAAGAGTTTAATTATATTAATAAAGTATATACTTTAATGTTTACTAATTTGCCCAGTAAGCAGTGTATCTGAAGTGTCTTTTATATTATTTATCAATTAGTGAGTGTTATCCCCTGTCTTTTGGCTCAGGTCATTGGAGGTGTACAATCCAAGTGTGTCCTGGTAGATCTAGCATTAATGGATCCTAGACAAGCCACTTTTATTGTGGATTATGTTGCCTTCATACTTACCCGCAACTATTTTATATCTGAGAAAGTTTTTTCTTCAAAAATGAGGTATTACCATAGGCATGAAGTTTGTCCCAGGTTACGCAAATTTATTAGTTGAGTATTGGGAGTTCAGTGCCATTTTAGCCAATAATCCAGTCGGGGCCAACCTCTTACTCTGGTGTAGGTACACCGACGATGTACTGTTGATCTGAAAAGGAAGCAAAGATTTACTTTAGTTTGCTATTAACATTGACCATGTTAATAGTAATCATTATGGCTTATCTTTTACTGCAACAAATCATAAAAATACTATTGATTTTTTGGATCTTACCTTGTTTTTGCAAAAGAAGGCAGAATCGAAATTAAACTTATTTTCAGATCATTGATTCAACAGCTACATTGAATATAACGGTTACCATCATCTTAAGTAGCTAAAGAATATTCCTAGGAATCAAATTGTGAATTGTAGGAATTGCTGTCAATTGTCTGATTTTGAGAATGAATTTTCACTTATTGGAAACAAACTAAAGGCCAGGAACTATCCATCAGATTAAATTGAACAATATAATTAAATGATAATAGCTACTATGGATAGATTTTTTAAATCAAAATTAAAGGTATATAAGAGAGAATTTAAATTCTGTATTTGTTACAAAGTATATAAATGAAGTGCCACAAATTAGGAAAAATTTGAAGAAACACTGGTCTGTTCTTAAACAGGATTCATATCTAAATAGCATCTTTCTTTCTAAACTGTTCATAATATTCAGACCAGCAGATTATGTATGACCTAATTTAAACCCAAGTCTTATAAAAAAAAGAGGTGATGCACAAAACAGGGTTATTCAGAGAGAGGTGAAAAGCAGGAGAATGACTGGAAAATGGAAAATTCTAAGTCACAATTGAAGATTTGGAAAGTGAGATGAATGGGAGAATTTTTCTGGTTTGGCTATTTTGACCTAGAATTTTCCATTCTCTAGTCAATCTCCTGCTTTTCACCTCTCTCTGAATAACCCTGTATGTGTAAGGCCCAAAGGCTTTCACAAATGTGGAATTGTTCTACTTGTACATTTTTTGGAATTTGAGAGCACAAATAAAAAAATATAAAAAAATACAAAAATTGTGTTTAATTACTTTATAAATTGTAAAAGTAAATATTAATGTATCTGATACAGAGTTAGAGTGATATACGATACATGGACAGTACTTAGCGTACCTTACATGAAAGGCTAATTGAACACTTCAAGATTAAAGAAAAAAAGCATTGCATCTAAACATTGCAATGGCCGTAGTGCTTTTTTATATGAAGAATTTCTACGTATTGGTATTAATTTGGTAATTCAACATTAGAGAGGGAGTGATGGCCATTAAAGTAAGAAAATTAGGTGAGAACAATAAAGCTGTGTAATTCTCTGCCTGCTGAGGTGGTTGGGTCAGAGACGGTGCAGACTTTTAAACAACGACTGGATGACTTAATCGAGAACATAATATTAAGGGCTATAATATTTAATATGTGGGTAAAAGTTGCTTGATCCAGGGAGAAATCTGACTGCCATGCTGGGATCAAGAAGGAATTTTTTCCCCAGTATGTTGCATATTGGCGAGTGCTTCAGACTGGGTTTTTGCCTTCTTTTTAGACTTGTGCACTGATTTTTTTTCCGGTTCAATTCGGTTCGGTTCGTATTTTGTAAATTTTCGTTTTGGCCAATTTCCGTTTCGGTTCGTTTTCGTTTCCTTTTCGTATCGACTTTTTTTCGTAATATCGGAAATTTTCGTGTTTTTCGGAACATCTGTTCTCGTTTCAAAGTGTCTATTCGTTTTGACGTAAACTAATGGTTTTTCGGGTCCGAAATTTCTGTCGATACGATAATTCTGTCGATACGATAATTCTGCCATTGAGATTTCTCATGTTTTACAAGAAGGATACATTGAGATGGGAATGATACAAAATTACAGAATCAGCGATATAACCAAAAAATACGTTGTCCGAAATTACTGAAATGAAACCGAAATCAGGAATGGAGCCGAAATTACAAATGGAACGAAAATGATTTTCGATTTTACACATTTCTAGTCCATTCGAAAACTCCGAACAAATTTTCGGTTCGTTTCGTAAATGTTTTCGGATCTGAACATTTTTCGGAAATTCGGCCGAATCCGAATGCACGAATTGGGAAATTTCGTGAAAATTCCGAAATTCCGAAACCCGAAACGCACATCCCTACTTCTTTTAGATCAACAGCAGTAGGTAATGTGTGAAAGGCTGAACCCAATGGGCACACGTCATTTTTCAGCCTATGTAACTATGTAACTATGTAATAAGGGCCTTAATAAATAAAATGATAATTTGCCATTTATGGAATGACATTTTTCATTTTATTCGCTTTTTTCAGTTTTGTTTTCTTTTTGTTTTCGAGTACTATCAAACTCTGGGGGCCCTATTACAATTTTTGCGCATACGTTTGCGCCAGCGCAAAAATGCATTAACGCGAGGGGCAAAACCCTTTGCGCTGAACGTCGTATTACAATGTCAGCGCAACAAACGCGTGTAAACGTCTACCGCAGGTGAACCTGCGTGAACGCTGCGCGAGCTTACTGTGCGTCGCGTGTCCTATACTTAACATTGTAAGCGCAAATGCGTTTGTGTGGTGGTATGCGGATGGTATTACAATCTATGCGTTGATTTATGCACGTTAACGTTTAACGCTGGGTGCACAAATTCACGCGTTGCACAAGCGTTTTAATGCGAAAATTGTAATAGGGCCCTGGATGTTTAATGTATTGGTATTGATTTAATTGTACATCAAAGAGTGAGATTGGTTTTGATATTTTTTAATTATGTGGGGCTAAATTACATAGGGCAATATTACAAAGTTGGTGCTAACTTAACCAGAGCTGTTGTAAACTTAAAACTTCCATAGGCTATAATGGCTCTGGTAAGTTTACAACAGCTCTGGTTAAGTTAGCACCAACTTTGTAATATTGCCCATAGTTGGCACTACTGTTAGGGTGAGTATGTGTTAACGCTAGGATAAGTGATTTTAACCCATGACCCCAGATTACATCCCTATTGCTAAACCCGGTAGCGCATCGGAGCTGTAGCGTGTCAATAAGTAAGCGATTACAAAGTGCTGGCACTAATTACCGCACGGATGCACTGTTCAAAATTTTAGCAACTGCTCAAAGCTATTTCCAAAATCAAGCAACCTGCACAAATGCAAATTCCTCAGCCCACAAAAAGGAATGCAGCAGAGCACAGTTATTCTAGTGACCTCATACCAGAGTTGTTATACGATGGAAGTCAGGCATGTACGTATTATCGCTTCTGCTTTCATTCTTGTAGTGTGAGCATTGTAATCGGCTCGGTAGCTGGCAAGTGCTAATATTTACCGCCTAATATTTACCGCCTCGTGCTACTTTTATAAATTTTCCGCTCATGGTTTAGCTTAAACTATCAGGGTTATTCAAAGGGAATCGAAAAGTCCCTGCACGGTCGGGTGACTTTTCGTTCTCTTCAATTCGGTGCGATTTGGCGATCCCATTTCGGTGACACTGCAGTGTACTCAGCAAGCAACACAGGGCCATCGTAGTGCAGGGAAAAGCCACCGCAAACCCGCTGAACACTCACCGCAAAACCCGGCGAACGCACACCAAAACCTGCAAATACATCTGGATTAACCCTGCCGAACACGCCGGAGAAACCCAAGCAGCCGCCGATCACAGCGCAGAGCAGCCGCCGGAAAAAAACTGACACCGCAGACGATTGGAGTAAAAAAAAAAAACAGTACGCTTGAATGTTTGAAAACTGAAATGCTGTTTGCAAAGATACTACAGAATGAAAATGTCTGAAATTTACATATAAGATCCAATGAATGATAATAAAAAGGGCTGTTACAGAAAAAAGTAAAAACTATTTTAAAAAAAACAGAAAATAATTTTTGCAAACAAATCCTGAAAAATGCCTAAATGAACCTAAAAATCTATACATTAGGAGACTTTTTACTGCAGAATATTATAATAAATGGTTTATTAGATATTGAATTAAAACGGGAATATTTTTGACATTGAAGCCTATGGGATTGCGCCTGAATAAACCTGTTGAATGAAATCCCGAACAGCAAGGCAATTCGGCAACTTTTCCCTGCTGGTTTTTGTTCTCTGAATAGAAGAAGCATTGCTTCTCTATGGGGATTTCACTGCCCTTGAACAGGCAATGAACAGGCACCGTATGTGCAGGCAATTCGCCAACATTTGGCGAACTGCCTGCTCTCTGAATAGCTGAATGGCTAGGAAAGGTAACCGTACGCTGAATTTCACTGTTCGGTTAACTTTCGGCCACAATTCGGATCTCTTTGAATAACCCTGTATCGTGTAGCGCTCACTCCCGGAGGAGCCGCTGAAATTAAACCTCGGGTCAGTCTCCCCGCACTAGGGAATAAATATACTCCAGCACCGATGTGGATTTTATAAATTATATAGTTTACTGGATAAACTGGCATATAATGAGTAACACGGTTTATATATATATTTACAGTACTTCGTAATGCGGGAAACGCGCAGCGGAAAAAAAATACAATGCTTCGTAATGCCAGAAACGCGCAGCGGAAAAGAGAAAAATATATCTTTAACCCCCTTTGTGGTTGGGGAGTGAGTCCCGTACAGGTTATGTCCCAAAAAAATGTATGTGTGTGAGTGTATTGGTACCCGGGTACAATATTCAACTGGCCAGTGAATTATTTATGAGGTATCCTCGACTAGTCACGTTGGGGCCCTGTGGGTTTTGAAACAAATTGCAGCGTGCTTTAGATTTTTCACAACGGCCTGGAAGGCCTCTCACCCATCCGCCAGATACACTGTGCTCCGCTCGATTTTGACTGGTGTTCTCTGTGTCACTGGCTCCACTGTCTGGCTTGTCTGTATCTGCCTCAGAAGTCCAGCTCACCGCCTGCACTCCCTCTTGGATCGATCTGCGGTTCTTCTAACTCGGGGTCCTCCAGCTCACTCGGTATCAGCTCAGGTTACTGTGGTGGATCACTGGGTCTTCATTAGATAAAGGCAGAAAACCCGGTCTCCAGCTCGGTCAGGCCCCACCTGCGCTCCGGCCTGGTCACTGTCCCGTTCACCTACACTGCGTCTTGCTTCTCTCACTTTTTAGGTGCGCTCTGCCAGCTCTTTCCACGAGGCTCAGGATGTCAGCGTCTCTCCCCCACCCACTTCCTGTCCCCGCCCGCAAAGCATGCCGGGAAATGTAGTCCCAATGTTCAGTGTCTCACATCACGCTTGTCTCCCTCCGGTGGCCAAAAATAAGTACTACACGGCAGGGGATTTAAAACCAGCGCTACACTCTCCCCCTCCTAGAACTCTTGGGTCTCTCCAAGGAGGTACAACAGTTGCATTACATTTTCCACATCTATTAGGCAACATATACAGGCTCAGCAGCAAGCATACAGTGGGTTAGATACACTTCCTCAAGTTGACTCATGCTTTGGACTACCTCAGCTAACATAGTAGACACTTCGGGCAACCTTCACACTGTGGTGACAGCTTCTTCAGTGCTATGTCCTGGTGAGTCGTGGGTGAGTCGCTGGGGCGGTCGAACAGAGCGTTTTGGTTCAATCAGTTCCTCTTCAGGTGGAAGTACTATAGGCGCGGGTTCAGTTCTTCTTTCTACCACTGGAGCAGACATCTCTTCGGAGTATGATCCTTCCAGTGAAGGCATAGAACTGTAGTCATAAGATTCGACTTCAGGAGCTACAGGGATTTCAATAGTCTCGGGGACTTCTAACTAAAATTCAGGAGCCTCAGGCCTCAAATTACTTTCCCACCTTTCAGGAACTGAGATAACCTCTTCAGGCTCTGGTGAGCGCAGCCAGTCCAGACAAAAACTCTCTTCCTCACTGTCCCTTTCGCTCTCTTCGACAGCCCGGGTCTGCTGAGACCGAGTAACGGGAGGCAAACGTGGAGCAGGCGGATTTGGCAGAGAAAGTTCGTCCCCAACTGGTATCCTCACAGCCTCTCTCAAAGGTAATAAATGATTCCGGTGCCAGTTCTTAAGAGGCCCAGCCTTTCCATCCGACCGGATTTGATACACCGGCAGACCCGGCAGTTACTTGCAGACAATGTAGACCTGAGAACTCCATCTATCCGCTAACTTGTGCCTCGCAGCAGCACCCAAGTTCTTCAACAAAACCCTATCACCGGGTTGTAGATCCTGTATCCGAACTTTCAATTCATAGTTCGTTTATTCCTTTGTTCCCTGTTTCCTGAGGTCAAACGGGCCTGTTCAAACGCAGAGGCCAGAATCTTTTGAAGTCTATCCACGTAATTTCTATGGGAAGCTACCGATGTCTGGTCCAGAGATAACCCAAACACCAAATCAATCGGCAGTCGAGCTTCTCTTCCGAACATAAGACGGTACGGTGAGTATCCAGTAGCGCCACTCTCCGTACTGTTATACGCATGCACCAGCGTAGCTATGTGACGACTCCAGCTCTGCTTCTCTGTGTTTGACAGTGTCCCCAGCATATTTAGCAGCGTGCGATTGAACCTTTCGGGTTGAGCATCACCTTGAGGGTGATATGGTGTAGTTCAGGTCTTTTGGAATACCAGCAGTTCCAGTAATTGCCCAACAAGCCGGCTTTCAAAGTCTCTACCCTGATCAGAGTGTATTCTCCTTGGTAGGCCGTAGTGAACAAAAAACTTTTCCATCAGAACTTTTGCCAACGTTGGAGCGCGTTGGTCTCTTGTAGAAAAGGCTTGGGCGTAACGTGTGAAGTGATCAGTCACTATTAGAATATTTCCCTGCCCACTAGCATCCGGCTCTAAGCACAGGAAGTCAATGCACACCAAATCCATGGGTCCTTGACTTTGCAGATGGTTCATTGGAGCGGTTCGGGTCAGTAGGGTCTTCCTTTGAATGCACCTCAGACATGAATGGCAGTAACTTTCCACTTCAGCTCTCATGCAAGGCCAATAGAACCTGTCTCGCACCAGCTTAAAAGTCCTTTCTGCGCCCAAATGTCCATGCTCATCATGTAGTGATCGCAGTACACTCTCCCTATGTTTAGTGGGAAGGAACAACTGTTGGGTCTCTTCAGCATTGGTAGAGGGGCCCCTTCTGTAGACCACCCCATCCAACATCTTCAACCATTCCCACTCTTTGTAGACCAATCTGGCTCCATCTGGGAAATTGGTCAGCAGAATTTCCCGCTGGTTCACAGTTAGGGCCTTTATGGTTAATGCAATTAAGGGGTCTCTAGCCTGATCAGCTTTCAGATCCTGTTTTGAAAAGGTAGGCAGACTTTCATCCCTCAACTGCGTAGGGTTGCAGTAGAACTCCGGAATAGCCGCAGCCATGACTCCTATGGCCTCCGCTTCAATCCCTCCCTTGACCCGGCGCTCTGCTCCTTGACACAAAGCTTGTACCCCGTCTGGAGTTAACTGAGTCCATTCTGTAGTGTAGGGTCTTCTCGACAAAGCATCAGCATCTCGATTATTCACCCCAGGGTGATATTTCAGGCTGAACCGAAACCCTGACAGAGCGGCCAACCACCGATGTCCCGTTGCGTCCAGTTTTGCAGTAGTAAGGACGTAGGTAAGAGGATTGTTATCTGTCTTTATCACAAACACGGCCCCATACAGATAGTCCTTTAGCTTGTCTAACACTGCCCACTTTAAGGCTAGGAACTCCAACTTGTGGGTAGGATAGTTCTTTTCTGAAGGCGTAAGGCTCCGCTCACATACACTACAGGCCTCAGTAATCCACCATACTCTTGATACAGGACTCCTCCTAGGCCTTCTCTGCTGGCATCCACATGTAACTCGTACGGCTTGTGAGGATCCGCATAGGCCAAGACAGGAGCTCGAGTTAAGCTCTCTTTCAGCTTCGTAAAAGCACCCTCACATTGACTAGTCCATTCTCCCTGGTTAGACTCTCGAGCTTTCCTTGGCCCTGGAGCTGACGGATGTCGGTCAGAGACCTTGCAGCCTTCTTCGGTGCTTTCCTTCTGTAGGAGCTTGTTCAGTGGTTGAGCTATTTTTGCGAATCCTCCTACAAATCTTCGATAATAAGAGCAGAACCCCAAGAAAGATCTAAGTTCAGTAACGCTTCGGGGTCTAGGCCAAGAAGCTACGGCCTCCAACTTCCGAGGATCTGTCGAAACGCCTTCTGCTGAGACCACATGTCCCAGATACGTAACAGATGGTAAACAGAATTGACATTTCTCCAGAGATAGTTTCAATCCCTCTTCATGGAGCCTCTTCAAGACCTTCTCCAAACGTTGTTCATGTTCTTCCAGAGTCTTCCCGAACACAATTATGTCATCCAGGTACACTAATACTTCGATCAGATTCATGTCCCCAACTGTCTTCTCCATTAACCGTTGGAACGTGGCTGGAGCCCCAGTAAGGCCTTGAGGCATTCTGTTAAATTCGAAGAACCTCAATGGGCAGATGAACGCAGTCTTCTCTTTGTCTTCAGGATGCATTGGTATCTGGTGATACCCGCTTCGCAGGTCTAGTACACTAAACCATTTTGCTCCTGACAAACACTGTAAGGCATCTTCTATCCGAGGAGTAGCATGTTGATCTGGGATGGTTCTCCGATTCAGCGTGCGATAGTCTATGCATAGGCGGACAGAACCATTCTTCTTCCGGACCATTACTATTGGAGATGCATATGGACTCCTGGACTCTTGGATCACCTTGGTTCTTTGCAGTTCGTTCAGCTGTTCTCGTAGATCATCCAAGTCTCCCAGCGGAACTCGTCTTGACCTTTCACGAAACGACCTCTTGTAATCGAATGCGGTGCTCAGTACTTTTAGCTAGGTCCACGTTGAACTCATCTTTCGAGAACAAGTCTCTCCACTTTAGAATTTGGGACTGAAGACGTTTCTTCCGCTCAGGTGAAATGGGAGCGTCCTTGGGGTAGAACCTTTCATCTGGAATCTCTTTATCCACTCCCACTCCTAAATTGGTAGGAGAGAGGGGCATAGCGGACGCTACTTGTCCGATAGGCATTCGTGCTTTAAGGACTACTGGAGAATCAGACACATTGCACATGCTGACTGAGACTCTTCCTCGTGTTCTTTTCAAAGCTTTAGTGGAGATTATTTCAGGGATTACTTCTACTCCGGCTTCACTCCCATGATTAAAATCAGTTTCCAGTACCACGTAGGGCCCTGGTTGCGATCCGTTCAACTTGACTGAGGCCCGGAAGCTCGCTACTTCTCCCGATTGCAGAACCTTTTCTGTTCCTTCTAATCTCCATAGGTGCCCCACTTCGGCAGGTGCCTTCTGTTCTTCGACCATTCTCTGATAGACTGGACGTAACATTTTTTTTTTTTCTGTGAAAGGATTTTACCAGGAAGGATACATTGAGATTTCTCTCGTTTTCAAGTATGTCCTGGGTGGTGAGTATGTACCGTTAGGTGTCTTGCCAAGGACACTTACTGGAGAGGTTGCTCGCTGGGATCGAACCCATGACTCCACAGGCTCTCTCCATGCAGAGCGGTGACATTACCTCTACTCCACCCAGCCGGTACAGTAACATTGGGTGTACCCCTTCAGTAGAACCGTCTTCCAATACGATGGGTGTCAGGAGACGTCGCACCAAATCAGTATTCGTCCCCACTATCATGGAACTCCTGTTTGCCCCTGAAGGCCGAGGACACACAATGGCCAATGCATCACAACCTCCGGACTGTCCGATGACTTTGGATCCGATCTCCAATTTCACCTGTAGATACCCGTCATAAGGGAGTTTCTCAGTTCCGATACCCCAGATTTCCAGATCCTTAAACTTCTTTAGAGGGATGTGCTTCAAGTGTTTCTCATAGAAGTCTCGGTAGATCAATGTCACTTGAGCCCCTGAATCCAACAGGGCTTTAGTGTAGACTCCTTCCACTTGGATTGGCACAATAGGGGAAGGACCTATCAGCTGGTCAGGAAACTTGGTGGTGGTACCAGGACACTTAGACCCAGTTTGTTGTACCCTGGCCTTCTTCTTGGCCCGTGTAGGTTTTGGGTGTGTATTGCTTCCCCATGACGTAGGACCGGATGCTAAGGGAGTGACTCTTTCAGTCCTGGCAGGCTCGGCAGTTGGCCAGACCTTGGGCCCTCTCGCCCTCTTAGTCCTGGCTTGATTTTTGGAGCGTGTTTCAACCTTCGGGCACCCAGGTTGCTCCTTCACTTGTGCCCTCTGGCGTTTCCCGCCGGTAAGGTAGATAACAGTCCTTCCAAAGCTTTCAAGAACTCCTCAACTCTATTTCCTTCACGCATTTGACTTTTGCATTGTGCGCGGAAATGGCCCATTTCTCCACAACTGAAACATCTCTTCTTTGAAAGCGGAGACGCATTCGCCCGCTGTGATTCGGTTGAAGGACCCTGGCTAGACGCCACAGCAACTCCGGTTGTCTGTATGTCTGTAAGGAACTTCTGCATCTCTGTCTGTGTCTCTGTCACCTTCAACAATGCTCGGCACAGTTCCGCGTGCGCCTGTTGCAATTCAGCTTGAGCTTCTTGTACCTTCTTAACAGTTTTGTGCAACTCACCATGCGCAGAGAGGTTTAATTCTTTGACAGCCTTCTCTGTGGATTTAAAAGCAATCAGATGCTCTTGTTCGTCCACGTCGGATCCATAGGCATCCAACTAGTCACTTTCAGGCTGCAAACATTCGTTATGCCTCTCAGGTTGCGCGTAAGCTCTTTCTCCTCTCCTGAAGGATTTTTCTTCCAGTAAAGCCTCCTCCTCTCTGACAGCTCGGATCAGTTCCAGGTACTTCAGTTCTTGATTACCCTCCCTGCTTCTCAGCTGCAGCATCACTGGATCTAGAGGTTGAGCGCCCCTCAGGATCTGTTTTATTCGGATCTTATCTATTCCAGCCGGTTCGGCCTCTTTCTTGAGGAGTATCTGGTGCAGAATCTTATCTAGGCGCCTCATATATTCGGTCATTCTCTCACCTTTCCGCTGGTAGGTGTGTTCATACTGATATACGAGCTCTGCAGCCTTTTCCGTTCGCCCAAAAACTTCCTCCAGAACATTTAAATAATCTAAAGCAGTGCAGTCTCTTTTACTCAATTTTAGGTTTCTTACAGCCTCTGACGCAGGTCCCTTTAAGCTCTCAGTGATCCTTTGCTTTTTCTGTGCTTCAGGGACGTCCCACTCATCCAGAGCCTGCATCGCCTGTTCCACCCATTCTTCAAAGGTTTCTTCTCCCGCCGGAGTTGGTACGTTTCCTGTAAAATTTCTCAACCATCGATAACCAAAGTTAGTGTGCGGAGGGCTTGTTCTCTGACATTTAGCCAGCAAATCTCCAATAGCCACTATAAATTCAGGCCCGATCATGGCCAACGGACTGGGCGCGGGAACACTCGCGGATTCGCCACGTGGCGCACTTGGCTGAATCAGTTTGACTTCCACCTCATCGGTCAGGTTCACGCTCGCGCCCTGAAAACACACTGGAACACCCTTTATCCACTCAAAAAGAACATACGTGTGAGAGGTATCTGGGTTCTCTTTAATGTCCAGGATTAACCCCCGTTGATCTGGTGTCAGCACGGCCACGGCCTGGCGAATCTGATCTTCGGCCCAAGTGTCTGCAGGAATATCCATGACTATACACAATTCTAACTGACTACTGTACTCCTCACACCACTTGGCAGCAGTGTCTGGATCCATATATAACCCTTTAAATGCGTTTTTTCCAGAGACTGGATCCCGGACGAGCCCCCACGTGTAGCGCTCACTCCCAGAGGAGCCGCTGAAATTAAACCTCGGGTCAGTTTCCCCACACTAGGGAATAAATATACTCCAGCATCATCGTGGATTTTATAAATTATTTCGTTTACTGGATAAACTGGCATATAATGAGTAACACGGTTTATATATATATTTACAGTACTTCGTAATGCGGGAAACGCGCAGCGGAAAAGAAATACAATGCTTCGTAATGCCAGAAACGCGCAGCGGAAAAGAGAAAAATATATCTTTAACCCCCTTTGTGGTTGGGGAGTGAGTCCCGTACAGGTTATGTCCCAAAAAAATGTATGTGTGTGAGTGTATTGGTACCCAGGTACAATATTCAACTGGCCAGTGAATTATTTATGAGGTATCTTCGACTAGTCACGTTGGGGCCCTGTGGGTTTTGAAACAAATTGCAGCGTGCTTTAGATTTTTCACAACGGCCTGGAAGGCCTCTCACCCATCCGCCAGATACTCTGTGCTCCGCTCTACCCAGGACGTCTCTCCGCTCGATTTTGACTGGGGTTCTCTGTGTCACCGGCTCCGCTGTCTGGCTTGTCTGTATCTGCCTCAGAAGTCCAGCTCACCGCCTGCACTCCCTCTTGGATCGATCTGCAGTTCTCCTAACTCGGGGTCCTCCAACACACTCGGTATCAGCTCAGGTTACTGTGGTGGATCACTGGGTCTTCATTAGATAAAGGCAGAAAACCCGGTCTCCAGCTCGGTCAGGCCCCACCTGCGCTCCGGCCTGGTCACTGTCCCATTCAGCTACACTGCGTCTTGCTTCTCTCACTCCTAGGCGCGCTCTGCCAGCTCTTTCCACGAGGCTCAGGATGTCAGCGTCTCTCCCCCACCCACTTCCTGTCCCCGCCCGCAAAGCATGCCGGGAAATGTAGTCCCAATGTTCAGTGTCTCACATCGCGCTTGTCTCCCTCCGGTGGCCAAAAATAAGTACTACACGGCAGGGGATTTAAAACCAGCGCTACAATGTAATCAGGCCAATTATCTTTTAAAGCATTGTTTCTTAATTTGACTTTCTCATTTTCAAAGTATGTGAAGACATTGATCCTCTGATGCATGAAGATTCCACATAGGAGAGAACCACACATCAGGGGCTGATCAGTAAGTCCAAATCATCCACTAGTGAGCCAGTTGAGAGCCCAGTTTAGGTTTTGGTCAGTGTGACTTTGTACTTGAAATCCTACAGATCTTTGTTACTGTTGCATTCAGGTTATGCTATGTGATATGTTTCTTTGCTCTTGAGATATTATACACACAGGAGAAACATAGCTGTAGTACCTTGATTTGTTATATGAATAACCTACCTTCACAAAGTGATGAACCCCTTTTTTATTATGGATAGACCGACAACGCTCTAGCCATTGTAAAGGTGGATCTGTTTTTACAAAGGTTGCATACCTGAGACCACTATGCAATCAGGCCTCCCCACATAAGATGTAACAGATGTAAAGGAGCAATGCATCAAGGGTGCATCTCAAGAAGGTGCTGTGACAGCAGGAGCAAGAGTAATCCAGGTCATCACTGACATTGTGCTATTAGGCAACTAGTTTGCAGGTGACAATGCATAAATTTTGTCATTCAATATACCCTTATTTTGCATATACTGAATATTTACTTTTTTGTAAGCTATACTGTTCATATTCAGTTTGAGACATATTTTATCATGTCTTCTTAAAACTCCAGATAAATTGAGTTGTCACATTAACCTACTTAATATACAGTAAATAAACATGGAAATTAATACATATGTCACCATCTAACCTCAATACTTATGATATTTTAAATAGATATTAAATTGTATTTGGTTTTATACTTACTTAAGAATTATTTGGTTGTTTGCTTGTTCTCCTTGTCTTTCAATTAAAAAAGTAAGCGTTAACATTCAATTCATCCAAATTTTTGGTGATTTGTCTATTTATCCATAAAACAAAATCTAACAAATGCCACATGGTTGAAACAAATGCAGAGCAAAATATATAATTTATGAATTTTCAGCCATCGATAAATAACGTGTGGCCAGAGAGTGCTAGGTAGCAGCCACTGTAAAAAGTGAAATTAATAAATAAATAAAAGCAGACGGGGGTCAGGAAGTATAGGAATTCATTATGTTAGAAATGACATTAATTATTTTCTATATTTAAATTTGTTTATTTTAGAAGCTGTTCTTAAGCATATTCAAACATGTTAATGGTAGGAGGTCTTCAAATGTAGAAATGTCCTAAATTGTCAAATAATTATGAATTTCAATCATATTTATGAATCAAACATTTTAAAGCATTTGTTAAAAAACATAAAAGTGATTTACTCCTCAATTTATGGAATCTTTTCTTAAAATTAGTTTTTAACAATTTCAACATGTAGTATATCTCAACTTTAAGAAAACTAAAATATTGTTAGAAAAATGTTATCCCAGGAAGCATAAGTGAAATTATAAATATTCAGCACGCCAAGCTTTTGCTATAGTTTAGTGCACATGAACTCAATAGCTGTCAAAATTACAACAGGCAACTCAAGTAATTATGCAGATTTATGCAAAACATTAACAAGAAGAATTAAATGCACAAATGAGGTGGCTACACTTGAATTGTTAAGATTATGAATAATTACCATGAATCTTTTTGCTCTTAATGTAACTTGTTTTTGATAAACAAAGCCTTAATTATCAGAATACTTTTGAGAATTTTGGTGACCTTCATTAATCTTACAAAACAAGTCTCTTGTGTTCTGCATTGTAAAAAAACACATGGTTAGAATAAGTACACAAACCAAGGGAAATTGTATGCTAATGGATACTATTACAAACGGAAATATGATACCTAAGGCTCTCAAATTTACAATCTTCTTCACACTTGGAGATAATAATGCTAACTCCCAAAAAACAGTCAGAGAGGATCATGGTTATGCAAAATATAGTAGGTCTCAAGGGGAAAATGTTTAAACAGGAAATAATGAAATAATTCAATTCATTCCATTGGATCGATCATTCATTGGAATAGTTACATTCTAACAAAAATCTTCAATATTTATGAGATATAAAGAAAAAACCTTGAAAATGTAGCCATAGTTGACTAGTTAGGTATACTGAGATCTTTGAGGTATAGATATTGAGTTTAAATATACTGTAAAACCAGGTATATTAACCCCATAAGGACCATTGATGTACATGGTACGTTCTAGGAAAAAGTCCTGTTAAGGACCAAGGAAGTACCATGTATGTCATGGTCCTCTAACCCCTCTCCCTCCCGATACTAACCTCTATGGCCGGGGTCGCATGTTGGTCTGACTTCAAGCCGGGCGCAATGACATCAGCTTCAGGTGCCCCCGACACTGCTGGGGGACAGCCTGAAAAGGGGTGGGTCCGTTGGACCCCTCTACCTCCCTACGGGCTAAAGGGAAAAAAAGAGGGGCACCGCTGGAAAGGGCACAGTCTGCCCTACCCTGGAGGTGGCTGACATCTTGGATGACAGCCAAGCCTCCGGGCCTCCCCTACCCACTGACATCATCGCCATATGCGCGATGACGTCAGTTGAACAGTTAACTCCTAGCTGCCAAGTGGAGATAGTGGGATCATTTGGACATCCATATCTCCTGATCAGAGGGAGCTAGAGGGTCATGTATGGAATCACTGGAAAGGCCAGAGCATGGCCATTCTAAATGGTATCAAACATGACTATGTTTTGTGTTAAAAAAATAAAACTAAATAAATAAAAAAAGTGTATTTTTAAAAAAAATTGTCTGGGTCACATAATAAAATAGGACTTTAAATCATGTTTAAACATGAGCATAAAGCGGTCAAAATGAGCTCAACACACAGAGGTGAAATGGCTCAGTAGTGAAGGGGTTAAAAAGCAAAAACATGTAAAAATTAGATATTTCGAAACTCAGGACAAAATGTTGAAACTATTTAGCCGGGGTCTTTTTGGCGGTTGTATATTTTGGGGGTCAAAGTTTGAAAAAGTTTGTTTTTTTAAATTTTTTCATCATATTTCATAATTCATTTTATAGTTACAGTTACAAGTAATTATAAAGCACCAACAAATTACTTAGCGCTGTACAATGGGAGAGACAGAATACCATATATACATACATGTTACACACACGGAAGGGAGGGAGGACTCTGCTCGTGATTTTATAATCTAAGAGAAGAGGGGTGACACATTAGGTGAGGGTGAATTGGGTAAGTGAAGTGGCAGGTTGCAGGAGGGCTGACTGGGATGAGGAGCAGGAAATTACATTGGGGAGTAAATTATACAATATGATGAAAATAGTGGTACCTTTAAAAAGTCTATTTAATGGCGAGAAAAATGGTATATAATATGTGTGGGTTCCATAAACGAGCAAGAGGAAAATTAGAGCTAAACACAAACATCGCAGAAATTTTAAAACATCAGTGGGTACTTTCGGACAGACAATGGTAAAATTGCCTGGTCACTATGGGGTTAAGCAATGGAACAGTCATAAAAATAAGAGACAAAAATTAGGCCTTTGGTTGATTCTATGATCTATGATTTTACATAAATATCTTGTCTAAAATGTGTTTACCTATCTGATTTGACCAGTTTCAGTGAGAACTAGTCTTCATTTGACTTTTTAGATAACACAGTTTGACTTGCAAAATAAGATAAATTATTCTTGGAAAGAGTTTTCTGATAGAGCTGAATACCACAACATTCATACAAAAAAGATTTTTTTTTCCTATATGAAATATTTTTTTAGTTTACAGTAAAGTACATGTTTTGAACTTTGCGATATCCAATGAGGTGGCGGATATTACATTGTTCTTAAAGATCAATGTGATATGGCTTACCATGTGAGATATTGCTATCTGTTTTCAAACCCATCCAGAGACAGGTTCCGCCATCTTTTGCTCTCTGTGGGTGGAGCTAACTAGAGGTCATCGTGACCATGAAAGCTTGGCCGTCAGCGGTGATATCGGCACTACTGACTTGTCAGTCAGCATGCTAAGAGTCATTCACACATGCACAACTGTGAAGAGAGCTGTCCTGTAGGCTGACTCTCTGCTCAGAGCTGTCCCACCACCTCTAAAGCATGCCGCAGGGACAGCAAAATCATGACAGGGAATTAGTCCCTTTATTCAATTACATATGTCTTTAATATATTACTGTCATGTATAAAGTGAGTGATTCCCTGTCAAAGTAGCCCATCTTGTTTTGAGAATGACAGTGCCACTTTAACCAGTTGTTTATCATTATACACAGCTAAACCTCATACGATGCATGTTTGATCCTAATGTAGATGGTTTCCTAAAGCTCATATAAATTAAAAGCTAATACTCGATTTGATAATATTACTGATGTAGCTAGAATATGTCTTGTGCTTACTGAAGTAAAATCTTTGTATTTATGCTCGTGAAATATATTAATGTTTCTTTTGTATTATTTAGAGGTTAAGCATTTTGATGCTGAAAAGTTCGATATATTGTTCTCTAATCAACATAAATCTCATTTTACTATTTATATATTTAAATTGGTTCCAAACTATTACACATTCTTTTCTAATATGCACAATCTGAAGACTAAACAGTAGGGCTTCTTCTTCTTAGCCTTTCAGTAATTTCCATCACTGTCATAAACAATGTAACAATTCACTGATCATCAGTTGCAATTCTTCATAAACACTGTCAAGCTCCCAGCTGCCACTATTGTATTACATTTAGTCTGGGCCCAGTGAATCTGCCTTGGGACTAGTAAAAAGAAAGGACTTCGGAGGCATTAAATCTGTAATCCTACCTACCATATCTCTTCCCCATAGAGCAAGCTGTCAGACTAGTTGTGTTTTTGTCATAAAGTCTCTCTGAGGCATATGAATTTGTTTTGGTAAATGTCAAATAGCTTTGATGCATAAAAAATTAGTTAAAGAGGTCACACTTCCACAAAATACAAGTGTACATTGCAGGGGGTTATTGTTCCTTTTTCTAAACTTGACATGAAAAAGACAGAACTACTGTAACTTCTATTTATTTATTTTATTTTTTTCTTCATATCAGGCATGAAAGGCTTTTAATTTGGGTGTTTAATTTATTTTTGAAACTGTATACATCATTGACGGGTTATGGTTAGATAGGAAAAACTGTGTTAGTCCAGAAGTTCACTTCAGATCATGAAATAATCCGAATATTGCAGAATGCAATGATACCATTTTATTGACAAGTATAAGAGACAAATAAGCTTTCGAAAGTCTCCTCTCTTCATCAGGCTTGATGATAAACTTTTGAGGAAGAGAGGAGACTCTCGAAAGCTCACTTATCTTTTATAATGTTCTGTCATTGTTCCAATAAAAAAAATGTATCCTTGCATCCTGCTATACTCTGACTGAAGCTGACTGAAGAAGCTTGACGGTACTAGGTGAACCGCGTATTAGTTTTCATTGCTTTTATTTGATTATTGCTTTATATGTTTTGAATAAGTATGTATCTTTTACAATACATTACTTGATCTGCTCCTCCCAAAAGAAGGAGAAAACCAGTGGCAAAGAAGTTGGCAAAGGGACACCTCCATCATGGGTGTCAGATGTGCATGAAACTAAGCCTACCAATAACTGTGCTCCAAAAAGGGTGAGTGTGAAACTACTCCTCCCCCACTTTACCAATAAGTCAAAGTGCAGAGATACTGTCCCATTTTTTGTTGGTGTTCCTTCTTCTTTTCCATACACAAAAACATATAGATGAGGATGGTGGTGCCATCAAGTGGCATGAGGCGCATATTACAGAGCCAGTTCTATGTACAGGCTCTGCAGAATGTGAGTATAGATATTTCACCTGTGTATACAGTTTTTGATCAGATAAAGAACATATGGTAATATACACTATATTGCCAAAAGTATTCGCTCACCCATCCATATGCGAGTCAAGGCAGGTGAGCGAATACTTTTGGCAATATAGTGTATATGTATATATATATAATAAAGTTTATTATTGCAGAAGTCATTTACACATCCCAGCAATTCAAAGAACTGCATCACAGAGCTCATGTGCTACATTCCCTGTATGCAGCACAGAAATCTGGGTAAGACATCTGAATGACATCTGCAATTTTTTTTCATCCTGGGTCTGTTTTCACACAGGACCCTCCAATCAATGCCACGGCATACTAGATTTTTTTTTTTTTTTTAGCAGAGATAAGGTTTATGCAACTGGTCACAGCCACTCCTGGACAGCTGTTTCGATTTTCTTGTACCCTCATCAGCAGAAGCTAGGCATGACCAGTTGCAGGTTGATGTTTAACCCGTAGCGGCAAATCAATCTTCATTTAAGTTGAGGTGGAGGGCAAAAAAATTAGATTAAAAGACTCCACACTGCAAATAATAAAGTTTATTATTGCAGAAGTCTTTACACATCTAGTATGGCGTGGCATTGATTGGAGGGTTCTGTGTGAAAACAGACCAAGGATGCAAAATATTTAGTAAAATGCAGACGTCATTTGCATGTTCTTCCCAGAGTTCCTTGCCACATACGGGGAATGCAGCAAATGAGCTCTGTGATGCAGTTCTTTGAATTGCTGGGATGTGTTAACTAGTGATGAGCCGAACACCCCCGAGTTCGGTTCACATTCGAACTCGAACTTTCCAAATGTTCGAGTTCGAACTCAATGCAAGTCAATGGGACTCAAAATTCGATTTTTAGAGTGCCCTCCAAGAGGGCATATATGCTAGATATTTGCCATAAAAGGTGTATGGGGGTCCGGGTAGTGCCCTGGGGGACAGGAAACAAGGACAAAAAGTTTTTAAAAAAAGTTTTTAAAGGAACAGTGAGTTTTCCATGAAATAAGGGTTAAATATAAAAATGAAAAATTCCTTCAAATATCATGCCTAGGAGGTCCCCATAACCTGCCCGTGAAGTGGTGGATTTCTAAGATGTATAGAAACATTTAAAAACAAAAAATGACGTTTCAAATGACGGTAAATGCGTTTCCTTTAATCTATTCATAAACAACTGCTTGGGGCGGCAGCCTGTATGAAAAGACATTTTAGGACACACAGAAAAAGTTTAGTGATTTTTTGGCTAAATTATGGTGAAACTTATGCAGGCTTTGGATGAAAGTAACAATAGGTGCTTTAAAATTGGGCTTTTAGCGTCGGCAACAGTGCCTTCACACCGTAACCCCCCTGAGGATATGAATCTGGTACAGGCGTCAGTGGCAGTGCACCCAGATATTGTGCCTTTGGTGCCAGGCCAGCAAGTGCCATCATACAGTAACCCCTCTGTGGTATTGTGGAAGAGTACAGGGGTGGACCATGCGGTCCTATATTAAAAAGATATGAATCTGGTAAAGGCGTCAGTGCACCCAGATATTGTGCTTTTGGTACCAGGCCAGCAAGTGCATTCATACAGTAACCCCTCTGTGGTATTGTGGAAGAGTGCAGGGGTGGACCATGCGGTCAGGACCGGTGCTAGACTATTTTGCGCCCTAGGCAAGACCAGCTACTTGCACCCCCCTAAAAAACACCCAAAAAAACGACACAACATGAAACTGCTAATTTTCTTTTTATTTAAGAATAAAGTTTGAAAGCACCAATAGTAAAGGTAAAATAAATATAAATAAACTGTATTAAACCATTTTAAATTAACTCTATTAAACAAATGAAAATTAACTGTATTGAACAAATATAAATTAATGGAAAAAAAATAAAAAAATAATGTCACTTAAGTTTCAATTTCAGACACATCAAAATTTCACTTTGTGTGCCTTATCCTTTGCATATTTTCATCATGTGTATATATATATTGCCCAGGCCAGCTCACATCATGCATATAGATAATTGCCCAGGCCAGCTCACATCATGCGTATATATATTGCCCAGGCCAGCTCACATCATGCGTATATATATATTGCCCAGGCCGGCTCACATCATGCTTATATATATTGCCCAAGCCAGCTCACATCATGCGTATATATATATTGCCCAGGCCAGCTCACATCTTGCATATATATATATTGCCTAGGCCAGCTCACATCATGCGTATATATATATTGCCCAGGCCAGCTCACATCATGCGTATATATATTGCCCAGGACCAGGCCAGCTCACATCATGCGTATATATATATATTGCCCGATCCAGCTCACATCATGCGTATATACATATTGCCCAGGCCAGCTCACAACATGCGTATATATATTGCTCAGGCCCAGGCCAGCTCACATCATGCGTATATATATTGCCCAGGCCCAGGCCAGCTCACATCAAGCGTATATATATTGCCCAGGCCCAGGCCAGCTCACATCATGCATATATATATATATTGCCCAGGCCAGCTCACATCATGCGTATATATATTGCCCAGGCCAGCTCACAACATGCATATATTTATTGCCTAGGCCCAGGCCAGCTCACATCATGCATATATATATATTGCCCAGGCCAGTCCCCTGGTGGAGATAGGGGGTTCATTTGAACCCCGATATCTCCAGGCAGCTAGGGGGTCAAGGAGGGTGTCAATCGAAAGGCCTGAGCATGGCCTTTCGAATGATACCCAACATGACCAGGTATAAAGTAAAAAAAAGAAAAAAGAAAAACATGTATTTTTTTGTGTGTTATTTTTATTAATGCAGCAATATTGTTCACATTTGAATTATAATGTGAACGATGATGCACTAATGAGTTTTTTCTATGGGGTGCGTTTGCTATAAATCATTTAATTCCCCCCACAAAATGTAACAAGTCCCCATTTCTAATTTTTGTACAAGCGCACCCCATAGAAAACATAACCGCAAATGCTCATGTGCTAAAATGTGAAAAAAAAAACACTTTACACACTGCAGATGATTAAAAATTCAATTTTTATTGCATTTTTTGTCATAATATACAGGCAGGACATGATGTATACATATAAAAATGATATATTATGAATCTGCGGAGTCTGCCGGAAAGAACGATATCTAATATGTCTGGGTCATTTTATAAAATGTGGCTTTAACCCTTTCGCTGCTGAGGCTTTTCACACCTCTGTGCTGAGGTCATTTTTACCGGTTTTGCTCATCATGTTTAAATGTGTTTTGAAGGCTTATTTTAGTATATTACCCAGACATATTATATACCGTTCTTTCCGTCAGACTCAGTAGATTCATAATATGTCATTATTATATGTATACGTTATGTCATGTCTGTATATTATAACAAAAAATGCAATAAAATATGTATTTTCAATAATTTACAACGTGTAAAGTGTTTTTTTCACATTTTAACATGCGAGCAATTGCGGTTATATTTTGTATGGGGTGCGCTTGTTAAAAAAATTAGAGATGGGGTCTCGTTACATTTTTTTTTGGGGATTTTTAACAAACGCACCGCATACAAAAATCGTTAGTGCAGCATCATTGTTCACATTATAATTGAAATGGGAACAATATTGCTACACTAACGAACCAAAAAAAAGAAAAAAAAAAGGTTTATTTTTTTTTTATAATTTTTTTTAAATATATTTTTAAATTTTTTTTAAATTTTTAATTTTAATTTTAATTTTTTTTAAAAAACTTTTTTCACATTCGAGTTTGGTATAGTTGGAACGGCCATGCTCTGGCCGATCCAACGATACCAAACTTTAACCCCTAGCTGCCACGGATCGGGAGATGGGGAGTTCATTGGAACTCCCTATCTCCACCGTTGGTGGCAGTTAGGGGTTAACTCTAGGACTGGCGTCATCGTGCTATGCACGATGACGCCAGTCCTCAGGGGGAGTTCCCGGAGGCTTGGCCGACATCCAAGATGTCGGCCAGCTCCGGGAAAGGATCGTGAACCGGTGCTTTTCAGCGCCGATTCGCGATCCAGCTCCCCAGGGGTTAATGCCAGGCACCATTTGGAAGGGCAGGCTGTGCCCTTCCAAATGGTGCCAGGTTTAACCCCCGCAACGCCGCCAATCGGGAGGGAGAGAGGTCCGAAGGACCTCCCCCCCTCCCTTTCAGGCGCCTCCTCCGCACATGCGGGGGGGGCGCCTGAATTAGGTGTCATTGCGCTGCCGCGATGACACCTAATTTCAGCGGCTGCGGTTCCAGATGCTGGGCTGACATCGAGGATGTCAGCCCGCACCGGGGGGGCCAGCGATCGGCCGGAACCCGGCCGAACGCTGACCCCAAAGGGAGGACGCGCTGAGCGCGTCCTCCGCATACCAGCAGTAATGCGGAGGACGCGCTGAGCTTGTCCTCCACATTGAAGTGGTTAAATCGTGTTTAAACATGATGAGCGAAAGCGGTAAAAATGAGCTGAGCACACAGCAGTGGAATGCAGCATATTAGAGGAAGATTAAGTAGAGAAATTAACACTTCTCAGAAGCAGACACCACACCCTCAGTATAGTCTACATAAATACAATGTATCAAATTGATTAGACCAGACTAAAAACACCTGTTGTTTATGCCCTTTGAAAACACAGGTCATTTAGAGGTGAGAATCTTTGCACGTACACATCAGTTTTTAATTCAATATCTAATAAACCGTTGCTTATAATATTCTACATTAAAGAGTCTCTTTATTTCTAGATTTTTTTAGTATTTTGTAAGCATTTTTTATACTTTTTTCAAAATTTTTATTTTTTTGCGAACTCAAACCGAACACGCCAAAAAGTTCGAAGTTCGCGAACTTGCGAACAGCCAAAGTTCGAATCGAACTCCGAACTGATCGAACCAAACAGCTCATCCCTAGTGTTAACGACTTCTGCAATAATAAACATTATAGAGGAAAGCGTACGCTTAAGGGGTTATTCAGAGAGAGACGATGTGGCACCGAAATGGCACCGAACAGGGAATTTCCCTGTACAGTGCCATTTCGGGGCCATTCGGCTATTCAGAGAGCTAGAATAAGGCATACGTAGAAATTTAGGAATGTGTTAGATTAGCAGAAAAAGTAATTAGAAGTTTGAGAAAGGTCTAGGCTGTTTCTGGGACGGAAGGGCAGAAAGAGGAGTAGATTCACCAAGGTCGTTGAGGCCCGCTGAGAGACAAAGGAGCATAGAGATCAGACCAGGTGTTAGCTGTAACAAGTGATTGTAGGCGCAAGGGAGGAGGGCGCAGCCCAGAATAGGAGAAGCGACTAATCATGATTTACTGAAACTAACATAAAGTTTGCCAATTTACGGCCAAGTAATGGAATGTCTTTGTATTAGGTTAAGGGAGGTATTAACCCACGTGGGGTGGGAGAGTGTCATCGGGAGGTGGGCTAATTGGGATGTACCTAATTATGTATTTTGGGGTATAAGATTTCATGTCACTGTGTAATCGAGGCTCATTCTTTGCGATTAAATCCTGTTTGAGCATCTGTTGTGATATCACAATAAAGTTTGCCTTTCCTGAAGAGACTCGTGTTCAGACAATCCTTGCTCGTGTCCGGTCTGGCCTCGTCCCAAGTGAACCTAGCAGATTCCGGTTACAATAGAGGTCCAAGACAATACAATTCACAGAAATTAGTGGTTTGTAAGTGTGTCAAAGAGCCCCAAAGGAATAAAACTAAATATTAATAGAAATTATATTTTCAATTAAAATATACATTAAAGTTAATTACACAAAAGCAAATTTACATTTTTATGAAATTATATACTATTAAAATAAATTCTATTTTAATACTCAATTACAATAAATATAGTATGTAGTTCTTTGAATTGCTGTGATGTGCAAATGGCTTCTGCAATAATAAACGTTATTAATTACAGTGTGAGGCTTTTTATCAAATTTTTGCCCTCCACCACAACTCCGATAAGCAATATTAAAATAACATACATGAAAAATTATATTAATATGGATTCAAATATATATTATATATTATTAAAATAAATTATTTTAAAATATTAAAACAATTATATAAAATGTAATATATGGATTTAAAAATGTATTATTAAATTATTTTTTATTCAACAATAAATGTTACTAATAATACATTATTGCCCTCTCTCCTGCCTATCTTTTGTGCATGGAGGGGGACAAATTCCTGGTGGTCCAGTAGGCAGACGTGTGAAGAGAAGGGGGGCATATCTCCCTGGTGGTCCAGTGGGCACGCACTGAGCTGAGCTGTGCCGAGAAGGGGGCATGTCTCTCTGGTGGTCTGAGTGGGTCAGCCAGAACCCAAGCCCTTAAATGGTGCGAGGACTTAGACCGTCGTGTACTTCGAGGGCCGCCAGCAAATGCCAGTACGCCAGATGGCCAATTCAGGCCTGGGCAATGCCTCCAAGCAGACAGCCTGCCGGGCAGACACACTTCCTCCTCAAAAGAGCTGGTTTGACTGGTTGTGATATTGTATTGGAAATAACAGATATTAGCTGCCTAAAACCTAGTGGATTGGCCTCTCAACTTTTAAAATTCTATTTTTAATAGTCATTTTCCTCTGGTGTGCTTTGCACCTTACAGACATGATAATTCAGTAGAACCATTCTTCCAAAAGTGTTTAGATCAGGAATGTAAAACTCTGGCTCCCCAAATGTTGATGGCCTCCAATTCCCAAAAGTCTTTGAATGCAACAGATGGACAGAGAACCATGGGAGTTGTAGTTTAGGAACATCTAAGGCCTTAAATTCCTGGCTTAGATGTTTATAGAATAAAGTACCTTTCCTGACTAGGGATGAGCCAAACACCCCCGTGTTCGGTTCGCATTCGAACTCGAACAATTTCAAAAGTTCGAGTTCGAACGCGAACACGAACCGAACTCAATGCAAGTCAATGGGACTCCAAAGTTCGAATTTTAGAGTGCCCTCCAAGAGGGCATATATGCAAGATATTTGCCATAAAAGGTGTATGGGGGTCCGGGTAGTGCCCTGGGGGACAGGAAAAAAGGACAAAAAGTTTTAAAAAAATATGTTTTTAAAGGAACAGTGAGTTTTCCATGAAATAAGGATTAAAAATAAAAACAAAAAATTCCTTCAAATAACGTGCCTAGGAGGTCCCCATAACCTGCCCGTGAAGTGGCGGATTTGTAGGATGTATAGAAACATTTAAAAACAAAAAAATGACATTTCAAATGACGGTAAATGGTTTTCCTTTAATCTATTCATAAACAACTGCTTGGGGTGGCAGTCTGTATGAAAAGAGGAGACATTTTAGGACACGCAGAACAAGTTTAGTGATTTTTTTGGCTAAATTATGGTGAAACTTATGCAGGCTTGTCACAGTCCACCCGGGGTACACATATTGCTCAGCCTGGTCCCGACTGCCTTTTGTCCTGGAATGCTTCTGTTTTGGGCTCCAATCCAGGGTTTACTTCAGCCCAGTGCCATGTCTAGGCTCCTGGAGATCCAGCCTGGGTTTTCCTGTCAAGCCTAGGAATTACAGCTGAGGCCCATCTGCTATCAAGCCTCCTTAAATAGCAGAGAGACCCAACTAGCAGTGGGTCTGCATTATTGTTATCCTTGACTGAAGTCATCTGGATGTGTGCTTACCTGCTCCAGCTTATCCTGTGTATCCAGTGTCCATCTATCTGCCCTGTTATTCCTGTATACATCTGTCTGTGCAAGGGACTCTCAGCGATCTCTACCTGTGGATCATCAGTTAATCTCTGTCTCTGACCAAGGTACCGCTGTCCAGACTTCTCCTTGGTGGGCCCTGTCTGCAGTCTGGGACTGCATAGCCCACAAACCTCAGACCCTCCAGTCTAGAACTCTCCCAGGACTTTATATATTTCCTTTGTTCGTTCAAGTACCTGCAGTTAAGGACTATTTATGTTTCATTAAAGTATCTTCATTGTATGATTTCTGTTTGGCCTCCCCTCTGTGTTGCTGCCTGCTGGGCTCATACCAGAACCGCACACGCCTCGTGACAAGGCTTTAGATGAAATTAACAATAGGTGCTTTAAAATTGGGCCTTTAGTGTCGGCAACAGTGCCGTCACACCGTAACTCCTCTGTGGTATTGTGGAAGAGTGCAGGGTTGGACCCTGCGGTCCAAAATTAAAATGATATGAATCTGGTACAGACATCAGTGCACCCAAATATTGTGCCTTTGGTGGCAGGCTGCAGCAAGTGCCTTCACACCGTAAGTAACCCCATCTGTGGTATTGTGGAAGAGTGTAGTGGTCGAGGTTTTGGGAATGCCCCTGCAGAGCTGACAGAATTTCTGGCCCGGTGTGGCTCCTGTCCCCTAAACAAACCAGCTCAAGCACAGTATGGCATCTTTTTGCTTGAGCCATTGCGTAGCCCCTGTCACGCGTCAATTTAACTGCCACTTCGCCAGAGACAGAGAAGGAGGAGGATGAGGAAGAGGTCGTGGTGGAGCAGACAGACCTCATAGAAGCAGCTTTCTGAAGGTGTGGTGGATGAACAAGCTCCAGCACAGAGCCCCGTTTTGGATCCCTCCCAGCTGCAATTAGAGTTACCCAGTGTGCCGTGAAGGAAATGTAACGGCCCTGTCCATGCTTGCTGGACCACGTGTCTAAAGTCATGTGCACCTTGCTGCTGACTGCGTTTCCCAATGACTCGATAACATTGTGTTCTACGTGCTGGTATAGTGCTGGAATGGCCTTCTGTGAAAAGAAGTGGCGTTTTGGAACCTGCCACTGTGGTACAGCACATTCAGTAAATTCATGGAAGGAAGCAGAGTCCACCAGCTGGAAAGGCAGCAGCTGTAATGCGAGTAATTTTGCTAAGCTGGCATTTAGACGCTGTGCTTGGGGATGGTTGGGACTATATTTTTTCTTACGCTGCAGAAGCTGGGGCAACGTAATCTGACTGCGTAAATCTTCAGCTGATGGGATGCTGTCACATTGTGAGGAAGGACCTGTACACCCATTACTGTAGCATCATCCCAGTCAGTGGAGGTTGTAGGCAATGACATGGCAGGACATATAGTGGGGTAGAGACAGATGAGGATGACCTATGCAAAGTGTTGTGCCAATGGGATGCGTGGCAGGTGGTCATATGTCGCCTCAAGCACATGGTACCCAAGCGTGGGATGTCTTTCCCACGCTTGATCCTCATCTGATGTAGGTTACAAATAGCAACGGTGCGGTCTGCTGCACATTTCTTAAAGAACTCCCAAACAGCAGAGTTCCTGGATGTGTGCTTTGAGACAACAGTGCTCTGCACCTGAGCAGCTCTGACATCTGATGCTTTGGACTGGCCACGGTTGGTCATAGAGGACGTTGTGCCTCCTCCTCACTTGACTCCTCTATTCGATCAGGCACCCAGGTGGAGTCAGTGACCTCATCATTGTCATCACCCCCTATCTCCTCGTCACTGGAGCCAACCTCGCAATATGCTGCAACTGCTTGGGCAAAATGGGTGCCAGTTATTTGTGTGTCACTGGCACCCCCTTCCTCTAGGTTGATTATACTCCCTTCCTCAACCTCAGAGATTGAATCCGAGCACTGTAGTTGCTGCGCATCCTCAAGCAGCATGTCACTGTCATTGTAGTCGAACAATTCAGCTGACTCCTCCGTGTGTGATAGTGAGGCTATGGCAGGAGTAGCTGTGGACATGGAGGCTGCATTAGATGCTTTGGCAGCTGAGGTGGACTGTAAACCACAACAAGCCTAGCTGGCAGAGGACTCGGAGGATGAGGATGGCCTGGTTAGCCAATCCACCAAATCCTCTGTATGTTGCTGCTGCTTAAGACGGCCAGCACCAGTTAGAAAGGACAAGCGTGCTCCTGCCGAGGATGCACCATGTCCACCACGACCAGAGGCACAGCCTCCCGACACAGAGGCTGCTTGCCCTCTTATCTGTGTCTGGGAGCGTCTGCCTGTCCTTTTTGGTCTTAAATTCTGACATGGTGAGTGATATAGTTTAAAGATATACAGAACTCTGATTCAACTCTGTTATAAAAATTGGAGATATGCAGAACTCTGATTCAACTGTGTTATCTAGATTAAAGATTTCCAGAACTCTGGTATAACTCGGTGAGACACCTTGATAGCTGGCAGCCAGTGACAAGACATAGATTAAAATTCCCAGAAACCTCCTATATATCTGTGAGACCCCCTGATGGGTGGCAGTGACAAGACACAGATTACAATTCACAGAAACCACCCATAAATCAGTGAGACCCCCTGATAGGACCCCCTGATAGCTGGAAACAGTGACAAGACACAGATTACAATTCCCAGATATCTGCTACAAGTCTGTGAGACCCCCTGATGGGTGGCAGTGACAACACAGGTTATAATTCCCAGATATCTGCTACAAGTCTATGAGACCCCCTGATGGGTGGCAGTAACAAGACACAGATTAAAATTCCCAGGAGCCTCCTATAAATCAGTGAGACCCCATGATGGGTGGCAGTGACAAGACACAGATTACAATTTCCAGGAACCTCCTATAAATCAGTGAGACCCCCTGATGGGTGGCAGTGCAAGACACAGATTACAATTCCCATATATCTGCTAGAAGTGAGACCCCCCAATGACTGCTGGCAGTGAGAACACACAGATTACAACAATTCCCAGATAGCTTCTAGAAGTGAGACCCTCCCCAATAGCTGCTGGCACTGAGAAGACACACTAACAGAACAATCTCCTCTCAAAAAGCACGTGCTGAAGGCTGTGTGAAGCCTTATATAGTGTGCTGTGGGAGTTAGCTCTGTGAGCCCATGATTGGGCAAAATTTGCCCAATCAGGACTCTGAGCCGTGATTGGCACAGTCTTGCACCTGACCTGTGGTCAGGTGCAAGGCTGTAGCCAATTACAAGCTTCAGGCCAGTGGAAAAGTGCATTGTGGTCCATTGTGGGCGAACACGCAGAAATGTTCGGAGTTCGACGAACGGGCGATGTTCGAATCGAACTCTGAACAGCTCATCCCTATTCCTGACTAGTGAGTGAATTTACATTAGATTTTGTCATCACATGCAGTAACTATTGCATCAAGCGTGCACATAATTCAGTATAACTAAACTTTATAACCCAATCTATACTGCACATACATATATATATACTGTATGACATTTTAAAATTTATTTCACTCTACAGCCAAGTGCAATTTTCCATGACAAATCTTTATTTTGGAAATGATATCTGTAACACATGGCCTCCGCTATTAAATGATCTTGAGGAAAACTAAAAGTATGCTCCCCGTTTAATATACAAATACAATTTATCTTTGCATAATTGCTAAATGATTATTGTTGTCTTGGAAAAATACTATCTTGTCTGGTTGCACACTTGACATGGAATGATGTGTCCTGCTAAAAGTAGAAAGCAACAGGCACATATATAAAAAACTTTTTTCTTTTATAATCGGTAGGCACTCAAACAGTGGATCAACATCTTTCAGTTTATTAGCATGACAAAGGACACAATTATTTTGGATATGCCTGAATGCAATTTTCATTAACTCTGCAATGATTTATTAAGAAAAGTGTCAGGAATGTAATAAAAGCAGCAGGACTCCAGAAAATGCCAAAATAAAAAAGAAAAAATATGAAGGCTACAAAAGAAATTCCATACATGCCTTGCAGCATCAGGTCACTGAGGTTGCCTGATTCTATCAAAAGCATCACCATGGTGAATGAACTCTACAATTAACAAAGACTAAACACAAAAAATGCTAATATCTCATTTGAATGCAATTATGCACAGATTACTGTTCACTGGAACAAGAAGAGGGATTTTAATTGTCACCCAAAGTTGCATGTAAATCCTGACTTCTGTTTAACTTTTTTTTCTAATTATTAGTAAAAAGCTTAAACACAGAGAGCTATATTACAGTTCAGTCGTTAGTCGTATTGTGCGAATTCATAAGTATAGTGCCCCCACTCGTTAACACTAACTTGTCCTGTCATATTCCAGACAAGTCAAGAATGTGCAGCTAGTTTTTTTGCGGCTGTCTACTGCATATTTATGCTGGATTATGTACAACTGCTTAAAGTATACATTATAGAATTATTTGCTAAATTCACTCGATACCTAAATTAAGGGCACTGTTACAATCCTAAAGATAACATGGGGACACTAATCTGCTCTTGCGTACCCATTCTAGCGTGGTACTCTGGAGAAGGCACTACCTCAACACCTCACACCAGAACGCAGTGCTAACCACAGTGATACTTGCGGTAGCGCTTACGTGCCACCACCAGTATCACCTCCTGGAGTCCATAGGACTCCATAGAGGGTTGCGCCTCTGGGCTGCGAGCCCTGCACGTCTCATTCTTACGAGATCACACAGCGGAGCAGAGTGATCACGGAGAGAGACTAGGAACTTTTTGTTCCCAGTCTCACTCTGCTCCCGGCGAGAAGAAGCGGCGGATTGGGCAACCCCTCTCGCTGTGGGATGAGAGGTGAATATGGGATTTAATGGGGGGGGTTACAGAGGAGGTGTGAAATGATTTTGCAATTGCAGAATCATTTAACACCAGCTTTTAGCAGGTGCTAACTTTTAGCTCTCTGCACCCAACGGTAATTTGTGCTTGCACATGTAATACTTCACTTATCGAAACGCTAATTAATTATTTGCGCTCCCCATGTTAGAAATAGGATGCGCAAAGTACATTAAGATCGCAGAACCTGCGAGGCGCTAAATGATTTCACCCCAGTGTAGCATCAGGAAAGTACATGTGAATGCCAGATGTTAAACTTACTTATCCTAGCACTAACGATAACATTGAAACGCTACATTAGCACCAACTATGGAATAGAACCTTTGTGCCTCCTCTACTCCAAAAAGAACAATTTTATTATTTTTTTTTTATTCAGATAATCTTAAAGATGATAAATCTAAATAAAATAGTGTAACAATGTATTTATTCAATATTTGAATATAGTGTTATATGGTGATACACGTATACTCCTTTGTCTTTCTATGTTCCAATACTGAAGTATCATTATTATGCTATATTATTTTAAATTGGTTTAATTCTTTGAAATTGAATAAGAAAGAAGAGAATTTACAATTTGGAGTGATACATTGACACAAATTATTTATTACCACAAATTATTTTTTTCTCTACTGTACATTTATATTCCATATGCTTTATATAAGAAGCCCTAATGCTGAGGCAGCCTGAGAATAACAAGTGTTTCCTGGATTTTTATGATATTAAGGAAAGGATACCAACACACTGCTGACAGTATTTATAAGCAGCTGCCTAATACTACAAATTGAGCAGCCAATTCAGTAACTCAGTCGTAATAGAGCTGGTAACTGAGAGGGGTTATCAGCTCATACCTATATATCCCCTTTCCAACCTTGTCAAAAACAGGCAGCCATCTAGGGGGAAAAATTGATTCAATATCCATTAGTGACTTCCTGTTACAGACTATTCTGACTGAGCCTCTGTATTAGCAGCTTGAGTCAGAATATTTGGGAGCTACAAACAGACACCGGCAACAGCCCTGCAGGCCACCACTGGTATCGGCTTTTGGAGTTCACATGTGTTACATAGTGTTTATGCTGAGGACCACAAGGCTCTGAAAGATGGTATTATTTAGGAATACTGGCTTGAGACAAGTACAGTAAGCTATATTGTAATGGTTTGTTGCCTTAGAGCGGACCCGTTATTAGCGACTCTTACACAAATTATTGGAGCTGTTAAAGTAGAGTAAAGAGAAGCTAGTCGCGATCTGCAAGCAAAGCTTGCGGCAAGGTGAGAATAGTGATCCAAGCTGTTAAGCTAGGGTTTGGGTTGAAATCCCTACAACCAGGTTCCCTAATGCCAAAATCCCGACAGCCAACTTCCCTACACAGACAACTCCCTGACGGCCAACTTCCAGACATACAAAATCCCAATGGCTAACACTAACCCTACTCCCTAGCCCCCTAAACCTAGCCCTAACCCTAACCCCCCTAAACCCAGCCCTAACCCTAACCCCTAAACCTAGCCCTAACCCCTCTAAACCTAAAACCTAACCCTAAACCTAATTCTCTAAGGGTTAGGGTGTTAGTATTAGGGTTAGCCACTGGGATTTTGGATGTCTGGAAGTTGGCCGTGTAGGGAACTTAGTATGTCCGGCACTTGTTCTGTCTGGAAGTTGGCTGTCGGTATGTTGGCATTAGGGGACCTGGCTGTAGGGATTTTGTCCGGCTAATGGCTGGAGTTACTATGTATAACAGCTCCAACTGTTATCTTAACAACAGGGTCAGAAAAGGGCCCAATTGACAGTATTTGTCAACCAAGGTTGTATTTTGTACAAGAGTTAAAAAAATTCTTTAGTCATGCAAATCATGTATACCACTAGTGCTGGTTTTTTACTTTGTCAGTTCTATTGCTCTTCACAATGAATTGAAAGGAGCCCTTTGCCTTTTCTTATTGTGGTTTTATGTACCTGATCATAACCAAACAATGTGCTTTTCAACACCTTATATAAATACACTTACAATATGTTGTCACAATTGTCTGGAGAAGAACCCTATGTAGAACAAGACAGGAGACAGAATATATTTATAATAAATAGCCCACTTATTGTCTTCTTTCATAATAAGCAAATGTACATAATAATATCAATGTTAGCAAAATAAATAATATTCCCAGAAAGCCAGACATATTGCCTTCTAGTTATGTGATTCATATACATATTAACACCTACAATCAGTAACACAAACAATATTTAATTTTGATGGATAACACAAGATGAAATCAATCAGTTATGTCGGGCACGCTATCAACCCTTGCTACAGGCAAAAGTTTGCTTAGATGATTTCTGTGTGAAATCAAATGGTCTTCGGTGTCAACCACCTCACTGATAATTTTTTATCATTACCAGGATCCATTGGATTTATGGAAAACAACTATCCATAAAAAAACATTGTAAAATCAATAAAATACCATTTAGATACTTTTTACAGACAGTAAACTTATTTCCGCCTGCTGGCCAAAAAATGTTACTACATGTGTAATTATAACATCCGGGGATCTTAGTTTCCTTGAAGGAAAAAAGGAAAACCCAAGCTGTTCAAACAGTTTCAGCACCTTGGAGGACATGTCCGAGGTGCTGAAAATATAGAGGCAAGTTTTGAAGCTTATTTAAATACAAATTTAATTTGCAGTAAATTAAAATCTTTGCATTGCTCCAGAATATGACCTGATCAAGTTCTTCATGTTGGTCTCCCACAGGAGCTTTTTGAACATCGAGTATACTCAACCATGGCACTAAAGGGGTTAAGGGGAGATGATTATGGGTATTCTTTCTGTTTGTGTATAGTAATTTATTCAAAACAATGCACTGTGACACACGTATGGACACGGCTTTGTAACTGTGCATTCATCTTGAAGATGGTATAATAATCTGGCACAGTACCGAACTGCTTGCATGCTATACATTGAGAAATTGCAGAATTGTGGGAAAATATCTGTAGGAAGCAACTGTTTCATTTACATAGGCATAAAACATTATTTCACATCTAGAGCACCTGCTATGTTATGTGAGATTAAAAATTACAAATCTGGTTTTCCACTTCTGCTTTAAAACAATCTAAATGTTACACAAAGCATGTCAAATGATACACACATGTGGCTAAAAGAGACAAAAAGTATATTAAAGTCAGCAGAAACATCTACGCACTAATAACAAGGAAATCTAATCAAGCCCATAATGGTATGATTGCTTCCCACGAGATTCCAGGGTTTCTCATCTTGTAAGAAAAACCTCCTTTGAAAGATGCAGCTATGACCTAAATACACTCAGCGCAACACTCTAATAATTTGATTGCAGGTCCTTAGGCAAGGGTAACTTAAATTACAATTATAAAGTCTTAGCCTTAAAATTAACATCAGTGATAACACACCAATCTGAGTTAGTATTAAAAAAAAAAAAGGTGGGCTGTGGTTTTATTCTTTTTTTTTTTAACTTTATATTTATTTTTATACTTCAACAAAAAAAAATCACAAAGAATTCATCTTTATTGAAACAACTAAAACTCTGATCTTTTTCTTAGCCTTAAGTAACAGGCCACATAAAATAAACTTAATACAAAGGAATTGCAGCGTTCAGTAACAAAGGCAATATAATTCCCTTGATCTTTAATCTCTATGCCAATGTCTGTTTTACAGATTATGGCCTCAGCTACTGATAAATCTTCTTAGTGAGTTTTTGGCTGACAAATCTGGCAATGTGAATGCTGCCTGAAATGCATTCCAAAGACTAAACATTTTCATAATAGCTACTTTACATGGCTTAGCATGCTTCCCTTCAGGACATCAATTTGATTTTTTTTAAAGTGACAGAGTTAATCTTCAATATTAAACATGAAGTATTTTTTTTAATTAGTGGTTCTTCTTCCACAGCTTTGTAAAGGGATCAACCGTTTTGCCATATTCAGGATCCAAAATAGTGATTATAGCAATTTTTCATGTAACTTGGAGACTCTGATGCTGTCTCCTTTTAACATAGCCTTATATTACATCATTATATAAAGGAGCATATAGTGTGCCACGCGGAAGTAACATATACTCATGTTGACTTCACAAGTACTTTATACCCCTATCAACAAAAGAAAATAAACAATATTGTGCAGTAACAGGACAATTTGGAAACCCACACAGCTCCTCACTTCTGAAGTATATAAAAAGCAAACTATAGCCATTTGTGATTTATCTAAATACATTAAACCATGGGGATTATTTAATAATCAACAATGAAGCCTCTCCTGCAGCTGTTTGGATTCTGCTTTTGTGAAATGTCAACATTTGCCAGTGTTCCAACCACAGAAATTTTCGTTGGTATTTGCAACTTTGCCAAACACTGGTGATTATTGCATAACCTCCATAGTGTTTGTAACCTTAACATAACAATTTCTTCGATATTCATCCATATTACTATACAACTACATTTTTAGCATACTTTACTGGTATATGTATAAATATTGTGATTTTTCCCTTGTGTCATTATGACTTAACTCCTTCACTACCAAGTTATTTTCAAAAAAACATTGTCAGGAATCAGTGGATTTTTGAAAATTAGTTTTTAATTAATTATACAGTATTAAATATTTGGGCATATTCCCAATGTATTTCATACTGTAACAACATATTTGGCCAGTAGATGGCGCCACCTACTGCCAAATTGAGTTATGGACGCTAACATTGCAGCTCGGGTTCCCTGCAGCGGCTCCTTAACACCTTCACTACAAGTGATTTTCAAATAAAACATTGTCAGAAACCAGTGTTTTTTTGTAAAATCGTTTTTAATTAATTATAAAGCAAGAAAATTTGAGCTTATACCTATTGTATTTCTTAATATAAATAACCTATTTTTGGCCAGTAGATGGCACCTTCTACTGCCAAATTGAGTTACAAACATTTGAGCGGCTGGTCTATAATATCTTCTTTGTTTTCCAGTATCGGCTGCTGAATGCTGCTGAATGCCCGACATTTCAGAGCTTTGAGCAACTGATTTTACAGTGTTAGTTCTTTTGGGCATTATGCCCACAGGGCTAAAACTTTGGGGGCACCTTCTGTAGCCCAAAAGCAAACAAAATTTGTTTGCAGAAACTGAATTTCATTTGCTTTTGAGCTGCAGATCAGCATATCATGATATCTCACAGAGATATTCTGTTACACTTTGTAAAACATTCTTTGGAAACCCTCGCGCTCAGAACAACAGTCATCCCTCTTTCTAATAATGTGTTATGCATAATCCATGTAGCTTTCACCTGGCTCTGTCTACGTCATACTATTAGTTTAACTCCATAAGAACCACTGACGTACATAGTACATCCTGAGAAAATTCCCCATAAGGACCAAGGACGTAAAGTCTGCCCTTTGCAGTGGTGCTTGACTTTATCCCCTTAGGTGCCAGATCATGGTCCGCACCCGGAGGTGGCTGACATCTGGATGTCAGTCAAGCCTCCGGGGTTACCCCCCATACACACACACTCATGTCGTCGACATATGCGGGAGGATGTCAGTTGGCCCCTACCTGCCAAGTGGAGTTAGAGAGGGTCCCTATCTCCTGATCCATTGCAGCTAGAGGGTCATCTTTAGTATCATGGTATCATTGGAAAGGCCTGATCGTGGTCATTCAATTCATACCAAACAAGACCATGTTTGGTGTATACATAAAAAAATAAAAAACAAAAAAATGTTTGGTTTTCTTTTTTAAAAAGAATTGTCTGGGTTGGTTTAATAAAATAGGACATCAAATCACGTTTAAATATGATGAGCATAAAATGGTCAAAATTAGCTCAATATGGAAGGTGAAATGGCTTCAGCATTGAAGGGGTTAAAAAGGAAAAACATGTAAAAATTGGGTATTTCTAAACTCAGGACAAAATTTCGAAACTATTTAGCTGGGATATTTTTTGGCGGTTGTAGATTTTGAGGGTCACAGTTTGAAAAAGTGTTTTCTCCATTTTTTTCATCATATTTTATAATTTTGTTTAAATTATAACTTTATACAAATATACAATATATACAGTAAATTATACAATATGATGAAAAGAATGGTATCTTTAGAAATTCCATTTATTGGCGAGAAAAACGGTATATAATATGTGTGGATTCCATAAACAAGTAAGACGAAAATTAGAGCTAAACACAAACAGCACAGAACTGTAAAATCAGCAGTGGGTACGTTTGGACTGACAAAGGCAAAACTGACTGGTCGCTAAGGGGTTAATGGTTTCCCCTTACCAACAGCCTAAACAAAAATTCTTGCCATTTACTGGAACTAAGAAGCATTTTCCGGTGGGATAACCTTTCCCTGCAACCTATTAAAACGTGTGGCCATTGGGTGTACCAGGCCCCAAATGTGATTCACATTGTTCCCACAGATTCCAGGAGCAGAGTTGATACTGTAATAAAGAAAGCACAATTGATTCTGCTCCGTTCACACAAAAGAAGGTGCAGAATCGGTTGCCTAGAAATGAAGCAAAAGTGGAGTATCCAACTCCTAAAAGTAACCCTAAGGTTAAAAGTAGCCCAAAAAGTAAACGTAACCCTAATACTAAAACTAACCCTAAAACTAAAACCAGCATGGGTAAAATGATGGTAGTATGGTACTAATTTTGACCAATAATTTTTCCCCATTTTATCGCATTAAATATAATATTTTCCCTAGCATCCTTAATATCAAAGAACATTTTTAAAAGGCAACTTTTTTGAAGCATCATAACCTAAAGTGTCCAGAATCTGGCAACCTTCCTGCATGTTACCAAAAGCTCCCCTCTGGAATAAAAGGGGCAAAGAGCCCTACTGCAATGTACCTTATGGACTTCAGTTAAAGAAAGCTGTAGCTGGTTCTGCCTACTTACTTTGACTGCTAAGTGCAATGCAATACAGTGGGCTGAAGGAAATTCTCCTCAACACATAAAACTCACCTTCAGTGGTAGCAGCATTTTTTTTTGCTGTGAAATACTTTAATCAGAGCTAGAACATTTGCCAGAGATTGTTGATTTTTGCTTTTATATATAAATTAATTTATGAAACCAGTTACTACTGTTATTCTATTTTTAATATGAAACTTCAGCAACTCACAGATGAAATACTTGTATTTGGGTTGTCAAATTATTCTGTAATTGGTAAAATGTTCGGCACATCAGCCAGTTTCCTGTATGGAAATTCACACAAGGCACCAATTACAGTATGGATGGAAGAATTTTTTTCCTCTCTTGCAGAAATTATATATATATATTTCTTTTATTTATTTTTTTGACTGGCAGTCTTCAATCTCAAAAAGTTCAGTAATTTGAAGCACTAAAATGTTTTCATTAATTGAAGAAACACAAAAGATAAAGCACGAAAATCCTTACATAATTTTCAGGTTAGTTTTTACCTGCCGCTCTCTATGTTATTATTAATTTCAGTGTTTTCTAAATATATCCTTACTGTGAATATTTTATTTTTTTCAAGAATATGGAATTGCCCTTGGGATATTTCATTGGGAAGTGTTATTAGAATGCTTGCAAAAATGAGTAGAACTGAATTGGTATGTCAGACGTTCATGATTGTATGGCTATGTATTTGTGGAGGAGATACTATTAAAAGGTATTTGTTAGATGTGTTTTTAGTATACTTGTATATTATTTCCAAAATACTTACAGATGCACTTTTGGACCTATGTCATATAAAAGCACAAATATAAATCATATATTAAAACAAAGAATGCAGTACACATCTTTATGATAGAATAAGAAGTCACTGCACCGCAGAGTTTACAGACCGGATTAATACTTGCTGCGATATAGTGATTTTGTCATTTCCGTTGATACTCATTCTTTAATTTTCATGACCAACTGTTTTCAACAATCCTATCTTGTAATCTCTCAGTATTTATGACAAATAAAAGCAGATATGATCACGTTTTTGTTTGCCCACACTGTCTGACTAGTATATTCTAGTTTTCTAGTGCATGGACAAAAAAATCTAGTTCATGTGAACCGATTCGTCCGAGAATTAGAAAGAATTCAAGCCATGATTTGTTTTATTCCAAAAAATAAATCATTGAATGAAAGCTGATGCTGCATGGGTTGATTTATTGGTGGCTGGCCAGTCAACACAGAAAAAAGCTTTAAATAAAAACATATAAAGGATATTGTTGTTGGTTTGATTCTGTCGATATAGAAATTCAAATAATAACATGTAAAATTGTAACTGATAATTCAAAATGATGTCTTTACATAATTTATTTGAAATTTGTTGCGCAATAAGAAGGCAAGCATTTGCTGTTTATGGTACACATATATCAAATAGATAGATACAATAAAAGCAAAAAAAATCCACACTCCACCGAAATCATCACATAATCAAAAATCTGGTGCTCAGATCTCCATATGACACATAAGATAAACAAAACTGGCCAAACTCAGATTAAAAATAAAAACCATGTATTGGATCTACATTAAGCATCTGACAGACATTTTCAATCTCACTGAGCCTTGATAATGGCGCAATGAGATCGAAATGTTGGTCATTAGCTTTCAATATAAAGGCAATAAAAGCTCTTTATTTTTTATCAGCAGCTGCCCGGGGACACGGGTGTGGGCTTCGGTAAATGTATTAACAATTTTTTCAAACAGGCTGTTGAATCTTCCACCATTTCCATCCAATTGTATGATTATTTGAATGTGATTCATCCTAGGTGCCCAATCTTATATACCTTACCGAAGGTCCATAAAAATGTGTTTAACCCCCTGGGCCGCCCGATTGTATCGGCCATTGGTGGCCTATTGGAGCCACTATGTATTTGGTTAGATCGTATTTTTCAGGACACTGTGATGTCCCTGCATACGTATGTTAGGGATACTCCCAATGTGATCTCTAGGTTTAAAGCCTTTGGTGCACCTCTCTCTAAATCGCTCCTAATTACTATTGATGTCAATAGTCTATACACGATTATTCCTCTAGATGAGGGAGTTGACGTGATGCGCACCATATTGATCCAATATGCCGCTGGAATTTTGTATCCTGTTGAGTCCATTTTGGAGGTTCTCTGATAAACCTTAACTTTGAACTACTTTCAGTTTGAGGACCATTACTACCTACAGCGCACCAGTACTTCCATGGGAGCCGCAATGGCTCCCATGTATGCGAATGCCTTCATGTACATCTATGAAACCAGATACATTACACCCACTTTCAATTCAGGTTTACAACTTTTTTTACAGTGCGTTGATGACATATTCATCATTTGGCAGGGAACCACTAGTGAGTTGCAGAACATTATGTCCCACCTAAATTCTTTACCAACCACTGTCCACTTGACATTTCACTCATTAATTTCTTGGATTTGAATATTTTCAATAGGGGTGACAGGTTGGAATACTAACTTTTTAGGAAACCTATGGATAGAAACTCGTTGCTCCATGGTTGTAGTTTTCATCCAACTAAATTGAAAAATGCTTTCCCTACCACACAATTTTTACGAGTTAAATGGAACAATTCTTGCAATTCTACTTCTACCCAACAAATATCACAAAAGTACTCCCACTTCATTAACCGGGGCTATAAGACTGAGTGCTTGGATCATGAACTTATAAAAGCTCATGAGCGGTACTTGGCCTTGGATAAAAAAGAGGATTCCAACTTTCACATTGCTTTTGCCCAAACACTCCTTACAAAGTCACATGCATCTACTCACATCATTAAACGACACTGGGCAATACTCCAAAATGACTACGAATTGTCGGTTGCCACTAGGGAACCACCGATGCTGTGTTACAAGAGAAATAAAAGTCTATGTGATTTCTTGGTCCACAAAGGATCAGTAAAAAAAATTTCTCTACATCTTATTCTTTTTTCAACCCTGGCTGTGTACGCTGCCTGGGATGCTCTACATGTAGTTTTGTGACCCATGCGAAAGCTTTCTACCATCTATTCAGTAGCACAAAATACCAGATTCGGCATCGGATTACCTGTACCACTGATTATGTGATTTATAAAATATTGTGCCCTCGTAAGATCAACATCGGGAAATCCATCAATAACTTGAGGGAACGGATGGTCAATCACTGGTCAGCAACTAGAGCTGCCCTCAATGGTACTGACAACCCACAATCTGTGGCACATCACTTCTGTGAGGTGGGACATCCTTTACCTAGTCTGAGGGTCATGGGAATTGACCATGTACCCCCTATGACTCGAGGGGGTGACCGGCTTAAGGAATTGCCGAAAAGGGAATCCTTTTCGATTTTTATGTTGGATGCATTGGCACCACGTTGGCTCAATGAGAAAAATTCCTACGTTCCTTTTTTGCCAGGAAGATAGTAAATGTACTGTTCAATTTCTGGTACGTTCATTCATTGGCTTGACTTCCTTGTAGACTCTTTAAGTAATTGATTATTTTATGGTGATGCTCTATGATGGGGGTCCGTTGGGTTGCCTTGTTGACTATTACTGTTGATTATTACTTACTAATTAACATTTCTTATCTATTTATTCCTATGTTTACTTGTATTTTGTATTCTTTATTTTGTATTTTATTTTTTTATTCAGTTTTTGTTTTGCATGTTATATTTTGCCTTTGTCTTTGTCCTGCATTTTTTTTTTTTTTTGTTGTTGCCTGCTGGTTATGTTTTATTTATTTATTTATTTATAAAGGATTTTACCAGGAAGGATACATTGAGATTTCTCTCGTTTTCAAGTATGTCCTGGGTTCAAGAACATTGAAGTGTTACAGTTACATAAATACAAAGTAATACAATGCAAGATATTTAAAAAAAAAAAAACACAAATATACAGATTAACAGAAAATAAATATGTAGGAAATATAGTCACTAGGTTACATGTTTACAGGTGCATTCTGTATTGAGGTATGTTAGTAAGGAGCTCTTGAGTGACTTAAGACTGGGGGAAGATTTGATGGTGTCTGGGAGGTTATTCCATAATTGTGGTGCTCTGTAGGAAAATGAGGACCGAGCCACTGTCTTTTTGTATGTGGTATTGCAAGTAAGGTGCTGGTCCTGGATCGGAGGTTATAGGATGAGGGAGCTGCTGGGGGAAGCAGTATATTCAGGTAGGGTGGCAGCTTCCCAGAAATGCTCTTAAACACCAGGCTGGAAAGGTGAAGGGTGCGTTTAGACTCCAGCGATGGCCAGTTTAGCTCTTTTAACATGTCACAATGGTGGGTCATGTAGTTACATTGTAATGCAAAGCGGCAGAAGGAGTTATACAATGTAGTAAGTTTCTGAAGGTGTGTTTGCGGGGCCGCTGCATACACTACATCTCCGTAATCAATAGCCGGCATAAGCATTTGTTGTACAATCTGCTTTCTTACCGCGGGGCTCAGGCAGGATTTGTTTCTGTACAGGGCACCTAGTTTGGGGTAAAGTTTAGATGAGAGTTTTTAGATGTGGGGGCCAAAGGATAGATTAGGGTCCAACCACATACCTAGATATTTGAGAGAAGTGACTGTGGTCAGCGTGCCATTTGATTTTGTCCCAACACATAGATGGGGATTTTGCAATTTGTGTAGTTTAGGTGCTGTTCCAAAGAGCATTGTTACAGTTTTGTCAGTATTTAAAAAAAGTTTGTGTTTGATCCACTTTTCTACCTCTGTGAATTGTTCTTGCAGCACGGCCTCCAGCTGCGGGAGATTTGGTTTGCTGGTATAGATTACAGTGTCGTCTGCATACAAATGTACAGTTGAGGCTTTGCAGACGTTGGGCAGATCATTTATGAATATTGTCAATATCATTATGTGCATTGTTGGGAGTGATATGATATATTTTGTGGGACCTACAGTAGCTACAATTGGTGGAACGTAATATGATTGGGTTCCCCTAAAGATACGTGTATGCAATTGTCTCAATTACATCCATCAATCCATGTGATCTTTGTGGCATGAACAGTGGTTGCTATAGCCATACAAAGCATCTGGTACGCTTATGTTGGTCATCATGGCTACATGACAGAGAATGCACCGGCCGTGCATTGCATTCCAGCATGGGTGCGTACTCCTGTGACATTCTAATTGGTGCTTGTATATATATATATGTGTTCATTCCTTATGTATGTTATCCTGAGGAAAGTTCCTTTGGGAGCTGAAACTTCGATCTATGTACTGACAAAATAAACTAAATTACTTATTTATTTAACAAGTCTCCGTGTGCGTCTGAAATTTGTGGAGTATGTATGTATATATATATATATATATATCAGACCAGGAGGAGAGCACACCAATTCATACACTTAAAATTTTCAAAGTAGCTCATACATTTAAATATTTTAACTATTTTGAACCCTTTAAAGATTTTGGACTAATTTTTAATACTAAGCACTGTTAAAAAATTATGGGAATTTAGTTCACAAAATATGGCAATAAATTGCTTAAGCCTTTCACAGTGCCAATGTATCCCATCTCGACAGGTCCTACTGTAAAAAAAAAGGGTGTGGATTTTAAAGTGAAACCGCCAGACTCACTCACGCAGTAATATCTCATCAGTGGGTGGATACTGCATTGGTCATGAAGATCATTGCAATAGCTCAGCCCTTGAGATTTTGTAGTCTGTACATACAGGATTCCTGCATCAGGTGCCGTCATGCTTTTTTTCTATGGGCAGATCTGAAAAAAGGCGCACAGTAGTGATGTTGGTACAGTGACCTGCCAGTTAGCGTGCTGATCTGCAATCAGGGTCAAGACATGAGTGGACAGCTGTCCTGTAGGTTGGCTCTTCCACTCTCAGATGCCACTCTACCTGGTGGCATGCCACCAGACGTGAGTGACAGCAAAACCTTAATTGGAAATAACCCCATATTTCCAAAATATATGTGGTAGCATAACTATAGGGATTGATTCCCTATCAAATGAGCCCAATCTAAGTTAAGCAGGACAGATGCACTTTCAGATTGTTTCTCATGTCGATATGGTACAACTGTAACTTTTTTTCCCCACATTTCTTTCATACCATTGGTAGCAATCACTAGAAGTAGAGAACGAAACACATTACTAAGGCATGGAGCTTTTGTATCACATGTGTAGATTGCACTACAAAGGGAGATTTTTAATTTTAGTTCAAAATGTCAGCATTAATAAAATATACATTTCAATACCTTCGATTTCAGCATTTAAATGACTATGTAAAATCGTTCCAGTTGTAAGAATCAAACATAATTAGAACTCAACAGTGAATGTGTGCTTTAAATAACAAGCCTTTACAAATTTTCTTCATAGCTCATATTGTCTTTGCTCTGCATAATTTGTTATATATTGTAGAAGACAAAGGCCTTGACTTACAAATGACTTTCTCTCATAATTGCAGGAAACTGTGCTAATAGTCCAATTTTCTTTGATTGCACTATCACAAGAAATATTTAGTTATCTAGTCTTTTTTTCTATTTTCCCTTGTAAGGAAGTTTAACATATTAGAATGCTGTCGTATTGTAGAATAGAAAAAAAGAGGGATTTTAGTGAGCTGGGGTTGCGTTTTATTATATATACATATATTGTGATATACAATTAACACTGTTGCCACTAGTTTGAAATGTAATGCATTTTAAAATTACCACATATTTTGCCAGTAGCTCAGAATATTTTTAAGAATCTTACAAATATTGATTGTGAAGATTTCTAAAAAGCTATGTCAAAATGTAATTTGTTAAAATTATTGCATTATTGCAATTGTTGCATTAATATAATTTGCAATCTAAGGTCATTATATTAACACGATTACCTACCGTACCAAGTGATTTTCCAAAAAAACATTGTCAGAAAACAGTGTTTTTTTGTAAAATCATTTTTAATTAACCTCCCTGGCGGTATTCCCGAGTGTGACTCGGGGTCAAATTTCACTACCACAAACGGTAACCCCGAGCCACACTCGGGCTGGATACATACTCACCTCCTCCTGGCTCCCTCGCTGTCCCCCGCAGTGTGATCGCGGCGAGAGGCTTCCTGGAAGGCTCCCTGCGAGTCACATGATGCCGGGGGGCTGCACCAGAGCAAATTTCATTCATAATAAACACTGAATACAAAATGCAATGTTAATGAACGGCCACTAGGTGGTAGTACAGGATAAGAAATAGACCATACATTGTCTCACCCTTGTTCTCAGACAGATTTCAGTGTTTTTTGTTGTATTTTATTGAATATCATTTATTTGCATTATTTTGGATAATTATTTTTGGGATAATAAATTATTATGTCGTGTTTCAAACTTTATCGGACTCCGTGTATTTACTTTTTTTTTAAATTAATGAATTAATTTATTTATAAAGGATTTTACCAGTAAGGACTCTTGATTTCACGGATTTCAGTGCGTGATTCCTAATTATTACAGGCTAACTATGTACAAAAACATGTTTCCTTTAAAAAAAAATTGAGACGCTTTTAGACACAAAATTTTGAAAAAATTAGACCACCAGGGAGGTTAATTGTACAGAAAGAAATATTTGGGCAAATTCCCATTGAATTTCTTACTGTAAATACCCTATTTGATCAGTAGGTGGCACCATCTACTGCCAAGTTGAGTTACAGCCGTTAAAGCTGCAGCTCGATTTTTTTTTTTTTTGCTCTGCCACTGCTGCTGAATGTTCGATGTCAGGGCATTCACCAGCCGATTTTACACAGTTTTAGCTCTTTTGGGCAGCTAAAACTTTGGGGGCACCTTCTGCTCCCCAAAAGCAAACAAAATTCATTTGCTTCGAGGCTGCAGATTTGCAATCGAGATTTCTCAATATCGGGGCACCGAATGGTGCCTTTGAAGTCCGAGATATCTCGATCTCTGTAGTGAAGGGGTTAAAGAGGGGCAATGCAAAATATTTCCCCACTTTTACCATCTTTAGACCATGAAAAAACATTTTAAGCCTTTAAATACACGTCAATTAAATAATTTAGGAAACTTCCAACAAAGCAATTTAACAACAAATACAAAAAGTGGTCTGTGCAAGTGCAAGGTCTAAAAACATACATTAAATGTTTATACTTTCTTGTGAAGTGCTGTGGACAATATTGGAGGAATATGAATGATGATGGAATGCAGGCAAAAGGTACTGGCACTTCTGATATAATCTCCTGTTGTCCTTAACCTCTTCATGATGGGTGGGCATCGCCCATCGGGCGGGGCTCAACAACATTGAGGCATACAGATATGCCTCACCACCAGGTGCCACCATGGGACTGTAATTAGGCCCGTCCACACAGCCGACGTGCGATGTGTGTCATTGGCTGAAGGAGGAAGGCCTGAGGCCTGAGTTCAGGCCATCTCTCTGCAGCCAATGACGCGTGTCGCACGCCTGCTGCAGGGAGGGGCCGAGGAGCCCATTCAAGACTGTGGGGTGTACCTGTATGCCCTGCATCTTCAAGGTCACCCGCCGCAAGAACGGCATAGAACATCCTGCGGCGGGAAGGGGATAAGATTCATGCATGGAGACATGAAAAAACCCTCCACAGGTATGAGTATATGGAATCTGGTAGGGCTAGTGGGAGAACACTAGGAACAATTTGTACTCTGTGTGCTTCTGCTGCCAACCAGAGGGAGCAATGTATTGCACCATCATTTGCACTGTAAGTCCAGAGGTGAGTATGTGATTTTTTTCATCTATTATTTACTTTGTGTTAAGTAATTTTGCAAATGCAAAACCATTTAACACCAATTTATGAAAGCAGGTATTAAAAAAATATCAGCTGCCAGCAAAAATAATGAGTGACATTTAAATTGCTTGCTATTCTCTTTATTCCTATACATTTGTACTTCCTATACAAAGTATAGGAAATACAAATATACAATAACCTGCTGTTAGGACCAAGGCACAATGTCTCACTCATTAATGACCCCAGTGCAATAGCATCCATTATTTTTTAAATATGTTATCCTGTTTCCCAAACCTGTCCTCGGGACCGTCGACCAGGCCAGATTTTGCAGATCACCTTGGGGAAATGCAGACTGAATCCTGCAATCGCTGAGCAACAAATCATATCACCTGTGCTGTGCTTCAGATATCTGGAAAACCTGGCCTGTTAGGGGGTCCTAAGGACAGGTTTGAGAAAAACTGCTCTAGGCCATTCTTCATCTAAATACTCACAAATACTAAATTGTGTGTTATCAAATATGTATCTTTCACTTGATTCTCGAGCTCCGACAAAGAATTCTTGAAATGTAGACTAACAATAATTAGAGGAAATCTCTTAAGCTCTTATGAGTCATAATTATTTGAATATCGCTTGACCCAACACATCTCTCAAATAACTAAATAACTTAAATTTCTTACTTAGAGACTATTTTGCTTCAGTTTTGTTAAAAAAAATTATTCAACAAAAAAAAGAACTTTTCTCCACCTCTCTTCTGCATGACAAGGGAACAGATGGCAATTTAAAGGAAAAATTTATGACAGCCACAATCTTAATGTTGCATAAAGAAAAGAAAAAGACTTACATCAAAACCACTGACAAATGTACTTGCTAATATTAATGCACTCCCCATTCATCCAATATGCTTCCTAATTGCTTTTCTGTACATAATAATGTGGCACCTGCTGCTCAACATTGCAAGCACATCAGGATTTCTCCAAAGTCAAACAGCTCTGCAACCGGCCCTTTCCCTGTGATAAATGTAGAGCACTGTATCACACACAGTTCCTGTCAGCGACATAATTAAAATTTTATACTTACAGAAAAAGATAGTAAACAATCCATTCTTAAATGGATTCACAAGAGGAACTCTTGTAGCAGCCAACTTTATAATTAGTATGCATCATGTATTACTAATATACCCATGACAGGGGAAAAAATATAAATGTAGAAAGTTATCTACTTGTCTCCTCTATGGCTTTATGGTTCTGTAATTTACAAAATATTGAAACAAAATTGCATGCCTTTCTTCCCGCAAGAAGGTCCCGGTCACATGGCATATGCATTTATTAATTATTTACATTATTGACCTTTTCCCAAGTAGCTTTTATGATTAATGTATTTGTAAACAACATTTTATGCATAGCAAATGTTGTTGTTATTATTCATTTTGTTAAAAGAGATTCGAATGTTCTTTCCAATATTTATTTAAAAGGATGCGTGCCGTTGCTTCGTGCTAAAGTTATTTTATTTAATTATTGACCACCAAGTGCACAACTATTATAAAATCATTGTTGAACAGTATTTACTATTTTTTTTCTTTACTAAGTAACGTTCTAGCATTTACTGAATTTATTACAAATGATCAGAACTGTCTCAGTAACTAGATGATTTGTTTTAACAGCGTATTGCTAATTGCTGCCAAAAGAATTACCAGAATGTTAAATCATTTATGTAAATATACAGTTATGGTCTGATTTGAAAAGAGCAATACCATAAAAAATCCGAAAAAGTGTTATTTGAGGGAACTTACTCATCCTGTCAAAATAGGCAGCATGTATGTTGAAAGTATGTATTGTTCATTAACTCAACTTCTGTTCATTTATATTAACTCTTCACTACCACGTGAATGTCCAAAAAAAAACACCGTCAGGAACAAGTGTTTTTTTTTTTGGAAAATTATTTTAATAAATTATACTGTAAGAAATATTTGGGAATATTCCCAATGTATTTTATACTGTAATAACCTATTTGTCATCGCTTGGCCAAATGGAGTTACTGCAGTTATGACTGCAGCATGTTATCAGCTAAAGAAGGTCTGTTAGACATATTCCTAGCTAAAACAGTTTTAGCACCATGGGCATCATACCCACAGTGCTAAAACGTTAGAGCATGCTCTGGGGCCGTAAAACAAACTAAATTTGTTTGCAACAAACAAATTTCTTTTGGTTTTGTCAAGTACAGCTGCAGATTGAAAAAACTCAATATCGTGTACCTGATGGTGCCTTTGAAGACCCGCGTTATCGGGATCTCAGAAGTGAAGCTGTTATTTACAGTTTAGCACAAATGTATAACTTGTCACACAGAGCACCTTTTTCCATATGATGTATTTGATTAAAAAACATTTTATACACATACAGTATGCTGTTTTTTTTATAACGATATCTATGTCTAATAGGAAAACCGATGTTTCCACTTTGCATCATTTACCTTGTAGATAGCCCCTGGTACAGAATAATATATTGATGAAAATAATGTGTTATGATGTTTTAAAGAACATTTAAGACCATGGTAATAATGAAAAAGCATTGTATAATGATGCCTGTATGGGTTTGATACAGAATCATTGGCACCTGCACTTTAACATTTATCAAAACAGGTCTACTTGATCATGAAGAAACCAGTTTATTTCTGGATGTCTAAAATGTTGCAAGAAGTTCCCCCTACAACAGTGAAAACGCACACACTTATAAGGCAACGGTTTCTGTGTTATATCCGAAAGGTGCTCTTTTCCATTGGAAGTCCATCCCCAGATTTACTTAGCAGAGCAAAAGGATGCGGCACTCCAGACTATAGAAGAGATTTATTTGGTACTCAGTGGCAGCAACATTTTGGTTGTAAGACAAGCCTTTGAAAAATTACTGAATAAAGTGGTCTCTTCGACAGTCTGAAGCAAAAGGTCCCTTCGCTCTGCCTATTTTGTGCAAAAAAACTTTGGAAAGTCCACAGTTATCAAACGTCCATTTTGCTATAAAGAACATATTGGGCTTTGAGGAGTGTGGACATACAACAATACATATTGTCATGTTTCCAGCCCCAGTCCCTATTGAAAGACGAACAGGGCCGGCTCTTACTTTGTCCAGGCTATCCATTCCTCCTCTTCCGCTCCTGGATTCCACTGTAGCCAGTCTTGCCTGAGATTCCATGATCTGTCTGTTCTACTCTATTCCATATACACTGTATAGTCATGCAAGAGCCCTGAGCATAGGGAGAGAATAAGTCTTTGCTCCCTGAGGTTCTGCTAGTGTATTCTGTTCCTGTGTTGGTATGTGCTTCTGTTAGTTTTCCTTGTTTTCCAGTGTTCGGTTTATTTCTGATTTCTTGTTACCATTATCTAGCTGCTCCTCCAAGCGTTGTGTCTGTTACCTTATTTTGGTTTATCTTGTATTGTTTTGTTTCTATATGTGATATGGAACTTCTGTGTATGACTCTGGCCTGGTTATCTGACTATTCTATTGTGTTATCCCTATGCTCTCCTGTGCACCGACTCCTAGCTCGTATAACAACCCGTTCTGGTTTCTTACTTCGGGTACTGTTTACCACTACGTCTCTAGATTTGTCCCTAGTGTCCTGTCTCTGGTTCTGTATGTCACCCAGCACTGAGGCCCCTTCCCTTAGAATAGAAGGCCATTCTAAGTACCGTATCTAGATCAGGGTTCCCTTTAGTTTGCTGCTGGGTGCCAAGCTATTGTTGTTCTCTCTCTTAACCCCTGCCCTTTCTGTTCTCCTGTTCTCTGTATCCTGTGGTCTGGTTCTGCATGTTATGTACCCAGCGGCAATACTGCCACATGGGCTATCTATCCCGCATAACGGACCCCCCTTGGCTCACGCCAAGTGTCCCAGTGACACATACATACTAGACTATTACTGCAGGCATGAGGTAGCCTAACAATATTTCTGTTAATATTTATGATATCCAGTCATGATGATGATCAGGTGGCTCAAAAACTTCGGTAAGACTGGAGACCTACAGTATACTGACAGCAAGAACTGGCCCTATGGCAACACAACTGTTAACATTTATGAGAGAGCTGTTAAGCATAGTGGCCTCACCCATTAATGCTAAACCACCTCAATCTTACTGCAAGCTGAGCTGCAAGTGAGTACACTCCGCCTCCTAATTCAGAGCACAACAAAGGATAGATTTTGTGCAGAGAAAAAACTCAGTTCAGAATCTTTTGAAATTCAAAAATATGAATTCCAAAATTATCGCAGTCAACCGACTTGGAATATCAAACACTTTTGATATTTTGTTATTGGATCAATTTGGAATATCTGAAGTATTATATTCAGATGGTTCCGTTATTTGGAAAAAGGATTGATGAAGATATACAAAAAAAACATTTAACTTGCACAAAAAAAAAATCACACAGCAAATGGCATAAAATGTAAAGTGTAGGAGCTGCAGTTAATATGTTTGTTTAAAATGTATATGTTATTTTCATGGACACTTTTTAAAAAAGGGACACTTGATTTTAATTCAAATAGACAATTTGACTCAATCCTAAAAATTACCTACGAATCTCCACACTAAGGGGACATAATTATAACATCTCCCTGAATTTATGCTCCTCATTCTCAACAGATAGCCCTTCCAAATGCAAAAGGCAACTTCAATAATGTGCTTATTTGGAATCATTTAAAAAGATGAATATCATTTAAGCAATGCTAAAAAAAGACTAAAAAGTAATAAACTTATAGCTGTGCAATGAACGCTGTCACCTTAAATTCTCCCTTTCATTTTAAGAGATATTTCAACATTTATGATGTAATCTAGAAAGTGCATTTTCATACAAAAACAATCTAAAATTTTATGCATCTAATAAAAATTGTCTGCATGAATATAAGATGTATCGGCATTATAATTGCAGAACTATCAACCGATTCCTAGCCTACAGATATAGTAAAATGATATGGATGGCCTTAACAGGATTTGGCTTCAAGGCAAGCTGGGCGAAGACAATAGAAATCAAAGACTAACCCCTTATGTTATCCCACTAAAAAAAAAGTTGTTGCTATAACGTTTTAACATTCAGAAGCAACATGTAATTTTTAGATTTTTAATTCTAACATTCTGGTGTTACAATAAGAAGAAGGCTCCTGGCTCTTAATATATTTTAGAGAAACTCTGCACAAGTCATAAAAAATAAGCAGTGGTGAATTTAACCCCTTCTAACCCAAAATCGAGTTATCTCGATTTTGCTTTCTAATGTATTGAAAAGCACTTATTAGCATAACAAAAGACCATTTTCACACCTTTTTAAAGCAAGGTTAGTGGGGCCCCTGTTGAAAAACGAAATCCTTTGTTTTATGTCTCTCCAAGCACCCTGAAGAGACATAAAACCAGCTGCAAATAGCAGCCCTGAACATCACTGTAACAAAAAGTTCAAATAGATTACTGCTGAATTACAGCTGCCAGGGAGAGGGTAGAATACAGTGACAGATCTGGGGTCACTCACTGCTGTACAGAGATAAGATTCATGGGGTTATAATGATTGAAAATCCCTGTACAGTTCAAATATAAGGTGTAACTGCAATCTCCATAGACAGGCATTATGACTTATACAGATATTATTTTATATTCTATTGGTATTTTTGGAAGCTGCATTCTTAATAATCTCATTAGGATCATTACAAATCCCCATAAGCAGGAGATCTCACCATTTTTATTATTTATCTTATCACAGTTACTGTATCTAACACAAAGGGCTCTTCTGCCTGTATGATAATAATGAGGACCCCGTTTGAAAATGTGTAAGATAAAGGACACCATCCAGAGCTCAGAATTTTACATTTCAACAATATTTCTATAAATTATAAACGAATCCATGAAAAATTAAAAATCAGCAAATTAACATTGTTTAAAATTTTTAACTATCTCAGAACAACAATTTCTGTACAAAACTTTTTTACCCTATATTTAATTGTTAACGTCACATTGCATGTTTCAATAATATGATAAATATTTTTCAACAAAAATCCATTGTAGTGAAGGGGTTAGTAAAATATTTTACACTAAATTATCAATTTGGAATATCAAATCTTACACTTTTGTAAGTTGAACATTCTACCAAAACTGCTTTTCTGTATGTTTTTCTATGTTCATATGAGTTATGTTCAAGCTGAACTATTCAAAGAATAAGGTGATCAATTGTTTTGTTTTTTGTTTGTTTGTTTGTTTCACTCACCGTTTGGTTTATATTCACATTTTTATTTTACATATTTTTAGGAGATTTTATTGAAATCTATCTCTATTAATGCTACGATTTATGTAATATTTACACTTTATTCCAGAATTCACATTTGCAGGTATTATGCTACAGTTTTCCATGCAACTCGAGATAGATTTTTCCAAACCTTGGGCTCTGTTACATTCTTTGTGCAAAACCGCTCGCGCAGCGCATTCATTTGTGCGCAAAGCGTTAAACGTTACGGCTCGTAAATTAACGCTGGTATTACAATCAGAGCGCATTTTTTCATCGGTCAAAAAATAACGCTCGTAAAAAAGACGCGAAAAAACGCACGAGCATTAACGCTGCGCGCAGAGATCGTGTGCGGACTGTTTTTTCACGCAATTCAGCCAATCGGAATTAAGAACCACAATTGTCTCCCGTAAAGTTTTTGAGCCTGTCAAAATCAATCTGAGTATACATGCTGCAGCAATACTAAAAACATGCACAACTTCTCAATTTTATTGTTTGGGTATGCGTAGAATGTGTAACTATACCTTGCTGTATTTTTTTTTTTTTGGCTGGTGTATTTGAGTTCGGCCAGGACGTTCAGATTTGCAGTTACCACCAGCTTTTCAAAGACGTTAAAATTATACGTGCAAACTTTGTCCGTTAAAATTTGCGCGTCGATTGTAATACCATCCGCATACCAGTGCACAAACGCATTTGCGCTCACAATGTTAAGTATAGGACACGCAAAGTACAGTACGCTCGCAAAGGGCTCGCGCAGGTCCACCTGCGTTAGACGTTAACACGCATTTTTTGCGCTGACATTGTAATACGACGTTCTGCGCAAAGGGTTTTGCCCCTCGCGTCAATGCGTTTTTGCGCACGCGTTAACGTTTGCGCGAAGAATGTAATAGAGCCCCTTATGTGCTAATGTACAAGCATATCCAAAGTGTTTGCTGAAAGATTTGTTGTTCAGTTGCTGCTGCAATACCTCTTTTCCTTGTATAATTTTTTAAAACATTACACTGTCCTTGTTTCATAAATATAATTTAGTATCTTAAGATTCACTCTACCTCTCATCTAATAAGGTGTATTGTGTTCTTGGGTATTTGGAATGCTCTTAACCCTTTCACTACTAATCACATTTTGATGAAAACATGGGACGCATAATTCGCAGTGAAATTGAGTATAAAATAGCAATTTAACACATAAATTGTTATTCTGGATAGTTGAACGATTTAACATATAAAATAAATATAATAGTTTGTTTAATGACTAATGCAGCATACCTGTCAAAAATGACACATTTAGCATATACTGCATAGCCTGTTTGAAACATTGCTTGTATCTATTCTTCTTTTTCCTGGTGTCTCATTTGTGTTTGTAGAAGCAGAATTGTTGTCCTCCATGACCACCAAATGTCAGTGAAATTTCAGTGCTTTCTAGTTCGATGCACTTCGGTGCGCTTCGATGATTCCATTTCGGTGACCCTGCAGGGAATTCAGTATTCAACGCAGGGTCCCCAAACTGTGCTGAACATGGAGCCGCCAAAGATTGCTGCTGGATGCAGAACACATGGCCGAATGCCGCCAAAGACCACCAAACTGACCGCCGAACGCCGCAAAAAAACGGAACTCTGCTATTCATCTAATAGGTGTTTAAACCAATAAAAATGCATTAAACTGTGTAAATAATAAAAAGGTGCTGTAAAAAAATAATTTATAAAAGGTCTGTTACGGGATAAAAAAAAACCTTTTAAAAAAATTGGAAATAAATATTACAAAAAAAAAATATGCTCCAAAAAATAAATGAATAAAAAGGCGTTTTGCTGAAAATGAAAAGAATAAACGGTAGAATAAAAGAAGATAATGTTTTTTGTTTATTCAACCTACTTTGCAGGAGCTGTTAATTTGTACCTATGAATGGAAGTGCAAGTTATTCCAAGGTAACTTGTGCTTCCATTGGAGGGGATGGTATTTGACTGAGAAATACTGTTTCCTAAAAGCTGTTAAGTGATTTTGCTTTAGCAAGGAGTCCAATGGATTCCAGGAAGTGATGCTCGTAGCAGTGTGCAGCGCCCCTGTCAATATCAAGCTGCCACCGCGCTCCATTCCGGGGGCTAAGCAGTACCAAAAAGGTTATCCCAGAATAGGTATGGTAAAACCGAAACGATAAGGAAAATATGCAGGTGCAGTTTTTTTTTTCTTACTGTCTCTGGTTTAGTGACAAGCATGGACTAGGGCCCAGAGTGTCCCTTTAAAGATACAGATAAGTATTGAATGCAAAAATGCAATTACTAAATTGTACTTGTTTCGTTGTGCTATAATCTTCCACCTGTATTATGCTTTAACATACTGTATATTTTGCTGTGATTGTTGTATTGAGGCTTTATTGGTACATAGATAAATTGCAAATGCATGAACATATTTTTAATTATGTTTTTGTACATCTAGATATCTCTAGCTAAAGCTGTTTTAAATGGCTGGTTTATTTTATATTCACAGAAAAATTATTCAGCCAATTCATTATTTATACTGTACATTAAGAATGAATGAACAACATGAAACATGAAATAATGTGCTGGTTAATCTTAAGTATTATTGCCTATGATGCCTTTCAAGAAGATAATGATTAGCAACAGAAAGGTCATGCAACAAAAAAATATGTATTCAGGGAGAATGAAAGAGAAAAAACCTTTGCCGCCCATTTGGATTTTGACCAAATTTACTTTTATTTTTTCCTCACTACATCAGGATATCATTCCTTCGATTTTTAAGGGAATGTTCATGTTATAGCACCTGGTCACATTGTTAAGCACCATATATATCTGTTATCCCACCTGTGGGTCCTTACGCTAGTCATTTGAATGGTGACAAACTGCTCATCAGCTACAATAATGACAGTATTTAAAGGAGCCACTGCCACAAAGCAGCAGATAGAAGAATGTTGGCTCTGTTCTTGGGTTAAACAACCAGAGAGAAAATCTGTATCTTCACATCATTGCCAATCCCATTTGTAATATTTTTGTAACAATAATCAAATGCAATATAACTCACCAACAACAAAGGTGAAATGTCTTGAAAACACAAGTTAAGTTGTGCTGATCTACTTAATCAACAGCTAAAATATGTCCTACAAGCATGTACCTAAAGTTATTGAAACACCAGGGTTTCAACTCTCAATAATAAAATATTATTATTATTATTATTTGAAAAGCCAATTAGGACTGCTTTAATTCCAGCCTAATGTATTTCAGCAACTTCGGTATGGAGGACATTTGGGGAGAACCCAACTGTTTCCTCATGGGAGAACATGTTGTCTCCACTGCTTATCTTTTTTTCCCCCTGTTGCCTATCTCTGTCTTCTCACTTAGTCACTGCACCAGATGTCCCTGATCCACACATGCAGACACTGCACAAACTACACAGCAGGTCTTTAGAATAGCCAGAAATAGAGCAACAGGACAGACACACAAAAAAGACAGGATCAAGAACAAGCCTGAATCAGAAGCCAGAGTAGTTAGACAGGCCAGGGTTCTGTACACGGGCTTAAATAAATGTATAACTCAGCCAAGAGAATGGTCAGTAAACGGAGAAGGGGTCAATACACAGATAAACAGAAATAGCAAGTGTTAATGACAAAAGAATGGTAGGAATCATGACAGGGCAATGAGACAAATTAACTTCATTAACTGCATGGTGACATTAGTAATTCCTTCAACCCAGCAGTATATCATACAAAGACTACTTTCTCTTTTGCCAAAAGAGTTCACCAAACTTAGCTCGAGAGCTTGTCTTCAGCTTCGTAGGTCTGCAAATCAGGTTTTCCATACTTAGTTATGTTTATAAATCACGTAATTCCCCCAACAAAAATATAACGAGTCCCCATTTTTAATTTTTTTAACAAGCGCACCCCATAGAAAATATAAATGCAAAGACTCGGATGATAAATGTGAAAACAAACCACTTTACACGCTGTAGATGATTAAAAGTTAAAATTGTATTGCATTTTTTATTATAATACAGGCAGGACAAGAAGTATACATATAATAATAATATATTATGAATCTGCCAAGTCTGCTGGAAAGAACGATATATAATATGTCTGGGTCATATAATAAAACGTGGCTTCAAATTGCGTTTAAACACGATGAGCAAAAGCGGTAAAAATGAGCTCAGCACAGAGGTGGGAAATGGCTCAGGAGCGAAGGGGTTAAAAATTTTGGCAATTTCATTTTATACACGAAACACGTTGTAGCCATATTCAACAAAATATACAAACGTGTATTAATTGCAACATGTTCTCTATGCCTGCTTTGTTTTTTTAAGTACCAATCACAAAGGTAGTGAATGATAAATGAATTGTGAATGATAAAGTGTGGGAAAAACTGATTACTTTTTTTAATTCTTGGAATTCAAATAAAAAAGTTTAAAAATTTTGTCTCTGAAGTGACATAACATATACATATTAGCATTATGCACTTTGAATCTACATAATGCAATCGAAAAGCCAAAGATACTTTGTGTGGGTTCTGCAATACAAAATTTTAAATAAAGTTAAAATGTGATAAGCAAAAATGGTCAAATTGAGCTCCATACAAAGGGGTGAAATGGTTCAGCACTGAAGAAGAGGTTGAATGTTTTGTAGAATAATGAATGGAGTGTTTTTTGCTGATCACTTTAGAACTTTTGTTCTCTAGTCTAAAGTAAACCGTAAGAAAACATTTTAGTCTATGATGTAATCTGTGACTTTTGTTAATTCTATTTTGGCAGCCGGTTTGTTAAAAATGTACACCCACCATTTTTTCTATTGTAGGCAGTTTTTTTTTAACTTCTTTGTTGATATAAGGGTTATTCTATTATGTGTTTTGTTTGATTTTTTCCCCTGAGTTTACTGATTGAAGTTCTCCCATCATGAAGATCTGATGGAGAGATTGGGTCCTTATACGTTAGAGCAAACGCATAGCTTGGAAACATGTGAGTTAGGTTCGAATAGTGTGAATGCTATTTATTTTGGTACAAATAAACTGGTGTGTTTAGATCTTTGCCCTTTTTTCTGTTACATGTAAGCTGGGGACAGACGAGCGCACTATGTGTGCCCGTACTGATGTGCCTTCTGGTATCCGTCACATCATTGTGATGCTGCGACGGGCCGGCCACATACTGTTGCGCTCGCACGAATTGCACATGCAACAGTGGCAGTGCTACAGCCGTCTTGCAAGCCTCCCTGTCGAAGTGCTAGAACACGTGTTCGACGGGGCTGCAAAGTGCGATCTTCCATAGGAGGGCCAAGCCACGCACTAACTGCACTCAGTGAGGTGGCCAGACGGGCGTCAGAGTTGAAGGAATGTCCACTCTCACAGACGTTCCTTGCACTCTTCAAAACGGTCGTCTGACCCCAGCCGTACCTGGCGTATGACACACCTACTGCTGAAAAATATAAGTATATTCTATAGTGTTGTACACTGCGTGTAAAAAGAGTGCATTTATATCTTTTATAATGGACAGCACCACCTTATTTTATCTGTTGATGTGTGTTTAATCTGACAAAAATATTAAATAAATAATTGTGCAGAAGCTGTCAGCAGCATTTGCACAACTATTTAAGAGGAAAAAAAGGGAGATGATTTTATTCACAGAGTGTTCCTTTAACATTATTAAATGTTTCGGTACATTATGCTTATAATGTTCTCTCCAGTCTCGCTATAAAATGTTCTAGGACTTCAAGATGTTTTTTATGGTTTCTGTTAAAATCCATTTTGCGAAAAGTCAAAAAAGATGCAAAAACATTCTATACATTTTGTAATTATAAGACTAATACAGTAAATTTGTGAGCACAAAAAATAGCTGGTTCAGTAGTTAAAATATGTCACAGCCTCTGATGCAAAAATATGTATATTCAATAAAAATTCATTGAAGAACTTGGAGAAGAGAGGCCACATTGATTCATTTTACTTACAAACTGGTAAAGTATATAGTGACAGTTTTATGCAATAATATCGGTACTAATGGGTTTGTCATTTATCAGAGGGGCCCTTTAATTTAAAATATATGTTTTATGATCAGAAAGAAACTGGCTGCTATATCTCATTGCAAGAATTTGGGTAGTTTGCCAAAACTAATATTCAATGAAAGAAATTATAAGTTCTATTGTGTACATTGTAACTATATGTGTACCAAGACATCTAGCTATATGTTACAAAATTACAATTACATAAAACAGGCACTGAATACAAACAGGCAGTCATACACACATACGATTTTAATACAACTATGCAGATAGAAATACACAGATGTTCTTCTGTCTGGTTTCGGAATAATCCATGATGTGCACAGACCCTTTGCCAATGCAAAATAAAAGTTTTTAGTCTGCAGCCATTAATAGCGGCTCACAAAATTAAAAATACTGCGCAAGCCGTTTGTCATTTGAGACTATCTATTAGCAGCTCCATTCTGACTGAGCCACTGTGTTAGCGGCTCGAGTCTGAATATTTCTGAGCTGCTGGTCGATGACATCAGTGTTGACACTGCCAGTTTCGGCTCCTGGAGTGGATAGGAGCAAAGTGCAAAATTGCTGTGAGCTGGGATTGCAGAAGAACACCAGGAACAATTTGTACTCAGTCCTCCCCGGCTTGTAGACTGAGGAAGAGTTGACTCCATCACGTGGTAAGAGGTAAGTCAGGGATTTTCTGTGGTCTATAAAATGAAGTGACTTAACAAAAGCAAAATCACTTAACACAAGGGTTTAAGAGTTGGTATTCATTTACGAATATGAACTTGAGCCAGGAAGAATGAGCGAGATTAGAGTAGCTCATCAGCAATGTTACGGTTGCCACCCTCAGGAACCAAAGGGGGGTCCTTTGTGCTGTGTGTTTTATTTAGTCCTTTAGGCAGGTATGTATCTTTCTGCATTATGCAGAACCCTGGACATAGGATACAACAGAACCAGACAAAACAGGACAGTATACACAAACAAGAGGAAGGCCCTGCACTGGGGTAAGGTCCTTGGATGGCCTTCTGTCTACATAGAGTACAGGGTGGGAAATATACACAAGGAAATAACAGGGCTAAGTCAGACTTGACATAAAGGAATATCTAGCAACAACGAAACTAGAAAAAGATCCTTGAGGTGGTCTCTATAAACCAAAACAATGAGCTGCTGCACTAGATACATACAAAATACAGAAAACATGAACCAGAAATCCAATATGAAACATAGAAAGATAGAAACATAGAAAAATGTCGGCAGATAAGAACCTTTCGGCCCATCTAGTCTGCCCAATTACATGGATACTTTACCTGGATTTATCTTTTGTTTAGGATAGCCTTATGCCTATCCCATGCCTGCTTAAATTCAATTACTGTTTTGGCCTCTACCACTTCAACTGGAAGACTGTTCCATGTATCCACCACCCTCTCAGTAAAAAAATGCTTCCTGATGTTACTTTTAAACCTTTGCCCCTCTAATCTAAGACTATGTCCTCTTGTTTTGCTACTTTGTTTCCTTTTAAATATACTCCCTTCCTCTACCTTGTGGATTCCCTTTACGTATTTAAATGTTTCTATCATATCTCCTCTGTCTCGTCTTTTTTCCAAGCTGTACATGTTAAGATCATTAAGCCTTTCCTGGTAACCTTTCTCCTTCAAGCCGTACATCATTTTAGTAGCCCTTCTCTGAACTCTCTCTAAGCTGTCTATATCCTTCTGGAGATACGGTCTCCAGTACTGCACACAGTACTCCAAGTGAGGTCTCACCAGTGCTCTGTACAGTGGCATGAGCACTTCCCTTTTCCTACTGCTAATACCTCTCCCTACACAACCAAGCATTCTGCTAGCATTTCCTGCTGCTCTATTACATTGACTACTTACCCTTAGATCCTCTGAAATAATAACCCCTAAATCCCTTTCCTCAGATGTTGAGGTTAGGACTGTATCAAATATTCTATATTCAGCCCTTGGGTTTTTACGCCCCAGGTGCATTATCTTGCACTTATCCACGTTAAAACTCAATTGCCACAGCTCCCACCATTGTTTTAGTTTACCTAAATCATTTGTCATTTGGCTGATCCCTCCAGGAACGTCAACCTTGTTGCAAATCTTTGTGTCATAAGCAAAAGACATACTTTTCCATTAATACCTTCTGCAATATCACTAATAAAAATATTAAAGAGAATGGGTGCAAGTACTGACCCCTGAGGTACCCCACTGGTAACAAGACCTTGCGCCGAATAAACTCCATTTACCACAACCCTCTGTTGCCTGTCACTCAGCCACTGCCTAATCCATTCAACAATATTGGAATCCAAACTCAAAGATTGCAATTTATTGATAAGCCTTCTATGCGGAACAGTATCAAAAGCCTTACTGAAATCTAAATAAGCAATGTCTACTGCACCACCTGTGTCTATTATTTTTGTTACCCAATCAAAAAAATCAATAAAATTAGTTTGGCATGATCTCCCTGAGGCAAACCAATGTTGTTTCTTACCCTGTAATCTATGTGTTTTTAGATGTTCAACAATCCTTTCCTTTAACATGGTTTCCATTAATTTTCCCACTACTGACGTAAGACTAACTGGCCTATAGTTCCCCGATTCCTCCCTACTACCCTTCTTGTAAATGGGCACAACATTTGCTAATTTCCAGTCTTCTGGGACGACTCCTGTTAACAAGGATTGGTTAAATAAATCTGTTAACGGTTTTGCTATTACACCACTGAGCTCTTTTAATAATTTAGGGTGGATCCCATCAGGCCCCATTGACTTATTTGTCTTTACTTTAGACAGCTGATGTAGAACCTCCTCCTCTGTAAACTCATATGTAAATGTCTCGTTAGTGTTTCCTCCTAACTGAGGTCCCTTTCCTTCCTTTTTTTCTGCAAAGACTGAACAAAAATATTCATTGAGGCAGTCAGCGAGACTTTTATCCTCTTCTATATATCTTCCTTCCTTTGTTTTTAATCTAACTAATCTTTAATTACTTTTCTTTTCTCGTTTATGTATCTAAAAAATGTTTTGTCCCCCTTTTTTACTGACTGAGCTATTTTCTCTTTTGTGTGTGCTTTGGAAGCTCTTATAAATTGCTTTGCCTCTTTCTGCCTAATCTTATAGGTTTGCCTATCTTCTTCACTCTGAGTTTTTTTATAATTATTGAATGCTATCTTTTTGTTCTTCACTATTTTGGCCACTTCTGCAGAGTACCACAGTGGTTTCTTCCCTTTTTTGTTTTTGCTAACAAGCCGAATGCAATTGCCTGTGGCCTTCAATAATGCCTCCTTTAAATAATCCCATTTCTCCTGGACTCCCTTTAAACTCCTTCAGTCTGATAATGACTCATTCACACAAAATCTCATTTTAGAAAAAACTGTTTTTTTAAAGTCTAAGGCTGGGGTCAGACGAGCGTGATTTCTACGGACTGTACGTCCGTGCAGTACGGACATCGTCAGTACGGATGACGCAGTAGTGGTCACACAGTCCGTTTTTTCACTGAAGTTATTTTTGACGGATGTAGGAGGGAAAAATAAATTACAATGAAAAAACATTCTGTCCGTCAAAAATGCTGGACGTATAAATGCAGTCCGTCTGACCTCGCTCCATCACTCACACACAAAGCTATGCAGACGTTGTGGACGTGGCGCACTCCGCACGTCCGTTCTAGCAGTATTACGTTCTTGCCTAACCTGCGTCCGTTTGCAGCGTCCGTCATGCGTCCGCAGTTCAGTGCGCACGTACTTCGTGTGTCGGGCTCCAATGGACTTTCTTTCATGCTATCACGGACGTACTTTTAGGCGCAATCACGGACGTGAACACTACGCTCGTCTGACCCCAGCCTACGTTTTGTGTGGTTCGGCTCCATCCCTGTTCTTATATTAAACCACACTGACTGGTGATCACTAGATCCCAAATTTTCACCTACAACAACGTCTGATACCAAACCTCCATTTGTGAGTATTAAATCCAATATGGCCTCTTTACGGGTCGGCTCCTCAACTACTTGTGTTAGAGATAATCCCAGTAGGGAGTTTAGAATATTTGTACTCCTGGTGCACCCAGCTATTTTGGTTTTCCAGTTCACATCAGGAAGATTAAAGTCCCCCATGATAATAACTTCCCCCTTCATTGCCATTTTGGCTATTTCCTCAAACAGCAGATTATCTAGCTCTTCTACTTGTCCAGGGGGTCTATAGAGCACACCTACACGAGCTACTGTATGATTGCCAAATGTTAGCGTAACCCAAACTGACTCTATGTTCACCTCGCTCACTTTTATTTGGTTCGTTTTTATGTTGTTTTTCACATACTGGGCCACTCCTCCTCCTTTCCTACCTTCTCTGTCTTTTCTATATAAAGAGTACCCCGGTATTGTTATGTCCCAGTTATTTTTCTCACAGAACCATGGCTCAGTAACCACCACTATATCTACTTTTTCAGCTGCCATCATTGCCTCCAGTTCATTGATTTTATTGACTAAACTGCGAGCATTTATAGATACGACTCTGAGCTTGTCATTTTTTACCCCGCATGTTGCTTGCACCCTCCGATTTAGTTTTGGGGGACAATCGGGCACATTGTTTTTTACCTTTTTGTTCCCCCCTCCTAGTTTAAATATTCCTTTGTGAAACCGTTGAACTTCTCACTGAGAACATATGTTCCCCTATGAGTAAGATGCAAACCATCTTTTTTATACAGTTCCTTTCTGCTCCAATTAGAGCTATCATGGGACACAAAGCCAAATCCTTGCTCCCGACACCATTCCCGAAGAAACTAATTAAATTCCCTATTGCGCATCTGCCTATCCTGAATGTTATGCACAGGCAGAACTTCAGAGAATGACACAGTGGATGCAATCTGCTGTATTTCACCTCCAAGAACACAAAAAAACCCGCAGTTGCTTTTCACCTGATGAGACCTGTAAGAAGAAATCTAAATCAAGGGCATGGAGACAACAGAGGAAGAACCGTCTCCAGGCCGGTGTTACAGACTTCCCCATTGGAGTGACCCAGGACCTCCCACAGGCTACATCTGTCCCGATGCCATCTGCCTATGTTGGCATGAAGTTCCCTGGTGACCCTGCCTCCTACCAGTGTCCCTCTGTTTCCAGGAGCCTACGAGGTCATAACCCCTGTACATGTCCAGAACCCCCACCTGAAGAACCGGGCTGTTACACTGTGCAAGGAACTATTATTATACCTACCCTGGACCCTGTATCAGGAGAATGGACGCTGCAACCTGCCCGCTGATGCCAACTGCTGCCAGTTCTTGGTCACCCAGAGTGTGCCCGTGATGGGGAGGGTACTGTCAGGAACCATGCCTGCTTATCAGAAATCATGTCCGCTGCTGGAGCAGCTACAGGAAAGGTGCTGCCCTCATGTCTGTAGTAACCTCCAGCATTGATAGGGGTTAATTAAGTCAAACACCAAACACTCACACAACCACCCCCCCCCGTTTGTCCATAAAGGACCTTTCCTTCCTCTGTGAAAACACCTCAGTATTGGTCTATATCGTGTTCTGTTCAGACATATCTATATGCTCTCTATCCACCGTGTACCAGACCCCTCTGCTTTGCCCACCGACCACCGCCTTGTGATATCCTCTGACCTCAGACCTCCTATTGATCACTCTTCTGCCTACTCCATTGTTTGTACTGCGCTCTGGCATAACCCAGTATCCACTTCCATCAAGGTACTGTACTGTGGGTTACCCTGCTTACGGGGCTCAATAACTCCTGCAATTGGGTCCCACCATGGCCTACGCCTGGTGCAGCCCTGACAAACTGTTAATTTACATTAACCTGCAAAGTTTGCGGCTTGGCCTTGATAGCAACTGGAGACACTAAGCTAACAGCTCAAATCGGCAGCTTACTGGCTCACTTGGAATAAACAACCAGCTGGGTGGAGTAGAGGTAACATCACTGCTCTGCGTGGGGAGAGCCTGTGGAGACATGGGTTCGATCCCGATGAGCACCTCTCCAGTAAGTGTCCTTGGGCAAAACACCTAACGGTACATACTCGCCACCCAGGACATACTTGAAAACGAGAGAAATCTCAATGTATCCTTCCTGGTAAAATCCTTTCTCCAAAAAAAAACAACCCAAATATTTATATCCATCAAAATGTATAACAAAAATATGTGCACTATTAAAAACAAACTAACAAAAAATTGGCTAAAAAAATCCAAATCAGTGCAGTGAAAAAAAGAAAAGAAAATGAAAATCAGTTTTCAGATACTATACAAGTCCATCCATACTTTAAAGGGACACTACTACTTATATAAGCTGTAGCTAGATTACTTGTGCATTACAAACAAAACCACCTTATAAAACTCATGTTTTTTTATGAAGTAATTGCATGTAAAAAGGGTAAAATAAAATTAGGTTTTTTTAGCTCTTGATTCCATTTTGTGTATTTTTCCCATGATGCAAAATTTACCAAAATCTTATGGTGAGTTTTACTTGTGGCTGTGCTTTATCTAATACAGTATTTAACCGTTAATGAGTTTGAGGAGGGAATGTTTAGATAAGGTTATTGTGATGTCCACGCTACTCTGGATAAGAGCTGGCAGCTGAATGAGATATGATAGGGAGCTTAAAAGACTTCTAATGTACCCATTGGCACTGTACTTTGAATACATCCCACACAATACAAGGATTTTAGTCAGTGATTGACCCGAGGGAAGAACAAGTGATGGAAAGATACCGTGGAGGCAGTTTACAAGTTCAACACAAAAGCTCACACAATGGATGCATTCAGTGACACATCTGGCTGGATGGAGTACAGGTAACATCACTGCTCTATAACTGTGAAGTCACAGATTTGAATCCCGGTAAGAGCACCTCTACAGTAAGTGTCCTTGGGCAAGATACCCAACAGTATATACTTGCCTGTCACATCCAGGACATACTTGAAAACAAAAGAAATCTCAATGTATTCTTCATGGTAAAATAATTTTTTCTCGAAAAAAAAATATTTTAATTTTCTTAACTAACCATACAAGAGAAAAAAAAAAGCACATGTAAGATTTCAGCAACATAAAGTATCACAATAAGGACATTTCATTTTTAGGTGGTAGTGGTCCTTTAAATACATATCCATACATACTTATTATAATTGATTAATTGATTAATTATATTTTATATATATATTGACTAACAAATTTTGCTGATGTTTTAGCTGACAGTAATTCTTCTTACTAAATATAGATTTGTTGGTTTCCATTTCTTTTATAGAACTTTTTAAGGTTATGTCCTGATGTTAAAATAAGACGTTCCATCATCAATGTCAATTTTCAATAATCCCTCCACTAAAAGTATTATAAAAAGAAAAGAAAATGACCACTATGATTCAGAGTGTTCTATTGTGTGTTGTTAAAAGTAATTTGTACATTCTATCCTCATCTCAGTATGCAGAGCTTTTACAATTGTTCATTCCTATTTATGATTAAAAGAACAAGAATACATAAGGTGTAGAATAATGATAAAGATTTGAAAAACATATTTGAAATAATTTGTGTAACTCTTTTAGAATTAAGGTATATGTAGAAAAAAACAAAACCATTGCATTTTATTTTATTCAAAATATTTTGGATTGCCTATATTTCCGCCTCAGAAATAATCAGAATCAGCTGATTTGGCTGATTCAGCTTCCCGATATTTTGTTATCAGAAAAATTTTGAAAAATTTTAAACTTCTGATGTAAACTGCGAATGTTTTCCAATATTTGGAGGTACACTATATTACAATATGAAGATAATTTATATTGCACAAACCTTTTAAAAAATTCACACTCAGCGTAAATAATATACAGAGGTCAGCACTTTTCATATCACTGTTTCTGCTTGTTTTATGATTAGAATTAGGGATGCTTTTAGGGTCAGGGTTACGGTTTCTGCTTGGTTCATGATTAGGGTTAGTATTATGTTTATAGTTACTGTTTCTGCATGATTCATGATGAGAGTTTGGATTATGTTTAGGGTTCGGGTTACGGTTTCTGCTTTGTTCATGATTAGGGTTATGTTTAGGGTTAGGGTCACTGTTGCTGCTTAATTCATGATTAGGGTTAGGATTATGTTTAGGGTTACAGTTTCTGCTTGGTTCATGATTAGGGTTACTGTTTATCCTTGTCTTATGTTTACGGTTAGAATTAGGCTGACTGTTTTATGATTGGGGTTACTTCTATGGGTATGGAATTTGCAAGGCACAGTGAGTGACATAATGTGAACTAAAGCTAACAAACATTCATACAAACCATAGAATCACCTGGTCAGAATATTTCATTTGCAACAATATTAATTCGAACTTCAATTTTTTATTTTATTTTCAAAAATGCAAACTTCATAGCAGAAGAAAACTACTATTATTGATTTATCAGTTGAGAACTTAATCAATCACCTTTTCTAAGCTATTAGAATAAAGTGGGAAATTAACTTATCTGATGCATTCAGCATTGATTTACCTTGCTGCATGATCTAAAGCTGTCAGGATTGTGTACTTTTGCAAATGCAATTCAATCTTGCAAGAGGCAAGCCCAGATGCTTTTTACAAAGTCAAATATATCTCTCCCCAGCAGACAAATTACTTCAGAAAATGAGACGTTTTTCTTTTTAAAAAAATTCAATTTTACAAAAAATTTGTTTTTACAATCAATTTACAAAATTTAGCACATTAGGTAGTCAGATACATACAGATACATTATTATCTTATTTTATAATGATTTCCAACTCATTTTAAGTCGTCAAAGCTCACATTTTGACTACAATATTTGTTGTTGTATGGATAAAGTCTAAGCCAATATTTGAAAGACCCTATTCCAAGCTCAGTCCATGATGTTGTCTTAAGGTTTGCTAATAAGACTTATGCTATCGTTACCATATACTTGGTATTCAAAGTAGAGTAGTAAATTCACTTTATGTGATGCCCAACTGTAAGAAATTGTGCCATTTTCCATTATCTAATTGTGCCTCAATATCCCAGAAATGCATTCACAATAATTCCTCGCAGACACACACACACACTTATCATTTTACTTATTTATTTTCTGGTTAAATTGTGCAAATTGTGTAACTTTGAGTAACATGGGGGTAACGGCCAATGCTTTTCATTGTACTGAATTTTTTAATTATAAGAGAAGGCAAAGATAAGAAAGACAATACATTTAATTTGCTTCAGGTATGGGAATATGAGGTTTGATGGTTATATAATTTATGCATCACGGAGAAACAATGTAATCTCTATTAATTATTTCATTGCATACTGCAAATGGGTGAGGGAGATAAGACACTCTGAAGAGATTTCCCTAAACGCACATGTTTCTATGAACTCTTGATATATTATTTATACATATATATATATTTACCTTTACCTTTCTTGACCGTACGATTCCACTATTAGTATTTACGACACCCCCCCCCCTCCATCCTTGGCTTGTTATTGTTCTATTCCATGATTTTGCTCGGTATAGCTTCAAGACCTGAGGAAGAGAGGTACACTCTTGAAAACTTGAATTTGAAAATGTTACGTTAGTCCAGTAAAAAAAAAGTATCACTACTGCTGCTATACTCTGGTGATTTTGTCATCTGGACTAACACGGCTTACCAAATCTACACATATATATTAAACAAAGTTCCGAGCACTCAACACAAACATAGATCTATTAGGTTTAAAACAACTAACTTAGGTATCAAACAGTTAAGGGTTTAGTTACAAGACATGATCACACAAAATTGCATATGTTTTCCACAATGTCAATGTATCCCATCATGGCGGGTTCCTACCTACACTTACCTACACCTGTTCTTATGAGATTAACATATTAGGGACATCCATCCACACGGAGCTCTCTTCAGAATGCAAGGTTTATATATGCCTTGCAATGAAAAACCTGCAAACTGTGTGAGAGGGTGAGGTGCACACGTGTGAGGTTGCTGGGGCTCTCATTACAGCACATGCAACAAATGGGGTACATTGACATTGTGGCAGGCTTTTGCAATGTGTGATGACATTTTGTATCTAAACAACCATCTTTTTAAAACCTAAGTTAGGTTTCTAAACTGATAGATTTATGGTGGGGTTGAGTGCACAGAATTTTATATTTTCTGTCTATCGGTAGCACCATTATAAGATGTGCATGTCCAAGTTCAGTGCAGCCCTTGTGTTGTGTTTGTTGTAGTGGGAGCTTGGTAAAGCTATAATATATGCAATTCCTGGCCCTGTAGTCTTCTGTGTCAGGAATAGGGATGAGCTGTTCGGTTCGATCTGTTCAGAGTTCGCATCGAACATTTCCGCGTGTTCGGTTCGAGTTCGCCCACAATGCACCACAATGGGCCACAATGCACTTTTCCACTGGCCTGAAGCTTGTATTTTGCTACAGCCTTGCACCTGACCACAGGTCAGGTGCAAGACAGGTGCAAGACTATGCCAATCACAGCTCATCGTCCTCATTGGGCAAATTTTGCCCAATCATGGGCTCACAGAGCTAAGTCCCGCAGCACACTATATAAGGCTTCACACAGCCCCAGCATGTGTTTTTTGAGAGGAGATTGTTCTGTTAGTGTGTCTTCTCAGTACCAGCAGCTATTGGGGGGTCTCACTTCTACAAGATATCTGGGAATTGTTGTAATCTGTGTGTTCTCACTGCCAGCAGCTATTGGGGGTCTCACTTCTACAAGATATCTGGGAATTGTAATCTGTGTCTTGTCATTGCCACCCATCAGGGGGTCTCACTGATTTTAGGAGGTTCCTGGGAATTGTAATCTGTGTCTTGTCACTGCCACCCATCAGGGGGTCTCACTGATTTTAGGAGGTTCCTGGGAATTGTAATTTGTGTCTTGTCACTGCCACCCATCAGGGGGTCTCACTGATTTACAGGAGGTTCCTGAGAATTGTAATTTGTGTCTTGTCACTGCCACCCATCAGGGGGTCTCACTGATTTATAGGAGGTTCCTGGGAATTGTAATTTGTGTCTTGTCACTGCCACCCATCAGGGGGTCTCACTGATTTATAGGAGGTTCCTGGGAATTGTAATTTGTGTCTTGTCACTGCCACCCATCAGGGGGTCTCACTGATTTATAGGAGGTTTCTGGGAATTTTAATCTGTGTCTTGTCACTGGCTGCCAGCTATCAGGGTGTCTCACTGAGTTATACCAGAGTTCTGGAAATCTTTAATCTAGATCACACAGTTGAATCAGAGTTCTGCATATCTCCAATTTTTATAACAGAGTTGAATCAGAGTTCTGTATATGTTTAATCTATATATCACTCACCATGTCAGAAAGACCAAAAAGGACAGGCAGACGCTCCCAGACACAGATAAGAGGACAAGCAGCCTCGGTGTTGGGAGGCTGTGCCTCTGGTCGTCGTGGACGTGGTGCATCCTCTGCAGGGACACGCTTGTCCTTTCTAACTGGTGATGGCCGTCTTAAGCAGCAGCAACATAGAGGATTTGCAGGATTGGCTAACCAGACCATCCTCATCCTCCGATTCCTCTGTCAGCCAGGCTTGTAGTGGTATACAGTCCACCTCAGCAGCCAAAACATCTAATTCAGCCTCCATGTCCACAGCTACTCCTGCCGTAGCCTCACTATCACACACGGAGGAGTCAGTTGAATTGTTTGACTACAATGACAGTGACATGCTGATTGAGGATGCGCAGCAACTACAGTGCTCTGATTCAAACTCTGAGGTTAAGGAAGGGAGTATAATCAACCTAGAGGAAGGGGATGCCAGTGACACACCAATAACTGGCACTCATGTTGCCCTAGCAACTGCAGCATACTGCCAAGTTGGCTCCAGTGACGAGGAGATAGAGGTGATGACGATGATGAGGTCACTGACTCCACCTGGGTGTCTGATCGAACAGAGGAGTCAAGGGAGGAGGAGGAGGCACAACAAAAACGAGGCAAAACGTCCTCTATGACCAACCGTAGCCAGTCCAAGGCATCAGAAGTCACGGCTGCTCAGGTGCAGAGCACTGTTGTCTCAAAGCACATGTACAGGAAGTCTGCTGTCTGGGAGTTCTTTAAGAAATGTGCAGCAGACCGCACTGTTGCTATTTGTAATCTATGTCAGATGAGGATCAAGCGTGGGAAAGACATCCCACCCTTGGGTACCACGTGCTTGAGGCGACATATGACCACCTGCCACGCATCCCATTGGCACAACACTTTGCATAGGTCCTCCTCCTCCTCATCTGTCTCTACCCCACTATATGTCCTGCCATGTCATTGCCTACAACCTCCACTGACAGGGATGATGCTACAGTAATGGGTGTACCAGGTCCTTCCTCACAATGTGACAGCATCCCATCAGCTGAAAATTACGTTGCCCCAGCTGCTGCAGTGTAAGAAAAAATATAGTCCCAACCATCCCCAAGCACAGAGTCTAAATGCCAGCTTAGCAAAATTACTCACATTACAGCTGCTGCCTTTCCAGCTGGTGGACTCTGCTTCCTTCCATGAATTTGCTGAATGTGCTGTACCACAGTGTCAGATTCCAAAATGCCATTTCTTTTCACGGAAGGCCATTCCAGCACTATACCAGCACAATGCTATGGAGTCATTGGGAAAGGCAGTCAGCAGCAAGGTGCACATGACTTTATACACGTAGTCCAGCAAGCATGGACAGGGCCATTACATTTACTTCACGGCACACTGGGTAACTCTGCTTGCAGCTGGGAGGGATCCAGGACAGGGTTCTGTGCTGGAGCTTGTTCATACACCACGCTTCCAGAAAGCTGCTTGTATGAGGTCTGTCTGCTCCACCACCTCTTCTCCTCCTCCTCCTCCTTCTCTGTCTCTGGCGAAGTGGCAGTTAAAACGATGCGTGGTAGGGGCTACGCAATGGCTCAAGCAAAAAGATGCCATACTGTGCTTGAGCTGGTTTGTTTAGGGGACAGGAGCCACACCGGGCCAGAAATTCTGTCAGCTCTGCAGGGGCAGGTGCAGAGATGGTTAACACCACGCCAGCCTCAGCTGGGAATGGTCGTCTGTGATAATGGCAGCAACCTTCTCTCCACCCTACGCCAGGGTAAGTTGACGCATGTACCATGCCTAGCACACGTCCTAAATCTGGTGGAACAGCGTTTCCTAACCCGGTACCCAGGGCTGGCAGAGCTTCTCAGCCAGGCCAGAAAAGTCTGCAGCCACTTCAGATGGTCATTCCAAGCAAGTGTACGCCTGGCAGAAATTCAAAGAGAATTCCACCTTCCCACAAACCGTCTGATCTGTGACATGCCCACCAGGTGGAACTCGACATTAGCAATGCTGCAGCGTCTGCACAAGCAGCAGAGGGCCATCAATGAGTACCTGAGTGAGTATGGCACAAGGACAGGTTCAGGTCAACTTGTTTTTTCCCCCCCGCAGTGGCTGATGATCAAGGATGCATGCTCTGTACTGTCACCATTTGAGGAGGCAATGAGGATGGTGAGCAGGGACAGTGCATGCATCAGTGACACAATTCCTTTAGTGTTCCTGCTGGAGCGCACTCTGCGGGGAATAAATAGATGTGGCACTAGAGGCAGAGCAGCGGGAGGAAGAGGAGGCCTTCCCTAGCTCTCAAGGCCCCAGTCTTTACGCAGACAGCATTCCTGCGGGTCCTCAGATCAGACAGGAGGAGGATGAGGAGGAATATTTAAGTAGTGGGGACATTGAAGGTATCGATTCCTCAAGGGGGGGTTTTGTGTGCCCAGAAACCCAAGGACTAGTACTTGGCTGGGAGGAGGAAGTGCACGATGGGGTCATCCTCATTGACCAGGAAGAGGATGAGACAGAAAGAGGCAAAGCAATTTATAAGAGCTTCCAGAGCACACGCAGAAGAGAAAATAGCTCAGTCAGTATAAAAGGGGGACAAAACATTTTTTAGATACATAAATGAGAAAAGAAAAGAAAAACAAGGATTAGTAAGATTAAAAACAAAGGAAGGAAGGTATGTAGAAGAGGATAAAAGTCTCGCTGACTGCCTCAATTAATATTTTTGTTCAGACTTTGCAGGAGAAAAGGAAGGAAAGGGACCTCAGTTAGGAGGAAACACTAAAGAGATATTTACATATGAGTTTACAGAGGAGGTTCTACAGCAGCTTTCTAAAGTAAAGACAAATAAGTCAATGGGGTCTGATGGGATCCACCCTAAATTATTAAAAGAGCTCAGTGGTGTAATAGCAAAACCGTTAACAGGGATTGGTTAAATAAATCTGTTAACGTGAATCGTCCCAGAAGACTGGAAATTAGCAGATGTTGTGCCCATTTACAAGAAGGGTAGTAGGGAGGAATCAGGGAACTATAGGCCAGTTAGTCTTACGTCAGTAGTGGGGAAATTAATGGAAACCATGCAAAAGGAAAGGATTGTTGAACATTTAAAAACACATAGATTACAGGATCAGAAACAACATGGGTTTACCTCAGGGAGATCATGCCAAACTAATCTTCTTGATTTTTTTGATTGGGTAACAAAAATAATAGACAAAGGTGGTGCAGTAGACATTGCTTATTTAGATTTCATTAAGGCTTTTGATACTGTTTCGCATAGAAGGCTTATCAATAAATTGCAATCTTTGAGCTTGGATTCCAATATTGTTGAATGGATTAGGCAGTGGCTGAGTGACAGGCAACAGAGGGCTGTGGTAAATGGAGTTTATTCGGCGCAAGGTCTTGTTACCAGTGGGGTACCTCAGGGGTCAGTACTTGGACCCATTCTCTTTAATATTTTTATTAGTGATATTGCAGAAGGTATTAATGGTAAAGTATGTCTTTTTGCTGATGACACAAAGATTTGCAACAGGGTTGACGTTCCTGGAGGGATCAGCCAAATGACAAATGATTTAGGTACACTGAAAAACTGGTCGGAGCTGTGGCAATTGAGTTTTAATGTGGATAAGTGCAAGATAATGCACCTGGAGCGTAAAAACCCAAGGGCTGAATATAGAATATTTGATACAGTCCTAACCTCAACATCTGAGGAAAGGGATTTAGGGGTTATTATTTCAGAGGATCTAAGGGTAAGTAGTCAGTGTAATAGAGCAGCAGGAAATGCTAGCAGAATGCTTGGTTGTGTAGGGAGAGGTATTAGCAGTAGGAAAAGGGAAGTGCTCATGCCACTGTACAGAGCACTGGTGAGACCTCACTTGGAGTACTGTGTGCAGTACTGGAGACCGTATCTCCAGAAGGATATAGACACCTTAGAGAGAGTTCAGAGAAGGGCTACTAAAATGGTGTACGGTTTGAAGGATAAAAGTTACCAGGAAAGGCTTAATGATCTTAACATGTACAGCTTGGAAAAAAGACGAGACCGAGGAGATATGATAGATACATTTAAATACGTAAAGGGAATCCACAAGGTAGAGGAAGGGAGTATATTTAAAAGGAAACAAAGTAGCAAAACAAGAGGACATAGTCTTAGATTAGAGGGGCAAAGGTTTAAATGTAACATTAGGAAGCATTATTTTACTGAGAGGGTGGTGGATACATGAAACAGCCTTCCAGTTGAAGTGGTAGAGGCCAAAACAGTGATTGAATTTAAGCAGGCATGGGATAGGCATAAGGCTATCCTAAACAAAAGATAAATACAGGTAAAGTATCCATGTAATTGGGCAGACTAGATGAACTGAAAGATTTATATTTGCCAACATTTTCTATGTTTCTATGTTCTATGTTTCTAATGCCACCTCCAACCTACGCTGCATGGGCTCCCTTATCTTGCAAAGCCTGCTAAAGGACCCCGGTTATTCGGTGCTCTTTTGTTCGGCGTAATTCAGCGATTCGAGTTTGCCGAGCCTACGGTGAATTCACTATTCACCGCAGAGTCCTCATGGTGCGCCAAACGTGGAGCAACCAAAGACAGCCTAACGCTGCCAAACAGACCACTGAATGCTGCTGCCAACCTCAAATTAGCCCACCGAACACCGCCGAACTGCAGAAAGAAACAAATAGATGTAATTTTGCAATTCTTTAAATGGCGTTTAAAACAATAAAAATGCATGAAAAAGTGTGGAAATAATAAAAAGGTCCTATAATAAAAAAGTCTGTTACAGAATAAATATAACCTTTATTAAAAAAAATGGGAATCAAAACTTTTGCCTAAAAAAATCCTGAAAAATACCAAAAAATTATAAAAAAACTAATTAATAAAAAGGCTTTTTGCTGAAACTGAAAAGAATAAAAGGTTGAATAAAAACAATACTATTTTTTTTTGCATTGAATCCTATGGGATTCGCCTGCTTAAGCTTGTCGAACCTAACCACCGAAAATCAGGGCATTTCTCTGACATTTCGGTGCAGTTCGGCTTTCTCTGAATAGATTGACCATTACTTGTCTATGGGACAATTTCGCTGTGGCAAACTGCAGCGAACTGTACAGTATTTTGATAGTATTTGGCGAATTGGCAGCTCTCTGAATAGACGAGTTGCCACTAAATTCACCGTTCAGTGAAATTCACCCTTTGGTGCAATTTGGTGGCAAGTTCGCCTCTAACTGAATAACCCCTAAAATATCTCTATAACATTATTTTTGTGTAAAAATAAGTACACCACATCACAGAAATTCACAATGCCAGAAGGTTAAATTATCAACCTACAAATGTATTATATAATTAATTATGGATTCTGGCATAGTATAAGAGTGTACAAAAGCAGAATGGCTGCACTCAACCTGAACATGGACTTTCATAATGATGCTTCTGAGAGTCCAATGAGCATTAACTAGAAAATACTTCCTGCATGGGCTGCTGAGAGATTTAGCAAAGGCAGGAACCTTTGAGTTTGTGTATTTACAAATGGTTTTATACATTAACCATATAATGTAATACTCAAGTGTAATTAAAACAGAACAGACCATAGCGTATGACCCCTTTAACAGTAAATACTAAATGATGTACCAATTGGCCACTCACAAGCGAAGAATTGATCAGACATGTGTAGGGAACCCCAGGGGTACAAGTGCGCCTTCAACACAATCCTGATAGAAACAAGCAGTCTTTTTCCTCTTGGGTTTGGTTTTACTGTATCCAGCAGAAACAGAACAAAACAGCTTTGCTCAGCAAACAGCAAAGTAAACAGCTTTTCTTCAGCAGACAGTAAAGTAAACAGGTTTTCTCAGCAATCCATCAACATAAAGCAAAAGTCTTTTTAGTAAAGGTGCACTGCGTAGTGCAATCAGGTAGTCTCACCCAGGTAAGGTCCACTTGGCCACAGCAGCCTCACACACACACACACAGCTTTCTGTGTGACTCTAAGCTTCTCCTACTCCACTCTCAATCACCTGTGACATGTTTGTGTTTTTAACAGGAAGGGCTGTAGGGGAAGTACCTGCCCTCCCAGGATAACCCCTTCCTTGTTCTCAGCCCTGCTGACTCTGCACACATGTTATGTCTCACAGACAAAGTATATATCGGGCACATGGTATCCCAAGATCTGCATAATCTCGACAAACGACTCCAACAAAGGACCCTCGCAGAAAAGACATGGAAAGGAAGGACCGTGATGAAGAATTCAAAGTATAAATACAAAATAATTTATTGTGCTTACAGTTTAAAATCAGGCTGCATATAAAATCATGGATCACCCGGTCCCCATGCGTTTGAGCCACAATGCAGCTGCACGAGGTCCCATCAGTCGCCGCATTTCATCTGCTGACTTTTTCAAGAGTGTGACTCCTAAGCAGCTTACATGAACATATAAAACCCAACAATCACACGGCAACACAAATCAGCTGTTCCATCTTCCTTTGAAATCTCCACGGCCTTCCATATAGTATAGTTCCGGGATCCTCCTCCATTCATGAAAGGGCACCAGTTCAACGTGATACATCCGCACCAATCCAATAGTATCATGGCAACCTCTAACGTGAGTCTGGGATCCCCCCCCACCAATGAATCTGCTTCATTCCACTAAATCACACATGTCAAAATCCTTGAGCCCCAGGGAGCCATCTTATTTGTGGGCATCTCCTCATTCTCCGGTACATATACCGGTGATAGTAGATGGAATGAAATCAAATTAAATTGCCTGAAGCATTCCTTTATCCAAGACGTTTTAATATCAATATACTATTATATAATTTTATTGAACAAGTATACTATAGCTGTGTGTCCTGTTTTCACTGAAATTTTCAAAGTGTGCGAATAAGAAATGTACAGATCAAAAGTCATTTTATAAATCCATTATATGCAAATAATAGTTTTTCTATTCATGAATTGATAACTTATTTTATTTTACTAAATCAAATTGCATTATTTAATTAAACCATACCTTTCATTCATCTCTTTTTTCCTTAATAGGACTTGATCTAAACAATGTGTTTTTTTCTTGTTGTTGCAGCCGAGCTGAATTAATTTCGAAAAGACATCAAAACTAATTTCATTCTTTAATTTCTCTTATCTATAAAGAAGACGAGATGGAATCAAAAGACCAAAGCAGAAAGTATCACAAACAAAGTAAATTGAAGAAGTGTTCTATATTTATATTATACCAGCATTGTTTTCATTGTGGCACCTTATTTTTCATGTGCATAGGAGAATGCAAGCAACTTCAGGGTGAGACAGAGATCAATGCTGAATGAATTACTTGCTACTGGTCAGACTCACTTTAATAAGAAAAGAATTGATCCATTAAGCTAAACCTAATTCCTGACTGAAAACAGTTGAAATTCTTTCTTTATATTGCTTGCTATATAAAGACTTATAATATTTGGAAGAAACAAGACCATGCTGAGCCTAATACGATTACCCGTGTTGCAAATTTATTTACTGAAAATCTATCAGGCTTTTAATGTTTGCTATTAATATCATTCAATTCTTGAATAAAACCTTCATTGTTCTAATTATAAAGAAGGAGCTTGTGAAATATAAAACCCTTTCAAAGTTGGAAATGTAGGAAGAATGATGTGGTGGTAGAAAACGGCATGTGTCACAAATATATACCATACATTGCAACATATTCGTTAGGTAATCTTCATTAACGTGGTGCCCAAACTCTACTTGCATGATCAAAACGAAACACTATTTATTCTCTAATTAGTGAAATAAGAAAAACTGCCATCCATATTGAAAAATGAAGGCTGATACTACTAGATAATGGATGCGAAACATCAGGTTCTAGAATGATGCCAAGCCTGATGTAAACATAACCAGGGCAATGATAACCTTGGCAACTCCATACACTGGGATTTGGACTGTATTTTGGCACAGTTTTTACTGCCCTCTTCTTACTTTTACTGTAAATCAGGATTTTGAGGTGGAAAAATAATTCCCATTACCCTACTTGTGATATTTTTTTACTATTGACTGGCATTTGCTGCCTTATTGCTGGTTATTAATAGTTTGGGCACTTTTGCACATTCCACACAATGTATAGGTTATAGTAATCATACTGTAAAATTGGTAAACGTTTCAACTCAGTTACCACTCAGTGGAGAAACCTACTTCACATTTGAGTTGTCTTCATACCTACTATAGCATAGGCTAAAATAGGACCTGCTGGTGGAGTACATTGACGTTGTAGTAGGCTTAGTCGATACATGATCATTGCGTGTAACCAAATCCCCAACATGTGTTCCTAAGCCATGTGTTTTTTAAATCTTTAAAACTAATTTATGGTGGAGTGCTCTGAATATTGTATATTTTCTAGTTAATGCTCATTGGCCTCTCAGAAGCACTGTTTTAAAAATCCATGTTCAAGTTGAGTGCAGCCATTCTGCTTTTGAACACTATTATACTATGCCAGAATCAATAATTTATTATATAATACATTAGTACAGGGGTCAGCAACCTTGGCACTACAGATGTTTTAGAACTACATCTCCCATCATGCTCAGTCACCCATTAGGCTGACTGAGCAGCCTGGGAGATGTAGTTCTAAAACATCTGTAGTGCCAAGGTTGCTGACCCCCGCATTAGTAGGTTGACAATTTAACCTTCTGGTATTGTGAATTTTTGTGATGAGGTGTTCTTACTTTTACACAAAGATAATGTTATATTTACTTTTTGATGATAGCCTATTTCAGTCGTGATCACATGGTTCCAAAAATCCAAGCAATGGATGTCACCCCAATAGTTGTCACTAAGTAACTTGTATCCTCCCTCTGTCTTTCAAGATATAAAATGGCAACTTAAATGGAATGTCTTCATGTGCTTTTCACAGGATCATAGCCCAACTACATGCAAGAAGGATATTTTCCCATAAACCCATAATCTAATAGACTGTTTCCATGGTTCACCTTTTTTGGGCAGATACACAGGGTTATTCAGAGAGAGGTGAAAACAAGGAGAATGACTGGAGAAGTGAAAATTCTAGGTCAAAATAGTCAAACCAGAAAACTTCTCCCATTTATCTCACTTTCCAAATCGGCTATTTGGTCTAGATTGTTCTCTTCTCTGGCCATTCTCCTGGTTTTCATCTTTCTCTGAATAACCCTGAAAGTATTGTAAACCACTCTTCTAATTATTTAGACTAAAATTCTTGAGGGTGGAGGACTCTTGGATCTTGATCTCTTTCTCTTTTGTTCTCACACTGGACATCGGGCCATGCAGGTGCTCTGTGACTCGTTCTAAGTGTGGACAGATAGTGACTTCCATATACTGTATTATCAGTCGAGCTGCAAATATAATGGCTCACTCATAATAGAGATAGTTATAGGGAGACGCTGAGATTTAACGTCTCGCACAACATTTTCCCATTATCGGCACCCTATTAGTGAAAATCTACATGAATCTTAATGGTATATATTGTGTAAAGAAAGTATCTATAAGCAAATAAAAAATAAGAAATCAGGAAACTTAAAACTCTAATTTACTGAAGGTTTTTAATAAACAGATTTTTTGGAGTGCATTTGGACTAACATTACAAAAAAAGAAAAATCACAAAAGATATTTATAGTTTGGCCAATGTGATGTCTTGGGATATTTGTGGACTCTATTAATGTCAATTTAATACAGTGTTCTGGGTTTAGTTAACAAGCACTAAACAAGATCATCATAGAAAATAAACATTACTGTTCATTAATTCCTACTGTGTCTTTGCTAGCCAAGTGCCTGCAATGCACCTACGTGAAAAAGTATTAAAAACCTGAAATGATAACATGCTATGGCTCAAAAGGGACACACATTTTTCAGTAGCATAAAACAAACCATATCAAATTAGTGTGATGACTATTGTATAGTACCCAATCTACTGGGAACATTGTCTTGAATAAAATATAACATGAAAATTAGGGATGAGCCGAACACCCCCGAGTTCGGTTCGTATTCGAACCCGAACTTTCCAAATGTTCGAATCCGAACTCGAACTCGAACTCAATACAAGTCAATGGGGCTGAAAATTCGATTTTTAGAGTGCCCTCCAAGGGGGCATATATGCTAGATATTTGCCATAAAAGGTGTATGGGGGTCCGGGTAGTGCCCTGGGGGACAGGAAACAAGGACAAAACGTTTAAAAAAAAGGTTTTTAAAAGAACAGTGAGTTTTCCATGAAATAAGGGTTAAAAATAAAAACGAAAAATTCCTTCAAATATCGTGCCTAGGAGGTCCCCATAACCTGCACATAAAGTGGCGGATTTCTAGGATGTATAGAAACACTTGAAAACAAAAAAATTACATTTCAAAAGACGGTAAATGCTTTTCCTTTAATCTATTCATAAACAACTGCTTGGGGCGGCAGTCTGTATGAAAAGAGGAGACATTTTCGGACACGTAGAAAAAGTTTAGTGATTTTTTGGCTAAATTATTGTGAAATGTATGCAGGCTTTGGATGAAAGTAACAATAGGTGCTTCAAAATTGGGCCTTTAGCGTCGGAAACAGTGCCGTCACACCGTAACCCTTCTGAGGATATGAATCTGATACAGGCGTCAGTGGCAGTGCACCCAAATATTGTGCTTTTGGTGCCAGGCCTGCAAGTACTATCATACAGTAACCCCTCTGTAGTATTGTGGAAGAATGCAGGGGTGGACCTTGCGGTCCTATATTAAAAAGATATGCATCTGTTAAAGGTGTCAGTGCACCCAGATATTGTACTTTTGGTGCCAGGCCAGCAAGTGCATTCATACAGTAACCCCTCTGTTGTATTGTGGTAGAATGCAGGGATGGACCATGTGGTCCTATATTAAAAATATATGAATCTGGTAATGGGCGTCAGTGCACCCAGATATTGTGCTTTTGGTGCCAGACTGCCAGGCCAGCAAGTACTATCATACAGTAACCCCTCTGTAGTATTGTGGAAGAGTGCAGAGTTGGACCCTGAGGTTCAAAAAATTAAAATGATATAAATGTGGCACAGGTGTCAGTGCAGCCAAATATTGTGCCTTTCATGGCAGGAAGTGCCTTCACACCGTAACCCTTTTGTGGTATTGTGGAAGAGTTCAGTGCTGGAGGTTTTGTAAATGCAGAAGACATCCCCGATCTATTCCGTTACTTCAGCATCAGGGGATTGATAGCTGCTGATCCAGGACTGATTCATTTTTATAAATGTCAGCCGGTCTACAGAGTCGGTGGACAGACGCACTCTTTTGTCTGTGACAAAACCTCCAGCGGCACTGAACGTCCTTTCAGAAAGCACGCTAGATGAAGGGAAACCTAGTAGCTGCATAGCATATTGGCTAAGTTCTGGCCAGTGATCCAATCTCAACACCCAGTAAGCCAGTGGATCATCTGCTGGAAATGTATCCAGGTCTGCCCTTGCCCCTAGGTAGTCCTGCACCATATGGTGAAGACACTGGCAATGGGTGCCTTCATTTGACGTCCCTGGGCGTAGTGGACTAAAAAAATTTAAAAAGGCATCAGTCAAGCGGCCCCGGCCTTCACCACTATTCCTCTGATCATCTGCAGCCTCAGAAGCACGTGTGTCATCACTTGGTAACCTACCAGTGCCTGGAAAGGTGTTACACAAGTGTCGCTTTAGAGCGTCCTCAAGTTTTTTCATCCTGTGATCCCTCTGTGCGGGCAGGATGAGCTCTGCAACTTTACCCTTGTATCGTGGATCAAGAAGGGTTGCCAATCAGTAATGATCCCTCTCCTTGATAGCACGAATCCTAGGGTCCTTTAGCAGGCTTTGCATTATAAGGGAGCCCATGCAGCGTAGGTTGGAGGTGGCATTAGCTTCCGAGTCTTCCTGGTCAATGAGGATGACCCCATCGTGCACTTCCTCCTCCCAGCCACGCACTAGCCCTTGTGTTTCTGGGCACACGAAACCCTTCCTTGAGGAATCCCCACCTTCAATGCCCCCACTACTTAAATATTCCTCCTCCTCCTCATCCTCCTCCTGTCTGATCTGAGTAGGACCCACTGGAATGCTGTCTGCAGAAAGACTGGGGCCTTCAGAGCTAGGGAAGGCCTCCTCTTCCTCCCGCTGCTCTGCCTCTAGAGCCACATCTATAATTCCCTGCAGAGTGTGCTCCAGCAAAAACACTAAAGGAATTGTGTCACTGATGCATGCATCTGTCCCTGCTCACATCCTCGTTGCCTCCTCAAATGGTGACAGTACAGTGCATGCATCCTTGATCATCAGCCACTGCGGGGGGGAAAAAAAACAAGTTGACCTGAACCTGTCCTTGTGCCATACTCACACAGGTACTCGTTGATGGCCCTCTGCTGCTTGTGCAGATGCTGCAGCATTGCTAATGTCGAGTTCCACCTGGTGGGCATGTCACAGATCAGACAGTTTGTGGGAAGGTGGAATTCTCTTTGAATTTCTGCCAGGCGAACACTTGCTTGGAATGACCATCTGAAGTGGCTGCAGACTTTTCTGGCCTGGCTGAGAAGCTCTGCCAGCCCTGGGTACTTGGTTAGGAAATGCTGTACCACTAGATTTAGGACATGTGCTAGGCATGGTACATGCGTCAATTTACCCTTGCGTAGGGTGGAGAGAAGGTTGCTGCCATTATCACAGATGATCATTCCCAGCTGAAGCTGGCGTGGTGTTAACCATCTCTGCACCTGGCCCTGCAGAGCTGAAAGAACTTCTGGCCCGGTGTGGCTCCTGTCCCCTAAACAAACCAACTCAAGCACAGTATGGCTTCTTCTTGCACCCTGTCAGGCATTGGTTTAACTGCCACTTTTCCAGAGACAGAGAAGGAGGAGGAGGAAGAGGGAGAGGTGGTGGTGGTGGAGCAGACAGACCTCATACAAGCAGCTTTCTGGAGACATGGTGGATGAACAAGCTCCAGCACAGAGCCCCATCTTGGATCCCTCCCAACTGCAATCAGAGTTACCCAGTGTGCCGTGAAGGAATTGTAACGATCCTGTCCATGCTTGCTGGACCACGTGTCTAAAGTCACATGCACCTTGCTGCTGACTGCCTTTCCCAATGACTCGATAACATCGTCTTCCACGTGCTGGTATAGTGCTGGAATGGCCTTGTGTGAAAAGTAATGGCGTTTTGGAACCTGCCACTGTGGTACAGCACATTCAGCAACTTCACGGAAGGGTGCAGAGTCCACCAGCTGGAAAGGCAGCAGCTGCAATGTGAGTAATTTTGCTAAGCTGGCATTTAGACGCTGTGCTTGGGGATGGTTGTGACTATATTTTTTTCTTACGCTGCAGCAGCTGCGGCAACGTAATCTGACTGCGTAAATCTTCAGCTGATGGGATGCTGTCACATTGTGAGGAAGGACCTGATACATCCATTACTATAGCATCATCCCTGTCTGTGGAGGTTGTAGGCAAGGACATGGCAGGACATACAGTGGGGGTAGAGACAGATGAGGAGGACCTACGCAAAGTTTTGCGCCAACGGGATGTGTGGCAGGAGGTCATATGTCGCCTCAAGCATGTGGTACCCAAGTGTCCGGTGTCTTTCCCACGCTTAAGCCTCATCTGTCATAGATTACAAATAGCAACGGTGGGGTCTGCTGCACATTTCTTAAAGAACTCCCAGCAGACAGCAGAGTTCCTGCGTGTGTGCTTTGAGACAACAGCGCTCTGCATCGGAGCAGCTCTGACATCTGATGCCTTGGACTGCCTAGTGCTACGGTTGGTCATAGAGGATGTTGTGCCTCGTGTTTGCTTTGCCTCCTCCTCATCCTCCTCCCCCTCCTCCTCACTTGATTCCTCTGTTCGATCTGGCACCCAGGTGGAGTCAGTGACCTCATTATCAATGTTATCTTCACCCGATATCTCCTCGTCACTGGAGCCAACTAGGTATTATGCTGCAGCTGCTGGGGCAACATGAGTGCCAGTTATTTGTGTCAACACTGGCACCCCCTTCCTCTAGGTTGATTATACTCCCTTCCTCAACTTCAGAAATTGAATCAGAGCACTGTACTTGCTGCGCATCCTCAAGCAGCATGTCACTGTCATTGTAGTCAAACAATTCAGCTGACTCCTCCGTGTGTGATAGCGAGGCTACGGCAGGAGTAGCTGTGGACATGGAGGCTACATTAGAGGCTTTGGCAGCTGAGGTGGACTGTAAAGCACTACAAGCCTGGCTGGCAGAGGACTCAGAGGATGAGGATGGCCTGGTTAGCCAATCCACCAAATCCTCTGTATGTTGCTGCTGCTTAAGAAGACGGCCAGCACCAGTTAGAAAGGACAAGCGTGCCCCTGCAGAGGATGCATACGTCCACCATGACCAGAGGCACAGCCTCCCGACACAGGGGCTGCTTGCCCTCTTATCTGTATCTGGGAGCGTCTGCCTGTCCTTTTTGTTCTATCAGACATGGTGAGTGATATTTGGATTAAATATATACAGAACTCTGATTCAACTCTGGTATAAAGATTAAAGATTTACAGAACTCTGGTATAACTCAGTGAGACACCCTGATAGCTGGCAGCCAGTGACAAGACACAGATTACAATTCCCACCTATAAATCAGTGTGACCCCCTGATGGGTGGCAGTGAGAAGCCACAGATTACAATTCGCATAAATCTGATGGAAGTATGTGGGACCCCCTGATGGGTGGCAGTGAGAAGCCACAGATTACAAGTTTTAGAAACCTCCTATAAATCAGTGAGACCCCCTGATGGGTGGCAGTGAGAAGCAACAGATTACAAATCTCAGAAACCTCCTATAAATCAGTGAGACTCCCTGATGGGTGGCAGTGAGAAGCCACAGATTACAATTTGCATAAATCTGCTAGAAGTATGTGGGACCCCCCTGATGGGTGGCAGTGAGAAGCCACAGATTACAAATCTCAGAAACCTCCTATAAATCAGTGTCACCCCCTGATGGGTGGCAGTGAGAAGACACAAATTAAAAGTCTCAAACCTCCTATAAATCAGTGAGACCCCCTGATGGGTGGCAGTGAGGAGACACAAATTACAATTCGCATAAATCTGATAGAAGTATGTGGGACCCCCTGATGGGTGGCAGTGAGAAGCCACAGATTACAAGTCTCAGAAACCTCCTATAAATCAGTGTAACCCCCTGATGGGTGGCAGTGAGAAGCCACAGATTACAAGTCTCAGAAACCTCCTATAAATCAGTGAGACCCCCTGATGGGTGGCAGCCAGTGAGAACACACGGATTATAACAATTCCCAAATATTTTGTAGAAATTTGTGACCCCCAAAATACTTGCTGGCAGTGACAAGACACAGATCACCTCAATTCCCAAATGTTTTGTAGAAATTTGTGACCCCCAAAATACTGCGTGGTACTGGCTGTGTGACAAGACACAGATCACCTCAATTCCCAAATGATTTGTAGAAATTTGTGACCCCCAAAATACTTGCTGGCAGTGACAAGACACAGATCACCTCAATTCCCAAACGTTTTGTAGAAATTTGTGACCCCCAAAATACTGCATGGTACTGGCTGTGTGACAAGACACAGATCACCTCAATTTCCAAATGTTTTTTAGAAATTAGTGACCCCAAAATACTGTGTGGTACTGGCTGTGTGACAAGACACAGATCACCTCAATTCCCAAATATTTTGTAGAAATTTGTGACCCCAAAATACTTGATGGCAGTGACAAGAGACAGATCACCTCAATTCCCAAATATTTTGTAAAAATTAGTGACCCCCCAAAATACTGCGTGGTCCTGGCTGTATGACAAGAGACAGATCACCTCAATTCCCAAATATTTTGTAGAAATTTGTGACCCCCAAAATACTGCGTGGTACTGGCTGTGTGACAAGACACAGATCACCTCAATTCCCAAATGTTTTGTAGAAATTTGTGACCCCCAAAATACTTGCTGGCAGTGACAAGAGACAGATCACCTCAATTCCCAGATATTTTGTAAAAATTAGTGACCCGCCAAAATACTGCGTGGTACTGGCTGTGTGACAAGAGACAGATCACCTCAATTCCCAAATGTTTTGTAGAAATTTGTGACCCCCAAAATACTTGCTGGCAGTGACAAGACACAGATCACCTCAATTCACAAATGTTTTGTAGAAATTAGTGACCCCCAAAATACTGCGTGGTACTGGCTGTGTGACAAGACACAGATCACCTCAATTCACAAATGTTTTGTAGAAATTTGTGACCCCCAAAATACTTGCTGGCAGTGACAAGACACAGATCACCTCAATTCCCAAATGTTTTGTAGAAATTAGTGGCCCAAAAATACTTGCTGGCAGTGACAAGAGACAGATCACCTCAATTCCCAGTTATTTTGTAAAAATTAGTGACCCCCCCAAAATACTGCGTGGTACTTGCTGTGTGACAAGAGACAGATCACCTCAATTCCCAAATATTTTGTAGAAATTTGTGACCCCCAAAATACTGCGTGGTACTGGCTGTGTGACAAGACACAGATCACCTCAATTCCCAAATGTTTTGTAGAAATTTGGGACCCCAAAATACTTGCTGGCAGTGACAAGACACAGATCACCTCAATTCCCAAATGTTTTGTAGAAATTTGTGACCCCAAAATACTTGCTGGCAGTGACAAGACACACATCACCTCAATTCCAAGATATTTGGTAGAAATGAGACCCCCCAGACCCCCCCAGTAGCGTGGCAGACCGGCAGTAAGAACACACAACTATCTCCTATGAAATCTCCTCTCAAATGCGTGCAGAAGCGCTGCTTGGAAACCTTATATAGTGTGCTGCGGGACTTAGCTCTGTGAGCCCATGATTGGGCAAAATTTGCCCAATCAGAACTCTGAGCCGTTATTGGCATAGTGTTGAACCTGTCTTGCACCAGACCTGTGGTCAGGTGCAAGGCTGTAGCCAATTACGAGCTTTAGGCCAGTGGGAAAGTGCATTGTGGTCCATTGTGGTGCATTGTAGTCGAACATGCGGCGAACACCCGGAAATGTTCGGAGTTCGCGAACAGAACGAACAGGCTAAGTTCGGTCCGAACTCCGAACCGTCCGAACCGAACAGCTCATCCCTAATGAAAATAAGTAATGTAGCATGCAACCTCTTCTTAAATGTAAATTCAGTATAACAGATGTTTCTCAAAACATAGAAACAAAAGATAAGACAATTGTGAATGCAATTGTATTCAAAAAGTATTCAGATCCCTTCAGTTTTTTTCACATTTATGATGTTGTAGCCCTATGTTCAAATTGATTACAATCACTTTTTTCACATCAATCTACTCTCAGTCTCAATACCACATAATGACAATGCAAAATAATTTTTTACAATATTGCAAAATTATTACAGAAGAAAAATCTGAGTATCTGCTACCTAATCGTATGGGTCGGTGGGGCCAATACGGAGAGGACAATGACATATGCATATCAGTTCTCATATACTTGTTTCTGTCCAATATAAGTCGCATGGCTAACCCACATGTGAACCCTTGCTCGAGTTGCCTATAGAGCAATGAAATATATAAAACTAACCGTGTAGCATCTGTTTAACTACTGGGTCCAAACAGGGCCGGGTTAAGTATTTGTGAGGCCAGGTGAAAGAAAAGATGCAGGACCACTGTTTTCTTAGAACCCTTTCTTAATACCAATTTAGGTAAGCAAATATTATATTAACTCTTTCACGACGGGCAGATAGTGCCCGTCGGAGGGGGCTTTAATGTCAGCTCGGAGGCTGAGAGGAGGGCCCCTACTTCGGCCTGCCCACACAGTGGACACACATCACGTGTCATTGGCTGATGGGAGACGGCCTTAACCAGGCTCTCCCACAGCAGCAAATGGCGCGTAGCCCGCAACAGCTAGTGGGCGGGCCTGAGGAGGTCCATTGAAGTCAATAGGGTGTACTATGCCACCCCGCGGCTTCAAGTCCTACCAGTCGCAGGGAAAGCATCCTGTGTATGCCCTGTGCCGGGAAAGGCTTAATCAGCAAGAGACAAAACAAATATACATATATTTTCTTTATTAAAGAATAGTAAATAGGAACAGCTTTTATATAAATTTTAGAAAAAATTGCACATCCTTGAGATTATCCAAATATACTGTATATATATGAATTGCTATGATGTGCAGGTGGCTTCTGCAATAATAAACACTATAAATATATATATATATATATATATATATACACACAGTATATCAGCATTGTAGTAATGTGATTCAAACTGTTATCTTTGCATGGTATATGAAGCCACTGATTTCAGAATATAAGAAATGTGCACTTAAGACAAACCATATGATCATATCATTCTTCTTAGCTTCACTCCAATTTCCTTATGATAGTGGATTTATTTATAAAACATCACAATAGATATTAAAGGGAAACGTATTGTGTATTGTACAGAAAAATGGTTAGTTACTGCGTAATATTTTGTTTTTATTTTCTTTTAATGTTAGAAATAATGCATCCAGAGCCAGACTGGTTTTAATCATGTTGAATAGAACCTTCTGATGCATGAGATGTTGCCTCCAAATTTAAAGCACAGTTCTGTTTTGTGAATGTTAACTTGAATAAACCAAATGACTGTGGAGATCATAAACTAATTCACAAATTGGGACAGAGAATTGTTATCAGCTATATTGTAGTTAATTATGGACAATCATTTTAACTCAAGCAATGGTTTAAACGATTAGAAATGGGAAAACTGAACACAGCATACATATTCTCAAATGAAATGCATTTTAATTTAAAACACATTGTATTATGCTTCATTCAGCAGCTGTGAATTAGGACTTGTGGAATAATGCTACTGTTGATCTAAATCTAAAATTAAACCTCACATGAAAGGCGCTTATTCACTCTAATTATACAGGAGACCACTGTCACAGTTTTACTCTAACAACAAATGTTTATCACACAAAATACACTATTGTTCTTAACTCATAACGTTCATGTTAATTGCCATTTTATATATTTCAGAGATTGATTTTATGAAATTATCATAAAATGTTTGCTTTTAACTATTGCACTACATTCTCCCTTTAGATTTTCAATTTTACAATTATATATATATAAATCACCAGAGTATAGCAGTGCTAGTGATACCTTTCTTACTAACGAACATTTCATTTAAAAGACAAGCTTTCGAGAGTATATCTCTCTTCTTCAGGTCTGGAAGCTATACTGAACAAAATCATAGAATAAAACAAAAAAAAGCCAGGGTGGGGGCTAGGATGGATGCCGTAAATACTAATAGTGGAATTGTGTGGTCAAGAAAGGTAAACAAACAGAGAGGACAGATAATAGGCCCAACAAATAACAGAGATAAGCATCATGATGTGCAACCGATGATAGTGCCTAACAGTGCTTTTTTTCTAGTAAAAAAGGTGGGGATACTCACCATGAACCATCGGAAAGCATCAGGCAGTGAGCAGCCAATGAAAAGATGCCGTACGCTTGTATGAACTAATAAACAAAGGGCGCACACCGGCGTGTAGCCAATGTATAGAGCCAGGGCGAGGCCATGACATTGTGTTGCCCAGGTCCAAAGATGAAATACTGCCGCCCCCCTTAAACTATTACCGCAATACAAGCCCATGGTTATCACAGAGCTCCACAGCAATAAATCGCAAAGTAATGTGCGGTGTGTATGAGCATGTTAGAGAGCTCCGCAGCTATAAAACTCATAGTAATGCGCCATGTGTATGAGCGTATCACAGAACTCCACAGCAATAAAAATCACAGTAATTTGCAGTGTGTATGAGCGTATCACAGAGCTCCACAGCAATAAAACTCACAGGGCACTACTACAATATTACCGCTAATGTTAGCACTCAGCTATGTGAGCGCTAATGTTAGGTTAAGTGGCCCTAGCGCGGGCTGCCCATATTACAGTTTGAACCCTAAAGGGTTAAAAAAAACAGCCCCTGCTTCCTGTACTTTGCGGTCCCTCTGCTTAACATGGGGAGCTCAAAGAGTAATAAGCGTTATCCTAATTACGCCCCACTGCAGCTAACTGTAACGCTAACCACAACTGATTCAGATGCACATCTCTCATCCTGCAGCGAGAGCAGCGGCCCGATCCGGGAGCAGAGTGAGATTGGGAGGGGAGTCCCCAGTCTCTCTCCATGATCTTTCCACAAAACTGTGGGATCTTGCTAGAGGCGAGATCCTGCAGGTCATGTGACCCAGCAGTCAAAGCCTTCATGGAGTCCCATGAAAGTCACAGTAATGTGCTGTATGCATGAGTGTATCACAGAGTTCCACAGCTATAAAACGCATATTAATGTGCGGTGTGTATGGGCATATCACAGAGCTCCACAGTGCAGCATCATCGTACACTTTATAACACATTATTGTTCACCGGCAGCCTCCTCCACACTGCTCGCTGGCCGAACGCCAGATAAAATGTACGCCGGCGCCGATCACGTGATGACCAGAGGGGCGGGGCGCAGTAGGAAGACGTGGTGATCAGGTATATTAGCCCTTCACTTAGCCCAGACCAACGCGCTGTCATGTTTTCACACTCCCACAGTGCTACCAAGCGTTTTTCAACTAATTTATACTTGTGTATGACCTTTGGCTTTGGCAATCGACTACTCTGGTGTTTCGACCTCTTACTTTGGCAATCGACTACTCTGGTGTTTTGACCTTTGGCTTTGGCAATCGACTACTCTGGTGTTTTGACCTTTTGGCTTTGGCAATCGACTACTCTGGTGTTTTGACCTTTAGCGCTGACAATTGACCTCTCAGGTGTTCTGACCTCTGGCTCTGAAAAACATATACTCTGGTGTTGTGTACCCTAGTTCTGTATCTACGTTTATTCAGATATCTGACTCGTCTCTGGTTCTAATAAATATATATATATATATTAAGTCTTCTTTCTGTCTGTTTGCATACTGTCTTTATCTATCCGACCACAATAAGGATCGGAGGATAAGGGGTAACTCTGCTTACAGGGATCAGAGGTGCGTTCAATACCTTAGCCGCTGCAAGTGCTAAGTTAGCAACTTGCCATTGAACGCCGTTCAGCCACTCAGCTCTCAGCACTGCTAACTTAGCACTTGCAGCGACCCGAGGAGATGCTGCGAGTAGCTGAGTGTGATGTATTAAAGATGGCTGCCGCCATGAAGCAAGTAACAATTCCATACAGCAAGATGGCCGCCGCCATGAAGCAAGTAACAATTCCGTACAGCAATGTTAATTTTGAGGTTTTTGTTCACCAAAGCACAAAATATTTATTTATTATTTACCCCTGCACATAGACATATATTACAGCTCAATTTATATTTTGTTTCAGAAGTAAACTTAACATTTATTCAATAAAAACTATCATTTGTGGTGTGTGCGTACAAAACGGGATTGTGCTGACTGCTTTTCTTTATCATATTTTGTCCGAGTGATACGAAAAACAATCTGAATCTTTAATTAAAAAATCGTCGTCCATTTTGGATTCAAAATTTGCATCCAAAGCGTTCAATGACACTGCTGCAGCAAACTGAATTGCTGCGCTGCAGCAATTCAGCAGCTGGTGAGGTATTGAACGGGGCTCTGTTTTCATATATCCGTTGGGAATCCGTGACATCTAGCATCAATGGGTTTAGAGATACATGGGTCCAAGGGACCATGCCTACTGTGCTGAAACTTTGAGGGCACCTCTTGGACCCAAATTCAAATGAATTTTTTTTGCAACAAACAAATTTCATCTGCAATGATAAAGCATAGCCAGAAATCGAGCTAACATGATTTCTGCTGCTGTGCCTGCTACTACTGATCGTGTATACACGATCACGGTAGTGAAGGGGGGTTAAAGAACTGCATAGGATCTCCATATCCTGGCACTCTCTGCAATTCATGGTATTCACAAGAGTTAACTGGGTCTGGAGGCTTGCTCTGATCTGTAGCCAGTAAGCCTTCCAACATGACAAATATAAAAGGGAATAGTATTTGTCTGAAAACACCTCTAAATTATGTCACATGAGTCATTAGATGCAATAGACAAACTTTTTGTATTTGATGCTAAGTTTGCTCAAAAATATATTAACCCCTTAACACTGGACGGTTTGTGCCTGGCGGTGGGGCGTTAACATCTGGTGGTCGGGCTTGTCACGGCCCATAGATGCAAGCGGGGTGTGCTATGCTGTCCGGCAGCGTAAGGCCCACACACAGCGGGGACAGCATAGTACGACCCACGGCGGGAAAGGGTTAAATCAAAAAGGAGAAACAACACTTGCCTACCAAAAAGTTCAAGTAACTTGTGCCACACGAACCAAGGTGACTCAAACTTCCACCTCACACAGAGAAAACACTCAGGATGGACCAAAAAAGGAGTTTTTTTGCATGGATGCCATCACAATCAGGGTTATTCAGAGAAAGGTAAAAACCAGGAGAACTGGCTGGAGAAGAGAACAATCTGGACCAAATAGCCTATTTGGAAAGTGAGATAAATGGGAGAGGTTTTCTGGTTTGGCTACTTTGAACTAGAATTTTCACTTCATTCTCCTGAGTTTCACCTTTCTTTGAATAGACCTGAATGTTTCGGCTCAGGCACTTGAAAAAGGCTTGTGTCTGAGTCGAAACGTTGTAATGTTATCCCCGCAATAAAGCTCAAACATATATTAAAGTCATATTACAAAAATCAGCTATATTCCTAAAGCCACAAAACAGATTCCACAAACTTCTAAAATACTCTAAAAGTGAGGGAATAAAGATTGAAAATAATAAATAAAATCATATGAGCATCACACCAGGAAATAATTTAATCGTTAGAGTGAAATGATTTTTATTTATTAATAAAAAGCTGTGAGTTAAATAAAATAGTTAACTTGAATGTGAATAAACAGTTGCAATAGACCAACTTAATTACACGGACAAGGCATTCATTTAACATGCTGATATTTAGCTATTTCCTCCAAACACATTAAAATAACAAATTAACAACTTATACACAAAGACGAATATTAAGATCAAATAAATCAGCTCCTTTTTATTGTAGTTGTTAAAATATATATAAATATGAGTGGAAGGAACATCGTCTTAAACTGTAAATGATTACTGACTGCAACAAACTGGTAAGGTTTCCATGCATATTTTAGCAGTATTCCATTAGCAATATTTAAACATAGACCTTTTCTTTTTCCTAAGCCCAGAGAAAGCAATACAATGTAAATTATTCCAACATATTTAACTGGACATAAGAAAATATAAATCTTAAAAATGATCACAACAAATGGAACTTTCTACTAATTATGTTCAATTACGTGATTATTTTCATTTATTGTCTTGTTTTCACTGTCTCTACATTCATTCCTTACATATAAAACCTAATTGAGCCCTCAATGGAGCATCAAACCCTACATGCTATTTCTCCTGCATTAAATAGATTATTAGCCACATGTAAGGTTAATTTAGTGTTAAAGTACTTTTCATTAAATTACAATAAGAATGGAGATGGTACAACGAGACAAATGTTCCTTTAAGCCTAAAGAAATAAAAGATCTTAACGACAGGGCACAGCAGAATTGTCAATTTTATTTTTCCTCCTGTTAATACAACACTTTCTAAAGAAAGGCAGAATCGTATTGCATTTGTTTTACTGGATACTATTTTATTTGTTTTTCACCTTCCATACTGTCAGAAGAAAGGACAAAAACATCTAAGAAAAAATGTAGAGAAAAGCATGTCTACATGTGAAAAGATAAATATTTAAAGTGCACCTGCCGTCTATTATAAAGATTTTTGATATGTGTTGTGTTGTATCTTAATTAAACAGGTGTGAGTTTCTGTAGCTCCTAATCTGCCTGCTCTTCTCATGGAGAGAGACATATTTGTTTCTCTCCTCTTTTTCGTGGGAGGGATTAGACATCCAAGCTGTGTGATTGACAGTTCAACCAGAGATAACTCGGGTCAGGGGGATGTGTTCCAATAGCATGGAGGCTTCTAATATTAAAGGAACACTCTACTCAAAAATCTCTCCCCCCGTTTTTTTATCCTAACCTATCCCTATTCCCTTAATAAATCTTTATTTTTTATTTTTTTTCTTGTAACTGTAATACTTACCCTAAAATCCACTTGTTTCCAGCGGCGTCTTTTTTTTTTTTATATACTCACCTCCCTCCTCTTCCGCTCCTTCTTGCTTTGGAATTGCCTTCTGGTTTACGTGAGAAGCGCGCATGCGCGCCTCTCACGTAAGCCAGCCAATCGGCAGGCTTCCTCCTGGCTCCCTCTGAGGATTAGTGCCGCTGCCGCCAGCTACTGCTGCCAGCTATTAGTGCCGCTGCCGCCAGCTACTGCGGCGAGTTGGAGACGTCATCGCGCTGAAAGCGCGATGACGTCTCCTACTCGGCAAAAGTCGGCAGAAGCGGGATAGGATAGGATAGGAATAGGATTCCCGCTCTGCTGACTGACAGCTGGGAGGGCGGAGTAAAGTCCTCCGCCTCTCTCAGCTGTTTTCAGCCTTTTCTGCCGATCGGCTGAGCGGAGGCAGCAGGGACAGGCAAGGGAATACTCCGGGCATCATGACCACCTAAAATAGCTTAGGTGGTCATGTTGCTTAGAGTGTCCCTTTAACTCTGAAAGGCTGAAAAGGTTCCCTCCATACCACTGCTTTGTCGCAGTGCAAACAACACAGATAGATAGATAGATAGATAGATAGATAGATAGATAGATAGATAGATAGATAAAAGACCAAACAGGAAACACAGGGCGATTTCTTTACAGTGTTTTTTGAAAAGAAAGGTATCCATCTGTCAGCAGTTTGGCTAGCACAATGTAGATTTTGGAGAACTTTCAAATGAGTTAAATTTGTTTTGGGCATGATTGAGGCACTTCAAAATCTGACACCTAGGGTTTTATTAGGCTCGGCTCTTAGTGGGTGCAAGAAGTGCCCTGTACCAGCCCTTCTCTCCACCTGGCCCCATAGGATGGTAGGCGTGCAGGAATTTTGGTCAAACAGAAACACATGGGAACAGCTTCCAACGTGTATAGAAGCTACTTGACCTCTTGGAGGAAAATCTTCAGTTTCTTGGCTCCATCGACTCCATCCACAATTACGCTGTCCTTGTCCATGTTGGCCATGCTCCCATTCATACTGGACCTGCACAATACAGAATCCAATAGGTAAGAGGCTGCTCCTGTAGCATCCCCATGTTAGCATGGTATTTCAGTGCAGGTGCTAGCTTAGCACCTCGCCCCGGACCGTAGCACTAACCGTATTGATACTCACGGTAGCGATTCTGCTCTGCCTTGACTATCATCTCCTGGAATCCATAGAACTATGTGGAGGGTTGCACCTCCGGGTTGCGAGAACTGTGCGACCTCACTCTCGCGAGATCACGCAGCACCGTGGAGTGATTGTGGGGGAGACTGGGAACAAATATTTCTGCTCAGGCCAAAAGAAGTGACGAATTGGGCCACCCTTCTTGGCACCGGATGAGAGGTGAGTATGCTTTTTAATGGGGCAGGTTACAGGAGGTGTGAAATTATTTTGCAATTGCAGAATCATTTAACACCAGCTTTTAGTGGGTGCTAACCTTTGCCTCTCCACATCCCAATGGTAATTTGCTCCTGCACTTTGTAATACCTCACTTATCAAAACGCTAATGATTGTTTGTGCTTCCCAAGTTAGCTATATGATGCGCAAAGCACAGTAAGCTCATGCAAGCTCTGATGTGCAAATGGTTTTCACCCCAGTGTAGCATCAGCAATGTACTATGAATGCCAGACGTTAAACTTACTTCACGTAGCGCTACATATCGAAATGTTACATTAGTACCAACTATGGAATAGAGCCCTTTGTTTGCAAATGGGCTCTGGAATATGTCATCAAAGCATTAGCACCTTTGGCTGGACAGCCAATGTGCTCAGACAGCTATCAGATCGAAGTTCTGTTTTTTCAGCCAAGGAAAAATGGAGCAGAAGCTGAATTATAAAGATGTAGTAGTGGTTTTTGGGCAGTAGATGGTGCCATCTGCATATCAAAGAGTGCACACAGCATGAAAATGTGCGTTAGAAATTTCCAACCAAATTTCCACTGTGTGGCAGGGCAGTCAAACTCATGGCCCCCAGATGTTGATGCTCACTATTCCCAGAATTATTTTATTGCAATAGATGGCCAGGGAATCATGGGAGTTGTAGTTAAGAAACATCTGGGGTTGGGGGGCAGAGTTTGACAGCCCTGCTATATGGCTACAGGAAAGTAATTTTCTATAAAGCCAGTGGCTCCTGAAATTGGGCTTATTGAAAAGCACTTGGTGGTGAAAGGGTTACGCATAGTCATAAAGTCTACCTTCTTCGCTATTTCAACTAGTGGTATAGTTTTCTCAATCAAAACTGTTACGCTCTTAATGTTAATCCATCTTCAGTCATATAAAAGTAAAATTACTTCTGTTCATAACAAAGACGCTGCAAAGGGGCAATTTCATATAACGGAGACCAGAGAAACTATGTGTGTGCAATATGAAAAGATGCTCTAAAATAAGAAAGGCTCCAAATACAACGATGACAGTCGGAAGGCAGCGACAACAAAAGAAGCATTTACAATACCATAAGAATGTGATGCTACGGTAGCACTTAATCATGGCTTGAAGTTGTCAGGTGAGGTAATGGTTTTCTACAGATGTTAAAGGCATCAAATTATGAGCTCCAACCCTTGTTGTACTCTGCAGGTTAGTACTTTAAAGAACCCTGTAGTACTTTACCATATTATTTGAAGCAGAACTATTAACTTGTCCTGATTGTGACTTCTGCAGTTTGACGCCACAAAGTATAACAAATTGAAAATCTAGTTTATATTTCAATACTACAACAGATTATAAAGGTCACCCACAACATATATGTGTATAAGTACAAAACAGGAAAAGAGTAAGGTGCGCCTGGTCAGGTTATATCCCTCTAATTGCTATAATTATAATAATTTATAATAATTTATAATAAAAGCTCTCCCAAAATTAATATATCTTTATAGTATTTCATTAAAATAACATAACTGGTCAAAACAGTAATATCCTGGCCAAAACAGACTGCTATGGAATACATAAAGCAGCATACATTCAGCACAAAAAGTCTGAAATTATAAATTAAGAAAATAATACACCAAAAAAATATATTGTTCCTGGTGAACTCTACATTTTTTTTTTTTTAAGCATGTTCCAAAGACGCAAAAACCGATACTAGAAGTAACACTATAACAATGTGTATACACTTATGGCATTGTGGCAACTTTATACAATATATGATCATATTTCGTAACCAAAGCCTCAAAAATTTATAACTTGAGTCAGGTGTTTTTAGATTTTTGGATGTTTGTTTCCGTGAAGATCCCTGAGTTTTGATATAATTGTTTTCACTGTTTATCACAGGTATGATCAAGAAGTATACACAATAAAAAAATCAGAAATCTTTAGAAGGCATATGATTTTGGGTGTTGTATTTATCAGTCTCAGTAGCACCGCTATGAAATATGCATGTTTAGAGTGAATGCAGCCCCCTGTTGTATGTTATAGAGGGAGGCCAGGACAATCTCCCTGGTTTTCCATTCGACCCTAGCACGTGGTTTACAGCTTCTTCATTGCAAGGTTATTTAATGCCTTGCAATGCAGAGAGCTCTGGATGAATGAATGTCCCAAGTAAGGGCACTATTCCCAAGTGAACGCTAACTGTAGCGTTCGGGTGAGTAAGAGTTAACATCAGGATAAGTGACTTCAACGCATGCCCCCAATATTACCTTCCTGACACTAAAGCCTGTAAAAATCCTTTAGCGCATCGGTGATTGCACTAGCTTGTGCGAGCTTACGGTACTTTGCGCATCCTATGCTTAATATGGGGCGAGCGATCAGTAATTAGCGTTAGGATAATTAAGGTATTACAAAGTTCTAGCGCTAATTGCCGCTCTGATGGGTTCAATGGATTTTAACGTCACCTAGAAGCTGGTGCTAACAGATTCTGCTTCTGCAGGATCATTTAGCACCAGCAACCCCTCCCCTCCCTCCAATACATCAGATACTGACACCTCATCCCGCGGCGAGAACGCTGGTCCAATCAAGGATGGGTGAAGCACTATTGAATAGGTTTCTCAAAGTTTGAATTTTAGAATGGATTGCGTAACTCTTTGACTGCTAATGGATTAAGTTCACATTGTGCAGGTCATGGCGAGGCTGTGCGCAACCTGTGAGGAGGTGTGAAGTGGTAACTGACGTACAAACATGTTTGCAGAAAGGTAATTTCTTCCTCTGGGAGGTTAGAGGTGCTGCCTATACAGTCTGATACACCAGTTCATTGGATGTTCTTGCTGGTTTTTATTGATTCTAATGCAGATGCATATGTAAACAGTTTGATAGCATCGTATAACTCTGCAGTATTAAAAAGCTACATAAAATTTTTTAGGAGGACTATACCAATTTCCTAATCTGATCTTGCTCTTTCTTGTAATATTACATGCTGCCTGCTGAAAATTCAGATCGCAGCTTAATTGCTTTATCATAAACTGTGATTCAACTATAGCAGTAAGCCGGAAACATAAATTAGTTCACATACAACTACACTAATGCGTTTTTACATTTATGCTGATACGCTACAATTTTCTAAGTACACAACTTGTCTCAGATCAAGTTTAATCGCCCTGTTACATATTGCTAGATAACAATTAAGACGCTTACACGTGATATCTTTACTGTATGAAGTATTATTGCTATTCATCAAGTGCGAGTCCATTTAGAAGTGAATGTCTCTTTATTCTGCACTTTCATCTAGCAAAACATTTTCCTGGTGTACTATAAAATGTTAATAGCTAATATCCGATGCTTTTATGGTGGTGCCATTTTTCCAAGCTTCATCAGCTCTTTCAAATGATATCATTATCATTGAAGTTGTTTATTGCAATAAAACAAGAGGAGTAATGTACTGTAATTGTGTGTCTCTTTAAAATGAGGAAAGCATTTCACCCCATGCCAAGTAAAATAGTGATAGCATCATCTGCAGCGGGACACCTTATTAAAAAGCATATCATTGTTTATTCCTATACTGAGTCCTATTTGTACATAGTTTATGGAATCCACATAATGTTTGTCATATACGTTACTTATTCATTTGCCTTTGTGTAGGTTACAGAAATGTTACTGTGGGGTTTTAAAAGGGAAATGATTGCACGTTTTAGGGAATCTGCAATGAGATGAAGCCCCAAATGTTTGCCTTTAATTCATTCACTACAAAACATCTGCTACTGCCCCGATGTCGAGTGTACTCTATTGGGTGAAAATCTGGAACAATGGAAAGGAATTTTGTTTATTGCAAACAAAATTTCAGGTGCAATTGGGCTCCAGAATGTACTGTAAAGATTTGGCACCTTGGGCAAGACAGTGGAGGGGCTAACAGCTGGGACTCTATAACTAAAACACAGGTTCCCAACTGGTTCAGCACAGAGCCTGAGCTGCAGTAGCGTTTTGTGGCCAGCAGATGGCGATATCTGCCTGCTAAACAGGGCTACTACTGTAAGAAAAAATATTAGGAAAATACCCAAACATGTTTTACTGTATAATACATGAAAAGTGTCACGTCTTCAGCCCCCGCGGCGCTGCCTGGGGGGGTCTGGGCACCCAGCGGCATCGCTGGCTGGCCGGGTGCCAGGATTGCAAGCTGGCCGATCGACGTCTGAGGGTGCGGGGCTTGGCATGATGGCGCGAAGCCGTCGGCCTTAAGTACAGGGCGAGAGACACTGCTCGTCGCCCTGACGTGGAGTTATTTTCCCGCATCGCCAGCTGACTCTTGAGTTTGTCTCAGTGTTAGTTTTGTGTTGTTGCCGACTTTCTGCTAGTACGAGGACCTTGCTTATGTTGATTGACCCGGACTGCCTACTGACGATTCTTACGATTAACCCTTGTGTGTGTACTTGTCGTATGCTGTGATCACAGAGTGTATGCATATTTTGCACCGCATGATTTCAGTTGGAAGGTCTGCCCTTCGGGTTGCTAATTTTATCTACCACTCAATCTGTCTGCCGAATACCAGGTCTGGGTACAGAACATACCACATGATCTCAGTCTATGGGTCTTCCCTCCAGGTTGCTAATTCTATCAACTGCTCAATCTGTCTACCTAATACCAGGTCTAGGTACAGATCATCCCGAATGATCCAAGTCTGTGGGTCTGCCATTCAGGTTGCTAAATCAATCAACACTTCAAGTTGCTTGTCAAATGCATGTTTTAATTACATTATATGTTGTTTAAATGGGGACGCTACGGGGAAACCTGCAGGCACATGTTTTCTCCATTAGCATTCCCATTTTAAAGTTCACAATGTAATATGGCCCAAAAGTATGTAAAAAAGCAATTAGATGGGCTAAACTAGAAAAAAAAAGAGAAAACCCCCAAGGGTTAAAGTGTAGGTTCAGTGAAATCAGAGTCAAGGATGTTATTAACTGAAGATCAAGTAAAGGCAGAAAGTTTGAATGCTTACTTTTCTTCAGCATATATCAAAGAGGAACCTATGACAAGAGGCTTGCAAATCACAGATAAAAACTTATTAATAAAATGTGATTGGTTGACTCAAAAGTTACTGCAGCAATTAAAGAAAGTGACTGTAAACAAAACCACAAGGCCAGATGGAATTCACCCACGAGTACTGAAGGAGCTAAGGGTGGAAAAAAAAGAAAACCTCTGCTTTTATTCTTTCAAGATTCTGTTCATTCAGGAATCGCACCAGAGGATTGGAGAAAAGCTGATGTGGCCCCTATATTTGAAAAAGGTTCAAAACATCTGCTTGGGGATTATAGACCTGTGAGTTTAACATCTGTGGCTGGGAAAGTATTTGAGGTATTACTAATTGATAATATTCAGGAACTCATTTGGAGGCATAATTTCTTTAGCAGAAATCAGCATGGTTTTATGAAACACGGATCATGTCAGACTAACCTAATTGAATTCTATGAAGAGGCAAATAAAAGAATAGATCAGGGAGTCGCAGCGGATTTGATTTACTTGGATTTTGCCAAGGCCTGCGACACCTTTCCAAACAAGAGGATACTATTCAATTTAAGAAAATTTGATCTAGATGAAAACTATTGTTCTTGGATAAAAAGATTACAGAGTACAAAGCGTGGTCATAAATAGTAGATTGGGGGACTGGGCAATCAAATGGCAAATTAAATTTAATGTAGATAAATGCAAGGTTATGTACTTTGGAGTGAAGAACACACAAACAGTTTATTTTCTAAATGGTAACAAGTTAATGAAATCAACACAGGAGAAGGATATGGGAATAGTCATAGACTTCAAACTAAGCAACAATGTCAAACAGCAGTCGCCAAGGCCAGCAAGTTGTTGGCATGCATTAAAAGGAGATTCATTTTCAGAATGAAAACATAATTTTGCCTCTTTGTAAGTCAGTGGTAAGACCGCACCTTGAATATGCCGTGCTTTTTTGGCACCTGTTTTAAAAAAATATATTACGGCACTAGAACAAGTGCAGAGGTGGCAACTAAATTAATAAGGGGAATGGAAGATTTAAACTATGAGAAAAACCTAACAAGCTTAACCCTGTTTAGTTTAGAAAAACAGGGCCTTAGTGGGGATCTGAAAACTTTATACAAATATATTCAGGGCCATTATAAACCAATGTCTGGATACCTATTCATTAATAAGACTATACACAGGACCCGAGGTCACCTATTTAGACTGGACGAAAGGAAATTCAGCCTAAAGCATAGGAGAGTTGTTTTTTTTACAGTGACAACAATAAAGTTGTGGAATTCTCTGCCTGTTGAGGTGGTTGAGTCAGAGACTGTACAGATTTTTAAAAAATGACTGGATGACTTCCTGCAAAAACATAATATTAAGGGTTATAATATTTAGTATGTGGGAATAGGTTCTTGATCCAAGGAGAAATCTGGCCGCCATCTGGGGTCAAGAAGATTTTCTTTTCCCAGTATTGGGCATTTCAAACTGGATTCTTTTGCCTTCTTTTAGATTAACAGCAGTAGGTGATGTGGGAAAGGCCGAACTCGATGGACACATGTCTTTTTTTTCAGCCTGTGTAACTAGGTAACTATGTAATAACAAGCTGAAAACTGTATTTGCAAAATTTAGTTTTAGGTGCTTTGCTGAAATAGGTAATATCATCAATGTATCTCTTTTGGTGTAAATCTAAGAAATTTTTATATAACTTCACTTTTAAAATGTAAATGCAAAAAAGGTTGATTCAGAATGCATGCCTGATTTAAAATGTCTAACATTTAGCAAACAATGAATTGCTATTGGGTACAAGCTAAATTTGCATTATTATATTTTAGCTGCTTGAAATAAACATGAGTTTGAAAAGTTTTCCAATTTATAACATTTTGATCAAAAAAAATTAAAATTTAGATTTTAGTTCTCAAATCACTGCTTTAGTGAAAATAAATGGATTTTATTATTTTACCTCAATATTTCTGCCTCTTCTACATGCTATAGATATGGAGTACCTACACAATGCAAAATATCCTGGCAACGATTTTGTACAATTCAGTTCACAATCTGGTTGCAGTCCAAAATCTAAACCAATTCCTGATTTTATATGCCAGTAACTTGTTAAATGAACCAAGGCAAAAGCTATTGTACTGTGCTTTTCTAAACGTATTTCTACTAAAAAGCTTAGATTGTTGTGTAAATGTGACAAACTCCCACTTGACTTTGTGGTTTCTGGTTCTCAGAATGGTAGCTTCTACAAATTATCAGCCAGAGCAACAAGGTCTCTATCATTTTGGTAAATGAGGCATATGGCATTAATAAAATTACAGACTAATATGCCCAACTGTTAAATTGCATTCTAATGTGTACCACTGAGCTTCAGGATGTGACAATTATCTAATTTGTGACACTAGGTTCTAATAAGTGAAATTAGTTTAATTGTTACAATCATGGAAACAGAGACTATTTCAAATATACAGTGTACAACAACAAACCAAATCGTGACATCCTTAGATATTGAGCAGATTATTAAAACAAGTACCAGTGGAAGATATGCAACAGACAGTTAATTATGTACACCTTTTCATTTAACAAAATTTTCCTTTGCAACCAGAACAGACTGCACTCTTCATGACATAGATTCAACAGATTGCTGGAACCATTCAATGGAGATAGTAGACCATGTTGACACGATGGCGTCATGCAACATCAGATTTGTCACCTGCACATTTGTGCCATCATTCTTTATTCCAATACATGCCTAGGGGGTTCTGTTGAATTAACATCTACTGACTGTGGGGATCTCTGGACTACATTGAACTCACAGTCATGTTTTTTCAACCAGATTGAGATGTGTCATTTTTTAGGCTAATGTCAGACGAAAGCAGTCTGAGCTTACTCTGCGTATGTGCACAACGGACGTACGTACTGACGGAAGATACTGTAGACACCACACGGTCCGATTTTGTTGATGGACGTGGAAAAAACACAAGGGAATGATGGGAAACAAAATTAATATGAAAAATGATAAAAATTTGAAAAAGGATATGAAAAGCCATTTTGTGCGTCAAGGTGCTGGACGTCGCAAATGCGCTGCATCTGACATCTCCTCATCACTCACACAGAATGCTACGCGGATGTGGCGCACTCTGTGCATCCGTCTAGCGGTTTTACGTTCTTGCCTAACTTGCATCTGTTTGCCACGTGCGTTGTGCATGCGCAATTCGGTGCGGACACACTTCGTCTGTGGGTCACTATTGCTCATGATTCTATGCTACAATGGACGTTAAACTGCGCGGCAACACGGACGTGATCACTGCGTTTGTCTGACACGGGCCTTTGGCTGCGGTCACACAAGCACACTGAGTGCGCACAGAGCGTCCGTTGAAACAGATGCACTTTATAACTGATGAGATTGTGGTTACATTGCATCAGTTAGTTATGGCTGACATTGAGAAAAGTTTTGACTGACGTTGAGGAAAAGAAAAAAAAAAGCTGTATGCAGGGATTTCTCTACGTTTGTTGTAGCTTTTTCACGTCATTGCCATTTTGGAGTCCATTGCAACATGCGTTGCCCGTACATGAAAAAGTGTGCACGTGCTTTGTGTGTTGTTCTCTACTGACTTCTTTGAAAATCTACTACGGACATCAAACAGTGCGGTCAGACGGACACGAAAAGTGAGATCATGTGACCGCAGCCATATAGCACAAAGTAACAAGACACTTGTCTGTTTATCCCCAAGGAAATCCTTAAAATCCGGCCTGTTAAAGGTACTTGAGGACCAGGGTTTGGAACCACTGTTCTAGAAAACAGGTTCACCTTCTAATAACCTTAACACAAGATACAAGACCTTACTACCACATATTTTGTAGTTGCAAACATCAGAGAAAGTAGTTTTCTACAGCACAAACATTTGGTTAATTCACAAAATGTACAAACACCCAAAATGATTTTATTCAAACCTCCCATATACATAAACCTTGGCGGACAACTCCTTTAAAGCAGTTTGAACTAGGGGTTCGATTTAATTTGGCCCGATGTCTAAAATTGCCCTTTTTTTTGTCGCTCCTTAGGTTCAGGAAATTCAAATTTGGCCTTCCTTGCATTTCAATTCCCAGTAGAAATGAATCTCAGATATTGGCTCTCTTGGCTATAATTTCAATGGAAATATTGGCCATAGCTATTCAATTCAAATTTATTGGTATGCAGATTTCCGAAGCGCTGAAAGAATAAATGTAATTTGAGGCCGTGAAAGAGGGAATAAAACCAAAGTCTTTTTTAAACATTAGACTTTTCAAATATACAGGTTTAAGATACTCAAATCTGTATGATGCTTTTTCGGTCATTTTACTGGCCAATTTTTTTTACAGACCGGCCGCATTCTTTGAAAATCAGCTCGGGATGAATTCTTCAAATAATTCAGACGATATTTAAAAATATATATCATCTGCAAGCAGACAATATTTTCTCAGGAAAGTGGCTGATAGAATTAAACTGAGCTCTAAATTAAGTATTATAAAGGATTTTCAAAATAAATTAATATTTCAAAACATCAGTTAATATTAAAGAACAAATACAAGAAAAATTTAGTAGAAGCTATTACTGCCCCATTAAAAGAGGGAAGCCAGAGAATAAATCCCCTCCAACTTTTTTACTTTACCGTTACATACCTTTTTCCCTCAACTCTTACCGAAAAGCCCACTCGTATGAATTGATCAGTGTCTGTCTATGCCAGTGTTTCCCAAACCTGTCCTCAGGACCCTCAACCAGGCCAGGTTTTGCAGATCACCTTGGGGAAAAGCAGACTGAATCCTGCAATCACTGAGCAGCAAATCATATCACCTGTGCTGTGCTTCAGATATCTGGCAAACCTGGCGAGGCAGAGGGTCCTGAGGACAGGTTTGGGAAACACTGGTCTATGCCAACCGATCTAGTTTAGTGGTGGGGCACTGGTTACTTACAACTAATTTTATTTAACAATACAATTACATATATTTTATATCTGTTTATATGAGATTCCTCCCTTAGCTCATGTCTAGTGGTGACGGAAAGGAATTTTAAATGAAAATTCAAGAAAACCATATCCAGTTTCTATACTATTTTAATTACCATACATTGATTTTTTTCTAAATTACGTTAGCAAATTTAGGAACAAGATAAGTATAAAAGTAAAAAGCCCATACTATTTGGCATTACAATTCTTATTGTTCCACCCAAAATGCAGAAACAAAACCGTTGGGACCCCTCACCCCCACTATAATTCAACACATATAAATATGGAAAGAGGTGTCCATTGCTATATTTAATATCAAAATTTGGTTGTACACCCTTATGATGCCATGCACAAATATCAAAAGCAGGAACATGTCTTTATCGTATTCCTGAACTGCAGTTTGCTTGAAAGATTGAAATGGCCAATTCAAACGTTTTGTATAATAATATATATATTTTTTTTTATATAAAAATTTCTCTGGATAATCAAATTGCTACACAAAATTTATGTGAAATATTTGTTTGCAAATGTATACAATGATTTGTTTTTGTAATACACTACAAAATTATCTGGAGCAATAATAAATACTGATCTAAGTAAAATGTACCATCTGTACAGAAGTTGTAGGAGCAGGGAATATAAATTTTTATATATATATAAATATATATATATATACACACACAAACACGATTTCTTTTTCTAATGTCCATTGACTGTTGACTATTTAAGAAATATATTAGAAAAGTGATTACAGATGTAAGAAATATCATACTTATAAGTTGCCTAAACATCCAAAAACTATATCTACAGTACATACACACATATTATATTAATTTTGACAATGTGACTTAAGCTAAAATTATGATATATATATATGTATCTTCTGCTATGAATATTTCAAGGTTATATTTCTCAGAATTACATGCAGAAAAAGGAGCGTTTATTGCGACTGATTTCCCGAGCTGTTTTAGACTACAAGTAACTTTTTTCTTCACAGTTGTAAGCGCAAGCAAGTTTCCCTTAATTAAATGCTACCCAGAAAATGTTTTTTGTAGAAAGTCAGTAAATGTGTATATATTTTTAATAGTTTTCAAACAAGTAAAGAAGAAGAAAAAAAGAAAAAAAACAACAGCAAGGAAATTAACATTGTGCATGGAGATAGTTTTATTTCTTTTGGAAGTACAGCATTCAGCATTTTTGTGTCATCTTTTACTATGAAATTATATATATATAGTTAAAAACCAATATGAACCTGCATGCACCAAGTATAAGGCTGTCCAGGTGCAAAAATCCGTAAGAGAATGCAGAAACCCCAGTGAAAACTGGATGGACGCACTCAGGGTATTATATAAAAGTTAAAAAAATGCTTTATTCAAAAATCATGGTAAAAAACTGCCTATAGGCTTCTCCCCATATATATATATATATATAAAATATGAGTCCTTAAAGAGTATATTATAAAAAAATAGTAAATGACATTATTAGTCCACAATATATAAATAAAATGTGCTATATTGATGTTACACAATGTATTATCTCATATAGCAATATTCATATCTCAGAAAGAGTGGCATATTGAGTCTTTTAGATTATTCTACACTTTAGAATAGTTTCCACCCAAGCTGTAACAGATATAAAACTTTTTCTAGATACTCTAGTTTAGAAAAGAAACTGATTTTGAACTTCTTCATGAAGCTATAGCTGATATTAACATTCAATGAATAATAAATGATTGTGAATTAGTGTTGTGATTGTGAAAATGATTAATTAGTATAACCAAGAAAAGCAGTACACATATGTCCAATATTAAAGAGTAATAAATTAAAATGCTGTTCTATCGCTAAACTTCCTATATTTGGACGGTGTTGAGAAGAAGACATATTATCTGTTTGTGTTCAGTGAAAATGAGGCACATCATGAATCCAGGCAGAAAGAAAGAAGAAAAATATTGGAGCCAGAGGGTGTTATGCCTCGCCAACGTGATTGAGCATTATGAAACATTTCTGGTTCTAAAAACGTATTTTTAAGAGGGAATAAAATGCATTTTATCTCTTTTAAGTCAAAGATGAGATGAATTCGAAACCGTACCCTGACTTCTTGATGCAAGGACACGCCACATGAGATCGTCTCCAATGCATTACTTTTGGCAAGCAGACCTTTCGTTCTTTTTTTCTCCATGCATTTCAGAGAATGTTAAATCAGTTTGGTGTCCATATAAATGTCTTTGAACCTTGCCATTGCCTGCGGTACCCTGTCATCATCGTGAGGAATGCCACTTTTAGATCTTCAGCAGGTACTAATTTAATTTCTGCCACATACAAAAGCAAGGCATGATTTTCTAGATCAATATCTGATTATCTATGTTTGATATGTTGGTAGATAAAGGCCCTTATTCTGGTCCAAAGACTTTTTTGAACCTCAGAGGTATACCATTTTAGCTCCCCCGGGATCTGATTGGAAGGAGGTCTCAAAGGTCTACAACAAACCATCCTGCTGTTGCTTGTGTTCTTCTGTAGAGTCTTTCTAAAGCTTGAGATGAGAAGAAACGAAGATCAAGAACCAGGATGTATTTTGCCCATTTTTTAATCTTTTCTGGTGTCTATCACACCTAAAAATAATCATTTATAAAGATTTAAAAAAAGAAATGGTATAATGGAGCTGAAAGGGATGAAACGAAGCCTGGTCCTGTTTCATTGCTATTAATGATGAACCAACTACTTTTAAACCGAAAATTGCTTTATTCTTTTTGGCTCATCCTCTTCTCTAAGAGCTTCAAATATCGCACCACATTATAGCCGACCATTAAAAGGGCCCAACATCTAAAACATAGAAGGCTTGATTATGACTGTGAAAGAACCATTGCTCTCTGCTAGGATTAGTAAATAATATACAGTAAGTGCTATTATGTTTTATTCGAGAGAGGGTGGGCACTATAAAAGCTACTTGGCTAAATTGGGGCTTAATGTTCAGCAGCCTGAACTGTTGAAATCTAACAATGAGTGAGTTACCATTACACATACTTGAGATGAAGAACAGGAGAAGAGCACGGATTTGACATACATTGTTCAAAAAGGCAAAACTAATATAACCATACAAAACCACTGATGAAACAACATATTTATTTTGTTTTTAATTATTTTCAGATTTTTATCAATAAATATTTAGTTGTTCTTACATTTTAAACAATTGCTACTTTTATCAATATATTTATTACGTTACTGTATTTCCAAGAAATATGTAACTTATGCATGTTAGAGAAATAAAAAACAAAAAATGAATTACAAATATTTTCTTTCCTTCTTTTTTGATATGAGATAAAGTAACGCCATGAAATTTTAATAATGATTTCCTTCTAAAAAAAAGAAAACAAAAATCAAAATGCAACGCTAATCTTTTATGGAAAGTAAAAACAAGCTTATCTTTGATTTTAAATTTATCATAGGTGGCTCATGAAATTATAATAAACAATATACTCATGTGATATAATGGTTCACTTAAATGTTTTATATTTTTTATAAGCAATAACTAAAATAATTGTATGTATGCATTTTTTCCATAGTCAACCAATTTTATGAAGTCTAATTTGTAGGTTCATTACTTTCCTTATTAATAAATATGTCATTTTTAATATGCAATTGCATTGTAATTAGTGTGAACAATCTAAATATATTATTATTGAACATTGCTATTTCATATTAATACTACAACAGTTTATAACAAGTTGTTACTTTTTAGGTATTAATGTTACATGTATTAAAAATACTCTTAATACTATTGATTAACTTAGACAAAGTATATATTTTTCAAATACTACATATATATACCATATATATACACATTTACAAATACTACATTTTGCTAGTTATAACTATATATTTTTGTGACTTCTATATATATATAGTCCATTACCAACCATTTGTTTTTCGCAGTCGATATGAAATAAAGACTTTTTCTGTTGTAGTAGAAAATCTCAAAATAATTGGGATTTTGAATGGCAGTATTAACATTTAAAAGTTGCAGTTGAATTCCTATAAAATATGTTAGATATATAAATTACTTCCCGCTTGCATGGCAAAAACCAACATGCAAATTCAATTTTAGCAGAGAAAACAAAGTATAACTTGGATTAACTGGTACATCTTAAAATTACTGCATTATACGCCTTGTATTAAATACGTAACAATTGCAGTGTCCTTCCAAGCACCCATAATCCGTACTTGCATAGAGAACATAATAAACAAATTTACACACATTTTATTCAATATTGAATATGTTTACCTACACAAAATGAATAGTTTACACTGTATTACTACTCATCATGTCATATTAATATTTCTGAAAGACATTGTAGCAAGCCTTTTCTGCGTTGTGGTCCTACCATTTCTGTTCTTGTCTCTAAATCGCCCAGAATGATAAGTCAGCCCTGCTTAACGTTATAGAATAATACATACTACTTCTTTCTGCAAAATTAGTTCCAAATCCAAATGATGCAGTCCAGAACTTAATGAACTTAATGTGAAATATCCAATTCTGTCCTCAGTAAAATGAGCGAATGAAGAACTGCATCATGTTTTTAGTTCTCCTTCCAATAACATAAATAGATTACCGTACATGTTTTTCCATAAAACTATTTTCATCTCCAAATCACATTCATAGAAAGTCTCACGATTATCCCCAGACGTAATTTCTCATGACAATTGTAAACAAGAATTAATTTATTCTCGCCTAATAACCCCAAAAATATACTTACTTTCTGAACACTAAGGTGAATTCCGTTTGCCAAGACATTTCATCTGTATGTTCTTGCTTGGTTCTTGTTACCGAAGAATGAGCGTTCCTGCTGCTATCTTCCTTTCTGGCTACTATTTGCTCTCTTGATCCCACTCTCTTCTTTTTGCCTTTATTGTGGGTCCCACACCCACACCCAGTTAACTCCTCCTCCTGTTCTGGCACCTTTGTTACCTCTTTCAAACCAGAAATCATTACATCTCATCCAGCATATCTCTTCTGTCCCTAATATCTTGCCTGCTTGTTGGGTATTACTCCTGTCTTGTACCACTGTAATGTCTCTAGATCATTCCTCTCTCACTTTTTCAGAAAAGCTATCATGAGTGTTTTCACTCATATATATATATGTAAGTACCTCCACATTTTAATGTCCATAAATACCACTACCTGTACAACTTGTCCAACTAACCCTTTTGCCCACATTACTTGCTGCATCACCATCCGAATGCTGCCTTAATAAACGTCGTGGTTTAGACACAGAAAATCTCTGTTTGTTGACTTGTCCGATTGAGCAGTATTTTGCCGACAGATTATATAGTATTTTTGCAATATTTACCATTAGCAGAATTCGCTTTATAATGGTTAGTAATGCTGGCTTAAAAAACAAAGCATATACATTTAAATATCTGTGTTTCAAAAGACAAACTTATTGCATGCATTTCCTATTCTTGTACCTATAAGTATGGCATTAAGTACAGAACCAAGAACATGAAATAATAGGCTGACACGATCTGAAATATACTCACATTTTTTTATAAAGCCATGAAAATCATAAGTTTATTTACATTAAAAGTGGAAAAAAGTTTTATAAAGTAATGTAAATACTCTATAAATATGTTTTCAAAAAAAATATCTAAACAATACAACCTCATAATTGGGGAGGTATGCCAAGTGGGGCAGGAAGCACTTGTCCCAAGGGCTACTATCCTACTGGGTTTTATGGCTGTACCTACTAACTTTGCAACACCATTCTCCTTCTAAACAAATACAATCAGAGTTATTCAGAGAAAGGTGAAACTCTGGAGAACTTTTGTAGAAGTGAAAATTCTAGGTCAAAATAGATGATTTGGAAATTGAGATAAATGAGAGAATTTTTTCTGGTTTGGCTATTTTGACCTAGAAGTTCTACTGAGTTTCACCTTTCTCTGAATAACCCTGAAAGTAAAGTGGATTGGACACATTTTAGAACAGCATAAGAAATGATTCCATTGGGTTAAATTGCTCATTATAGCATAGCTTGATACTAGTATCAATTAAATGACCTTACTATAGATTATTACAATTTTATGTATAACAATATTAGATCCTGTTGATGTTCAGATGATTACTTTTAAATATGTTAGATGACATTATAAACTGGGTGGGAGGAAATTTCATGGTTTTGTTCAATAGCAGACGGGCTATTAGATTGTACTTTCCACACAGGCAATACCATCCTTCTCCTACCTTAACATATAATAAAATATAGATTGGTTTGACTTAAATACTCCAAAGCCCACATCTCTTTCAAACCAAAAATTATAGATAGCAATGAATTGCTATTAACCACGGGTTGATAGGTTCCAATCATATGATTCCTTATTAAGTCAACAGATCTATATAATATTTCATACAATTATTGTAAAGATTCCATAAAAATCAGCCTATCTTTCTGTATAAACAATGATATCAAATTTGCACGTGGAGACTGAGGTGAGTTAGGTGCAACATGTCAATAGTTAATTGAGAAGCAGAAATCTTGGAGAGTTCCAACACATATTTTATAGAACTAGTCCCTGTGGCATTAACTCTAGAACCTGTTGAATCCTTGCATTCACAGGTCAAGTAAGTTCAAGGTCAGGTCAGGCTTCCATCTTGGTCAGTTCAGTAAGACCATTATTGCAGAATTAAGAGATGAAACATCTATCAATGAACCAAGCCTAAACGTATACTTAGGACTCGGTTAGGGTGGTTTGGAAAAAATGAGTTATTCAGAGAAAGGTGAAAACCAGGAGAATTGTCAGAAGAAGAGAACAATCTAAACCAAATAGCCGATTTGGAAAGTGAGCTAAATGGGAGAATTTTTCTGGTTTGGCTATTTTGACCTAGAATTTTCACTTCTCCAGTCATTCTCCTGAGTTTCACCTTTCTTTGAATAGACCTGTAAATTCATGTTGTGTTTGGAGAAATTATAGGCTACAAATCTAGGGCTACAATTGTGAAATTCAACAGTAAAGCTGGATATAAACTGGGCTATGCTGAATGCAAATTTTGGCATACCCGCTAAAATAACCTGTTACCTGCCCCCCATAATTCATACTTCTAAAAAATAATTGATTATGAGTTATTTCAAATGTTCCTGCAACTATGAACTTTTTCCTCCTCTTGCCGCTCGAAAGAATGGATAAATGATGGAAATTACCAATAATGTTGATGTAAACTAATAGCAACAACAGCTCAACTGATTTTTAAAAAAACTAAAAAGTTTTATGGCAGAGATATTGTTGCAATTGATTCGTTACCAAATAAAATGCCTTAAATTGACCTAAGCAGAAATTCTGGACCTCACTTAAAGTTTTCTACTATTTATGTGATCATTGCTTTGCTCAAGGACTTTGGAACTCCAATTAGAGAGCATGTACACTTGATTTGCATGTCATAATCTCAAACTACCTAGTAATCTTGTCATTAAAATACATTTTACCGTCTATGGTTTAAGTTACTATGTCATCATCACTAATGAATATTAGCATTTTTTGTATTCCTCATAAAATATCCACCTTCCTTTAGCATATGGATTATACATAATCTCTCTACTCATTTCTTTAAATTTACCTAATAAGACAGTAAAGTTTCCTTGTGGAATGTAACCTTACATTCTGGGCTAAATTACAATCTTCAAGCAAACGTTTGCGCCAGTGCAAATAACCATTAACGCGTGGGGTAAAACCATTTGCGCCGAATCCCGCATTACATAGACAGCGCAACAACTGCACGCAATCGTCTACCGCGGGTGAACCTGCGCGAGCTTACTGTACTGCGCGCGTCCTATACTTAACATTGTGAGCGCAAATGTGAATGTGCGCTGGTACGAGTATGGTATTACAATCTATTTTGCGTAATTACCGCATGGCCTTTGCGCGCATAATTTTAGCAACTCCTAAAAGCTGGTGCTAATGGCAAATTTGAACAACCTGGCTAATCCCAAATATCCAAGCCCATAAAAAGGAATGCACCAAAGCACAGTGGCCCATTCAACTCATACCAAACCAATACAATGGATGAAGTTGTGTCTGCATGTATTATTGCTGCAGCATATACGCTCGGATTGACAGCGGCAGATGCAATTTGTTAACGTGAGACAGGTGTGGTTCTTAATTCTGATTGACTGAATCTCAAAAAAAGACTGCGCATGCAAAGATTTTTGCGCGAGACGGTACTGCGCGAGCATTTGGGCACGTCCTGTTTGCACGCGCAATTGATCGGAGGAAGAAAAAAACCGCGAGGATTGTAATTCCAGCCGTGATTTGCGCGCAAAAGTTTAACGCTTGGCGCAAAGATTTTTGCTTTGCGTGAGGCTTTTTGAGTGAAGAATGTAATATAACACTCTATCTTGAATGTTTGAGCACAGTTTTATTAACATTAAAACCAATTTCTTTCAAAAGTGTATAATCTGACCCCTAGGGAATTCTGTTGCTTAAAGTGGATAGGGAAATGATTACAGAATATTAGAATTTGAGAACAACAGGAACTCTTAAAGAGTTTATACACTTTCAGGGTTATTCAGAGAGCGTGAAAAGCAGGAGAATGACTCGAGAATGGCTGGAGAATGAAAAATTCTAGGTCAAAATAGCCAAACCAGAAAAATTCTCCCTTTCATCTCACTTTCCAAATCGGCTATTTTGACCTAGAATTTTTCATTCTCCAGTCATTCTCCTGCTTTTCACGCTTTCTGAATAACCCTGTAAAAGTTAGCTGTCATCACAATAAAGTGTTATATTGGAGAGCTTTTGAATTATATTGAGTTTAATTTCCGCACCGTAACTGATTTTCTTCTTATCAGAAAACATTACTTAACAGGCAAGTTCATACACAAAAAAAAAATAATAATGCAGGTTTGGGGCAAGAAACGTGAGTAGAGATAATTGTGAAAAATATAATAAGAATGAATCCAAGTAGTAGTCAGGACTGCATCCAGTAAATTTAACTAAAAATGACATGTTTATCATTTTTGTTTGACATATACATGAATGGTATTACAATGTGTTGCTGCATAGCAACACCCAGCAGAGGTAATGAATATTCTCTGACACTTTCTGGTCAACACTAATTGAGGACAATGAGCAAAAGTCTTTTAGGTCATCACAAGTTGAAAAGAACACAGAGGGACCAACATGTTTTGAGAATGGTTGTTGATGTACTGCATAGACATGTAACTATTAATTGTGATCATTAACCGCCGCATTGCTATTGAATATCATTTTTAAGCTTAACCCTTTCACTGCGGAGGACGCGCTCAGCGCGTCCACCCGCAGGTAACGTTCCTTGCAGTGGACGCGCAGAGCGCGTCCTCCCTTTGGGGCCAGCTGCCGGCCTAATTAGGTGTCATCGCGGTGGCGCGATGACACCTAATTCAGGCGCCCCCCCCGCATGTGTGGAGGAGGCGCCTGAAAGGGAGTGGGAGGTCCTTCGGACCTCTCTCCCTCCCGATCGCCGGCATTGCGGGGGTTAATCCAGGCACTGTTTGGAAGGGCACAGCCTGCCCTTCCTAACGGTACCTGGAATTAACCCCATGGGGGCTGAATCACGAATCGGCGCCGAAAAGCGCCAGTTCGTGATCCTTTCCCGGAGCTGGCCGACATCTTAGATGTCGGCCAAGCTTCCAGGAATGCCCCCTGAGGCCTGGCGTCATCGTGCATAGCACAATGACGCCAGTCCTGGAGTTAACCCCTAACTGCCACCAATGGTGGAGATAGGGGGTTCCAATGAACCCCCTATCTCCCGATCCGTGGCAGTTAGGGGCTAATGTTTGATATTGTTGGATCGGCCAGAGCATGGCTGTTCCAACAATACCAAACTTGACTATGAAAAAAGGTTTTAAAAAATAAATAAAAATAAAAATAAAAAAATATTTTTTAAAAAAATTATAAAAAAAAATAAACAAGTTTTTTTTCTTTTTTTTGGTTCGTTAATGCAGCAATATTGTTCCCATTTCAATTATTATGTTAACAATGATGCTGCACTAACGATTTTGGTATGCGATGCGTTTGTTAAAAATCGCGTAATTTTCCCCAGAAAAAAATGTAACGAGACCCCATCTCTAATTTTTTTAACAAGTGCACCCCATACAAAATATAACTGCAATTGCTCGCATGTTAAAATGTGAAAAAAAAACACTTTACATGTTGTAAATTATTGAAAATTCATATTTTATTGCATTTTTTGTTATAATATACAGACAGGTCATGACGTATACATATAATAATGACATATTATGAATCTGCCGAGTCTGACGGAAAGAACTATATATAATATGTCTGGGTAATATACTAAAATAAGCCTTTAAAACCCGTTTAAACATGATGAGCAAAATCGGTAAAAATGACCTCAACACAGAGGCGGGAAATGCCTCAGCAGCGAAATGGTTAATACTTAGCAGATATACAGGGTTAGTCAGAGAAAGGTGAAAACCAGGAGAACTGGCAGAAGAGAACAATCTAGACCAAATAGCCGATTTGGAAAGTGAGATAAATGGGAGAATATTATTTAGTTTGACCTAGAATTTTCACTTCTCCAGTCATTTTCCTCAGATTCACCTTTCCTTTGAATAACATAGAAACATAGAGCATTCCTGCGCGCTGTAAAACGCTCAACCCCGGAAACTCCATGATTTCCTATGGGGCTGGTTCACACCTGGACGTTTTACAGTGCGCAGGAATGCGTGTAAAACGCCCGACGCCCAAAGAAGTACGGCAGCTTCTTTGGGGCGTATAGCAGCGCTTTCGCGGCCATAGAAATAGCCGCGAACGCACTGCAATGCGCGTTTGCGTGTTTTTTCGTATGCGCGATACGCACGTAGAAACCGCGCGAACGCGCACATTTGAAAAACGCTGAGGTGTGAACCCAGCCTAACTGTGATAAAGAAGATAAACATTGAAAATGGTCAGATATCCTGCTTATGGGTATTTGTAGTGATCACAATGAAAGTATTAGGCTAGGGTCAGACGAACGCATTTTTCACGTTGCCCGTGAAAAAGTGCGTTCGAACGAACGTACGCATTTTTTCCCAGAATACGCGATAGCGGTCATACGATGCGCCTTTTCATCCGTGATTTTGTACGGATCATCAATAAAACCCTTTTTGTGTCTGGACGTTATGTTAGTCGGACATTAGCAGTATCTGACGTCTCCTAATCACGCACACACGCCGCTATGCGGCCGCAGCGCACTCTGTACGTCAGTAGTAGCGGTTTGACGTTCTCGAAAAAATGCGTTCGTTGGCCACTTGCGTTGCACGGACGAACTTTCGTGTGGCCGTTCGTCGTATGTTCCCCGGCATTGGACGTCATTTGCTGCTAGCACGGCCGTGATTTTGTGCGGCTAAACGCACGTGAAAAATGCGTTCGTCTGACCCTAGCCTTAGCAATGCAGCGTCCACAAAATACCAAAAGAATATAAAAATAATATCTGTATGTGGCGTAATGTATGTATATGGAAAATTACAGTATCACCTTGTATCTGTACTGTACAGGGATTTTCACTCATTATAACCCCCTGAATATGGTTCCTGTAGAGCAGTGAGTGACCCCAGAGCTCTGGCTGTATTCTGCCCTCTCCCTGACTGTTGCAATGCAAGAGTAATGTGTCTGCACTTTTATTCAACAGTGAGATTTGGGGCTGCTATTCACAGCCCAGTCACCATCTCTCCATAGGAAGAATGGGCTATGACTAGGAGGTTAGGCAACTCAGCATAGGTAAGATTTTAAAAAATGTGATCTCGTCCCTATTTATATGATTATATTCACCCCACCCAAACCTGTCATTATTTGTAAGAATTTTCTCAACATTTCTCCCTATTTTGAGAAATAATGCGCAAACCCATACATTAACATGTTAGAGTTATATTTTCAACCTGCAAGTCCATTCTTTAATGTTTCCCTGTTATATTCACTCATAACCCGTAAGTCCGTATTGTAATAGTTTCACTGTTGCAGTAAAACCTGCAAGTCCAGGATCTACAGTGAGGCTGCAATTAGGGGATTTAAAATAAATACTCACATTTATGGGATTTACAGTAATATGAGCATTACGGAGTATACAGTAAGATGCGCATTTGCAGTACTTAATATAACAACTCGCGTATCTGTGATTTCATTTTAAAACGCGCCATGAGAAACCTCTGTACAGTATGGGCCAGATCAATACATGAAATGGCGCTACAAGCATTCAAGGAGCCGTTTATCAAAATCTTCCGGCATCTGGTATTTCTTCACAAACTGCCATACTAATAAACGAATTAAATCGCTAAAGTCGATATTTCCATTTAAATGTATAGTCAGGAGAGGCACGATTTGATCTTCATTTTTATTGTGAATCGAAATGTCAGTAAACCGGCATTTGAATTTCCCAAACCAAAAAATGGCCATAATATGACACCGAAAAAGGTGCTGATTTTGGCCATAGGGTCGAATTAATTAGAGGACTGGATTGGAAAGGATTGGAGGTTCAGTTAAATATACTGTATATATATCCTGAAAGTACAACATCTGCTGCACCGGTGCACCCTTTCATCAATGTGATGAAATAAATTAGTAAATGAATATATTACAGTCTCCTTGTGTCCACTTCTGAGCAAAAGTTCTTGTACAATTTTAACCATCAGTACTCCTTATATCTTGATCTGGTAGATGACAGTACATATCGTGTGAGAAGCTCTCTGAGTTGTAGCACAACGTTGAATACCTTCTGTGTGGATGCCCCTTAAGGAAACTAGGATAAAGACACCTCACTGCTGTGTAAAGAAGGAGAGTCACCCTAACTGACTAAAAGCCGAAAACACTAGAGCTGGTATACTTCAGGCTCTAACCCATGTGAGTGCATAACCTATATATTTCTCTATTTTGAAAAGCAGTACCTTATATGCTACACTATATATACTGTAGATATTTCAATCTTCTGTGTTTTATTTTTGAGAACATTTTGATGAGTGAAGTGGATTGGATTTTTGGAAATTGATAGGACTGAAGGTTGAAATTGTACGAGGACTTTTGCCTGAAAGAGGAAACACAGAGACTGTAATATATGAATTTACTAATTTATTTTATCACCTTGATGAAAGGGTGCGCCGGTGCAGCACACATACATTCAGTTTATATCTAATTCTGCTCTCTGGGGGTATTGGGCCCCTTTGTAGCAGCACCCAAGGACACTAGTAGTCTATTAATCCGTTGTTTATAAAATTGTTATTTGAAGTGCTGATATACACGTTTACAGTTGATGAGAGGGAGAATTTTTCATTTATTATCCTACTTATTGCTTCCTTTTGACAATATGTTTTCATTAGCCAATATTTGTCCATTAAAAATGAATTCATTATTACAATGAGTAATGCATCTTCAATTCCATATATTTTCAAGAATCTCACCCCATTCAACTTTTCATCCGTCTAAAGACCTTAATCAGGATAATCTGACACGTTCTTCACAGTTCAGAAAACTATCAGTACCATAGTAATTTCTCTAGGGAAATTATTTGAAAAAGTTCAGTTTAGAACACATACCTGACTAGAATCTGCATCAAGTATATTATGATGATGCGATACCAAAACAAATTTTTAGGTGTGTTTACCACCTCGTAATATCAGTATACTGATATGACTTTTTCATGAAATATATGTCATTATTTATTATAATTTAGCACGCTTGCAGTTTATCTCATGTTTTTACTCTAGTCACAGTTTCTATTTTATGTAAGAATACATAGTGACTGATGCATTTGGTAACTTAACGTAATAATCCTACTCTATTTTACATAAATTTATATTTCAAAATAATAAAAGTCAGAATAAATCATTAATAACACAAGTCACTTATGCTGAAGATCAAGCTAGTGTCCTAGCTAGATTTCACTGGCTCCTGTTCTAACCCCTTAACACCATGTCCTGGCAATAGGCGGGTCTAACTGCCACAGTGCGGCATAGCACACCCCGTGGTGGCTTTCTTGTACTCCTACGATCAGCCTCCCTTGCTAACGGATGATCGCTGTCATTGGCTGCAGTGGGACTGCCAGAACTTAAGATTTCTTTCACTATGGGAGTGTTTGAAAAGCACTACAGATATATCACATGCAGGGTTTCAAGGATTTTAACCTCTTCGCTACCAAGTGATTTTCTAATATAACATTGTCAGGTACCTGTGGTTTTTTGAAAAATAATTTTAAATAATTATACAGTAAGAAATATTTTGGAATATTCCCAATTCCCTATGTATTTCTTACCGGATTTACATATTTGCCAGGCAGATGTTGCCAATGCCAACTACTGGCCAAAAGGAGATACAGCAGTTAGAGCTGCAGCTCGTGGTTCCCTGCATCGGCTGCTGAAAGTCTGATAAGGACATTCAAATAGCCAATTTTAGCAGGGATGCACCGGAATTTCGGCCACCGATAGATATCTGCCGATAATGGAGTCATCGGTTTCGACCTGAAAGCAAAACACCAGTCGAAAAGGTCAGCTGAAAATTGATGATCCCAGCTGACACTGAGCGAGCACTCTTTCAATGCTGCTTAGCTGGAGATAATTGTAATTGGAAAGAGACAGGAGCTGCTACACATATTTATTTCTGCACACAAAGGGTTAACTGCATGATCCACACTATCAGGGCAAGCAGCAGCCTCTGGCCTCTCAGTCACAAGGAACAAGTGATTTATCACTGACCTCCTGCCAGCGGTGTTTGCTCTGAGGACAAGAGGGGTGGGTTAATGTGGGGCTGTGTCACATCACAGCCAGGTTATCTTCAAAGACATTCTTATTATCACATTTATATAGCACCAACAGTTTCTGCAGCGCTTTACAATAACCAAAGGGAACCAGATACAGATAAATGGACATAGGATGGAAACAAGAGATGAAGAGGGCCCTGCTCATAGGACCTTACATCCATGCCTCCAAAACGTTAATTGGAACTTATACACATTCATTTTGCAATGGTTTGCCTTTTCCTTTTCATCTTAAAGGCCCCTTTATAATGCTTTGTTTTTCTGCACTTTAAAAAAATAACAGATTACTAAGAGAGAAACATATGCACACACAAAAAACAAAACACACAAAACATCAGGCACAATAGCTGTAGGAGTCTGGGTGCAGCATCCAAAAACATACAACAGAGTAGAGACATAATTTAAATCATATCTTTTATTTAGTCAACTTATAAACAGACTGATGTTTAGGCTCCATCTGAGCCATTATAGATTATAGATATATATATATCTACTCATTTAAGTTGTGGTGGAGGGTAAAAAAATTTGATTAAAAGCCTCCACACAACAAATAATAAACTTTAAAGTTGCAGAAGACATTTACATATCCCAGCAATTCAGAGTTCTCTGCAACTATAAAATGTGTGTGTGTCCAAATATTTTACACATGAATGTATGCACTAGAGGAAAAATAACTCCACCAAAATAAGACGAACATATCTTAATTTTTTTAATGTGGATTAATTTAAATTCATGATATTAATTTAATAAAGTCTAGTACTATTAATACAGTTATACAAAAAATCTTAAAATAAATTGTAGGGGAAAAAAGTCATTTTTCGGTTTCGTTCCAACATTTTCATTTCGGAGCATCACTAACATATATATTACACACACCAGACACATGTATACACAGTATGTTTATATATAGTCATATATAGAAAGTCATTTTCAGTATTGGTGTCGGTTTTTGGCCAAGCTCATCATGCATTTTCGGTATCGGTTTCGGTCCCAAATTTTCCTTTTCGGTGCATCACTAAATTTTAGACACGTTGGGCATTATGCCCACAGGACTAAAGCTTTGCATCCCAAAAGCAAACAAATTTCGATGATGCAGCTCGAAACAACTCAATACGGGCACATGAAGGTGTCTTTGAAGACCTGAGTTATCTCGATCTCAGTAGTGAAGGGGTAAAGACAGACACAACTCTTTTTTCATCCCAACTATCTTCTTGTCTTATTTCAATTTATTTTAGAAACAGCTACTACTTTCCCACCTTTTAAACTTGGTAGACAGATGTCATAACTGATCTGAATTTGTTCACAACTGTATATTTCAGCTTCATCTGAACAAGTCCTGAATTACCTCAATTTTACTGGAAGTTTTTTATTAGTAATTCTCAAACCTTTTCAAAAATAAAAGTGCCCCAGTCCAGTGCCAAACACCATCATTGCCATAGTATACAGGTTTTAAGCTATGGAGGGCAATCAGGTGTACTTACCTATGATTGGCCATCCACAGTGCCACTTACACTCTGATTTCTTCATCAGTAAACAGTATCAATGTAACCGGCTAATCGGTTTCAGGACTTGTTTTCAAATTATTGTACTCATTTTCAAAGTATCCAAATGATCAACACTTCCCTCTGTACCCTTAAGCTAGAATATGTCCCAATTACAAGGGACTGTAATTAATAATCATTATTCCCTTAGAGTAAAAGCTTGAGAGAAAAGGACTTTTCTGTTCTATTGTTTTGGTCATTTGTTTACAAGACACTATAGCTGCCATGATCAATTAAGTGAATTGAAATCATAATGGTGGCTGGAGCATTTGACTCATCTTCCACCATGCAGCTGTCCCTGGTCACTGTGACAGATGTACAAAGCAAAGATTTCTCTTTCACTTAGAAAGCTGGAAACCCTGCCAGAAGTGGAGCTAATTGGTTACATCATTACCAATTTCACATTGATGTCATTTGAGAAGAAGTCAGATAAGGTAGAGAAATCTGATTGGTTGTGTGTACTCTAGTCATGTCTGTGCTAACAGACTGGGGGGCCGGCCCGTCACAAAATAATGCCAAGTGCCAAACAACTGGAGAAGTGCAATGGAAGAACGAAGCAAATGAAATTCAGGTTTGTTTATACATTTCGGGCAAATAAAATGTGGGGGATAAAAGGGGTTGAGGTCAAATGGAGTTAATATTTTACCTCGCTGGAACACCTTTCAATTATTTTGGTCTACAATAGACCATGTTTCTTTGTGCATCTGTTGCTTCACAGATGTCTGGGAATTGTAGGTCAGAAACATCTAGGGGTCCGGATTTTGCCATCCCTGGTCTAGAGTGTACCTTTAAGTGTACTGTAGACATGTCCATGTGCAGAGGCAAAAATGTGGTTTGTGCTCTTCAGTTTTTTTAAAAAAAATGTCAAATTTCCCTGTCTTGGTTCCTCAGAAATATGGATTAAATATTGAGTTTCAAATCCATGGTCCACGATGATAGGGCAACACCTGTTCCCTTACAGCTCCCACACATGTGGCCATTGAATCAGGGGATAAATCAAAGGATGTCAAAACGTTGACTTGCTTTTATTTTGAACCACGCACCCACTAGCCATGGGTGGAAAGGCATGGTGTTAGGGAATAGGTGGGCTTCCTAGCAGCCCACCCACTCTGATATCAATGTAGGCAGTCCACTTGCAAATTTTACTCGCGGATGCACTGACACAAACCAAATTGAATCACACAAATGAAAATCATTCCTGTGCAATTAATTTTCCAGGTTCATTCGTCCAGAGGCCTGTTCAGTTCCTCAGCAGCTACTGAATTGCTACACTGCAGCAGTTCAGTTTGCTTCAGCAGTCTCACTGAACTCTTTGGCTGTGAATAATAAGTTGCTAACTTAGCACTTGCAGCAGCTGAGGAACTGAACAGGCCTCAGGTGTCCTTTCACTACATTGTTTTTCAGTTGAATTAGCAATTCATCTAAATGTGAAATAATCTCAGTTCATCCAAAAACAAAAGCACATTCTAGTATTCTATCCTTAAAGTAAAAATCACAAAGCAAACCTAAAATTCGTTTGAGAATAGTTACTTTCATATTTAAAAAGGAGTACTCAAATATTATGCATCACATAATTTCAGATTATTTACCCCAAAATACAAATGTATTGGTACTAGTAATCTTTCAATCCTTACGCTACTTAAAATAAATCTGCACAGCTAAACGATATTGTTTTACTTTGACCTTATAAGGAGGACAATAATGATGGACAATAGGTTGAATTCAAGAGTAATTTCCATTCTCACCTATTGCTAATTAAAATTGATTTTGTCAAGGTGTTTCTTTAAACCTTTATCACTAATTTAATCAAATTAGATAATCACTTAATAGATTATGTGTCTTTGACATAAAGATTAGATGTTGCAAGATTTATTTAAAACTACACAAATTTTAATGAATATGTATTAGAAGTATTTAAAAGGAAATGTGGTGAAACAATCTTCAACATTGACTACATTATAGTGTGCGGCTGTCAAACATTCAGTCATGGGCCAGATCTGTAGGCTCCTGCATGATGTCTCTGCAGCAGTTACATGAGCCGTGGAGTCATTGCACAGGTTCGGAACTTCGATTCAAGCTTCACTCAAATCCAAAGAAGGAACAGAAACTGAAGTCTAAAACTGTAGGTAAAATCTGTTGTTAGGGCTAACCGTAACCCAAAAACAAACACAAATAGTAACCCTAAGGCTGGTGTCAGACGAGCGTAGTGTTCACGTCCGTGATTGCGCCTAAAAGTACGTCCGTGATAGCATGAAAGTAAGTCCATTGGAGCCTGACACATGAAGTACGTCCGCACTGAACTGCGGACGCACAACGGCCGCGGCAAACGGACGCAGGTTAGGCAAGAACGTAATACTGCTAGAACGGACGTGCGGAGTGCGCCACGTCCACAACGTCTGCATAGCTTTGTGTGTGAGTGATGGAGCGAGGTCAGACGGACTGCATTTATACGTCCAGCATTTTTGACGGACAGAATGTTTTTTCATTGTAATTTATTTTCCCCTCCTACATCCGTCAAAAAATAACTTCAGTGAAAAAACGGACTGTGTGACCACTACTGCGTCATCCTTACTGACGATGTCCGTACTGCACGGTCGTACAGTCCGTAGAAATCACGCTCGTCTGACCCCAGCCTAAAACTAAACCTAACCTTGGAGCTGTGAAATACATGTGAAATACAACTTAACAGTAGGAAACATCCCAGCCGTGTTGTTTCCAGATGTAACCACGAAGTGGCAGATTTCAAATAGGGATGGTACCTATTTTGTGGGACAGTTTTATATTTGGGGTACTTTCCTACCCTCCTAGGATGAAACTTTGGGGACACCAAGAAAGAATGACACTGGCATGAAACATTATCCTTTTGCACTATGGACTCATAAGAGGTTTAGAAAGTGATAAATTTGCCACCGAATTGCATTAAACGGCAAATTTCACAGCACGGTGCAATTTCGGGGCAGTCTGTCTATTCAGAAAGCTGTCAATTTGCCAAATACAGGCAAATCAACAGCGAAATACAGTGCAGTTTGCCACAGATCGCTGCAGTTCGGCGACCTTCACAGTTCTTCGGCAGCGGCGAAATTGCTCCATAGAGAAGTATTATTATTATTATTCTTTATTTATAAAGCGCCGGCATATTCCGCAGCGCTGTACAATAGGCACAGTATAGACATGGTTACAATACATTGAACAACATTTGACAAACAGTACAGGAGGAAACGAGGGCCCTATTCCCGTAGGAACTCACAATCTAGAAGGGTTGGGGAAGTAATAGTTAATGCCGAACTGCACCGAAGTGTCAGTAAAATGCCCTGCATTTCGTTGATTCAGTTCTACAGGTTTAAACAGGCAAATCCCATTGTTTTTATTTTTTTTATTAAACCGTTTATTCTTTTCATTTTATGCAAAATGTCTATTTATTGATTTATTTTTTGGAACACCTGTTTGTATTTTTTTAATCTTAAGTTTTTGATTCCATTTTTTGTTTAAAAGGCGGTTTTTTTAAAATTCTGTAACCTGTCTGTAATTCTGTAGACATTTTTATTATTTTTTAAAGGACCTTTTTTATTATTTACACACATTTTCATGCATTTTTATGGGTTTAAACACCTATTAGAAGAATAGTAGAGTTCGGTTTTTATTGTGTTGCAGTTCGGCAGTCTTCGGCAGTCTTTGGCGACTGCATCTTCGACGCACTTTGGTGACTTTGCGGCGAATAGTGAATTCACCACAGGGTCTGAGAAATGGAAACGCCGAAGCTCACAGAAGTGCGCTGAACTATTACGTTGAAATTTTGGTGCTCAGAATAACCCCTATAATGTTGTACATCTTGTCTTCTGCAGGGTTGACAATCAGCTTAACATGCTGGCACATCAGGCTAGCATGTCCCTTAGTTGGTAGGTATGTTTCTGCACATAGTGAACCTGGCTTTGGGCATGCAAGGGGATGTCATGCCACAGCCCATTTAAAAACCTAGGCCTCTAATACAATCCTCCCACTAAAATGGGGGCACTAGGGAGAAAAAACTGCACCTGCAGTTTTCTCCCAAGCGCCCCCGTTTTAACAGGATATTACAATGCAGGCGCTTAAAAAGCTGCCCGCATTGTTACCGGGCGCTAAGCCCCGGGATGCGTGCTAAGCGCCGCCTCAAGCATTCACTCGATGGAATCCATAGAAATATAGAAAATGTCGGCAGATAAGAACCTTTCGGCCCATGTAGTCTGCCCAATTACATGGATACTTTACCTGGATTTATCTTTTGTTTAGGATAGCCTTATGCCTATCCCATGCCTGCTTAAATTCAATCAATGTTTTTGACTCTACCACTTCAACTGGAAGACTGTTCCATGTATCCACCACCCTCTCAGTAAAATAATGCTTCCTGATGTTACTTTTAAACCTTTGCCCCTCTAATCTAAGACTATGTCCTCTTGTTTTGCTACTTTGTTTCCTTTTAAATATACTCCCTTCCTCTACCTTGTGGATTCCCTTTACATATTTAAATGTTTCTATCATATCTCCTCTGTCTCGACTTTTTTCCAAGCTGTACATGTTAAGATCATTAAGCCTTTCCTGGTAACTTTTCTCCTTCAAGCCGTTCACCATTTTAGTAGCCCTTCTCTGAACTCTCTCTAAGATGTCTATATCCTTCTGGAGATACGGTCTCCAGTACTGCACACAGTACTCCAAGTGAGGTCTCACCAGTGCTCTGTACAGTGGCATGAGCACTTCCCTTTTCCTACTGCTAATACCTCTCCCTACACAACCAAGCATTCTGCTAGCATTTCCTGCTGCTCTATTACATTGACTACTTACCTTTAGATACTCTGAAATAATAACCCCTAAATCCCTTTCCTCAGATGTTGAGGTTAGGACTGTATCAAATATTCTATATTCAGCCCTTGGGTTTTTAAGTCCCAGGTGCATTATCTTGCACTTATCCACATTAAAACTCAATTGCCACAGCTGCGACCATTTTTTTAGTTTACCTAAATCATTTGTCATTTGGCTGATCCCTCCAGGAACGTCAACCGTGTTTCAAATCTTTGTGTCATCAGCAAAAAGACATACTTTACCATTAATACCTTCTGCAATATCACTAATAAAAATATTAAAGAGAATGGGTCCAAGTACTGACCCCAGAGGTACCCCACTGGTAACAAGACCTTGCGTGAATAAACTCCATTTACCACAACCCTCTGTTGCCTGTCATAGGACTCCATTGAGTTTCTCCTGTGATGGTCCCATGACCTGACGGATCTCGCCTCACGAGGTCAGCGTAGTGATCTGCAGGGAGAGACTGGGGGACTTTTTCCCCCAGTCTCTCCCTGCTCCTGCCGGGCGGAGGAGGCGAACAGAGCCGCGGTCCTCGCCGCGGGATAGTAGATGAGTATCTGGATTTTTTGGGGGGTTACTGCTGGTGCTAACAGATTCTGCACCAGCGGAATCTGTTAGCACCAAGTCCTGGCTGTGGTTAACTTTTGTTAACCGAAGCCGGATGTTAATCAGTGTTAGGACTTTGTAATCCTAACGCTGATTAACACTTTGTGCTGCCAATGTTAAGTATAGGGAGCGCAAAAGTACAGTATCCTCGTGCTGAAAAGTGCGAGGTACCAAACGGTAATGGGTTTCTTAACCCTTTAGCGTTTGGATTGTAATTTGCGTTGGCTACCTGGGCTAACGTTAATACTCACTCAGGTGAGCGCTAACGTTAGCACCCAGAATGTAATGTAGCCCCAGCTGTTGAACTGTGTATCTCATAATAGGTGTATTACAAGGTAATTTGACTTTCTGAACGTTTTTCTTTGTAAAATAGATTTTTATTATTTAGCTACTGATACACTCTTCAAATGCTCCAGCATTATGTTTCGCTGAACTCCTCATATGCTACAATTAAGAGAAATGTAACAACAGGACCTTTTAGCACATCAAAGGTTGGTCTCAAGTATAGTACTTCCCAGGCTCTATTCTTTTTGTGAGATCAAATATAGTTTATTGGTGCATACCTTTTCTCATATGTATAATTAGGAAATTTTTAAAAGTGTCAAAAAACAGTTATGCATCAACATACAATGAATGGAAAACAGAATCTTCCAACAATTATGATGGTAATTAAGAAATGTTTATCCCAATTTATTCAGATCATTCATGTTTTAATTAGAAGTGTCTTTTTAGGACTTTCTAAACCTACTTACGCATTGTCAGCAGAATTATGAGCACACTTTGTTAGAACTCCAAGCAAGTTATTGTAATAACGGTTTGAATCCATAAATTTTATGTTTAAGTGTTCCTTACTCAACAGCTTTCATTTATTCATCAAAATTTTAAGTGCCTATTTTAAAAATCATAAAACGCCATGATCATATAATTGTCCAATTCCTTCTTAAGTAAGTCTTAAAATATATAATGGTTGTAAATCCACAAAGTTTAATTCAAGTTTCTTAAGAGTGAGTGATTTGGGAATATTATAAACAATTGGCACATAATAACAGAATACTATAGAACAAGTTTAATATATAGGTAAATATTAGGTAACATATCTTCCGGAACAGGTGATATCTTCCTATATATATCATGTGATACTTGATAGGACAGTCTGATGCATAAGAAAAAAATGAAACAGGCAAACTTGTTAGAGGTCATGGAAGTATGAGCATGTCATCTAACAACCTGAATGATGACCATGGGACCAACAGCACGAAGTGTGTAAGAGAATATACAGTAGCTTTCAAAGGTTTGGGGTTAGACGTCCTTGTTTCCAGATTCGCTAACCATTAGAACAACAACAAATCAATCAGAAACATATTGTAGACATTGCTAATTTTGTAAATAACTATTATAGCTGAAAACAACAAATTTTTAATGGAATATATAAACAGGCATATAGAGACCCACTACCCCATACGGAAACCCACTGCCACACTTTTTCCAGTCTTCCTATTTCTACTGCCTGTGTTCTGTTCTTCATCTTAATCATTATTTTTTATTGGCTAGTCTGAAATAGGACTTTTTTTTTTTACAACGCTGCAATTGAACCACAAGACAGTTGGTTGGTGACCAACTGTCTTGTGGTCCAATTGCAGCATTGTAAAAAAAGTCCTATTTCAGACTAACCAATAAAAAAAGAATGATTAAGTTGAACAAAAGAACACAGGCAGTAGACATAGGAAAACTGGAAAAAGTGTTATGGTGAGACAAATATAAGTTTGAGGTGTTCACATAACTAACATGAACATTCATGAGGATGATAGGGGCAACATTATGGGTTGTGGGTGCTTTGGTGGTGGCAAAGTGTGATACTTATACTAGCTGAAAGGGACCTTGAAGAAGGAAGGCTTTCACTCCACTTTGCGATGGTATGTCATAATCTCTGGATGGCATTTGATTGCAGCCAACTGACTCCCACAACAGGACAATGACCCAAATTGTCCAAACTATACCAGGAATATTTATGGAAGAATCAGTTGGTGTTCTGTCTTTAATGGAGTGGACAACACAGTCACCAGGCCTCGACGCTATTAGGCTCTTGTGGAAGCAGCTTGACTGTACAGAATGTAAGAAGTTGCCATCAAGCTAGCTCAACTTGTGGGAGCAACTTCAAGAAGCATGGGCTGAAATATCTTTAGTTTACCTCAACAAATTGACAACTACAATGGTTAAGGTCTGCAAGGCTGTGATTGTTGAACATGAAAGATGAAAGCAAAGTTTGAAAAACACAATCTTGATTTCAACTAAAATTCACTGTTTCTAACCTTGTTAATTATTACATTTTATATTCACACTAATTTCATATATGTTTTTATGAAAAAATAAGGAAATTTCTGAGAGACCCCAATGTTTTTTTAATGCTAGTGTATATTAAAAAGACGTTTTATAAATATGATATTTTCTTCCAGTTAGAGCCAATTAGTGATGATGCAAGAAAACAAATTGCAATCAGTTAAATGTATGAAGGTATTCAAGAACAACTTTATAAAATAATAAAATAGGTTTAATACATAGTTGGTTAAAATATATATACCGCACAAACAAAAATAATATGTTTAAAATTTGATTCGAATAAAAAAATATTCTTTTACTTTTTTAAGTGTTTGATATTATTTATTCTGCTTTAATTCTTTAATACTGTATGTATTAGTTCCTATAATGATCAAACTTTTTGAACATTAGAACTACCTCTACAAGTTCAAGAAATTAAGTAATTGAAGTAATAATACTGTGCATTGTCTCCTCACAGCACCTGTTAAAATCAATTATTTAACAAATCTGAGGTAAGCAACCTATCCTCCCTCACTCAGAGCCGACCAGACTACTATCCGAATATTTGGACCACTCTGAATTAATGTTACTAGATCCCGAAAAGTCTTAGGGCTAGATTATGAAGTTAGCGCTAAAATGGGGGCACTAACGGGGATAATCTGTGCCTGCAGGTTTCCCTGTAGCAAACCCATTTCAGCGTTAGATTCCGGAGCAGGTCTACTTTAGCACCTTACCCCAGAATGCAGCGCTACTCTCAGTGATATTCGCAGTAGTGCTTCCGCATCGCCGCAAGCATCACCTCCTGGAGTCCATAGGATTCCATGGAGGGTTGCACTGCCGGGCTGCGAGCCTTACGTGAACTTGCTCTCGCAAGATCACGTTGCGCCGCAGAGTGATCACGGAGGGAGACTGGGGACCAAAGCGTTCAGTGAGACTGCTGAAGCAAACTGAACTGCTGCAATGTAGCATTTCAGCAGCTGCTGAGGAACTGAACACGCCTCTGGTGTAGATCTAAAGAGTCTGCTGCAGGAAAGGTGCTGTCATCTCATGGCACAGCCAAAGTGGTACAGGGACGAGTATTCCTGTGCTTCTTCCGTACCCCTGGTTTAGGGTCATGACATTAATTTCTCATTAGGCCTATATTGAGTCATGGGCCTAGAGCTGCAGCTCTAATAGGGCATATGTTAATCTGATTTAATCTGATCCGTGCTATAACGTCAAAAGGAGAACAATAATTGGAAAGAATATAAGCAATTTTCATTTTACTACCCAATACATATTTACAGCATTTGCAGTTGAATTGCACAAATATTTTTCTAACCCACATTTTATGCTAATTTGGTAAAAACAGTTAAATTACTGTAACCTGATAATGAACATTTTTAGAGTTGTATTGAATACATTTGAGATATCGCTCAGGTTTATGACACTAAAGTTATTCTGATAGCAAAATGAGAGCAAGATCCAGTGCAGTTTCATTTGAAATCTTTCCCCGGTGCAATATATTTTCTCACATACTGACATAATTGTGAGGTCTACAAATCCCAAAGATCCGATTCACTGGTTTGCCAAATGTAAACTGTAAGAAATAAGTAAATTAAAAAATATATTGAATAATTATATGATCCCAACTTCTACATACCTTTTTTTGTGTGCTGTCTAGGGAGTTAATTGATTTTATGTGGGTACGAAGTAGAAATGTCCCAGCTTCCACAAGGGCCGTGTGCAAATCCCTCAACAAGATGCACAGATACCATATATTTATGTTTCACTTCTCGTCAAAAAAGTAGCAAGGTATTTTTTTTAAAGAAAAATGATTCCTCAGACATTCTAAAGTAGAAACCAACTATACAGAATATGACAGACGAGAACATCCAATCATGTATATGTAATTCTATATGTATTCCAAAGTGTTGTGGTTTTTTTTAGGTACAAAAAAGGAGGGTATATGAAAGAGCATGGTACAGTATCATCAAAATATACATGTTCATATAATAATACAATAATAGGTAGATTAGGGGTTACACAGTGAGGAGTAGGTCACATAGGGGTTAAGTAGTGATGGTAACTTATATAGAGACTGAGTAGTAGAAGGGTAGGGGGAGTAGGCATTAAATAGTTGATGGTAAGTAGTATAGGGGTCATCCGTATGGTGAGGGTAGGCGGAAGTGTAGGTAGTGTAGCGTTTGACTTGGCAGATTAGATAGCGGAAGTGTTAACTGGGACATCGTAACCTCTCAGGAATAAAGGATGGGGAACTGAAGGGCTGTGCTGCAGTCTACCTGCTCTGTTTTAACCCCTGAACCACTTGTCAGGGTTTGGTAAGGATAATATATATATAGGTAAAAGGAGCATTCTACTGGAAAGATGCCGCCTTTATCCCCTTAAATAATTAGGCAGATGCTACTGACAGTTGATGAACGCTCACAACCAGTCCATCAGTAGGGATGTGCGTTTCGGGTTTCGGAATTTCTGAATTTTCACGAAATTTCCCGATTTGTGTTTTCGGATGCGGCCGATTTTCCGAAAATTTTTAGATCCGAAAATGTCAGATCCGAAAAGTTTTCCGAGCCGAAACGAAATATTTTCGGAATTTTCGAATGGACTTGAAATGTGTCAAATCGAAATTTATTGCTTTGAAACGAGGAGAACAGACGTTCCGAAAAAACGAAAATTTCCGAAATCACGAAAAGTCGATACAAAAAACGAGCAAAGTGACACGAAAATACGAAAAATGGTCGATATTCCGAAAACATGTACAATTCCGAAAAACGAAAATTTCCCAAATCACGAAAAGTCAATACAAAAAACGAGCAAAGTGACACGAAAATACGAAAAATGGTCGATATTCCTAAAAAAAAATGTACCCGAAAAACGAGTCGAACCGAACCGAATCGAAACAGAAATTGGTCGAAACGAGCCGAATCGAAAAGTTTAAACATCCGAAAAATCGAACCGAATCGAACCGAAAAAAAAATCGGTGCACAAGCCTATCCATCAGTTCCTGCCTCCCAGGATGCTTGCTACTGTTGGCAGTTGCAGACAGGATGATTTTGCCATACTGAGGGCCATATTACATTCTCTGCGCAAATGCGCAGCGCAATTTTTTTGCTCGCATTGTCCAGAGTTATCGCGCGAAAATTAACGTGATATTCGGAATCCGAATGCATTTGCTCATCCGTCAAAAAATAACGTTAGTAAAAAAAACGCGCAAAACGAAGTGTAATACGCGCGCAGTAACATTGCGCATGTAAATCAGTGCGCGGACTGTTTTTTTTTGCGGGATGCAGCCAATCAGAAATAAGAACCTTAATTGACATCAATTCACCTTAATTGATTCACTAACATTTTTGCGCCTGTCAAAATAAATCTGAGTATACATGCTGCAGCAATAAAAAAAATATGCACGAATTCACAATTTTTTGGTTTGGGTATGTGTAGAATGTGTAACTATACTGTGCTGTATTTTTTTTTCCGTGCTGGCGTATTTGGTTTCGGCCAGAACGTTCAGATTTGCAGTTAACACCAGGTTTTTAAAGACGTTAAAATTATGCGTGCAAATGTCATTCGTAGGAAGTTGAGCATCTATTGAAATACCATCCGCTTAATGCATTTACTCTCACAATGTTAAGTACAGGACGCGCACAGTTCATCACGCTCGCGCAAGTCCATCCGTGTCAAACGATAACGCACATCGTTTGCGCAAACATTGAAATACTACGTTCTGCGCAAATGGTTTTGTCCTCGCGCAAATGCACATTTGCGTGCGTGCAAAACCGATGCGCGAGGAATGCAATATGGCACTGAGTGTGTTGACATCATTGGTGACCTGAAGTCAGGACAATCAAAACCCTAGCTGCCTAGTGACGCGTGTGGATGAAGGAAATTCCTCTGACACATACATTTTTCCAAACCGGCACTGGAGGTGCTAACGTGGTCAGGGTGTGTAGAGTGTCCCTTTAAATTGACTACTCTGTTCTGCATTCTGACCACGAAGTCCTGCTTTAAACCCCTGATAATCGTATAAATTGACTTCTGCTTGGTATTAATTCTCTCTTTGTGCAAAGCCTTTTCTGCTCTTGTTGTTTTCCCTCTGACACCTATTACCTGTCAAGGACTAGATTTCCTCCAGCCAACACTACAATGCCTTGTGAAGAGCTGCAGACTGTTTAGCATTTGGACCTCACACACGTTGTGTCTAAGGTTCCACATTGCAAGATTGTTTCATTTTGGAGTGTCCTTCCCAAGGCTTCTATCCAGTACTCATAAAGGAACTAAGTATGCTTTCACCTTAATGTCAAATACTGAGACTTCACTAGATATATACTTGATATCTGCCTTTGTTCTGCATTCTCTCCACCTTGTCAAGTGGTCTGAATATAATCCATTGTTGTTTCGAGTGCTATGACCCATATAGTTGCCCTTTTCCCACCTGTTCTATTGTGTTGATGCTGCTTGCCTCCAACAAAATCTTTATTATAATATAGAACATTCAAAGAAAATTGAAATACAGATCTTTAACATAGAGGGGTCTTTGCTGGAGATTATGAAACACATGATGACAGTAGTATTCCTTATCTGCAACCCAGCAGGAAGAAGTGATTTGTATCCAGAAAAACATGATGCTCCTGCAATTACAAAAATAATAATAATGATAAATAAAAGGAAGATAACAGCGACCTAAAAGAAACGGTGATAACTCTACATACATCTACACATCACAATATGAGGACAAACTTGTGTATGCTTCTTGTTCACATAAGCTGATTTCCACATACATTCATATTCTTTAGAATCTCCATGCCACAAACTTTATAAATCCTTTTAAATGTGTAATATTCTACCCAAGAAAACATACCCAATACTCTTAATGTTGCCACCTTCCCCACAATGTACCTTTAACCAAATGTATATGGTGTACCTAGTGGCGTAGCGTGGGTTGTCGGTGCCCGGGGCAAGACAAAAATTGAGCTCCCCCCCAAACCTGTGGACACATTAGCACGCCCGGATTCCCTTCCACCATTAGAGCATTGAACCCCTTACCCCACAAGCACATGTATTGTATTTTAAAGGTGATACAGCAACCACTCGGGATACTTGGTTCTAGCCAAACAGCACGGTCGTCAGTCTAGGGCAGGGATGGCAAACCTTTTTGAGCCTGAGTGTGGCACGCGTGCCATAGGTTCGCCATCACTGATCTAGGGTATAAACAGCCGCAGACTTGAAGTTGTGCAAATGAAAGGTATTTATATTCCAGCATAAACTTACACCACACTTGGCTTTATATCACTATTGCAGATGATTAAACACACGATTTATAGGATGGCCTGACACCGCAACGGATTGTGAAAAGCATCTTTTAGGCTAATGTCAGATGAACGCAGTCTGAGCACACTGTGCATGCGTGCACAACAGACAGACATACTGACGGAAGATACTGCAGACACCACACGGCCCGTTTTTCTTGATGGACATAGAAATACAATCGGAATTATGGGAAACAAAATTAATATGAAAAATGATAAAAATTTGAAAAGGATATGAAAAGCCATTGTGTGCGTCAAGGCCGGACGTTACAAATGCGCTGCGTCTGACTTCGCGCCATTACACACACACAACGTTACGTAGACGAGGCGCACTCTGTGTGTCCGTTCTAGAGGTTTTACATTCATGCCTAACTTGCGTCCGTTTGCCACGTGCGTTGTACTGCGCTGTTCGGTGCGGACGTACTTCGTGTGTGGGTCTCTATTGATCATGATTCTATGCTACGACGGACATTAAACTGTGCGGCAATACGGACGTGATCACTGCGTTCGTCTGACACTGGCCTTAGATTGTAAGCTCCTCTGCTCAGAATATTCTCATCTCTTTTTATGCCAAGCATGTTTTAGATTATTCTGAGCAGAGGAGCTTACAATCTAAAAGATGCTTGGCATAAAAAGTACTGAGAATATTCTGGGCAGAGGAGCTTACAATTTAAAAGATGCTTGGCATAAAAAGTACTGAGAATATTCTGGGCAGAGAAGCTTACAATCTAAAATATGTTTGGCCCAAGCATCTTTTAGATTGTAAGCTCCTCTGCTCAGCATATTCTCATTACTTTTTATGCCAAGCATCTTTTAGATTAGATCCTCTGCTCACAATAATCTAAAAGATGCTTGCAATAAAAAGTACCGAGAATATTCTGGGCAGAGGAGTTTACAATCTAAAAGATGTTTGGCATAAAAATTTATGAGAATATTCTGGGCAGATTAGTTTACAATCTAAAAGATGCTTGGGCCAAACATATTTTAGATTGTAAGCTTCTCTGCCCAGAATATTCTCAGTACTTTTTATGCCAAGCATCTTTTAAATTGTAAGCTCCTCTGCCCAGAATATTCTCAGTACTTTTTATGCCAAGCATCTTTTAGATTGTAAGCTCCTCTGCTCAGAATATTCTCATAAATTTTTATGCCAAACATCTTTTAGATTGTAAACTCCTCTGCCCAGAATATTCTCGGTACTTTTTATGGCAAGCATCTTTTAGATTATTGTGAGCAGAGGATCTAATGCAATGCATTCAGACGTCCCGTACATATGACACTCTGAGAAGTCGGGAGATTCCAGCAGTCAGGCTCACATCGCCATGCACTCAGACGCTCATTATACATGACACTCTGAGAAGTCGGAGATTCCAAGACAGACTCACACTATGATGCAGGCAGATCCCAAGACATGAGGCAATCAATATTCTCACCAACTCTCTAACTCACATGCATTGATTATCTGATAGATAATTTTCACACATTCCAAAAATTTCTACATCAGGAATTCCAAGGCAGACTTATCAACATCCAAATTGGACAGGTAATGTATGAAATAAGGAATTAATGTAAAAATATATTTGTAGAGATTTTTGCAACGTAGACTGAGACTTCTCGGATACGGTTAAAATCCAAATTCTAAGTATTTCTAATCTGCAGATGGAAATATGAAGAGGTGGATATAAGGATTTATTCCTAAAGAAATGTTGCAAGATTGATACCAATATATATATTGAATTTGGAAATTACTGTGATTAAAATTAATAAGCAAGGAATTATATAATTACAAAATAAAAAGCAAAAGATTAGAAGTTTAATTCTCGAGATTAGGGGAGGATTCACTAAATAAGTTTTTATTACTTATCATTAAATTAACTCATCTTTTGTTGATCCATGTAGCATAGAGATATATATATATATATCTATAAGAGCTGGCTGGTTAAACATTGTTTGCTGGGAAATGCATGTTGTATTAAGCAGAAATGTTTATTAACCATTTGTGTATTAGTTACTAACTGATAAGGTAAATGATATTAATCATATATGCAGTTACTAACCGGAGATACATATATTGTGAAGCTAGTTTTTATATGCTGGATTGTGGTTTATAAATTGTTGTTTATGATATGAGATTTGAAACTTTTTTGTATACGTAATAAATATATATATATTTTTATCCGATTATTGGTTATTGTATTTTTTAAAGCAAAACACAGACAATTAAAAGAATTCAGGATAATTTCTAAGAGATATAGACGATTGATATTTGTGTCTCGTATAAGTTTCTTATGAAATAATAATCCCTGATATATTGGAGGCAACTGCCGAGGTAGGTCCAGTAAGTCCAATATAGACATATTGGAGGCTTGGCTGGTAAGTCCAATATATATAAACGTGTTGTATTCACGTGCAGAGATTATATCCGACAAATTGGAGGCACTGCTGAGATTGTAGTATTTGTTTGGAATATAATTGTCAGTATTGTCTGATTAGACAGAGATAAAAATATATATATATATTTTGACTCCTTGTTGTATTTTGACTTGTGGTTTTTTTACGGTTATCTACTAAACAGTGTAAAAATGTCAGAGTCAGAATCTGAGACTCAGGAAGATGTAGAGATACATACTAATCAAATAATATTGATAGATGTTATGTCTTATCTAAAGGACAAGTTACACGTCACAGACGATTTATTTGATTGGATAAAAGAATTGCAATCAAATATATCGAATTATGTTGATTCAATCTGCGAAAGATAAGTGCAGCCACAAATAAAAAGGACAAAGAAATGTTTGCTTTAAAAATTGTGCCTGAATGCATATACTTGATCGCAGAAATGAACAAGAGATTGAATGATGACAAAGAAACCAGAGACAGATTAGAAAATAAAAATTGTGACTTGCATGAAACCGTAAATAAATTAAAAGATGAGTCAGAACGAATGATAATGGAATTAAAAGTGTATGCAAGAGAAAAAGATCAATTACAAGATGAGATTGCTCAATTATCCAAATTAAATAAGGAGCTAAACAAACAATTGGCGAGAATGAAACGCGAACATGAGAAATTCGCTGATGAGTTACGTCAGGTTGAAACTGATGTTCGAAGGGTTAAAGATTCTTCGTTAGAGAAGTTCCCTTTGAAAGCTTTAAGCCATACATCACTGATTCCTGACAGCTCTGTTTATCTGAAGAGCCAGAGTGAATGTGAAAGTGAAACTAAATCTCATGATGAAAAAAGAGTAAAACCTCTTACACAGGAGTATTTCAAATCACATCACTCTAGCCAGCCACAGTCTATTAAGAAATATCATAAAGTGAATGATTTAACGAAAATTATTAATTTCCTCAAAACCTCAGTAGGTATTTTTGATGTTAAAGCATTGTCACAAATAATTGGTCATTTGAACATGTTTGAAGAAGCTGTGGGAATAATGGGAATAAATTCAGATGCTCAGAAAATTGAGTTGATTCCATGGGTCTTTGAAAGCAAACATAGGTATTTTTTTCCAGTCTTTGAAAGAATCTGGTATAAGGAAATGGAGTAAAGTAGTTCCTGAGGTCAAATCTGAATTTGGGCCTCACCGTACCAGTCTAGCTGCGAAAAGAGCAATTTTAACTCTAAAATGCAGACCTATTCAAAGCCCCCGTGAATTTCTTTCAGTCCTTAAAAATGCGTACAGCTTGGCTGAAAGAAACCCAGATTTTGAAAACCCTGAATTTATCCAATTATTTTATGACGCATTGCCAAATAAAATAAAGGTTATTTTGGCAATAGATTATGACCCGAGAAATGGTTTGGATTGGGTACTAAAAGAAAGTATGACCCTATTTACTGTATTTGAATATAGTGAAGAAACTCAGGGGAAAAGAGTGAAAAACTCACCTGAGGAAATAGCGGAAATTCACGTTAAAAAGGGCGATATTAAATTTGAGTCCCACAAAAAGAGTTATGCGGAAATATTGCGTGACTCCATACCCCAAAGGGAAAAATCCAAGCCAGATCAGGAAAGAAGGTTTGCCAGAGAAAATTCAGGAAGTAAATTTCAATCTAGGAAGCAATGGGTACCTAGAAGTCAGTGGGTTAAATCAAGGGAAAATGTACCTAGACAGGAAGCAACCAGAGGTAAGACTGAATCTGAGGAGTCTGATAATGCGCAAGCTTCGTCCCCAAGGACGAATAGAAAGCGGAGATATAATGTACGCCAGCGTATTGGTCAAATGCAGGAAAATTTCCGTGTGCTGACAGAAAAACTGGATCAGATCACTCAGTTAATGACTGGAAATAACACTGGTCAGGTTGTAAGCGATGCAACACCTGCAGCCCCACCCAACCAGTGACTAGATGATGTTTCTGATGAAGTAACCAGCATCCATGACAATTTACCAGAAAGTGATGATGAAATGATTAATACAAATGTTTGTATGGTTGATGATTTAAACCCTTCCCTGCAAAGAGAAGGAAATGTATTTTATCTCCCCAGACTAAGTGCGAGCAAGCTGAGAAGACTGAATCCGAAATGGACAGCACAGCTGCCAAAAGCACGGTTGAGAGAGCAAAATCAGTTGGTAAAATCTGTCCAAAACCTAATTTCATATCTCACTCTAAATTTCTCTGTAAATTGCATAGCATTGAAGACCGATATTATGTGAATGTAGAATTACAAGATAATTTACCACATATTCCGTCCTTGCTAGACACTGGAAGCCAAGTTACGTTAATATCAGCTCATTATTTTGAACAGGTCCAAGAACTGTCCTCCAGGAAGCCTAGATTAGATAAATCTAATGCTAATCTAGTGAGTGTGAGTGGCACATCTCTGAAAGTTATGGGCACGGCTAAATTGGATTTTAAATTGGGAAATAAAGTAATTCGGCATCCAACACTTGTTGTGGATCTGCCCCAAAATCGCCTAATTATTGGAATGGACCTTCTCAAAAGGTTAAATCCAATCATTGATTTTATCAATGAGGTTATTTGTTCCCAAGTAAATGTTCCAATCAGCTACGATAGATCCCAATCCCATCACACTCAGCGTAACTGCCATGTGATTGAGGAAAGGCCGGATTCTATTGAAGTCCACTTCAGAAATAGCCAGACACCTGATATCTCTTTCTTAAGGCCAAAGCCCCTGACTTCAGGAGAGCAGGAGGATAACACCATATGTGTTCCCCCCGAGAGAATTCGAGATATATGTCGGGAAAATGACGTGCTAATTATTCACCTCCACAAAAGGGAAACAGAACCAAATGGACATAGTGACCCTGAAGTGATCAGATACCCAGATCCTCAAGATGAGTGGATAACAGATCTAGATAATGATGGAGACAGTCCTAATGTTATTGGAAAAAGTTATGTTATATATTTCTAGGAGAAATAAAACTGCCAAGCTCAATTGCATGATTGTCATTCTAGATTATCTCAGGATATGTGAAGATGGACCAGCAGAAGACACTTAACTGGTATCATGTGAAGTGATGTTTTAATTAACATGTGATTCTTTTTCCCAGCATTCAGATGTTTAACTCAAGCTAGTAGATAGACTAGATCCGTACGGTTAATTTAAATTAATCAGAGATCAGAGTATCTATAGGGAAATTGAGTGAAATCGCTAGTCTATGAATGGTTATTTATACTCTTTCTTTCAATAGAAATTGAGAAAAGTGGTTTATCCGAACTGCGACGCTAATCCGCAAAGATGAATCGGACCACCAAAGACTGCGACTATCTGGAAATTCTACGGTTTTCCGCACAATTAAAGTCCCATGCGCATCAAGCTCATGCAAGCCTGAAAGACAAGCGGGATACAGCCAGGATACCGTTGATTGCTATATACAAGAACCACCGAAAGAAAAGATTTGCTGCATATTTTATTGTAACCGCTGTTTGATACAGAAAGAGAAGCAAATGCTTACCGAAAGAATCTGGTACAAAACAAGAGAGTGTTCATACCCACACCAGTGATTCTCGTGAAAGTTTCTAAAGAATCAAGAGTTGTTATCGAGAAGTTATTTTTTTATAAATGAAGTCTGGTATGACGAGATGCAAATAGTTGTCGTATTCCAAGGACGAGAGATACCCATGAATCCAGATTTGAAATCTTTGCTAAAGAACTAGCATGATTATACCATTGAACTTCTAATAATAAAAAAGATAATCTAACAATTTATGCTCCAATGTATTCACAGATTGATCATCGATTGCTATCTGCTTATAACGGCTGAAGATTACAGAGATTGTGATTTGTATAGTAATTATGTTTCTAACTGTCTGGATGATTGTACTAACAAAGAAAGTACGTACATTGAAGTTTAAAAACACTGCATCTTCAATTATTAAATGGATGAAAGAAGAAAAACGTGTTGCGAAAGGTGGAATCCTAACCTAATTGGTAAAGGGGGGAGATAATGTATGTTTTCCTAAAATTTATTTAATTAATAAATAAATATCCAAGAAACCAAGAAACCGTTATGTCGGGTATATTAGACACAAAAGAGAATTTTAAAATGGATGTTTGTAGCCATTTTGTTTTAAAGACAGTTTTTTTTTCAAAATATTCTCTAGGTTTAGAAATGAACAAGATTTTTACAAAGTTCATTCCTGGGTGAAGTTTTTCCAGACATGAAGGAACCTAGAATGAATGAACCTGAAGTAATTCCAAAAGGGAGGAGAGCTATAAATCAGAAGACAGAGACAGTCTAGTTAGAAGACAAGGCTCTTTGTTAAGTTAGTCTGACCTTTTGACCCGAGATAAGACTATTAAAAAGAAATGGTGGAATTAATTGGAAATAATATAAGAAGTGCAATACTGCCCTCTAGAGGATAGTAAAAATAATTAACCATGACGTCAAATTGGCTATAATAGGCGGCAAAGGTTCTTTTGTAAGGCAGTCGGAGATTTCAGCAGAGAGACTCACATCGCAATGCATTAGACATGACACTCTGAGAAGTCAGAGATTTCAGCAGACAGACTCACACCGCAATACATTCAGACGTCCCGTACATATGACACTCTGAGAAGTCGGGAGATTCCAGCAGTCAGGCTCACATCGCCATGCACTCAGACGCTCATTATACATGACACTCTGAGAAGTCGGAGATTCCAAGACAGACTCACACTATGATGCAGGCAGATCCCAAGACATGAGGCAATCAATATTCTCACCAACTCTCTAACTCACATGCATTGATTATCTGATAGATAATTTTCACACATTCCAAAAATTTCTACATCAGGAATTCCAAGGCAGACTTATCAACATCCAAATTGGACAGGTAATGTATGAAATAAGGAATTAATGTAAAAATATATTTGTAGAGATTTTTGCAACGTAGACTGAAACTTCTCGGATACGGTTAAAATCCAAATTCTAAGTATTTCTAATCTGCAGATGGAAATATGAAGAGGTGGATATAAGGATTTATTCCTAAAGAAATGTTGCAAGATTGATACCAATATATATATTGAATTTGGAAATTACTGTGATTAAAATTAATAAGCAAGGAATTATATAATTACAAAATAAAAAGCAAAAGATTAGAAGTTTAATTCGAGATTAGGGGAGGATTCACTAAATAAGTTTTTATTACTTATCATTAAATTAACTCATCTTTTGTTGATCCATGTAGCATAGAGATATATATATATATATCTATAAAAGCTGGCTGGTTAAACATTGTTTGCTGGGAAATGCATGTTGTATTAAGCAGAAATGTTTATTAACCATTTGTGTATTAGTTACTAACTGATAAGGTAAATGATATTAATCATATATGCAGTTAATAACCGGAGATACATATATTGTGAAGCTAGTTTTTATATGCTGGATTGTGGTTTATAAATTGTTGTTTATGATATGAGATTTGAAACTTTTTTGTATACGTAATAAATATATATATATTTTTATCCGATTATTGATTATTGTATTTTTCAAAGCAAAACACAGACAATTAAAAGAATTCAGGATCATTTCTAAGAGATATAGACGATCGATATTTGTGTCTCGTATAAATTTCTTATGAAATAATAATCCCTGATATATTGGAGGCAACTGCCGAGGTAGGTCCAGTAAGTCCAATATAGACATATTGGAGGCTTGGCTGGTAAATCCAATATATATAAACGTGTTGTATCCACGTGCAGAGATTATATCCGACACGACGCAATTCTAACATCTTTGGCTCTATATACCACCACAATGGAGTTGGAATGAATCAAACACAATGTGCTTTAACTGCAGACTGTCAGCTTTAATTTGAGGGTATGTACATCCAACTCAGGTGAACGGTGTAGGACTTACAGCAGTTTGCAGATGTGCCTCCCACTTGTTAAGGGTCCAAAGGTAATGGGACAGAATAATAATCATAAATCAAACTTTCCCTTCTTAATACTTGGTTGCAAATCCTTTGCAGTCAATCACAGCCTGACATCTGGAACACATAGACATCACCAGACGCTGGGTTTCATACCCGGTGATGCTTTGCCAGGGGTCTACTGCAACTGTCTTCAGTTCCTGCTTGTTCTTGGGGCATTTTCCCTTCAGTTTTGTCTTCAGCAAGTGAAATGCATGCTCAATGGGATTCAGGTCAGGTGATTGACTTGGCCAATGCATAACATTCCACTTCTGTCCCTTCAAAAACTCTTTGGTTGCTTTTGCAGTATGCTTTGGGTCATTGCCCATCTGCACTGTGAAGCGCCGTCCAACGAGTTCTGCAGCATTTGGCTGAATGTGAGCAGATAATATTGCCCGAAACACTCCAGAATTCATCCTGCTGCTTTTGTCAGCAGTCACATCATCAATAAATACAAGAGAACCAGTTCCATTGGCAGCCATACATGCCCACGCCATGACACTACCACTACCATGTTTCACTGATGAGGTGGTATGCTTAGGATCATGAGCAGTTCCTTTCCTTCTCCATACTCTTCACTTCCCATCACTCTGGTACAAGTTGATCTTGGTCTCATCTGTCCATAGGATCTTGTTCCAGAACTGTGAAGGCTTTGTTAGGTGTTGTTTGGCAAACTCTAATCTGGCCTTCCTGTTTTTGAGGCTCACCAATGGTTTACATCTTGTGGTGAACCCTCTGTATTCACTCTGGTGAAGACTTCTCTTGATTGTTGACTTTGACACACATACACCTACCTCCTGGATAGTGTTCTTGATCTGGCCAACTGTTGTGAAGGGTGTTTTCTTCACCAGGGAAAGAATTCTTTGGTCATCCAACACAGTTGTTTTCCGTGGTCTCCCGGGTCTTTTGGTGTTGCTGAGCTCACCGGTGCGTTCCTTCTTTTTCAGAATGTTCCAAACAGTAGTTTTGGCCATGCCTAATGTTCTTGCTATCTCTCTGATGGGTTTGTTTTGTTTCTTCAGCCTAATGATGGCTAGAAGGCTGATAGTGACAGCTCTTTGGATTTCATCTTGAGAGTTCACAGCAACAGATTCAAAATGCAAATAGCACACTTGAAATGAACTCTGGGCCTTTTATCTGCACATTGTAATTGGGGTAATGAGGGAATATCACACACCTGGCCATGGAACAGCTGAGAAGCCAATTGCCCCATTACTTTTGGTCCCTTAACAAGTGGGAGGCACATCTGCAAACTGCTGTAAGTCCTACACCGTTCCCCGGAGTTGGATGTACATACCCTCAAATTAAAGCTGACAGTCTGCAGTTAAAGCACATTGTGTTTGTTTCATTCCAACTCCATTGTGGTGGTGTATAGAGCCAAAGATGTTAGAATTGTGTCGATGTCCCAATATTTCTGGCCATGACTGTATGTTTTGTATTTCACATGTATCTCAAAAAAAGAAGATGACAAGAACATAGACACATAGGGCCATATTACATACTTGGTGCTAACTTAACCAGAGCAGTTGTAAACTTAAAACCATATTACGTAGTCGGTGCTAACTTAACCAGAGCTGTTGTAAACTTCCCAGAGCCATTATAGCCTATGGAGGTTTTAAGTTTACAACTGCTCTGGTTAAGTTAGCACCAACATTGTAATATGGTTTTAAGTTTACAACTGCTCTGGTTAAGTTAGCACCAAGTATGTAATATGGCCCATTGTGTGCATCAATAAGGCAAGTGAAAACAAAATGTGACAAACTAATATGCACTCACAATCTTCAAGAGCTACCCAGCTTTACCGGTGTTGCCTTCCTGATTAAGGGATAATCAGTCTATAACAAATCTCAGAGAGTTACATATCCTCAGAGGACAAAAGGGAAAACATTTATGGCGTAGCACAATACCATCACTGGTAGATATAGGAGGTTATAGTGCACTACTCACCCTTTTTTTGAGCTTTACCTAGCTCAAGGGACCCAGCGCAGATCGGTTTATTGGACGGAACCCTATAAAACTTGCTCCTCTGAGGTATGGAGACGCTCTGTTCCCATTAGTGAGAACAAACAAAACCCTGGTGGTGTTAAACAAATAGATTTATTCGCATAAAAACCAGAGAAATAGATAAATAAAAAAGCATAAAAAAAGGCAAGACGCGATTCGCGCCAATCGGCACCTCTTCAGTGGCAAAAAAGTATGGGGGAGAGTCCTTTTCCCCCCAATTATATACTGATAGTCCTCCATCATATTGGTGAGGCGCAAACCGCCAAAATGCGTTTTTTGGTGCGTTAGCCAACACCTGTGGACTGGACAGACAGAGATTGCTGCTAATCTTAATCCTATGAGGCAGTGTGGTTTTAGCCTTTTTACGGCATCAGCAACTAGGACCCTGAGAATCTGCCCCAATACAAAGGCTAATAGTCCTGTTTGCAATACTGCTCATATAGATGGGATGTCAAAAAGATTGCACTTTGCAAAATTTGTTAGTGCCTGTTGCTCGGCAGCTGTTCTTACACAACAGGCCCTGATGCTGTTGATGTGTTGCAAGCTGTCATAGACAAATATGTTGTTTTAGACAGGGAATTCATAGACCTTTCATTGAATGTAAGTTTATTGCCTCTGTAATCAAAAAGGCAAGGAGAAAACTGGAAACCAAAATGCAAAGCCCCACTTATGGTTACTGCTACTCCCAACTCCCAATCCACATAGCATAGCCTATTCCTTTTGAGATTTTTTGCAGACAAGGATCCTACTTCTATACAGTATCTCAGTCAGATAATTTTTTGAAAACCTGGAATTATATCCTAGTTAGTGATCAGCTGAGTTGGCATTCACAGTATGAAGCACAGGCTTGTGCAGCCCATACTTAAAGGGACACTCTACGCGTCCAGCCAACTTTAGCAGTTTAAAGTGGCTAAGAGGCATACCGTTCCCCCCTCCCTTTGGTGCCGATCTGTTGAAATTGCCTGGTGAAGTGAAGGAGTTTCCTCTACCTCACACCAGCGTCACCAGCTGCCAGTCACCAGATAGGTAGAGCATCTTGATGTCACTAGTGACCTAATTCACCTAAAATAAAAAATAATTAAAATAATTGGACAGATGCATTATTTACGCCAAAAAAGTTTTAAAAAATATTTTTTTAAACCCTTAGGGACCAGGTGGTTTTACGATTGTCAATCTGTAAGTACTCACTGCTGTTTTTACGTTTTTGCACTGTTTGTGTTTAGGTTTAACTCTTACTCATTTATGCAACACACACATATTATACATCGTTTTTCTCGCCACTAAATTGACTTTCTAAAGATACCATTATTTCCATCATATCGTATAATTTACTATAAAAATTTTATAAGGTATGATGAAAAAAAAAAGAAAAAAACACACTTTTTCGAAATTTAATCCCCAAAATCTAAATAAATAGTTTTGAAATTTCGTCCTGAGATTAGAAATACCCAATGTTTACATGGTTTTTGCTTTTTAACCCCATCACTGCTGAGCCATTTCACCTCTGTGCGCTGACCTCATTTTGACCGGTTTATGCTCATCATGTTTAAACATCAATTGAAGTCCTATTTTATTATACCCCCAGACAGATTTTTATTTATTTGAATTTTACACCAAATCTAGTCATGTTTGGTATCATTGATCAGGCCTTTCCAGTGATTCCAAACATGACACTCTAGCTGCCATGGATCGGGAGATATGGGAATCCAAAGAATCCCCCTAGCTCCAGTTGGCAGCTACGGGGTTAACTGGCCGACTGATGTCATTGCACATATGGCGACGATGTCAATGGGTGGGGGTGACCCGGAGACTTGGCTGACATCCAAGATGTCTGCCACTTCTAGGTTCGCATCGTAATCTGGCACCTAAGGGGTTAAAGAGAGGCACCGCTGAAAAAGGCTGACTGCCCTCTTCAGCGGTGCCCCTCTTTTTTTCCTACGAGGAGTCGCTTGGGAGGGAGAGGGCTCCAAAGGAATTCTCCCTCCCCTTTCATATTCCCCACTACAGGTGCCGGGGGTGCCTGGCGATGAGGCATGGGCGTCCGCAGAAATTTTTACAGGGGGGGGCAAAATTTTAATTTTAATTCAGCAGCTGCTGAGGAACTGAACGCGCCTCTGATTACTGACTGCACACTCAGTCACCACCAATTAATCCATCCAGATTCATTCATTAAATATATAAATAAATGCCGCCCGCGGCCCACATACCGTGTGAATGTCTGTGATGACTTGAGATGTGAGTGTGACACACTGCAGTCTGCAGGCAGCTGCTCAGCTGGCTGATAGTTATGCCTGATGTGATGGGCAGCAGGTCACTCAGTGGAGAGCCTGAGGTCACTCACTGGCAGGCTGGACTGTCCTGTCCTGGATCAGATGCTGCCTGGAGGGGAGGCCGCAGCCCGCAGGCCAGACGTTCGACCGGCGGCCGCAGCTGCCTGGCTGGACGTCGGAGGCCGCAGGGCAGGGCTGCTTGCCTCTGCCTGGATGCAGGAGGGAAGTCGGGGCCGGGATGGATGCCGGAGCTGCTGCCTGGATGTCGGAGGCCGCAGCTGCCACCTGCCAGGATGAGGGAGGCCACAGGGCAGGGAGCCTCAGCCTGCCCAGCCCGGATGCTGCCTGGAGGGGAGAGTGAGAGTTGACCGCAGGGGCTGGACTGACAACCAGAGGCCGCAGGGTGCAGGGGCTGGAACCTGGAAGATGCTGCCTCACCTGCCTGGCCGTCTGCATGCTCTCAGAGTCAGGCAAGCTGGATGGTGTGGTGCCGCGCGGTGAGTGAGGGGGACGAGCGAGGGGAAGAAGAGCGGTGGGATTTCCAGCACGCGCCGCCGCCGGCATATTAATCCCGATTCCTTCCCACCACTCTGTCTCTGTCTCCCTGACCGCGGGTCCGCGGCCACGCCCACACACATGTGGTCTCAGGAGTGCGGAGGGAGTGTTGCGCGCATGCGTCGCGGCCGTCGACGCTGCCTGCTTTAAAAACAAATAGTGCAGGCTGAGGCAGGCCACGTGCGGCGTGGGATTGCAGGCCACGTGCGGCTTGGGTTTAAGGAATTGCTTCCGCGGCTCCAGGGGGGGGCACGTGCCCCCCCTTGCCCCAACCTGTGGACGCCCATGCGATGAGGTCATCGTGCACGGCAATGACATCATCGCGAAGGCCGGGTCCCCGAAATAGGTGGGGCAGGCTTCAAGCTTGCCAGACCATTGTGGGAACCCGGCCAGAGAGGAGAGTATAGGGAGGGAGTGGGGGGGGGTTAAAGGACCAAGCGGTAACCCCAGGCTACACTCAGGCTGATACATACCTGTTCCTGCGTTCCCTCGACGTCCTCATGCAGTCACTTCCGTTTGAAGGCGGCATCCTGCTTCCAGGTTACCTTTTTGCGAGAAGGGAAGCCGGATGCCGCGATTGGACGGAGGTGACTGCGGGAAGACATTGAGGGAACGCAGGGACAGGTATGTATCAGTCCAAGTATGGCTCGGGGGTTACTGTTTTCGGCACTGAAATTTAACCCCAAGCCACACTCGGGAGTACCGCCAGCCCAGGGAAGTGAAAAAATTTACTGATTTGACATTTTTTTATATGAAAATCGGAGGTTAAGGGGTTAATAGAGTATCTGTTTCCGGTGTGCACACAAATTATTACTTATATAAAGGATATATTCAGAAACTGTTAATCTTCATGCTCTTTATCCTGATCCAAATAAGGAAAACTCCAAATGTGCAGCTGGGGATTTAAAAGGGCAAAAGCAGGAGCAATTCCCGAACAGGCGCACCCATCTGAGCACGTCTATAGCTGAACAAAACCACTTTAATGCCATTCCCTATGCACTAATATACAGTATATGTACATATATTACATACAAAACACATGTGGGGAGCAGCACTCAACCTTAACTAAGCATTCAGTGTGGGTGCATGTCAAGTAACCAGCTGGGTGGAGTAGAGGTAACATCACTGCTCTGCGTGGAGAGAACCTGTGGAGTCTTGGGTTCGATCCCAGCGAGCACCTCTCCAGTAACTGTCCTTGGGCAAGACACCGAACGGTACATACTCGCCACCCAGGACATACTTGAAAACGAGAGAAATCTCAATGTATCCTTCCTGGTAAAATCCTTTCAAAAAGTAAAACAATATGTAGCGCTCACTCCCGGAGGAGCCGCTGAAATTGAACCTCGGGCCAGTCTCCCCGCACTAGGGAATAAATATACTCCAGCACCGTGGTGGATTTTATAAATTATATAGTTTACTAGAACAAATGGCATATAATGAATAACACGGTGTTCGTATATATATTTACAGTACTTCATAATGCGGGAAACACGCAGCGGAAAAGAAATACGATGCTTCGTAATTCGAGGAACGAGCAGCGGAAAAGAGAAAAATATATCTTTAAGCCCCTTTGTGGTTGGGGAGTGAGTCCCGTACAGGTTATGTCCCAAAGAATGTAGGTGTGTGTGTGTGATGGTACCCGGGTACAATATTCAACTGGCCAGTGAATTGCTTATGAGGTATCTTCGACTAGTCAAGTTGGGGCCCTGTGGGTTTTGGAAACAAACAGCAGCGTGCTTTCTTTATTCACAACCGGCCTGGAAGGCCTCTCACCCATCCGCCAGATACTTGGTGCTCCGCTCGACCCAGGACGTCTCTCCGCTCGATCGTGGCTGGGATTCTCTGGGCTACCGGATCCGCTGTCTTGCCTTTCTGTAGCTGCTGCAAGATGTCCAGCTCACCGCCTGCTCTCCCTGTCCGATTGATCTGTGATGCTCCTAACTCGGGGTCCTCTCGCTCACTTGGTATCAGCGTGGGTATTCCTGTGAATCACTGGGTCTTCCTCTGGTAAGGGTGAATAACCCAGTCTTTAGCTCTGTCAGGCCCCAGCTGCGCTCCGGCCTGGTCACTGTCACATTCTGCAGCACTGGGTCTTGCTTCTCCCACTCCCTGGCGCGCTCTGCCAGCTCTCTCTACGAGGCTCAGGATGTAAGTGTCTGTGTCCCACCCACTTCTTGTGTCTGCCCCCAAAGCATGCCGGGAAATGTAGTCCCAATGTTTTCTGTGTTTGTCCAGCATAATCTTAGCATGGTCTCTGTCTCCCTCTGGTGGCCATTGCAAGTAAATGCAGCAGAACAGTCTTTTTAAACACAGCGCTACAAATACAACAAACCAGAAGGAGGACACACCATATATCGCATTCAAAGAGAACAGCAACAGCAGCTTTATACATTTTTTACTCCCTTCAGGAGCACAGCAGTTATTAACCCATTCAAGACCCTTTGCAGGGTTTCTGATCTTAAGCTCTGTTTAAAAATGGTGGAAGTTTAGTTCACAATAGATGGCCATGGATTGCTTAAGCCTGCCAACAGCATCAATGTATTTCACCCCTGGCAGGTACCTATTCTGCCAACCTAATGACTGCGCTTATGGGATCAACTCACTTACGGAGGACTAAGTCCTATCTGGAGCTCCGTGCAGTTCAAGGTTTAAATAAAACCTGAGGGTGGAGCACCTGCGACAGGAAGGACAGGGTCTCCATGCAAACGGTCTTGAATGGGTTAATAACTGCTGTGCTCCTGAAGGGATTAAAAAATGTATAAAGCTGCTGTTGCTGTTCTCTTTGAATGTAATATTTGGTGTGCTCTCCTGCAGGTTTGTTATATATATATATGTCTCAGATCATGTGAAATGGTGAAGTAAAAAAATGAAATACGAGGTTCTATTCACAAAGCAAAGAAATGTCAGTGCTTCTCATTTCCGCACACTTTGGCGATTCCATTTCAGCGAAATTACGGTGCATTCACTATTTTGTGAATGGTTACCTTAGGGCGCCAAAGATGGCGTCACCGAAACCCCACGCAAAAGTTGGAGATCGTCGCTGGAGAGCACAAAGAAGCACTGAAGAGCGCCAAAGTGGTCTTGAGAAATTCTACCGAACTGCAAAAATCCACAAAAAAACTTAACTCTCCCATTCTCCTAATAGGTGTTTAAACCAATAAAACAATTTATTAAATCGTGTCAAAAAATAAAAAAAAGATCCTTTAAAAAAAAATAAAAAGGTCTGTTACAAAATAAAAAAAAAAAACGGCTTTTTCAAACATTGGGAAACAAAAAGGTAATACAAAAAAATACATAAAGTTGTTCTAAAAAATAAAAAGGCTTTTTGCTGAAAATAAAAAAAATAACCATTCTTTTAAAAGCAATAATAATGATATTACGTTTTTACATTGAATCCTATGAGATTCGCCTGTTTAAACCAATCAAATTGAAACACTGAAAATCAGGGCATTTTGCTAGCATTTTGGTGCCGAACCATTTCACTGCCGCCCAAGACCGCAGAAGATCACTGAACTGCGGCAAACTGCACCGTATTTTGCCGTCAATTTGCCTGCATTTGGCAAATTATTACTATTATCATTTATTTACATACGTCACAAATTTTGCAGCGCTTTACAAGATCAGTGTACAAGGGGTTGATACATTGGAATAACACACACTGATGTTGCCCTGATTCAGGAGACACTGCTCCCAAGGGAACTTACAATCTATATGAGAAGTACAAGTATTTTGTGAGGTAGGCGCCTCCGTAACGTTAGGTGTCTTGCCCAAGGACGTTCGTTGGTGGCGTCTTCTGAGTGGGATCGAGTCAGCTTTCCATGATTGTAGATAATTTTTGACTTGCTTCTCCACAGTCAAGGGTAGAGAGACGTTATCACTGGACTCCACAGCCGATATTGTGTGGTAGGCAAGTATGTACCGTTAGGAGTCTTGCCCAAGGACACTTACTGGACAGGACTCGAACCTGGGTCTCCACGGTTATAGAGCAGTGATGTTACCTTTACTCCATCCAGCCGGAATTGACAAATTTGTGAATAGTCAACCTGCCCAGAAATTGCACCGAACGGTGAAGTTCACCATTCGGTGCAATTTGGTGGCAAGTTCGCAGGTTAGTAAATAGACCCTACTATATGTTTCACCTCAGTTCAGTTGGGGTAAAAAGCCCAGCCATTAAGATGAACCCACTGTGAACTCATGCCAGGAAATACATTAATACATACACAATTGTATGCAAGTCTTGAAGATTAAGGATGAAAAATGCTAGTTCTAAAGAATATACTAGTGTCTGCGTATAGAAATACTAAGAATGACACTACATATAGGAAAATATATACCTGTGAGACCTACTGAGATATTTTATAAAAAAGAATATAAGAAATCTAAACACCTGGCAATCTGTGGCTCGTTGCAGTTTGATGTTACTGGGATAACAATACAAAATGACTTCATAAATACCGGAATAAAGATATATACATACATCAGCAAGACATATTTTTTTCCTTCCATTACACATGCAAAGCAGGATGTCTGATGCCATTGTTGGACTATGGTTACCACCCATTATTCCCGAGCACCTTAACGTATAATAACGCCAATAAAATGACCAATATTTGAGGTCTCTTTTGTTGATAGAGAAGAGATTTAATGAACAGGAAAACTGCAGCATTTAATCTTTGTGGCGCATCCTGCAATTTGCAAGTGTTTTCTGAAGAAAACTGTGTAAATGAAGCATAATTATTTTTAGAATAGAAGAGTCTGTTATTAGTTGCATAACTGTCACATACATACTGTAAAGCTCCCTGCAGTAAAAAATAAAGAGCCGCAAAAGTTTCCCGGAGAGATTTTGCAATTGAAAGAATAAAATTGAAACAGTTATGTGAACTTTTGATTTACAGGCACAAATGCCGAATGTTAAGCACAGGCTACAGAGGGGAAAAAAAAATCACTTATCTGAGCTAGATAACTTAAAAGAAGATTACAGGTAATTAAGAACAACTGAAGTATAGACAATTAAAACATGTGAAATTTAACACCGTAGATACAAGGAAATATAGATATTCTTTGTTTTATGAGATATGAGTGTGTGTCTGATCACCACACAAAAAATACATACACAGGGTTATTCAAAGAGAGGTGAAAAGCAGGAGAATGACTGGAGAAGTTAAAATAGCCAATTTGGAAAGTGAGATAAATGGGAGAATTTTTCTGGTTTGGCTATTTTAACCTAAAAATTCCACTTCTCCAGTCATTCTCCTGGTTTTCACCGCTCTCTGAATAACCCTGCTAGAATTTTTGCTTCCCCAGTCATTCTCCTGGTTTTCACCGCTCTCTGAATAACCCTGCTAGAATTTTCACTTCTCCAGACATTCTCCTAAGCTTCACCTTTCTTTGAATAGACCTGATTAGTGCTCGATTTAATTCTACTTGCCAATTTTTTGTAAAAAATATCAGCTGCTTGTCTCCGATATTTTTTATTCGAAGCATGGTTGATTCAACTGAAAAAAACTCAGCCAGAGGCGATATTTGAAAATTGCTACTGGTCTGAATAAAAGCTTGCAGGTAAAGCGCCCGAAAAAGAGTATTTTTGGCCAGCATCATGCAGATTTGTACCTTTTAAACATTTCTCTTCGTAAAGTCTGATGTTTAAAAAAAAAAAAATCAGTCTTAGGCTAGGGTCAGACGAACGCATTTTTCGTTGTCCGTGAAAAAGTGCGTTCGAAACGAAATGGACGTATTTTTTCACGGAATACGCAATAGCGGTCATACGATGCGCATTTTCGTCCGTGATTTTGTACGGATCATCAATAAAACCCTTTTCGCGTCTGGACGTTATGTTGGCCGGACGTGTGCAGCGTCTGACGTCTCCCAATCACGCACACACGCCGCTATGCGGACGCAGAGCATCTGTACGTCAGTAGTAGCGGTTTGGACGTTCTAGAAAAAATGCGTTCGTTTGCCACTTGCGTTTGCGGAACGGACTTTCGTGGGCCGTTCTTCGTATGTAAAGCTGGGGTCAGACGAGCGTAGTGTTCACGTCCGTGATTGCGCCTAAAAGTACGTCCGTGATAGCATGAAAGAAAGTCCATTGGAGCCTGTTCCACAAAGTACGTCCGCACTGAACTGCGGACGCACCATGGCCGCGGCAAACGGACGCAAGGCAGGCAAGAACGTACAACCACTAGAACGGCCGCACAAAGTGCGCTGCGTCCGCAACGTCCGCATAGCTTTGTGCGTGAGTGATGGAACGTGGTCAGACGGACTGCATTTATACGTCCAGCATTTTTCACGGACAAAATGGTTTTGCTTTTTAATTTATTTTCCCTCCTACATCCGTCAAAATATACGTCAGTGAAAAAAACGGACTGTGTGGCCACTACTGTGTCTTCCGTACTGACGTACGTCCGTGTGCACGGACGTACAGTCCGTAGAAATCACGCTCGTCTGACCCTAGCCTTACCCGGCATTGGACATCATTTGCTGCTAGCACGGCCGTGATTTCGTGCGGTTAAGCACACGTTAAAAATGCTTTCGTCTGACCTTAGCCTTATTCCCTCGAGTTTTGTGCCTGAAAACGTCTTTCAGCATTTTTCCCCCCCGGAAATCGGCATACCAGTAAATTCAAATTTCCATTGTGAAGTGAAGCCACAAGAGCGGATATTTAATTTGAAATTCGGGAATTTCTTCTAAATTCTTTTTTTTTTTATAATTCTTTATTTTTGAAGTTGCACAGACAGAAACAGCAGGCAAATAGCCAGAAAGTGGCCTCACAGGGCCAAGACATGTCATCCAAAAAAAATATATAAACAAAACCAAAACAAATAATGACAATGGGCAGCAAGGTAGGCATCAAGGAAAATAAAATAAAAAGAACAGTCCAGGTGTATAACACAAATGAGCCGGGTGGAGTCGCAGGAGGGCTTCAGGAAAAAAACAGGTGAGGTAAAGGGGGAGAAATAAGGGGAAAACCCCCTCCCAAAAAAAACAAAAACCGGTGGGGACTGTCCAGGAAAAAGGCATTCCTGGCGCACCCCGGCAACCCAATAAAGGGCCAAGGGCCATGGAAGAGGCCAGAGGACCGGGAGACCTGGGGCCAAGAGATACGGCCAGAGCCATGGTTGCCGCACAGGTGGCGCACCCAGGGCAACCCATTGTCCCGCACACACACATGGATTAAAAAAAAAGAAAAAAAAAAGGGGGGAGATGGGGGGGAGAGGGTCTGGAGAATCCCGGCGCCCCAATAACTTCAAGGAAATCACATAAACCGGCAAAACAGTCCGCTAGAAAGTTGAGTGCCCGAACAGGGGGTGCAACAGTGATCCATCAACGGGGGTCTCCGCAGTAAAGGGATGTAGGGCACAGGTCCTGGGTCAGCGATAGGGGAGAACGGCAGGAATCAGCAGGGATGGCACATTTCTCAACCAGTGTCCAGAGGTAAAAAAGCACATATGATACCGACCCCGCAAACTCCCGCAACCAGGGCCGCATTATCAGTGCCACAGTACCCCAGTTCAGCAGTAGAAGGGAGACCTGCATGACGTCGAGCCTGCAGCAAAGCCGCAGCAGCAGCAGGACAACTGCCATCATCACACCACTCCAGGGCTTGAGAGGAAGGCAGGACATCCACAGGCCCCATCGAACTCCAGCAGTCGGGGGACTGGACTCCGGTCCCAGGTGAGTCAGCAGGTAAATTCGCATCGCCCTCGGTCGGGGGGTCCAAGTCGCCAGAGTCATCATCAGGAGTGTCGCAGGGCTCCACATCCATCGGTTCCACCTCGGGCCACACAGCATCCATCAGCGGCGGGACCACCTCAGAACACCAGCCAGCCTCACGTCTGTCCAGCAACCAGGCCTCGCGGAACTCCGCCATGAGGGCTGCCAGCACACCCCGCGTGAGTAGGATCAGATCCGGGTTAGTCATCCGTTCTGACAAGCAGGGCAGCCTCCGGGATAAGGGGGTGGTCGGCGATGCGCACGAGCACCTGTGACAGGGTAGCAGTCCAAATCGAGGCAGCAGGCTCCAGAAATGGCCGCCCAGAGCAGGCCGCAACTAGGCCCGAAACCCAGGTCGGTCCCCAACTTCGTCAGGGAACCCCACAAGTCAGCTCAACACTAGCACCCCAACCTCGGGAGGCTAGGCACCACAGAGAAGGTCTCAAACCAAACGGGGGGACGCAAAATGGTACAAAAACAAGAGGTCAGCCACAGAGCTCAGCAGAATGCGTCCTGTCCCGTTGGTAGTCAGCTCCGCCTCCCCTCTTCTAAATTCTTTGATCACTAGCGTCACTAGTGGGGGCGGGGGGGGGGCGGTCCGCACCAGGTGACACCCGCCCTTAGGGTGACACCGTCGACTTTGTTTTTGAACCAGCCGTCGGGGCCACAATGCAGGTTATTAACTTTGGACCAAAGTTAGTATTCAGCAGTGCGGCGGCCAGTTAACAAACAAAGTCGACGGTGTCACCTAAGGGTGGGTGTCACCCTAAGGGCATCACATGGTGGCTGATCCCACCCCCTCTGACGCAACACGCCAGAGGGAGCGGCGCGCCGGCTGTCTGACGGTCTGACGTTGATGTCTCTGCCGAGTGAGTCATCAGCGGCAGCCCGCCCTACAGCTCACTGGCGCCTTTTCTTTCGGCCGCACCTGCCTCCCGACTCGATTCATCCTGAATTGGGTGAGCTGCTGGGGCAAATTTCAATATATCCATGTGTGAGCTGGGCAATATAAATTCATGTGTGAGCTGGGCAATCTAAATCCATGTGTGAGCTGGGCACTATACATCCATGTGTGAGCTGGACAATATAAATCCATGTGTGAGCTGGGCACTATACATCCATATGTGAACTGGGCACTATATATCCATGTGTGAGCTGGGGCACTATATATCCATGTGTGAGATGGGGCAATATATATCCATGTGTGAGCTGGGGCACTATATATCCATGTGAGCTGGGGCAATACATATCAATGTGTGAGCTACTGGGGGCAATACATATCAATGTGTGAGCTACTGGGGCAATATATAGCCATGTTTGAGCTACTGGGGGCAATATATATCCATGTTTGAGCTGCTGGGGGCAATTTATATCCATGTTTGAGTTGCTGGGGGCAATATATATCCATGGGTGAGCTGCTGGGGGTAATATATATCCATGGGTGAGCTGCTGGGGGCAATATATATCCATGGGTGAGCTGCTGGGGGCAATATATAATTGTGAGCTGTGGCAATATATCCATATGTGAGCTGGGGGTAATATATCCAGAGCTGCTGGGGGCAATATATATCCATGTGTGCCTTAACTGCCTTCGAACAGGCACTGTACTTGCCGGCAGTTCGCCAAAATTTGTGTGTGAGCATATGAGAGAGCTCCACAGCAATAAACCTCATTAATAATTAGTTAATTAGTAATGTACGCTGTGCATGAGCATTCACTGTTATATGGGAGTACTGATTTATGAGTAAGAGTAGTTAAAAGAAATCCGTAAAACGTGGGGGGAGGGTTTACACCATAAATTACCGCACCGGGTGACACCAACCCTAGTGACGCCACTGTCTTTAATAATTGTTTTTGATACTTTGTAGCCTTGTATGCACTTACGCTAAATGTGCCTATAATACTGCCTAGCCCTAGCCCATCACATTTACGCATATGCCATAGCGGGGTGAAGGGTGCCAGATTCCACTTAGCACATGTATTTTTTTCTTTTGTTGCAGCAGGGACGGGTTGGAAACGTTCAGGGTTATTCAAAGGTGAAACTCTGGAGAACTTTTGGAGAAGTGAAAATTCTAGTTCAAAACAGCTGATTTGGAAAGTGAGATAAATGGGAGAATTTTTGTGGTTTGGCTATTTTGACCTAGAATTTTCACTTCTCCAAAAGTTCTCCAGAGTTTCACCTTTCTCTGAATAACCCTGATTGTTTCCTTGCAAGTTTTGATAGACATGTCTACTGTAACTGGTTCATCCCTCATTGAAGTACAGCATACCCTTTAGATTCTTTCCCATCTATCCTGTCACTCCGGACCCACGAAGGCATGGTTCTACCTTTCTCTTGTCAGTTTATTAATCCTTCTAGAATATTTGGGGTGTTCTACTTAATCTCTTCCGTAAATTTTAGGAGATATTTGGGGCTCATGTTTTATATCATTTTTCTTTTGTTTGTTTTATCTCGGTAACTGTCTTAAGATCCTGTGATTTTTTTTTACCCTTTGCTTTCCATTAAAAGTTATGTTTTATCTGTATCATGTGAGCTTGTCCCTTCCATCGGCACATTTATCCTACAATCCCCTTTCTTACCGGATTGCTGGATTTGATTGACTCTACCTAAGGCTAGGGTCAGACGAATGCATTTTTCGCATCGTCCGTAAAAAAGTCATACGATGTGCAATTACAGCCGTGATTTTTTACGGATCCAAACCAGGAAACTTTGGGTGTCTGGACGTTATGTTGGCTGGACATGAGCAGCGTCTGACGTCTCCTAATCACGCACATGTGCCGCTATGCGGACGCAGCACACTCTGTACATCAGTACTAGCGGTTCGACGTTCTTGCAAGAATGCGTTTGTTTGCTGCTTGCGTTGCGCGGCCGAACTTTCGTGCGGCCGTACTTCGTTGTGGGCCTGCGTTGGACGTCATTTGTTGCTACCACGCCCGTAATAAAGTACAGCTAAACGCACGTTCGCACTGCGTTCGTCTGACCCCAGCCTAAGATTAGTTAACATCTCATCATCTGGGTTTGATCCGTACAACCTTTTTTTGGTTTTCCTTTTTGATCATTCTGAGGGTTACCCCCTGTTTTTCATTCCCAGGACTTTCCTATGTGGTGTATTGCTAACCAGACCCTTGGCATACCTCAGCAGTATATATGTGCTGTATATGTATGTTTTAGAATCATTGGATACACTGTATACACGTGACCTTCATACTAGGGTTCCCACCCGTCCGGTTTTGACCCCGGACTGTCCAGTTTTGGAGTCATGTGTCCGGGTTTGACACCCTCTGCCACCCGGATACATGACTCCGAGCCGGTACCGGGCATCTCCGCCCCATACTTACATATCAGCGTTCCCCCGTCGCCGCTGAAGACGCAGCACGTCGGCACCGCTCACTGCCAGTTCCGCGCAGGCACCACGGCTCACATGACCTTTACGTGCATGCACGTGCGTCGGCGACTGGCGTGCGTGCGGCGATCCCGGACCTGCTTCCGCCTCCAGTCCCAAGACAAGTGGTCCTCCGGCTCCTGTTGGTCTCGTCGTCCACCGACCACCGTCCAGGTCTACGTCTCCAGAGCAGGACGGCTCCCGTGACCACCAACTCTGAGACAAGCAACTCTGTGTGAGTGAACGCAGCATCAGCCATAATTCCACTGTGCCAGCCATAATGCCACTGTGCCAGCCATAAAACCAGTTTGCCAGCCATAATTCCACTGTGCCAGCCATAAAACCAGTCTGCCAGCCATAATGCCACTGTGCCAGCCATAAAACCGGTCTGCCAGCCATAATGCCACTGTGCCAGCCATAATGCCACTGTGCCAGCCATAATTCCACTATGCCAGCCATAATTCCACTGTGCCAGCCATAATTCCACTGTGCCAGCCATAAAACCAGTCTGCCAGGCATAAAACCAGTCTGCCAGGCATATTTCCATTGTGCCAGCCATAATTCCAGTGTTCCAGCCATAATACCAGTGTGCCATGCATAATACCAGCGTGCCATACCAGTGTGCCCGCATAATACCAGCGTGCCATAATTACAGCATGCCCGCCATAATACCAGTTTGCCAAGCGTAATAACAGTGTGCCATAACACCAGTCTGCCATGTATACCACGTGCCATAATGTATACACTACCAAAAAAGTGTCCGCCTGAACCCAACACTAGAGTGTTCGGGTTTGGCTTGAAGGAAAGGTGGCAACCCTACTTCATATGCATTTCTTTCTTGGAATACAAAGATAAGTGTTTTACCCTTTGTATATCTGTACGTACACAACTGGTGTGGAGGGAGCGCAGCCCTTTCTATCTGCGTTATAGACATATTGGTTTTGTGGTGTGGGGAATGCCCCCTTCATTGGGACATAAAGCGATCCTGTTTAGCACATATTCGAGCACTGTGTCACTACATTTTTTTATTAAAATCTGTGCCAGGGTGCAAGGTGCCATGTGATGACACCGTTACTGGGCATGGGGGTGCAGGTGCCAATGATTACAATATATCCTGTTAATGGGAAATGGGGGCAGGGTGCCAGTTAGCACATTATACTCTGTTAATTGGTATGGGGGGGGGCAGGATGCCAGTGATTACATTATATCCTGTCACTGGGTAGGAGGGGCAGGGTGTCAGTTATCACATTATACTGTTAATTGGTATGGGTGGGCAGGGTACCTTCATCATATTACTGTACCACCTTACTGGGTATGGGGGGCAAGATGCCAGTGATTATAATATCCTGTTGGAGGTTAAGGAGCCAGTCAGTCAACTCTTTACACCCTGTTACTTGGTATGGGAGGTGCATAGTGTAAAAGACAGCCAGTGTGACAGAAGCAGCTGCGTGTGTGTATCATTCACTCACTGCAATCCCTACTGCTTTGACTTCCCTATCTGCTACTTCCTCCTCCTGTGGTCACATGGTCGCTGACGTCACAGGAGCCAGGAACTAGCCTCCACTGTGCACACACGCTGCTATAACTTTCTATGCAGTCCTTATGTCGGAGATTTCAGGGCGAAGAGCCTCCATGCTGAGGCAGTGGCCGCTGCTCGTACCGCAGGACCTGCATGGCAGAGTGTATGATGGCTTCCTCAGCCTGCAGGTACAGGCAGCCGGGCTGTGTGTATTTTATCCCACCCAGACAGTTTGTGTTTTAGATTGTAAGCTCTTGAGCAGCGTCCTATTTTGTTATTGTTCAAATTTATTTCATTTGTTTTGTCCTACCTATTGTACAGCACTACGGAATTTGTTAGCCCCTTATAGAATTTCTGTATTTGTGTGTGTGTGTGCTCGGGATAAGCTTTAAAGATGACCAGACACACACTGTCAGGAACTGATAAAGTTCATTCAAACCAGCTATATGGGAATAATCTATATCTATGCTGTGGCTTTTTTTTATTTTTTACGTTTTTAGCCCAAAATAGCCAGACTGAATATAAAACTGTGCAGTTTAAAATAAGATCTATATGAATAGAAATGACAGTTTTCTTCCAGACCTGCACTTTTATAATTCTTCAGAAATCTTTAAAATAATGATTAGGAAAATGCTTTTGATGTAGATCATCGCCAGCGCAGGGGTGTGTGCACGAGGAACCGTAAGGCTGGGGTCAGACGAGCGTAGTGTTCACGTCCGTGATTGCGCCTAAAAGTACGTCCGTGATAGCATGACAGCCCATCGGAGCCCGATACACGAAGTACGACCGCACTGAACTGCGGACGCACAACGGCCGCGGCCCACGGACGCAAGGCAGGCAAGAACGTACAACCCCTAGAACGGCCGCACAAAGTGCGCTGCGTCCGCAATGTCCGCATAGCTTTGTGTGTGAGTGATGGAACGTGGTCAGACGGACTGCATTTATACGTCCAGCATTTTTCACGGACAAAATGGTTTTGCTTTTTAATTTATATTTCCTCCTACATCAGTCAAAAAATAAACGTCAGTGAAAAAAACGGACTCTGTGACCACTACTGCGTCTTCCGTACTGACGTCCGTCCGTGTGCAAGGACGTACAGTCCGTAGAAATCACGCTCGTCTGACCCTAGCCTAAGACCTGTTACCAGTGACGAGCACTTTCCCGCTGGTCAAAAAGTATATTTTAAGAGTAAGGACTAAATATTAAAGGGATATACAGTTGTGTTCAAAATTATTCAACCCCCACTGAAATTGAGTGTTTTGGCCAGTTTGACATTGATTTTGATCATTCAGTCATCTTGCTTACAATTAAATCAAAGAGGCACGTGTAGGTCAGACAAATATAACATAACATTTATAATGAAATAACCACAAATGTCTTTTCTGTGCTCACATCATTATCAGTTTTATTCAACCCCCAAGTGACATTCAATCTTAGTACTTAGTACAACATCCTTTTACAGTTATAACAGCTTTTAAACGTGAAGCATAGCTTGACACAAGTGTCTTGCAGCGATCTACGGGTATCTTCGCCCATTCGTCATGGGCAAAAGCCTCCAGTTCAGTCACATTCTTAGGCTTGCGCACTGCAACTGCTTTCTTTAAGTCCCACCAGAGGTTCTCAATCAGATTTAAGTCAGGTGACTGCGATGGCCACTCCAAAATGTTCCAGCCTTTAATCTGCAACCATGCTCTAGTGGACTTGGAGGTATGCTTGGGATCATTGTCCTGTTGAAAGGTCCAACGTCTCCCAAGCCTCAGGTTTGTGACCGACTGCATCACATTGTCATCCAATATCTCCTGGTACTGAAGAGAATTCATGGTACCTTGCATACTAGTGGAGTAATATCATATTAAATACAAAAAGATGTTCACATAAATAGATTAAACCTTTTTTGGCTGGAAACAAATACATGGTTTTATAAAAAAAAATATGGGAACTGCACCATAGTTTGCCATAATTAAGGCTAGAGCCAGACGACCGCATTATTCACGTCTACCGTCAAAAAAGTGCGTTGATGCCTCCGAGCGCATTTTTTTCGCGGAAGACGCGATAGCGGTCATACGATGTGCAATGTCGGCCGTATTTTTTGACGGAGCTATTAATAAACAAATGGATGTGATGTAGGCCAGGCATGTGCAGCGTCTGACGTCTCCTAATCACACACGCCGCTATGCCGACGCAGCGCACTCTGTGCGTCAGTACTAGCGGTTCCACGTTCTCGAAAAAATGCATTCGTTTGCCGCTTGCGTTCCGCGGCTGAACATTTGTGCGGCCGTACTTCGTATTTTGGATGTCATTTGCTGCTACTACGGCCGTAATAAAGTGAGGCTCAACGCACGTTGGCACTGCGTTCGTCTGACCCCAGCCTTACAGTTTAGTGCAGGGATCCTGTACTATGGCTCCCCCAGATATTTCTGAACTACTACTCCCATGATTCTCTGGCCAATTATTGCATTCAAAGAATACTGGCAGTTGTAGTTCAGAAACATCTGGGGGGGGGCCGGAGTTCAGGTTTTGTCCCTGGTTTAGGGAATAGGGCACAGCTGCAAAAGGACATACCCTGCTCTACTCCTGTCTGCTACCAGTACACAGCTAGTCCTACCTATCTCCCATACAAACAATTTGGCATTCGATGAAACCATCAAATAACCTAGCATTTTACTCACCAGATGAGTTTGTCTGCATCCATCCTGTACCATATCGTCAGACGTTGTGCGATTAACCACTTGAAATGGAGTGGTCGCCTGTCTGACGCTGTCGTTGCACGTCGCAGGAAGTAAGACATCGGAGGTTGGCTGCAATGGACGACGGTACACTGCCCAGTGTTGTTGGAGTGTTCGGACGAGGTAGCGGTCGCACAAATATGGACCCAGTGGACGGCCAGCCTAAGGCCTGGAGTCAGGCGAGCATTTTTCATAGCGGAATGATCGTCTGTGAGATGGACGTTCCTTCTATTCTGACACCTGTGTGGAGGATCGCGATTTGCAGCCCCGTCGTAGTGTTTCGACGGGGAGGCTGTCAGCACATCCACTGCACGAATTGAGGGGCTACTTGGTGTTGCCGGATCCGTTGAAACTTCACGACGCTGCAACAGGCGTCGGAAGGCACGTCAGTACGGGCACACATAGTGCGCTGGTCTGACACTGGCCTAAAGGACCACTAAGATATGACCCTACAGTTTTTGCCATTTAAATCTGCCCAATTCCTTTTTGTTTTTATGTTTTGGGATGGCAATTCTGCCGACTCTCGGACGGATGCTCCGCGGATTTAAAAAAAAAAACAACAAAAAAAACCCCCCAACAAATTCCTCGATCTTTGTAAAAATTAATTCGAACTCTACCATTAACTCAATTTAATGCCAGCTTTACATAGAAGTCTGCCCATACTGCTACGCCAGTGTTTCCCAAACCTGTCCTCAAGGTGCACTAAGGCTAGCGTCAGACTAACGCATGTTTCGCATCTTCCGTCAAAAAGTGCGTCTGGACGCACTTTTTGAGGGAAGACACGATAGTGGTCAAACGGTGCGCAATTACGGCTGTGATTTTTATACGGATCCAAACCAGGAAACTTTGGGTGTCTGGACGTTATGTAGGCTGGACATGTGCAGCGTCTGACGTCTCCTAATCACGCACACACGCCTCTATGCCGACGCAGCGCTCTCTGTGCGTCAGTAATAGCGTTTCGATTTTCTTGCAAAAATGCGTTTGTTTGCCGCTTGCGTTGTGCGGCCGTACTTTGTATGTTGGCCGTCATTTGCTGCTACCACGGCCGTAATAAAGTGAGGCTAAACGCACGTTCACACTGCGTTAGTCTGACCCCAGCCTTACAGGTCAGGTTTTCCAGATATGTGAAGCACAGCACAGGTGATATGATTTGCTGCTCAGTGATTGCAGGATTCAGTCTGTATTTCCCCAAGGTACTCCTTAAAATCTGTCTTTTTCGAGGTTTCTGAGGACAGGTTTGGGAAACACTGCGCTACGCCAATGTAAAAAGAAGCGTGGAGGATTCGTTTAATAGGGAATTACTCCAAATTTTTGTAGATGTTGCACTAGCCAAATTTGCACTGCAGGTATATCATTTAATTCCCTATCAAACGAGTCCGTGTGAAGTTGTGAACCAGATCTGCTTTCCTTTAACTGGGCCTTACAAATTACAGGTTTAACCCCCAATAAATGAATGTAAAACTGAGTTCATGAAAATGTGTTTTATCTCACTAAAGAGGTTATTCAGCAACCTACAAATTGACCCCAAATTGTGAATTTCACCATTGGGTCAATTTAACTATTTACTAAGTTGTCAATTCACCAAAAGGGTGAGGCTGGACCTGGCACTCGTAAGCAATGAATATAAATAGTGTGCCACCGCTTTTAATGCAGGGGTCAGCAACCTTATCTCCCCCTGTATATTTTGGAACTACATCTCCCATGATGCCCAGCCACTCAATATGTGAGCTGAGCATCGTGGGCAGTGTAGTTCCAAACCATCTGGAGGGCCAATGTTGCTGACTCCTGGCTTAATGGGACATCACATCTGTACTGACCTCAGCTCTTGTGATTAGGGTACTCTATCCAACTCCCATGATCCCCTCCTGATTGGAAGCATTTCACCAGATGGGCACACACTTACTGGGTTATTCAAAGAGAATCGAAAAGTCACCGTACGTTCGGTGACTTTTCGTTCTCTTCAATTCGGCGATCCCATTTCGGCGACCCTGCGGTGTATTCAGCAAGCACCATAGGGCCGTCGTAGTGCAGGGAAAAGCCGCCGAAAACCTCCCGAGCGCTCACCACAAAACCCAGGTGACTGCACATCGAAACCAGCAAAAACATCTGGATTAACCCCGCCGGAGAAACCCGAGCAAGAGCCGATCAGAGCAGCCGCTGGAAAAATCCGACACTGCAGATGGAGAGGAAAAAAAACGTACGCTTGAATGTTTGAAAAGTGAAACGCTGTTTGCAAAGAAACTACTGAGCGAAAATGTCTGAAATTTACATATGAGATCCAATGAATGATAATAAAAAGGGCCGTTACAGGAAAAAAGAAAAAACGTTTAAACAAAAATAAAAAAAAAAAAAGCAATTTTTTTGCAAAAAACTATTTTTTTAAGGCTAGGGTCAGACTGAGGCAGTGCGAACGCGCGTGCAGGCGCACTTAATCACGGCCGTAGTAGCAGCAAATGCCGGGCAATGACGGCCAATATACGAAGTACGGTCGCACAAAAGTCCGGCTGCGCAACGCAAGTGGCAAACGAACGCATTTTGTCGAACGTAAAACCGCTAGTACGGTTGTACAGAGTGCGCTGCGTCCGCATAGCGGCGTGTGTGTGTGATTAGTAGATGTCAGACGCTGCTAATGTCCGGCCAACATAACGTCCAGATGCACAAAGTGTTTTATTGATGATCCGTACAAAATCAAGAACGCAAATGCGCATAGTATGACCGCTATCGCGTACTCCGTGAAAAAATGCGTCCATTCGTTCGAACGCACTTTTTCACAGACAACGTGAAAATGCGTTCGTCTGACTAAAAGATCCTAAAAAAATTCTATAAATAGACTTTTTACTGCAGAATATTCTAATAAACGGTTTATTAGATATTGGAATAAAACTGAATGTTTTTAACATTGGAGCCTATGGGATTCGCCTGAATAAACCTGTCGAATGAAGCAACCGAATGGCAGGGCATTTCGGGAACTTTAAACTGCTGGTTTTTGTTCTCTGAATAGACGAAGCAGTGCTTCTCCTATGGGGAATTCACTGCCCTCGAACAGGCACCGTATGTGCAGGCAATTCGCCAAGATTTGGTGAACTGCCTGCTCTCTGGATAGCCGAATGGCCAAGAAAGGTAACCGAACGCTGATTTTCAGCGTTCGGTTACCTTTCGACAGCTATACGGATCTCTTTGAATAACCCTGTTAGATGCTGGCTCCTTCTGGCCTGTTAGTACAGGATTGTTCCAAAGCTCTTTTTCAATTCCTTTCCCGAATTCGGGATCTTCCACGATCTTAGACCTGTATGTCAAGAGCTGATTGGCAGGTGAACTGTGCATGCTGCTTTTTTTACCCCCCCCCCCTTTTTCAGTAAGCTATAATTTTTCCAGCACCGTGTATCAATAGAATTTAGAGGTCTGTCGTTTGAGCGAAGATGAACCTGTCCGTTATCGCTTGGGTTTTAATTTATTGAAAGGTAGTACAGATAATGTTATTTAATGATGTGTTTATCACAGTGAATTCAGCACCGAGCGGGAAAGAGGACCCATATAATTCATTTGTGGAGGGTCTTTGTAACAACAGAACAAAGGTGTCACTTGCTAAAACCAATATGAGTGAAAAGCGCTGATTTGTTCCGATATTGCGTTCCCATGGAACGTACAATGCTCACGATCTCTTATGCTTTTATCCTTTCTACCGATGGATCTCTCTCAGTGACAGGTGATGTTACTTTGCATCAGCAACTGTAATAACACTTTGTATACTTTAAAGTGATACATTAGTGATCTGAAGGCCTCCATTATTACTTTTGTTCACCAGGAATGTTTTTTTGACCTGCAGCCCCTGTAAATTGTAATTCACCTTCTCCCCTCAGCAGTTCAGCATCTCGCTCTTAAATAAAAAGCAAAATCTAGAAAACCAGGTTTTATTTCTATGCCCAATAAAAAAAAAAAGGAAGCCAATCTTATTTCTTAAATAAATCTCTTATACATGAACTTGAACTCGATCCTTTTTTGAAGGAAAAAGAAGAAAAAAATTAACTAAAGCTTTTTGAGTGGAGATTATAAAAGAAATGACACATACCATACAATGGGGCATGTAATTTCTTTTATAGACATTTTGTCAAGCTTTGCAGATCGTATCATCAATATTGGCAAGAAGGAAGAAAAATACAAACAAATACACAAAGCGTTCGATTTAACCCTTTGACTGTGCGGGGCGCTATGACATCTGCGAGGTGGGAGGGCTTTGAAGCAGCAGGGAGTAAATGTTCACCCTGCTGACTTCAATGGGTCGCCTCGTCCCCTCCCCGCAGCCGGTGTTTGCTGTGCACCGTTGGCTGCAGAGAGACGGCCTGAACTCAGGCCGTCCCCCTGCAGCCAATGAGGCACATCGACTGCAGGGCAGGCTGAAATAAGCAGCTCGCAGCTGCCCCTTTCTGTGAGGCATACCTGTACACCTTGTCAGTGTTAACCCCCGCCCGATAGGCAACACCCACCAGCCCTTAAGGGGTTAATATTATATGTAATGGTTAAAAACCTAGAGGAACAAAATATTATCAAAAATGTAGAGCAAGAAGAACCTCTGAGGCTGGGGTCAGACTAGCGCATTTTTAACGTGCATTTAGGCGCACTTAATCACGGCCGCAGTAGCAGCAAATGACGGGCAAAGACGGCCAATATACGAAGTACGGCCGCACGAAAGTCTGGCCGCGCAACGCAAGTGGAAAATGAACGCATAACCGCTAGTACTGACGTAGAGAGTGCGCCGCGTCCGCTAGCGGCGAGTGTGCGTGATTAAGAGATGTCAGACGCTGCTAATGTCCAGCCTACATAACGTCCAGACGCAAAAAGTATTTTGGAAATGTGAAAGGAATAGAGAGACAGATGGCGCTACTTAATTATGTAATGTATGGTGGCAGCTCAAAAACCCCTATGTATACCCTATACAGTAAATCCGATGACTAAAACAAGGGCAATAAGCCCGGTTTGAGCGCACTTAACTTTTAGTGGGTAATTCTGATAGGAACTTGCAGCAGTGATCTGGATAATACTGGTTGGGGAATCATAGTAGGTAGAACCTAATAATACAAAATAGACAACTCCATGGTGCAATATCGTAGGGATGAATAAGTAAAAAATATGTAGTGGACCCGTTGTATGTACTATAAACTCACAAGGGTGGAGCCCTATTTGGCTCAGATGATCTCGCCTTCTGACCACTCTAGGGGGTCACACCCCTAGTATGGGATTCTTCAAGGTTCTTCACACTTGAGTCAGCAATGGATTTGACCGTAGGTCACTTCTTTGGAGCTTAGAAGAAAGAAGAAAACATCCATTGCGCAGATATCGGCGTTCTTAAGGTATTCTTGTAATGGTAACAGGTGGGTACTCACGATCTTTAGAAAGTGGCTCAGTAGATAAACTTGTAAAGGATCGATATCCAATATCAGGTCTCAGGCTAGGACTTCTTATGCAAAAAGGTTGAGAAGATACAACTGGTACTAATAAAAAAATTTTGATCAGAATGCAATATTAAAAAATACATAAAAGATATATATATTTTTTTTTTTTTAAATAACTCCCTTTTTTATTATTTGTTTTACACCAAGCATGGTCATGCTCTGGCCTTTCCAATGATACCAAACATGACCCTCTAGCTGCCACTGATCGGGTGATACGAGGGTCCAACAGACCCCCCCCAGCTGCTAAGTGCAGATGGTTAACTGACGTCCTCGCGCACATGGCAATGACGTCAGGGAATGGGGGAGGCCCCGGATACTTGGCTGACATCCAAGATGTCAGCCACCTCCGGGAGAGGACCGTGATTTGGTGCCGAGTTGCAATCCGGCAACTAAAGGGGTTAAAAAGAGGCAACGCTGGAAAGTGCAGACTGTGCCCTTTCCAGCGGTGCCGCCTCCTCCTCCTCCTTTTTATTTTTTATTTTTACGCTTAGCCGTTCGGGAGGTAGCGGGGACAAAAGGACTCCATGGAACCAATCATGACCCAGAGCGAGCACAGTAACCATATAAGGACACTGCGAACTGTTTGTGTCCAGTGTTCCACTGCTGGGCACAAACTTGCAGCTTGGTTTGAATAGCGGCTCGAGCTGTTAAGCTAATGGCTGAAGCTTTTGGCTAGAGCTGTTAGCTCAACGACGCAATTGATATTGGGCCTCTGGTTTTGCACAAATCCATTCGGTGCATGAGTCCGTTACATGCCAGCAAAGAAAATATTTATTTATTTATAACGTATCTTACCGGGAAGGATACATTGAGATTTCCCTCGTTTTCAAGTATGTCCTGGGTTCAAGAACATTGAATTTTTACAGTTGTTACAGAAATACAAAGTAATAAAATGCAAGATATTAAAAACAAAACACAAATATTCAGATTAACACATAAAATAAATATGTAGGAAATATATTCACTATGTTACATGTTTACAGGTGCATTCTATATCGAGGTATATTAATAGAGCTCTTTTAAGTGACTTTAGACTGGGGGAAGATTTGATGGTGTCTGGGAGGTTATTCCATAATTTATTTATTTTTATTTATAAAGGATTTTACCAGGAAGGCTACATTGAGATTTCTCTCATTTTCAAGTATGTCCTCTGTAGGAAAATGAGGATCGAGCCACTTTCTTTTTGTATTGTGGTACTGCAAGTAAGGTGCCGGTCCTGGATCGGAGGTTATAGGATGAGGGATCTGCTGGGGGAAGCAGTCTATTCAGGTAGGGTGGTAGATTCCCAGAAAAGCTGTTAAACACCAGGTTGGAAAGATGAAGGGTGCATCTAGATTCCAGCCACGGTCAGTTTATCTCTTTTTAACATGTCACAATGGTGGGTCATGTAGTTACATTGTAGCACAAAGCGGCAGAATGAGTTATACAGTGTAGTAAGTTTATGAAGGTGTGTTTGCGGGGCAGCAGCATACACGACATCTCCGTATTCAAAAGCCAGCATAAGTATTTGTTGTACAATCTGCTTCCTTACTGTGGGGCTCAGGCAGGTTTTTGTTTCTGTACAGGGCACCTAGTTTGGGGTACAGTTTAAGCTAGGGTCAGATGAGCGCATTTTCTACGGACTGTATTTTTTGACTGATGTAGCAGGGAAAATAAATTACAATGAAAAAACATTCTGTCCGTCAAAAATGCTGGACGTATAAATGCAGTCTGTCTGACCACGTTCCATCACTCACACAGAAAGCTATGTGGACGTTGTGGACGTGGCGCACTCCGCACGTCCTTTCTAGCAGTATTACGTTCTTGCCTGACCTGCTTCCGTTTGCAGCGTCCGTCAGCCTCCGCACTTCGTGTGTGGGGCTCCATTTAACACAATTGTATGCTATCACGGACGTACTTATGTGCGGGCAACACGGACGTTAACACTGCGCTCGTCTGACCCCAGCCTTAGATGAGAGTTTTTCGATGTGGGGGCCAAAGGATAGATTTGGGTCTAGCCACATACCTAGATATTTGAGAGAACTAGACATGGATTAGTTTCACTTCAATGACCTTTTAACACCGGGTCGTCAAACTCTGGCCCTCCATCTGTTTCATTCAAAGAATTCTGTAAATTGTAGGCCATCACCGTTGTGCCTTGCACTATGCCTGGGGGGAGCTGATTGTCAGAAAATCGGTTATGTTGCATAGCTCTACACGTTTCACCAGCGTCATCAGGAGCATTCGCTTAGCAGCAAGCTAATTTTTTTTTTTTTAAGTTTTATGGTAAACGTTGTGTCCATACACTATTTTTATAGTATTTTTCCATTAAATTTACATTTTATGGACTTACACTCACTCTCTTAGAAGGAGATTTGGCCTTTGCAACCTCCAAATATTAATAAATATATATCATTGGTTTGGGTTACCCCCGATCTGTGTTTCGGTTGGTGGCAGCCCCCTATTTTCCGTTTTCTTTCTCTATGCATCACCACTCTCCAAGGTTGCCATACCATTAAACCTTGATAGCAATTTGTCTCTAGCATCCATCTAAGTATCAAATTTTAACCTTGAATGTAATCTATAAATTATGCAGGAGCTGTATTAAAATACAGTATATTGCCCCATGCCCTTAACGTAACAGAAACATTGCTGTATAAAATACCGCAATGACGGCCAAATACATATTTATGCCAGGTTCACAAGTTCAATATATAGGCAAAACGGCACGTCCTTTTTACATGGCTAGTAGGTATCCTTTTGTGGGTGATCTGTAATCTATAAACTGTATAGTTTCCTGAAAATACTCCATTTATATTTTTGATCTTTTATCTTTTCAACGTTTTATGGAATATTTTCTCTTTTGCACAGGATAAGGATTTTCGACTCCGCATAATTTTGCCTTCTGATCTGCAGCTAAAAAATGCAAAGTAAGTGATCAATTTTATATTGTATTGTTTGTTAAAACGAATTGTTGCTAATTTCACTCTAAAAGCTATGTGTAATTGTGTATATATGTGAAGAATTACTGCAATGTAAATACTAGCTTTAAAAGCCACATACACATATAAGGAGTTATTCAATAAGCGACAAACTTGCCACCGAATTGAATTTCATCATACGGTGCAATTTCGTAGCAGTTTGTCTGTTCGCTAAACTGTCATTTCGCCAAATACGGTGTTGTGTGTGTGTGTGTGTGTGTATATATATATGTTTTGATTCCCAATTTTTTTAATTTTATTTTAAAGTAGGGTTGCACCGATACCAATACTAGTATCGGTATCGGTGCCGATACTGGGTACTGCAGGAGTACTTGGTACTCCTGCAGTACCCCCGATATTTCCCCCAATACCGGAAGCTGGCATCCGAGGGGCTGGGGAGGCTGTCCGAATGCTCTATCGGCATTCGGACAGGCCCTGCAGCTGCTCTCCGCGTTCTTTCATACTTACTTTCCTGAGCGACGCCGGGAAAGTCTTTGCGCGTGCGCTCGTTGGAAGGCCCCCAGCCGCGATCACGTGGTCCCACGTGCGGAAACTTTCCCGGCGTCGCTCAGGAAGGTAAGTATGTTCGCGGAGAGCTCCAGGTGCCTGTCCGAATGCCGATAGAGCATTCGGACAGCCGCATTCAGACAGGCACCTGGAGCTCTCCGTTCATACTTACCTTCCTGAGCGACGCTGGTAAAGTTTCCGTGGGGGCCTTCCAACGAGCGCACGTGCAAAGACTTTACCAGCGTCGCTCAGGAAGGTAAGTATGAGCGCGGAGAGCTCCAGGTGAGCTGGGGGGGTATAGCGGTGAGCTGGGGGGTATAGCGGTGAGCTGGGGGGGTGTATCCATGTGAGCTGGGGGGGTGTATCCATGTGAGCTGGGGGAGTGTATCCATGTGAGCTGGGGGGGTGTATCCATGTGAGCTGGGGGGTATATCCATGTGAGCTGGGGGGGTGTATCCATGTGAGCTGGGGGGTATATCCATGTGAGCTGGGGGGTATATCCATGTGAGCTGGGGGGTATATCCATGTGAGCTGGGGGGCATATCCATGTGAGCTGGGGGGCATATCCATGTGAGCTGGGGGGCATATCCATGTGAGCTGGGGGGCATATCCATGTGAGCTGGGGGGCATATCCATGTGAGCTGGGGGCATAATCCATGAGAGCTGGGGACATTTTTATTGGAAAGCGTCACATGACATAAGTATCGGTACTCGTACTCGGTCTTAAAAAAGTGGTATCGGTGCATCCCTATTTTAAAGGCTTTTTTTTATTATTTTATTTAGACACATTTTAATGCATTCTTAATGTTTTAAACCCCTATTAGAAGAATAGCAGGTTTCCTTTTCAGTTTGTTTTTTTTTGTCTGCGGTTTGGCAGTCAGTTCGGCAGTCTTCGGCTGTGTTCGGCGCACTTCAGGGACCCTGCGGTGAATAGTGAATTCACTGCAGGGTCGGCGAAATGGAATCGTCGATGTGCGCTTGAGTGAAATTTCGCTGCTTTCTGAATAACCCCTATAATAATTACAGGGACGCGCTTGGCACCGTCACCATGTCACTCCCCCTCTACCTTACCCCTGTTCTGAATTGCTATGGCAGCTTCCAAAGGGTCTGACTTCCCCCACAAAGACTGTCATTCAGCAGGTCTGTTGAGTTCCCTGACAAGCACGCTATGCCAGCATGATATATGCTATTTCTCTGAGCATTGAGGAGTCAGAGAAACTTCACCTTGATGCCCATAAACTCATGATGCAACAATGTATGTGCTACCATTGTGAATGTTCAAAGTGGATGCATTTGATTGGTGGCATGTAAGCATATAAGAGCTGCACATTCTTTTTTGTCTACAATACTTTTCTATTTCATACGTGAAAAAGATACTTTAATTAGGTGCCAGAAGAAGGATGAAAAAAACTTAGAGACACTGTAGGCACCATGACCATAAAATATACTATGAATAGTCTCGGTGATCTGAGTGTCTCGTTACCCTTTCACCAGGGGTGTTCCTGAGGGCTGATTCAGCCTTTTGAGCAAGTGGAGTTGTCCCTAACCAAAGTTTCTGCATGATGTGTAGGTGCAAAATGTTTGATAAATGTGTGTGCTTGTAATTGTGTTTTTTTTTTTTTTTAATTCAAATTATTTATTTATTTTATACTAGGTAGAAAGCCTGCCCAGAGGGCAGTCTATTGTTGTTGTCGCCAGGTCAGAATTCAAGTCCACATAGTTTCTTTCCAATGTCCTATCCAAGAGTATCTCTCTTTATAAATACGTTTGTAACGTGTCCATCGCCATCCCATCCGCAACAGGAGGGCCGACTGAGCAGCTGTGATGGGTGCGCACACAGCTGACAGCGCATTACAAAAGAATTTATATATTAGAGTAGGTTCCTCTTCCCTCTTAGATTGTAAGCTCACGGGAACCGGACCCTCAGATTGTAAACTCGTGGGACCCCTCAGATTGTAAACTCGTGGGACCCCTTAGATTGTAAGATCATGTGGCCCCTTAGATTGTAAGCTCATGGGGCCCCTTTGATTGTGTTGGGCTTGGGCGGGCATTTTTTTATTTGAAACGTATATATTATGCGTATATTTAATGGCACGTGGTATGCATGGCATGGCAGGCTGGTATTTAGGCACACTGGTATTATGAAACACTGGCATTGTGCATGGCAGACTGGCATTGTGCATGGCAGACTGGCATTGTGCATGGCAGACTGGCATTGTCCATGGCAGACTGGCATTGTGCATGGCAGACTGGTAATATGGCTGGCGGACTGGTAATATGGCTGGCAGACTGGTATTGTGCATGGCAGACTGGTAATATGCATGGCAGACTGCTATTGTGCATGGCAGACTGGTATTGTGCATGGCAGGCATGGCAGACTGGAGACATGGCAGACTCTGTCTCTGCCGCTCCCCTCTGCGAGTCCCTTCACTGGCTCCCCATCCACTGCAGAATTAAGTTCAAAATCCTTATCCTTACCTACAAAACCCTCACTAACTCAGCTCCCCACTACCTGTCCTCACTAATCACCAAATACACCCCAGCCCGCTCCCTAAGGTCAAACAGTGACCTGCGCCTAGCTTCTCCCCGCATCACCTCTTCCCATGATAGACTGCAGGATTTCTCACGCGCAGCCCCCACTCTCTGGAACGCTCTCCCTCGTACTGTCAGACTGTCCCCTAACTTCTCTTCCTTCAAACGCTCCCTTAAAACGTTCCTATTTAGGGAAGCCTACCACCCAACTCACTGACGCAACCATCAATCACTCTCACCTTACAGTCCTCTCCTCCTGTTTCCAACCCCAACCCTCCTAGATTGTGAGTTCCTACGGGAATAGGGCCCTCATCTCCTCCTGTACTGTTTGTCAAATATTGTTCAATGTACTGTAACCCTGTCTATACTGTGCTTATTGTACAGCGCTGCGGAATATGCTGGCGCTTTATAAATAAAGAATAATAATAATAATATGGCAGGCCGGGCGCGGAGGAGATGGAGGCCGGCGCGGAGGAGATGCAGAAAACAAATCCGATCCATTGGAGAGGCGCTGTGCTGTGCGCCTCTCCAATGGATCGTATTTGTTTTGTCCCTCTCACACGCCAGCTGTGCGCGTGCCACGGCTGTTGGATGCGCGCAGCCAACCGCCGCAGGTTGCGCGTGCATGCGCAGTAGGGTTTTGGCGACGGACACGCCAGCCCTTATTGTTTTATAGGATAGATATGTATTTTTGTCTTCATTGCTTCTCTATGAGAACCAGGAAAGTTTGGAGGAATTGAGTGGATCAGCAGTGGAATAATATTCTTAAAAATAAATTTACTCGATTTGTAAAATAGAATTCCCTTTATTTGCCCTTAAATAATTGGACAGAGGCTGCTGATGGTCACTCCCCAATTATTTTTTAGATATCTGTATTTTTTTTTTGTATTTTACTTTTTGTCCCTCGCCATGCGCAGCTCCTCCTCTTCAGTTCAGGGACTCCCAAACCCAGAAGTCCCTGCAGCTATCTAACGTATTTTGCGCTCATACACAAATTTCGCACTGCTATGGTCTTCTGCGCTTAACATACGCAAGTTCCGCAGCGCCTGTACAGATGGATGGGTCAGAGCTGCATATATATTCACAGATCTGATCCATAGTTGCCTCTGAGACCGCTCGCTATCGCAGGCAGTTTCAGGGAGGGTGACGTTGGCACGCTTTCTGCATGCTGACGTCACGATTGACCGTTCTGGTGACTGGGAGCTGGGAAATTCAAAATCCCGGCTTCTGGTGACAATGGGTGGGGTGGAGAAAGCTTCTCTGCTTCAGACAGCGATTTTGCCAGAACAGGGCAGGAGGGAAGAGGGGGTACTCCTCACGTCCTGACCGTTTTAAAACTATTAAATGGTCAGGATGAGTAGAGTGTCCCTTTTTAACAAAATAAATGTTTTATACTGTCTTTGGACGATTTTGAAATTAATAAAAAAATTATTTAAAGAGCAGTTCTGTTTATCTAAATAATGTCTTGTAAAAGAAACAAAATTGCTTCTGTAAAGACTAAAGTGCATATGTGTATAATGCATCTGTGTGCGTTTACCATTCTTATGTTTATAGGATACAATGCAGTTGGCCTTTAAAGAATGCTTTGCAGGGTTATGAGCCGATTTTGAAACAGGTATTGTACAGTATTCTTCATTTTTAATTTTGTGTAAAGCTGCTAGCAGGGTTATTAAGAGAAAGGTGAAACTCTGGAGAACTTTCCATTCTCCAGTCATTCTCCTGCTTTTCACCGCTCTCTGAATAACCCTGCTAGAATTTTCACTGCTCCAAAAGTTCTCCAGAGTTTCACCTTTCTTTGAATAATCCTGTATATTTTTTAAAATGAAAATGGCCTTACCTTTTGCTTTAAAGCAGGGATGTCCCACCTTGGTCCTTCAGATGTTCTGGAACTACATTTCTCATGATGCTCATGTTGACCTAAAATGTGGCCGAGCATCATGGGAGATGTAGTTCCGTAACATCTGGAGGGCCAAGACTGGACACTGTAACCGGAGTCAGACAGGTTCACTTTCAAAACGGCGCCGGACCAGACACAAGCAAGGATTGTCCAAACACGAGTCTCTTCAGGAAAGGCAAACGTTTATTGTGTCGTCACACAAGTGCTCACACAGGATTGAATCGCAAAGAGTGAGCCCCCCTTTCACCCCGTGCAAGGGGTCTTATACCCAAAAATACGTAATTAAGTACATCCCAATTAGCCCACCTCCCGATGACACTTTATTCCACCCCACGTGGGTTAATACCTCCCATCATCAGTACAAACACAAAGAACATTCCACATTTAACTATAAATTGATACACTTCATGTTAGTTTGACAGTCTGTGATTTGTTGTGCTGTCTTTCTCAGGGCAGTGCCTCCCTCCCTATAGGCTATGTTTATTCAGATAGCCTGGGGCCTGGTCTGTTTTCTATGTTTTCTTTGTTCTTCTGCGCATCTCAATGACCTTGCCCCATTCATAAATCTTCCTGTCTCTCCGTGCGAAGAGCCGGCCGGATTCTGCCTGGTTTTCTTGTTAGCTTTTCTAATCTACCACACATTCCTTAAATTCTATGTAAGCTCTGCTCTTCTCCTCTAAATAAAATCTATTCTATTTACTGGTGAACCAATATTCTGAACAAGATGGCTGCCTGGCTCATAGTAGCAACCATCTTCCAGCCTGATTCTCCTTCAACACCACATTTGAGTTGTCCCATAGCAAAATGGTTATTCCGATCAACTGCAAAATCTTCTGTGTTTGATGGAGTTAAGCGGGTTTCCTCAATGCAGTGATGTCATGCATCATGACATCAGTGGGCTGGAAGGATTCCCTGTAGGAAGAAGGGGGTTAGAAGTCCCTGCTCCGTTGCTGGAGCAACAGCGAGGTAAATAACTGACGGTGAGATGCTCACGTCGTTCACAGCAGAGAGAATTGTGATGATGTGGGCGTCTCATTGCAGTAAGTGGATTCACCAGAGCGCTTTACCAGAGCTTTGGTCATATGTACCCCTGACTCAGTCCTGCCATATATGAAATATGCTAGGCAGCAAGTTGGTTGTTGGTTGTTTGACTTTTACTGGAAATGTGGCTTCTAAACCTTTTGGTTTAGCTTAATTACTAAACATGTGCACAACTATTTTTTTTATTTTTGCTCGATCTGTTACATTTTTTTTAGTTCATTTTGGTGCGTTCGTTAGGTTACCGTGATTCGTATTTTGGATCGATTCATTATTTCGTTTTTATTATTTCGGAATGTGAATCGGATGAATTAAATTACATAGATTAGGGTAAAAAAAAGGATACGTAATCTCCCTATCCTTGGTGCTGAAACCTATTCAGCACCAAGAACAGCAGCTCCCCGGGAAAAAACTATTCAGCACCAAGGACAGCACACGCCGAACGCAGCCAGACTGAAAGAAAAAGAAGAAAAAAAAACTGTTTGGAAAAGGATAAAAAGTCTCGTTTTAAAATAGTTAGGAATCCAAAAATTTCACAAAAAAATCCCCAAAAATAAATTGGTTCTTTTCACTTGCAGCAAAAAGTCTTAACGGTTGAATAAATATTTGATTAAAAACAGGGAATATTTGCTGCTGAATCTATGAAACAAAATAATGAATCGATTCTTAGAAAGTGAATAATTTTTTTTTATATTCCATTATTTCGGATGTGCTTCTGAAATACGAAACGGTAAATTTCATCCAAATTCCAACGCACATCCCTATTAATTACTACATGGTAGAAAATTAACAGCAAATCAAGAAAACTATCTGCCTAGGGCAGGGATAAGCAACCTTGGTCCTCCTAGATGTTTTGGAGCTAAATATCCCATGATACTCAGCCAGCCTAATGAGTGACTGAGCATCATGGAAGGTGTAGTTCCATATCATCTGGAGTGCTAAGGCTAGGGTCAGACTGAGGCAGTGCGAACGTGCGTGCAGGCGCACATAATCACGGCCGCACTAGCAGCAAATGCCAGGCAATGACAGCCAATATACGAAGTACGGTCGCACGAATGTCCGGCTGCGCAACGCAAGTGGAAAATGAACACATTTTTTCGAGAACGTAAAACCGCTAGTACGGTTGTACAGAGTGCGCTGCGCCCGCTAGCGGTGTGTGTGCGTGAATTGGAGATGTCAGACGCTACTAATGTCCGGCCTACATAACGTCCAGATGCACAAAGTGTTTTATTGATGATCCGTACAAAATCACGGACGAAAAATGCGCATAGTATGACCGCTATCGCGTACTCCGTGAAAAAATGCGTCCACTCGTTCGAACGTACTTTTTCACAGACAACGTGAAAATGCGTTCGTCTGACCCTAGCCTTAGGCCAATGATCCCTGCCTAGGGCAAGCAGTGTAGAACAAAGCAGAAATACCTTAACATGCAAACAGATATTTGGCTTTTAGTGAATATACCCCCATAGTGTATATGTATACGGTGCTTTTAGTGTCTTCTTTACCCCGTTTTAGCGGGGCCAATGTAATACTGTCCTAGGTGTATTAAAAAAATATAAGACATTAAATCACCCTTTTCATTTCTTTTATATATTTTCTTTCTACATAATGAGTTCTGTTTACATTTTATTGTACAAGCAGAAAACATGTCCTTTTAAAAACCAATACGTAACACATGTGGGTATCCCAAAAGAGAAACAGATCTATTCACTAAAGGGTGCAGTCAGAGTTGGCAGGAGAAGTGAAAAATCTAGGTCAAAGTAGCCAAACCAGAAAAATTCTCCCATTTAGCTCACTTTCCAAATCGGCTATTTGGTCTAGATTTTTCTCTCCACCTGCCAATTCTCCAGACTTCACCCTTTATTGAATAGACCCTAAAGAGAGAAGTTATTGTGAAAAAAACACAACAAAAGAATAAAAAAAATATATATTTTTTTTGTCATTTGTGTGTAACAAAATAAAAAAAGTGTCAAATGGTTAAACCGGTTTAAGGCTCAAACCTCCCCCCCCCCCCCATGAAAGTCAAGTTTAATAATTATTACAAACTTATATTTATTAAATTGCAGCAAATTTGTTTGAATTCTGAGTGACTCCTTTCGCTATTTCAGTTTTCTTTACTAGTGTAGAACTTGGGTCTGTCGCCTTTTTTATTTCAATTGAAACCTGTTGTGTGCCCTATGATTTTCTTTTCCAAAATACAATGCAAATCACATCTAATGCAAACCCCAGCTTACACTTTCACCAGCCCCCTTATTAGAAAGCAAATAAATGTGTTTGAAATCTACCAATCATGATACTTATTGTGTTGTTGAAAACGTGTATTGTAATATTACTCCTTAATAATAACAATATGAATGGCTTTCCCACTATAGATGTCAAGCATGGGTCACTGTTAGTTTTTCATTATGTGTCTGCTGATGAAGGTGCTTTAGCATGTTGTTAGCAGATTTTAATTTTCTTTTAGTTTTTTTGCATTTTGGTTAATACATTGGCATGGTGTATTCTGTCTTCTTCTCTAGAGACTACAACAAAGTTCCCACCTACCTAGTTTTATGATGGAGTTGAAGACTATTTTGGTGAGTAACGTATTACACATTTGTTGTTGTTTGTTTTTTTTAAATTCTCCTCTCTGAAATCGGCAGCTTTTTGGCTGCAATTCGGCCATTTTTCAGTTTGGGAGATTTTTATAAACGTATACCAACACATATCGATTGTCGATAAAAATTTGAAGTTATTGATAAGCTGGACTTCGAAAGAAAAATTCAAGCCCTGACAGTTGTTGATAAATTGCTCTTTGGCCAGAAAAAATGGGAAAATCGCACTGATACCCTCAATTTTAATATTTATTACAGAAAACTTAAATTAACCCTAACAGTCTTGGACACCGGGGGTTACTTTTAGGCCCCGTTCACACTGTGCGACTTGAAAATCGCATGCTTTTCATATTCGCGACATTGAGCGATAATGTCGAGCGGTGTCGCCGTTGCGTTTTTTTTTATTTTTTGCAAAACGCCACCAATGCAAATCGTGAAAAAAGGGTCATGTACCAGCGACAAGCTACTGCGACATTGCGCGACAAGATGTGAACAGCTCTATTGAAATGCATTTGAGAAACTACATAGCACGACATCGCGCAGAAATATGCGCGATATCGTGGCAAAAAACGCGCGATAAATCGCACAGTGTGAACGGGGCCTTAGGGTTAAGGCTACTGTTATGGTTAGGGTTACGAACGGGTGATATTCAAGGAGAGCAGGATTTTGTTGAAGTTGCAATTACTGGTCAAAACGGGCTTATTACTTCCCGTCATATAGATTATATATATATATATATAATTATCTCTATAATAATAATAATAATATTTTTTTTTTTTTTAGAAAAATCTGTTGATTAAAATTAAACCGAGCCCATTAATCTTTGTAGTTGTGTATTATTTATGAAAAAAGGATGTAGGAACCAATATATGATGGCAAAATGGGCCTCAACTAGATGAATCCTAGACACCCATAAAGATCTGTGTTTCGAGAACATTACTGCAAGTAACTTTTTATTTGTAGTGTTACATAGTTTGGATTCAACAGCTGCATCTCTCCTGATTCCTAAAAAATAAAAAAAACATTGACCACTAATTATCTCTGTTAGTGTTTTCTATTCAGATTGGGATGCTATTTACATTATGAGCTATATGTCACGTAGAATATATATTGGTTGTAGTGTTCTATAAAATATTAGACAACTGTTACTGAAAAGGGGTTATTCAAAGAGTGCTGGTGTTTGTTGATGTTGCAAACATCGGCGAAAATGGCCGTTTTAACCGTGACAAGCACAGTCATTTCACAAAAGAAAAATTCAAACAGCGGCAGGAGAAGCTTCTCATTGAGCTCCTCCATTCTACTTTATGGATTTTTCCTTTGTGAAACACTGTCACTCATTTGTGAAACAATGCGCATTTTGACCAGTAATTGCAACTTCAACAAACACCTGCTCTCCTTGAATAATCCCCACATTCATAACAAATTACTAATTTGTAAGCGAGGGAAGACAGATGTTTAATTTTGTACTTTTTTGCATATATACGTGTTAAAAAATGTGTGGTGTTTGCATTCGTGCCTGTTAAATACCTCATAGGATGACTCTTCTCCTTCCCACTAACATTATAGTATCCTAGATCAGGGGTCCCCAACCCTGGTCCTCAGGTCCCGCTGACACGCCAGGTTTGCCAGATATCTGAAGCACAGCACAGGTGATATGATTTTGCTGCTCAGTGATTGCAGGATTCAGTTTGCATTTCCCCAAGGTTAATCTTAAAACGTGGCCTGTCAGTGGGCCCTGAGGACCAGTGTTGGGGACCACTGTCCTAGATGGCATATCATAGCATGTGTTCAATTGAAATTGAAAGCATAAATATGTTAGCACCCCTGACGAGCCACACAAGTCATAACAGGTGTCAAGTGCAAAGAGACAGGGATGAATGTAACAAATTGAAATATATACATATTCTGTAGCACCTGGAATTTTAACAAATATATATATATATATTTATTTTTTTTAGCACCAGCTTACTTAATGTTATTACAAATAGTATGGTACAACTATCATTAGTTTTTGTGAATCTGGTTATTATGTTCAGCTGAGAGTGCTGCTATTTTTCCTGATATATGGGTATTTTCCAATACGAGGATATATTCTTTTTGATATATTTGCTACTTGATGAGAATACTTTTTTCACCCTGCTCTAATTTTTTTTTCTGAACAAGCACTTAATTGTGGCCATCTGACATCTGAGACTATTGCGGGCTAGTGTAATGATTTGGGCACCAATATTTGTACGGTATATCTATTTTGGCGCTTGTTACTTGAATGTTGATATATTCTAGTTTCTTTCTTTGTTTATATTGTTTTTCATGCAGAGGACACAATTTTAATTGTAATTTCATTGTGTTTTTCATTTTTTTTTAATCAAGTTTGTCAATAAAAGCTATGTTTTATACATCACAAGCGGATTAGTCTGCATCTCCTGATACTCAGGAGATCAACTGATGTCATAAATGTGGTTTTTGTTTTATTTTATAAAATTGTTGTCTCTACTCTTTTTGATTTGATAAATATTATACATAGGCTTTCATTTTCGAAAATATATTCATTATTTTAGGAAGCTGCTTTGAAGAATACAAATGCATTACAGATACCACCTGCACCCCAGTACTATTCGTGTCTTGTGAAAGACATTGAGGAACTAGGCTGGGACAAGTATGTATGGATTTCTACTTGCGTCTGCCTGATTCATACTTTTGCTATTAACATCTTTCATTATTGATGATATTATCATCATTGATATAGCGCCAACAGTTTCCAGAGAGCTCATAATTGCATGTATAGAATCGTGACATACTGGATTTTGAAAGACAAGGGTTATCTCAACCCAGAGTTATGCAGTGCATGGGAATTTTACATTTCTTATTTAAAAATAAAATGGTAAATGTTGATGTTAAATGATGTTAAAATTGTGTTCAGCTCAATGCCTTGGCCCCGAGTCCAATTTTTCAATGAGCCCTGTCAAGCTTTGTTTAAGAGCAATCTAAATGTCAGGTTCCATACTTTAAAGAATTGCTTACTCAACAGGTTATTTTCATTTTTCATGTACCTTTATGCTATAATAGTCTATTCAGATAGTAAACCGTACCTTACTATTAAGGAATGAAGTTAACATTTTGTGACAATTTAATAGATTGCAGATTTTACCAGACACCTCTCTTTAATGATTTTTTATTTTTTTTTAAGTCAAGAACAGTATGTGCGTGCGTGACATTGTATGTTTGTAATAAATCTTTTCACCTTGAAATTAATGGAAACTACCCTAGTATCTTTAACTGAAATCATTGTGGTTGTATTGATGATTTTTGCCTTTATTGATTCTCGGTAAGGAAATGATCTGTATGAGCAGATGGAAGTGAAGTTTACATCAGAAATATATACTGCTGGAAATCGAGTGCAGCTAAAGCTTGAGGGCTTTTTGTGCCCTATCACGTCCCCCTGCTCCTCCCAGGTATCCAGCGGCCGGCAGTGGCGTCCTCGCTGGCCGCCAGCCAAGTGAAATAGCTGCAAATCGCGGCTGTGGGTCGGTGACGCAGGTGGGGTGCCTGCTAGATTCAAGAGCTGGGAATTGAATTCAGCTCAATGACCTGTTGTGGTTTACCTTCCTCGGTGTGTTCCTTGTTATTTCTGATTTGTGAGATTCCTATGTACCGACCTCTGACTCTGACTACCCGTTCTGGCATTAACCCCTGGCTCTGCATGACTACCCTTCTGGCTCTGTCTGACTGTGTATTCCGGCTCTGACCCTCCTGGCTTTGTAGGACTTCTGGTTTGGTAATGTCGGCTTACCCAGACTTCCTTTTGTTTTGTCTGTCCTGTATCTAGCAATCCGGCTAATTTAAAGACCAGTAATGTAGGTAGCGTGTCTGCGTGTAGGGATCAATAGTAAACGTGGAAAGGAACACTGTACTTTTCCTGGCCACTTTTAGCTTTCTAACGTAGCCAGGATGTGAGGTGTCCCCCCCTCCCTTCTCCCTTCCATCCCTGCTACACCAGTTAGGTGAAAAGGCTGGCTGAAGTGGAGGAGTTTTGTCCACTTTATGGCATGTGGCATGCGATCCACTTCATTTTCTCCAATTTATTTTATTGCTTGGTCAGATTTTCCAAAAAGTTTAAGGTTACAATTATATATAAAGTGCCAGTGCTGTACAATGGGTGACACAGAATACCAAATATACATACAAGTTAAACACACAGATCAGTAAGAGCGAGGACCCTGCTCCAGAGTTTATAATCTAAGAGTTTTCACCCAGACGTCTTGGATACAAATAAGAGAACAGCTTGGAAAGCTCAGAGTGAAGAAGGTACTTGGGATTCGATGAGCCCAGCTTCCTCCTCCAGCTCCTCTCACCTGCCAGTTTTTCACAAGGGGCGACATTCATGGATTCATTAACCCCTTAGTGACCGGGCGGTTTTACCCAATTCATCCTTTAGTGCCCGCTGTTGTTTTTACGTTTCTGCGCTGTTAGTGTTTAGGTCAAATTTTCCTATTACTCGTTTATGTAACCCACACATATTATACACCTTTTTTCTAGCCATTAAATGGACTTTCTAAAAATACCATGATTTCCATCATATCCTATAATTTACTATAAAAAAATGAAATATAACAAAATGGTAAAAACACACTTTTTCATAATTTAATCCCCAAAAATCTAAAACCACCAAAAAAAGACCCCGGCTAAATAGTTTCAGAATTTTGTCCCCAGAATAGAAATACCCAATTTTTACATGTTTTTGCTTTTTAACCCCTTCACTGCAGAGCCAGTTCACCTATGTGCGCTGAGCTCATTCTGACCGTTTGATGCTCATTATTTTTAGATGACAGCCTAGGTCCTATTTAACTAAACCCCCCCCCAGACAATTTTAAAAAAACAAAATGTTTTTTTTACACCAAACCTGGTCATGTTTGGTATCATTGAAAAGGCCTTTCCAATGATGTCAAATATGACCCTCTGGCTGCCACGGATCAGGAGATAGGGGGATACTTTGGATCCCCTTATCTCCACTTGGCAGCTAGGGGGTTAACTGGCCCACTGACCTCCTCACACATATGGTGAGGATGTCATTGGGTGGGGGGGGGGGTGACCCAGAGGCTTGGCTGACATCCAAGATGTCAGCAACCCCCAGGTTAGAATCGCAATTTGGCTCTGAATCGTGATCCGGCAGCGAAACCGTTAATGCTGTACATCACTGAAAAGGGGAGACTCTTTTGCTGTATCTTTAACGGTTGGGGAGATAGGGGAGGGTGGGCTCGTTTGGAGCCCTCTTTCTGAATTTTACTGCAGACGTCGGTGGGCACCTGCCCATGACGTCATCGAGCCTGCCGGCCCCCAGAAATGGAAGGGCAAGCTGTCAGAGATGCCGCGGGAGCCGGCGAGGAAGGTTTGGAGTCCGCTGACGTACCATGTACGTCCGCAGGTCTAAGGGAGACCCGTTGGCGTGACGTACATGGTACGTCTGCGGTCGGGAAGGGGTTAAAGAATCTTTTAGTTCTACAAGAAATTGAGCAAACCTCACTTTCTCAAAACTATCCAAACCGATTAAAGGGAAGCTGTACAGTAAAGCCTCTCCTTTTGCTGTTTGGATTATAGTTTTGAGAAGCACCGGCGTTTCTCGGCACTGGAATACCGGTAGTTTTGGCAACACCGGCAAACATGGCCCTTAGTCGATAACCCCCATAGTGTTATGTAGGGTTGCACCGATACCGATACTAGTATCGGGGCCGATACTGGGTACTGCAGGAGTACTTGGTACTCGTGCAGTACCCCCGATATTTTTTCCGATACCGGAAGCCGACATTGAGCCGGCTTCCGGTATCCGAGGGGCTGCGGCGGCTGTCCGAATGCTCTATCGGCATTCGGACAGCCGGCCCCGCACTCTCCGCAATACTTACCTTCCTGGGCGCCGCCGGGGAATGTCTCCGCGCGCCCGCTCGTTGGAAGGACCCCAGCCGCGACCACGTGATCCCGGCTGGGGTCCTTCCAACGTGCGCGCGCGCCCGAGACATTCCCCGGCGACGCCCAGGAAGGTAAGTATTAAACACACTGAGCAGCTGCAGGGCCTGTCTGAATGCTGATAGAGCATTCAGACAGGCCCTGCAGCTGCTCTCCGCGACGATACTTGCCTTCCTGGGCGCCGCCGGGGAATGTCTCCGCGCGCGCGCTCGTTGGAAGGACCCCAGCCGGGATCACGTGGTCGCGGCTGGGGTCCTTCCAACGAGCGGGCGCGCGGAGACATTCTCGGCGGCGCCCAGGAAGGTAAGTATAGTGGGGGGGGGCGGTCCATGAGCTGGAGGCAATATCCATGAGGGGGCATACATGAGGGGGCATATCCATGAGGGGGCATATCCATGAGGGGGCATATCCATGTGGGGCATATCCATGAGGGGGCATATCCATGAGCTGGAGGCAATATCCATGATGGGGCATATCCATGATTGGGCATATCCATGAGCTGGAGGCAATATCCATGTGGGGGCATATCCATGTGGGGGCATATCCATGATGGGGCATATCCATGAGCTGGAGGCAATATCCGTGGGGGCATATCCATGAGCTGGAGGCAATATCCATGTGGGGGCATATCCATGTGGGGGCATATCCATGATGGGGCATATCCATGAGCTGGAGGCAATATCCATGTGGGGGCATATCCATGAGCTGGAGGCAATATCCATGTGGGGGCATATCCATGAGCTGGAGGCAATATCCATGATGGGGCATATCCATGTGGGGGCATATCCATGATGGGGCATATCCATGAGCTGGAGGCAATATCCATGTGGGGGCATATCCATGTGGGGGCATATCCATGAGCTGGAGGCAATATCCATGATGGGGCATATCCATGAGCTGGAGGCAATATCCATGAGGGGGCATATCCATGAGCTGGAGGCAATATCCATGAGGGGGCATATCCATGTGGGGCATATGCATGAGCTGGAGGCAATATCCATGTGGGGGCATATCCATGAGCTGGGGGGGGCATACTCATGTGTGAGCTGTGGGGGCATAATAACCCATGTGTGTGCTGGGGCATTATCCATGTGCTGGGGCAAATCCATGCGTGAGCTGGGGCAAATCCATGAGCTGGGGCAGTATGAATATATATATATATCGGGGGGATATACATGTGAGCGGGGGGCATTTTTATATGGTCTGTTCTTATTGGAAAGCGGTCACATGACATTAAATAAAAGTATCGGTACTTGGTATCGGTGAGTACTTTTAAAAAGTATCGGTACTCGTACTCGGTCTTAAAAAAGTGGTATCGGTGCATCCCTAGTGTTATGTAATCCATTCCGTTGGGTTTCTCCCCACAGATAAATACATTTGGGACCTGTTACCAAAGTTTATCTCATCTGCTGTGTAACATATATTTAACAGCATGTTTAATATTAGTTAATTGACACTTATTACTACAATGAATCCTTCGTTATATGCAATATAATAAGAATAAATCTGACGTTCCCATTAAAATAAAGATGTGGAGTTTATATTAAATTATGGAATTGATAACGATTAGAATAAATAGAAATAGAATAAAATGGCAGAATAAATTTTAATTTTTGTAGATGGCTGTAAATTTACAGACTAGATAGCAAGGCCTGCACCTTTAATATGCAAATATGACTGTCAAAGTTTAATCCTATTTAAATTACCTCATTGGAAACTTAATTACATTGTTCGGACTTGGACAAATAACAATGAAATCTCTTGACGCAGGACATTTAGAGCAGCTGCATCAATTTAACATGTTGATATTCAATAGAATAGTCATATACACAAAATACACTTCTTGGTAATTTATGACACTTCTATGTGACCAGGTTTTTAAATACTTCACATGGGCAGATATGTAAATGAGGAATGCAAAGGCTCCTGTTGGTTAAGTATAATATATATATATATATATATAATGGCAACCTGCTGAGGCCATATAAAGACAAAAATACCTGGGTGCAGAGTCCATTCTCTCATACGAAAAGAGAGAAGGACGCACTCCAAGACTTCAAATAAAAGTAAAATCGATGTTTTTATTAAATAAACATTTAAAAGATGACTGTTTTGGCCCTCGCAGGGGCCTTTTACCAAGGTACCTTGATAAAGGCCCCTGCGAGGGCCGAAACGTCGGTCAGGTGCATATGGGCATCTTTTAAATGTTTGTTTAATAAAAACATCGATTTTACTTTTATTTGAAGTCCTGGAGTGCGTCCTTCTCTTTTGTGTGTGTGTGTGTGTGTAAATTTTTATATAATTTTCCGTTCGTTTTGATTGTTAACATGAGAGAATGACCACAATTGAAATATCATAAACTCAAAACATAACAACAATACAGGATATACAAAACGCTTAGAAAATTGGGGTGTGTTTGATTTTATATATATATATAATAATCAATCAATCTCAATGTGCGGTTGTATATTCTACTAATCGACTAATAGATTTTACCTTCCCTGTTGTGTTCAAATACAAAATGCCAACCTGCTCCTCAACCCTTTTTTTCATAGAATGGACCAGGAGGAGACTGGTGGCATCCATGAGTTTTAATTACTGCATATTCAGTAGCCAGCAAAAAAATGTGGAGAACAGACTCTTTAGAGCAAAAATGAGAAAAATATATCCCCGTCGCCCAAGGCCCCACAAGTGCGGTCCCAATCCGCACCAAATGAACAAAAAGGAGGGGAAAATCGGTGTTCGGCGTGTCCGCGTACGCGGTATAGGGGAGATATCTAAAAGTAAATGGGGGTAGGCATACAATGATTCAGAGAGGAAGTACCATACAATATGAGTAGCTGTGTGGGATGACTCAAAGTTCGTCAAAATAATCCTAAAAAAGAAAAAAAGTATAATAGTGAAGTCCAGTTACAAAAAGAGAAAAAGAAAAGGGGGGAGATGGATCCACTCACACTTTCCAGAGCCTCGTTAGGCTCGATCACCTCGCCTGTGGGTGTTTACGTGGCTCACCAGTAGCTCACAGGGGTAGACCCGTCTCACAGCCTTGGTGTCCTTTCAGGATCCTGAGTTGTCCATAGGTTCTCCTATAGTCTCCAAAGTTTCCTTTGGGATCCTGGATGTTCACAGGTCGTGGCTTATCTTAGCTTGTAGAAATCTACAAAACTCAATGAGTGAAAGAAAAAATTCTGTCCTACTATTAAAACGTTTATTTAAACATAAAATAAGGACAGAAACAATAAAATAACAGATATCAAAACGCGTTTCACCCTTTAGAGCTTCATCAGTTGTTAGGAAAATAAGAATAAAGTAAAACACAAAATAATAAAAAATACAAAATACAATAATATAGGTGCGCTCCCCCTAATAGGGTTGGTATTTATAACCCAGTGTGGAAGGCATCTGGTCTTTCTAAGTGGTTGATTATCGCCACTCATTTCAGGTGGGTGGGAGCAGGTGCAGCTATCAGTAAATCCGTCAGTGTGTATGGAGACCCATGTCCGTGATCCACAGTGGAACGCATTAATTCTGCCAACATCCGTTTCTGCGTTCCATCCTGGAACGCATGCGTTTACATCCGCTTTTCCAGTGATATGGTGTCGTCATCAATTTCCTTCGGGGCGCCACATCCATACTACGTCGGACGCTCCGCCCCACCATAACGGAGCAGGGAATGAGACCCCCGACCTTGGGGGTACTTGTGTGGGAAAAAAAGGGAAGAAAAAATAATAATAACGCAACCTGTACCAAAGGGTCGCGCCAGTGAACCGCTACACACACATCGAGACCCGTATACATAAAGCATATAACATCGCAAAAAAACATGTGGACCACCAGGGCTCCAAAAGACTTGGCTACAGAGGCCAAACCTGAACCAAGAGGATCCTAATGACCCTCTAGGTGTCCAATTGATGAAAACTTAAAAATATAAAAATAAAGGAGGTCAAAATTACCACATGTAATACCTAAATGGACCAAAAGCACAAAGGTCCTAAAAGGGCAATAAATGGCTTAAAAGTGTCACAATAAATATAGAAGACGCACATAGGAGTGCTAATAGAATATATAAAAGTCGCACATAAAAAGCGTAAAAAGATACATAAAATGTACTGAAATCGTACATAAAATGCACATAAATTGGCACATAAAAATGTGTCAATAAGAGTTCCGGTATCATAGTGAGAAAAACTACCTATACAAATCAGAAACATCATTTTAACGTAAAAAGTGACATAACTCAAAGTCTTGGTTGAGACCTTTAGGGACAAGAGAGTCTAACATAAAAATATATCTCATTTCTACTTGACTAATTCTTTTAATAAAATCCTCACCTCGCCAATTTGGTGTCACTACCTGTAACACCAAAAATTGGAGATTTAATGGGGAACAGTTATGTGAATCTTTAAAGTGGGTTGATACTGTATGCTTATCAAAACCTTTTCGAATATTCCTAATATGTTCCATTATTCTAATCTTAACTGGTCTGGTAGTTCTCCCAACATAGTATAGACCACATGGGCAGATAAGTAAATATATAACATTTTTGGAGTTACATGACGTGACTCCCCTCATTTTATATTGTTTCTTCGTCTTATGGTCTGTAAATTGTTTTATGGTGGTTTTTTTCAAACCCGTATTTTTACATGCAAGACATGTTCCACATCTGTAAAAGCCTTCACTTAATCCAAAATGATGGTTAGTCTTAACCTCATTCGTACAACTATGTGTTATTTTTTCCTTTATATTGGGTGCTCCTCTATTGATGATAGTGGGTCGTTCCCCTATCATGTCCTTTAAAAAGGGATCCCCTAAGAGGATTGGCCAGCATCTCTTTATAATTCCATTAACTTCACGTGTCTGACTATTATAGTCATATATAAATGAAACATTGTCCTTATATTTCTCATGGTTTTTTTCTTTTTTCTGATAAAGTGAAGTTAAATTTAATAGCTGCCATGCTAAACCTTGGCTTCAAAGTGTCCCTAAAAGTCAGTTAATGAGACTCCGACGAAATTGTACAGAGGAGAAGATTTTCTTAGAACAGGCGGATAAGCTGGAAGGGGACTTATTAAACAAAGGATACAGAAAAGAAGATCTGGATACAGTGATGGACAATATTAGACAAATCCCGATAACTTCACTTTATCAGAAAAAAGAAAAAAACCATGAGAAATATAAGGACAATGTTTCATTTATATATGACTATAATAGTCAGACACGTGAAGTTAATGGAATTATAAAGAGATGCTGGCCAATTAAAGAGATGCTGGCCAATCCACTTAGGGGATCCCTTTTTAAAGGACCTGATAGGGGAACGACCCACTATCATCAATAGAGGAGCACCCAATATAAAGGACATCCCTCAGCGCCTGTCCTCTTTCTCCTGCGCCCTCTGGAACGCTCGCTCTGTGTGCAACAAACTCACAGCCGTCCATGACCTCTTCCTTTCAAACTCCTTCAACCTCCTAGCTTTAACTGAAACCTGGCTAACTCCCTCTGACACGGCCTCCGTTGCTGCTCTCTCACATGGCGGTCTACACTTGAGCCATACCCCCAGACCGGTTGAGAGAAAATGGTGGCGGGGTCGGGCTCCTGCTCTCTCCCACCTGCACCTACCAGCATCTCCCTCCACCCCCATCCCTCTCCTTCTCCTCCTTCGAGACACACTGCATCCGCCTGTTCTCTCCTCTGGCTCTCAGGGTGGCAGTCATCTACCGCCCACCGGGACCAACCTCCCAGTTCTTTGACCACTTTGCTACCTGGCTTTCTCACTTCCTGTCTTCTAATCTTCCATGCCTAATTCTCGGGGACTTCAACATTCCCATTGACGATCCTTCCGCTCCTGCTGCCTCCAAACTTCTTTCACTCACGTCCTCCCTTGGACTCACACAATCCTCCCTCCTCCCTACCCACCGCGATGGTCACGTTATTGACCTGGTCTTTTCCAACCTCTGCTCCATTTCTGAGTTCGAATGTCGCCCTTTCCCCATCTCTGACCACCACCTTCTCTCTTTCAACCTATCTGGACTTCCTAAACACCCTGCTCCCCCACCCCGCACACGCACTCGCAGAAATCTACATGCTGTGGACCCCCATCAATTCTCCAACCTACTTCACCACCTCCCTCATACCTCATCCTTCACCTGCCCTGATGCTGCCACTGATCACTACAAACTACGCTTATCTCTGCTCTAGACACTCTTGCTCCTCTTCGACTCTGCAAGGCCCCACGCCGCCAGCTTCAGCCCTGGCACACCCTCCAGACTCGCTACCTGCAAAGATGCTCCCGTGCCGCAGAGCGTGCCTGGAGGAAATCCCGCTCTGAAGCTGATTTTGTTCACTTCAAGTTTATTCTCCAGTCATACACCTCTGCCCTCCACTTGGCCAAACAATCCTTTCTTCTCATCTCTTATATCTACGCTGTCCTCCAACCCTAAACGGCTCTGGTCCACCTTCAACACCCTCCTCCACCCACCTGCACCTCCCCCTCAGCTGCCTTCAGCGCTCAAGACCTGGCAGACTACTTCCTCAGTAAAACTCTAACTATCAGAAGCAACATCCCAACACAAGATAGTTATCTGCCACCTCCACTCCCACAGGTCCCCTCTGCCACCCTCTGCCGCTTCCTCCCAACCACTGAGGAGGAAGTCAATTCCTTATTGTCCTCCTCACATCTCACCACGTGCCCGCTCGACCCCATTCCCTCACATCTAATTCCTCCCCTCTCCTCCTCCCTCACCCCTGCTCTCACACACATCTTCAACCTATCTCTCTCCACTGGCTCCTTTCCATCCGCCTTCAAACACGCGCTAGTTACCCCTTTACTAAAGAAACCATCCCTAGACACCAACTCTCCATCCAACTACCGCCCTGTATCCCTGCTTCCCTTCACATCAAAACTCTTAGAAAAAACTAGTCTTCAACCGCCTCTCCCTCTTCCTGTCCTCCAATTCCCTACTTGACCCCCTGCAATCTGGCTTCCGTCCGCTACACTCAACTGAAACTGCCCTCACCAAAGTCACCAACGACCTCCTAACTGCTAAAAAACACGGCCACTATTCTATTCTCATCCTGCTTGACCTCTCGGCTGCTTTTGACACTGTTGACCACCCCCTCCTTCTACAGACCCTCAACTCTCTGGGTCTCGGTGACACTGCACTTGCTTGGGTTGACTCCTATTTATCCAACAGGTCCTTCTGTGTGTCCTTTGCTGGTAACTCCTCCTCTTCATTGCCTCTATCTGTTGGTGTACCTCAAGGCTCTGTCCTTGGTCCTCTGCTCTTTTCCATCTACACCTCCTCCCTGGGCAAAATCATCAACAGCTTTGGCTTTAATTACCACCTCTACGCTGATGACACTCAGATCTACCTCTCTACCCCTGATCTCTCTCCCCCTGTCCTTTCAAAAGTCAGTGACTGTTTATCTGGCATCTCCTCCTGGATGGCCTCCCACCACCTAAAGATCAACATGTCAAAGACTGAGCTCCTACTTATTCCTCCCTCTAATGCCTCCCCACCTCCTGACTTCTCTATCACGGTGGAGGGTATCACCATCTCCCCATCAAACCAAGTTCGCTGTCTTGGAGTTACACTGGACTCTGCTTCTTTCCTTCATCCCCCACATCAAGTCTCTTTCCTCCTCCTGCCGATACCAACTGCGTAATATTTCCAGAATTCGGCCATTTCTTACCGCTGTCACCACAAAACAACTCATACACGCCCTGGTAATCTCTCGACTCGACTGTTGCAATAATCTCTTATCTGGCCTCCCTCTGTCCCGCCTCTCCCCCCTACAATCCATCCTGAACGCCTCCGCCAGGCTAATTCACCTCACCCGCCGCTCTGTCTCTGCCGCCCCTCTGCGAGTCCCTTCACTGGCTCCCATCCACTGCAGAATTAAGTTCAAAATCCTTATCCTTACCTACAAAACCCTCACTAACTCAGCGCCCCACTACCTGTCCTCACTAATCACCAAATACACCCCAGCCCGCTCCCTAAGGTCAAACAGTGACCTGCGCCTAGCTTCTCCCCGCATCACCTCTTCCCATGATAGACTGCAGGATTTCTCACGCGCAGCCCCCACTCTCTGGAACGCTCTCCCTCGTACTTTCAGACTTTCCCCTAACTTCTCTTCCTTCAAACGCTCCCTGAAAACATTCCTATTTAGGGAAGCCTACCACCCAACTCACTGACGCAACCATCAATCACTCTCACCTTACAGTCCTCCCCTCCTGTTTCCAACCCCAACCCTCCTAGATTGTGAGTTCCTACGGGAATAGGGCCTCATCTCCTCGTGTACTGTTTGTCAAATGTTGTTCAATGTATTGTAACCCTGTCTGTACTGTGCTTATTGTACAGCGCTGCGGAATATGCTGGCGCTTTATAAATAAATAATAATAATAAAAAAGGAAAAAATAACACATAGTTGTACGAATGAGGTTAAGACTAACCATCATTTTGGATTAAGTGAAGGCTTTTACAGATGTGGAACATGTCTTGCATGTAAAAATACGGGTTTGAAAAAAACCACCATAAAACAATTTACAGACCATAAGACGAAGAAACAATATAAAATGAGGGGAGTCACGTCATGTAACTCCAAAAATGTTATATATTTACTTATCTGCCCATGTGGTCTATACTATGTTGGGAGAACTACCAGAACCAGTTAAGATTAGAATAATGGAACATATTAGGAATATTCGAAAAGGTTTTGATAAGCATACAGTATCAACCCACTTTAAAGATTCACATAACTGTTCCCCATTAAATCTCCAATTTTTGGTGTTACAGGTAGTGACACCAAATTGGCGAGGTGAGGATTTTATTAAAAGAATTAGTCAAGTAGAAATGAGATATATTTTTATGTTAGACTCTCTTGTCCCTAAAGGTCTCAACCAAGACTTTGAGTTATGTCACTTTTTACGTTAAAATGATGTTTCTGATTTGTATAGGTAGTTTTTCTCACTGTGATACCGGAACTCTTATTGACACATTTTTATGTGCCAATTTATGTGCATTTTATGTACGATTTCAGTACATTTTATGTATCTTTTTACGCTTTTTATGTGCGACTTTTATATATTCCATTAGCACTCCTATGTGCGTCTTCTATATTTATTGTGACACTTTTAAGCCATTTATTGCCCTTTTAGGACCTTTGTGCTTTTGGTCCATTTTAAGTATTACATGTGGTAATTTTGACCTCCTTTATTTTTATATTTTTAAGTTTTCATCAATTGGACTCCTAGAGGGTCATTAGGATCCTCTTGGTTCAGGTTTGGCCTCTGTAGCCAAGTCTTTTGGAGCCCTGGTGGTCCACATGTTTTTTTGCGATGTTATATGCTTTATGTATACGGGTCTCGATGTGTGTGTAGCGGTTCACTGGCGCGACCCTTTGGTACAGGTTGCGTTATTATTATTTTTTCTTCCCTTTTTTTCCCACACAAGTACCCCCAAGGTCGGGGTCTCATTCCCTGCTCCGTTATGGTGGGGCGGAGCGTCCGACGTAGTATGGATGTGGCGCCCCGAAGGAAATTGACGACACCATATCACTGGAAAAGCGGATGTAAACGCATGCGTTCCAGGATGGAACGCGGAAACGGATGTTGGCAGAATTAATGCGTTCCACTGTGGATCACGGACATGGGTCTCCATACACACTGACGGATTTACTGATAGCTGCACCTGCTCCCACCCACCTGAAATGAGTGGCGATAATCAACCACTTAGAAAGACCAGATGCCTTCCACACTGGGTTATAAATACCAACCCTATTAGGGGGAGCGCACCTATATTATTGTATTTTGTATTTTTTATTATTTTGTGTTTTTACTTTATTCTTATTTTCCTAACAACTGATGAAGCCCTAAAGGGTGAAACGCGTTTTGATATCTGTTATTTTATTGTTTCTGTCCTTTATTTTATGTTTAAATAAAACGTTTTAATAGTAGGACAGAATTTTTTCTTTCACTCATTGAGTTTTGTAGATTTCTACAAGCTAAGATAAGCCACGACCTGTGAACATCCAGGATCCCAAAGGAAAACTTTGGAGACTATAGGAGAACCTATGGACAACTCAGGATCCTGAAAGGACCCAAGGCTGTGAGACGGGTCTACCCCTGTGAGCTACTGGGTGAGCCACGTAAACACCCACAGGCGAAGGTGATCGAGCCTAACGAGGCTCTGGAAAGTGTGAGTGGATCCATCTCCCCCCTTTTCTTTTTCTCTTTTGTAACTGGACTTCACTATTATACTTTTTTTCTTTTTTAGGATTATTTTGACGAACTTTGAGTCATCCCACACAGCTACTCATATTGTATGGTACTTCCTCTCTGAATCATTGTATGCCTACCCCCATTTACTTTTAGATATCTCCCTATACCGCGTACGCGGACACGCCGAACACCGATTTTCGCCTCTTTATATTCAGTAGCCAGATTACTGTAGATACTCGAGTATAACGCTAGATTTTGGTGACAAAAACTTACCTTAAAATTGGAGGGGTCGTGTTCTATTCGAGAACCTCTCCATCGCGTGCCAATAAAAACCAAACTTGCCTTGCTCTGGATCCAAAGTCTCCCGGAAGTTCCGGTAGTCTCGCTGAAGTGAATGCAGGCTCCCTGATGCTTGCAAACACTTCAGGAACTCCCAGATTCGGGAGAGGTGGATCCATCACGGCCAGAGGGCACACTCTGTTTAAGCCAATCATTCACCTCGCTCGCCTCCGCCAGCCATCTAATCACTGGTAAAGAAGACGGGTGGCCGGCAGCTTCATACTTAGTAACCACTGCAATCATTCTAGAGCAGAGCACCCTGGCCTGATGGGTAGCCTGACTGTTACGAAAACCTCAAAGGATTTTAATTGTTTATCGGTACAGTAAAATTTTGCTTCTCGTGTTATATTCGAGTCTTGAGTATTCTCTCGTTCCATAATAAATCTCTATCCATCGAGTTCTATTCGGGTCGCGCTATACTCGAGTATCTACGGGGTAAGTTACAATTCAAGTGTTTGTGGTTTTATTTTATGGATTACGAGACAAGAAAATAGCGCTGAGAATAAATTTTAATTTACATGTCTAAAAGCAACAAAATCCCAAAAATAATGGAACACCCTGCCCTGAAATTTACCCTCCTTCCCTATCTTTCCACCTTTCAAGAATTGTGTAAATGCTGCTCTTCTGCACATAAACAGGGTTATTCAGAGAGCGCCACTCTATCCCCGAAATGTAACCGGACACTGAATTTCAGCGAACAGGGACATTTCGGGGCCATTCGGCTATTCAGAGAGCAGGCAATTCGCCAAATCTTGGCGAATTGCCTGCACGTATGGTACCTGTTCGAGGGCAGTGAAATCCCCTATAGAGAAGCAATGGTTTGTCTATTCAGAGAACACCGAACAGCTGAGGAATGTCAGTGTCAGTGTTCTATGGTTTCATTTGTCAGGTTTATTCAGGTGGATCCCATAGGCTTCAATGTTAAAAATATTCCAGTTTTAACTCCATATCTAATAAACTGTTTATCATTTTATTCTACAGTAAAAGGTCTCTTTATTTTTATATTTTAGGATCTTTTAGGCATTTTTTTGTGTGTTTTTCAATTTATTTTCTTTTTTCTGTAACAGCCCTTTTTATTAGCATTCATTGGATCTTGTATGTAAATTCCAGACATTTTCGTTCAGCAGTTTTTTGCAAGTTTAAAACTTTAAAGCGAACTGTTTGTGTTCTTTTTTTTTTTTTTTTGTTCCACCCTGTTCGTCTGCATGTCGGCTTTTTCCGGCAGCTGCTCTGTGAGGTGATTGGCGGCTGCTTGGATTTTTCCGGTGGTTTCTGCGGGTTTTCGGTGAGTATTCGGCAAGTGTTCTGCGGGTTTGTGGCAAGTATTCCCTGCACTACGGGGGCCCTGCAGTGCTTGCTGAATACACCGCAGGGTCGGCGAACTAGGAATCGCCGACTCGCCCCGAAGTGCAGGGAACGAATAACTCTGTTAGTTCTTTATCTCTTTCAGTTAGCTCAAAATACTTTTGTCCAGTGTCGCTGGGCTCCTCTTCCTTCATAGGGCTTCCAAATGTGAAGGTTCCTGGGGCTATTTGCATGTGAGCAGCGCATGCACTGCTCCCACAATAAGGACCAATGAAGAGGACGCTCGAATTCGGCAGTAGGCTGCTCAAGATTCGGTTGTGGCAGAATTTGGCCTCGGCCAAATTTTGCTGCTCCTTGAGGGCCATGTTAGAAGAGCGCACTATGTGCACCTGTGCTGACGTGCCTCTCGGCGTCCGTCGCAGTGTTGTGACGCTTTGACGGGGCTGGCCACACACTGTAGTGTGTGCACAAATTGTTCGTGCTACAGCAGGCGTGCTGCGTTCCTTCAGAAAGCCTCCCCATCGACGTGCTACGATGCGCGTTTGGTGGGGCTGCAAAAGAGCGATCCTCCATAGGAGGATCTAGCCTTGCAGCGCTGAGCGCACTAACTGCGCTCAGCGAGGTGGCCAGATGGGCGGCAGGCTCTTAAAAACGCTTGTCTGACACCAGTCTGAGACACCATGCTGACGTCATTGGCCCCTGAGCTGGTTCCTGGTGGGCGGGATTTTTAAACAGACAACTGTGTGGGTGGAGGAGGGACAGGAAGGCGTGGACATGTTCATCTCAGTCTGACCACTTAACGATAAAGTGGTCAGAGTGAATAGTGTCCCTCGAAGGCTGGCCGTCCACTGGCAACGTAGTCCGGCGACCTACTTGGTTACCCATCTACGGACAATGCCATCGGCCGATCAGGGTCATTCACTGGAAGTGTCTGTGGACGACCCAGGTTGGCCGATGGACAGGCCGCCGAATGGGGGGGAATAAAAACCCTGCTGTGGGGAGAAAAAAAACTGTGTTTGGTGTTGCAGCATGGACAGCCCCTGTCCAGCGCAGCTGAAGCAGGGGCAAAAAAAATCCTTGCTGCGGGGGGGGAAATTAATCCCCTATCCCTGGTGCTGAGCTAGGTTTCAGCACCAGGGACAGCAATGCTGAATGCAGCAGGCTCAAAGAGGGGGGGGGGAGAAGACGCGTTTGGCGAGAAAAAACAATGCCTCGTCTTTTTTTTAAATTTATTTTTAATTTTATTTTTAAAAAATCAGAACCCAAAATTTTGCCTAAAAAAAATAAATAGGCTTTTTGCTGCGGATTAAAAAATTAACAGTTGAATAAAAAAAATGGATAACTGTAAAATTATATTTTTTACATTGAGTCCTATGGGCTATGCACTGAATCACTTCTTTATGGGACAATTTCCCTGCCGCGGCACAGCGGTTTAACCATACAATTTTTTTCATGTAAATTGTACCAGATCTGATTTCATCTGACCAAGTTCCATGAAAATTGGAAGGATCACGAATCTGTTGCATAAAATCGTCTGAAGGAAGTTGGATGCAGTGGAAGACGGCTGAATCACCTGTATGTTGTAGGATTGGTCGGATGACTTCAGACGATCTCTGATGATCGCACAAATAGCGTGCCAGTGGACAGCCAGCCTAAACTAAGTATTCATGGGAATCACTGACAACAATACTTCTGACATCCGTTACATTACAGGGAATGAGGGACAGGAAGGCCAATGGGATACGTTTTAAAAAGACATTGTAGTGTTTGTTATTTTATGAACCTAATAAATCCTTTCCGGAAAGATGCATTTCAGAAATTTATACTGTTTACTTATTTTCTACCTACCTGGAATTACTTTTAATGAAATTTTGTATGAGGCTACAAAATAAAAAGTGAATAGTATAAAGGAAGGGTTTAAATGCTTCCGGAATGCAGAGTGTCTTTATAAAATACAAAGAAGTCCAGTACTGACCCTCATTTAAAGATCACATATTATGAGCCTGCTTCAGCGCCAGGACCCAGAATTTGTACTAAATTCGGCAGACTTGGATAAAACCTCAGCATGACCAGAAACGACAGGTCAATATTTTAATTATTTTTACTTAATTTTTTTTTTTGTTTGGTTTTACTCTGTACTCAAGTACTCGAATAAAGCTTTAGGGCTAAATTACAATCTTCGCGCAAAGTCAGCGCAACAACCGCGCACAATCGTCTACCGCATGTGAACCTGCACAAACTTACTGTACTGTGCGCGTCCTATACTTAACATTGTGAGCGAGACTGTGCGCTGGTACGAGGATGGTATTACAATCTATTTTGCGTTAATTACCGCACAGCCTTTGCGCGCTTAATTTTAGCAACTCCTAAAAGCTGGTGTTAATGGCAAATCTGAGCAACCTGGCCGAACCCAAATACACCAGGCCATAAAAAAACAAATGTATTCTACTTATACCAAACCAATAAAATGGAGAAGTTGTGTGTGCATGTATTATTGTTGCAGCATATATGCTCAGATTGACTTTGGCAGGTGCAATTTCTTAACGTGAGATAATTGTGATTCTTAATTCTGATTGGCTGAATCGTGAGAAAAAAAGTAGTGCGCACACAGATTTTTGCGTGCGACGGTACTGCGTGAGCATTTGGGGGCGTCCTGTTTACGCGCGTTATTGATCGCCGGATGAAAAGACGCGCGAGGGTTGTAATTCCAGTGGTGATTTGCACGCACAAAAGTTTAACGCTTGGCGCAAAAATTCACGCTTTGTGCGAAGGTTCTGGCGCGAAGATTGTAATATAGCCCTTAATGTATTATTTTGTGTGTTTATTGATACATCCACACACAAAAACCTTTCTATTGCCTTAGTTTAGGCTAGGCTCAAACGAACGCATTATTCGCAGCGACCGTCAAAAAGTGCATCCGAACGCATTGACATATTTTTTCACGGAATGCGTGAAAACTGTCAGATGACGTGCATTTTCGTGCGTGATTTTTTTACGGATCGTCAAACACTTTTTGCGTCTGGATGTTATGTAGGCTGGACATTAGCAGCGTCTGACATCTCCTAATCACGCACACACGCCGCTATGCCGCCGCAGCGCACTCTGTACGTCAGTACTAGCGGTTCTGCGTTCTTGAAAAAATGCATTCGTTTTCCACTTGCATTGCGCGGCCGAACTTTCGTGCGGCCGGACTTTGTATATTGGCCGTCATTGCCCGTCATTTGCTGCTGCCGCGGCCGTGATTAAGTGCGCCTAAATGCACGTTAAAAATGCGTTAGTCGGACCCCAGCCTTAAACCTGGAGATTTCAAACATCAGGCCTGCTGTAGCAGTGTTTTGTTACATTTTACATATATTCCATATACTTCCAATAGCTTTATCATTTTTTGCTAAGCTTTTTAAAAGATTGAGAAGATAGTTTAGTTTTCGGCTAAAAACATAAGGTAGATGAATATTAATATGTTATACTTTCTCTCCATATACACACATAAGTGGATAGACCATCTTCTTTAAAATAAATACATACAATTTGTGGACTTCGGTGAGTTTGTGTGTGTGTGTGTGTGTGTGTGTGTGTGTGTATATATAATGTGCATGCTTTCTGTTTTTATTTATTTAAATCTTTGCTTCTGTTGGACATCCCACAGTTGCAATTGTCCCTGCTGATTTTATCTTGCCAATCCTTACATCGATTAATAAAATATATTCCTTCTAAACATTCGCATAAAGAATTTCCAGATAAAGACTTTGTGTTTATTGACATCTATCTCAGTGTGTGATCTTTTATGATTTGACCTGCTTTAGTATTGATGTGAAAATAACAACAAAATTGATGCAGAACATTTCTTACAAAGTTGATAGTAAATTGTTGGGGACAGCTTAGGAGTCTACTTTGTATACCACCATCTACAAGTGTTTTGTAAACGCTTGTGTACCTTGGTTATAAAGTATTTATTTATTTTTTTGCTTTTCTTTTTTGTTTCCAAAACTTAGCACCAACTATGTAATATTGCCCTAACTTCACTTCACCAGAGCTGTTGCAAACTTACCAGAGCCTTTATAGTCTGAGGTTAAGTTTACAACAGCTCTGGTTAATTTAGTGACCAGTGAGTGAGTGAAATCTGGAATATCGTCCTTCGCCGGAATACTTAAACACAAATCCTACTGTTATACTGTGTTTTAAGTATGGATGAAACATAGGAAAATAATAATACTAGTTAAGTAGACCTAATACTAAAGGTTTTTTTTGTGGGGTTTGAGATTCAGATTTTTTAAAAAAAAAAAATTAAATGCAAAAAAAAATCCTCCAATTCATTGCTTGGTGAATAATCCCTATGGAAACTTTACTAGCATTTCATTATTTGTAAAGTCTACATAAATTTTAATAGTATAAAGCTTTGTCTAATTACTATTTTATTTAAAATATGATCAAGGATTGAAAGACCATTAGTGTTCCTTTTACGTTAGGTTACAAGCCTTCGTATAGCGCTTTACAAGAATGGGGATACATACAAGAGACATACCAATACAGGGGAAGACGTGGCCCTGCGCTTGGGACAATCTGGCAAATGCAGCACCAGTACAAATGCTCTGCCAGTATCCTGCAAGCTTACAATCTAATGTCTTAGGCCTGGGTCAGAGGAGCGCACTATGTGCACCCGTACGGACGTGCCTCAGGGCGTGCATCGCAGCGTTGTGACACTTCGGGGCCGGCCACATGCTGTAGCGCGCGCTTGAATTGCACGCACTACAGCGGATGTGCTGTGGGCATTCTGAAAGCCTCCCCGTTGAAGCCCTATGACCCACGTTTGATGGGGTGGCAAAGCACGATCCTCCATAGGAGGATCGAGCCTTTCAGCGGTGAGTGCACTAACTGTGCTCAGCGAGGTGGCCAGGCGGGCATCAGAGCGGAAGGAATGTCCACTCTCACGGACATTCCCTCCGCTCTGCAAAACGCTCGTCTGACCCCAGCCTTAACACTTACAATCACTTACAAACCTAAATATCTGGTATACAGTATAGGAATACTATCCCTATCAAAGATTGTGTCAAGGCACCTAATGAAATATGAGCGAGAACAACATCAACCTGCTCCTTACTCCAGGGCTCTCGAGAAAGGAAAACTGAAAGCCGTGCTTACTGACCACAGCATGGGCCCTGACACCGCTAATAAATAACCTTCTAATATATGGCCAAACTGAGCAGTGTCAGTAACAGTAAATCTACGCCTGATGGGGCTCGCATATGTAACCACTCTATTGTTATTATTGTCACTGTTTAAGTACAACCAGCAGTACAAGCATTATTTAAAGGATACAACATGTATTTTGACAAAAAAGACTGAACAAAAAAAGTGTGGAAAGTATTATATAACTGTGCAGCAATAATATTAAAAAAAACTGATCTATGCATACTTCTCTTCTGCTCAGGCTGTCATTTGTGGACACAGATTTCAGTACCATACAGTTAAAAGTCGAAGATTCTTCTGGACGTGAACACTTGATCACTCTAAGATTTACTGCAAGGGTGAGCTATGCAACTCTATTACATATATATTGTAACGTGGGGATCCGAACCCAGGATGGGTTTCCATGTGCAGAAAGCCCCCCCCCCCTCGTTGCTGTCAGTATAACAAAGGAGTACTGACTCTGGCCCAAACCTACACAGGTCACATATCTTAGTGCTAATGTTGAGATTGTAATAGGGCCCTTGGTATTTAAGAATCTTACACCATAGTTTACTAGGAAATTTGAGTGTGACAGAAGTTGTTTTTTTTTGTGATTGCAAATAAGATTACATTGTTATGCACCTTTTTCGGTTTTCTTTTCTTTCACACTTTAACATTATAACTATTATTGTGCTAATAACTTTTAAACTGCTTTCCCCCCCCCCTTTTTAAATTTCTCCTCTGTCTACCTATCTGGCCATCTCTCCATGACAAAATGTATGCACTCCTATCTTCTAGTCTGTATGTATATATTTAAGTTCAAACGGAAATCAGGGTGGTTCTTCCATCTTCAATTCTAGACCTATAGCTCTCCTGTAGTTTGCTTTTCTCTTCAGATTTTCCAAACATGTGAATTGTTCATGAATTAAAGGGACATTTACAAAGTTAGATTGGTTACAGTAGCCTGAGCATCTCCTCCCCTCTCCACGGGAATCTCGGAAGGCTGATTCCATGTGCAGGGGCTGAGCTCCTCCCACCAGGTCAGCAAGCGCTGATCTGCGCTTCGAGGATTGGGGCCCCTGAAACGACAAACAAATCAGGACCTAGGTCCCTGCATCGGCTCTCAATGCACTTGCAATGAATTGCTTTTGATTGACTGGCCTGCCACCTCACGGTCACATGACATGCAGCAGGCTGTAGGAAGTCAGCTGCATGTCACATCTGGAGGATTGCAGTTGGATACAAGTTGAGTTATTAAAATTATCGGAAGGGATGGGTTTGGAGGAGGCGTTTGTCACGGGGACCCAGGGGATGCGGCGCCTGGCAGCAGCTTCCTCGCTGCTCGCTGGCCAGGCGCCGAATGTAAGCGCTTCCGGGCCCGCTCACGTGGGACGCCAAGGGGCGGGGCCTGGCGCTGTGGCGCGGACCCGCCGGGTTTAAAAAACCAGTCTCTCTCCATACACCGGTGCCCTGACGTGGTATTCACCTCCCGCAGAGCTCTGTGTGATTTTGGCTATCTCCTGTGTTAATCCTGTGTATGACCCTTGGCATTGGCAAACGAACCCTCTTGTGTATAACCCTTGGCATTGGCAAACGAACCCTCCTGTGTATGACCCTTGGCATTGGCAAACGAACCCTCCTGTGTATGACTCCTGGCATTGGCAAACGAACCTCCCTGTGTATGACTCCTGGCATTGGCAAACGAAACCCTGTGTATGACTCCTGGCATTGGCATTTACTCTGTTCTAGGTTCTGCCCTTAACGTTGGTACCGAGGTCAGTCTGTGTGGCACCCTAAGCACACATCAGACTACCTCTGCTATTACTAAAGTCCTAGGGAGGACTTGTGATCTGGTCTGTACCCCTGTCTGGTATTTCCCTTTCTTTGTCTGTTACCTGTTTCGTTGCCTTTATAGCTTTGCCGACCATTCAAGGATCGGAAGAGTAGAAAGGGAGCTGCATAAAGAGATTTATATCTTCGTAGTCAGAAAGATTCGTGACGATACTCTATTCCATACCCCTGTCTGGTGCTACCCCTTGTATATTGTCTGGTTATTTGTCTGTTTAGTATCACCGACCATTCAAGGATCGGAAGGGTAGAGAGCGGTCTGCGTAAAGGGACCACACTTCTGGTAATCAGGGGGATCCGTGACATTACGTCAGGGCCAATGGATCCCGCAGACCTCTCTAACCAGCTGGCACGTATCGCAGCCAGACAAGAGGAACAGGACCATAGAATGGACCAGATTTCTCTCGCTCTGCAAACCCTGCTAAATCGGTCCAATACAGGTACCACAAACCTCCAGATCCAGTGTTACCTAGGGTCAGTCCGGTCTCCCCTGAAGGACATAGGCTTAGTATGAAGGCACCCCTACGCTATGATGGTACACCAAGCCTATGTCGGGGGTTTTTGACTCAACTCGAGATTCTGTTTGAGAACAATCCAGGTTCTTGTATGTCTGATAAAGCTAAAGTAGGATATCTGATTAATCATTTAACAGAAAAAGCTTTATTGTGGGCTACGCCGTTGTGGGAAAAATAAAAAACCATCATTTATGACTATGAGGGTTTTACCTCTGAGTTAAAACGTACCTTTGATCCCTCTAGAAGGGCTACCAATGCGGGTAGGTCCTTGTTTCATATCAAACAAGGTAATAAGAGGGTCGCCGATTATGCCATAGAGTTTAAGACTTTGGTTTCTGAAGTACTTTGGCCGAACGACGTTTTAACCTTAGCCTTTACCGAAGGCTTGAACGAGGCTTTTATGTTTGAACTGGCTCCCTTAAAATTACCAGAAAGTCTGGACCACCTGATAGATTTCTGTATAGCCATGGACGATCAAATCAGGGAAAGGAGACACACCAGAGATAGACCCAGAAGGGTCTTGCCTCCTTTACCCTCGTTACCCAGACACTCCAGTACATCAGGTGGTTCGGAGAATGAAAAAACTGATTTACCGGTCGTTGAACCCATGCAAATAGGGAGGACAGGTATTTCAGAAGCAGAAAAAGCTCACAGAAAAGAAAAGGGGCTCTGCTTTTATTGTGCAGGGGCAGATCACTTCCGCCTTCGATGTCCTCAGAGACCCAGGGTTGGCAGGGTTGAACATAGCAGAGTGGGATTCAGAACAGGAGACACCCAGGTTGTCGGTTCTCTGTGTGCCTCCTTTGTGGATAATGAAAAAAAAAATCCAGGATTCTGTTACCGGTCTCCCTAGCCTGGGAGGGGGTTCACCTCAAGACTGAGGCGTTTTGGACTCTGGGGCCTCAGGCAATTTTATGGATAAGAATTTTGCTGCCAAAAACCTCATACCACTGGTTCTCAGGGAAAGGCCTCTAAGGGTGGAGGCCATAGATGGTAACCCTCTGGCATGTCCTCATATCACTCACGATACAGTCGATGTATGTATGAAAATAGGAGTTTTGCACCAGGAGACTATAAGATTTCAAATCATTGAATCACCCTCATGTCCTGTCGTCCTTGGGTTTCCATGGCTAACAGAGCACAACCCAGTAGTCGATTGGGTCCAGAGAGACATAAAATGTTGGGGTCAAAGTTGTCAGTCTAAGTGCCTAGGCACAGTTAATGTGATTGGTAGCCTCAATATTGCCACAGCCCCTCCTTTGTCCACAGAGGTCCCTGAATGTTACCGGGCATTAAAGGAGGTGTTCTCTAAAGCCAGGACTGAGGTTCTACCACCACATCGTCCATATGACTGTGCCATTGACTTGCTCCCCGGTACGATGCCTCCTAGGGGTCACGTATACCCTTTGTCGCAAAGGGAGAACGACATTATGGAGGAATATATAAGGGAGAATCTGGAACGAGGATTCATTAGACGGTCCTCCTCCCCAGCAGGAGCAGGTTTCTTTTTTGTCTCCAAAAAAGAGGGAGATCTGCGACCTTGCATCGACTATAGGGGTTTGAATAGGATCACTATAAGAAATGCATATCCCATACCCCTCATAACAGAATTGTTTGACCGATTAAAAGGGGCTCGTGTCTATACTAAGCTTGATTTACGCGGAGCGTACAACCTGGTCAGGGTTAAGAAGGGAGACGAATGGAAAACGGCTTTTAATACACGTAGCGGGCATTACGAATACCTGGTGATGCCTTTTGGGTTGTGTAATGCGCCAGCCGTCTTTCAGGACCTTATAAATGACACTCTAAGGGAATTTCTGCAAGAATTCGTCATAGTATATCTGGATGATATCCTGATATACTCTCCTGATATGGACACTCATCATGTCCATGTAAAACAAGTGTTGAAAAAACTATTGAAGGCTGGATTGTACTGTAAGCTAGAAAAATGTCTATTCGACATAGTAACTGTGCAATTCCTTGGTTATATTATAACTCCTGGGGGGTTTCAAATGGATCCTAAGAAACTCTCAGCTATTCTTGACTGGCCTTTACCCCAAGGACTTAAAGCCATTCAGAGGTTTCTGGGGTTCACGAACTATTACAGAAGGTTCATTAAAGATTTTTCGGCCTTGGTGGCCCCTCTCACGGCTATGACAAAGAAAGGGGTGGGAAATCAGAAATGGACACCTCAAGCCACTCAAGCCTTTGAGACACTTAAGCAAGCCTTTACTACTGCTCCTGTTCTCCGGCATCCAGATCCGGCTCTGCCTTTCCAATTAGAAGTTGACGCCTCCGAACTAGGTCTTGGTGCAGTCTTGTCCCAAAGGGAGGCTCCTGACAAACCCTTGCATCCATGCGGCTTCTATTCTCGAAAGTTGTCCCCGGCAGAGAAGAACTATGACATTGGAAATAGAGAATTGTTAGCAGTCATCGCGGCCTTGGCCGAATGGAGATACTTATTAGAAGGGTCTAAGGACCCCGTTGTTATCATAACCGACCATAAGAATCTCACGTACATTGGAGATGCCAAACGTTTAAACTCCAGACAAGCGAGATGGTCATTGTTTCTTTCAAGTTTTAATTACGTACTTACCTATAGACCTGGGTCCAGAAACATTAAAGCAGACGCATTGTCGAGACAGTATGAGTCTTATGAACATAATATCCAAGATCAGCATCCCATTGTACCCCAGGAGAGGATTATAGCCGCTACCACGATTAGTGTTTCGTCTCCTCTAATGAAAAGGTTGCAGACCGTCCAGGGTGCAGCTCCTGGGGGAAAACCTCCTGCGAAACTCTTTGTACCTGAGAACGAAAGAGAAGAGGTACTCAACATCTATCATGACAATAAAACTTCCGGGCATATGGGTATCACCAAGACTGTGTCTAGTATCAGTAAACTCCTCTGGTGGCCCACGTTGCGCCGAGACGTCAAAGATTACATTGCCGTGTGCGAAGTGTGCACAAGGCAGAAAAGTCCCAAAACAGCACCCATTGGCTTACTCCAGCCTTTGCCGATCCCCGAACGACCCTGGTCACATGTAGCCATGGATTTTATAGTAGAGCTACCTGAGTCAAGAGGGAATACAGTGATACTTACGATCATAGATCGATTTTCCAAGATGGGTCACTATGTTCCTCTTCAGAAACTACCTTCGGCAGCTGAACTGGTGCCCATATTCATTGCCAATGTGGTCCGCATTCACGGTGTCCCTCGGGAGATAGTCTCTGATAGGGGGACCCAATTCATCTCCGGATTCTGGAGAGGGTTTTGTAAGAACGTGGGAATAGACCTCTCTTTCTCTTCGGCCTATCACCCCCAGACCAATGGAGCAGCAGAACGAGCAAACCAAAACGTAGAGAAATATCTCAGGTGCTTCATCTCAGAACAACAAGATAACTGGTCAGATCTGTTACCGTGGGCAGAATATGCTATTAACAGCGCAGTAAGTGAATCCACAGGTCATTCTCCTTTCTTCACTGTTTATGGCTTTGATCCTCCCGTGCTCCCCGCCACGTTTCCTGATACCACGATTCCTGCTTTAGATAAACAACTGGCATCATTGAAAGAGACTTGGGGGAGAGTGAGACGGGCACTGGAGGAAAGTAGTGCCATCCAGAAAACTAAGGCCGACAGACACAGGAGGCAGGCACCCGTGTATCAAGTTGGGGACAGGGTTTGGCTGTCTTCACGTAATATCAAGCTCTTAGTGCCTTCCATGAAGTTGGCTCCTAGGTATATCGGCCCCTATAAGATTCTACGGCGACTCAACCCTGTCTCCTATGCTTTGGCGTTACCCCCCATTTTAAAATACACAATGTGTTCCATGTAAACCTTCTGAAGCCGCTGTTATGTAACCGGTACACCAAAGTCCATGCTCCACCGCCTCCTGTCTCTGTGGAGGGCGAGGAGGAATTCGAAGTTAAGGCCATTCTGGGTGCCAGGCTGTCTAGGGGGTCCTTGCAGTATTTGGTCGATTGGGTGGGTTACGGTCCGGAGGATCGTTCTTGGATTCCGGCTGCAGAGGTCCATGCTCCTAGGCTAGTGAAGGCCTTCTATTTGGCACACCCCCGTGCCCCTGGGGGTCGTCCAGTGGCCGCCCCTGGAGGGGGGGGTTCTGTCACGGGGACCCAGGGGATGCGGCGCCTGGCAGCAGCTTCTTCCTCGCTGCTCGCTGGCCAGGCGCCGAATGTAAGCGCTTCCGGGCCCGCTCACGTGGGACGCCAAGGGGCGGGGCCTGGCGCTGTGGCGCGGACCCGTCGGGTTTAAAACCCAGTCTCTCCCATACACCGGTGCCCTGACGTGGTATTCACCTCCCGCAGAGCTCTTGTGTGATTTTGGCTATCTCCTGTGTTAATCCTGTGTATGACCCTTGGCATTGGCAAACGAACCCTCTTGTGTATAACCCTTGGCATTGGCAAACGAACCCTCCTGTGTATGACCCTTGGCATTGGCAAACGAACCCTCCTGTGTATGACTCCTGGCATTGGCAAACGAACCTCCCTGTGTATGACTCCTGGCATTGGCAAACGAACCCTCCTGTGTATGACTCCTGGCACTGGCATTTACTCTGTTCTAGGTTCTGCCCTTAACGTTGGTACCGAGGTCAGTCTGTGTGGCACCCTAAGCACACATCAGACTACCTCTGCTATTACTAAAGTCCTAGGGAGGACTTGTGATCTGGTCTGTACCCCTGTCTGGTATTTCCCTTTCTTTGTCTGTTACCTGTTTCGTTGCCTTTATAGCTTTGCCGACCATTCAAGGATCGGAAGAGTAGAAAGGGAGCTGCATAAAGAGATTTATATCTTCGTAGTCAGAAAGATTCGTGACGATACTCTATTCCATACCCCTGTCTGGTGCTACCCCTTGTTTTTATATTGTCTGGTTATTTGTCTGTTTAGTATCACCGACCATTCAAGGATCGGAAGGGTAGAGAGCGGTCTGCGTAAAGGGACCACACTTCTGGTAATCAGGGGGATCCGTGACAGCGTTCATGTTTAATTACACTGTTTCTTCTCTCCTGTTTTCACTTTAGAATAGCCCTTTAAATGCCAGTCAACATTCCGCTTTGTTAGCTTAAATCTCAACAGGTCTACCTGATAATCCCCCACCCTTTCATTCCTATACATACTTTCAGGTTTCACGTTTGAGGTCTTTAACCAAAGGCATACCATGTATGACCCGTTCTAATGAGATTAAGTCCTCAGTCCGTTTTTTGATCGGTCGTGGAGTCATTGAAGTAAGTCTTGCCCCCCACCAGTCCACACTGGTGTTCTACACTTGATGCTTACTGACTTACTGCTAGTGTGTTCAATGTGTGTATGCAAGATAGAATATACATTTATTTTTGATTACATTAGATCAATATTCCACTGTGATTTATTGCTTTTATATAAAAGTGAAGGTGTGAAAGAGCTGCATATTCTATTACAAGAAAACCAAGAAGACAAATAGAAAATAAGGCAGCACTCCTCTTAATTTTCCATTTTTGGTTTTGTTCTATTATAACAATAAAAAAAAGTGCAATATTTTATAACATTTAATTTAAAATCCTGCATTAACAATCATTTATAATAAAGAAAACAATTTTGGAAACCTAATTTTGAAGCTTCCCAATTTGCCCTGGTGATTTTTTTCCCCCTTTTTTTTAATTTTGGGTCAGGGATGATTTTGGGCCAGGCTTGCACTAAACATCATTTGAATGTTTCCTCTAATTGCAGGTTTCATAGCTATCCTGGTTGTATGAACGAGTAATGTTTCATGATGGTCTCGAGGGCCAGCATTCTTCTTGTGCTAATGCCCTCACAATATTCAGCAAGTGCCTTGTGATGTTAAATTCTTATCCCGGCATTTCCGATTTAGCCGTAGAATTGTATTCTTCCACGGTTCTATTAAACATAATGCTCTGGAGCATTATGATTGTGATAACAAATTATAAAGCAAATTGGGTAGTTATGTTTTCAGAGGAAATCTGCTCACACGTGTCTTGTCACGTATTAAAGGAATTGTCCACTATTTTTCCCCACTCCTTTTAATGTATAGCATGTTATTTATACCAATATTAAATATAAAGGGAAAGCCGAGAAACACATGTTGTACAGTAGTTTGTCAAACGGCTCAATGTAAATATGCAAATGATTGGTATCGGATAGACTAGATCTGACACTCGTTGAGAAAGACATTTCCATAGATTGAGTTCTTAATTTTGTGAATGGCAATTGAATAAAAATAGGGGGGAAAAAAACATAAGACAGGAATTGGCGGCCCAGTGTGAGGTGCTATACCAGATGGTGAAACTGGCAAAGCCAATAGCTGGTGACCATTTATCTGAAGGAGTTTTTATTATTATTCTGGCTAAAAATGTATATATGTTTTGTTCTTGCTACACTCTCGCTGTTCTATTTGACAAGATTTCTGTCTTGTTACATTATTGCGATTGACTAATTCAAAGTGACTTCTTGTCTTGTATTGTTTTCAACACAGTCTTTATAAAAATTGTAAAAAAAAAAAAAATACACGTTATCAAAAATAGATCTGGGTGAGGTTGTTCACTACAGATAAAGTTTAAGGCTGTCAGACGAACGCAGTCTGTGTGCGTGCATAACAGACAAACGTACTGACGGAAGATACTGTAGACACCACACGGTCTGTTTTTTTTTGACGGACGTGGAAAAAAAACCTGGGAAATAATTAATATGAAAAGCCATTTTGTGTGTCAAGGTGCTGGACATTGCAAATGCGCTGCGTCTGACATCTCAGCACGCACACAGAACGCTACGCGGACGTGGCGCACTCTGCGCGTCTGTGTTAGTGGTTTTACACTTGCCTAACGTGCATCCGTTTGCCACGTGCGTTGTGCCTGCGCAGTTCGGTGCGCACGTACTTCCTGTGTGGGTCTCTATTGATCATGATTCTATGCTACGACAGACGTTGAACTGTGCGGCGACACGGACGTGATCACTGCATTCGTCTGACATTAGCCTAAACTGTATATTGTGTAAAGACACTTTCCACTTTTACCTGCAAAATATCCTCCTTCATATGTAGCTGCTCATGTTCTCCTGCTCCTATATTGCCTAACGAGTGCAAACATGACCAGTAAATCTAGTCTAATACCGAACCGTGTCATGGTTCTCCATAAATCCTTATTATTCTCCTTTATTTATATAGCACCACAAATTCCGCAGCACTTTACAAGATCAGTGTACAAGGGGTTGATGCATTGGAATACCACATATGGATGATGACCAGATTCAGGGGGACCCTGTTCCCAAGGGAACTTACAATCTATGAGAAGTATTTTGTGAGTAGGCGCATCCATATCGTTAGGTGTCTTGCCCAAGGACACTCGCTGGTGGCGTCTTCCGAGTCGTCTTTCCATGATTGTTGGATGCAAACACTCTCTGCGATAGGATGCTGAGAAATTACAACAGTTTGTTTATCCAAAGGAGAACGCAAATTCCTAATATGTATCAGAAACAACATTTTGTACCACCGCTTTATTTTATTTCCCTTGTTTAGGATCACCATGAAAAATCTGATATGGGAGATGCTGAACCCGATACATTTGAACCTTCATATTCATTTTCTTTATTACTTTGTTATTCTGGAATACCTACAAACCTCAATCCGTGATCTTAACAAAACGTGTTAAAACTAAACACGAAAACGCAAAATCCATTTTATTGTAGAATAATACAATCCGAGCAATAATTAAAAAATAGCCATGCATAAAATATTAATTTCTCGTTCTATTATTCCAGGGATACCGTATGAAAGTTCAGTAAATGTTCTTGGGGTTTTTTTTTTCCATACATATTTAAATGGCTATTTAATGAATGTGTTCCGTCTTTGGTGGGGACTACTGGAACATCTTGGAGCTTAAGTTATTAAGTAAATTGTCTGAAGAATTGTTTTCTTTTAAAGCCATTTCACAGTTGGGGAAATTACTGTTTCACTTACTAGTCTGTTAAGCAACGCTATAAAGGGGATTAGTATGTACTTTCTTCCTCGGAAGGTATCTTTTTAATTTTACCCTACATCATTAAGTTGGTGAAACAGAGCTCTGCTTGCCTGAAATAGACTACAATGACATCCGTTAGAATGCTTTAAGTAATCGAATATGCGTTGTTTTTCCTTTTAAATCCAACATTCCCATCAGCGCAGGGACGCAGGTATTAAAGAAAGCAGTACTTGTGTTGTTTATAATGTGTACTTCTAAGCAGCATATAAAGAAGCATCTGGTACATTAAACGAAGATGCTAACGTGCCAGCATTAATGCGCTGCCTCTCATTATTTAAACCAAGGTTTCCTGAACTGTTTGTGACTTTTTAATAATACCCTTTCTTGCCTCCAGCCACTTAAACTCCCCTAAGCTCGCAAAGCGAACTAGTTCAATTTTTCAGCTTTTATCTTTTGCCCAAGAGAAGACAAATGTAACGGGCCAAGGATATCCGCCGTAGCTCTCGTGTAATCTTGCATTCAGTGGAATCGGATGAGAACACCGGCGTTTAATTTAAAGTAACACTTTCTGTATCGCTAACAATCCTTACACAAAATGCACAATAGCAGGCTTTGCGCAGAGATCCTTAAAACCCAGCCGTGATAGGAGAAATGGAAAACTGTAACCGTTAAATTACTGCAGAAATTTAACTGGTTTTGCCTTTTTTTTTTTTTTTATTCTAAAATATTTTTTTTTTTTTTTTTTACGGAGGCTTATTCTTGATTCACTTTGTTGTAGAATTGTAGCTGATGGAGGAATGTATATTAAAGTCGCAGAGGCCTAACTTGTGAGGGGGACACTGTTCCTATAAATCCATAGCTGGACCTTGCAAAGGGGCAATATACCATAGTTTGTAAGTGTCCAAAAAAAAGTTGGTGTAGAAGCATAATCTAATTTGTCAATATATCGATATGATCTCTTAAAATTTTAAAAAAATTGTGCATAAACATTACTCGTGTATACCCCTTGCGCCATGTTCAGTAACACAAAACCAGACTGACCTCTATAAATACCAAGGGCAATAATACATAATGAACACATACATATTATCTACTTCAAACACACAGATACTGATGAAGCCTCTTTGACAGATTTGGCTGGCACAGATACCGTGTGTATTTTACCACTTGAACGTTCACTTAGAGGTAGGAAGTTTCCTTGTATGTCTTTTGACCTCCAGGTGTCTCTTTACTTTTATGCAGAGAGAACGGTTTTGCGCCTATTCTCTAACAGGGTGGCCGCGTAGACCAGAAGTATCCAGCCCACTTCATGTATAAAACCTAACAAGAAAAAAGGTTGTCATTTGCATTTATCACTGTAGCTCCATGGGAAACAAAACACAGAGGTTTTGGTTTACTAAGGCTAGGGTCAGAGTGGGGCAGTCGGAACGCGCGTGCAGGCGCACTAAATCACGGCGGCAGTAGCAGCACATAACGGCCAATATACGCAGTACGTGCGTACAAAAGTGCGCCGACACCACGCAACCGGCAAATGAACGCATTTTTCTCAGAACGTGAAACCGCTGCTACAGACGTACAGAGTGCGCTGCGGCCGCATGGCAGCGTGTGTGCGTGATTAGGAGACGTCAGACGCTGCTAGTGTGCGGCCTACATAACGTTCAAACAGCCGGATTTCCCTAGAATTGCGTTGGTGAGTACCTGCGACTGTGCGACTGTGGTCGTCTGACCACTTAAGCGTATTCCGTGAAAAAATGCGTGCGCACGCATCGACGTACATTTTGACGGTGGCCGCAGAAAATGCGCTCATCTGTCCCTAGCCTTAAATGGGCATTAAAGTATAAGCTCATCTGCCACGTCACGGCACCTCTGGGTGAGGTGGGCCCTACCTAATGAAAGCAAGAGCTGCTTTTCTAAGCACATATCCACATGCTGCTTATCCGCTAAGGGCAAACTGATGGGTTTATATTAATACCCTCACCAGGAACAATTTTACTTTGGGATTAAAGAGAAAATACGGAAAGAGGCAGCAGCAGTACATTGTCTCTTTACATTGGTAATTTTACAGCACACAGGACTGGTAATCCTAGAAGTCATCAGTGACAAAGGTTTGGTAAGCACAAAGTTCTGAAAAGTTGACCTTCAAAAGTCGTGATGCATTTGTGTCACCATGTTCCTGGCTTTTATATATTTATAATATTCAGTACATTTAATTCGGTATAAACGTAAAATAATTAAATTTTTTGTGAATGTGTTTTTTTTTTCTAATTTATTTTTTTTGTTCAAATTCTGATGCTGGTGGAATAATAATAGTTTAGGTAAGGATGTCTTGGTGGCAATAGACAGATTTAATGTCTAATCCTTTTTATCTTTTTTTTTTTTTTCTGAGTGATTGTAAAATATTGTTTTATTATTTCATAACGCTGTATGAATATGAATATATTTTTTTCTATCCTTTAGTACCCTAACGAGGCTCCTGATTGCAGTGTCGATCTCCCAGTTCCATTTTCCATTTCATGGACACCTAAGGTATGTTTATCTATTCTAAACTAAGGCATTGAAGGAAATGGATATGTTGCCTCCTGAAAGTATGAATGATGCACTGGCATGGTAAACCCTTACTGAGAATACTGTGAGAATTTCTGGCACAGGGGCGTGAAGTGGAATCCCTTTAATAGTGTTTATAGAGACCCCACATTATCAGGGTTATCCAAAGAGATTCGAATTGCTTGAGAAAGGTAACCGAACGCTGAAAATCAGCGTTCGGTTACCTTTCCTGGCCATTCGGCTATCCAGAGAGCAGGCAATTCTCCAAATCCTGGCGAATTGCCTGCACATACGGTGCCTGTTCGGTCCCTGTTCGAGGGCAGTGAAATCCCCATCAAAAAGCACTGCTTCGGCTATTCAGAGAACACAAACCAGCAGTGAAAGGTTCCCCTAATGCTCTGCCATTCGGTGGTTTAATTCGGCAAATTTATTCAGGAGAATCCCATAGGCTTCAATGTTAAAAATATTCCCGTTTTAATTCAATATCTAATAAACCGTTCATTATAAAATTCTGCAGCAAAAAGTCTCTTTATTTATAGATTTTTTAGGATACTTTAAGCATTTTTCTGAATTTTTTAAAAAAAAATTAAAAGTCCGATTTTTTTTTTTTTTTTTTTTTCAGTTTGCTTATTTTTTTTGTAACAGCCCTCTTTATTATCATTCCCTGGACCTCCTGTGAAAATTTCAGACATTTTCGCTCAGTAGTTTCTTTGCAAACAGCGTTTCTTTTTCCCAGATTCATACAAATGGTTTTTCTAATTTATTCACTGCCTCCTCTACGTCACAGCTGCTTCGGTTCTGTGTGATTCGGCTCATGTTCGGCTCATGTTCGGCTCCTCTTCGAAGGTTAATCCAGATGTTTTTGCTTGTTTTCAGCGTGCATTCGGTTAGTTTTCGGTGGGTTTACGGCAGCTTTTCCCTGCAATTCGGGGACCCTGTGCTCTTTGCTGAATACACCGCAGGGTCACCGAAATGCAATCGGCAAAAGGAACCGAATTGAAGAGAACGAAAAGTCACCGAACGTGCGGTGACTTTTCGAATCTCTTTGGATAACCCTGTTAGTCTTTGGCGAAGAATTAATGGGACATTTGAGACAAAAATGGGGGAAGAAACTGGATCTATCTAAACCTGAGAGGTCCCGGATACTGTTCTTCAGGATGTCCCAGAAATTAAACACTGACTGTTGGGGTCTGTTCCCCAATGACAAAGCTGGTGTTCTACCCACACTGAACTCGTTAATGGTGTGGTTATTCAGAAATCAATTGTGCGCGCACACGAAATGCACGCGCAACAAGCGTCCGTTATCGAAGCCTCTCCGTCAAAGTGCTAGGACGCGCGTTGACGGAGCTTCAAAGCGTGACTCTCAATAGGAGGATCGCGCTTTGCAGCGCTGAGTGCGCTCAGCGAGATGGCCCGACGGGCGTCGAGTGGAAGGAACATCCACTCTCACGGACGTTCCTTCCGCTCTCCAAAGACCCTCGTCTGACACTAGCCTTAGCCGCAGTCCCCCTGAATTCAGTGTTTTTAGGATTTGGCATTCTTACCACGCACCCTGAATTAGCTTGCGTAAACGTTTTACGATTGCTCTATATCACACAAAAAATAAAATTCTAAGTCATTCCTGTACATTTTCTAGCTCAATATGCATTTTCTATAATTGTATCTTTTGTGTTTGTTCGTGTGTCTGCTCTTTACATCTGTGTTACGGTTTTGTTCGGGCTGCTGGACTTCAAAACTCTCTTCTCTTTATTTCTTTTTGTTCGTTTTTTGTGCGTGTGTGTGAGAAAAATAATAGATGCAGCTTTGTGGCATCCATATTAAAAATGGGTAATTTTCCTTATGGTCCCTGTCTTCCTGCTGGGTTGATAATGTTTTGATGTATTTTTCTTTTGCTCTGATGAGAGGTCTGCCGCTGCTGCTCTGACATATTCATTTGGATGAATAATTATAACTTGCACAATGTCAAGCCGAAGATGGTAGGGTTTTGTGCGTCATGACAAGTCTAGTAGCCAGTGCAGGTGACTCACAGCAGGATCAGAAACAGCCAGTGAATTCTGGCTCGGAGGAGACATTTAGAGTGGTAAGAAATCAGCACCAAGGGCAACACCGCAGCTTCTGTTCCTGCGTTAGTCAAATAAATGCAAAGTGCTTCTCAATGACAAGTTTAAAGCACTCATTTATTCGAGTTGTAGATTTTGTTTTAATTAACGGGATAATTTGTTATTCGTTTTTAAATGTTCGGCTTGGAAAGCCACTTTGTCACAAAAAAAGTGAATGTCGAAATATCAGCATCCCCCCTTCAAGAATAATTATCCCTGAGTTCGGACCATGTATCACTCGTGATGCATATGTGGACTGAAAATGACTAATGGGACTGTGCAACCCAAGATGCCCTAAAGTATGAAGGCCTGAAAAGAGGATTGTTGTAAATGACACTATCCTCCTGCCATCATTAGCGAGACATTGTACAAGCTATGATTATTCACTGAAATGAATATGTCAAAGGATGGCTTGCCTTAAAGGAGTATTATTCTACTTGGTGGTGTTTTTATTCTTTCTTCTTCGGCAAAGAAAGAAAGGAAAGAGCGATTTCCTTTGTATGTTACCTTGTGTCACATTTAACAGTTTGTTGCTAAATAAATCTTTGCCACTTGCACAGCAAGCTTTTTAAATACGGCGATTCTTATTTTCAGTATAAATAACTAGATTAGTTGTTCTTGCATTTTTAAAATCTTAAAGCCGTATGGCAAGAGACCATGACGATTTTCCAACCCTTAATTATGTTGTTAGCAGGGACACTGCGGATGCATGGTTTTAAGAACAATAAATTGGGATTGGTATGACTATAAAATTCAATTAGCATCTCAGCCCAATTATCTATGCATTATGGTCACATGAATGTAGTGCTGTATTTTGTTTCCTTTTAATTTAAAAAAATAAATTAAAAAAAAATCACAAAATACGAAAAAGACTGACAAAATCCACGCTATATACTTACAAGAAAAATAATATATATATTAAAACAACATTTAATTTATTGTCACACTTCAAATGATATTCGTAAATGGCAGCACCTTAAATGTTTCATTGTGCCTTTCCATTATTACACACAGGAACAACTGAAATTCTGCAATCTTTAAGCAAATAATAGAAAAAATATATTGTGTAATCATTAGAAGACGGAAAAATTAATCCAGAAACTGCACCACTCAAGTTATTTTGAGCCTGATTAAAACTTTTGGGGTCACTTACAAATTCCCTTCTTACTTGTCGAACATACATGAAAAGACTCTTGAAATAAGAAATCTATTAATTGACAGGACTGGAAATAACCAATTTTTAAGTACAGTTTGGGCACCCCTAATCCGGAATTCTAAAAATCCGGGAGATTGAGGACCAGAATTGGAGCCTTCCTGACACTCCAGACAGGGCCTGCTGGTCGGGAAAATGGCACACACTGGGAGAGTCTGGGCGTCCATGGAGAAATGCTGCACAGTGCTCTCAGTGTGTATATACACACTGGTGCTGCAGCAGGAAGGGCATCTTTGATTCTTTTAAAATCTGGAAGGATCCAGAGTGCTCGTGGTCATGACCATTCCTGATAAAGGATGCTCAACCTGTAAATTAATAATTGACAACAGCAAAGTTTGAATGATACAAAGTATCCTCCATGTGCAGCAGTTACAGCCTTGCAGAACTTTGACATTCTAGTTGTCAATCTGGAGAGATAATCTGAAGATATTTCACCACATTCTACCTTAAGGTCCCCCCCCCCACAGGTTAGATTGGCTTGACGGGGACTTCTTATTGTACTATATGGTCAAGCTGCCCCCACAAGAGCTCAATAGGCTTGGGTTTTGGTGACTGTGCAGGCTACTCCATTAAAGACAGATCTGAGCTCTTCAAACTTAGATTTGTCTGTCCATAACACTTTTTCCTATCTTCCGTTGTCTGTGTTCTTTTGCACATCTTAATCTTCTATTGGCCAATCCGAGAGTTTACTTTTTTTCTTTGCAACTCTGGAACATAGGACAGATCGTTGCTGATAATGGGTCTCTGTACACATATGTAGCTATTCCAATAAACATAAGCAGTTCCCAGCTACAATAGCTATTTACAGTTTTCAACATTAACAATATCTACACTCGGTTTTGGATCAATCTGATGTTGGTTTTTGTTGGACAGAAAAAAAATTGCTTTTCTTTTTTCTTATATCACTTTTACACCTGCTGCCAGTTGGACATTGGTTCCATGTTTCAATCTGTAAGAGTCATAGGGTGGGATTTACTAAGCAGTCAATATGGTTGCGATGTGCCCGAACCTGGCGTATCCTGTGCCATAAACAGCAAACATGAGAACAGTTGGAAAAACACTTATTACATTGTACAGATGCCATCCCCAAACTGTACATATCTCTGGGGTCAGAAGCTGCTCGGTTAATATGTATGCGTGTGTGTGTATATTATATCATTAAACTTTCCAAAAAAAAAACACTGCACTTAACATGTTAATCTGCTGTGAAGCACTTGGAAGCTTCTTCTAGTGACCGTAAGGGTGTGAAAATATAAATTGGCTTCATCAATCACTTCCATGCAGATGACATGCAAGAGACAATTATATGTTGCTCCAGGCTTAGGTTATACTGACAGAAGAGGGTCTGGAAGAGAGGTTCTGATTCTTCTAGGGTTAGCTGTAGAGTACGAATTGGGATATGAAACCTGAAATACCTGTGTGTCTGATTGTGGGAGTTGAAGTGAAAATAATGAATGTCTCACATAACCATATGAACATTTCCATTTGAAAGGATTGGCTTTGCCTGACTTACAGGCATATGATTCTAAAGATAGGAACACGTGTCTGAAAGAATCAAAGTGCCCACACTGATACTGCAACTATAGACCGTCCATATAGAAAACACGACCAATACCCAAAGAGAAATCCAGTATCTCTGTGATTAAATGGTTACTTATAAAGTGTGGGAAATATATAAAGCCCACCTAACTGTCAGATTGTGACCTTTCCAGCGCTGCCTCTCTTTCTTCTGTATCCCTTTAGCAATGGGGAGAGAGGGTTCCAAACAACCCTTCCTCCCATTCAAGTACACTCCCGGCTCTGCCAGTGGGAGCGCTTAAAACTGACATCGCCAGGGACAAAAGGTAACTCGCTTGCTCCGCGCTCTCCCACCGTGCCGTCCGTCTTTGACTCTACGCGACATTTGTTTATTTTTCGCTTTTCACATAGCAGCCTGGCCTGAGCCTACCGAATTTGTGTAGCTGTACACTACGCCAATCACGTAAGCTGCCAAGTAGACATGTGCATTCGTTTTAGTACTAAAACGATTTAGTCCGAATTTTGGGATAATTTAGTTTTCATATGACTCAAGAGAAACGAAACTGCTCAGTACAAAAAACGAAAGAAACTAAAATAAAATGCACTACATTTTAGTTTCAGTCCTTTTTGTGATATTACATTGATGAGTGAAGGAGACCACCAATGAAGAGTGCAACATCCGAAGTTCTGCACTCTCCACATGCCAATACAGTAGGATGTTCTATACAGAGAGGGGCATTAATTAATGCAGGAGGATGTTCTATACATTATGCAGAGAGGGGTATTAATGCAGGAGGATGTTATATACATTATACAGAGAAAGGTATAAATTGAGGAGGATGTTCTATACAGAGAGGGACATTAATTAATTCAGGAGGATGTTCTATATATTATAAAGAGAGGGGTATTAATTAATGCAGGAGGATGCTCTAAACATTATACAGAGAGGAGCCTTTTTTTTTTTAGCCCTTTAAATCCAGTGGCTGTGAGCGCTGAGATCGGCTGCTTGTTACATTATCTCTCAGTACAATGTATCAGGCTCAGCTGTTACAGTAACTGACTGTAACAGCGCTCAGAGTTTCAGTAAAACAAGGGAATAATATTGTTATAACCTCTTATATATAAAAATATTATTTACTAGTTTTACTGAAACTCTGAGCACTGTGAGTAGTCAGTTACTGTAACAGCTTTGCCTGACACGGGCAATATTACAATGTTGGTGCCAACTTAACCAGAGCTGTTGTAAACTGAAAACCTCCATAGGCTATAATGGCTCTGGGAAGATTACAACAGCTCTGGTTAAGTTAGCACCAACTATGTAATATGGCCCACATTGTGCTGAGAGTGAGAGATACTGTAACAAGCAGCGATCTCAGCCCTCTGAGGAGCCACTACAATAGTAATTGTATCCACTGGTTTTCGGATGAATGAAATAAATTAGTTTTCATACTAAAGAACTGAAAACGAATTTCTTTAGCAACTAAATAAATTGCATTTTAGGACTAATCCATTAGTTCAAAACGAAATTTTGTGCTGTGCACATGTCTACTGCCAAGAGAAGTCTGCAGCGCGTGTCTGGCACAGCCTACTTCCTGAACCATGCTCTTCAGCAGTGGAATAGCTTGACCAATGGGAAAGCACCATTGGTCCAAGCCATACAAAATACGCCTGCATGGGAGGCTGGCCTCCCATGCATTGACGCAGGACAGTTATGTGACTGTCCTCGAGTCGATGCAGAGTCAGTGGGCTCGGGGCTGCTGATGTGGCTGACACTCGGCTGCCTGGAGTGGATGTTTTGCTACTTCTGAGAGCTGCACCTAGTGAGCAACAGCGAGTGTAATGCTCGGGAGCAGTGGGCAGCCAGATCCTGGGAGCACTGGGCAGCCAGATCCTGGGAGCTCTGAGAGCAGCCAGATCCTGGGAGCTCTGAGAGCAGCCAGATCCTGGGAGCTCTGAGAGCAGCCAGATCCTGGGGTGCACTGAGAGCAGCCAGATCCTGGGGTGCACTGAGAGCAGCCAGATCCTGGGGTGCACTGAGAGCAGCCAGATCCTGGGGTGCACTGAGAGCAGCCAGATCCTGGGGTGCACTGAGAGCAGCCAGATCCTGGGGAGCTGTCACGTTCACTGTATCGCTCACCCTCGATAACCGTGGTGTGGATCCTTTTTGACAAACCTTTAAGCCCTCCGATCCTTGAGGTGGTCGCGACCGCTAATCTTATAGCTCCCAGCCAGGGAGAACAGACACACCAGAAACTCAGAGTACAACCTTGGTATATTGGCAGCAGGTCTCAGAACAGAACATGCACTCAGGCAGCAAGGGTTAATCTTAACAGCAGCTAAGGAGTAACCTGGGTCAGGCTTAAGCAAGTCGTTCATACAAAAGGATTCAGAAATCGCGTGGTCAGGTAAACAATACGAGTTGGCAACAGACAGGGTCCTCATACAATCAGGGTCAGCGTTCTGCAGGGTCAGTATACACTCTGAGTCTGTTCTAGGCATAGCATACATACAGGCTTGGTTAAAGGGAGAATAGTCATGAAGGCAGTTCGAGTCAGCAACTGCCCTCATACAGTCCAGGTGAGCAACGTAGCAATAGAAACAAAGAATCAGTGACTCTAGCGACGCGGGAAACAAACTCCACGTCAAGGCAACGAGTCCATTCGCGCGCCCTGTCTATATAAAGGCCGACGGCTCCGCGTAATCATGCTGCACCCCGACCCTTCATTAGGCGCACGAACGCCGGAATCAGAATGGACACTGGGCACCCAGTCAGCCAGCAATGCCGCCGGGTGCCTGACTCCCTTCTTAGACCCCCCCCAGGCGCCGAGGATGTGACCGGAGCAGCTAGATCCTGAGGAGCACTGAGCAGCCAGATCCTGGGTGCACCAAGCAGCCAGATCCTAGGGAGCACTGAACCTATGTAACCTGTGAATATCTAAAACTAGCCAGTCCCTCACCACACATCCATGATCATCGTGATGACGCCAGTGCGCCGGGAGGGGTCATATGGGACAGTCTGACCACATGGAAGTCAAACCGCCTTGAGATTCGAAAAACAGAATTGCCGTGGCCTAAATCAAATGGGAGCCTGTGTCCTTATCACATCGCGAGGTCACCGCTCCGAGGTGTGCCGTAATCCCACAGACATGAATCATCAAAAGGCAGGAGTTGGACCTCAAGCGAGGAGTAGTGCTGGAAAAAGTTTATTTAATGGAGAAAGCAACCCCACTAAATCAGGGACGCCCCGTGACTTGGTCCTGAGTGGATGGGGTCTCCCCTTTCACTGTGGAGACCCCATGACGTGTGGGGGGGTATCCTCCACACGCAACATGCGATCCCCAGGATGTCCCCCACACATCATTCGCATTGAAAGGGTGGAACCTGTTTTTCAAACACTGAAAATCTGGTAATTTAGCTGAAATTTCTGCGCAATGTGGCATTCTGTGAATAGACTAATCAATGGTTCCTAAGGGACAATTTCTGTGCCATCGAACCGCAGAGAAATGCACTGTAGTTTGCTGTCAATCTGCCTTTATTTGGTGAACTGACCGCTTTGTGAATAGATGAATTGCCCCAAAATGGTGAAATTCGGTGGCAAATTCAGAGGTTAGGGAGTGTGTGTGCGTGTGTACAAAATTAAATTTTCACAGCTTCCTCACTTAAGTTGAGCAATTCCTACTAAAGACTAAACCGTTTTCAGAAAATATGCATCTGAATTATGTTAGATTACTTAAAATTTTATTTGTGGTTTTATTTGCACAGTACAAAAAATATACATATTTTCTTCATTTTGTTCATGTTTAAGATTGAACCACATTAAAAACTTCAGATATTGAATTCAAGGATCTGAATTTTAAAAAAAAACTTTTACAGAGATTTTAAAATGATGCTTATTAATGTATGTATCCTTTATGTCATAAGCTTGGATTCCACATACTGTAATAAGGACTAAAATGGTACGTTGCATGAAAACTATAGTTGCAGAAATTACGATTATCAACTGCCAGGTTCCGAACATGAATAGTGAAAAACTGGATATTCTCACCAGTGTCCATCCTGATTGGTTAAGACACAACAAGGGTTGGTTGGTGGTTGTTTATTAATCTCGGCTTCGGCAAACCCATACCATGCCTCTTCTGACACAAGTACCTAACTACCTTAAGTAGCTGTGCGCTCAATTTATGAATACAAACAACGTGTGCATGATTGCATGTATGAGACCAGTCAACTGCTTCTCAATGCTTTCTTGCATCCAGGTGCACTTCTTGGAAGGCTGTCCTTTAACCACTAATTAATAGCCTTAACCGCAGAGGTGACACTTCTGCTTTGAAGAGCTGTCACTGTGGCCAGGGACAGCTAAAGGTGGAGGGAACAGATCCTGCCAGAATGACCATCTTAATCTTAAATTTAGATTAAGTGGTCATGGTGGCTTGAGAGCCCATTTACAACTGGCAAAGCGGAGCTGAAACAATAAAAAATATTGTCTACATATTGGTCAGCCCTGTTCTAGCACCTGGTTTTAATCCGTAACTGATGAGTTCAAAAACAACACATATGGTCAACTAGACCATGGTTAGCTGCATATTTTCAGAATACCTTTCACAAAGGGACACTTTGGGATAAAATTGGGAGGGGGGGGCAGAAGGTTAAACATGAATCCCTCCTGCCACACTCTGAACCCATTTTTGTTTTAGCCTCCAAACGTGGCCTTACAAGGCCGAAACGATCATCGGGGTTGCTGCACCTCTTGTGCAAGGCTGACGTACTTGGTATTCAGTACTGGCTACCCTTTCTAGATGATTGTAATGTCATTTGTATGTGGAGCCATTGTCCCTGTAAAGGCACAATCGAGATGAAACCTGAGCAGGCCACTTGTGCCGTTTCTTGTCCTCAGGACCCTTACAAACTTCCTTTTTTTTTTTTTTCTCCCTTTTTGTTTCAACCCTGTAACAGCAACTGGAGTATGCTGGTCTCAGCTTGTGGACCAGAACCAAAGCTGCTACAGCGTCTGTCCCTTCTCTTCAGCCAAGCTGATCCGCTGCAGCTTCTCTTCTCAAAACCCTCAGCCAGAACTTGAGGGAGTGCCATAGATTTATGATTCTCCCCCCAAAACACCAGACACAAGCTTAGTGCAGGGGAAATGAATGAATATCTTTTAATGAAAATGAGATCAGTTTTATGGACCACAGACAGAAAGGGGGAAGATAACATGACACAATCAACAGAATACATTATCTACATGAGGGGGAGTTGAATTTCTAAAGACACTGAAACCTAATTAGTTATATAATAGATGGGATTAACAAATATAGAGCATCAGATTAATCTAAGAACATACAGATAGAGATACATTGTAGACATATTGTTCTCCTAACACAAACTCCTAAAATACAGTTTCAAGATAAATGTCTTACCAACTCATTTACCATTACGTGACCCTTATGCCCATTGCCCTTGAGAATTGGCTTTGCCAAATGGGTCCACGATCTCTTGGCAGGAGAGCATCAAGCATCCACACCTGTCTAAGAGTCATAGGTGCCAAGTAAAAGGAGGGTGAGGGCACAACGGTAGAGGGAGCTTCGGTTACAAACCCCATAGTACATTAATACACCTAAAGTCCAGGCTCCGTCAGCGCTGACCAGAAGGGGCATGCTGCTGGCTTCTGCTCAACCTGCAGGTATTGCTAAATATCCCATGATGCTAAGTCACACAAAATACTAGTTTAGCACCATAGGATATGGAGTTCAGAAACATCTGGGATGGCAAGGTTCGCTATCAGTGACCTAGAGTGTCCTTTTTAATGATCATGTAGATCCTTATCGTCCTATCACATTAGGATTGCTCTCGGCAAGTTACTTGGCTGGCCTGGAGTGTCAATATCAATATTTCTCTTGTTTGTAGGCATGGCAACCTGGACAGTATGACTTGAACAGCAGGTGATGGGGGAATTAGTAAAAATGCATCCAATTGTTGTCCACGTATAAACGGAGTTAATTCTCTAATAACTGACAAATGATTGTGTAATCCGTGACCGTTTCACTTTAATGTAAAGTAATAATCATGCTTGATGAAGCATGTGCTTTCTTATTGCCATCTATGTTTTCTTTCATTGTTTTTAAAACTTTATCCACAGAGCTCCCTGTGTAATATTGTAAACCAAGTTGAAGCAACATTGGAGTCCTTGAAAGACTTTTGGGATACTTTAGATGAAATTGACAAGAAAACCTGGGTCCTGGAACCAGAAAAACCCACCCGCAGTTCCACTATGAGGAGGATTGCACTTGGTTAGATATTTTTCACCATTTTCCCCTGATTAAGGGCTAAATTACATTCCTCCCACTAAAACGGGGGCGCTGGGGCGAAAAAACTGCGCCTGCAGTTTTCTCCCTAGTGCCCCCGTTTTAACGGGAGATTACAATGCAGGCACTTAAAAAGCTGCCTGCACGGTTACCGGCGCTAAGCGCCGCTGCGAGCATCCACTCGATGGAGTGCATAGGACTCAATTGAGTTTCCCCTGTGCCGGTCACATGATGCAGGTCGGCGTAGTGGTCCACAGGGAGAGACTGCGGGACTTTTTCCCCCAGTCTCTCCCTGCCTCCGCCGGACAGAGGAGGCGGATGGAGCCGCGGTCCTCGCCGTGGGATAGGAGGTGAGTATCTATATTTTTTTTTTTGGCTGGTGTTAACGGATTCTGCACCAGTGGAATCCGTTAACACCAAGTCCAGGCTGTGGTTAACTTTCTGTTAACCGCAGCCGGACGTTAATCAGCGTTAGGACTTTGTAATCCCAACGCTATTTAACTCTTTGCGCTCCCCATGTTAAGTATAGGGAGCGCAAAGTACAGTAACCTCGCCTGAAAAGCGCAAGATACCAAACGCAAACAGGTTACTTAACCCGTTAGCGTTTGGATTGTAATGTACGGTGGCCACCAGGGCTAACGTTGGCACCAAGATTGTAATGTGGTCATAAGTGTGATAGAATCATTCAAAGTGAATCTCTAACTTGATGTTAACCCATTGAACATATTTAGCCCATTGCAGAAAATGCATTGCTAAAATGATTTTGTAAAGCTACAGAAAAGTTTATTACCTGTTCCCGATTTATCTGTTTTGTCTTTGACTCTTGTAGGTAGCAATGTATCCATTACAATTGATCTTGATCCCAGACATCCCACCATGCTTCCAGAGTGCTATTTTCTTGGAGCAGACCATGGTGAGTTACCACTATAAAACCTCTTTTAAACATCACAACCTGAGCGCTTTGCTGTGCGTCCAATTGATACAGCATAACGGCTCGAACGCTGTGCTTTTTTTTTTTTTTTTTTTTTTTTAACCTCCCTGGCGGTATTCCCGAGTGTGACTCGGGGTTAAATTTCGCTACTGCGAACGGTAACCCCGAGCCACACTCGGGCTGGATGTTTACTCACCTCCTCCTGGCTCCCTCGCTGTCCCCCACAGTGTGATCGCGGCGAGCTGCTTCCTGGAAGGCTCCCTGCGAGTCACACGGTGCAGGGGGGCGGGGCTATCATAAAAGGAATCTTTTTTACAGTTTTCATTTTGGATTATACAGTGTAACGTTTATGAACGGCCACTACTGCATTTATGTATCAATTGTAATTTGCACTTCTCATTTTTAATTGTACGTCTCTCGGGACCTGAAGGTTCCTGGCGACATTTTTAGATCTTAGACTCTAGTACGAGCACCTGTAGGGCCTAATATCAGGCTAGGGTTTATACGATTTATAGTACACCACTGCGCCACCAGGACCATCTACTGTTTTCTCTATTACATTTGCACATTTTGTTATGTGCAACACCTCGTAGACTGCAAACCCAAAACTTATATCTATAAATCAGCGCCTCCACAGAAAACCCCCCAACCTCATTCTCCATCTGAGTCTGATGTTCTTCTGAAAAGAATATCATTTCTCAGACCCTGGTGTTATGTGATTGCACAATCACATAACAAAACTATAACCACCCAAAAATCCCATACTCACCTCAGATTCCTCAGTGGTTAGCGTGGCACGATCCTCGGTCCGCAGGTGAAGGAACACGCATCCCTCCAACTCCCTGGCTGCATCTCATTTACGTGAGCTCTCATCTGTCTCCATGTAGTTCTATGGATTCCTGGAGAAGATGCGCTGCTGGTGTTAACGGCTTTGCAGTGTTACGACTCCAGCTGTTGGCAAAGCGGCTAAGATGTAATATGGATGTTAAAGATGAGACGCAAATGTTTTCCATTTGCATCTCACCTTGAACGTCCAGGTTGTGATCAGACCCTTTAAGTCTTAAAATGTATTCCTTAATACTCGTTGTGTGTACTCCTTGCTTTTCTTTTCTCACATATGTCAAGGTTACATCTGTTGGCAGGATATCTCATGGCCTAATACTACAGAAGCATGTTCATACATACATACATACATACAGGGTTATTCAAAGAGCCAGGGCTGGACTGGACTTCATCCAGAACGGCCCACTTTAATTATGCAAACACGCACAAAATAGTAAATAGACCAATCGGATCACTCAACCAATCGCTCTACAGTTACCGGAGTTGCTGAATAGCGATTGGGTAAAGCAACGCAGCGGCACTGAGGTTGAGCGCATGCCATGTCTTTAAGGTGAGGCGGATGCGCAGCAGGTCTCATCGACACAGAGGCCCCAACAAGAGACTGTGACAGACTGCGTCTGTTTTACAGATGGTGAGTAAGGTCTCACCCATTAGGCTAGGGTCAGACGAACGCATTTTCACGTTGTCTGTGAAAAAGTGCGTTCGAACGAATGGACGCATTTTTTCAAAGAGTACGCGATAGCGGTCATACGATGCGCATTTGCGTCCGTGATTTTGTACGGATCATCAATAAAACACTTTTTGCGTCTGGACGTTATGTTGGCCGGACATTAGCAGTGTCTGACATCTCCTAATCACGCACACACGCCGCTAGCGGACGCAGCGCACTCTGTACAACCGTACTAGCGGTTTTACGTTCTCGACAAAATGCGTTCGTTTGCCACTTGCGTTGCGCGGCCGGACTTTTGTGCGACCGTACTTCGTATATTGGCCGTCATTGCCCGGCATTTGCTGCTACTACAGCCGTGATTAAGTGCGCCTGCACGCGCGTTCGCACTGCCTCAGTCTGACCCTAGCCTTAAGGGCAGAGCGAGCTGCGGGGTGAACCAGCATTCACACCGGCCCACTGAGCCATCGGCCCACCGGGAATCTCCCTGTAGTCCCTATGGCCAGTACATGACTGCAAAGAGCCCTGAAATTCCACCGGAATTTCAGTGCCTTTTGTTCCCCGCACTTCGGGGAGTCAAATTCAAATTCAGCATTCACCGCAGGGTCCCCGAAATGCAGGGGAAACCGCCACACCAGACTGATCCAATAAGCCACCGAAAAAATGCCAATGATCTGCCGAACAAAGCGTCGACCAGCCAAATCAAAAAGCCGACAAAAGGCAAACTGGGTAAAAAAAATAATAATTGAGCAAAAAGGGGTTTGTGAGGGTCCTGTGAACGAACAGCGGCACTAGTGGTCTGCTCTACGGTGGGGCCCGCTCAGGTCTCACATTGCTTTAGCTCGATTGTGCCACTACAGGGACAACTGCTCCATATGCAAATCAGACTGCAATTACCCAGAAAGGGCAGCCAGTATTGAATGCCAAGGACGTCATCTCTGCACGAGAGGTGCAGCAACCCCCGACGATCATTTAAAAAAATAAAACACTGCAACCTTTAAATGCAAAAAGCTACTGTACGAAAATGTCTGGAAATAATATATCAGATCCTATGAATAATAATAAAAAGGTCTATTACAGAAGAAAGAAAAAAAAAATCGGGGGGGGGAAATGCCTAAATAGTTTTTGCTGCAAATTAAAAGAATAAACGGTTTAATAAAACAGGTTTCAATGTAAAAAATATTCCTATGGGATTCGCCTGATTTAAATCTGCTGAATGAAACAACTGAAAATCAGGACATTTCTCTGACATTTCTCTGCTGTTCGGTGTTCTCTGAACAGATTAACCATTGCTTCTCTATGGGGAGTTAACTGCCGTCGAACATCACTGTATTTCGGTGGCAAACGCCAATATTTGGCGGACTTCTTGCTTTTTGGATAGCCAATTGGCTGCTTATTTGCAACGTATGGGGAAATTCACCGTTCGGTGCAATTTCGGAGCCAATCTGGTTGTCTTTGAATAACCCCGTTAGATGCCAAACATACTATTCTCCAGTTTGACTAGTTTGGAAAGTCTAGCCTTGCAGGGGTTCAGTAATCGTCACAAATATCTTTCATTAATTGCACTGATGCACAGAAACTGATGCATGAAATGTTAGCACAGAGTTTGATCCAGTCAGTCTTCTCTGTTGGTTCCTGTGGCAAACATGCCATTAGTTGCGCCTGGGGTGTTGAATGAGGTCAGATAGGAAAGAAATTCTTTTCCCAGCTGTCTTATTTCATGTTTTCTGTGCTTTTATTTCTGTCTTGCAGTGGTAAATCCTTTACGAGAGAAATTGAATTGCAATATAGACTTGTGGTAAGCCCCATAATACACAATACGTTCAACTACTGATGTTTTATTAAAAGACAGTTCAGTTAGAAAATGCTACAAACAAAACATGCACACATGTAAAAATGGTGATAATCTGTGCCACTGGCGCCACCCGGTGGTGATGGCAAATAAACAACCTCAATTCAATCAAATAAAATACAATGCAAGTAAAATGGTGCAAATAGGATAAAACTAAGTAATGTGACATTTACAGTCTTATCCTGTATACTCCAGGTTGTAAAAGTCTTAATGATTGTGAAAGTCTTAATAAAAGTCCTACAGTATCTCGTATTTGTGGAGTCAGCTGCCTCTCCAGACCATTTGGTGGTATATCCCTTTTCCACCTTGTAAGTCAGCATAAAAGAAAGATGTGCTGGAGCTGGCGCTTCTTGTCCTGCTAGTGGTTCCTTCTGCTGCACCCTGTGGCTCAGAAGTGTGGTTTCCTTACAGGGTTACCATCCTCCGTGTCCATTTGCTGGTGTCTTATCGATCAGACACCAGATTTGTAGGCAGCCGGTGACTTCAGAAGGTGATCCGGTGCACCATCAGCCTCAGCCACCTCCTCGGCGATTATAAGCATCCAGGACCCGGGATAGCCGTAAAATAAGGCAAATTTTATTACTAATAAAATATAGTTTGCCAAAACGCATTTAGCATAAAAAGCTTCATCAGTTGGTACTGCTGTAGTACCAACTGATGAAGCTTTTTATGCGAAACGCGTTTTGCCTTATTTTATGCCTATCCCGGGTCCTGGATACTTATAATCGCCGAGGAGGTGGCTGAGGCTGATAGGTGATCCGATGCACCTTCTGAAGTCACCGGCTGCCTAAAATCTGGTGTCTGATCGAGAAGACACCAGCAAATGGACATGGAGGATGGTAACCCTGTAAGGAAACCACACTTCTGAGCCACAGGGTGCAGCAGAAGGAACCACTAGCAGGACAAGAAGCGCCAGCTCCAGCACATCTTTCTTTTATATTAAAACATGCACACATGTCTAACAAAAAGCGTTTTTATTCTCTTTTTAATATTTTCTAATGATACAGCCATTTTACACTGGTCCACCTGGTTTTCTGAACTACTTGATTATATTTCCCCACATGTACCATCCATTCTTTTATTCTTCCACTCTATACTCCAACTTTTGCATGCAAACTTAGGGTTAACTAAGGAGGCAACTTAACCACTAGGAGGCAAAATGCACATGGAACGTTGCTTTTTAAAATGTAGACATTTTTGTCTCCAGATGCACATACTTTGTTTTGTGATGCTAGTTTTGTGTTGTCCTTTTGTGTCCAACCCTTGAGAAACGCTTTTGTTTTTCTTTTTTTTCGGAAACCTTATTATACTTTAGCTGTTTCCTATGATAATTTGTTGCTTTCTCCTTGATGTTTTTCTATCAGATTAGGTTTCCTGATTCCTGCATAAAGAATGTCACTTATGCTAGTTCCATTTGGGTGGAAGGTTTTTTCCGTAATGGATTTAATATTTACCGGTTCTACAGACATTAAACTTTCCCTAAAACCATTTTCTCATCCCTTTTTATCTGGAGTTGGTATATTTACGAATGTATTTGTATGGCCGTAATGTGTTGTTGTTTTTTTATCATTGATAATAAATCTTTGTATACCTAGTTTATAGCCAACAAGTGTTTGCTACGCCATCATAGTCTTACCCTAATAGGGTAGTATTAACTGAGACTTTAATCACAAATGGCTCATACAGGGTTATTCAGAGAGAGGTGATAACCAGGAGAATGGCAGGAGAAGAGAACAATCTAGACCAAATAGCCGATTTGGAAAGTGAGATAAATGGGGGGATTTTTCTGGTTTGGCTATTTTGACCTAGAATTTTCACTTCTCCAGTCATTCTCTTGGTTTTCACCTCTCTGAATAACCCTGATAGTTTCAAAATTAGAAAAGGGCCGCAAGAAATTCCAAGGTCAACAAAAGTATGTTCAGTTGGGAATGTAAAATCTTTTAATATTTACTGAGCCAATGTATACTGTTTAGTGTCAATAAAGATAGTTGTGCATTTTATTTTGGTTTATTCCTCCAACCTCAGGGATCCAGAAAATGGCTTACTGCAAAATTTAAAAGATGTCTTAGAAATCGATTTCCCATTAAGATCTAATTTAGAGAAAGCGGTAAGTTCATTAAAAGAACCATGTTACCCATTTATTGCCTCACTTACATGCGTCATACTGAGGTACTTAACTCTTAATATTGCTTTTCTGTTGGTCTTTCAAACACCATGTCTACAATACGCTTTATGCTCTTACTTGTTTCATGACTGTGGGGGACTTACCTTTTAGCATTAACAAGCACGGCGTTTATCTGGGCTACTATTTTCTATTTCACCAAGTCATTTAGTTCCCATCGTCCTACAAATGATCTTTAGCTAATACACGTAACAATTACATCATTGAAAATCCATTAAGCTTCAATAGCCGCAAAGGCATTGTCACGTAAATCCCACACGTTTTAGTTAGTGAATAGAGAATGGATCTATTTTTCATTCCTCATGTATAATCCACATAAACTATTAATTAGAAATTGGCTATAATACACCTCAGATCTACATAGCAGGGAGCAATGGCAGAGGAGTAAGAGTGGGATGTACCTTTTGCTCTAAGCCTTAACTAAAGTATGTCTATACATTGTCTCGCTTTATATACTATATTCTGCATATGACATTGTGATTTAGAAAGTGCCTGGGCCTGACAGATTGTTCCTTCTGTTCACACCTTCAGGATTTCTCCCAGGCTGCACCCTTGCTGTCTTCTCTTCCCCAATCTCCCAAGATTGTTACCTACTTACTTTTCAAAGGTTTAAATCCTCCCTTAATAACCTTTTCTAAATAAGTAGGTTTTAACTGTCTCTGCAATAAGTTCTATTCTCTTTGCAAGCACCTTCTAAGTCTATAGGACAATGTTAGGGAGCGTTCTTTTATTTTAACAGTCATAATATGCCATCCATCTTGACCAGGATTGAACCCACAAATAGTAAAATGAGAGCTGTGACCAATGACAACAGCAAAATATGCTCATTGGACCATCATTCATTTCTCTCTTTTGTGTTAGGATTTCAGTATGGACTGTGGTATATGCTATTCATACCGACTAGAATCTGCCATTCCAGATCAGGTGTGCGATGATCCACGTTGTGGCCAACCTTTCCACCAAGCTTGCTTGTATGAGGTAAGGGCTGATAAATAATTTTTAAATTAACTTATTTTTACCAATCTCTGGGAGGGGATCTGATGTAAGGTCTACTCAAAAGGATATTGTTGTAATGTTTAATTGTACCTTTGAGGCACTGACTACCAAATTGTGTCAAGATTCTCCTTAGAAGAACCTAAAATAAATTACGTAATATGACGCAATTCAGTAACATGGATTTATATGTACCGTATTTTTTGCTCCATAAGACGCACCTGACCATAAGACGCACCTAGTTTTTAGAGGAGGAAAACAGGAAAATAAATATTCTGAAATCAAATAGTGTAATAATGGATACTGCCCCAGCTCATGGATACTGTCCCCCAGCACATGGATACTGTCCCCCAGCTCATGGATACTGCCCCCAGCTCATGGATACTGTCCCCCAGCACATGGATACTGTCCCCCAGCACATGGATACTGTCCCCCAGCTCATGGATACTGTCCCCCAGCTCATGGATACTGTCCCCCAGCACATGGATATGCCCCAGCACATGGATATGCCCCAGCACATGGATTTGCCCCCCAACTTATGGATATGCCCCAGCTCATGGATATGCCCCAGCACATGGATAATGCCCCAGCACATGGATAATGCCCCAGCTCATGGATATGCCCCAGCTCATGGATATGCCCCAGCTCATGGATATGCCCCAGCTCATGGATAATGCCCCAGCACATGGATAATGCCCCAGCACATGGATAATGCCCCAGCTCATGGATAATGCCCCAGCTCGCTCATGGATTTGCCCCAGCTCGCTCATGGATTTGCCCCAGCTCGCACATGGATGTGCCCCAGCTCGCTCATGGATGTGCCCCAGCTCGCTCATGGATATGCCTCAGCTCACCTGTCGCTGCCGCGTTAGGCTCCCTCTGAGCGTGCGTCCGGCGGCAGGAAGCTTGGGCACTCGCCTGGGGGAGCCACGTGACCGCGATCTTGCGAGATCGCGGTCACGTGGCTCCCCCAGGCGAGTGCCCAAGCTCCTTGCCGCCGGACGCACGCTCAGAGGGAGCCTAACGCGGCGGCGACAGGTGAGCTGAGGCATATCATGGGGCATTCGCTCCATAAGACGCACCCACTTTTCGGGGGGAGAAAAGTGCGTCTTATGGAACGAAAAATACGGTATGTATATGAATATGTGTCACTTTTCACAATTATGAATACTTTGCTTTAGACATGTGCACAGCACAAAATTTCGTTTTGAACTAATGAATTAGTCCTAAAATGCAATTTATTTAGTTGCTAAAGAATTTCGTTTTCAGTATTTTCGTTTTCAGTATTTTTCGTTTTCAGTAGTTTTCGTTTTTAGTATGAAAACTAATTTCATTCATCCAAAAACCAGTGGATACAATTACTATTGTAGTGGCTCCTCAGAGGGCTGAGATCGCTGCTTGTTACAGTATCTCTCACTCTCAGCACAATGTGTCAGTCAAAGCTGTTACAGTAACTGACTGCTGCTCATCACAGCGCTCAGAGTTTCAGTAAAACTAGTAAATAATATTTTTATAGATAAGAGGTTAGAACAATATTATTTCCTTGTTTTACTGAAACTCTGAGCGCTGTTAGTTACTGTAACAGCTGAGCCTGATGCATTGTCTGAGAGATAATATAACAAGCAGCAGATCGCTCACAGCCACTGGATTTAAAGGGCTATAAAAAAGAGGCTCCTCTCTGTATAATGTATAGAACATCCTCCTGCATTAATTAATACCCCTCTCTGTATACTGTATACAACATCCACCTGCATTATTTAATACCCGTCTCTGTATAATGTATAGAACATCCTCCTGAATTAATTAATGCCCCTCTCTGTATAGAACATCCTCCTCAATTTATACCTTTCTCTGTATAATATATATAACATCCTCCTGCATTAATACCCCTCTCTGTATAATGTATAGAACATCCTCCTGCATTAATTAATGCCCTCTCTGTATAGAACATCCTACTGCTTTGGCATGTGGAGGGTGCAGAACTTCGGAATGCAATGCTTATCCAGCACAGGAGAGGGAACTTTTTCTTAAACTTTCTATCTCTGTGGGGGAGACACAGGATTATAAAAGCCGGGGAGAGGGAAAATATTAACGTAAATTGGTCTGAAAGCTCAGAGAAGAGATGACTGGTGCAAATTTATTTTTATAATAAAATAAAGCAGGGAAAGCATTCAAATAAATCACACTGAAGGTTCATAATGACAGAGTAACTGTAAGAGCTGGATACTAAATGTATCAGATGTAAAAAAAAAACTTTATAACAAGCAGCACTGGGAGAGGAGAGGGACTTTATATAAAATGTGTATTATAGATGAGGAAAGGGGGATAGTGCTCCTGGATAATATAAAATGTATCAGACCTAAGCCCCTATTATGCAGAGCGGGAGGGGATATATAACACACATTTTTATAAAGTCCCTCTCTTCTTCCAGCGCTGCTTGTTATAAAGGGTTTTTTACTATCCAGCCCTCCTCTGTCATTAGCTTTCAGTGTGATTTATTTGAATGTTTTCCATCTCCAGCTGCTTTTATCATCTTGTCTGCCTCATAGACATACAAGGCTTAAGTAAAGGTGTCCTCTCCTGTGCTGGCTGTCTGTGCTGCGAGTGATTATTCTGGAGCTTTATCACTGTCAGATTTTCGGGTAGGGGTCAGGAAGGATTACACATACAAACCTTTTCTGTAGCTTTGCGATGTTGCGCTCTTCATTTCTGGTCTCCTTCACTCATCAAAGGATTGAAACTAAAATGTAGTGCATTTTATTTTAGTTTCTTTCGTTTTCTGTACTGAGCAGTTTCATATCTCTTGAATCATACGAAAACTAAATTTTCCCAAAATTCGGACTAAATCGTTTTAGTACTAAAACTAATGCACATGTCTACTTTGCTTTCCATTTAATATACTGTTAAAGTTTAAATATCAGTAGTACACACTTAGGGCCTATTCCATTTGGAGCAATAACCATTGCATGAAGTTTGTGATTACTGCTTGTCCTCACACAGTCGTTTCTACCCCATTTGCTATTCCAAATCTTGTGGTATCTTGCATTGCTTTTTCACCTGGATACCGCCAGTTTCCATGTCCTATACTTTGTATAGGATACACAAACGCTGCACTAGTTCTCAACCAGCAATTCCATCTAACTCCTTGCCTCGAGCACAAAAAACACTGCAATTGCACCAACATGACCCTGGTGTAAAGTTAATTTAGGGAGCCCAAAATCCCTTTACAACTATTTAAAAAAGTAACATCCACACCACCTCCTTGCATCTACATTTGCCCACCAGCTTACTGGAAGCCCTTGCATCAATCCGCTGTCTCACCACAACGGTAACAGGAGACAGAGTTAAAATAGTTCCTCTGTGTCCTTCCACTTGAACGTCCACAGAACAAGATCTTATTTGTAAGATCTCACGCAACTCTTGTGAGAACTCTTACTGGAGTCTTATGGACTCTGGAGTGTATGCCATGAGGGTTAGAAGTGCGTGGAGAAAATAATCTCGTGCGTCTACTTGAATGTCAGTAGGATGCGGATACCCCCCCCCTATCCTGGACTCTTTCCTTTCTTTTGTGACCTACCCTGGTTATGGTTTTCTTTTTTTATACTTTATTGCTGTGCTGACTACTTTTGCAGACCCTTTCTGTGTGGGTGTTCTGAGGGTTCCTATCTTGGCCCTACGAGCCCATTTTTGCCAGTCAACTTTTTTCGCAAAATAAAAACTTTTAAATTAAATATTTACACCCCCCCCCTCCAACAGACACGCACACAATCTTGATTTTGTTTTTAATCCGTAAAAATATGGGTCTTTTCTACATTTCGAAACCCCTTTAAATGCATAATGCCACTTTTTACGCTTAAATTATTTTCATTTTTTATTTCCATTCACAATTCTGAGAGGTGCTTTTTTCCCCAGTTACCTCACCAAGCACCTTGTAGTTGTATAACTAAGCTTTTAAAAGCGCCCTTCTTAACCTTGGTAATGTGCATGGAGGGTAGGTTTGCAGGCTAGCAAGGTGAGTGGTCAGATCCCATGCTAATAATGTTTGCGTCTTAGACCTCAGATAGCAGCCGGCAGGATTTTCAAGGTCAGCGTTCCTATTAAAATCCTTTTCCTTTTATCCACAAAGATAAACATTCAGATTTTTATTCAATAATTACTTTTATTTATGTACGGTGGACTGTTGCCACTATAAGTGAGAGCAAAATATTCTTTTTTTCATCTTCTAACATTCTCGGGAAACCATATTTACATCCATCACTGGGAATTACATTAGGTAAAGTACATACAGCATTTTCCTTGAAAGACCAAAAGAAAAAACTTAAAGTAAAATACTGCCCATTGTTCAAAAAAATATTTTAATTTAAACAGGACACCAATGCTGTGTATTTGTTACTCCATCCATTTTTGTGAACGTGTAAATTCATTAGAAGCGTCACTGCTTATAGAAAACCCCCAAATAATTATAGTTTCTTGTTCTTGATTAACTTTGTCTTCTTATACATTGTAAATTATTTCATACAAATTTTTATAGATTTTTGGGGATTTTATTTTGTATATTTTTTTAGCTATTTTTTTTTTTTTTTTTTTGTGTGTGTGTGAGAAATGGTAACTAACAAGTATATCAAACTATAAATAATTGAACAAACTGGTTATGTTCTGCCTTTTTTATGCAAACCAATTTAATTTCCCATGATTCCCTTTCCTCCTAAATGTCATGTCGGCTCAGAAAATGTCCATTGAGGCAAAACAGGAATTAGGGAGATTGTAATTATGCTTTGATTTAAATGCCTTAACATACACTTTATAGCAACCGTGATGTCAGGGAGTGAACGCTCTGTATGTCTGACTATCTTGTCTGCCTGTTTTTCCATCCTTCATAGACGAGATCAGATTATTTTTCTGTTTTTTTTTTTTTTATTATTTTATTTTTTTGCAGCAAAGAAAACAAGACAAACCAGTATAATGCACCATACAGATTTAATTACTCTGGATTTTAATCTTGTAGGCTTTAACACATCACTCCTTTCTGTGGCATTTGCTTGCAATATCAGCCTGCAAATAATACAGCACAAACTAGATGAATAAAATCGCTATTAGAATTATTGTTGTTCTTTTGACTGAAATTAACATGTGCATGTTTTGTGGAACAATCACCAAATGCTAAATAGTAAACATGATTTTTCTTTTTCCCCGTAGTGGCTAAGGGGACTTCCTTCTAGTAGGCAAAGCTTCAATGTTATGTATGGAGAATGTCCTTATTGTAATAAGGTAAGGTTGTGGTATTCCTGTTAGACCCAGTAATTAACCACCAATGAAAAATACAAATTGTGACTTAATACAAAGTGTATTAAACTAGCTATCCAGTTTCTCCCCAACCCTTATAGAGTGTTAGCCTACAGGTTAGGGACCTCAAAATCTCTACAATTGATCTGGAACAATGCAATGTGGCAAATGAAATGACCGGATTATGGAGGCATTTAGATGCAAAATAGGCAACCTATATAAAACAATGAGAGAAAGAAAAATGTATTGACCTCCCTGGCGGTGCGATTCTGACATATTTTATATGTCAGAATCGGTACCATTTATTCGGCCACCTGGTGGTATTAGGGTGTGGCTCGGGGTTCTCGGGAGACGGAAACCAGGATGCCGCGATCGCACAGAGGAGAATGCGATCGCGGACGTCAGCGAGGGAGCACAGGTAAATGTAATGTATCCAGCCCGAGTGTGGCTCGGGGTTACCGCTTTCAGCAGTAAAATTTAACCCCGAGCTACACTCGTGAAGACCGCCAGGAAGGTTAAGGAGGTGCTGAAAATAGGATGAGATGTAAGTATGTATTGGTTTAAACCTGCGGTCAGATGAGCATTTTTCAGAGCGGAAAGAACGTCCGTGACTTTAGAATGTATTTCCACTGACGCCCGTCTGGCCACCTCGCTGAGTGTAGTTAGTGCGCTCAGTGCTGTAAGGCTCGATCCTCCTATGGAGGATTGCGCTTTGCAGCGCTGTTAAATGCACATCTTAGTGTTTCGACGGGGAGGCTTTCAGTAGGTCCACTGTAGCGTGCGCAATTCATGCGCGCGCTACAGCATGTGGCTCGCCCCATGGCATCGATCGAAAGGCACATCAGTACGGGTGCACATAGTACACTCGTCTGACACTGGCCTTAGACCTTTTGCCAGTCTTTACACATTATAAAAGACCTGTAGCAGTGTGTTGTGATTTGCTTCGACTTGTAGAACTTTACTTTTAGTACTTGTATATTCTGATATTACAGTATGCCGTGTTTAGCAATACAGCAACAGAACCTGGAGGTGATATGTAAATTAAACCTGGTGGTTAGTTTTAACATCTGTAAGCTAGGCAGGGTTACAAAGGGTGACATGAACAGAGTACCTATGCAAAAGTATAGAGGTTTAAATACCTTAAACAGTAATCATGAATGAAGGAAATCCTTGTGTATACTATACTGTTAGTAACAATAGTCAAGGACAAAATTAACCCCTTAGTGACCGGGCGGTTTTACACAAATCCGTCTTTTAGTGACCGCTGCTGTTTTTACGTTTCTGCGCTGTTAGTGTTTAGGTCAAATTTTCCTCTTACTCGTTTATTCAACCCACACATATTATACACCCTTTTTCCCGCAATTAAATGGACTTTCTAGAAATACCATTATTTCCATCATATCGAATAATTTACTATAACAAAAAATATGAAATATGAGGAAAAAAATGGTAAAAACACACTTTTTTGTAATTTAATCCCCAAACTCTACAACCACCCAAAACGACCCCGGCTAAATAGGTTCAAAATTTTGTCCCGAGACTAGAAATACCCAATTTTTACATGCGTTTGCTTTTTTAACCCCTTCACTGCTGAGCCAGTTCACCTATGTGCGCTGCGCTCATTCTGACCATTTTGTGCTAATTATTTTTAGATGACAGCCTAGGTCCTATTTAATGAAACCCCCCCCCCCAGACAAAAAAAACTTTTTAAAAAAACATTTTTTTTTTTATTTAATTTTTTTTTTTTTAGAACCAAACCTGGTCATGTTTGGTATCATTTGAAAGGCCATAATCAGGCCTTTATAGATTCCCTTATCTCTACATGGCAGCTAGAGGGTTAACTGGCCCACTGACATCCTCACACATATGGTGAGGTTGTCAGTGGGTGGGGGAGGGACCTGGAGGCTTGGCTGACATCCAAGATGTCAGCCCCCTCCAGGTTTGAATCGCGTTTTGGCGCCAATTGGCGCCGCAACGTGATCCGGCGGTGAAACGGTTAATGCCATACACCGCTGGAAAGGGGAGGCTCTCCCCTCTCCAGCGGTGCAAACGGCATCTCCCTAGCTTCAATGGTTGGGGAGATAGAGGGCTCCGAGCCCCCCCCCTCCCCTCCATTGAAATCCATGGGGACGCCTGCTGATGACGTCACCACGCAGCGTGGTGACGTCATCAGCCTCGCCTGCCCATGTAAATCACATGGGCAGGCTTCCTCCCTGCCAGATCGCCGTGGGATCCGGCGAGGGAGGTGAGTATCGGGCGGGAGGGGGGATTAGGCGCCGCTGACGTACCCTGTACGTCCGCGGGTCTAAGGGAGACCAAGGACAGGACGTACAGGGTACGTCAGCGGCCCTTAAGGGGTTAAAGACACATGGCAATAGGAGTACCCAGACAGCGACATTATTGTCTATGGTAGCAATCCCTATATTCTCTTTTGCCATGTGTATAGTCTCAAACCATGAAAGTGAAATAACCCTGTATACACAGTGGGCCCTGTTGTAAAGCGTATAATTGTATTTGTGTAATTATACTTAGTCGTCTTATTCACTGTTATTTTAGTAAAACATTCCCTGAGTAAAATACAGTAACAGCCTCAAAATGTAAAAAACTATCACCACGTCTTTCATTTTTTAAATACATTAAACCAAATATTCACCCTTTTTTTTTCAGCCCATTACACTGAAGCTATCTACAAAAAGATCATGAAGTTCCAGCAGCCTGTAATGAATACAAAACAAGAAGAAAGTGAAAACCGCAAATGGGTGTTACGTTTTGTTAAAAACAAACTAAGACCATTAAAATCATTATTGAAAGAATGATAACTAGTAAACTGTATTTGTAAATGTCCTTTTGATTCTGGTTGTCCGCTTTGGGTTCACTTTGTAAAGTATACTTTCGGTCTACATCATTCTCAAAGCGTCTGGGAATTTTGTCTTTAGAACTGCTGTAGTTATGAACAACCTGTACATTCACCGTACCCTGTAAATGATTAAACAATTTGTATCAGCTTACATTGATATGTCCTGCATGAATTTCTGTGTTAATCAGAGCTTAAAAATACAGTAGAATGGCGGTTTTACACTATATAGTGTCATTTTTTATACATATCCACGAGGAGGTTTCTCAGAAATGCTGCGATGACATGACAATGCTCATGCATTACTAATAGTTGTTTCATGTATATGAATTTATAGTTAAAATATTACATAAGAAAACCTATCCCTTATCTTTGAGATGAAACACCCTAAGTGATGTCACCTGATAAATTTTGAAGATACGCTAACACTCCGCAAGCTACAATGAGGTGCTCTTAACCAATAGTATTGAATTTATTCTGGGTTTTGTGACTTTTTGATCCGATTTGTAAAATGTTTACATCTTAGAACAAGAAGTAATTTGTTCACTTTGCTCTACTGGCAATCTAGTTTAACACTCTGACTGTTCTCCTGAGTGTGTCTCGAGGTTAAATGTCACCGCTGAAAGTGATAACCCTGAGCCACACTCGGGCTGCATACATTACCTGTCCCTGCGCTCCCTCGCTGTCCCCCGCAGTCTCCTCCGGCGATCACAGCGTTTTACTTCCTGGTTTCCATCTCGCGAGGAGGGAACCAGGAAGTATGAGGTCGCGATCGTCGGAGGAGACTGCGGGGGACATCGAGGGAGTGCAGGGACAGGTGATGTATCCAACGGCATCCCGAGTGTCGCTCAGGGTTACCGCTTCCAACATAGGAATTTAACCCTGAGCCACACTCGGGATACCACGGGGGGGGGGAAATCAGACCACTTTTAGACATGGGCCAGGGAGGTTAAAGCGTAATGTACACACCCTTAATAAAAAGGCCCATCACCAAACAATGTTCTACACAGTAACGATTATTTACATCATACACATTCTGCAGCAGTGTACAATGGTTAGAACAAATATACTTCAACATACAGAATAAAGACCTGGCTGGGACGGGATCTAGCTGCTTATAGGGATGGTCAGGAAAGTAGGAATTGCGTGATGGAGTTCTTGGTATGCAAGTACTAGAATTTTTAATTTGCTAGTAAAACAGGAATCCACTGTAAAGCTTAAGACACGCGTGGCAAGTATTGAATGTGAGGATAATAAGGCTTAGCAGAGGTATTAAGTATTTTAGAGCGGCAATGTGGAATCACGTAGAAACAAAGAGAAGCTGGTTAGAGAATGCAAGTTTGCAGCTAGGCGCAGTAGCAAGCATCTTCATATTGTCCCAAGTTTAAAAGGGGTTAATGCTTGCAGTATCTGTAAAATTGTGATAAGAGCACACTGTTAAAACTAATTAATTTTTGCACTATTTAGAGCGGTTTAGCTTTAGAACAGTGGTCTCCAACCCTGGTACTTAGGTACCCCCAAGGCCGGTGTCACACGAGCGCTCTTGAGAACGGATGGAACGTCTGAGAGTGGACGTTCCTTTCCCTCTGACGCGCAGTTAGTGCGTTGAGTGCTACAAAGTGTGATCCTCCTATGGAGGATCGTGCTTTGTAGCCCCGAACACGTGTCGTAGCTTTTCGATGGGGAGGGTTTCAAAACTTCAGATGTAGCGTGCATAACTAGTACGCACACTACACAGTGTGGCCCGCCCCATCGAAACATCAAAATGCTGCGACGGATGTCGGGAGGCGGGTCAGTATGCGCGCACTTAGGCTACAGTCAGACAAGTGCACCAACAGGCCAGATATCTGAAGCACAGCACAGGTGATATGATTTGCTGCTCAGTGAGCGTAGGATTCAGTCCGCATTTCCCCAAGGTAATCCTTAAAATCTGGCCTGTTAGGTATACTTGAGGTCCAGGGCTTGGAAACACTGGTTTAGGGGAAAGATAGATAATTATTTTGCTTCTGGAGAGGACAAGTGTTTAACGAGGTCATCTAACCCGAAATAGATTAACTCCATGCCTATCCTCTAACAGAAAGCAGAAAAGACCCCATGTGCAAAAAGGTACATCTGGGTGTCAGGTTAAAGATCATACTGAAGACCAAAGTAAGAAACTAGAGGAAGTATAGAGTGCGAACAGAAGGAGTCTCAATACAGAATCCTGTATAGGAGATTCCTACTGAATGAGAAAGAAACATGGGGTGGGCAAGGGCCAGAAGAGAGACTACAGGGGTTATTGAAAGCGTGCCAGTATTTGCTGAAGTTGCAGACACTGGCCAAATCCTCTGTTGCTGCAGAGGCGACAAACCGTGGCAGGAGACACCTCTTGCGTTTTTTGTTTTGATTATTTTTCTTTTGAAACATCAGGGTTTGTCACTGGCACTCCTTGAATAACCCCAAAGTGTGGTAGGTAAGATCTGATAACAACAAATAGAGAGCAGTGCCACTGAGATTAAGGTTATGACGTGAAGGAGGTGGTCATCTGCATTGAAGGTTGTTGAATATTCACATAAAACCCACGCCCACCAAAACAAACGCACGCATATAAATAGAGCTGCACAGCAATAAAACTCACACACAGCACATGTTTTTTTGAGAAAGTATTTTACCAGGAAGGATACATTGAGATTTCTCTCATTTTCAAGTATGTCCTGGGTGGTGAGTATGTACCGGTAGGTGTCTTGCCCAAGGACACTTACTGGAGACGTGCTCGTCAGGATTGAACCCATGACTCCGCAGGCTTTCTCCACTCAGAGCAGTGATGTTACCTCTACTCCACCCAGCCGGTGGTCTTGTCGATGGAAGTTGTCTTTATAACATTCTTATCATTGTTCATGTATTTTAATAACATGCTTAAATTCTCTGCGTTTCACATTCTGGCCCCCTTTTGTTCCTGCGGAAGTGATCATGGGCTCTAAAATCTCTTTTTTGGAGAAGTTCTTTACTATCAAGGTGTATAAATGAGTAGTTGTCAGGATATCTATGTGCTTCCCTAGAATATATTCTAGAATCTACATATATGCAGATAACGGGGTAGCTGCGTAGACCAGACGTATCCAGCCTGCTCCATGTATAAAACATAAGAATAAAAGTTGTCATTTGCGCTCACCACTGTAGCTCCGTGTGAAACAAAACAGAGGTTTTGGTTTACTTGAATGGCCATTAAAGTGTAAGCCCATCCGTCACGGCACCTCTGGTTAGGTGGGTCCTACCTAATGAAACCAAGAGCTGCTCTCTAAGCATGTCTTCATGCTGATTCTCAGTCATGAGAGACTGGTGGGTTTATATTTCTACCTTCACCAGGAACAATTCCACTTTGGGATTAAAAAGAAAAACGCTGAAAGAGGCAGCAGCAATAATGACATGGCTGGGGATACAACAATATACACATATGCAGAAAGAACGGTTATAAAAGTTTGTTACAAATCAATAATAGTCTTGGAAGAAACTCTGACTACATTTCCTACACTTTGACAAAATGTAAAATCTGTATTACTAATGGGGTGTATACATGTAACAGAGCGTATACAACGTAAAGCTGTATCTGCGTGAGAATGGTAACAGTGGGAAGGATGAATAAGAATGTTGAAGTGATCTGATCAATAGGTAGTTATTCTTAACAAAATTACATATATATATATATATATATATACACTCAGCATTTTTGTAAGTATGTAGTTTTTCATCCTATACTTGATAATTCTTTCCTAAAGAATGAAAAATTTGCAATGCAAGATAATGTTACCAGTGGCTTAGTGATGCTCACAAGCGGTGGGTACAAATCTCCCTGGTTTCTCCTGTGTAATCCGCAGGGATTCTCGCAGTCCCCGTTCCTCATACAATTTGCATCTTCGTCTTTTTCAAAACTGACCTCTTTTGCATTTCTTCTCCTGGAATTCTAAAATAAGCATGTGATAAGAATAAAAATACATGGCAGAAAAAAACAAAAAAACACAACCGATTTTAGTAATGCTCTGTTTACTAGGGCTGTGATGTCTGCGGCAGCTAATGGAGACTACAATTCCCATAATGCACAGCCAACGTATTAGCACAATGAAAAAAATAATATGCATATTCTGCGAATAAATGCAAATACTATACATACGTTTGGTGATTTCTCTACTCTTCTGGGTTGTTGATTAGCCTTTTTCACGTCCTGAAGGTGATGGTCCTTTTCAGGGCTAACTGACCGTGATCTCACTTTGCGTTCATTATACTGCTGAAAATATTGGATAAAACCTGTAATTTAGCATTACTTAACTACTGTCTCCTTGAAAGGCATAGCTAGGTGTAAACGGACATGCATGTCCCTTTAATGTTATCCAGTATGGGTATCTAGGTAAAATATAACATCTGTTGCCTTCTAGGTTTGTGAAATGCTCTGCAAAAAATGCTAAAAGTAAGAAAAAAAGAAAACAAACACCAGAGCACTGCAAGTACAAACCTGACGAGGTACACAAAGAGAAGGTACATTTCCTGAAACTCATTAATTCAAATTCATTAAGATCTGAATGAATCATCCTGTAGTTACTATTTACAATAAAATAATCAGGACTACTGTTGTTTTTAAGCCCGAGAGATTAAAACAGTGATTTATATTTATTTCTTTAAAAGAAAGGACTAAGGCTGGGGTCAGACCAGCGCACTGTTTACGGCCGCACTAGCAGTAGATGACGGGCAATGACGGCCAATATACGATGTACGGCCGCACAAAAGTCCGGCCGTGCAACGCAAGTGGAATTTGAATGCATTTTTCTGAGAACGCTGAACCGCTAGTACTGACGTACTGAGTGCGCAGCTGCGGCGTGTGTGCGTGATTAGGAGATGTCAGACGCTGCTAATGTCCAGCCTACATAACGTCCAGACGCAAAACGAGTTTTATTGACGATCCGTACAAAATCACGCCCAAAAATGCGCGTCGTCTGACCGTTTTTGTGCATTCCGTGAAAAAATACGTCAATGCGTTCGGATGCACTTTTTCACGTTCGCGGGGAAAAATGCTTTCGTCTGACCCTAGCCTTATTGATAAGATATAAAATTATGGGACTCCAAAACTACAGTCTCATGTAATGCATAACATTATTTTATTACTTAAAATAAAATTTTATGAAGAATCTCCCATTATGTAAATCAGGGAACTTAAACTCCGGCCCCTCAGATGTTGATTGCCTACAATTCCCAGAATTCTTTGAATGCAATAGATAGCCAGAGAATCATGAGAGTTGTAGTTCAGTAACATCTGGGGGGTTGGAATTTGAGATCTCTGATGTAAATAATCACTGTAAATGGTTACATCCCGTCCCAACCACTTTTCTCTGACACTATCGGTTCCTCGTACCCATACCCCGAACTCCCGCCATCAAGACTTCTCCCGAGCTGCTCCCCTTCTATGGAACTCCACCCCGCAACATCAGAGTCTCATCTCTCCAGTTCTTCAAGAAGTCTCTGAAAACACACTACTTTAGAGAAGTCTATCGGCTCACTCCATAATCCCCCATGGTTCATAAAACCAGTTGTTGAGTGTATCCATAACTTCTTACCCTCTCACACACCTTTCTAGAAAATAATATTCTTCAAATCGAGGGTTCGGTATAAAAGTCTGAAGGATAGAAATTAAATAATCAACAGAAATGAATGTGAAACAGTAGAGCTCTATAACCCAAAGACCTCCTGGTGTGTAGTGGTATACATCCATTGTACTTTCCTGCCTTTATTGGAGGAAAGTGATGCCCTTACCTTTGAATATTGTTTAGAAATTAAATAAGCGTCTAATAAAAAAAAGTCACTTGCAGGTAAATGTGGCGGACAGCCTGGCTCCCCGACTGGGTGACTCCGTCAGACTATAGCTTTCTTCTACCTGGATCCCAAATTCCAGCAACCTCAGCCCAAACCTCCGTAAATTACCCGGCAAGAACACGGGCAAGAACATGACCTCCAAATAAATATGTAATTGACCCCAAATCACTAGGCAAGACCAGTGTTTGGAGTAACGTTGGAAAAAATAACTTTACTGAAAAAACAGGCATACAGATATGTACATTTAAGGGACAATCCCCCTTCATGAATAAAACAAAGCTAAGAGCAGCAGATAACCAATAACAGGACAAGGGAAGGGGGATTCCAACTGGGACGTTAAACAATAGACAGTTTACAATCACTAGGCAACCTTGATCTGATTCTGGCTGCCAGAGAAATCCCCCCACCCAGCCTCCTCAGTCTAGATGCTGGAAAACCGGTCCACAATAAATCGGGCGTGTTCACCAGGATACCCAGACACAGTTCCACATAAATCCTCGATTTCCTGGGCAATCCAATTGGCAAATCCCAGGTAGCACCTTGGCCCATAATCATTAGGGAAGAGGCTAGCCCTCAGGATCCTCCAACTGCCCTAGTGACGGCTGAGTCCCTCACACTAAATATCAACGCAGAGAAGAGGATACAAGCACAACTGCAAGAGTAGGCGAGGTGATATGCTTGTAAATATTTTTTGTCTTTGGGATCATATATGGCACCAAATGCTCCAATTCAAATATTGCTTATGACTAATAAAGTAACTAGATTGTAACACCCAGTGAACAGAAAACAGACTAAATATTCTTAACTTTAAATTATACAGCTTGATTGAATAAATATTACCCTTGTTCCAGTGATTACCAAACGTCCTCAAATTTATATACTAAAGTTTTGTTACATTTTGCAGACTTTTAACCCTTTGAAGGCCAATGCATTTAGAATAATTTTCCCCCACTTGTAGACCAGACCATTTATGAACATGTTGTTATTAAGTCACTTGCCTATAAACTGTGTATAGCTTAGCTACATAAACATGCAGTGTGTTCAGAAACTGTTCAGACCCCTTCATTTTTTTCACATCAATCTACACTCAATGCCTCATAATGGAAAAGCAAAAGCCAGATTTATGACTTTCTAGCAATGTTATTAAAATAGAAAAAAAACACAAATATTGTAGGGGCCAGCTATTCGTATGCCCTAGTTTATCAAGACTAATTTATCACTGTAATTTAGGGGAGAGTTAGATGAAATATTTGAGAAGATTATGGTTTAGGAGACTTAGATTAGGGATGATAAGGTTTACGAAGATGTGCACGGTTATAAGCCCTGTATGACTGACGCCTTAGTGCAGTGTTTCCCAAACCTGTCCTCAGGACCCGCAGACACGCTAGGTTTGACAGACATCTGACGCACAGCCCAGGTGATATGATTTGCTGCACAGTGATTGCTTGATTCAGTCTGCATTTCCCCAAGGTGATCTGCCAAAACTGGCCTAGTTGAGGGTCCCGTGGACAGGTTTGGGAAACACTGCCTTAGTGGATAACAGTCAGAGTGAGCGCAAAAACATTGAAAAAATATTGAGACACATTAGCAAAATCGTGCAACGCCGCGCTGACATGGTTTGTTATACGTAAAGACATTTGGGAGAAAATATAATATTTAGGGTGGTAGGGTTACATTTGGGAGAAGCGTTATGGATATTTTAGCTTTATTGATTAGGTTCGGGTAGCTATAGGTATAAGTGTAGGGGTATGGTTAAGTGTCATAGTTAACGCGCTGCGTTTGACATCTCATCACTCACACAAAAACCTACGCGGACGTGGCACACTCTGCACATCCGTGGTAGTGGTTTTACGTTCTTGCCTAACTTGCGTACGTTTGCCACGTGCGTTGTGCGTGCGCAGTTCGGTGCGGATTCACTTCGTGTGTGGGTCTCTATTGCTCATGATTCTAAGCTACAACGGACGTTAAACCGTGCAGCAACACGGACGTGATCACTGTGTTCGTCTGACACAGGCCTAAGGAGATGGTGGTGCCCAGTGCTGAATCCAAGGTAAGTCGTTGGCTAGGATATCCCATCAAGCAGACTTTGTGGTCAATGCTATGCATTGCTAATGAGCCATGTCACGGTGGGCTAATCCTTCGATAACAGGTTGACTTTAAAGACCAGATTGATCTAACCGACTATACCATCCCACCTTTTCAAGCATAAAGAATGATTACTGTGCAGCTTTGCTGATGTTAATACAGAAGCTATTCATACATTTCATTGCCAAGGGTTTGTTGTTTTTTTTCCCAGCGAGTTAACCTGTGATTAGGAATAGATTTTATACCTTCAGTTGCAGCAGCAAAAATGCGGAGAAAATCATAACCATCTGTGTATGAATTCTAGAATCACCATTTATCTATCAGTCCATCAGTCTTGTTAGTTTGCACCCTGTATTCTTGGCTGCCGTTCATTTTCTGTGGCCAAATCTTACATGAAATATTAAAGACATGGTTTATTGCCATTTTCGGCCTACTAGCAACGCACAGAGTACTAAACTCCTAGATTGTCCTGGATAGTTTGTATAATGATGTACAAAAAAATGAATGGTGAAACTTTTATAAAACGGCCACACGCATTTCCTAATATAATTCAAATTGAGTTAGTAGGTGCCAAGATAAAGCATTTAGACACACTAGAACAAAAGGTGAGCAAAGCCCTGCTAAGAATATTTTTCTACTGATGACTGCTAAGCAGACCTTTTTCAATGAGGAATTCGGGACACTTAAGCTGTGGATGATTGCTGTGCGAGCGTCACAGGATTTCATACCTGGTGATGCTTTTAAGAGCTTGTTGCATGTTAAACCTCTACTTAAAGAAAATGCATTCCCCAGAGATAAAAGGTGAATACACAGCAAGGAATCTAAATATAAATAGATAGATTAAAAATTAATAGATGCCAACAGCCCGTTCTACTGGTAGCCAAACCGTTTCACTACAATAAAAACATGAATAAAACAATCATTTTCTGAAGACTGAACAGAATCCCTTCAAACCTTGGTTAAAAAAATTATTGCAAGTACTAAAAATTGTTTTGATCATTATTTATGTTGGGGGGGCACAACAGGAAAATTTAAATATCTGTAACTGTATTACAAATAAAATGTTACAGTAAGAATAGTGTACGTTTTTCTCTCATGGGATTCATGTGATAAAAGAACACGAGGTCTTGGGTGCGTGCAGGGGATGTGCCTGGTTTGCCCAGGTGCACTCTAATGTTGGGTAAAGAAGTCATTTTTCACCCCCTAAATTGACATTTTAGAGGTCTCGTATCTGGTTCTTGATGAATAACTTGAAAACTGACTGTATCTCCTACTACAGGCTTGTTATTCCTAAAGAAAAATGTGTATTTTGAGCAAAATCTTATAAACATAATTTATCAATTAACTGCACCGGGCTGCCCATGCCAGTGGATCAGATAAAGAGAAACCTTACCAAAATGGATATATGGGTGTGATAAATGTGACTTGGTATAAGCGATAATAGCTCAATCTTAAAAATAAACACACAATTTAATCTACGCCTCTGTACAGTGGTGTACTTAAGTGAGGGCGGGGGGTACGCACCCGGTACCAGGTGTGCCAGCGATGGGGGGGGTGCCACAGCCTCCGCATCCCGGCCCGGAGGCGGACCGTTGGTCGGACAGCCAACCGCCCCCAAATCCGGCGCCTGCCTGTCTGGCCGATGTGCGCGAGGCTGGCTGCGAGTGCACCCGGCGCCATGAGGCCGCGGTCATGTTTGTGCGCCCTGACCTCTCACAACAAGTCACGAGGGCCCAGACTTCACGTGCCGGGCCACGTGAATAAACACAAAGGCAGAGCGCAGGCATGTGGATGAATCCGCTCAGCCTGCACTGCGGCTGCCTGTTTGCCTGCCAAACTGCGCCCCGCCCAGTAAATCACCCACGGCACACAATAGCAGGGGGCGCAGCATGGGGCAGGGTGCGCAACCAGTTTCCCCAATCCCCATCGCCCATCCCCAGTGAGAGGAGAGCCAGGCTGTGCCCGCAGGGGGGTTACCACTGCCAGCCTCTCCCCAGACCAGTGCAACTGACGCCCACCAAACTGAGTGAACGGCAACCAACCGATCGGACCGCAAATTCAGGTCACCGCCTGCCTGCAGCTGCTGGTACTGGTAAATATATGTTTATGGGGGTACTGTAGGGTATATATATTTATCAATATGCTATGCATGAGGTCGTCTGCTGGTGGTCTTTAATGTTTATGGGGGTTATATATATATCAATATGCTGCATGCGGTCTGCTGGTCTTTAATGGGGTATATATCAATATGCTGCATGCGGTCTGCTGGTCTTTAATGGGGTATATATCAATATGCTGCATGCGGTCTGCTGGTCTTTAATGGGGTATATATCAATATGCTGCATGCGGTCTGCTGGTCTTTAATGGGGGGGGTGCCAAATATAGGATCCGCCCCGGGTGCCAAATGTTCTAGGTACGCCCCTGCCTCTGTAACTCTGCCTTTGACCAACGGTCTCGCATACATTTCCAGATGTTGGAGCAAAAGGAATCCTAGTTTACTGAGGATCACAATATCTTTCATTGAGAATGTAGGTTTTAGTAGCTATTTTAGGAGTATGCAGGCTGAAATACGTGTAGATGACATCCTGGCAAAAATATACTTACGGACCAAAAAAATTGACATATTGCACAACATGCTACAAGATGTTGTAACCCTTTTGCTGCTCAACCATTTCAATCCTGTGTACGGAGCTCATATACACCATTTTTACTCAGTCATCACATTTAAAATCTATCTTAAGTCATGGTTTATAGCAGAACCCAGCGAATTATATACACTATATTGCCAAAAGTATTCGCTCACCCATCCAAATAATCAAAATCAGGTGTTCCAATCACTTCCATGGCCACAGGTGTATATAATCAAGCACCTAGGCATGCAGACTGTTTTTACAAACATTTGTGAAAGAATGGGTCATTCTCAGGAGCTCAGTGAATTCCAGCGTGGAACTGCGATAGGATGCCACCTGTGCAACAAATCTAGTCGTGAAATTTCCTCGCTCTTAAATATTCCACATTCAACTGTCAGCTGTATTATAAGAACGTGGAAGTGTTTGGGAAGGACAGCAACTCAGCCACGAAGTGGTAGGCCACGTAAACTGACAGAGCGGGGTCAGCGGATGCTGAGGCGCATAGTGCGAAGAGGTCGCCAACTTTCTGCAGAGTCAATCGCTACAGACCTCCAAACTTCATGTGACCTTCAGATTAGCTCAAGAACAGTGCGCAGAGAGCTTCATGGAATAGGTTTCCATGGCCGAGCAGCTGCATCCAAGCCATACATCACCAAGTGCAATGCAAAAGGATCGGATGCAGTGGCATAAAGCATGCCGCCACTGGACTCTAGAGCAGTGGAGACGCGTTCTCTGGAGTGACTAATCGCCCTTCTCCATCTGGCAATCTGATGGACGAGTCTGGGTTTGGTGGTTGCCAGGAGAACGGTACTTGTCTGACTGCATTGTGCCAAGTGTAAAGTTTGGTGGAGAGGGATTATGGTGTGGGGTTGTTTTTGGGAGCTGGGCTTGGCCCCTTAGTTCCAGTGAAAGGAACTCTGAATGCTTCAGCATACCAAGACATTTTGGACAATTCCATGCTCCCAACTTTGTGGGAACAGTTTGGAGCTGGCCCCTTCCTCTTCCAACATGACTGTGCACCAGTGCACAAAGCAAGGTCCATAAAGGCATGGATGAGAGTCTGGTGTAGATGAACTTGACTGGCCTGCACAGAGTCCTGACCGCAACCTGATAGAACACCTTTGGGATGAATTAGAGCGGAGACTGAGAGCCAGGCCTTCTCTTCCAAAATTAGTGTGTGACCTCACAAATGCGCTTCTGGAAGAATGGTCAAAAAGTCCCATAAACACACTCCTAAACTTTGTGGACAGCCTTCCCAGAAGAGTTGAAGCTGTTATAGTTGCAAAGGGTGGACCGACGTCATATTGAACCCTATGGATTAGGAATGGGATGTCACTTAAGTTCATATGCGAGTCAAGGCAGGTGAGCGAATACTTTTGGCAATGTAGTGTATCATTTTTTCAGCAGATTCAAAATATAGTATTACTATTTGTATATGTATACTATGTGTGTGGCAATTGGCATCAGAATGTTAGAACATTGTCAAAAATTTGTAGATTTAAAATTTCTGCCACATGTAAAGTTATTTTTAAAATTTTATTCTGTGGAGCACTATTATTATATATATATATATATTAGAAATTGAGAACCTTTTACTGCATTTTTCTAACCAAATATGTGATTTTAATCAAAATGATAAAATGATTTGTAGTTTGGCACATTGTGTTTCATAGTTAATGCCTATCAGGTCTATTCACTAAAGGTGAAACTACGGAGAAGGACTAACAGGGTAATTCAAAGAGATTCGAAAAGTCACCGCACATTCGGTGACTGTTCGTTCTCTTCAATTCGGTTCCTTTTGCCGATCCCATTTCGGTGACCCTGCGGTGTATTCAGCAAGCACCACAGGGTCCCCGAATTGCAGGGAAAAGCTGCCACAAACCCGACGAAAACTAACCGCAAAACCCGTCAAATGCATGCCGAAAACCCGCAAAAACATCTGGATTAACCTGTCGAAAACCAGGGAAAAACCCGAGTAGGAGCCAATCAACCGCAGCGAAGCCTCCGGAAAAAGCCGAGACCGCAGAAGAGGGCAGTTGCATGAATGTTTGAAAAGTGAAACGCTGTTTGCAAAGAAACTACTGAGCGAAAATGTCTGAAATTTGCATATGAGGTCCAAGGAATGATTATAGAGAGGGCTGTTACAGAAAAAATAAGTAAACTTAAAAATAAAAAAAAAGAATCAGACTTTTTTAAAAAAAAAATCCAGAACAATGCTTAAAATATCCTAAAAAAAGCTATAAATAAAGAGACTCTTTACTGCAGAATTTTATAATGAACGGTTTATTAGATATTGAATTAAAACTGGAATATTTTTAACATTGAAGCCTATGGGATTCGCCTGAATAAATCTGCCGCATGAAACCACCGAATGGCAGGGCATTTCGGTGACCTTTCACTGCTGGTTTGTGTTCTCTGAATAGCCAAAGCAGTGCTTTTTCATGGGGATTTCCCTGCCCTCGAACAGGCACCGTATGTGCAGGCAATTCGCCAGGATTTGTCGAATTGCCTGCTCTCTGAATAGCCGAATGGCCAAGAAAGGTAACCAAACGCTGATTTTCAGTGTTCGGTTACCTTTCTCAAGCAATTCGGATCTCTTTGAATTACCCTGTAAGACTAAGGAGAAGAAAACAATCTAGACTAAATAGCCGATTTGCACAGTGAGATAATGGGAGACTTTTTCTGGTTTGGCTATTTTGCCCTAGATTTTTCACTTCTCCTGACTGAATAGGCCTGTATGTATAAAGCACTAGAGATGTGTGTTTCATTCCGAATCAAAATTCAGGTGAAATTTACTGATTCGTATTTCGGAAGCATGTATGAAATAATGAATCAGTTCCATCTGAAATGGAACGAAACACAACAAATTGATTCTTTTTTTATGAATCGATTTGTTATATCGTTTCACTCACACATTCAGCACCACATCCCTGTCCATTGGCCTTAGTGCTGAATCTGTTGTATTTAGTTCCACAGGCCATGGACAGTGCCATGGTGCCATTCAGTGCAGATTGGCAGCAGTGAAATTCCCCATAGACAAGTAATGGTTAATCTATTCAGATAATGCCAAACATCACCGAAATGCCAGGGAAATGCCCTGATTTTCGGTGGTTCATGCGACAGATTTAAACAGGCGAATCCCATAGGTTTCAATGTAAAAAATATTCCCCATTTTTATTAAATATTTATTCAACAGTTTATTCTTTTCATTTGCAGCCAAAAGTCTCTATATTTACTTTTTAGAAAAAAAATTTGCCATTTTTTTTAGGATTTTTTTGTGAAATATTTGGATTCCTAAATCATTTTAAAACCAGGCTTTTTTTTCTTTGCCGAATGCAGGTTTTTGTTTTTTCCTTCAGTCTGGCTGCGTTCACCAGGTGCTGTCCTTGGTGCTGAAACCTATTCAGCACCAATGACAGCAGCCCCGCGGAGCTCCGGAACCCTGTGGAGCTGCTTTCCTTGGTGCTGAAACCAATTTTAACCTAATCTAAGTAATTCATCTGTTTCACATTCCAAAATAACTAATTTAAATGAAAATAACTAATAAAAACTAATTGATCTGAAATACGAATAACCGATCTCCCGAAATAACGAATTGATCAAAAATATGAATCACGGTAACATAATGAATTCACCGAATCTAAAAACTAAACTAAAAATATTTTTTTTCGTTGTACACATATAAAACACAGAACTTGATACCTGCGTGGGGAAATGAGGAGAGTTACTGCAGTGCATTATTTGTAGTATAAGGGAAAAAGAGACAATGCCACTGGTTTAAAAATAAAATAAAAACGTGTATACATTTTTTTGTTTTTACACATACTATGGCCTTTCCAATGATGCCTCAACTGACTTTCTATGGTTTATAGAAGTGGAGATACATGGATCCTTTGAAGGGGTTAAAGTGATATACCAAACTAGGACAATATTCCAAAGTTGGTGAGGATGTCAGTGGGTGGGGGGTGACCCGGAGGCTTGGCTGACATCCAAGATGTCAGCCACCTCCAGGTTTGAATCGCGATCCGGCAGCGAAACAGTTAATTCTGTATGCCGCTGAAAAGGGTGCATCTTGCATCGCTGTAGCTTTTAACGGTTGGGGAGATAGAGGCCCCCCTCCCCTTTCCTGAATTTTACTGCAGGCACAGGTGGGTGCCTGCCGATGACATCATCACGCAGCAGGATGATGTCATCGAGCCTGCCAGCCCCTGGAAATGGAAGGGCAGGCTTCCAGGCTGTCAGAGACGCTGCAGGAGCCGGCGAGGGAGGTAAGTATTGGCAGGAGGGAGGTTAGGAGCCCGCTGACGTACCATGTACGTCCGCGGGTCTAAGGGAGACCCGTGGGTGTGATGTACATGGTACGTCCGCGGTCGGAAGGGGTTAATGGTTCTGGTAAGTTTACAACAGCTCTGGTTAAGTTAGCACCAACTATGGAATTGATCGCCTAGAATTTACTGCAACTTTGAATGCATTATATATAAATGTAATTGCAGGTACTTTGAATTTCCCTGGTTTCCCAGAAACAGCCAAGAGGCTCCACATGTCTACATGGGGCTCAGCCTAGAGCAGTGTCTCAGCTAATCAGGGACCATTTCATTTGATATTTGGAGGCTGAATATGGTGATTTAACCACTGCGTATCAGGGGTTATTGAATATGTATTTTACCCTCTAAAACTATGATTCTATTCTTCAATTTGTATATTTGTCCGGTAAACAGAGCAGCCACAACACTGTTGTCACCAGCTTACGGACAGGTTTGTTTTCATGGACTTAGCCGAAGCTGCTGAGCACAGTTTGCGTCTCAAAGCGTACATTCTCTTATCCATTTGTACCTTCAAAGCAATGTACAGACACAAGACAAACCATATGGGTCTGAAATGCAGCAGGTGATGAGACTATATAGCAATGCATCTTCCAAAAAATACCAACAGAATGTAATATCTGTATGTGGCATAATGAATGTATATGGCAATTACAGTAACACCTTGTTTCTGTACTGTACAGGGATTTCCTGCAATTATAAACCCCTACATTTTATCCCTGTACCGTAGTGAGTGACCTCAGAGCTCTCCGTGTACTGTGCTCTCTTCCTGGTTGTTCTAATGCAGTAAAGTTGTACTTTTTGTTACAGTGAGGATGGGGGCTGCTCCTCGTAGCTTCTTTACAGTAGTACAGAGTTTAGTGAGATCTCAAAGAATTGAGCTTCTCCCCAGGGATCGCATTAATCTTACATCATAAACATATTCAAATGGAGTTTTATATTCTACTTTTAGTTATTAATTTTATTTCAATAAAAAAAATCATATATACAAGCTTTTGGTAGTAAAAAAGTGTTAAAAAAAAAACTATTTTCACCATATCAAAGCTGCCGATTTACTTGAAGTGATAGGTGAATAAGTTGATACATTGCTTTAATAAAAGATCAATTATTTTTCTAGAAGTAAAAAAAGCTGATCCTGAGCACTTATACCTATATATATATATTTTTATAATTTAGGCAGACAGAAAAGAAGAATATTATCTGAAAAGAGAAGGATTAGCCACTCGGATTAGATAAAATAGAAAGATAGACACAATGGATGTGGATATTAGAAAGTTCTGGCAGACAGACAGATGTAGCCACTTAAAGTTTCCATTTTAAATGAAGTGCGTAGTAAAATATTTAAATACATACTGGGGTGTTATACGCTGTAGGCTTTTTTAGAATGGGGTTCAGCTGTGAAAAAGTCAGCGGAGCACCGAGGCGAGTTCCAGTGGATTCTAAAACGTTTAAGAGGAGATTTCTTAATGCTCCGTAATTTGGCTTCTCATTGTACTTCAGACAGAACACGTCAGTCATGAACTTGGCTACTGCATCTGAAGATGGAGAAAACAGGCTCAGAATGTAGTAAGAGAATAGGAAAGAACTGATAAAAGAAAAAAAATTCCATTCTACAAAAATATATATATATATATAAAATATATAAAGTATATCACATTCTGCTTTGAAGAGACATTTTTAGTTTATAGAGAAAAGTTATTAACATGTGAAGTATACCTAAAAGGTTTAATATTTTGCTTCACTGAATCAACATATTATTATGATCCTTAATTGCAAAATTGGGGATATATACTGTATATACACCCGGTATCTCATAGAAGTGAGTACACCCCTCACATTTTTGTAAATGTTTTATCATATCTTTTCATGTGACGACCTGCTGGACAGCCGCCGCAAACCCGCCAGCTGACGCCACCCACCCGCCGGACAGCTGATGCAAATGCACCCACACGCAGCCGACGACCTGCCAAACAGATTGCCTAACGCAGCCGGCAACCCGGCTGAATGCCTCAGACAAAAAGCAGACATGGACAGAAAAAAAAAACGATTGAAACATTAAAAATTTGAAACGGTGTTTGCAAAAAAACTACTGGATGAAAAGGTCTGGAATTAACATATACGGTCCTATGAATAATAAAAAAAAGTTCTGTTACAGAAAAAAGAAAAACTGGAGAAAAAAAAATTGACGAAAAAAAAATCCCAAACTTTTAAAAAAAAAAAAGAGACTAGTTGCTGCAGATTAAAAGAATAAATGGTTTAATAGATAGTTAATAAAATTGGGAATATTTTTAACATTGAAACCTATTGGTTTCGCCTGATTAAACCTGTCGAACGAACCACTGAAAATCTGGGTATTTCACTGGCATTTCGGGGCTGGCCTTCTCTGAATAAATTAATCATTGCTTCTCTATCGGGATTTCACTGCTGCTGAACAGCACTGGATTTCGCTGGCAATTCGCCAAAATTTGGCAAACAGCCTGCTTTCTGAATGCACCGAACGGGGAAATTCAATGTTCGGTGCTTTTCCAGGGCCAGATTGGCTCTCTCTGAATAACCCCTTATATACTATGTTTTCTTACATACAACATACATGTATTTCATAATTTGAACATGTGTCCCCACTAATGGTATTCAAATAGGGCAAAAATGAATGTCAATTATTCCGTTTGTGTTTATCTTTACATATACTGTATTTTTCAAAGCATTGGACCGAAACAGGTGACAAGGTGTAGGGCTTGGAACCAGATCACGGTTTGTAGTAAGGATTGACATTGGTGTATTCTCCGGCAACACTCTTTATTTCCTTAATAAACTGTTGCTTCAAATTAATACTTACCAGAACCATGCTCTTGGCCAGCCCATTTAATGACTGAATTGGGAAGCTCATTCACAAACCTAAAAAAAGTTATAATAAATAAACATGAGTTTGTCTTATTCCAGTGCAACAGCGATGCCCACAACTGGGCAACCACAGATTGTCTTAGTCACCAAAATGAGACTTGTGGAATAATTGTAACATTATGGCAACACAGTTGAGCAGGGAATTATTCAAATTTGGAGAATTTTGTTGTAAATTTGCAATCATGTTTAATTCTCCACTTTCCTCAGATTCATTCATTCCTTGGAATCATTAGTCGTGAATAATGGAGATGTATATAAACAGTACTCTTCAGACTTCATTATATGTAGTTCTTTAGAGGATGTAACTTTTCCTGTTCTGTAATTTTCGTAAATCACCACCTATGAATTCACTTGATAGACAGAGCACTATTGGACCATCTTGCCTGTTTGTTTTTTTACCTAATTCAGAGAAAGGTGAAAACCAGGAGAACTGGCAGAAGAGAACATTCTAGACCAAATAGCCAATTTGAAAAGTGAGATAAATGGGAGAATGTTTCTGGTTTGGCTATTTTGACCTAGAATTTTCACTTCGCCAGTCATTCTCCTGAGTTTCAGCTTTCTTTGAATAAACCTGTAAGGCTAGGTTCAGACGAGCGTGATTTCTACGGACTGTACGTCCGTGTACACGGCCTACGTCAGTACAGAAGACGCAGTAGTGGCCACACAGTCCATTTATCACTGACGTATATTTTGACGGATGTAGGAGAGAAAATAAAATAAAAAGCAAAACCATTTTGTCTGTGAAAAATGCTGGACGTATAAATGCAGTCCATCTGACCACGTTCCATCACTCACACACAAAGCTATGCAGACGTTGCGGACGCAGCGCACTTTGTGCGGCCGTTCTAGGGGTTGTATGTTCTTGCCTGCCTTGCGTCTGTGGGCCGCGGCCGTTGTGCGTCCGCAGTTCAGTGCGGAAGTACTTCGTGTGTCGGGCTCCAATGGGCTTCCTGTCATGCTATCACGGACGTACTTTTAGGCGCAATCACGGACGTGAACACTACGCTCGTCTGACCCCAGCCTAAGTCCCTGAATCTGAATAGTTTTGGTATTCTGGATATCACCATCATGATCCAATACTTAGTAATCTCTTAACATGAACCTTTTGTGTATTATGTTTACTTAATAAAAGGTAAAAACATTCCTTTTAAAACCATTTACCTACATGCATACAGAATATAACAGGGCTTTGTACATTTATATCAGAAACTGTATCTGTAATATCTCGTAAAAAAAGTGTTTTCCAGAAACTCAATTATACATATTTTTGAGATATGATAAGTAAAGATGATTAATGTGCAATACAGGAGGATGGAAAATAAATGACTATAGTACACTTTGTCCCATCAAGAGACCACTTTCATTTGTACATGATAAACAAGATGCACTATACCAGACATATTCAGGCATCCACTACACATCATTATACACAGATGACGTTCTGGACAGTACTTGCTTGAGTGCTTGGACAACGGCAATCAAAACTTTTAAAAAGTTCCCAGAATTTTAATTGCTTTCATCATCAAAGAGCTTTTTGACACTTTTCTGTGTTACTTTGCATGTTTTACAGAACTTATAGGGCAGGTCGTCGAACTCACGGTGGTCTGGGCCTGCCCCATGCTTATTTTTACTATCTAGCAGCATTTTTTTCTATACTATACGACTTGGCCAAAGGAACGATGGGCAAGCTTTGGGAAAATGTGTTACAGGCAGGACTTGCTTGGCCATTGTCCTCCTTGCCCTGGCAGTAGGCACCGCTGGCAAACCTGGGGCTTCGGTCACACCCGCTACTGAGCACACTGCTAAGGCTGTGGAGGAAACATGGAGTGGCGTTAGGACTGACTACACTGACTTCCCGCTTGACACCTTTGACTCACAATCCCCTGTTCCCACCGGGACTGACCCCGACATTTTTGGATGGGTTACTACCAAAACCGTATATATCGCTAGAAGCAGTAGTGGAAGACGACAGATTGCTCCCCCTGGACCGATTGGTGGCCCCAGAAATAGCGAACAAGTCTATGGTGAAGTTCCAATATGCCCAACTAAGTCACTTTATTCGCTCTACTACGTGGTTGACAGAGGGGTTGCCTCCATTGGCCCCCTTTGAGACCTTCTGTACCGATAAGACTAGATATGGACATATTGTCTCGAATCTTTATTCATACATAATGAGAGGGGCCTATAAAATTGATTCTCCGTTGCTACTTAAGTGGGAAACAGATTTAGGAGTAGATATTTCGGCTGAGGAATGGTCCAGGGCTTTCGAACTTACATACTTTGCGTCCAGGAGTCAGGCGCTTCGTGAATCGAATTGTAAATTGTTTATGAGATGGTATCTTACCCCGTCTGTTTTACATGCTATGGATCCATTGTTGCCTGATATCTGTTGGAGGTGTAAAGTGGCCAGAGATAACTATGTCCACATATGGTGGACTTGCCCGAAAATTCAAAACTTCTGGTCAGACGTTGCACACGAGATATCGCGTTTAGGGGGCCTGGAAGTGGAATTTACTCCCTCTGCCTATTTGCTTAATGTACTGCCTTTTCGATGCTCTCCTTTAAAAACTCGCTTCTGGCAATTCTGTTAACCGCAGCGAGGGCACTGATTCCGTTATATTGGAGGAGGGAATGTGCACCCACCGTCAGGGATTGGGTTCTGAAGGTGGAGGGGGTCAGAGCTTTAGAAGAAGCGCACTACAATAGTTTGGGTAAATATGAGGAATTTTATGCGATCTGGCGTCCATGGTCCTCGAACCTTCGCTCAATAACGGTCTCAGACAGGTCACCAGTGGAGGAACAAGAGGTCTCGTAAAGATAATCGACCGGTTATGGAGGGGCAGAGGTGAATTTAGATCCGAGCCTGGGCTGTGTTGTCTTGACATACCATTCTGGTACTAGCTTTACTGCTGTTTATTTAAGGATACGATGATCACCTTTTTAGTTAGAGTTAATTTAGAATTTGTTATATTATAAAATTTCAGCACTGTTTATGACCAAGAGGCACTTTGATTGTATTCTACATTATTGTGACAATATTGTCTCTTATGCGACTTGTATTTTATACTTTGCCAATAAAAGTATTTTACACAAAAAAAAGTTTGCATTTCAACACAACGGCAAGAGATGTTTGACAGTGAAGTTTCCCAAGCAGTTATTTGGACCTCCCTTTTGTGAAATGCGGACGTTTGTTGCCGATAGAACAATGTACAATTTTACCCTTGTTTGCAACTTCAGCAAACTCAAGTGCTCTTTGAATGAATCTCATAATCTGTTTTATGGTTCATGCATCAGTTTTTACATGGTTTGTGACTAGAATATGGTGACGGAGAAGACGAAAACATTGACTTCCAAGTTAGATGTAGCCAAAGATGTTGTAAACGTACCAGAGCTGTTTCAGTCTATAGGCCCTATTCCAAAGTTGTTGTCAGTCTAACCAGAGCTGTTGTAAACATACCAGAGCCAATACATTCTATGGGGTTATTACGTTTTCACCAGACTCGGCGCCCTATTCTAAGGTTGGTGTTAACATAACCAGAGCTGTTGTTAACTTCACAGCTCCATATACTGCAATGGTACTGGTAAGATTACAACAGCTCTGGTTAAGTTAACACCAACCATGGGATATTGCCCTTAGAATCTAGCTGTTACTCAGGTCTGCAAAAACACTGGGCCAGATCACAACTGGGACGTTAAGCACACGCTCAAGCCGTAAAGCATAACGACATAAGCGCTGCACTTAATTTTAAAACATCCTATTACATTCGAGACGCAAGCTCTATAGTGGCCGTTTACTGTACACTAAATGTCCTATACTTTGTCAGGGGTGGGCAATTATGGCTCTCCAGATGTTTTGAAACTACATTTCCCGTGATGCTCGGCTGCTCATTAGGTTTGTAGAGCCTCAAGGGAAATGTAGTTTCAAAACATCTGGAGGGCCGTAATTGCCTACCCCTATGTTAAGTGATTGTGTTTCAGAACAATCACCGAACAAAGAAATCTAAACCCACCTAAAAATCCCATACTCACCTTAGATCCCTCTGCGGGCAGCTGAACACTGGGAACAAATAGTTTCCAGCGATCCTCCACTATCCACATGCTGTCCTGGCCAGATCTCGATCTCGTCTGTCTTCATGGAGTCTTATGGACTTCTGGAGCAGATAACACTACAACGTATAGCACCACTGTTGTTGTCACCCTGTAGCTCGTAAGCATTACGACGTGAGTTGCTGGCAAAGTGGCTTGGTCTTAACGCAGACATTAAAGGCAAGCCATAACAGACGCCGCAAACATTTTCCATTTGCGTCTTACCTTGAAGCCGGGGTCAGATGAGTGCTACAGACGAGCGTGACGAATTTTGCGCGCTACAACGGCCGTGCTGAAAGCCCCCCTGCTGAACTGATACGACGCACGTTCGATGGGGCTGCAAAGAGCGATCCTCCATAGGAAAAACGAGCCTTGCAGTGCTGAGTGCACTAACCGCGCTCATAGAGGTGGCCAGATGGGCATCAGAGTGAAAGGACGTCCACTCTCACGGTCATTCCTTACGCTCTGCAAAACATTTGTTCGGTTGTTGTCCTGCTGTGTCCTTTACTCACCTCCTGCAGCCACTGCCACATCCATGTGTCTGTTCCCTACTCCATACAGTATAACAGCATGTCCCTCACAGGCCGCTGTGCTGCATGTCCCTCACAGTCCGCTGTTCTGCATGTCCCTCACAGTCCGCTGTGCTGCATGTCCCTCACAGGCCGCTGTGCTGCATGTCCCTCACAGGCCTCTGTGCTGCATGTCCCTCACAGGCCGCTGTGCTGCATGTCCCTCACAGGCCGCTGTGCTGCATGTCCCTCACAGGCCGCTGTGCTGCATGTCCTTCACAGGCCACTGTGCTGCATGTCCCTCACAGGCCACGGTGCGGCATGTCCCTCACTGCCGCTGCGTAACATCTCCTTCACTCCCCTATTGATGTCTACCTCCTTCCGCCTGGTTGTTTGGAATCCTTGCAGATCTCCAAAATTCATAAAATTCCAAAATCTGCAGGAATTCCCCAATCAGGATGTAAAGAGTCATTTAACATTCTATCATAAAGGAATGTTCTAAGCACGATTGTAATAACAGATATATTTTGTTTAAAGAAAGGTAGCGAGTTTTTACATAGATCACTTTCAAATGAATTTCACCTTTATATTCTTCCATGTATTATTCATAGTAAGAGTCTTACATTTATACATAACAGGAGCAAAGCAGGAGCAATTCTAATTCTTCTAACTCAGTGCATTTAATGTGGAGATTAGCATTTTTACAGCCATACAAACAATGATAAAAAAGGTTAATCTCTTTTTTTTATTTTTTTTCTTGTTGCTACTATGGCAAACTAACTTTACATAAAGCATTTAGACAACGAAAAATATGAATTAAAAACATAGAAATAATATATCTATATAGGTCTTCTTCCTGAAATATCACAACAAAGAAAAAGCTTTGAGGAGTGGTATTATCCATTTAACTTGCTTTTCTGTCATGCGGATCGTTTGTGCAATTAGTCCAACCAATGAAGATATATTGGCCATTTCAATAAAAGTGGATCTGAAACCTTGGTACAAACTAAAAAATGGATCACATACAGTTGTGTTCAAAATTATTCAACCCCCACTGAAATTGAGTGTTTTGGCCAGTTTGACATTGATTTTGATCATTCAGTCATCTTGCTTACAATTAAATCAAAGAGGCACGTGTAGGTCAGACAAATATAACATAACATTTATAATGAAATAACCACAAATGTCTTTTCTGTGCTCACATCATTATCAGTTTTATTCAACCCCCAAGTGACATTCAATCTTAGTACTTATAACTGTAAAAGGATGTTGTACTAACAGCTTTTAAACGTGAAGCATAGCTTGACACAAGTGTCTTGCAGCGATCTACGGGTATCTTCGCCCATTCGTCATGGGCAAAAGCCTCCAGTTCAGTCACATTCTTAGGCTTGCGCACTGCAACTGCTTTCTTTAAGTCCCACCAGAGGTTCTCAATCGGATTTAAATCAGGTGACTGCGATGGCCACTCCAAAATGTTCCAGCCTTTAATCTGCAACCATGCTCTAGTGGACTTGGAGGTATGCTTGGGATCATTGTCCTGTTGAAAGGTCCAACATCCCCCAAGCCTCAGGTTTGTGACGGACTGCATCACATTGTCATCCAATATCTCCTGGTACTGAAGAGAATTCATGGTACCTTGCACACGCTGAAGCTTCCCTGTACCTGCAGAAGCAAAACAGCCCCAAAGCATGATTGACCCCCCGCCATGCTTCACAGTAGGCAAGGTGTTCTTTTCTTCATAGGCCTTGTTCTTCCTCCTCCAAACATAGCGTTGATCCATGGGCCCAAACAGTTCCAATTTTGTTTCATCAGTCCACAGAACACTATCCCAAAACTTCTGTGGTTTGTCCACATGACTTTTGGCATACTGCAGTCGACTCTTCTTATTCTTTGGAGACAGCAAGGGGGTGCGCCTGGGAGTTCTGGCATGGAGGCCTTCATTACGCAGTGTGCGCCGTATTGTCTGAGCTGAAACTTCAGTACCCACATCTGACAAATCTTTTCTCAGTTCCTCAGCAGTCACACGGGGACTTTTCTCCACTGTACGCTTCAGGTAGCGCACAGCAGTCAAAGTCAGCATCTTCTTTCTGCCACGACCAGGTAGCGTTTCAACAGTGCCCTTTGCCTTGAATTTGCGAATGATGCTTCCTATGGTCTCTCTTGGTATGTTTAACATCTTTGCAATCTTCTTATAGCCATTGCCCTTCCTCTGAAGAGTAATCACCTCTTCTCTTGTCTTCCTGGACCATTCTCTTGACTTCACCATGTTTGTAACCACACCAGTAAATGTCTAGAAGGAGCTGAGTATCACAGTCATTTTAAAGCTGCCTAATTGGTGCTGATTATGCTTTATTGCTGCTCTGTGACATCCACAGGTGTTTTCAATACCTGATTGAAAACACTTGAATGAACCTCTGTTCTTCAGAGTGGTAGTCTTTAAGGGGTTGAATAATTGTGTCAATGAAGAATTCACAAAAGAAACATTTACTACTGTATTACAAAACTAATTGATGTCATTTTAGTTGCATATGGTTCTTTAAAAAGTCCTTGTAGGATTTCATTCTGAATACAATTACAAATGTACACTAAATTCCCTAAAACCCTTTACAGCATTGGGGGTTGAATAATTTTGAACACAACTGTATAAAGTTGCATATTTTTGTTATTTTGGGTTATTTTGCCCCGATATTCCTGCGGAGTTTGCGTATTCCTTGAAAATTTGAAATAATGCAGTTTTCTCCTCATTGTAAAACACAGTTAACTTTATGCAGAAGCAGAAAACTGATCCATTAGAGGGGAGGATAAAATCTGGCATTTTACGATGTGGGAAAAAAAATGTCAAGATTCTTATGGCTGTTTCACATCATTGAGACCTATCAGGATAACTGCACAAATAATAAATCCAAACAAAGGGTCCGATTTAATTTAACCGAAAGGCCAAAATTGGGACCTCTTGGGTTGGGAGATTCAATTGCAGGGTTGCAAGCATTACGATTCCAATAAAAATTCAGATCGAATATCGGCTCTCATGGCTATACCTCACAATGGAATTATCGGCTATTTTTCGATTCAATTCAAATTTATTGTAATGCCAAAAAACCTCAAAAAAAGGTGTTGATAAATGGATTTTCAGGCAGGGAAATAGATGCAATTCAAGGGAAATCTTTCCTTAAACATCAGATATTTGTAATAGTTATTTTTAAAAGGCCCATATCTGTATGGTGCTGGCCGAAAATAAGCTTTTTCGGCCATTTTATTGGCCATCGGTTTTCGGACCAGTGGCATTTTTCAAATATCGACTCGGGATGATTTTTTTCAAATGAATCACCCAATATTTTTTTAATATATACATATTTAAAGAATGGCTATTATTTGTTTTTCCTCCTAAATTTTATTGTATTCTATATCTATATTAAGGAACCAGCACAAAAAGTGAGAAATTGCAGCCCTGCATTTACATGCCCTACCCAGAAATCCTTGCTACATTTGTGCAGGTAAAAAAAAACCTGCAGGCAAAGAGAGGTACGGTTCTGCTCAGACATGTACACTGGTTTTGGGCAAACACTTATATTTTCTCGTGCACGCTGCATAATATAGGATTTTAATTTGTCCACCTTAATTTTAAGTTGTGAATTTTCAACTAAAATCAGCACCACATTTAAAACAATTCCAAACCTATCTCTTTCTGATGAAGCCAACAAGCTTGAAACAGCTGTCCAGAAATGTATTTTTGTGTTATTGCACACAACCCTAACCTATGCTGAAAATCTAACATGGCAATGCACTGGATTGTGGGGCATCTGTGCTATGGCAGATATTTTATTGAAAAAGTGAGATATTGTGATCTTCATTTGTATGTCCTGTCCAGAACTCCTTGTTAAATCTGGGGGTGGTGCAACAAAGGCATCTCAGACAAGTAAAGCTCGTGTCAGACGAGCGCAGTGTTCACGTCCGTGTTACCGCACATAAGTACGTCCGTGATAGCATACAATTGTGGTAAATGGAGCCCCACACACAAAGTACGTCCGCACGGAAGTGCGGACGCATGACGTACGTGGCAAACGGACGTAGGTTAGACCAGAACGTAATACTGCTAGAACGGACGTGCGGAGTGCGCCACGGCCGCATAGCTTTGTGAGTGATGGAATGTGGTCAGACGGACTGCATTTATACGTCCAGCATTTTTGACGGACAAAATGTTTTTTTATTTTAAATTATTTTCCCTCCTACATCCGTCAAAAATAACGTCAGTCACAAGAACGGACTGTGTGGCCACTACTGCGTCTTCCGTCAAAAAGTGCGTCCGTACTGCACGGGCGCACAGTCCGTAGAAAACGCGCTCGTCTGACCCTAGCCTAAATGGTTTTTGCAATCACTTTTATTATCCAATATACATTGTTCTAAAAAAATAATAAAAAAAAAAAAGTGGAAGTGACACAAATTTGACATCTAAAATACTCTATAAATAAGGAGGATATAAATAAAGCTCTTCCGGTCTGAAAAAAGTGAAATCTATGTCACTCTTAGATCCACTCAAATTTTATTAACCTTGTACTATAAATATCCAGCTAGTAATGTATCTCCACTTTCTAGTGCAAAGCAATAACATATAATGCTTTTAAACTGTATATTATGCAGTTGGCGATATAAAAAATATTATTTTATGTGGATAGGTATGTTACACAGTGTTCTTTGTTACACCTTGTGTATTGCATGTGTTTTCATTGTATTTATGAGACTTTCATTCACATGGAGCAGGTGGGTTTATTAACATTGTGCATTTGGTACGTAAAAAAAAATAATCCTACTTTGTCTTTGAAGCTTGGACGGCCGTCGGATCCTTAAGGTTCCGATCCCAGGGCAATTTCCCGCATAACCAATAAAGCATGCAGAATGCCAGGATTTGTAGGTCCGCTCGTCTGGAAAGAGCTAGTTAAATAAGGAAAAGTGAATAAAGAGCGGGGGAAGGAAAAAGAAAAAGAATGATGAAGTATCAGAATACATTTTTGAGGAATGTTTTCACTATTAATGATGAAATATGAAAAATAAAATGAAACGGGCAATGTGTTTTGTTTTTTCAGCTGTGTATATATTTAAAAAAAAAAAAGACGCCCAGTCATTTCGGCGTTACACCACAGACGTCCAGCGACTTGTTGCTGTGGAAAGGGAGGGTCACTTTCCTTACCTTCTCCAAAAAAATTCATCCTTCCCCAGTCTAGCCTGTCACATGAACTTGATCCCTGTGGCCTCTGACATGATCCAGACAGCCCATAACCCAGCACCAACACTTTCTCAAAGAGCCAGGCAGTAAAAACAAAGAAATAAATGTCTGCTGCTAAATTGCTAACACATGTTAGAGGAAGTCCACGGGGTCTACACTGGTCATACAGAGACCATTTGAGTGCAGACTAAACACTGATGGCCTTTCCTGTTTCATCATATTAAATGAACGTGAGGAAACCTGAGGCAAAACTGCCATCTAGTGTGTGTTATGTAGCAGTCAATGTGTTCCTGGCCGCTGCTTTACAGCCGTGCCGAAAGCTGAAATTCAGCCAGGAGAAAGATCTCGTATTCTTTGTTCGAAACCATGATGTTGTATTTTAAGTCGTTTAACCCTTTGGCTGCTTTCATTGAAAGGGTTACTTAAACAGTGTATAGCTGCACGGAAAACCAACTTGTATAGCGATTTCCTGAAATAATCCATAAAAACGGCTTCCTTTGCCATTTTTAATTGTATTTTAGTAATGATGGACACCTCCTGCCCACCCTCCCCTTTAGGCTAGGGTCAGACGAAAGCATTTTTCCCCGCGAACGTGAAAAAGTGCGTCCGAACGCGGTTCAGCGTTCTCAGAAAAATGCGTTCAAATTCCACTTGCGTTGCACGGCCGGACTTTTGTGCGGCCGTACATCGTATATTGGCCGTCATTGCCCGTCATCTGCTGCTAGTGCGGCCGTAATTATGTGCGCCAGAACGCACGTTAAAAGTGCGCTGGTCTGACCCCAGCCTTATCCATTCTTCAGCTTCATATAAAACTGCCAATAAACCTCGAATTGTTAAAAAAAAATATGTACGACTGGATAAAACATCTTTAATCTCTCACTCGACACAAAGCTTTATTTAAAATTAATTAAAAGAACAAAAACACCGCCGATGCTCGGAGTGCGTCTCATTAAACAGATACGGTAAGCAGTGAGAAATCGTTATAAATAATTAAGATATTCGGGTTATAAGGCTACAAGAGGGAAAAAAATAATAATAAAAAAAAGCTGAGCTACACACCTGGAAGGAGAGAGAATATATTAGAAATGCGTAAACTTTTTTTTGTTTTCCTCGTATTATGGATATTTGGACGGGAGCATCAAGCAACCCAACTACGCAATATTTCAATCGCTTAACAAGATTGTAGAAATATAGTTTATCTGTTATTGCAATTGGCAAGCAGGATGTAATCTCTTCTACGGGTGCTGGCGGTTGTTAAACCTGGAGCATGTTTTATGAGCTTTCGTTAAGTGAATTGGAGAAAGTCACTCGGCAAACTTATCGTTTCGTTTAAAAAGTCAACTATTAAACGCTGCAGTGCCAACACATCGTCAACTGCTTTGTGTTACTTTGCATACGATTTTATAGAATACGGGGACAAGATTAGTTTTTACACACGCGCACACACAAACCGTCCAAACTGCTATTAGAGAATGCGATTATTAAGGGCCCTTCAACCTAACAGAAAGCTGTTCAGTCCCGTGGGTGCCGTTTATATTCTGCACTAGCTTCAACAACGTCCTAATGCGAGACTTGGCTCTCATATTAAAATAAAAACACAATCTCCGCCACTTGCCGTTCTGTACTGATTTTATCAGTCATAAATCTCCCATTAACCGTGGAATGATTCCATTCATTCACATGTGTTCACAAGTTCTTTTTCCATTATGGCAATACCAGATTACAACCTTATAAAACCAGTCCATTTGATTGCAGATTTTTTTTTAAACAGTACTAGTTTCTGGCACCTACTGATGTATTGCAGCTAAACCCGAGTACAAACAATCCTCCCCTTGGTATACAGACTTTAGGAAACGATTCAGAAGCTTTTCTGGTAAAGAAGATCTGATAATAAGCAACAAGTAATTCCAACTCAAAATTTAAAAACCAAAGATGTCACACATCTACACGATGAGTAACAATATCATTGCGGAGGTTGTCTCGAGTGTGAAATGTTCATCTTTTAAAGGCCTTTTATCTATTTACCATATAGAAGGTCAAATTAGTTGGCACAGGTTATGTGTAACGAGTACAGAAAACCAGGGGTTTAAAAACACAAGGGTCTGTTCACAAAGCACCAAATTTCAGTGAAACTTTGGTGCTTATGGCTGGGGTCAGACGACGCAGTGCGAACGTGTGTTTAGGCGCATTGTATCACGGCCGTGGTAGCAGCAAATGACGTCCAACGCAGGCCCACACACTAAGTATGGCCGCACGAAAGTTCGGCCGTGCAACGCAAGCGGCAAACGAACGCATTTTCACAAGAATGTCGAACCGCTAGTACTGACGTACAGAGTGCGTTGCGTCCGAATAGCGGCGTGTGTGCATGATTAGGAGACGCTGCTCATGTCCAGCCAACATAATGTCCAGACACCCAAAGTTTCCTGGTTTGGATCCGTAAAAATCATGGCCGAAACTGCGCATCGTATGACTGCTATTGCATCTTCCGTGAAAAAATGCGTTCGGACGCATCAACGCACTTTTTGACGGTAGACATGAAAAATACGTTCGTCTGACCCTAGCCTTACTCTTCCATTTCACCGAAATTTAGGCGAGTTCAGTATTCAGCGAATGGTTATCATAGGACGCCAACGATGGAGTCGCTAAAGCCCCCACGAAAAAGTTGGAGAATGTCCCCAAAGAGCACCAAAGTGGGCTTGGCGTATTCCACAGAACTGCAAAAATATAAAAAATAAAATGTGTCTAAATAATAAAAAAACGCCCTTTAAAAAAATAATAAAAACACCTGTTACAGAATTAAGAGAAAAACGTCTTTAAGAATTGGGAAACAATTTTTTTTTTAAAAAGAAAAAATACGAAAAGATGTTCTAAAATATAAATAACAAAAAAGGCTTTTTGCTGAAAATGAAAAAAATAAACTATCTTTTAAAAAAAACATTGAATTATGTTATGTTTTTACATTGAATCCTATGGGATACGCCTGTCTAAGCCTGCCGAGCTGAGACACTGAAAATAAGGTAATTTCCCTGACATTTTGGTGCAGGTTGGCGTTCTGTGAATAGATAAACCATTACTTCTCTATAGGACAATTTTGCGGCTGCCAAAGACCGGCGAACTGCACCGATTTTCAACATCAATTTGCCTGTATTTGGAGAATTGACAGCTTAGTGCAGCGGTTCCCAACCACGGTCCTCAAGTCCCCCTAACAGGCTAGGTTTTAGGTATTGCCTTGGGGAAATACATACTGAATTCTGCAATCGCTGAGCAGCAAATCATATCACCTGTGCTTCGGATATCTGGCAAACCTGACCTGTTAGTGGCACTTGAGGGCCGTGGTTGGGAACCACTGGCTTAGTGAATAGACGAACTGCCTCAAAATTGCAACAAACGGTGAAATTCACTGTTCGGTGCATTTCGGTGGCAAGCTCACTCCTCAGTGAATAACCTCTACAGTTTATAGGAGTAGAAAATGTACAATAGATAATAAAAAGATATTAGTAAACAGTAGTCAATAACACCCACTCGTATTAGAAAATTTTTAGTTAAAAAGTAATTCAGTACGGAATAAGCCAAACATTCACATTCATTAATTTGTATGGTGACGTTTTTCTGTTATTTACTTATATATAATTGTATATTGCTGCAGTATATGTTGGTGCAATAAAAATTGTAATTGTGTTATTTCCTCCCACAATTATAATGGGGAAACCTGACAAAGCAGTGAGAAGCGAGGAGAAACATCATAATATTTATTTGAATAGAGACAGATTAAAGTGGTAAGGAAACAGGTTACAACACTGTAGGTGCTTATTAGCCTGAAAAGGGTTGAAAAATTGTTTCTAATGAGCTAGGGCACCAATAACATACAATCAGAGCCATTCTATCCAAACAGAGACGATATGCAGGTATAATAAATCAGTCTTTCTAGGTGTTTATGGTTTCATAAATCAGAAGGAAACTATGAGATCCCCAGAGCTAAAACCCTTCTCGCCTTTGCTTAAGTCAGTATTTTCAAGTTCATTATAATAGAAAATCGGCATGAAATCCATGATTAGAGTACCACCTCTGAACGTGTCCTTTGGTATCTGATACTAAGGCATTAGCAGCAGATCCTCCAAGTCCTGCAAGTTGCGAGGTGGAGCCTCCATGGATTGGATTTATTTTTTCCACTACATCCCACAGACGTTCAATCGGATTGAGATCTGGGGAATCTGGAGGCCAAGGCAACACCTTGAAATCTTTGTCACGGTCCTCAAACCATTCCTGAACAATCTTTGCAGTGTACATTATTCTGTCGACTGAGGCCACTGCCATCAGGAAATACCAGTGCCATGAAGGGTTCTACATGGTTTGCAACAATCTCTAGGTAGGTGGTGAAGTAGAGTGTGTTTTGACAACTTTCAATCATGACTAGCCTTTGGTTTTTCAGCGATTTCAGCTACAGCACTGTTTCTGGGTAAACAGACCAACAGGCTAGCTTTCACTCTCTACTTGCCTCAATAAGCTCGGGCACCCACGACCCTGATGCAAGTTCACCGGTTGTCCTTCCTTGCCCCACATTTGGTAGGTATTAAAAACTGGACACCGGGAACACCCCACAAGATTTGTTGTTTTGGAGATGCTCTGGCCAAGTAATGTCGCCAACACAATGTGGCCCTTGTCGAAGTCACTCATCTCTTTTCACTTGATCTTTCCGGCTTCCAACGCAAGAAATTGAAGAACTGACTGTGAACGTACGGCCTATTATGGCCCACCCCTTGACAAGTGCCATTGTAACGGTATTATCAATGTTATTCATTTCACCTGTCAGTGGATTTAATGTTGTGGTCGATCAGTGTATATAGCAGTAACAAACAAAATAGAAAATGCATGAATATGTTACCAAAAATTCCCCACCTCTATTAATTTAATAATAAAAACAGAAGAATTTCATGAAAATTTGCCAACTGCTAATACTTTCACCTTTAAATATTGGCCTTCGTTTAGAAATTATGTTAAGGTCAGTACACTTAAAAGAATAATAAATGTTCTATAAAAAAAGAAGGCAACACTGGTCGATTTTGTACGTTTTCTTTTTTTTTAAAAAAAAAAAAAAGATTATATAGTATATAAGGTGCATTCTACTTTGATTAACAGTCAGTACGCAGATAATATTATGGTAAAAGGTGATCTAGTAAAGTACTGTTTTCACATTTATTCATGCTAAATTAGTAAATCTCAATAATTCATTACATTGTTTTAGGCATAAAAAAACAATAAATGCCTATTTGAGTTGGTTTACAGTCCCTTATCTGTTCTTATCATCTACTAGCCAAGCCACAAGTAAAACGACGGAGGGTTATACTACCAAGGAATTCTTATCAAGATCTTCCACAAATTTCTTACGCATAGCAAACTAAATTTACATTTTAAACAGTACCAAAGGGACAGATACGCTGCAGCATTAATTTAGATCAGAGAGATGAGATGACTCTCCAGCTACTGTATCTGTGCAGTGCATTAACAATGTAGCAAACTGCAGTTAAATGCATCAATGGCAAGTCCTCAATTTAAAACAGGGTTTTTTTTTTACAAAAAAAATAAAAAAATGATGCCGATTTTAATTTGATACCACCGTTTGGACACCAAAGCGTTAACATTCACAGCGGATACGGAACATATAGTTTAATAAATAAAAAGGAGGAAAAAGTGTTTGTTTATGCAACACTAAATTTATATACTTTTAGCATTTATTTGTATCTAAAAATGCAGTTCTTACTCCAAAGGCATCACTAAAGAAATGGGTTAAAAAAAAAAAAAAAAGCTTTAATATATTAACTGTGTTATATCTACAAAGAAATTAGGTATTGACTGCCTGCCTTGAAACTGGAAAAATCTGCAAAAATCTATAGCATCCATTGATCCCAATATTACTTTTAGAACTACTAACAATGTAGCAAATTAAAATAGTACCCTGAACACTGAGAGAATTCTCTTTAATTATCAAACAACGTGCCAACGAGAATACTCCTTACAATGCACAGGCCTTTGAAAATTAAATGTGGCAATAAATAGACTTGACGAGGTCTACGAAAATATCCCACGCATAAAACCATAAATAAATCATAATTGTGCCTGTACAGTGGATGCATTTATTATACAAAACATTTTTAAATACATTTATTTCTGACCGCTGATTGCTTCACCGACAGTCTCGGATTCTTTTAATTTCAGTTTATATACAGAGGAGCCTAAAGATTTTACATTTTTAGCAGTGATATGTAAGAATTTAATATGCTTTCGGCTTCGCAATAAGCACTTACTGAATAAATAGATATGATTTCATGTAATAATCTGCTGCCTTTCAGACAAGCAAGGATCTGGATTTATTTATTAGTTGTTAATGAAGTGAGAAACAAAAGTAAATATATTTCAAGTAAATGGTGGTATAATAAAATAGAACGTATACGATAGTTTCATTGTAAATATTTCCAACACATAGATCTATATTTCTAGAACATTTAAACAAGATTTATAGATGTATACATATAAAAGGTGTGTGTGATCAATACCGATCTTTACACATGTTTACATATACACACAGAATCATTACACCAATATATTGTTTCACAACATGCATTAGCAATTTATTCAGCATATGACTTACTTGCTAAAATCCACTTTAAATAGGCTGCACTGAATTTAGTTTTATGCACATAAAGCAAAAGGCTGCAAGGCACTTTAACATGATTCACTGTTGCTTTAAAAAGGCACCAGGTTGCAGATCAAGAGTAATATATATCCCCTACTCCTGATCTGTGCTCACCAGTGACTATATTTTGTAGCAGTTAGAATCCATCATGTCTGCTGTTGGTTTTTTTCAAGTACATACAATATGGATATTTTTGTTTCATGCATTGGGTATGCAGGCAGAAAAGTAGTGTATTTAGTACCGCTTTTAACCTCCATGGCAGTAATCCAGAGTGTGGCTCGGGTTTAATTTCCAGTACCAAAAGCGGTAACCCTGAGACACACTCGGGATTACACTGTAGTGTAACTCACCTTGTTCTTTCGATCCCCCGATGTCCTCCCGTTGTGTCCTCCGACCCATGCCGGCATCCGTCTTCCAGGTTCCCTTTCCTGCATCCGTCTTCCAGGTTCCCTTCCCTGCAAGCGCCGCGATGCAGGGGACGGAACCGGCAGTCCCCCGATGTCCTCCCGCTGTGTCCTCCTGCCGATGCTGGCATCAGTCTTCCAGGATCCCTTCCCTGAGAGCGCCGCAATGCAGGGGAGCGGAACAGGCAGGAGATTTAAAAAAAAAAAATCATGACACACACACAATACAATGCAAAACAATATACCGCTTTGACATTCAATAATATTGACATAATCAGACCGCCAGGAAGGTTAATCACTCACACCCTCAAAGTGTGTATATACACTGTGCAAGATCATAGAGTTCACGCTAAATCACGAGCGAAACAGTCAAAAATCAGAGCAAGGTGGTAAATGTTAGCGCCTGTCAACTACTGAGTGGATCACCAAGCTCGCGCAAGTTTGGTGACACAATCGGTTAACGCTTGTATGCAAAGCGCTACCCGAACGCTACCATTTGCGCACGCATTTTAGAACTGTTTTTTCCCAGTCAAATGGCCTCGCCACACCTGTTCCCTGCCAATAAATACAGTCTGCATGCGCAATTCCCCTGACTCTGAACGCGCTTTCCAAGTCAGAAACAGGGCTCTGGGCGTCTGGAGGTTAATAGTAAGTATTGAGCTTTTGGAGTGTAGTTACGAGCATAGAAGGGAGTTTTTCTGTCTTGTCATCTCTACACTATGTTCAACCTTTTCTGCACACATCACAAACAAACATCATTACATGTAAATACGCATAACACATAGTTCTGAATACACCTTGACACTACTACTCATCATATACATACCTGTCTTTATCCATACCTTGTCCCCCTATTTTACCCACCCTGTACCCTTAACCCTGTGTATTCACACTCATTACTGTTTGTCACGGAGGGTGTTGGGAGAGGAGATGGAGGGAGGAGAAGGAGTGTTTACAGGGAGGAGGAAGTGAGGAAAGGTAGAGAGGTGTATGGGTGAAGGGGTGAGAGGGAAGGAGCAGGGGGGAGAGTAGACCTTCTGAAGAGCAGCAGAAATTGGGGGGAGGAGACTTGCTAAGGGGGAGCAGAGAAGTCGGGAGATGTAGGGGTGAGGAGGAGAGGAAATGTGGGCAGGGGGAGCAGAGGAGTCTCAGGGGCCAGAGTCCCGAGAGGGACACTAGCAGAGATGGGGAGAGGAGGAGTGAGGGGGAGAAGAGGCCTAGGACTGACATTCTGGTGATGTTTCGTCTCTGCTGCTGGGGGGGGGATCATTCTGGTGATGTTTTACCTCTGCTGCTGGGATGGTCATCCTGGTGATGTTTTAACTCTGCTACTGTGGGGACTTTCTGGTGATGTTTTAACTCTGCTTCTGACCTCCAGCCTGACCCGCAGTTTCGCCTAGTTGATGAGGAGTCCCTCCAACAACTCCTAACATCAATCGGTGACGGAACCTGGTAGCGCTTTTTAAAAGCTTGTAAATGTAACTGTAACATAGAGGACTCCAATGGCACTATGAGGGATGACATCAATCTCGGCTTTCTGTGTTGGGGAAAGAGTGTATGCCAAGCAGCGGGAGCAATGCCAACTTTCGAAGGAGATGCAGAAGAGGTTGCGGGACATAAGCACACAGATGTCTGAACAGGGGGGAGCTGTCATTCCTACTGACATGCCCATCCAACATCCTGGAGGTGCTGGTGGAGCAGCAGCATACCAGCTCGGTCATCCCTCTGCTGCCTACACGACCATCATCACTAATCCAACCACCACTGGAGATCGCTGTGCCAGTGCCCAGATACAGGGGATGGTCTGTGTCCATTGTTGCCCCTCCAGCTGCCTCCGTCCAGCTTGGTGCCTCTGCCCCACCAGCCTTGTCAAGTGCCTCTGCCACTTTAATCCAGGGCATACTTGTCTTGGATCAAAGAAAGCTAGGAGTGAATGAGCAAATTCTTTAAGGTTTATATGGTTGATGTTAATTCTATGGTTTTTACCTGTCGTTTTATTTCAGGTTCCTTATATTCTATGGAATGCGTCTCTGAATACACACATATGTATGTGGAATTTTTGGTTTTTCAACACTTGCCTCTTACTTTTATCATTGTCTAATTTTTTGGGTTAGTCTTCCTGAGGTTTGCCTTTCACATTTTTGAATTTGTATGACTGTGTCCCTCTTCATGTTTGCAAATAATTCTGTCACACACCTGTCCAACATGTTGTCATACCAATGAGACAATTGGAAATTATTCTTACACTTAAAATAATGCTGTATGCCACATCATACTCTAATGTACAATATGTCCCAGACAACATAAATGTTGTATAGTGCATGTGTATTTCATATTATATGTCGGCCATATATTGATCTGCAATTGACATGTGTGGTCATCAACAGTATTACATCTAATATTGTCCTATGGTAGAGCCATTATCAATCCCTGTGGCTTCCATCTTGATACACACATAATATTGTGACGATTATTTTGCTGCAACCAATATGCACATCATCCCTGGCATGTGAGTCTACTGTTTCCACTAAATAAATCCTAACACATATATGTCACGTCTCCAGACGGAGACGGTAATGCCTACAATACATCCAACTATACTCTCACAAGTGTGACTAGTGACATTTCCTAGCTGTGGCACTGTTGTTGCCAGCATACCTTGTTGCCTATAATTCTGTTTCTATGTTACATTAAAATGTGTAACATGCAGGTCTAGTCACTAAAGGGTCGAACTCTGGAGAATTGGCAGAAGAGAACAATCTAGACCAAAGAGCCGAATTGGAAAGTGAGATAAATAGGAGATTTTTCTGGTTTGGCCATTCTGTCCCAGCATTTTCACTTCTCCGGACTTCACCCTTTAGTGAAAAGACCGGCTAATCTTTTTTACCTGCTACGTTTACATATTTTAGATAATAAAAGTTGGCTCTACCGCTTTAATACATTTTTTTGTATGAATAACATGTGTCTGTAATGTCATTGTAACATCATATGTACAGTTTGACAGAGCCAGCCTTCATAATGGTCAAAATTTAGCTAGCAATTCAGATTTTCAAAAAAGCTCAAGTGTACTCACGGTAACATGGAGATGTATCTCAAGAGAGTATTCAAGCAGGTCATTGTCCACCAGGTTCTAGATGGTTTAATACACATTACTAACACAACTATAACTTCACATCCCAAATAAATCAAAATGAAGATTTGCGTTTATACTATGCAATAATGGCAGAACCTATGTGGGCATGCATGGCTAAATGATCCCTTGCACATGCCTCCTCATTGATTAGCCTGACAGTGTCAAATGGCATTTATATGTGACACATGTTGAAAGCCTTATTGTATGTATGTCATACATATAAATTGCTCAGCTGGGGATACTCAAACAGCTTACAGACACAGGAGATCACTATCAGGGTTATCCAAAGAGATTCGAAAAGTCACCGCACGTTCGGTGACTTTTCGTTCTCTTCAATTCGGTTCCTTTTGCCGATTGCATTTCGGTGACCCTGCGGTGTATTCAGCAAGCACCACAAGGTCCCCGAATTGCTGGGAAAAGCTGCCGCAAACCTGACGAAAACTAACCGAATGCACACTGAAAACAAGCAAAAACATCTGGATTAACCTTCGAAAAAGACGAACAGGAGCCGAACAGGAGCCGAACAGGAGCCGAATCACACAGAGCCGAAGCAGCTGTGACGTAGAGGAGGCAGTGAATAAATTAGAAAAACCATTTGTATGAATCTGGGAAAAAGAAACGCTGTTTGCAAAGAAACTACTAAGCGAAAATGTCTGAAATTTTCACAGGAGGTCCAGGGAATGATAATAAAGAGGGCTGTTACAAAAAAAATAAGTAAACTGAAATATTTTTTTTAAAAAAATCGGACTTTTAAAAAAAAATAAAAAAAATAAGAAAAATGCTTAAAGTATCCTAAAAAATCTATAAATAAAGAGACTTTTTGCTGCAGAATTTTATAATGAATGGTTTATTAGATATTGAATTAAAACGGGAATATTTTAACATTGAAGCCTATGGGATTCTCCTGAATAAATTTGCCGCATGAAACCACCGAATGTCAGGGCATTAGGGGAACCTTTCACTGCTGGTTTGTGTTCTCTGAATAGCCGAAGCAATGCTTTTTCATGGGATTTCACTGTCCTCGAACAGGCACCGAACAGGCACCGTATGTTCAGGCAATTCGCCAGGATTTGCGAATTGCCTGCTCTCTGGATAGACGAATGGCCAGGAAAGGTAACCGAACACTGATTTTCAGCGTTCGGTTACCTTTCTCAAGCAATTCGGATCTCTTTGGATAACCCTGTATGTAAATTTCAATCTCGATGGTGGTGCTATGTATGGGCAGGGTTGCCAGCTTTGCCATGTTTTCCAGGACACAAAATTAATTCATGCTGATTGGCAGTGCATGAAAAATGCCACCTTGCAGCATGTAGAATCCATACACTGCACGTAGGAAATGAAAAAGGAATCCCAGATGACCTGTCTTGATTTCTTTCGTGCTGCATATGAATTATACATGTTGCAGGGCAGCAGTTTTCCCTGTGCTCCCCTGTGCATGTAATAGTAATAAATGTCCAGGAAACAATTGGCCGATGTGACAACCCTATGTATGGGGCATTTTTCAAAGATTTTTAATCACAATGAAATTTTGTTGTGAGGTTTATGCTGTGCAGTCATCCTTCATGAAGGTTGTTTCAATGTGCAGCATAAATGTTGCGTTATCACACAGATATCTTTTCCCTGTTACAAGGATCAATTCTCTATGTAGTTAATTCTGGCTGATAGGCCATGTTGTCCTGGACGCATATCCCCCTTTCACGCAGGGTGTAGCACATGTAAAAGTGCTGCCCTTCAACACGTGTAATCCATGTGCTACAGTTAGGGAATCAAGAGGACATGTCACGTGTGATTCCTTTCCTGCAGCGTATGAATTTTACATGCATAGCCTTCTGAATGAACAATATGTGTCCATGAACGCATGGCGTATCTGTATCTGCCAAGCCAGGATGTTATTTACTATTGTCTGTGCAAATGCAGAAGAGATATGTGCTTGTACACCTTACATGCGAAGAATTGCTGGACAATGCACTGCTTGACACCTGTGCCTAGGTCCTCAACGCCATCAGGTGGCACGATTGGGACCTCATCAGGGGCCACATCAAGGTAAGACTGCAATTCCTTGGTGTGCCATCATCTATTTCCTTATTCTGCAGCATGGTACATGTCATAACAATTAAGGCAGCTTTTGCGAGCTGGTACTGCAGGGCACCGCTAGACCGATCCAGACAGCAGAATCGGATTTTCAATACTCCAAAGGTCCTCTCAATGATGCTCCTGGACCTCTGGTGCGCTGTGTTGTAGGCCTCCTGATCCAGTCCTTCTGGCCTCCGAATGGGGGTCATGAGCTGTGGCCTGAGAGTGTATCCTGAATTACCTAATACACGGTACATAAAACAAAAGATAATATTCTGTTACATTAGGCAATACTTTAAAAATCCGATATTTGTGTCAAATGATACGTATACTCACCATCACCAACAAGCCATCCTTCAGGTAACAGCCTGTCCTGGAAGTCCCATGCCACAGGGGAGTTCTGCAGAATTTGTGAGTAATGGGCACTACCAAGGAACGATGCAAATAGGTGCATGATGCTCATATTGGCATCACATATCATCTGCACATTGATAGAATGAAAGTGCTTTGCGATTGATATAAACCATAGGATCCTTCCAGGGTGCACGGCTCTCTATGTAGGTACAATCTATTGCCCCCTGTACATTGGGAAACTTTCCAAGTGCATAAAACCCCTGTTTCACACTACGTCAGCCCTCAGGGGTGGTAGGGTATCCAATATAGTGGTGGCAAATGTCCCGCATAGATAGAAGGATGTAGTGCAGCATCATGGAGAAAGTGCTCTGCCTGACACCACATAGGTCAGACAGGGAGTGCTGAAAGGTCCCAGTGGCAAGGAACCTCAGGCAACACAGCAGCTTGGCCATCCCTGGCACAGAGCTACGTGAGCCAGACCTGAACTCCAGACGGGAATGCAGCTGAAGGTAGTATCTGGTGACAGGTCAGTCTGGAGGAAAGGCAAAATTCTGCATCAGTCACATTATCCAATGTTAGTCTAGTTCTTTCGACACGAGGTGCCCGTGGGACTGGTCTTGCCCTCTCCAACTCCTCCTGGCGTCAGAGACTGTTTCTGTGTAACGCAGTACAAGAATGAAAGCAGCAGGGATAATAGGCACATGCCTGACAGCATCCATCATGTAACAACTCTGGTATGAGGTCACTAGAACAACTAATGACAACCTGGTAAAGGGGGAAATCATTTACAGCTGCTTGAAGTTTTATTATGATATCAGGAAAGAGACCTGACATGACAGTGAAAATAGGCTGTCCTAACCAAATTAAGAGAACTGCCACTTTAAATAGTCTGACGATGACCAAAAAGAAATGATCATCTGATGGTATATGTGAAATAGCTTTTTAGAAACAAAGTTTTAGATCAGACCAGTGGCTGCTAATCCTGTCCTCAAATACCCCTAACAAGCCAGGATTGCCAGGTACCTGAAGCAAGGAACAGATGATATAATTTGCTGCTCAACAGTTGCAGGATTTATGCTAGGGTAAGACGAACGCATTTTTCGCGTTGTTCGTGAAAAAGTGTGTTCGAACGAATGGACGTATTTTTTCACGGAATACGCGGTCATACGATGCGCATTTTCGTCCGTGATTTTGTACGGATCATCATTAAAACACTTTTTGCATCTGGACGTTATGTTGGCCGGACATTAGCAGCGTCTGACGTCTCCTAATCACGCACACACGCCGCTAGCGGACACAGCGCACTCTGAACGTCAGTACTAGCGGTATCACGTTCTCGAAAAAAATGCGTTTGTTTGCCGCTTGCGTTGCACGGCCGCACTTTTGCGCAGCCTTACTCTGTATATTGCCCGTCATTTCCTGCTACTACGGCCGTAATAAAGTGTGGCTGCACACGCGTTCGCACTGCGTTAGTCTGACCCTAGCCTAAGTCTGCGTTTTCCCCAACGTATTCCTTAAAATCTGGCCTATTAGGGGGACCTGAGGACAGGGATGGGGACCACTGGTTTAGATAAGAAAAAAAAATCTGATTTATTTTCTTCAAAGTTTGACAGCTAGATTTTCCACCAAAAAGTTATTTAAAAATAAAAAAAAAAAGCTTTACAGGGTTATTCAGAGAGGTGAAAACCAGGAGAACTTTTGGAGAAGTGAAAATTCTAGGTCAAAATAGCCAACCAGAAAAATTCTCCCATTTATCTCACTTTCCAAATCGGCTATTTGTTCTCTTCTCCTGCCATTCTCCTGGTTTTCACCTTTCTCTGAATAACCCTGTTAGTATAATATTTCATTTTTATCCTGCTGATAAAGCAACTGCGGATGTTTTGCTACGGTCTGTCCACAAAGACTCTGAGCAACTCTGTCAACATTTAAACTTTATATATAAATACAATATATTTTCGGTGATGACCTTCCATGCTATCGCTCTCCTCAAGCATTTTTTTCTTTTTTTGTGTTGTTCATTTGGCTTTCTGAGGACTGAGCCTGCAGTGCAATAAACAACTAAGGTTTAATTAATGGTAAATGAATACAAGACATAGGTTATGACTTTAACTAATTAGGGAATTGTTGAATTAAGTCTGCCTGGGAATGCAGGGCAGTACAATCAATATCCAATAAAAGGACTATGTATGTAATTTAGCTGGAAATGTGTTTCCGATACCATCAAAGTGAGTTTAAGTAAGTAGAATATATGAAAGGCAACAAGGGCAGGTTTAAAATAAAGCAACACTTAAAAGGATTTATGAAAAGTAAACAGCACAGTAAATTTTTATCTCAATTAAATATATGAAATTGAATTTTTGTGCCAAAAATAAAAATGCTAATATTCACTGAGAAGAGGTCTTACAGGGACGTTCACACATACATTATAAAATGCACAATGAGTTGGAAGTCAGCTTTTAAATACGGAAAGTCATGGACTTGTATGCAAGAGTAGTATTCACTAAGAATCAGGCTAGGGTCAGACTGAGGCAGTGCGAACGCGCGTGCAGGCGCACTTAATCACGGCCGCACTAGCAGCAAATGCCGGGCAATGACGGCCAATATACGAAGTACGGTCGCACAAAAGTCCGGCTGCGCAACGCAAGTGGAAAATGAACGCATTTTTTCGAGAACGTGAAACCGCAGGTACTGACGTACAGAGTGCGCTGCGTCCGCTAGCGGCGTGTGTGCGTGAATTGGAGATGTCAGACGCTGCTAATGTCCGGCCAACATAACGTCCAGACGCAAAAAGGGTTTTATTGATGATCCGTACAAAATCACGGACGAAAATGCGCATAGTATGACCACTATCACGTATTCTGTGAAAAAATGCGTCCATTCGTTCGAACGCACTTTTTCACAGACAACATAAAAATGCGTTCGTCTGACCCTAGCCTCAAACATAGAATATTTATGATAAAATATTTTCTTAATTATTAATTGTAATTTACAGAGCATCTTATTCTCTGACAATACGACGTTCTTTCCGAATTCGAGATAGTGAATGGTTACAGGACCTGAATGATTCTAGGCAGCTAAAAAAAAAATTAAAAAAAATTGGATCTACAAATCTACAAACCACATGCCCTGCAAGTTCCTAGGGCTCAGAAAAATCTGCAATCCAACTCATGACACCCCAAATGTTTGTGATTGCTTGCAATGATTTTAACAATTGTGCAGTTATTCTAAAACGAATCTGTCCCTTTTGGGCATGTGCAGTGTAGGTGTTGTACACAACTATAGGCAAGTATACACAGCAAATAAAGTTATTTGCCAATTTGAAAACAAACTGGATAATGCTAATCTGTGCTGTTGTCATGGTGACAGAGTGGCCTTAATAATAATTTAACGAATACAGTGTTTGTGTACAAATTAGCATTTTCCAAGAATTCATGCGTATGATTGCATGTGTTCAGAGATGTGCTTATAAAGTCAATTTAGGAGCTGGCTGGAGTGTTACTGGACATCATTATATTGTCACAGGGTCTGTACTAATAAAAGTGATTAATTAAAAGAAGGAACATATGGTAAAACAATATTTGTGTAACAAACTCATAACAAATACATGCAATGGGAATTGATTCTGTCGTGATAAAGGATCGAGTGAGCGGAAACATCGAATAATGAGCCATAAAATTTAGACTTTTATATGACGACCCTTGAGTGCCCTTGGCTTGTTGAAACTACTATATATATATATATATTAGTAACCAATAATGCGGTGATTGATAAATGCAATTGAAAGTGCAGTGATTGTTTTTTTTAACTTTCACAAATTTCCCTTTGAGATTTCAGAAGCCTTTTCTGGAAATTAAGAATTTGGAAAACTATAATGAAGGGCACAAGCCTCCAATTATGACAGCCATAAAGTTCAAAACAGTAATGGATGGCCAAAAATCAAAACATCAATTGATGATAACATGGAAAGCCGATCAAACTGAAGGGATCACTATGAGCTGCTTTCAGGGCTGGACAGAGATAAAAAAAAAAATCAGCCCTGGACTTCATCCTGACCGGCCCACTTTAATCATGCAAACATGCACAAAAATAGTATATAAACCAAACGGATCGTTCAACCAATCGCTCTGCAGATACTGGAGTTGCCGCAGAGTGATTGGATAAAGCAACGCAGCAGCACTGAGGTTGAGCGTGCAGCATGTCTTAAGGTGAGGCGGATGCGCAGCATGTCTCACCAGCACAGTGGCCCCAATATGAGACTGCGGCAGACTGTCCTGTTTTACAGGTGGTGTGGAAGTTCTCGCCTCACCCATTAAGGACAGTGCGAGCTGCGTGGTGAACCAGCAATCACACCGGCCCACTGAGCCATCAGCCCACTGGGAACCTCCCTGTAGTCCCTATGGCCAGTACATGCCTGACTGCTTTGTTGGAGGCAACCAAGCCGCGAAGTTTCAGCTCTACAGTTGAGCCTTTATTGAGCCCCACTGATTGTTCATGAAGGCCGAGTTGTTGGAACTTGTCTTGCTGCTAACAAACTAACTTTTTAGGATCAGTCAGTGTGACCTGCTTTCCAATTTTACATTATTTGAAAATGTAAAGTTCCTGTCCCATCTACAATGCTGCACTGGATCCTCGTAAACCATGAACAAAATATATTGTACCGTATACAATGATAGCATATCAGATGTACGAGATTTTATTTCCAAGCTGTAGCAGATCCATAGAATGATTGAGATTAATTCCAGTGGTATTACAAAAGAATAGACCACTCGAAAGCAGTCTACAGCTACATTCAATACACGACAACATGAACAAGTGTATATGACTAATCTCATAATTTCTGACCATGTGTCTGTCAGCAGCTCTTGTAAAGATCAGAAACAGTCTATAGGGTCTTAGCTAGAAGTGACAGTAAGCAGAGATCTTCCTTAAACTCTTGTTTTTAGTAATAGCTAAGTAGATATCCCCATAAAAGTCAAATTTTACAGGTGCTCACTCTTAACTGCTGCATATATTCATTGTGGGAAAATATGATGAAAAACGTGAAAATAAAATTAGAAAATGCAAGTATTGAGAGAGGTGTCATCAGTATAGGAACACTGTTTAAAATGTACCCCTCCCCTCAAATACTGAATTGGGGCAAAATAACCATAACAGATGGACAAAGTGAATTAATGCAATTTAAAACAATAGGAGTCACTGCATACAGCAAGATAACGGTTTCTGTACCAGCATACAAGGTCTTGGTAAAGAGAGACATTTAATGAATTAATCCTTAGGCTGGTTCATTAAGGTATCCTAAGTGCTAACTAATACAATTCAGTGTTAATTGGAACATGCCGTTCAATGTCTTCTTTTTTCCACCAACGTTTTTTCTTTGACAAATCTGTTGCCATTACTCGGTTCTCTTTTTCCCCCTCCTCCCAACAATTTTGCACCTATGAGACTTTTTCATAAATAAATTTCTCTTTAAAAAAATAAATAAATCCTAATAAAAAAAATTATACTTGATTACTGACAGAGTCTAGCCAGTCAGATGTTAAATAGTGATCCTAAAGTGTTTTTCGGCAGCGTTAAAAAAAGGAAAACAAAAAAGAAAAAAAACAGCGCAAGGAATTTCACGCACGTATCTGCCAGCATGTTACATCTCAAATTAATATAAAAAATATGCAGGGTAATGTATATTAATTTCCTTCTAAAGTAAGCGCCTCTGGTTCACTTTGTGCAAATTGCATATTCTTTAATTAAGCCACTGATACAATAATAAAAGAAGAGAACATACCAACTCCCTTGTGCGCATCTAAGCTGGTAAATTCAATAGTCCCATTGTGGCCTTTTCTTGGGTTTTCTTTATATGGTTTGTGGCTCCCATCTGGGCAGTATCTGTAAGAAAGTCCATAATCTGCAAGATAAACCTGGAAGACAAGAACAGATAAATGAGTAATGTTTTTGTCCTTTGGAAGTATAACCTTTATAATTAAGCCTTAAGAAACTTATAGGTTAAGGACAAGCTTTGATCTACATTTTATTAAACCAAATGGCGCCTCCAGGTAAAATATATACATTGGGGGGCAATAACAGTTACCCTTCCACTTTAAATCCTTCCCGTCACAGTTATATCTCGTTTCTGAATTTAGCTGGATTTCAGTCCTTTTTTTTTTCTCCTTCTTTAACTCCCCAGCTTTCATCTCTCCAGGTGGGTATCTACACATCATAAACTGCAATGTGTCTTTTATGTGTCCTCTCAGTTTATGCCTTAGAAGCTTTTACATTTCACTAAAATCCCTGATCAGATCCAATAGTTTTATTTAACTCCACAAAGAACCTTATAGTTTGGGGGTTTTCTAGACGGAAAATAAAGTTAGGAGCTCAAGCAGGTTTTGTTAAAAACACAAAAAGAAAATTGGAAATGAGGTCAAAGCAAAAATCTTAAAGGATCTATTTTTTTTTGAGCAATATCCGATCAAAAATATATTTACTTAACCTTCTCTTCTGGAATACTTTTAGTCTATATATTATATAGCCAAACATAAAAATTTAAAGAAAATGCTGCGGAGAACCTAGATGCATTAGCATTTTATAGAACTCAAAATATATACAATAAAGGAGTCAAACCGTACCTTATAATCGTATAATTAATTTACTGATTATAATGATAAATAATAATAATATATATTTTAAAACATTTGCAGCATTCCTAGACAAATCATGTTTTTCAAATGCATGGAAGGTAATATATATAGAATATACATTGGCAGATGTCATCTTTTCTGAACCCATATCAGGTTATAAATTAATATGCTATACCTTAGTTCTTTATTTTAAATATTAGTTAATTCACTGAAACTTGGGGATCTTAAAATACCAATAGAGTATACTGTGCATTTGGATATGTATTCAGAACATCTGTTATGGTAACAGGTCTCATTTTTTCTTATGTGTTTTTTTTAACTCTTTTCCTTCCTCAATGGGGCTTGGGCATACCCCTCTATTTTCTCTGTTCCTCTTTATCTCCCTATAAAATATAATGGGATGCAAGGATTGGCCCTTGCTGTTTCTCTAGAGATACATTGTCTGATTTGTATGGCTGCCTTTGCATTCACTAAAATAAAATGATTTATATATATATATATATAATTGATTATAAAAAATAAGTATACAAAAAGTGTAAACAAATGCCAGAAAAAGAATGTTTAAATGCATTTCTTTTTGACAACAGGTTTCAGAAGGATTTTCATGCAATCAGGGCTGAAGCAAAGTGTTGTCTTGAAATGCTCTTCTTCACTTTACAAATATTGTAGACTATGAACCATTTTGATCTCTTTAGAGGTATAAACGTCTTGTGATTTTTAAGTGTTTTTCCGAAAAAAGAATACTATAAAAAAAAAAACTCAATCAGGTTAGGAAGTTTCAAACAAAAATAGATGTCCAGTAAAATAGCCACAGTGCCAAGTGAATACAGTATTAAGTTTGGAGCCACTTCTTTGGCAAATTTGTACCTATTCGTGTCCACATGTTCAACTGGTTAAATCACAAGAAAAAGTACTTTTGTAGCAAAACGTTAATGTCATAGGATTACTATTCCAGGAAACCTACTCACACTTGTGAGTTCCTATTGAAAACAATAACTGGAAGAGCTATTCGCCATTGATTGTCACTTTGAGACTGCCATGAGATTTACAGGGTTATTCAGAGAGAGAGGTGAAATCCAGGAAAATGGCTGGAGAAGTGAAAATTCTAGGTTAAAATAGCGAAACCAGAAAAATTCTCCCATTTATCTCACTTTCCAAATTGGCTATTTGGTCTAGATTGTTCTCTTCTCCTGCCAATTCTCCTGAGTATCACCTTTCTCTGAATATACCTGCTTGTCTTCTGATCTATTGCCTCAGTGTCCACCCAAAAACAGGAAGACAATGTTGTAACTGGTATAGTTTTTGTGATGGGAACTTAAATTTAAGTATTAGTTTCTCTCCCCCTCACAAAGTGCAATGTGATTTTGCAATTTTGTTTTCTTTCTACGCCAGCGGGAAGAATAATATGCAACTTGGAATTGCTTGTTATTCTTCTGCTGGCACTACTCTAGTGATTCTTGTAAAAAAATACATCAATACTGCTTAAAAGCTGAGCAATAATGCATGTTACTGCTAGAATGGAAATAGCAAGTTGATAATAATAATGGTGTTAGGTATGGAGGTAATTTTTCTTGCTTCCATCAAACTGTTGTTAAATGGAGTAAACAGTATGGTGTAATCTTTGGATTTCCTTTTACATGCATACCAAAAGCTGCAAGTTCAACACCCGAATCAAAGAGTAACAGGGTTATTCAAAGAGCTCCGAATTGTTGGAGAAAGGTAACCAAACGCTGAAATTCAGCATACAGTTACCTTTCCTGGCCATTCGGCTATCCAGAGAGCAGGCAATTCGCTAAATCCTGGCGAATTGCCTGCACATACGGTGCCTGTTCGAGGGCAGTGAAATCCCCATAGAGAAGCAATGCTTTGGCTATTCAGAGAGCAAAACCCAGCAGTGGAAAGTTGCCGAATTGCCCTGCCATTCGGTGGTTTTATTCGACAGGTTTATTCAGGCGAATCCCATGGGCTTCAATGTTAAAAATATTCCCGTTTTAATTCAATATCTAATAAACTGGTCATTATAATATTCTGCAGTAAAGTGTCTCTTTATTTTAAGATTTTTTTATGACCTTTTAGGCATTTTTTGGGATTTTTTTGCAAAATTTTTTTTCCAATATTTTTTTAAATGGTTTTTTCTTTTTCTGTAACATCCCTTTTTATTATCATTCATTGGACCTCATATGTAAATTTCAGACATTTTCGCTCAGTAGTTTGCTTGCAAACAGCGTTTCACTTTTCAAACATTCAAGCGTACTGTTTTTTCATCTGCGGTGTCGGGTTTTTCTGGCGGCTGATCTGCGCTCTGATCAGCTCCTGCTCGGATTTCTCCGGCGTCTTCATCCAGATGTTTTTGCGAGTTTCGGTGTGCGTTCGCCATCGTTTTGCAGTGAGTTTTCGGCGGATTTGCGGCGACTTTTCACTGCATTACTGCAGCCCTGAGGTGCTTGTTGAATACACCGCAGTGTCGCGGAAATGGGATCGCCAAACCGTACTGAATTGAAGAGAACGAAAAGTCACCGAACGTGCGGTGACTTTGATTCCCTTTGAATAACCCTGTTAGAGTAGGTATAACCTGCTAACCCTAAAACATGGGATGGGAGACAAATACCCAGAATGAGTTAATAAAAGTATCAAGTACACCATTTCTTTTGAGAATTAAACTTTTTTTATCCAAACCTGGCAATACTTTGCAAATAAATAAATAAATAATTCTGAATTGATGCTGTGTATACATAACAGAAACCTTTTCTTACTATATACTCCAATGCAATCACTCTTGCTCAAGGTTTGTGGAAAACCAAATTTTTAAATTATTATTATTAAAGTCAACATTGAATGTAACGGTTTCTTGAAAATGGGGCATGTAATTTCTCCATTAGTTATACAGACAGACATTATGGGCCTAGAAGTAAACATATATCACTATAGGCGTTATTCAAAGAGCACCTAAATTTCGGTGCGCTTTCATTTGGCGCACTTCGGTGCCATTCGGCGAGTTCAATTCGCCAACCCTGCAGTGAATTCAGAATTCACCGCAGGATCCCCATAGTGCGCTGAATGGATCCGCCGAACGCCTCCAGTAAAGCCACTGAGCGCATCCAATAAACTGCCGAATGTATCAGCTAAACCGCCGAATGTGGCCGCAAACCACCGAACGCAGCCGGCAAACGCTTCAGATAAGCTGCCAAACGTCGCTGTTTGAGGAATAGGTTTAAGCTTGAGAATTTGTATTGCACAGCTAGTGCAATTATGTTTGGTCATGTGAATCAATCCAAATGGATCCAATTATATTTGGCTCATTTCAAATTGATTCTGAAAGTTTATTTCAAAGAGATTTGATTTGGTAGCTCGGAATTCAGAGGTCTCCGAACAGCTGAAATTCGGACAGATTTGTATTCAGTCCCAACTAAAATCACACGAGTCTAATGCCAGTATTCAGTAGCGGCTTCCTACAATTATAAGCTGAGCCACTAATAAAGCATCTGCCTTGTAATTGAGCTGGTAATAGGAAGCCACTAAGACTTTATGGTTTACACTGAATTTTTGTCTCAGCTAGAACAGGGGTCTTAGAAATTCTCTTGAACATCTGTCAAGAAGGAGAAAATGCTATAAATACTCTGTAAAATACTTCTCTCCCAATCACATAACAGACAGTTAAGATTGTATTCTTTCTTTCCTTGTTAGCTACACCGCCTTCTGTAAATAAAAAAAATAAAAGGTACGCCAACAAGCACACCTCTCGAAATTGTCCTAGAGAAAAGAGACATACTGACTTCTGACCTTTTTCTCCTTAGAGGAAACCTCAAGCTTTGGGCAAGCTTAATTACCTCCTCAGAAAGCATATCTTGTTCTCACTACAGATAAGGACTAAATAACCAGAGACTACACTGGCCCCAGATGTGTTGAAACAACATAGTCCACATAATAGAAGAAGAATAACACGCCCTTAGATCAGACTGGGCTCAGACGTAGTGGATAGCTGAGAATATTCCCAGCACTCTAGTCTGATCTCGACACTACAGCATTGAAAGGATAGTAAAAAGAATAGGAAAGAACCTGCAAAGTAATGTTTACATAATAGAAGATATCTAGTCTTATATACAATGCTTACTCCTTTCTTTTATTTTGCATGGGGCTGGGATAGTTCTTTGAAACATAACCTTGAAACGACCTACTGCCTAAAATTCATATGTACAATGATTAAAACCAAACCGGAGCAAGTTCAATCTGGGTTACCATATGTCTAATGTAAGGATTCTTTTGTTCCCCCAAGTACAGTAGTCAAGCTTTAATTTTTCCAAAGTGTTTAAAAAGAAGTTATGACAGTACCACAAATACCAGTATAAGCCTATTTTTACAGCCCTTTGTTACAACACGCAGAGACATCATCAATACCAATATACAATCAAGTCAGGAGTAGAAGTCTTAGTTAAAAGATGTCTATTTCTGTAATATAAAGCCACTTTGTTCCTGTAAAACAGTGGTTCCCAACCCTGGTAAGTCCCCCTAACAGGCCAGGTTTACAGATATCTGAAGCACAGCACAAGTGATATGATTTGCTGCTCAGTGATTGCAGTATTCAGTCTGCTTTTCCCCAAGGTAAACCTTAAAATTTGACCTGTTAGGGGTACTTGAGGACAGGAGCTGGGACCCACTGCTTTAAAAAAGGACTATCTGAGTTCCAGGACTCCCTTAAGACTTTCATATTTAGGGAAGCCTATCACCCGACTCACTAATACACCTCACTAGCCCAAGCAGTCCATCACTCTCGCCTTGCAGTCCTCTCCTGTTTCTCATCCTCCAAGATTGTAAGTTTCTACGGGAATAGGGTTTCCTGCTATGTTGCTTTGTCAAATGTTGTTCAGTCTCATTGTATTGTAACCCTGTCTATATTGTGCCCATTGTTCAGCGCTGCGGAATATGCTTGTTAAATAATAAAATTTAGCTAATCAAATCAATATCCTATTTATAATTACCATATATGGAATTCCAATAAACATCTGCAAGTTTCTTTCCAAATAAGAAAATATTAAAAATAAAAAGCGCTGACGCTAGCGGAGACAGTAATATCAACCACACACAAGGTATAGCTGCATCATGTCTGAATATCCCTTTGTTAGACAGACCAATTTATTAGATTTCGAGCAACCAATGAAAACGTTCGTTGTAGACAAAGTTTCATATCCACCCCACACAGGAATGTGATATAACAGTCAATCAGAGCAGATACATATCCACATCAGAATTTGACCATCACAGCTATCAAAAGAAACACTTATTACCATATATGGTTCAGAGATGGGTTTTCTCTGGCTTACAATGTTCGCGCACTTTTTCCTGCACTTCATGTAACAAAGACGTACAGGAAATCTGGCTACAAATTCCTATAGAATAAAAAACTATCTACATACAGATTTGACACTTAGAAAGGGGGGGGGTCACAGCCCATTTTATAAGAACAGGCTTTTCAACCAGGATATTTATATTCATACAGGAAATTAAAAAAAATCTTTCAATGCTAGGGCTATATAAATAAAGAATAATAATACTAACGCATTGCTATATTCAAAAAGCTGACCTGAGGGACAGAAAAGGTAGATTGTATGTTTCCATGGGAATAGGTCCCTCGTTTCTTCCTGTACTGGTTTGTCAAAATCTTGTTCAATGTATTGTAATCCTGTCTACGTTGCGCCCATTGTACAGTGCTGCAGAATATGCTGGTGATTTATAAATAAAGAATAATAATAATAGAAACCCTGAAGAGATCCCGTTCTTATCGAAACCCAGGGCAGGGCTACTGAACAGAACCAATGTCGATAGCTGTAGAGTAACACAGAAAACCAAACTCAGAGCCGAGGCCAAAGGCTACAGACAGCCGAAGTAAAGAAAAAAAAATCTACATGCTGTAGAACACACTGAAGAGTCAGAAAACCGTGACAGGCAATTTCCTGAAAAACAGAAGCGTTAAATATCCTAGGAAGGGCTCTGACAATGTAATACGATGTTCAGCGCAAAGGGTTTTGCCCCTCGCGTTAATGCGTTTTTGCGCCAGCGCAAACGTATGTGCGAAGATTGTAATAGGGCCCAATGTGTATTGTGCATATTATTGTATTATATTACAATTTGTGAAAATCAAAATAAGACATTTTGTTCAAAAATAATAAACATACAATAACACTCTAAGAAAATGGATACGTAATGTTTGAAGAAACAATTGAAGGGTCTTAAAAGTTTTACTATTTATATAGGTATTAATATCAATTTTAAGCATAAGTCTAATAAAAACTGATATGAATTTAAGTTGAATTATATTTAAAGAATATTTTTTACAACACTATTTAAAAATTATATTCCATAGTTTACTTAAATGTCTAATTGTCGAAACATTCTCATATGCAGAAGTATAAGATTATCTACTAATAAGTATCAAGTCAAGATAAACTTAAAGATGTTATTATTATTGTAGTTTGAAGTGTTGATAAATGCAGGGAAAACTGTCATCTATAATGGTATAGACAAGTATTAAAAGCACAAACAGGAAATGAATGGTTATTTCATCTTACAACATATTGCTTTCTTATTTATTTGTATTTCTCTGCATATACATGTATAAAAATTCTAGTATGTGTTTGTAGACTTTCAAAACCGACTAGTAATAAGGAAACTATACAGTACCTGGTTTGGGTCTTTGTAGTGCAGTAGAATATTTGCTGCCTTAATATCACCATGAACATATTCATTCTCATGTATATATTCCAAAACATCAAGCTGAAAAGAGAAATCCAGATTAACCAAATTTTGTCACTTTCAACTAAGAAAGGGGTGGGTATGTGCAATGTTTTTTAACTCAGGACTTTACAAATATGTTATTCAAACTCTTATTATCTTCCACCTTGACTACTGTAACCTTCTTCTCATGGGCCTTAAATGAGCCCATATTCTCCCTCTACAGCAGTGTTTCCCAAACCTGTCCTCGGGACCCTCCAACAGGCCAGGTTTTGCAGATCACCTTGCAGAAATGCAGACCGAATACTGCAATCACTGAGCAGTAAATCATATCACGTGTGGTGTGCTTCACATATCTGGCAAACCTGGCCTGTTAGTGGGCCCCGAGGACAGGTTTGGGAAACACTGATCTAGGCCATAATGGATCTGTAACAGTTTGTTGATGGTAGCATACATGGATTAGAGTGCGTCTGCACTCCAGTGTGTTTGCAGTTTCTGCTGCCTTTGGCAATAGAACCCCATGTCCAATGATTCTTCACAATAGGAAAATCTGCTTTGCATATTCTGAGGTAAAATTTGAGTATTAACCAATAGCATATATTATAAATGTTTCGCAAGATAATTAAAGACATTATTAGAAAAAAAAACAGAGGAGGTATGGAATTTAAAACATGGTAGAAAAGACAATAGAAAATGAGGGAGAGCGTATTAAGGAGAGTGGTGGAAACGAGTAACGTCATAGAGATTAGACGGTGTTGAGGGTGGGGAGATATGGACAAAGTATAGAAGAGAAGTAAAAGAGAAGTAAATCCAGGAAATGGATGAAGAATAATGAGAGGAATGCAAACTATATGGAAGCAAGGCATAAAAGAGGTGCGGTCAGAAAAGGAGGCAATAAACGCATACTTTGCTTTTTGCTCTAAATTCCATTTTTAGTCACAGAAAAGGATTCCGGTGTCCTCTAAAAAGTCATAAAACTGCCTCGTTTCTGGATAGACGTCTCTGACCAATTGAAATCTTTGATGTATGTGTCAAAATCCATACATATGTAGATCTCTGTAGCGATTTACTAACCAATTCTTAATTATCTATTCAACCTCCTCTTCTGGCCATAGTTTTAGCTACAAGGATGTTCCACGCAGGCATCCATCTGACCCCACATGCTTTACAATCTGTTCTGGAGTGCTTTACATTTGAGACAGATTGAACAGCATTTGCAGAGTCAGGCAAAAGGCACACACCCACCTGGAGCTTCCTTTAGGCTACATCTGTGGCTAGAACTGAAAGTGGAATAGGTAATTAAAAATGAATCTGCCATGATCTGCATACACAGACATTATAAAGCACTGTGCGCTATATACATCATTATATATTTGCCTACTGTACGGGACTGGAAAATTAGCCTTTGCGTTTACCGTTATAAACCTGGATCCGCACAATGCTTTATAAAATCAAATACAATCTAATGGTTTTTATTTATACCGGAGCTAGATCCTAAGATTAAATGTTCATATACTTCTGCTTTACGCTAAAACAGGTTGAAATGAACTCACAAAGGGTTAAACATCACTGTGGTCAAGAAGAAGTGAGGTCTCACTCACCAGTTTTGATTTTTTTCCCCGTTGAGAATTTAATGCATGCAGATACTGGTTGTACACACAGAAATACAGATTTTAATGAGCCTTTCTGATTTTACTTACCTCCCAAACATTCTGGTTGGGGGCGAAGGCAGTTCCGATGGACACAGTGGAGCGCAACACATGCTGGGAGACTGTGTGCAGCCCCATCATGTGAAATGCTGCACAGAGACATACTGTCTTTGTGCAGCATGTCCCTAGAAAAGGACTGCACAGTTCTACCAATGTGTGCCACATGCTGGTGCTGCATGTGAAGGGGATTGCAGCTCCACTGTCGCATCTCCCTTCCTCTCAGACATCGGATTCTCCCGGATTCCAAAATCCAGATGAATCTGAAATCCAGAATGCTCAGGGCCCATGTATTCCAGATAAGGGATGCTCGACCTCTATACACATTGCATTGTCTTTAGGTTAATCCAGGAAGAGCAAATTTACAGCATTTGGAAACCACATAAAACACAGCAACATTTGCATAGCAGGTATCTGTTTATTGAGAGGGAAGGGGAGGTGGGGGGGAAAGAGCAATAAAAGAAGAAACGAAAAAGTCATAGAAAGATGAAATAAGAAAGTCTTCAACTGAAAGTGATTGTTTACTTAAGTGAACCTGCAAAATAAAGGATGTCGCTGTCTGAAGCTTACCAAACGAATTCCTAAATGCATAATGGTTTTTAATGGGAATTTGCCACCAGCATTGCGAAATAATTTTTCAAAATCCATTCCAAGGCGATCAATCACCATAAATCTGTAACTGACAAAAAGGTCATCAAGTAAAGATTTTAATACAATTCTAATACAATAGTTACAAACTGGTTAAGAGGTATGAGCTTTAACTACACTTTAAACTCTATATACAAAGCTATGAGCTGTATAAAATAAAAATAAACCGGAAGAGTATCAAAGAAAAGTATAAATGGTTCAATAAATATTTAATAAAAACGGGGAATAATTTTTACATTGAAACCTATTGGATTCGCCTGTTTAAACCTGTCGAACGATCCACCGAAAAATCAAAGCATTTCTGTGACATTTCGGTGTTCTCTGAATAGATTAACCATTACTTGTCTATGGGGAATTTCACTGCAGCCAAATGGCACCATGGCGCTGTCCACGACCTGTGGTGCTAAATACAACAGATTCAGCAGCACGGCCAATGGACAGGAACACAGTGCTGAGTCTAAGTGAAACGATACAACGAAGCGAGCTGTAAAAACAGCATAAATTCATTGTATTTCGTTTCGTTCCAGACGAAACTTATTCGTTATTTCATACGTGTTTCCGATATACGAATCCGTAAATTTCAGACGAATTTTTATACGAAATGAAACGCACATCCTCTAGCGTTTTATACATAAAGGTCTATTCACTAAAGGGTGAAGTCAGGAGAAGTGAAAAACCTAGGTCAAAATAGCCAAGCCAGAAAAAGTCTCCCATTTATCTCACTTTGCAAATTGGTTATTTGGTCTATATTGTTCTCTTCTCCTGCCGATTCTCCTAAGTTCCACCCTTTTGTGACTAGACCTGATAGTCATTAACTATGAAACAAAATGTGCCAAAATACAAACAAATTAGTTTTTTCATTTTGTTTAAAAAAAATTCACATATTTGGTTTGAAAAAAGCAGTAGAAAGTTCTAAATTTCTATTTAAAAAATAAGATACGATTATACCGCTAGATTTTGGTGACAAAAATTGATTTTAAAATTAGAGGGGTCATGTTGTTTTCGAGACATCTGCATTGTGTGTAAAAAAAAACAAAAAAAACTTGACTTGCTCAGGGATCCCAAGTCTCCCGAAAATTCCGGTAGTCTCCCTGAAGTGAATGCGGGCTCCCTGACATTCGCAAACACTTCAGGAACTCCCGGATTCGGGAGAGGTGGGATCCACCACAGCCAGAGGGTTACGCCAATAATTCAAGATTAGCTTAAAACCGAGCATGCACCTTTGCTCCACGCAGCAGCCGGAAACTGTAATTTTCTGACCTCCGGCTCCAGCTGGCTCATCCAACGCGTCACCCGCCAATAGTCATCCCCACCCTGTTATTGCCTCCTCCTGACGTCATTGCAGATGCACTGCGCGAATCTCCTCACATTCTGATTGTGAGGAGAATCACTTCTTGCCTCTGCAGTGAGGTCAGGAGCTTGTTCGGGGGGGGGGGCTGGCTATTGACAATGTGGTGGATGGGCCTGCTGGAGCCGGAGGTCAGAAAACGACACCTCCCGGCGTGCTGGCTATCGGTGAATGATTCACCGCCGGCCATCTAATTGCAGGTAAAGAAGACGGGCGGCTTCATACTTAGTAACAATTACAATCATTCTAGAGCAGAACACCCTGGCCTGAGGGGTAGCCTGACTGTGTTAAGAGAACCTAATATGATTTTATTTGTTTACCACTACAGTATACTTTTATAATATTGCTCCTTGTGTTATATTTGAGTCTTGAGTATTCTCTCATTTCCATAAAAAGCCTCTATTTATCGCGTTATATTCGGGTCGCGCTATACTCGAGTATCTAAGGTATATAAAGTGCTCCATAGAATATGATAAGATGTGAAAAATAACTTTACACGTGGCAGAAGTTTGAAAACTGCATGGAAATATAAACATTTTTGACAACGTCACATTCTGATGCCAATTGCCATATACACTAGCAGGGTTATTCAGAGAAAGGTGAAAACCAGGAGAAATGGCAGAAGAGAACAATTTAGACCAAATAGCCGATTTGGAAAGTGAGTTAAATGGAAGAATTTTTCTGGTTTGGCTATTTTGACCTAGAATTTGCTTTTCCAGTCATTCTCCAGGTTTTCACCTCTCTCTGAATAACCCTGATAGTAATGCTATAGTAATCTATGGGGAATTTCACTGCCGCTGAACTGCACCAAATGGCACCATGGTGCTGTCCATGGCCTGTGGTGCTGAATACAACAGATTCAGCACCACGGCTAATGGACAGGAACGCGGTGCTTTCAAATCTTTGAAATGAAAAAACAAATTGATTCATAGAAACGGAATCAATTAGTTATATTCCGTTTCATTTGCGTTACGTTTCGGAACGGAACCGATTCGTTATTTCGGACGAATCTGTAAATTTCGTCCGAATTTTGATTCAGAACTAAACGCAAATCTTTACTTCTTACAAACTGTCATTATGAAGTGAAATTTCACACTGGATACTGATGGACCAATTCAGTTCATGTACGTGAGTTACAATGGAGACTAGCTTGAAAGAATCAGTCTCACGAAATACTCTTACCATGTTGAGTTGAACATTACTTCTCCTGATCCCCAGTACTTGGGAATTCCGATGTAGTCTAATCTGTGTCTTACTACCCATGATTTTACTGTAGAGAAACAGATTTAGTTACGGTTTGGTCAACATTTCTTTAAATGGTCTTTTCAACAGTTACCAGAAGTAAAATGTACATCAGCTCCCATGGTTAAAAAGTATGACTTTTTAATAAAAATGTAAAATACTAATTATCTATGTTTCCAAGTGAGTGTAGAAAAATATAACAATGGAAATAAATGGAAATACAATAGAGAAGGGATGTTGATGTCCTATAATTCCCAGAAATCTATAAATGTAATAAATGACCAGAGAATCGTAGGAGTTTAGTTCAGCGACAACTTAAGGACAAGAATCTGACATCACTGTATTTGAGTATAAAGACACAATTGTATTGAAGACATGGCAAATAATATTCAATGAAGGTGATGGGCCAGAATGTGCTACATGAAGCTGTCTGGGTAAGAGAATAAGTTGCAGCAGTCGTAGACCAAGAAATTATGAAGGAAATGAAAGCACACTTAGGCTTATAGCCAGATAACATAATATCCACGGAACATGGCGCAGTAAAATTTGTTTGATGAAGACGGAAGAAGTAGCAGATTTGAATTTGTTATAACTTGCATTTTATATATTATTTGTGACAAAAAAAAACTGAACGCCAAGAATCTTCAGTTCAGATAGCATCTGGCTGTGCTGACCCTTCCTTGATTTTCTTCAAGTCCCCTTTGCTCTCCACAATATATCATCACTAGTTTGCTAAATTGTCTTTTAATTGGCTCCTTTGCCAAAAGTAAAGGGTCAACCTTGTGGTTTTTAAAACCAGTCTGGGGAAAAAAAACACATAAGAATTATAGCAAACAAAGAGCTTGATTTAATTAATGGACAAAAATTGGGCCCATTTTTCAATTAGGTAGATTCAAATGCAGGTTTACTAGCATTTTGATTCCTGCCAAATATTTGGATCGAATATCAGTTCTCGCGGCTATATCGATTCAGTTTAATTTATCGGTATGATGATTTCTGAAAAAAAATTCAAATGCTAAAAAGGTGCCGATAAATGGATTTTCAAGCAGAAAACTAGAGAGAACCAGCCTGAATCTTAAACATGAGATATTTCTAATAGTCACGTTTAACTCCTTCCCGCCGGCCAGTGCCAGGCGGGGGGGTCTGAATGCTAGCAGGGCGTCATAGCATGCCCCTCCTGAGGCCTGCCACATGCGCCATTGGCTGCAGGGGGACGGCCTGAGTCCAGGCGGCCCACTGCCACCAATGACATGGGAAGAGCCGAGAGGCTGGTCATAGAAGTCAGCAGGGCATGCTATGCCATCCCATCTGTGTTAAGTCCCTCTTGCCACGAGGACAGCATATAGCATGCCCTGCGATGGCAAAGGATTAAAGGCAAAAATCTGTAGGATACAGGCAGAAAATACGTTTTTTTGGGGTGTTTTACCGGCTAGCTCTTATTTATTTATTTTTTTGGACCAGTGCCATTTTTCCAATATTGGCTCCAGCAAAATCAGTCGATATTTTGAAAAAACTATGCCCACAAGCTGACATTTTGATAACAGCTGATAGAATTAAATTGAGTCCAAAGTTGACAAAACATATAAAAGGTAAGGGATTCACTTTCCTCCAATAAAAAGGCAGAAATGTACTTCCCCTGGACGTATACCATTACTCACCCTCAACGGGCTTGAACCATGTGTAATACTTGAAAGAAATGTGACACAGTAGAGGTCTACAACCCATGACCTCCTGGTGTGTAGTATACAGAATAGATCCTGTTCAATATACTACACGCCAGGAGGTCTTTGGGTTGTAGACCTCTACTGTTTCACATTTCTTTTGAGTCCTAAGTTATTTACTTATTTTCTACCTATATATAAATTAATCTTTTTTGAACAACAGCTGTCAAACGCTCACTGATTGAGCTGTGGTTATCGTCTTCCAGGTTCACAGCACCAGTGGGTATTTCTGCCATTTTAAGTGTATATGAGAAGAGGGGTGGAAATTACCTTACAGAGAAAGACGATGGTGGGAAACAAGCCTGAAGTGCAAAAGGTCATAATTTGACAAGTGTTTTCTTGGAATTAAAAGAATCACAGTGTAATTTGGTAGTACATAAAAAAAAATTATGGTAAAAAAATATTCAATTACTCTTACCTTGATTATCTTTGGCTGCTCTTTGATAGAATTTCAGTTCACAAAACAAAGGTCCGTTTTGGTGATATTCCTAAAAATAAATGTAAAAAATATATTAAGTATATGAAAGTATGTCAATTATATTAAGACTATTACATGTGTGCTTCTAAATCAATGCTTGATGCTTTCCCCTCACAATGTGTGTACACATTCTGACATATCAGATTCAATGATGAATAAAAAAGAAAACCTTGAAATTTTCATTAATTTTATTTCTATACAATATTTGCCAGATTTGGATGGAATTCTCCATTATTAACAAATTCGGGCATACAATATAGAAGATAATAGTTCCTGACAAGTGGCTCGATTTAATTGAGCTCGGTCCCCGACATTTACCGAATTTAAGGCCAAAATTAAGCATTTTTCAGGTCGGCATCTTTAAGGCTAGGGTCAGACTGAGGCAGTGCGAACGCGCGTTCTGGCGCACATAATCACGGCCGCACTAGCAGCAGATGCCGGGCAATGACAGCCAATATACGAAGTACGGTCGCACAAAAGTCCGGCCGCGCAACGCAAGTGGAAAATGAACGCATTTTTTCGAGAACGTTAAACCGCTGGTACTGACGTACAGAGTGCGCTGCGGCCGCATAGCAGCGTGTGTGCGTGATTAGGAGATGTCAGACGCTGCTAGTGTGCGGCCAACATAACGTTCAAACAGCCGGATTTCCCTAGACTTCTTTTCACCCCACCGTCATGAAATACGTCCAGAATTGCGCATCGTCTGACCACTTAAGCGTATTCCGTGAAAAAATGCGTGCGCACGCATCGACGTACATTTTGACGGTGGCCGCAGAAAATGCGCTCATCTGTCCCTAGCCTAAATGTTTACTAGAATAATGTGAAAATATCTTCTCAATTACCATCACTCTTGCCTATACTCGATAATGGAAATATCAACTTTAGCGATTCAGTTATGTTTTTTTCACTCCACCATCGGTATGTCGATATAACAAATATATGGTATTCTGAAAGGTGTTGATAAATGGCTCTTCAGGAAACAGAAACCAACGCTGAAACCCTCGTTTAAACACTAGATTGTCAAATAAGCATGCTCGGTAGCCATAATCAATACTATCGCAGGTGCGATGTATGTTTAATTATGACATCATACCATTACCTATATCATAGCAATAATTAATACCTCAATAACATTAATTGAACAAAAACGGGCAAACACAATATTCCAAAATATTTATCCCTCAACACTGTGGCTTGTCCGTCAACAGGCAGGTTTAAATGCAGCGGGGTGGCATAGCATGGTGCTAAGGGGTTAACAAAATACACACACACACAGGGTTATTCAGAGAGAGGTGAAAAGCAGGAGAATGGCTTCTAGAATGGAAAATTCTAGGTCAAAATAGCCAAACCAGAAAAATTCTCCCATTTATCTCACTTTCCAAATCTGCTATTTTGACCTCAAATTTTCCATTCTCCAGCCATTCTCCTGCTTTTCACCGCTCTCTGAATAACCCTGCCAATGTACTGCTTTCTGTTATCATGTCGTGGTATCAGGCACAAATATTCTTTTGTTGACTTTCCTGCCAGACCTCTTTATATCAAAACATGATCATTTTTTGGTTGTGGTTGATAGAATCCCCTGATATATCAAATAACATATCAGCAGATACATGCAGATTTTTTTTTCTTCTTCAAAAAACCATCAATTGAGTTAAAAGTCGGAATACAGGCCACGGGAGTGTTCATTTAGGATAAAAAGAAACAAAACAGAGGATTCAGCAAACATTAAAAAATAAGTTGATGTCTCAGCATTACGGAGTTCCACGCCTAGGGTAGAATAAGAAGAGGCACGTTTCTAATCAACTATCTTATTTAACAAAATTACCACAATCAGGGTACAGTATTTACCATGTATTCAGCAAGCTTAGTAAAAGGATATATTACCACTTTAACGACATGTTCAGCTTCATCTGTAACTCGTTTACCACGGTCTGGCGTAGCTGAAATATAGAAATGTGTACGAAGAAACATAAAACTTGTTTTTTTATTCAAATATGAAACATTTAAAACATTTAATAAATCAGGAGCCAAAGAAATGGAAAAGAAGAGGTACATGTAATAATTATTTTAGGCTAGGGTCAGACTAACGCATTTTTCACCTCTTCCGTCAAAAAGTGCGTCCATGCGTGGACGCACTTTTTGACGGAAGACGAGAAAGTGGTCACACGGTGCGCAATTACGGCTGTGATATTTGATGGAGCTATAAAAAACAAATGGACGTGATGTTGGCCGGACATGTGCAGTGTCTGACGTCTCCTAATCACGCACACACGCCGCTATGCCGACGCAGCGCACTCTGTGCGTCAGTACTAGCGATTCGACGTTCTTGCAAAAATGGGTTTGTTTGCCGCTTGCGTTGTGCGGCCGCACTTTAGTGCAGCCGTACTTTGTATGTTGGCCGTCATTTGCTGCTACCACGGCCGTAATAACGTGCAACTAAATGCACGTTCACACTGCGTTCGTCTGACTCCAGCCTTAGCGTCTGCTCGTCTTTTATATGTATTGCCTACAAACAGTAAATAATCACAAACTGTTCATTTTCACGTTTTTTTTTAATGGTGAATAAAATAAGAAGACCCCAAAAATTGTAGCTGAACGTAGAAGAAATTCATTGATCACCCACACCCTTTTAACTGTAAAGAAGCCCACAGCGTAGTGCTAATAACAGCCAACTACTGATTCAGTCCATGGCTGATGATACTCACTGGAGTCAACGGTGTATTCTCTAGCAACAAGAGTTGGCAAGCAGTAGTCTACTGAAAGTCGTTTGAGATGGTAACCTCTAGGGAGGTTGCCAACTCTCGATCACTGAGAGGAATTTATGCAAGTCCCATGAGTGCCGTCTTTCACATGGACATATATATATACACACAGGGTGTCCATAAAGTCTCTTTACAATTTCAAAAAGTTATTACAAAGGCAAATGAAAAGACAGATAAGTGAAAATTATAAAAAAAATTAGATGTATATATTTAAGTTTTTTTGCCTCATTTAATGCACCTCTATATGGGCACCATTCGTTGCACGAAGCACATCAAGACGGTACTCGATTTATTGCCATGTTCGCTGTAGCATACCCTCATCAATGGTGGCAATGGCATCAGTGATCCTCTGCTTTAGATTAGTGATGTCCCATCCCTTTGTTCCATACACAATATCTTTAACATAACCCATTAGAAAGAAGTGGAGGGGAGTGATATCTGGTGAATGAGGTGGCCAGGGAATTGGGTCACCCCTTCCAATCCACCGCTCTGGAAATGTTTCATTCAGGAACCCACGAACATGCAGGCCCCAATGTGGTGGTGCACCATCTTGCTGGAAAATGATGGTTGGTTGAAGGTCTTCTTCCTACAAATAGCATGTATAATTGCTGGTGGCAAACCAGGCAAGATAAAAAGTAGTTCATCGTCACTTTTTGCCATTTTCTTTTGATAAACATTTTTGGCTCACTATGGTTGTATAGGGTAATTCAGACGTGGTCTCCTTGGTCGAGGTTCCTTCCTAGAGAAACATCCATTATGATGTCCTTAGAAGGTCAAAAAAGGCTGAAACAATTAACAGTGGTTGGGAGTCCTAGTGTGCTGAGTAGGCTGCCTTGGCATCTCAGTTATGGCTGCAATTTTTGGGTGATAGCAGTCGGCTCTGTAATGGCAACACTGATCTAAAACTTTAGGAGACCTGAGCAGGGGCCCACCGTAGGGCAGGCCACTAGTGCTTCTGCCTGTTCTCAGTAATCTGTTAAACCTTATTTCTGCTTACCATTTCTAATTTTAATATATAAATTAAATTCTCATGTATATTGGTTTGAAGAAATTCAAAATGCTTTGAAGCATCAACACTACCAGGGTTATTCAGAGAAAGGTGAAAACCAGGAGAACTGGCAAGAGAAGAGAATAATCTAGACCAAATAGCCGATTTGGAAAGTGAGATAAATGGGAGAATTTTTCTGGTTTGGCTATTTTGTCCTAGAATTTTCACTTCTCCAAACGTTCTCCAGAGTTTCACCTTTATTTGAATAGCCCTTCAAATCAGAGAATCTAATCCATGGCCAACAGTAATAATAATCATCATTTGCTTGCAGAATACGGACAAGCAAAAACCACCTCGAGCTGTAATGGAGCCCATAATATTGGCTTAGGCTCAATGATAAGAGACAATGATCACAAAAATAAAACTGCAAACATTGAGTAGAAACATAGCATTCCTAAATCAAACCGTAGGTTTTTCACTGTGTACAGCTTATCAGAAGTATAATAATAGTAATAATATAAACAACATTAAAAAATTGTTATGCATGGAGTTTCATATAACTAATTTCTGGCACAAGCTCTAAAACCAAAACACAGTAGGCTTGTGCACCGATTTTTTTTTCGGTTCGATTTGTTCGGATGTTTAAACTTTTCAATTCGGCTCGTTTCGACCGATTTCTGTTTCGATTTGGTTCGGTTCGGTTCGTTTTTCGTGTACATTTTTTTTTCGGAATATCGACCATTTTTCGTATTTTCGGGTCACTTTGCTCGTTTTTTGTATCGACTTTTCGGAAATTTCGGAAATTTTCGTTTTTTCGGAACGTCTGTTCTCCTCGTTTCAAAGTGTCTACGATAATTCTGGCGATTCTATCGTGTTTTTTTTTATTAAATAAAGATCCTTTTTTTCATATGAATAATTGAATATACATTTCACAACTTTATTTAATCATATTAAAATGGTATGAAAGCCAAGGAACAAAAAAAATGAACAAAACGATTTAAAAAACGCTAAACTGACCCGAATGCCACAAGAAACAAGTGATACGCATTTACAAATACAAAATTTACAGAATCAGCGATATAACCGATAATAGTTAAATATACGATGTCCAGAATTACCGAAATGGAACCGAAATCACGAATGGAACCGAAATCATGAATAGAGCAAAAATAAATTTCGATTTGACACATTTAAAGTCCATTCGAAAAATTCGAAAATTTTTCGTTTCGGCTCGGATAACTTTTCGGATCTATCGGTTTTCGGGTCCGACCCGATTCGGAAATTCGGCCGAATTCCGAAATTCTAAAAACCCGAAACGCACATCCCTAAAACACAGATTTAACAACCTCATTGCATAATCTGGTAATTTAAACCTTATCCAAACAATACACAATGTATCCTCACTACAGCATTTCTCCTTTATAAGGTTTTTTATGCAGTGATAAATTGATGATACCATGGGACATGTCAACAAGCACAATTAAACAATAGAAGGATCATATACATACCCAGATATAGTAACCCAAATCCTCCTTCTCCAATAGGTTTTCCTAACCTCCAATTGGTTTTACTCGTGTCTGTTAGAATTAAGTCTTCTGGAAATCGAGCTGGCAGTTTGCTTCTAACTGGAGGCATTTCTTTCTGAAATTATGCATTATAGAGAAAGAAAATAATAATATTTCAATATTTTGTACAGTTGGCAGATGAGCAAGGTAAATGAACAATAAACAACCAACTCAGGAAGATTAGAAATCTGAGAAAGTAAGAAAACATCTTTTCCTCATTTATAGTTAGGATTGGTAAGCAGCCTAGCTGCCCAGTGCTGCTAGAGAGAAAAATACAAATGTTTCCTTAGTCTCCTAGAAAGGAGTAGACTTTTATTTGTGTTTTGGTTTTTCTCTTTGAAACGTAAAGAGAGACTGTAGCCTGATGTGGATTATACTGCAAATAATAAACACTCCAAAACATTATAAAGCAGTCTTCTAAAGGGGCTATATCACCATAAAGCAACAGCCTATGATAAACCTAGTACAAAATGTAATATGGGCATGCACAGGCACCAGAATAAACTTGGAGTCACCTATCCTTTTACCGTTGAAAAATAATTTTATATGACGGTCATTTATTCATTCCCTCTACAGTGTATAAATGGCATCTTTTCCCTAACTCAGAAAGCTATAAAAGACCCATGGCCCTTTTCCATTTAAGACTGGAATAGCGTACCGCCAATGGCTGAATTGGGCAGCAGCCATTAACCTTTAGAACCACCTTTTTTTCTGGCTATATGACAAGTGAGCTGCTGTGTTCGGGGCTCGCCTGGTAATACAAGGGAGTTGCTAACAGATACCGACAGCGGTGTCACTGCTGCTATAGTATCCTGAAATCCATATGACTAAATGGAGATGTGAGTAAACCCACAAGAAAGCCATATGTACACACTCTTGCAGGGCTGGCTAAAGGACAGTGGGAAATATTTGTTCCCGGCTTTCTTCCACTAATACCAAGAAGAAGCAGCAGCTGCACCATCCTTTTCTTTGTGGGACTAGAGGATTGTGTTGAATTTTTTAAATCTCATTTTTATTTTGAGTTAGATGACTTGACATCTTCATAATAATTTAAAACCAACTTTTGACAGTCCTGACCACAGCAGGATAACAACCTAGCTGCAGTCAATATAAGCATTCCTAATAAAATCACTATTGGTAGCATGGTATTGCACCCACACAGAAGAGACCCCAAGAATGCCTAGATAAGCATCAGGTGATTTAGCCACTAAAGAGTCCACTCTTAAACCACCATATTGTCACCACTCGGGCCAGGAACAGGAAAAAGACAAGACTACAGGCTGAGTATCCGTTATCAGTAATGCTCAGATTCCCATAGAGGTTTCTGTACCACAATGTGTGCTTAGGGCAGCTTTACGAGCTGAGCTGCAACAGACATTTGCAGCTTGGTTACAATAGCTGCTGAGCTGTCACACTTAGCAACTCAGACTCAATGTTATATAGATATACAGTTGTGTTCAAAATTATTCAACCCCCACTGAAATTGAGTGTTTTGGCCAGTTTGACATTGATTTTGATCATTCAGTCATCTTGCTTACAATTAAATCAAAGAGGCACGTGTAGGTCAGACAAATATAACATAACATTTATAATGAAATAACCACAAATGTCTTTTCTGTGCTCACATCATTATCAGTTTTATTCAACCCCAAGTGACATTCAATCTTAGTACTTAGTACAACATCCTTCTACAGTTATAACAGCTTTAAGGCTAGGGTCAGACGAGCGTGATTTCTACGGACTGTACGTCCGTGCACACGGACGTACGTCAGTACGGAAGACGCAGTAGTGGCCACACAGTCCGTTTTTTTCACTGACATTTAATTTTTGACGGATGTAGGAGGGAAAATAAATTACAATGAAAAAACATTCTGTCCGTCAAAAATGCTGGACGTATAAATGCAGTCCGTCTGACCACCTTCCATCACTCACACACAAAGCTATGCGGACGTTGTGGACGTGGCGCACTCCGCACGTCCGTTCTAGCAGTATTATGTTCTTGCCTAACCTGCATCCGTTTGCAGCGTCCGTCATGCCTCCGCACTTCTGTGCGGACGTACTTCGTGTGTGGGGCTCCGTTTAACACAATTGTATGCTATCACGGACGTACTTTTGTGCGCCATCACGGACGTGAACACTACGCTCGTCTGACTCTAGCCTTAAAGGTGAAGCAAAGCTTGACACAAGTGTCTTGCAGCGATCTACGGGTAGGGGTAGGGTTAGGGGTAGGGGTAGGGTTAGGGGTAGGGGTAGGGTTAGGGGTAGGGTTAGGGTTAGGGTTAGGGGTAGGGTTAGGGTTAGGGTTAGGGTTAGGGTTCGGGGTAGGGTTAGGGGTAGGGTTAGGGGTAGGGTTAGGGTTAGGGTTAGGGGTAGGGTTAGGGGTAGGGTTAGGGTTAGGGGTAGGGTTAGGGGTAGGGTTAGGGTTAGGGTTAGGGGTAGGGTTAGGGTTAGGGTTCTAAGGGCAGGGTCATCTTGGGGCTGAGTGGCCATCAGAGAGGCAGGCTAGCAACATCCAATCAGAAGTTAGAAAAAATCAAAATAAAATTTCTAATTTGTCAGGTCAGGTCAATATTTTGTAAATATTGGCTCTGACCTCTTTGATTCTCCCTCCCTCTCCTCACTTGTGTTTTGGTGAGCGAGAGAGAGAGATCAGATTTGACAGGTTAGAGATTTTAGTGAGATTTAGTGAGATTAGAAAAATTGAGGCAGATTTAGAGAGATTTTAGGGAGATTTAGAAGAATTGAGGCAGGTTTAGAGGGATTTAGAGAGATTTAGGTGTTTATTTGTATTTTCTTGTGAAACCCAACGGTTCTTCTAAGAACCAACAATCCGCTTATATATATATAATAATTATAAAATTTTATAATCTATTATATATAATGTCTGAGAGGGTGTACAGCGCCGAGGAGGCATATGCCATCCTGGCGTCAGAATCTGAGGCATCTGCGTCAGACTCAGACCCTCATTTCGACCCCGCTAATTGCTCAGAGACGTCGCTAGATACATTATCTACGCTGGCTGATGTATCTAGTGATGTTTCTGATGCAGATCCTGGGTCACCACCTGCCAGCAGGAGACGCACAGCTCCAGCTGAGGAGTGGGTAGTGCCTCATCGCCAGAGGCCAGATATCCCTCCTTTCACGGCAAATCCTGGCATCAATATTGATGTTGCAGGATTTACCGCCACACAGTTTTTGCAGGTGTTTATGGGGGATGATTTGTTGGGCCACATCGTGGCCCAATCAAATCTGTATGCCCATCAGCATTGTGCTGCGAAGCCAGACTCCTACTTGGCAAGGCAGCAATGGACCCCGCTAGATGTGCCAGAATTTCTGAAATTCTGGGCACTTACTATGCTGAGGGCATCATAAAGAAGCCCTCAATTCGCTCCTACTGGAGCAGTAGCCCCATCTGCTCTACCCCCATTTACCCCCAATCAATGTCACGTAGAAGGTATGAAAACCTTTTGCGTTTCATGCACTTCAGTGACAACAGCCTGTGCCCCCCTAGAGAGCATCCCCAGTTTGACAGGCACCAGACTTTTACATTTTATTCGTACATTTTTATGTTCTACAATTGGTGCTGTATTTTGCCAAAATCTTTGCACACCTATGCATGGGGGGCATGGGTGTACTCAGGAGATCTTGCAGAAAACAACCTGGAGAGTTTTCATGCAGTAACAAACAACAGTGTCTCCTAAATCACAGTCCAAAACTACTGTGGGCGTAAAAATCTGAAAATTGAAAAATTACACCACACACCTTCTCAAATGTTTTGGGCTAAAACCGTTGCATCCATGGCATCAAAGCACTCCATATGCAATACCTTGGGGTGTCAACATAACAAACATAAACAATTTTCTGGCAATAATTCAAACTGGGGTATGCGGTAGACCCAAAACCAAAGATAGGCCTAGCTGAAGAAATAATCTAAATTTCAACTCCAATGACAAAGTCATAAAAATTGTATTTGAACCTTCCCAAAATCCTGGCAAACCTATGCATGGGGGGCATGGGTGTACTCAGGAGACCTTGCAGAAAACAACCTGGAGAGTTTTCATGCAGTAACAAACAACAGTGTCTCCTAAATCACAGTCCAAAACTACTGTGGGCGTAAAAATCTGAAAATTGAAAAATTACACCACACACCTTCTCAAATGTTTTGGGCTAAAACCGTTGCATCCATGGCATCAAAGCACTCCATATGCAATACCTTGGGGTGTCAACATAACAAACATAAACAATTTTCTGGCAATAATTCAAACTGGGGTATGCGGTAGACCCAAAACCAAAGATAGGCCTAGCTGAAGAAATAATCTCAATTTCAACTCTAATGACAAAGTCATAAAAATTGTATTTGAACCTTCCCAAAATCCTGGCAAACCTATGCATGGGGGGCATGGGTGTACTCAGGAGATCTTGCAGAAAACAACCTGGAGAGTTTTCATGCAGTAACAAACAACAGTGTCTCCTAAATCACAGTCCAAAACTACTGTGGGCGTAAAAATCTGAAAATTGAAAAATTACACCACACACCTTCTCAAATGTTTTGGGCTAAAACCGTTGCATCCATGGCATCAAAGCACTCCATATGCAATACCTTGGGGTGTCAACATAACAAACATAAACAATTTTCTGGCAATAATTCAAACTGGGGTATGCGGTAGACCCAAAACCAAAGATAGGCCTAGCTGAAGAAATAATCTCAATTTCAACTCTAATGACAAAGTCATAAAAATTGTATTTGAACCTTCCCAAAATCCTGGCAAACCTATGCATGGGGGGCATGGGTGTACTCAGGAGATCTTGCAGAAAACAACCTGGAGAGTTTTCATGCAGTAACAAACAACAGTGTCTCCTAAATCACAGTCCAAAACTACTGTGGGCGTAAAAATCTGAAAATTGAAAAATTACACCACACACCTTCTCAAATGTTTTGGGCTAAAACCGTTGCATCCATGGCATCAAAGCACTCCATATGCAATACCTTGGGGTGTCAACATAACAAACATAAACAATTTTCTGGCAATAATTCAAACTGGGGTATGCGGTAGACCCAAAACCAAAGATAGGCCTAGCTGAAGAAATAATCTCAATTTCAACTCCAATGACAAAGTCATAAAAATTGTATTTGAACCTTCCCAAAATCCTGGCAAACCTATGCATGGGGGGCATGGGTGTACTCAGGAGATCTTGCAGAAAACAACCTGGAGAGTTTTCATGCAGTAACAAACAACAGTGTCTCCTAAATCACAGTCCAAAACTACTGTGGGCGTAAAAATCTGAAAATTGAAAAATTACACCACACACCTTCTCAAATGTTTTGGGCTAAAACCGTTGCATCCATGGCATCAAAGCACTCCATATGCAATACCTTGGGGTGTCAACATAACAAACATAAACAATTTTCTGGCAATAATTCAAACTGGGGTATGCGGTAGACCCAAAACCAAAGATAGGCCTAGCTGAAGAAATAATCTCAATTTCAACTCCAATGACAAAGTCATAAAAATTGTATTTGAACCTTCCCAAAATCCTGGCAAACCTATGCATGGGGGGCATGGGTGTACTCAGGAGACCTTGCAGAAAACAACCTGGAGAGTTTTCATGCAGTAACAAACAACAGTGTCTCCTAAATCACAGTCCAAAACTACTGTGGGCGTAAAAATCTGAAAATTGAAAAATTACACCACACACCTTCTCAAATGTTTTGGGCTAAAACCGTTGCATCCATGGCATCAAAGCACTCCATATGCAATACATCGGGGTGTCAACATAACAAATATAAACAATTTTCTGGCAATAATTCAAACTGGGGTATGCGGTAGACCCAAAACCAAAGATAGGCCTAGCTGAAGAAATAATCTCAATTTCAACTCCAATGACAAAGTCATAAAAATTGTATTTGAACCTTCCCAAAATCCTGGCAAACCTATGCATGGGGGGCATGGGTGTACTCAGGAGATCTTGCAGAAAACAACCTGGAGAGTTTTCATGCAGTAACAAACAACAGTGTCTCCTAAATCACAGTCCAAAACTGATGTGGGTGTGAAAATGAAAAATGACCACCAAACTGTATCCAATTTGTTTGGAGCAAACGGATGCATCCATAGCATAAAAACACTCCATTTACAATACTTTGGGGTGTTAGCTTACCAAATATATGCACGTTCATAAAACTGGGGTATGTAAAAAGGCCCCTAAAAAGAAGATAAGCAAAGAAGATACTGTATGTCAAATTAGAAAATTGACAAGCACATGTCAAAGATTGGCGTAGCACCCCAAAAACAACAGAACAAATCTATATATGGGTGGTATCAATTTACTCAGAAATGTTGCTGAACATATTTTGGGGTGTTTTTTGGCAGTAACCCATAACTGGATTTGACAATTCATGCCTAAAGTACAATGTGTGTGAAAAAATAACACAAAAAGTGACTACCTGAAAGTTTGACATAGAGCTAGTGCATGGAAAGTGTTAAAATACAACTCTTTGAAGCACCCCAGGGTGTGCCTTTCTAAAAATATATGGTTTGATGGGGGTAAATTACTTTGGCCGGCTTCAAAAATGTCCCAAATAGGACATGGGTGCATGATGACGAAATGTGAAAATTCCAAGTTGGAAAACTGAAATGCGCACCCCCCAAATAAGGCCTATTAGCCCCCAAATGACCGACATACCTATACATGGGTGGTATCAATTTACTCAGAAGATGTTGCTGAACATATTTTGGGGTGTTTTTTGGCAGTAACCCATAACTGGATTTGACAATTCATGCCTAAAGTACAATGTGTGTGAAAAAATAACACAAAAAGTGACTACCTGAAAGTTTGACATAGAGCTAGTGCATGAAAGTGTTAAAATACAACTCTTTGAAGCACCCCAGGGTGTGCCCTTTCTAAAAATATATGGTTTGATGGGGGTAAATTACTTTGGCCGGCTTCAAAAATGTCCCAAATAGGACATGGGTGCATGATGACGAAATGTGAAAATTCCAAGTTGGAAAACTGAAATGCGCACCCCCCAAATAAGGCCTATTAGCCCCCAAATGACCCGACATACCTATACATGGGTGGTATCAATTTACTCAGAAGATGTTGCTGAACATATTTTGGGGTGTTTTTTGGCAGTAACCCATAACTGGATTTGACAATTCATGCCTAAAGTACAATGTGTGTGAAAAAATAACACAAAAAGTGACTACCTGAAAGTTTGACATAGAGCTAGTGCATGGAAAGTGTTAAAATACAACTCTTTGAAGCACCCCAGGGTGTGCCCTTTCTAAAAATATATGGTTTGATGGGGGTAAATTACTTTGGCCGGCTTCAAAAATGTCCCAAATAGGACATGGGTGCATGATGACAAAATGTGAAAATTCCAAGTTGGAAAACTGAAATGCGCACCCCCCAAATAAGGCCTATTAGCCCCCAAATGACCCGACATACCTATACATGGGTGGTATCAATTTACTCAGAAGATGTTGCTGAACATATTTTGGGGTGTTTTTTGGCAGTAACCCATAACTGGATTTGACAATTCATGCCTAAAGTACAATGTGTGTGAAAAAAAACACAAAAAGTGACTACCTGAAAGTTTGACATAGAGCTAGTGCATGGAAAGTGTTAAAAATACAACTCTTTGAAGCACCCCAGGGTGTGCCCTTTCTAAAAATATATGGTTTGATGGGGGTAAATTACTTTGCCGGCTTCAAAAATGTCCCAAATAGGACATGGGTGCATGATGACGAAATGTGAAAATTCCAAGTTGGAAAACTGAAATGCGCACCCCCCAAATAAGGCCTATTAGCCCCAAATGACCCGACATACCTATACATGGGTGGTATCAATTTACTCAGAAGATGTTGCTGAACATATTTTGGGGTGTTTTTTGGCAGTAACCCATAACTGGATTTGACAATTCATGCCTAAAGTACAATGTGTGTGAAAAAATAACACAAAAAGTGACTACCTGAAAGTTTGACATAGAGCTAGTGCATGGAAAGTGTTAAAATACAACTCTTTGAAGCACCCCAGGGTGTGCCCTTTCTAAAAATATATGGTTTGATGGGGGTAAATTACTTTGGCCGGCTTCAAAAATGTCCCAAATAGGACATGGGTGCATGATGACGAAATGTGAAAATTCCAAGTTGGAAAACTGAAATGCGCACCCCCCAAATAAGGCCTATTAGCCCCCAAATGACCCGACATACCTATACATGGGTGGTATCAATTTACTCAGAAGATGTTGCTGAACATATTTTGGGGTGTTTTTTGGCAGTAACCATAACTGGATTTGACAATTCATGCCTAAAGTACAATGTGTGTGAAAAAATAACAAAAAGTGACTACCTGAAAGTTTGACATAGAGCTAGTGCATGGAAAGTGTTAAAATACAACTCTTTGAAGCACCCCAGGGTGTGCCTTTCTAAAAATATATGGTGTGATGGGGGTTAAATTACTTTGGCCGGCTTCAAAAATGTCCCAAATAGGACATGGGTGCATGATGACGAAATGTGAAAATTCCAAGTTGGAAAACTGAAATGTGCACCCCCCAAATAAGGCCTTTTAAGCCCCCAAATGACCCGACATACCTATACTTGGGTGGTATCAATTTACTCAGAAGATGTTGCTGAACATATTTTGGGGTGTTTTTTGGCAGTAAACCTTAAAGTTCACAGTACATGTATTCTTAAATTGCGTTCAAAAAAAAAAAAATCACCAAATTTTTTTTTTTCCTCAAACTTTGGCATAGATTTGTGGTAAAATGGTTTGCATGGAAAGAGTCAAAATACCCCAAGTTTAATACCTTGATGTGTGTACTTTAAAAAAATATGTATATGTGGAGGGTTATTCAGGAATTAGTGACAGATATCAGTGTTACAATGTCACTAGCACTAGTTTTGAAAATAAACTCTTTGGAAATGGCAAAGTGCTACTTGCACTTATTGTTGCATAAAATAAGGAAAAAAGCGAGGAATATGTAAACATTGGGTATTGCTAAACTCAGTACTAAATTTAGAAACTACCAAGGAATTAATTTTTTTTGACGGTTGTTGATACATAAGAAATTTTGGGGGTCAAAGTTCGAAAAAGTGGTGTTTTTTCAATTTTTGTGTTATATTTCACAATATTTTTTATAGTAAATTATATGAAATGATGAAAAAAATGGTATTTTTATAAAGTCCATTTAGTGACGAGAAAAACAGTGTAAAATATGTGTGGGTTACATAAACGAGTAAGAGGAAAATTTGACGTAAACACTAAGAGCACAGAAACGTAAAAACAGCAGCGGTCACGAACGGACGGATTTGTGTAAAACCGCCCGGTCACTAAGGGGTTAAGGGATTGAATAATTGTGTCAATGAAGAATTCACAAAAGAAACATTTACTACTGTATTACAAAACCAATTGATGTCATTTTAGTTGCATATGGTTCTTTAAAAAGTCCTTGTAGGATTTCATTCTGAATATAATTACAAATGTACACTAAATTCCCTAAAACCCTTTACAGCATTGGGGGTTGAATAATTTTGAATACAACTGTATACATTTCATATACTGTATTTTACTTTCTATACTACAATACATAGATTTCCATACACACTGCCTGGCCAAAAAAAAAGTCACCACCTGACTTTTACTAAGCGAATTCGTAATTAACGCAGCAATTAATAGGGTTCAGCTGCCAAAAAAATTATGTCATGTGACTCCCTAAAATACTAAATGCGCAGACTTTTCCCCATCAATGGATTTTCTCTTTCCTGATGGCGTGGGCATATTCCAAGTTGGCAATGCCAGGGTTCTTCAGGCTCACATTGTGCAAAAGTGGTTCAGGGAGCATGAGACATCATTTCCACACATGGATTGGCCACCACACAGTCCTGACCTTAATCCCACTGAGAATCTTTGGGATGTGTTGGAGAAGACTTTACGCAGCGCTCTGACTCTCCCATCATCAAGGGAACACCGAATTGGGCACGAATTGCATCAAACAGTGAATTTCCCCTATGGTACAATTTTGTGGCCATTCAGGTAAAAGCTGGTGATTCAAATATTAGCGAATACCCTTCGGCGGCAGTGAAATCCCCGTAGAGAAGTAATGATTAATCTATTCAGAGAATGCCCGACTGCACCAAAAAGTAGTTGTCGTACAGGTTTAAGCAGGTGAATTCCATAGGTTTCCCTGTAAAAAAAAAAAAAAAAAAAAACCCTGTTTTTCTTCAATATTTATTCAACTGTTTATTAATTTCATTGCAGCAAAAAGTCTTCTTTTTTTTGGCGATGGTGGTTTTAAAAGTTACCTTTTTTTAAAAAAAAAAATTTACTACCCCTGTTCGGTGGCTGGTCGGCTTTTTTGGATGCGTTCGGCGCTATTAGGCAGTATTTCATCTGGTTATGGGATCGATTTGGCATTTTTTCAACGTTTGTAGCTGCGTTTGGTGGTTCATTTCAGTGCACGGCGGGGACCCTGGTGAATGCTGAATTCACAGCAGGGTCGGCGAGTTAAGGGTGCCGAAGTGAGCCGAACGAGAGAGCACCAAACTTTCGGTGCTTTCTGAATAACTCCTAAATCGTGGAGACAAATTAATGCAACTCTGGATGGAGATAAATGTTGTGACATTGCATAAACGTATGGAAAAGGTACCACAGTGAATGCTGCAGTAATCACAGCAAAAGGCGGACCAGTGAAATGTTAGAGAGTGAGTGAGTGCGTGAGTATCTCCACTAAACTTAAAGTAATGTTAATACTTGAAAACGAGAGAAATCTCAATGTATCCTTCCTGGTAAAATCCTTTATAAATAAAGTTACATTTAATGGCAGCTGTAAATTTCCCTATTCAAATGCGGAGTAGGGCAAACCAATCAAGCTGATAAATAAATTCTCGTAATTAGGAAGTGCTGGTCTGCTGAAATACCATAGCATTGCATGCAGATTAATGAATTGATTACTTTCCATGCTCTGCCCATCAGTGAATGCAGCTTGGTATTCCTAGTTAACATCAACATTTACCATCATGCAGTGGCGTTGCTACATGGGGGCGGGGGGTGCGGCCCGCACCAGGTGACAGCCGCCCTTAGGGTGACACCAAGCAGTGGCGGCTCTTTAATTAAGCAGATTAGGCGGCCGCACTTACTGGGCCCCACGCAGCCGCCTAATCTAGATAATCAGGCAGGCAGCATTAATTGGGGTTTTTTCCGCCGCTTTTTTATTTCCGTCTGGCCGCAAGAGAAATTACCACTCGGCGGCGTCCTGATGACGTTTGCACATGTGATGGCGCCGGCGGATCACATGCATCCGGTCGCGCCGCACCTTTCCTTCGCACTCACTCCACGTAGGAAACACACGGCAGCACAACGCGGGAGCAGCAGCCGTGGTTCACGTGACGCACTGACACGGCACCATCAGGTCGGCGCCGCATGAAGAGAGAGGGAGTCGGACAGCCAGGGGGAAAGAGCAGAGGCAGAGCTGCAGAGGCCCCAGACGCAGAGCTGCAGATTACCCGTCCGGAGGAGGATTGCATGCTGGCGCTGCACAACTCTTTGACCATGAGTAAGCAGCGTTTCTGACCGAAACCCCAACAAAAACTCAAACACTGCCCCTCAGGCACCCAGATTGGCCCTCAAGGCACCCAGAGGGGCCCCAGAGGCCCAGAGAGGGGCCCAGGCACCCAGAGAGGCACCCAGAGAGGGGCCCAGCCAGGCGCCCAGGAGAGGGGCCCAGGCACCCAGGAGAGGGGCCCAGGCACCCACAGAGGTACTTAGTGGCCATGGCACTACCTTTCCCCCCAGACCCAGAGACCCCAGAGAGGCCCGGAGAGTGGCACTGCCCCCCCTCCCAGACCCAGAGGCACCCAGAGACACAGGCACTCTACAGGACACAGACACCCAGAGACACAGGGCCTATATATCCATATGTGAGCTGGGGAACTACTTATCCATATGTGAGCTGGGGCACTATATATCCATATGTGAGCTGGGGCACTATATATCCATATGTGAGCTGGGGCACTATATATCCATATGTGAGCTGGGGCACTATATATCCATATGTGAACTGGGGCACTATATATCCATATGTGAACTGGGGCACTATATATACACATATGTGAGCTGGGGCACTATATATCCATATGTGAGCTGGGGCAATATATTCATATGTGAGCTGGGGCAATATATTCATATGTGAGCTGGGGCTATATATATCCATGTGTGAGCTGGGGCAATATATCCATGGGTGAGCTGGGAGCAATATATCCATGGGTGAGCTGGGGGAAATATATCCATGTGTGAGCTGGGGGCAATATATCCATGTGTGAGCTGGGGCAATATATCCATATGTGAGCTGGGGCAATATATCCATATGTGAGCTGGGGCACTATATATCCATATGTGAGCTGGGGCAATATATTCATATGTGAGCTGGGGCAGTATATTCATATGTGAGCTGGGGCAATATATTCATATGTGAGCTGGGGCAATATATCCATATGTGAGCTGGGGCAATATATCCATATGTGAGCTGGGGCACTATATATCCATATGTGAGCTGGGGCAATATATTCATATGTGAGCTGGGGCAGTATATTCATATGTGAGCTGGGGCAATATATTCATATGTGAGCTGGGGCAATATATCCATATGTGAGCTGGGGCAATATATATTCATATGTGAGCTGGGGCTTATATATATCCATGTGTGAGCTGGGGCAATATATCCATATGTGAGCTGGGGCAATATATATCCATTGGTGAGCTGCTGGGGGCAAAATATAATTGTGAGCTGGGGCAATATATCCAGAGCTGCTGGGGGCAATATATATCCATGTGTGCTTTCACTTTCACTGCCTTCGAACAGGCACCGTACTTGCTGGCAGTTCACCAAAATTTGTGTGAGCATATGAGAGAGCTCCACAGCAATAAACCTCACAGTAATGTGCGCTGTGTGTATGAGCATTCAGTGTTATATGGGAGGACTGACTTATGAGTAAGAGTAGTAAAAAAAAAATCTGGAAAACTCGTGGGGGGGGGGACACCATAAATTACCGCACCGGGTGAAACCAACCCTAGTGACGCCACTGCCATCATATTTAAACTTCATACTGATCAGTGAGGATCACACACAAATTCTGCTTAAACTTACTCTAAGTTTGCTTTATATCCTATTACTCCTCGCAGTGCTAATCTGTACAGTCCTGCTCACATCTCACATCACTCCAATCCATCCAGCCTGTGCACCTGGATATCAGGCTCTGGAAGTAACAAGGGGTTTTCTGTGCATAGGAATAATATTTATAAATAGCAAACAACAATGTTAGTAAATGTCTCAACTTACTGTAACATCACAAAGTGAAAGGAAATGAAACTAACAGGACACGTGACCGATTGAACAAATGAGCAGCTCTCTGCTGCAGGGAGCGTCTGTAAATTCCTGCACTGAGCCCGGTAAGCAGCTCTCTGCTGCAGGGAGCGTCTGTAAATTCCTGCACTGAGCCCGGTAAGCAGCTCTCTGCTGCAGGGAGCGTCTGTAAATTCCTGCACTGAGTTCGTAAATTCCTGCACTGTTGCTTTAAGCAGCTCTCTGCTTTCTCACACATTATACCCTCGGCTTTTAGCCAGTATTCAGTTTTTCCTCCTGTAACACAAAGGCTTGGGCAGTTTACATGCATGATGTAGTTGGAGTTACATCTATGTTTGTACTTAGTATTGCAAAAAGAGATACATTAAAAGTGAATAGTAATACTTGCTGTCCTGTAATGTGCCAGATCAATAAAAAAGTGAATTGATACTACTGTGACATACAGGGATCCCAGACCAGACATGTTTACTGGGCACATTATTACTGTTTCATGCAGAGGGGAACTCAGGGAAAAGTGCTGCCCATATGTGCATATGTATAAATCATATGCTGCAGGTCACCTGGGATTCCTTCTGATTTCCTACTTGCAGCACCTGGATTCTATATGTTGCAGGGTTGCATTTCTCATGCACTGCCCATCAGCATGAATAAATTATATGCATCCAGGTAAACATGACTGGCCACCCTACATACCACCAGAATAAAAGATACAGTTGTGTTCAAAATTATGGAAATTATGGAAAAGTATGGAAATCTATGTATTGTAGTATAGAAAGTAAAATACAGTATATGAAATGTATACTGTATGGCTGGTGTGCACTATAGAATTCAAATTAAAACCAATATAACTGCATGAAATCACTTACAGGTTTATTCAGAGAGCGGTGAAAAGCAGGAGAATGGCTGGAGAATGGAAAATTCTAGGTCAATTCTTGGTTATTTTGACCTAGAATTTTCCATTCTCCAGTCATTCTCCTACTTTTCACCTCTCTCTGAATAACCCTGTTAGGGTGCAATACTCCAAACACAAGCAAATAAACAGAAAAAGAACTGCACATTCAGAGGAAATGTATAAACCTTCATTATGTTGAACATTATAAAATAATTTACAGTCCATGTAAGGTGGAGTAGTGCACTGCCAGCATCAGTCTGTGCGAGGCAGGGAGGGATATATATATGTATGCCACTACCAGGGCCGGATTTGCATCTCAGAAGTCTGTAGGCACAAAATGTGGAGCACCCTTAAACCCCCCCCCCCCCAAATAAAACCTGGCAAAATGATTTTTTACATTTTCATTTTGGAACAAACTAAAAAAAAATTTAAGAAATGAAAAATACCTTCTCTCTGCGCTCAGATCAAAAGAAGGGCCAGAATATGTTGCCTTAGCTGAGTTAGCGCAGTGGCATTGTTTGTTTTATATGTAAAAGCATGTATTGTCAGTGCCATAGAACAGAGAAAAAAAATGTAGCATTTACTTTTTTTCAATTTTTTATTTTTACACATTACATGGTCATGTTTGTTATCATTGTAAAGACCAGACTCTGGCCTTTTCCAATGACACCTCACTTAACCTTGTGCGTTGTAAAATTCAGAGATGCGGGTTCCAAAGTCCCCCTGTCTCTCCTCACTGCAGTGCCACGGTTTAGGTTGTTGCTGGAACAATGTGTTGCATCATCAGCTCCGCAGTTGCTGGCAGTGTGGGAAATGTGAAGGTGAGTTAGCGCAGCATCATTGGTCACTTTATCGTCATAAACTGAATAATGCTGCATTAGTGTAAAGCACTATGCAGAAGCATTGCAGTAAGGGTGTGACCTCCCTTTTGAGGAGGCCTCATCAGAGTCATTTAGGCTAATGACAAAGCATTCTGAGCACACTGTGCGTCCGTGCACAACTGACGTACTTTCTGACTGATTATACTGTAGACACCACACGGTCTGTTTTTTTTGATTGATGTAGAGGAGAAATAAAATTAATATGTAAAATGAAAAAAATTGATACATGATATGAAAAACCATTTTGTCCGTCAAAAATGCTGGACGTCAAAAATGCAGTCCGTTTGACTACGTTCCATCACTCACACACAAAGATACGCAGAGGTGGTGCACTCTGAGCGTCCGTCCTAGCGGTTTGACGTTCTTGCCTAAATTGCATCCGGTGCCACGTGCTTTGTGCATCCGCACTTCTGTGCGGACGTACTTCGTGTGTGGGTCTCTATTGATCATAATTTTATGCTACGACGGACGTTAAAATGTGCGGCAACACGGACGTGAACACTGCGCTCATCTGACAGGGGCCATAGTCAACACCTGTAGATGTTGTCAGAGAGCTGGAGAAGGGAAGCAAAGTTCAGCAAGGGCAGTGCAGGAAAGGTGCTGCCTGAATGGAGTCATGGTAGAGCAGCACCTGACTTGCCCTTCTTGCGCCGCCGGCGGTGCGGGCCATGACACAGTATAGAATTCAACATACAAGAGCAAACAAAAGAGGAACTCTAACAGTGGATGAAAATAATTCCATGTTCGATGTCAGAAAGAAGAATAGAAAACGTAACTTTTAATTGGATCTGTTAAAATGTTGTCAAAATTCAATGAGTTGATCAGCTCCTGGGGCATCGTTTCCTACAATATTACAGATCTCCCTAAATTCTGTATATGTGGGATTCTATTTACACATTAGTGCTACTTATGATTATGTACATGGAACCATGCAGTAGGACTTGTGCTTCACGGTTTATGATTATGTACTTCGAAGCAGCAAGTAAACCAAGTACATTTCAACTTTGTTGACCAATGGGGGAATGCTTGCATGGACCACTGCATTTTTAATATTGCTACACCTGAATTCTGCATCCTGAAAGGATCTGCCAGTACAATAATAAACAATGGTTTAAGCAATGATTACTATTATGATCAGTTTGTTTATAGAATATGGATGTTACATTCTCTGGAAATCAGGTGCTCTTACATGGATACATTGTAACATTCATGTGGTATTTAACACTGCCATTATAACATATTCACTATCATTAAATATTGTTACTACATTTTCCACAGCTGTCATACCTTCTGAGCACAAACAACATCAACAGCAAGTTGCTGCAGGTTTTGCCAGATTTAAAACAAAGAAATCTGCCTGCTTTTCCGAACCATCAATGAAGGGCAAATTGCACGATCTGCTTGATCGATCAACAAAACTTTGTATATAATTACTGTGTTACTTTTGGACACACAATAAACAGAGGTCACAACAGCCATCTTTATCATTGTCTTGGTGCAGTGACACTCATTCTAATGTCTATGACACTATTTAGCATTCCTGGCCCAATGATTGAGATCACATAATTGCAATAATTAGGAAGATCACCTTAGCATATTATCAAAGTGACCCACCCAAACCCAAGTCCATATGGTTTGAAATAGCTAATGAGTCAGTTAATGTGCTATGTCCAGGAATAATGGGTACTTGATATGGATGACATGAGGTATAATTTGCCAACTTTGTGACTGATTAAGGTTTTTCAAATAGACTTTTTTTCCCACTTTTGCTAATTGAACATTTAGGAAAACAGCTTGGTTCTCATTTTCCCACCATTTGTATGTAAGATAATAGGAAGTGCTAAAAACCGCCACGGAGCAGATTTTAAAATACATATTTTTCAAACATTTCTGCAAAATGAAATTTTAATGCTTGAAGCTGATGTTTTATTTTAGACATATATTTGTAATGTCATTATACAAGCGTTAATTCAATCAAAAAAAAATAAAAAGGTATTTATATTGTAATATATTTTATATATGCTCTGTCAAAGGGATATGCCGTCCCCACTCTTTACACCAACCAAAGCAGCAGGCTACACCAAGAACTATCAGGGTTATTCAGAGAGCGTGAAATGCAGGAGAATGACTGGAGAATGAAAAATTCTAGGTCAAAATAGCTGATTTGGAAAGTGAGATGAAAGGGAGAATTTTTCTGGTTTGGCTATTTTGACCTAGAATTTTTCAGTCATTCTCCAGTCATTCTCCTGCTTTTCACGCTCTCTGAATAACCCTGTAAGCCACAGAAGTATAGTTTATTGTGTGGACAGCTCAAGGGCTGCAAAAGTGTGACATTTCGGCACTAGGCCTGAATCGTGCAATCATGATAATAAACTTGGCAAGAAAAAAAGTTGTCATCTGCGCTCGTTTCTATACAATTCCATGTGCAACATAACACAATTAGAGGTTTTTGTTTGCTAGAATGGCCATTGAAGTGTATGCTCACTCGCCACATTAAGGCATCTCTTTGTAGAGTGAGTCCCTAACCAATGTAACCTCTGAGCAGCTGCATGCTCTCCTGCTGCTTTTCAGCAAAAAATGGTGGGTTTTAGGGTTGCACCGATACTAGTATCGGTATCGGTGCTGATACCGGGTACTGCAGGAGTACTTGGTACTCCTGCAGTACCCCCGATATTTTCCTCGATACCGGAAGCCGGCACTGAGAAGGCTTGCCGGCATCCGAGGGGCTGGGACGGCTGTCCGAATGCTCTATCAGCATTCGGACAGGCACCTGGAGCTCTCCGCGATGATACTTACCTTCCTGGGCGACGCCGGGAAAGTTTCCGCGTGTGCGCTCGTTGGAAGGCCCCCAGCCGCGATCACATGGTCCCACGTGGTCGCGGCTGGGGGCCTTCCAACGAGCGCACGCGCGGAGACTTTCCCGGCGTCGCCCAGGAAGGTAAGTATCAACGCGGAGAGCTCCAGGTGCCAGGTGAGCTGGGGGGAATCCATGAGCTGGGGCATATCCATGTGTGAGCTGGGGCATATCCATGTGTGAGCTGGGGCAAATCCATGAGCTGGGGCATATCCATGAGCTGGGGCATATCCATGAGCTGGGGCATATCCCATGAGCTGGGGCAAATCCATGAGCTGGGGCATATCCCATGAGCTGGGGCATATCCATGTGCTGGGGCATATCCCATGAGCTGGGGCATATCCATGAGCTGGGGCATATCCCATGAGCTGGGGCATATCCATGAGCTGGGGCAATATCCCATGAGCTGGGGCAAATCCATGAGCTGGGGCATATCCCATGAGCTGGGGCATATCCCATGAGCTGGGGCATATCCCATGAGCTGGGGCATATCCATGAGCTGGGGCATATCCCATGAGCTGGGGCATATCCATGAGCTGGGGCATATCCATGAGCTGGGGCAATATCCCATGAGCTGGGGCATATCCATGTGCTGGGGCATATCCCATGAGCTGGGGCATATCCATGAGCTGGGGCATATCCCATGAGCTGGGGCATATCCATGAGCTGGGGCAATATCCCATGAGCTGGGGCATATCCATGTGCTGGGGCATATCCATGAGCTGGGGTAGTATGAATATATATATATCTTGGGGGGTATATACATGTCAGCTGAGGGCATTTTTATATGGTCTGTTCTTATTGGAAAGTGTCACATGACATTAAAGAAAAGTATCGGTACTCGGTATCGGTGAGTACTTGAAAAAAGTATCAGTACTCGTAATCGCTCTTAAAAAAGTGGTATCGGTGCATCCCTAGTGGGTTTTATTTATAGACGCACCAAGCACTTCCCATTTGGGTTTGAAAACAAAAACATGGAAAAAGGAACAGCAGCAAAAATGACTTAACTGGTGTTACAACCAAATATACATACATACAGAAAAAATGGCGTTGCGCCCATACTCACCGGAGCGGCTGCAACAACCAGAAGTAGCAAGTATGTTAATGATACATACAAGGAGTATGTATGATAATAAACTTGTTTCTTATTGGCATGCTATTCCATACTTTAATAACCATAAAATGTATATACAGTACTAATTCTTAAAATCTACGTATATTAAATACAGATAAATTCACACACGTTATGAAATTGTCTGTGCTTTTTCGTGTTTACATTTACACTATTAACACTTTTACTATTAAAAATATGTACACATGGGGCGTGTCTGACGAGGAGAGTGGCTGCTGCTTTGCTGAGCTCTGTGCGGGGTTGCCAGATTTTCGGATCTGGCAGCCATTTCTTTAAAATATTTTTGGCACACTCTCCTCGGGCGGATTGCTGGGTGACCCGGAGTCCCGCCTGACCTGTCCTGCTGCTGCAAACGCGGAGAAATGGACTGTATTTGACCCCCTTTCCTCCCGGCTAGCTGTACGTAGCGGCTATCTTGCGGCATACACGTGGTATTGAGCCCTTTTTCTTGCCCGGGAGCGGTATCCCGGCATCTATGGGGAAGAAGACCCGGAAGCTGGAGGTGGCGGAGGGCCCTCGCACCCCTGATATACGGGACTCGCTGGAGGTTGGTCGGGCTGGGAATGCCCGCGACCACCGCGGTGGAGTGCAGCCTGCCTCGGGGGCGTCTGAAGAGACCTGCGGCGATCCGGCTCCTGAAACGCCTGTTGAAATGGCTGTGGGGCGGCCCTGCGCACCGCCGCTCACTGCCGCTGACCTACATAGGGTCATGGAGGACTTTTGGGGCCTCTGGCGGAGCGACCTGCAAGAGGTATGCTCAGCAGTAGAGACATTACAGTCCCGGATCACTGATGTGCACACTAAATCGCTGGAAACAGCAGCGGCGCAAGCTGTCTCTGATGCCAAGGTAGCATGCCAAGGTCGCGCCTCAACTCAGCGGTACTTGCTATGGAGACCCGGCATAGGTGCTGGAATCTCTGTCTGCGGGGGATCCCGGAAGATGTCGGCTCCGGAGAGCTCCTGGCCTATCTCCAAGGCCTTGTGGCACACCTCCTACCAGCAACCGGGAATTCCCTGGAGTCGACGTGACCTCAGCCATGTGTGTTAAGAAGGCGGCTACTGCGCCAGTGAAGGCACCACGCAACGTGATTTTAGTTACCAGGGATCTAGCCATACATTCTCAAATCCTTGTTGCTGTCAGCCCTGAATTTAAGGTCACATATGCTTCTACCTGTATCACCGTCTACCGGGATTTACCGTTCTTGGCGTTGGCAGCCCGACGGAATTTTCGAGATGTTACAGTTAAGCTTCGTGGACACGGCGTTCGCTACCACTGGAGCGTCTCGGGATCTCTCAATGTGTCCCACGAGGGCAGGATCTACTCGGCGGCGACTTTGGAGGAGGCCCAAGCTGTGCTCTCTCAATTGGGACTTGCGGTGATACCGCAGGACCCAGCACCCCTACAGTCAGACCCTGGCTGATCGTCTAACCCCCCCACCCCACTCTGGTTCTGCCCACTTGAGACTCTTCTTGGTTGTTTCTGTTTTAGGACTATTTCCTGCGGACTTTGATTCCCCCCCTCCCTTTAATTTTCAGTGTTTTTCTGAATGAACATGCAATCATACCTGATAGCCTCTGGAACTGTTTTTTTCGATAGTGCATTAGGACTGCCTCCCCTCTTCCCTTTCTCTCCTTTTTTTTTTCCCATGGGACATTGGATAGTATTTGGGTGAGCCGCTAGGGTGGCAACCTAGGCTCTGTTAGTCCTCTTGGCCCCAGGTCTCCCGGCCCGGTGGCCTCTTCCATGGCCCCCGTCCTCTGACGAGGCGTCGGGATGAGCCGGGAATGCCACGAATTAATGGGCAGTTCCCCCCCCTTATATACTTGGCTCTCCTGATGCCCCACTGCTGGCTACGCCGGTTTGTAGCCTATCAGATCTCTCCCGCCGGATTTGACGTGTTTTGCTCGCATATTTCTGTCCCCTCCCTTATTTCACTTTGTTATTTTGATGTTCTGATTTACTCTTTAGCCTTTGGCTTTGCATGGCGCGACGTCGCTGTTTCTTCTTGGTTATGTGTTTGTGCAACTGATTTGCTTATAAAATAGAACTTTAAATAAAAAAAATATGTACACATGATATTTCATTGCAATATAATAAAAACAAAAATTAGTATACACCATCTTTAATTCTGCATTACAACAGCCAGAGAGCGGGCATAATAAAGGCTCTGGAATTACTCACTACTGTATAGGTATAAGACTCAGGTGGCGATAATTGCTGAAAATCCCTGTACAATAGAAATGCAATGCATTACTGTAATTTCCATATGCAGGAAAAATTGTAATGTACAGATATTATTTTTATATTGGTATCTTACAGGGTTATTTAGAGAGAGGTGAAAAGCAGGAGAATGACTAGAGAATGGAAAATTCTAGGTCAAAATAGCCAAACCAGAAAAATTCTCCCATTTCTCTCACTTTCCAAATCGGCTATTTTGAACTAGAATTTTCCATTCTCCAGTTATTATCCTGCTTTTCACCTCTCTCTGAATAACCCTGTGTATGTGTCATGGTCTCAAAATCGCTACAAACAAAATGGACAAATACAGTTCACCCCAATCTGTTAGAATAGTTTTCCTGCCAATATGTATCTAAACATGAGTATTTATCCAAATATATATAAAGCTGTCCAGGAGTGGCTGTGACCAGTTGCGAATACCTGATCTCTGCTAAAAAAAAAAAAGTCCTCTATTATGGTGTGGAATTGATTAGAGGATTCTTTGTGAAAACACCCAGGATGAAAAAAAATTAGCAATTGCGCATATCATTTGCATATCTTACCCAGAGTTCTGTGCTGCATAGGGGGGATGTAACACATGAGCTCTGTGATGCAGTTCTTTGAATTGCTGGGATGTGTAAATGACCTCTGCAATAATAAACATTATTATTTGCAGTGTGGAGTCTTTTAATTTCATTTTTTCTGCCATCCACCACAATTTAAATGATTATATAGTTTTATAAATACAGACTGCAAAACCTGGAATAATATCATCATGTACAGTATATTAAGTGATTTCTACCATAGAAGAACATCTGTAATGATGAACAATAGTCTGGAGTATTTTGTTCAGTGTAAAGAACAATAAGACATTCTTAAATCAGATAAAAAAAAGAAAAACAAACCCCTCTGTTTTAGGGGTACAAGCAATGCTCATAGTTAATTCTGTTAGCAGATGCGTTTTCTGCATTGATTACACTACATAAGTATTTTTTCAGTTGTTGAAATGTAATGCTATTTCCTGAGAACATAAGTGGCCCTTTATGTAGTAAAAATGTACTTAACCAATGCACATTACAGACATTGCACCTTGGCAATAATAACATAATTACTTTAGCCTTATATCTTGTTTTTACCAGGAGCACATATGCCCTTTTGATTTTATATACCTCATCCGCAATAATGTTCATTATTCACATGTTAGTGCTACATTTCAGTATAAACCTAATTATCATGATGGGATATATTAAATGTGACTCATTTTACTGCACAATCAATATGTCTGACCTCAGAATAAAAATTGATCCTGATGATCTTTAAATGTAGAACAAGGGTCATTACATTAATGGAATACTAATGGGAGACAGTCCTGACCATGCACTATTAATAGATTAGTATTGTTTCCCAGATTTACTCAGGTTCGAGGAAGTATTTTGGCCTCCAGTCCATATCTCCCAGCGGAGAGAAAAATAGAAGGCATAACCCTTAGACTCTGCTTTTTATCTAATTAAAAACTAGTTGGTACATAGAAGTATATAGAGTAAATGTACTTTTTATCACATCTTGAATAGCTCTGAAAAAAGACCCTTTCGTTTTTATCATTATTAATATTTAAAAGTTAAAAAAAAAATAAAGGTAAATGATTAATAGTTAGAATGGTACTATGTGGAATATATTCTTTGTATTTCAGACAGTTTCCCAACGCCATTAGATGCCAAGGTTCTCTAGCCGTTTAAGAGGACACTGATGTTTAGGACTGATGTACTTATAATAAAGTGTATGCTTCTTTTGTAATATTTATATTTGACATATTTATGCTGTATTCTGTAATAGTAAACACAAAAATCTAATATTTGGGGGATTGTTTTCCATTCGGGCTGTTTTCCACTACAATCTACAGTTCCTTTCTATTAGACTTTTTTCAGTTTCATTTTTGTTGGGATTAAATTGAAACCCACATATTGTCTTCTTTGCTTTCCCCTCAAAAGAGCAGTTGGGGTATGTTATACAGGATTTAAAAAACACTCAGTGTAATACAGATGTATACAGCCTTTCAACATGCGAAAGCTCAAACACTCGGGGCACTATTACATTCATCGCACTAAAACGGGGACGCTAGGGAGAAAAACCTACGCCTGCAGGTTTCTCCTTTGCGTCCCCTTTTTGCGTGATATTACGATACAGGCGCTAGAAAAGCAGCCTGCATCATGAGCCTGCGCTAAGTGCCTCCGCGAGCATCCCCTTGAAGGACTCCATTGAGGCAGACGCTGCTGGTCACATGACCTGCCGGATCTCGCTCAGTGATCCACAGAGGGAGACTGGGTGACTTTTTCCTCCAGTCTCTCCTTGCTCCGGTGGACAGAGGAGGCGGTTGGAGCCGCGGTCCTCGCCGGGGGATGGAAGGTGAGTATCTGATTCATTTGGGGGTATTTTCTGCTGGTGCTGATGGATTCTGCAGCAGCGGAATCCTTTAGCACCAGGTCCAGGTAATTTTCGGGTTAACCGCAGCCGGACGATAATTAGCGTTCGTATATTGTAATACTAACGCTAATTAACTCTTTGCGCTCCCCGTGTTAAGTATAGGGAGCGCAAAGTAAAGTAAGCTGGTGCTGAAAAGGGCAAGATCCCAATCGCTAACAGGATTTTTAACCCGTTAGTGCTTGGATTGTAATATGGTGCACCCTCGCTAGGGCCACCAGACCTATCGTTAACACTCACACAGGTGAGCGCTAACGTTAACGTGAAGAATGTAACAGGGCCCAGTGAGTAGTGACATAGTAAAACAACAGAAAAAAGGTAAAACATTAACAAAGCGTTGATTTCAATCACTAAGCTTAATATTTTGTTTTGAAAACACATGTAACGATTGTAAAAAGGTTAAACGGATTGATAGATTATTCCCTACAAGCATGCACATCCTCCATTGAACTAACTGATAGTCCTAGCAACAAACTGTGAAATTACTAAGGGCAGATCACCTTTTCTTATCACCGTGAATAAAGTTAATGTTTCCACCAATTCTCTGTGTTTATGCTGATAACATTAAAGCCCAAATAAAAACACTTTCAGGGTTATCCAAAGAGATCCGAATGGCTGGAGAAAGGTAACTGAACGCTGAAAATAAGCGTTCGGTTACCTTTCTTGGCCATTCGGCTATCCAGAAAGCAGGCAATTCACCAAATCCTGGCGAATTGCCTGCACATACGGTGCCTGTTCGGTGCCTGTTCGAGGGCAGTGAAATCCCCATGAAAAGCACTGCTTCGGCTATTCAGAGCACACAAACCAGCAGTGAAAGGTTCCCGAAATGCCCTGCCATTCGGTGGTTTAATTCGGCAGGTTTATTCAGGCGAATCCTATAGACTTCAATGTTAAAAATATTCCCGATTTAATTCAATATCTAATAAACCATTCATTGTAAAATTCTGCAGTAAAGAGTCTCTTTATTTATAGATTTTTCAGGATATTTTAAGCATTTTTCTGGATTTGTTTTTGAAGAAAAAATCAGATTTTTTTTTAAGTTTACTTATTTTTTCTGTAACAGCCCTTTTTATTATCATTCCTTGGACCTCATATGTAAATTCCAGACATTTTCGCTCAGTAGTTTCTTTGCAAACAGCGTTTCACTTTTCAAACATTCAAGCAAACTGTTTTGCTAATTTATTCACTGCACAGGTCTGCGGTCTCGGCTTTTTCCGGAGGCTGCGCTGTGTGTCATCGGCTCCTGCTCGGGTTTTTCCAGCATTTTCGGCAGGTTAATCCATGTTTTTGCGGGTTTCGGCGTGCATTTGCTGGGTTTTTGCAGTGAGTTTTCGGCAGGTTTTCGGCTGCTTTTCCCTGCACTTCGACAGCCCTGTGGTGCTTGCTGAATACACCGCAGGGTCGCCGAAATGGGATCGGCAAAACGAACCAAATTGAACGAAAAGTCACAGAACGTGCGGTGACTTTTCGATTCTCTTTGAATTACCCTGTTTTGTTTTCTTTCTTTCAGGTCAGAAGTAGACAGGGTGGAATATAATTTTTTTTGTTTCATTCATGTCATTGTGGATGAACATGTGCCACACAGGGTTAATAAATAAAAATACAGAAGTTATTTTCACTTGGCATTGATTCCTAACAGCATTTAAATGTATATTAAAAAAAATGTGCATTTATATTTGTACAAAAACACAGTTTGAGCACAACAGGACACGTTATAGCGCGTGACAGATGTCATGTGGATATGTATAATTGATATACATTTTACAGTATTGAACATGATTGAGTTTGATGCTTTCAGCAGTACTTATGCATTATAAATTGAGTTTCCTGAGACCAGTATCAAGTTAAAATTAAAATTGTTGCTTTTTTTTCTATTTTTAATAGGCATAAATACTGCACAAGGTTAGAAAATATTTTGCCAATATTTGTATCTTCACAGTATTTATTCGCTTCCCGATATAGTGACAATCAAATGTAATGGTGTTAGTGTGACATTATTAAATATATTTCTGTGTTGTTTTGTACAATGAACATGAAATTGTAAATACAAAGTTAATTTCCCAGATGTGTTATGAACAGTTCTGTGGCATTGTTACAACAATTATTTTGTTGATTAAAATATGTATATTTTTTTTCTTGTCGAGGGGGAAAAATGGGTTTCTTACTGTGTTCTAATGAAAAATAAAATGTTACAAATAAGCGGAACAAAAATCAGGCTTTTTACTGCTATGTTGCTTGTGTGCGAGTTTGAAGTCCTTTTGGTATTATTAGCATCTAATGAATGCTGAAATATCGCAGGTGTCAAATCATATCTGTTATTTTACAGCTGAGAATGAGTACAGGATGTATTGCCATTGCAAATGAATCTAATATGAATCTAATGAGCAATAATGAGCAACTGTTTTGTCGTTATTTGAAACAACCACTGAGATGCTAATAAAGTCTCATTTCTATGGTTTATATGCCGCTCTGACTGGGATTCATAACAGGGCCATTATGTGCAAACCATATGCAAAATTGGGAAGTGAACCCTCCGTGCCATGCATAATCTGGTTAGCCACTGAATTAAAAAACATCTCTTGTTTCCTATTAATGAAACAAAGTTATTAAAGTACACATGAAAATCAGTAACAGTTGCAAAAAGAATATAGAATATATAGAGTAAAGATTAAAGGAAAAACATATCTTATTTGTGTAAAAAGTATATATATTTTATCGGAGCCTCGTCTGTACTATGAGTAAATTTAAAAGCCAAAATTTGGTATTTTTAACTAAATAGTAAAACAAAAAAAATAATGTATAGCAAGTAAAAAAAGTTGTCATCTGTGCTCGTTTCCATGTGCAACATAGAAACATAGAAACATAGAAAAATGACGGCAGATAAGAACCTTTCTGCCCAACTAGTCTGCCCAATTACATGGATACTTTACCTGGATTTATCTTTTGTTTAGGATAGCCTTATGCCTATCCCATGCCTGCTTAAATTCAATTACTGTTTTGGCCTCTACCACTTCTACTGGAAGACTGTTCCATGTATCCACCACCCTCTCAGTAAAATAATGCTTCCTGATGTTACTTTTAAACCTTTGCCTCTCTAATCTAAGACTATGTCCTCTTGTTTTGCTACTTTGTTTCCTTTTAAATATACTCCCTTCCTCTACCTTGTGGATTCCCTTTACGTATTTAAATGTTTCTATCATATCTCCTCTGTCTCGTCTTTTTTCCAAGCTGTACATGTTAAGATCATTAAGCCTTTCCTGGTAACTCTTCTCCTTCAAGCCGTACACCATTTTAGTAGCCCTTCTCTGAACTCTCTCTAAGATGTCTATATCCTTGTGCAACAAAGCACAATTAGAGGTTTTTGTTTGGGCATTGAAGCGTGAGCTCACTTGCCACATCACGGCACCTCTCGGTAGAGTGAGTACCTAACCAATGTAACCAAAAGCCGCTCCTCTGCTGCTTTTCAGCTAAGAGGCAAAAAACGGTGCGTTTTATTCTATACACGCACCAAGTACTTCCCACCAAATAAAACCCACCATTTTTTGCCTCTTAGCTGAAAACCAGCAGGAGAGCATGCAACTGCTTAGAGGAGCGGCTTTTGGTTACATTGATTAGGTACTCACTCTACCAAGAGGTGCCGTGATGTGGCGAGTGAGCTTACGCTTCAATGGCCATTCAAGCAAACAAAAACCTCTAATTGTGCTTTGTTGCTCATGGTATTGTATAGAGACGAGCGCAGATAAGAACTTTTTTTCTTGTTATCTTTTATACAGCTGGGTTGTTACTCCTGGTTGTTGCAGTCGCGTATGGGCGCTATGCCATTTTTTCTGTATGTATGTAAAAAAAAATGGACCCAGCTATTATGATTAAAGCGTGAGTCTTTATGTATAATGGCCCCATCGTTTAATCCTAAGGGCTCCCATACTATTCCACATGAGCCAAAAACTTTCCTTGTGGCTCAGCTCTTGCGGCTGCCTGCTGTAACTTAACGCTTCCTATGCTTTTTTACAGGAAGGGCTATGGACGGGCAATCAGGGAATAACAATGAATCTTCTCTCTTTTTCTCCCTAATAACAAAAACTATTTATGGCTCCAGGACTAGTGTTAAATGACTCTATTTCACGACAATAACTTAATACTTAAAAATAGTAGACTAAAATAATCTGTGCTCACCTCTGGTTTCACAGTGCAGAGGACAGCATGATCCACTGCCTTCTCTCACCGGTAGCAGAAGGACACTGGAAACCACTAACTCTGCAAAATTCAATACATGTGATCTTGCAGAAGCCCTTTTCTAGTCTCCACGGAGTCTTCCCGACTTCAGAAGATGCTTCCGGCATCTGTTAGCAGCTCCTATATTTAATATATATATAGCTCAGGTGGCATGGGGTCAAGAAATGTGCTCCTTGGACTCGCGTGCAAACTCATCAAAATAATATTTAGTAGAGCTATCTTTAGCTTTAAGTAATTTTTGTTTACGTATCTTCCATCTTTGCACACTGGTTGGAATTATTTTTTACGGCTTCTTCTTAGGCCGGTTGCACACTAGTGTTTTCTTCTGCGCACTAGCGTGCATTAAAAAGGACGCACTTTATGACTTAAGAGATTGGTAGACGCCAGACAATGCGTTAATTTTGACACACGTCTTAAAAACTGAATTTGAGTTGAATGAAAAAAAAACAAAGCTGGACTTTTGACATTTGACGTTCAGCACGCGACCAACGTCGCGTCAATCCTAGCGCAAAAGCCTTGGTGTTTCCTTGGCGGACGTGTGTTCTTCTCTATACGTGTAATGATATGCTACAACGCATGTCATAAAGAGCGTCATAAAGAGCGTCATAACGCGCGATATTGCGCAGAAGAAAAGCTAGCCTAGCCTTAGCAGATTTGCTCCAGATTGTTCAGGTTGCTTTGATGGTGTTTGTGCACTGCAGTTTTCATGCTATGTACTAATTGTCAATTGAAATGACATCAGGATTTAGGCTGGGTCATTGTAGGATATTTTTTTATTTTTTTGTTCTTGCGGCATTTCAAAGTTTCTTTTGTATTGTGTGTATGGTTTATTGTCCTGCTATTAGTAACGGTCTCACAAACTGCAGGGGCCCTATTACAATCATCACGCCAAAACAGGATGCTAAGGAGGAGAACCTGCACCTTCAAGTTTCTCCTTAGCGTCCCCGTTTTAGCGTGATACTGTGGGGCAGGCAGTAATCCAGAAGCCTACCCCTTAACGCGGCGCTAAGCCTTGGGATGCTCGAGGCAGCGCTAAGCGCCGCCGTGAGCAACCTCTCCATGGAGTCCATATGGGCTGAAAATGCTAGGGCCACATAACCTAATGTTAAGGCTCACACAGCTGAGTGCTATCATTAGCGTTAAGAATGTAATAGGGCCCCAGGTTTTTAGTTTTTTTTTATGCAAGTTAAAATAAGATATTGTGCAGTATTACCCTTTATTTTACACCAGCCAATTGTCCTTCAAATAGGTCTTTGAGTTATGGTGAAATGTCCATCATTTGATGCATATCTGTTGAACTTGTTACATGTGCACATTGAGAGCGTCCATTGTCTCAGTCACCAACCTCTTTAGCTTCCTTAAAGGAACTGATGGATATCTTTGTCTCTTCTTGACTTTCTTCACAAGTCTCGCTCTTGCTGTTTTTTTCTCACAACATTGTCTTTTTTGTGTTGAGTAGCGTGGTTTATCTAGAAATGTCCGTTTTAGAATGATTGATGCAACAGTCCTAAAAGCTAATTGATATTTCGAAACGCTTTGATATTACTTTGTACCCTTTTACTCACTGATAGAGGTAGTAAGGTAGTCTATGCATTACTGTGCTTACTGGGCTTTGTTTTCATTGTCACAACTTTCCCTTAGATCTGCAGCTTGCTTTTGGTGTAAGGCGATGGATGTCTGGAAGCTACAAAGCTTTTTGCCTTTAGCGCTGGTATTTATTATGTGTAAGATCTGCATCTTGACCCAGATCAATATCCTTTTATACAAAGTTGAATATTTATGACTTTAATGTCTCACCGGTAGAGAGACCAATCAGACTTCGGAGCATTTTCAGTTGTGGAGATCCCATAATAGAGGGATCGAATATTATTTGTAGTTCTTTTGCTTCTCCTGTTGGTCTTTGGATTGCAATTTTGTGAAATGCCTGTGTTTCTTGGCACTGTAACACCAGCATTTTGTCAATAACCTCAGTAATGTTTTCAGATACAGTATAATAGAACAAAGAACAGTATTAATGTATGTACAGCTTGGAAAAAAGACGAGACAGAGGAGATATGATAGAAACATTTAAATATGTAAAGGGAATCCACAAGGTAGAGGAAGGGAGTATATTTAAAAGGAAACAAAATAGCAAAACAAGAGGACATAGTCTTAGATTAGAGGGGCAAAGGTTTAAAAGTAACATCAGGAAGCATTATTTTACTGAGAGGGTGGTGGATACATGGAACAGTCTTCCAGTAGAAGTGGTAGAGGCCAAAACAGTAATTGAATTTAAGCAAGCATGGGATAGGCATAAGGCTGTCCTAAATAAAAGATAAATCCAGGTAAAGTATCCATGTAATTGGGCAGACTAGATGGGCCGAAAGGTTCTTATCTGCCGACATTTTTCTATGTTTCTATGTTTCTATGTTTACACACTCACAAGTTACACATCATAAACCATTATTAAAGGCGTGCTACCACTTGGAAACTGTAACTAGATTACTTGTGCATTACAAACAAAACCACCTTATAAAACACATGTTGGAGTTTTTTTTTCTTTGAAGTAATTGCAAGTAAAAAGGAAAAATAAAATGTTTTTTTTTTATCACCCATTATAATTTTTGGGGATTTTTCCCAACATGCAACTTTACCAAAATATGTGCAAAAGCTTTTCTTTACTGCTTGTATTTATTTAATCTACATTATTTAACAGTTAATGATGTGGAGGGGGAATGGTTAGATAAGGCTGAATGAGAGCTATTGTTCTCAAGGCTAACTGAGATAAAACAGGGAGCTCAAAAGACTTGTAATCTACCCCATGGTGATGTCCTTTGAATACACCCCACACTATTCAATGATTTGAGTCAGTGTTTGACCCATAGACTCCATTCTAAGGCCAGTGCAAAAGCTTGAGGAGCAAGTGATGGAAAGATACTGGGGGGGGGGGAGTTTACAACACAAAAGATCACACAATAGATGCATCCAGTGACTCATATAGACTATATTTTTTAACTAAACATACAAGAGGAAAATCATTGAATGGTGTGTTGTGTTTGTTTAAAGGACATCACCATGGGGTACATTACAAGTCTTTTGAGCTCGCTGTCTTATCTTAGTTAGCCTTGAGAACAATAAATCTCATGCAGCCTTATCTAACATAAGCACATGTAAGATATCAGCAACATAAGCACATGTAAGATATCGGCAACATAAGATAAATACAATAAGAACATTTCATTTTTTGGTGGTAGTGACACTTTAAAATTTCTCATGTATGCTCATTGACAAACCAAATCTCCCGCAGCTGGAGGCAGTGCTGTAAGAACAATTCACAGAGGTAGAAAAGTGGATTGCAGATCAGATAACAAACTTTTTCTAAATACTGACAACACTGTCAATGCTCTTTGGAACAGTACCTAAAATACATAAATTACAACCTTCCCATCTATGCGTCAGGACAAAATAAAATGTCACACTGACCACAATCCATTCTGTCAAATATCTAAGTATGTGGTTAGGCCCAAATCTAAATTTTGTTTATTTTTATTATTTTATTACATTTTTTTTACATTTTGTTTTACAACAAACCTATAGATCAGGCCTTTCCAATGATATTAAACATGACCCTCTAGCTGCCACGGATCCTTTGTTTCTCCCTATCTCCACTTGGCAGCTAGGGGGTTAACTGGCCCACTGATATCCTCACACATATGGTGACGATGTCAGTGGGTGGGGGGTGTCCCGGAGGCTTGGCTGACATCCAAGATGTCAGCCACTTCTGGGCTTGAATTGCGTTCCGGCAACAAAGGGGTTAATGATATACACCCCTGAAAAGGGGAGACTCTCCCCTTTCCAACGGTGCCATATGTTTGTTTCTAGGTAAAACGGTTGGGGAGATAGGTGGCTCCAAAAGAACTCGCCCTCCCCTTCTACCTTTTTCTAGGCTTGTGTACCGATTTTTTTTTCGGTTCGATTCGGTTCGATTTGTTCGGATGTCTAAAATTTTCGATTCGGCTCGTTTCGACCGATTTCTGTTTCGATTCGGTTCGGTTCGACTCGTTTTTCGTGTACATTTTTTTTCGGAATATCAACCAATTTTCGTGTTTTCGGGTCACTCTGCTCGTTTTTTGTATCGAGTTTTCGTGATTTCGGAAATTTTCGTTTTTTTCGTAACGTCTGTTCTCCTCGTTTCAAAGTGTCTAACTCTATTCATTTTGACGTAAACTACTATGGTTTACTTATTTTATACTTTATATATTTTTTTATAATTAATTTTTGGTTTGTTTTTCAGATCCGATAATTCATTCTGTCGATACGATAATTCTGGCGATTCTATCGTGTTTTTTATAATTAAATAAAGATCCTTTTTTTCTTATGAATATACATTTCACAACTTTAATCATATTAAAATGGTATGAAAGCCAAGGAACAAAAAAAATGAACAAAACGATTTAAAAAACGCTAAACTGACCCGAATGCCACAAGAAACAAGTGATACGCATTTACAAATACAAAATTTACAGAATCAGCAATATAACCGATAATAGTTAAATATACGATGTCCAGAATTACCGAAATGGAACCGAAATCAAGAATGGAACCGAAATCATGAATAGAGCAAAAATTAATTTCGATTTGACACATTTCAAGTCCATTCGAAAAATCCGAAAAAATTTCGTTTCGGCTCAGAAAACTTTTCGGATCTATCAGTTTTCGGGTCCGATCCGATTCGGAAATTCGGCCGAATCCGAAGACACGAATCGGGAAATTTCGTGAAAATTCCGAAACCCGAAATGCACATCCCTACCTTTTTCACAGCAGGCACCTGGGGCGCCTGGCGTTGACATCATCACGCTCTGTGATGACGCCTCCGTGACAGCCCAGCCCCCTCAAAAGGTGGGGAAGACTCCAGGCCTGTCAGAACACCATGGGAGCCCTATCAGAGAGTATAGGGAGGGAGGGAGGTTAGGAGACCGTGATGTACATCGTACAGCTGCGGTCGTTAAGGGAAATTCCCCGCAGGAGGTACTACGTACGTCAGTGGTCGGGAATGGGCTAAGAGCTTTTCTCGGAAGCTACCACCCTACCTGAATAGGCTGCTTCCCCCAGCAGTTCCCTCATCCTATAATCTCCGATCCAGGACCAGCACCTTACTTGCAATACCACAATACAAAAAGAAAGTGTCTCGATCCTCTTTTTCCTACAGAGCACCACAATTATAGAATAACCTCCCAGACACCATCAAATCTTTCCCCAGTCTAAAGTCACTTAAGAGATCTCTGTTAATATACCTCAATACAGAATGCACCTGTAAACATGTAACATAGGGACTATATTTCCTACATAGTTATTTTCTGTGTTAATCTGTATATTTGAGTTTTGTTTTTAATATCTTGCATTTTATTACTTTGCATTTCTGTAACAACTGTAACATTTCAATGTTCTTGAACCCAGGACGTACTTGAAAATGAGAGAAATCTCAATGTATCCTTCCTGATAAAATACTTTATAAATATATAAATATCAACCCAAGCAGTTTTTACAAAAGTGAACATTGTTAAATTAAATGCCAAGCTGCAAAATCAAGGCCAAACTAGCTTTGGGTTTTAAGTTGATTAAACCATTCTATTACTGTTTCTAAGTAAACCATATTTTATGTACTGAATAGAGTTGTAAAAGCGTTTCTGACCAGCTCACTGTAAATGCACATCTTTTTGCAGCCTACATACACATTTAAATATGATCAAAAGGCACTGAGGTTTGTAAAATCGTCGTCTAACAACCGTCAATTATAAATTCACAAATTTACTTTAAAGCTGAACGCTTTAAAATAGCTTCAACATCTCTAATAAATTATTCAGATCTCTGCAGTCATTTTTTTTCTTCTATTGCTCCCAGAGAGCATTTTGTTTATACAACATGATTGAGTCATGACCCTGTGGTCATTTCTGACTTTGTCTTTTTCTCTGCTGCTATTTTCTTAGGAGGTTTTTCCTCTTTCCGTGCACCGTGAGTACTTCTAGCTTGGTTTTTACCTGACTCACAAAAAAATCAGAATAAGGAAAATGCTGAAAATGTGTGTTCTACTAGCCTCTAGATGCAAGAAAGGTTAATGATGTAGGCAACCGTTTCTTGATTTTTCTATATTTACACGATCAGTGGTAAATATTATTGCTTAGAATCTGAAAGCATTATTGCATGTGTCTTGTTATTATGGTATCACAGTTTTCATTATTTACATATTGTATTCTATTACCAAAATGACAGAAAATAAAAACACACCACACACATATGCCCCTTGGAAATCATAAACCCTAGGAGTACAAGAGTTCATTGAGAGGGATTCATGCAACTGCAGAGGGCTCCCTCTGCTGGTGAATCCCCAGTCCTGCACTGTATCTCCTGCATGCCAGTCTCCATTGCTCTCGGAGGAACAGGCACAGTACTGCCAACATGCTCTGAGCTTGCAAAAGTATTTTTGGCATGTTTCCTTTTTTTTGGGGGGGAGGGTGCAGGGTGCTCCACATTTTTGTGCCTACAGGCTCCGGGAGATGCAAATCCGGCCCTGCATACAAAAATGTGGTATTGAAAGGGTTAAGTCTGTTTGACATTTCATACCACGGTGCTGAAGCTGTTTTCAATCATTTGAAATTTCCATAATTTTCAGTATTTGCTTCTATGCAATAACCACACAAATCATACCTTTTTCAGTGCACCAGTCACTATTGGACAATGACTTTAATTAGCAGAATTACCCTTATGTGGGAAAATAACAGACACCATGTTATATGCAAATAACCCCCTGTGACGGAACTGTTCTCTTCCGCCTGTCTTGACTCTCCAGATACCCCCTTGCCAAGATCAGCCGGGCCTCAGAGTTGCTTGGAGCTCAGGGCCTCGAGCAGCCTCATCTGCAGCTCCAGATCTGCTTGATCTGAACCTCTGCCTTGGAGCCTCTTTGCATTTCCAGAAGGCCGCTCTGTGCCTTCTGAGGTTGAGTGTAGTGTAGCGTAGTTGAAGGAGACACCAGGCGAGCTGTATGTTCCAACAGGATTCTCTCTTTATGGAAGATTTCACCAGATATTTATACAAAATACAGCAATGCACATTCAAACTTTCCACCCATCCCAACAGTTCTGATTGGTTGGTTCCAAGACCACTGCAGGTTTCCTTCAGGTCCTCTTCAGTTATAGTTTGCATACCAAATGGTGAACATGTACCTAAAGTCTCTAATTACATTATGTCAGTTAGATATTTACAATAAACATTCTTTAGCCTTTAGCTCACACAACATTTACATAATCTATTGTTCTAACACATCAGATTAAAGACGAACACTATTCCAGACTTCTTGAATCAAACATGCAGCCAGATAAGGGGAAAAGCCGTGTTGCATAAATTACACAGTAGTAAAGCTTGTTTACCGGCTACCCAAAAACACATTTACCTACAGAAATAGAAGTATATTTAAAACTAAAGCTACACAATTTACACTAAACTAATTTAAACTAAAACCAAACAATGTAAAATATATTTAAAATCACACAATATAATTGAACATAAAGTTTCTTGGAGTTTGAAGCGTGGAGCGCTACGTCAGTTCCATGACATATGTCCCCTCTTCCAGAATGGCAGGGCAAGCTTATATCCCAAACGGATCGCTTGCCACTGACGAGACCTCTCACTTTGTCCCTGTTCTGCGCCATCTTCAAAGTTCCAGGTTACAGGCACATAAGCAAAGTCAGCGGGGTCTGACGGTCGCCACAGGGTATGCCTAGGTGTGGGTCCATAGTCCCGGGGTAAGAGGCAAGCCAACTCTCTTGTCCAGTGCTCCCAAGGACTCACCGCAGTAGTGTCTGCCAGGCAACAGGCCACCACAGTCCACAGACACAAAATGTTTTCTAGCGGGCACACTGAAATTCCCCCCCACATCTTTCTGTCTCCAGGGCCCCTCTGCGGACCCAGGACCAGAACACAGTCAGCAATCCAAGTCCCCAGTCTCTCCTTCTGCTGCTGCCCCCCTCCTGAACATTTCAAAAGGGCCCAGCCCACGGCAATCTCCACAATCCCAAAAGGGTGCTATTCTTCCTGGGGCCAGGAACTTGATTGCCTCTCAGGGTAGTCACTCACCGATTCTGCTGGTCTTCTAGGCAGGTAAGAAGAGGTCCCCTCTCTGGCAGCACCTTGGTTCAAAGGGGTGGAGTACTGGGGGGTCTCCATCTTTGTTGGGGACAAGGCACACTCTGATGCCAGCACATCATCCACCTCCAGCAACACTGGGTACAATCGCTTCTCTATGCCAAATATAACAGGGGCAATGCCTTGTTTCCCTGTTGTGCTGCTCTCCTCCATGGTGGGTACATGGGTGCTGGCAGCTTGTGCCAGGGACAACTCATGTTGGAGCTGTCGGCACTGTGCTCATGTCCCTTCAAGCTCAGCCTGCAGGTGGCTGACAGTGCCCTGGTGCTCCTGCTCCGATACACCTAGTTGGTGTGTCAGACAGCTCACCTCCATCTCGCTTGCCTTGGTTTGAGCGAGGCTCTCCTTCTGAGCTGCGTCTGCTTCTAGTAGCTGGTGTTGGCACAGCTGGAGTTGGTTCTGGAGCAGCTGTATTTCATCCTCCTGCTCCCAGGCCCATGCCTGAATAGTATCCCGGGAGAGCTGTGTCCGCTCTAATTCCTGCTCGCAGTTCTCCAGGTGAATTTTAAACGCTGTCATTTCTATGTGTAGAGCAGCTCCAGTTCGCTGCTCAGCCTCCAGCTGCTCGATCATTACACGGGAGCCGTGATCCAGCTCCGCTATCTGCGCCTGAGCACCACTGAGCTCCGTGTGTAGGTTGAGGGTAGAGTCCTCACAGGCCTGCAGCTGGGCCAACAATTGTTGTATGGTGGCTGCCTGTTGTTGCACTTCCATGCAGCGACCATCTCTCTCCACCGTGACAGCTGGCAGCTCATTTTGATGGTTCTGTAATGTTTATGTCAGGGCCATTGTCTGTGCCAGAGCAGTAAGCAATTCAGCCTGTAACAAGCTGACCAGATCGTCCATGGTCTGTGAGGCCCCATCTCTCATGAGGGGAACAGCCTGGGTGCCAGTCTTTAGGGTGCCCTGATACTGCCCGCTGGGAGATGGCTTAATGCTGTAATCCCCGGGCTGTGATGGCATTTTGTTTTGGTCTGCTTTGGCTCGGCCACCTCTCTTTTTCTTCCTGTTACCACTGGCTGGTGGGTGGAGGCTTCCTCCAGGGGTCTTGGGGACTTGTAGCTGGGCTGCAGTCTGCAAACTTTTTAAGTCTATTTCAAGGGCCCATTCCTCAAACGCGAGCCCCTTCAGCATGGGCCAAAAGGCAGAGTCCTCATACACGTCCAGGTAGTGCCCCTGGATGCTGCACAATTCCACATGTCTGGCAGCTTGTTGACTGCCATAATTGTCTCCCCCATTAAAGCGTATCCATGCAGGGCCAGGACCACGGAACACATAGCCCGGGGGAAGATTCTCGTCAGTTTCCCAATCCTCCTCACTCCCACATTGCATCAAGTCCTCATATTTGCACTCTAGATCGAGTGCGGCATGCAGCCAATGCACCAACTGGTCTCCATGGCTCGCAGTGGGCAGGGCCCCAACACTTGGGGTCTCCACAGCTGAATGTCCTCTTTGATTCTCTGCTCATAAGGAATAAATGAGCTGTCCTGCTCCATAGTCCTCTGTAGATGGTTTTCTTTCACCGCAGGCAAAAACCTTGGTGGTCTCTCTCAGCGGGGACACCTCTCCACTCGCTCCAGGTTGCACCACACTTGTGCCTTTGACCCTTACTTCAGTATCTGTTCCATCCACGGCTCTCCAGCAGGTCCTTCAGGGTGTCCTGCTTGCAGGCTGTATAGTTGGCCATCTCGGGGTGTATTGGTGTTGGAGAGCCTCTATCCACACCGCTGCCAGCCAATGTGACGGAACCGTTCTCTTCCACCTGTCCTGACTCTCCAGATACCCCCTTGCCAAGATCAGCCCGGCCTCTGAGTTGCTTGGAGCTCAGAGCCTCGAGCAACCTGATCTGCAGCTCCAGATCTGCTTGATCTGAACCACTGCCTTGGAGCCTCTTTGCATTTCCAGAAGGCCGCTCTGTGCCTTCTGAGGTTGAGTGTAGTGTAGCGTAGTTGGAGACACCAGGCGAGCTGTATGTTCCAACAGGATTCTCTCTTTATGGAAGATTTCACCGGATATTTATACAAAATACAGCAATGCACATTCAAACTTCCCACCCATCCCAACAGTTCTGATTGGTTGGTTCCAAGACCACTGCAGGTTTCCTTCAGGTCCTCTTCAGTTATAATTTGCATACCAAATGGTGAACATGTTCCTAAAGTCTCTAATTACATTATGTCAGTTAGATATTTACAATAAACATTCTTTAGCCTTTAGCTCACACAACATTTACATAATCTATTGTTCTAACACATCAGATTAAAGACAAACACTGTCCCCGACTTCTTGAATCAAACATGCAGCCAGATAAGGGGAAAAGTCGTTTTGCATAAATTACACAGTAGTAAAGCTTGTTTACTGGCTACACAAAAACACATTTACCTACAGAAATAGAAGTATATTTAAAACTAAAGCTACGCAATTTACACTAACCTAAATTAAACTAAAACCAAACAATGTAAAACATATTTAAAATCACACGATATAATTGAACATAAAGTCTCTTGGAGTTTGAAGCGTGAGGCACTACGTCAGTTCCATGACAACCCCCTGACGATTATCCCGAGTGCGTCTCGGTGTTAAATTTCACTGCTGAGAGCAGTAACCCCGAGACACACTAGGGCTGTATACATCACCTGTCCCTGCGCTCCCTCGCTGATCCTCGCAGTCTCCTCGATCGTGACCTCATACTTCCTGGTTTCCTTCTCGCGAGGCGGGAACCAGGAAGTATGAGGGTCACGATCGCCAGAGGCTGCGGGGGACATCGAGGGAACGCAGGGAGAGGTGATGTATCCAGCGGCATCCCGAGTGTTGCTCGGGGTTATCGCTTCCAGCATAGGAATTTAACCCCGAGCCACACTCGGGAATACTGCTAAGGGGGGAAAAAAATGGAGCGTTTTTAGACAAGAAAAATAAATAGAACGCCAGGGAGGATAATAATATTTTTATTCCTTTCTTATACTGCTGCATAGCGTGTACACTGTAAGTCGTCATTATTCCATCAAAATCGGAAATAGAGTGTGCATTTTATTATTTTAAAAAAGAAATACGGTTGTAGTTCAGCAGAAGTTTTCAATCCCAAACAGTATGCTACAATTTGCTTTAGCTTGTCTTCCCAAACAATGCATTTAATTCTCTACCTAAGAAAATAACATTTGTTGAAAAGATTATCTCTGCAAATTAATTAAGAATGAGTAGGAGTATACCATGTAGTGTTAAAAATATCAAATATATTTTAAATCCACAAAAAATATGATTTTCCTGGGTTATTACTTAAGACAATGTGTCAATCATTTCACTACCAAGTGATTTTTGTTTAAAGATATATCCTTTACTGTAAACTTGTTTGGCATAACTAACACTTAATTGCAACATTTCATAAAGAGGGTTATTGTGAGATCGGTGTAGAAAAATTTAAATACGTAAATTATTTTTTAATGTATTTGTTTCTTCTTTTCAAAAATATTGATAGGATGAATGATTCTAAACTCTCAATGGTGTCCTTTAACACTGCACAATTTTATTCAGGGTCTGCATTTTCAACATGCAGGCAGAAATGGCCTTTGTGTCAAATACAGTAAATGTGATGCAGATGAATAAAAATGGTCAGATCTCCTGCTTATGTGGATTTGCAGTGATGATAATGAGGTTATTAGCAATGCAGCTTCCAAGAAATGCTATTAGAATATAAAATGAATACCTATGCGTAAATAATGCTCCCATCTTGTAATTACAGTAACTGATTGTTTATGTACTGCAATTACAATTTGGGACTTAGAACACATATCTCTTGACAAAGTCTATTGAGACAAAACACGTCCAGCATTTTACTCCTTATTCTATGTATGAGGCTGCCATGGGACTGTCTGCTTCTCCTGCTAAGACGCAAACTCTCTAGTGTAGAGCTGTGAAGGCATCCCTCATACAGGGTTCTTCAAAGAGATTCGAAAAGTCACCGCACGTTCGGTGACTTTTCGTTCTCTTCAATTCGGTTCCTTTTGCTGATCCCATTTCGGTGACCCTGCGGTGTATTCAGCAAACACCACAGGGTCCCCGAATTGCAGGGAAAGGCTACCGCAAACCCTCAAAAACGAACCGCAAAACCCAGCGAATGCACGCCGAAAACCCTCAAAAACATCTGGATTAACCTGCCGAAAACCACGGAAAAACCCGAGCAGGAGCCGATCACCCACAGCGAAGCCGCCGGTAAAAGCCGAGACCGCAGAGTGAAGTGAATAAATTAGGAAAACAGTTTGCATGAATGTTTGAAAAGTGAAACGCTGTTTGCAAAGATACTACTGAGTGAAAATGTCTGAAATTTACATATGAGGTCCAGGGAATGATAATAAAGAGGGCTGTTACAGAAAAAATAAGTAAACTTTAAAAAAAATAAAAAAAATATGACTTTTAAAAAAAATAATAAAAAAAATACTTAAAATATCCTAAAACATCTATAAATAAAGAGACTCTTTACTGCATAATTTTATAATGAACGGTTTATTAGATATTGAATTAAAACGGGAATATTTTTAACATTGAAGCCTATGGGATTCTCCTGAATAAATTTGCCGAATTAAACCACCGAATGGCATAGCATTTCGGGAACCTTTCACTGCTGGTTTGTGTTCTCTGAATAGCCGAAGCAGTGCTTTTTCATGGGGTTTTCACTACCCTCGAACAGGCACCGAACAGGCACCGTATGTTCAGGCAATTCGCCAGGATTTGGCGAATTGCCTGCTCTCTGGATAGCCGAATGGTCAGGAAAGGTAACCGAATGCTGATTTTCAGCGTCCGGTTACCTTTCTCAAGCAATTCGGATCTCTTTGAATAACCCTGATAGAGAAAGCCAAAAAACCCTCTTAAAACAGGGTGCCTGAGTGACGAAACCTCTAACCTGGAGCTGCCTCTAAAGCACTTTTATTGTAGATAATTCTATTTGTGTCACTATCAGGGTTATTCAAAGAGCTCCAAATTGTGTCCGAAAGGTAACCGAACACTAAAATTCAGCATCCGCTTACCTTTCCTGGCCATTCGGCTATTCAGCGAGCAGGCAGTTCGCCAAATGTTGGCGAATTGCCTGCACAACGGTGCCTGTTTGGTGCGTGTTCGAGGGCAGTGAAATCCCCATAGCGAAGCAATGCTTTGTCTATTCAGAGAACACAAAACAGCTGAGAAAAGTTGCTGAAATGCCCTGCCATTCGGTGGTTTCATTCGACAGGTTTATTCAGGAGAATCCCATAGGCTTCAATGTTAAAAATATTCACGTTTTAATCCAATATCTAATAAACCGTTTATTATTTTATTCTGCAGTAAAAAGTCTCTTCATTTTTACATTTTTTTTAGGATCTTTTAGGCATTTTTCGGGATTTTTTCTTTTTTTTTTTAATTGTTTTTTCTTTTTTCTGTAACAGCCCTTTTTATTATCATTCATTGGATCTTATATGTAAATATCAGACATTTTTGTTCTGTAGTTTCTTTGCAAACAGCGTTTCACTTTTCAAACATTCAAGCGTGCTGTTTTTTTTTTCACTCCATTCGTCTGCGGTGTCGGGTTTTTCAGGCGGCTTCTCTGCGCTGTGATCGACTCCTGCTCGGGTTTCTCCGGCGTGTTCAGCGGGGGTTAATCCAGATGTTTTTGCGGGTTTCGGTGTGCGTTCGCCAGGTTTTGCAGTGAGTTTTCGTCGGGTTTTGCCGCGGCTTTTCCCTGCACTACGACGGCCCTGTGGTGCTTGCTGAATACACCGCAGTCCTGCCGAAATGGGATCGCCAAATCGCCCCGAATTGAAGAGAACGAAAAGTCACTGAACGTGCGGTGACTTTTCGATTCTCTTTGAATAACCCTGTATGTTTGTGAGTGTGTTCTCTGCCTTTTTCCCATGTCTTTCATTACTCTGTCTACACTATGATTCTTTTTCTGTTGTTTCCCATATTTTCAGCTAATTCTGCTTTTCCAGCAATGGTGTCTACACCCTATAACGTTTATACCATATGGTCATTACAGCTGAGTCTGTATATTTGTGTTGCTGTACATATTTGAAGGTGATGTGTGCAGTTTTGTTAAGGCTAGGGTCAGACGAATGCATTTTTCGCATCGTCCGTGAAAAAGTGCTTTCGAACGAATGGACGTATTTTTTCACAGAATACGCTATAGCGGTCATACGATGCGCATTTTCGTCCGTGATTTTGTACGATCATCAATAAAACACTTTTTGCGTCTGGACGTTATGTTGGCCGGACACATGTTGGCAGCATCTGACGTCTCCTAATCACGCACACACGCCGCTAGCGGACGCAGCGCACTCTGTACGTCAGTACTAGCGGTATCACGCTCTCGAAAAAATGCGTTTGTTTGCTGCTTGCGTTGCCTGGCCGAACGTTCGTGCGCCCGTACTTCTTATATTGCCCGTCATTGGCCATCATTTGCTGCTACTACAGCCGTGATAAAGTGCGGCTGCACGCGCATTCGCACTGCGTTCGTCTGACCCTAGCCTTAAAGCATAATATATAGGTAAATAGAACGGAGAATCAGATTTTTGGAAACAAAAAAAGTTGGAGATCACATTTATAGTACCCAATGCATTTCTGCAATGTCCTATATATCTTACCTATATCATATATGCAGAAAGAACTGTTTTGCACCTATTCCCTACCAGGGAGACTTCGTAGACCAGAAGTATCCAGCCCGCTTCATGTATAAAACATAACAAGAAAAAAGGTTGTCATTTGCACTCACCCCTGTAGCTCCATGCAAAACAAAACACATCAGAGGTTTTAGTTTACTTGAATGGCCATTAAAGTGTAAGCCCATCTGCCACTTCACGGCACCTCTGGTTAGGTGGGTACTAACCTAATGAAACAAAGAGCTGCTTTCTAAGCAACTACATGTCCTCATGCCACTTCTCAGCCAAGAGACAGACTGGTGGGTTTATAATTATACCCTCACCAGGAACAATTCCAATTTGGGATTAAAAAAGAAAACACAGAAAGAGGCAGCAGCAAAAATGAGCTGGCTGGGAATACAACAAAATATACATATATGCAGAAAAAAACGGTTTCGAGCCTATTTCCTACCAGGGCGTCTCTGTGCACCGGAAGTATCCAGCCTGCATCATGTATAAAACATAACAAGAAAAAAAGGTTGTTATTTGCGCTCACCCCTTTACTTATCTATATCATGACACTTAATGAAATAAAAAATGGAAAGAAGCACATGTACCATAATGTAGCTATTATTCAAGGTGTATGTTGTTTATCTTTTAATCTTTATTTATGGCACTGCCATCTCTATACTGGCTTTCTTATTGTGGTTACTGTCGCTTTCAGATGTTCAAAGATAAAGCCACGTTACTTACATTTTATATATAATGCAGACACAAATCTCTTGTATTCTAGTAAAAAAAAAAGGTGAAATATTAATATATATATTTTTCTTGCATAAGAAAGACGCATTACTCATGCCCTTCATTCCTTGAAAACAAAGGGACCCATTTTGGGCTTTTTAATGGTTTTTTTTTTTAATACACAAGAAAAGAAACCAGTTTTTCAAATGGACAAAAATAGCTTTTTTGAAATATGTGTTTTGTTTGTAGTTTTTTTTTTCTAATGATTCATTCATGCATTGTAACTTTCTTAAAGAAACGTCGATTTAAATGTTTTTTTTTTGTGCTGCATGAAATGTATAAATGTATATAACATGCAAAGAAAAAGCTTGTTGAATAGAATAGTTTAAGAATTACTGTAGGTAGAGACAAAGGAAACAGCAGAACAAAGCTTTTTAAAGATTCTAAATCACACACAAAACATTTGTTCTGCTCCAGCTCTTTGTGAACTAATTGGCTCTCCTGGAGGGACAGGTAATTGTACTTGCCTACATAAGCTGTCCTGAAGCTCCCTTGGAAAGCTCCAGTAAGCTCCCAGTGTTAGCAGCCATCAAGGATTTCACAGGTCAGTCATTGGATCGATACAGCTAAAAGCAGCAGGGACTGTAATGTCGACAGCAGGTTTTCTTAAAAAAAAAAAGAAAGAAAGAAAAGAAAAGAAACATAGCAAGTGCCAGTTTGGCCTTCTTCATAAGCCACTCAAGACAGCTTAATTAACCCTTAGAAAATACAATTTATCCAAAGGCTTGAAGGGTCTCGTCTTGGCCATACTGGTGGATTGATAGCAAAGATAGCTGGCAGATACCAATTCCCATTTCCCCATTACAGCTGTTTCGGTTAGGATGTATAGAAAACATCATTACAGGCGTATGTGTATGTCTTGTTTGGAAGTATAGAGTGCATGTGACAACTTGCGCCGCTGCAGATCGGAAGAACTCGCATAAGGTTTGATCAGCAGCTTGTACCAGCCGTGGCACTGATCACTTACATGGAGCACTTGAGGTCTTTGGCCAAAAGAGAGTTGGTGAAATAGACAAGTCTGAAATATTAAATATCTCTATACCTGCAGGTTAACCCTCGGAGGAAATAATGTTTAGTAGTTATGGGTAAAAAAGGTGATGCTCTCTTATGGCTCATTCTGTCCTGCTCGGGGGGGAGGATATTTTGTTTTGATGTTTCAGTCAATGTCGATACCCTACACAAGAGAATCAAATTTAACAATGACATACCTGATTTACTAACTACATACATGCATGTCGGTGTCCATGACTTTCATACAGCCGGCAATTTAACCATGTACTCGCATGTCAATGATAAATTCAGCGTGCCGCATGGATATAATTCCCACGGAGTAGTTTATTGGAATGACAGCAGATAAAATAGCGAGGTTTCGACCACCAAGGGCCTTCATCATGCAAATAAAACCCCTGCAAGGTTCAAACCAACATGTGATGGAGTGTTTTGCTACTCAATAATTATACTCATATTACAGTACTGCACCGTAAACCTACTCCAACTGCTACCAACTGCATGATGTTTCCCTTTAGAATTTTTAGAATTGTTGCCAAGTAATGACATGTCTACCTTTGTATACCACTTACGTAAGCTGTAAATAGGTTACTTGTCTATTACAAATAAAACCACTTTTTAAAACACAATGCTGTTTTTTTTTATTCGTTTGAAATAATTGCATGTAAAAAAGAATATTAAATTAGATTTTTTTTATCTCCTGTTTCCATTTTGTGGATTTTACCATAGTGCATCATTTACCAAGCTCTGTGAAAAATTGTAACTTTACTGCTGTGTTTTAGCTTTTACAGTATTTAACAGTCAGGGGGATGGATGAGTGAATGTTTAGATAAGGCAGCAGGAGGTCTATTGTTCTCCCAGGCTACCTGAGATAAGAGATGGCAGCCAAATGAGTTAAACAACTTAAAAAACTTCTAATCTACCCCTGGTGATGTCCTTTGAATCCATCCCACACAATACAATCATTTGAGTTGGTGATTGTAATCCAATCTATGGTCAAAGCCACACAGTGAGGACCAAATGCTGTAAAGATTACTGTGCGGGATCAGTTTACAATAAAAAAAATCACACAATGGATGCACTCACTGACTCATATACAGTAAAATATTTTCTTAACTAAACATACAAGAGAAAAACAAAGCACATGTAAGATATCAGCAGCATGAAATAAACAGGAAATAGGAAATTTCATTTTTGGTGGTAGTGGCCCTTTAAAAAATAGAGAAGTGGAAATATCTTTAGTCTTTTACAGATTTTAAGATAATATCAGAGCAATGTCTTCTGCAGAGCATAGCAAAAACTCCCTCACCCTATTGTGAGCATAGAGATAAGGAGCAGAAATCAGACTGCGTTCCTGTATCCTGAGTTCTATTGAATAAACAGGATTAACTGCTTGTCAGTAGAAACATTACATTTTTTCATTTGCTGGAATGCTTCTTTTACCCACCTGGGGGGCCTGTTCCCCTTTTGCCAGTAAAAGGGAGATGGTAAGTGAAGAAATTGTCGTGACCCGATTTTTTTTTCCTTACCGTCTCCCTTTTACAGCACCTATTCCGCACCAGCCGCATTATAAGCAGCTGGCCGTGGAATGAAACAGAGGCACGGCCTGAAACCAGATATCTGCTCTTGCAGTCCATAGAACTCCATAGAGACCAGCACATCCCTAATGCGACCTCTGCGTGAGCTCACACTCATCTTAGTACTAAAACGCACTCACTCAAAGGAGAAATGATCTGGAGTCTGGATGTAACTGTATTACTCAATTCAAGGGACGTCAGGAACGTACCTAGAACATTTGGCACCTGAGGCGGATCCTATATTTGGCACCCCCCCCCCCACTTTAAAATGTAAAAAAAAAATACACACTTTTTTAATGTTTTCAAAAATATTTTTAGTTATAGCATTCTGGCAGGACATGACGTATACATATAATAATGATATATTATGAATCTGCCGAAGGTGGATCATTCATGCGTCATCTGTGCTGTACAATAAGGGGCGAGTGTAGATTCTTTTTGGATAATTGTTATTTTTAAGTGATTTTGCAAACTCACAACATATCCATCCTATAATGTTTTTTCTTTTTTTTGTCTGTAAGAGACCTTTTTATTATCAATCATAGGACCTTATATGTAAATTCCAGACATTTTCGTTAAGGAGGCCGACTCCCTGCACTTCGGGGTCCCTGCAGTGAATGGTGAATTCACTGCAGGGTGGGGAAATTTGATTCTCCGAAGTGCAGCGTACAACAGAACACCATTTCGGTGCTCTGTGAGTAACCCCTTTAGTGGTGGTTTTTTTTGCTGCCCCCTGGAAAGTGCCAGCCTTGCCTACCCAGGACATACTTGAAAATTAGTGAAATCTCAATGTATCCCTCCTGGTACAATACTTTGCAAAAATAAAAAATAAAATTTTTTTTTTTGGTGTCATCCTAGGGGGTGGTGTCACCCGAAAATTTGTGAAATCTCAATGTATCCTTCCTGGTAAAATACTTTGCAAAACTAAAAAAAAAAACTTTTTTTTTTAGGGTGTCACCCTAGGGGGTGGTGTCACCCGTGGCAGCCTGCCCCGCCCCTCCTAGGTACGCCCCTGAGGGACGTTATGCTGAATATGCAATATGTTACTTGTGTCAGAAAAGATCAGTTATACAGCAGTGGATCGAATTGTTATCAGTTTAAATTCTGTAGGACAGCACATAGCGTGGCATAATATGACTGGAAGTTCTATGTAAGAGTCTAGGAATCTCTAGCTTGTTTTAATTTGTGGGCATCACACATTCATGCTAGAGGACTGAGCTTCCTGCCATAGTGCTTGGAGGGAGCCTGAGGCAACCAGGCTGTGTAATTATAATTTAATTCTTCACCCACCTAGCACTGTGTGATGTAAAAAGGAGTAATTGCATTGGTACTCCATCAACCCCTCAAAAATAAAGAGTTCTCTGAGCTTACAAACTTATATCGCAAACCGGACGAGCTAAGAGCTTAGGGGATAGAAGGGAGAGAGCGTGGCAGCAGTGACTGACCTCCCGATATATTATTAATGCTCTATAAGATGGGAGGGATTATTAACATCCACAAAACCATGTTTTGTGGTCCCTTACGGTTAAAAATAGGTTTGGGAATGATAGTTTCATTATTATTTTTTTTTGCCCTTTTATTTGTTGGACAGCCAGAACACACAATTATTTGAGTGTCAATTACCTAAATCGGCTTCGTTTTTAGACTTTAGTGAATAACACGTTTGGGGAAAGTCTACGTAGACTATCAGGGTTATTCAGAGAGCGTGAAAATCAGGAGAATGACTGGAGAATGAAAAATTCTAGGTCAAAATAGCCAAACCAGAAAAATTCTCCCTTTCATCTCACTTTCCAAATCGGCTATTTTGACCTAGAATTTTTCATTCTCCAGTCATTCTCCAGTCATTCTCCTGCTTTTCACGCTCTCTGAATAACCCTGTATGACTTTGGTGTAGGATTAATATTCATGTAATTTTTTCATATTTGTAAGTCCCTATGAGAGAAGCAAACAATTACCTTGCTGAGATATATTTTGTATACTATTCCTACCTTCAACTACTCTTTAGATTTGGTGCTGGATGATAAAAATAATATTTCTTGGTTTCATCTTGTGTTTTGCTAAAGTTTCTATGTTGTTTATTTCCTCCTGTGATATTCGCTGCAAAGGTAAATCATTACTATGTATACAAACAACAGCTGGGTGGAGTAGAGGTAACATCACTGCTCTGTGACTGTGGAGACCATGGAGACACAGGTTCAAATCCCGGCAAGAGCACTCTCCAGTAAGTGTCCTTGGGCAAGTCACCTAACTGTACATACTTGCCAACCAGGACATACTTGAAAACGAGAGAAATCTCAATGTATCCTTCCTGGTAAAATACTTAAAAGAAACCTATGGTAAGTAGCAATGGAGGTAGGTAATAAGGAACATACTTGCCAACTTTCTCACTATAGACAGAATATCCTGAATTTCATTGGTTTTTCCTCTGTTATGCTAAAACAGCAATTTGTTCTCCTTTCTCGTCAAGGCAGCAGGATATATCCCTATGCTGGACTGACATGCCCCTTTTGGGATGTGTCGTGCATTTCTACACTGTCAGTCCCTTTTTTTTTAATATTATTTTGCCTGGTGACTGACCTAGGTGGTCACCAATCCCTGTCCCAATTTCATGTCCCAATTTCATGTCCCAAATTATTACAACATATTATAAGGAATACATGTCTAAACCAGAATTTCAAAGCTTTTGTTAAACCCTACTGTTTCACCTCGCATTCAGTTTAAATGGACTGGGCTGGTGATTCCAGATGCTGGCACTGCTAATGGGCTGCATTTATGCAATGAGAGGCATTGACCGGTCAGCGATGCACCAGCTGTACTTTACTGTACTGAACCCAAGAAAGCTGTCCAGCACGAGCTGAGTGGATAAAGCAAACAAGGTTCCCCAAAATGCAGATTTATGGTGGGCACGTCAGCAAAGACAGCAATGTTTGAGTCCTCTGTCAGGCTTTCCTCGGACTGTTCAATCAGCATGAGTTGATTGACAACCTTCCGGGAAGCCCCTTCTTTCGAAAGTTTGTCATACAGGGTTATTCAAAGAGATCCGAATGGCTGCCGAAAGGGAACCGAACGCTGAAAATCAGCGTTCAGTTACCTTTCTTGGCCATTCGGCCATCCAGAGAGCAGGCAATTCACAACTCTTGGCGAATTGCCTGCTCATACGGTGGCTTTTCGTTGCCTGTTCGAGGGCAATGAATCCCCATAGAGAAGCACTGCTTCGGCTATTCAGAGAGCAAAACCCAGCAGTGAAAAGTTGCCAAATTGCCCTCTCATTTGGTGGTTTAATTCAGCAGGTTTATTCAGGCGAATCCCATAGGCTTCAATGTTAAAAATATTCCTGTTTTAATTCAATATCTAATAAACCGTTCATTATAATATTCTGCAGTAAAAAGTCTCTTTTATTTAAAGATTTTTTTTGCGATATTTTAAGCATTTTTTGGGATTTTTTTGCCAAACAATTTTTTTCCGTTTTTTTTTTTCTTTAATCGTTTTTTATTTTTTCTGTAACAGCCCTTTTTATTATCATTTCCTGGACCTCATATGTAAATTTCAGACATTTTTGCTCAGTAGTTTCTTTGCAAATAGCGTTTCACTTTTCAAACATTCAAGCAAACAGTTTTTTTGTTTTTTTTTCCACTCCATTCGCCTGCGGTGTCGGGTTTTTCCGGCGGCTTCGTTGCGTATTATCGGCTCCTGCTCGGGTTTTTCTGGCATTTTCGGTGGGGTTAATCCAGATGTTTTTGCGGGTTTCCGGTGTGCATTCGCCGGGTTTTGCGGTGAGTTTTCAGCGGGTTTGCAGCGCCTTTGCCCTGCAATTCGGGGACCCTGTGGTGCTTGCTGAATACACCGCAGGGTCGCCGAAATGGGATCGCCAAATCGAACCGAATTGAGGAGAATGAAAAGTCACCGAACGTGCGGTGACTTTTCGATTCTCTTTGAATAACCCTGATAGTCTTCTGACACTGATGAGAAGGGAAGAAGAGGGGGGAGGACAGTCGGCTTGCAATGACCATGTTAAAGACGTCTTCACAGTGGTTAGTGTCCATGTAATGATATATCTGCATAATGGATGTCCTATTAGTATGAAACCCTACCGATTTATCTTATCATAAATGATAGTCTTTACGAAGCAAACTATATTTCAAAACGTCTAATTAGTCCATGGTTTTGCTCCCCAAAGTCCTATACTATGAGTTATTACTTTTTCTCTATGGTATTACTGAAAATATAAAACGCTAGAGTAAAATTAAGGAGACCGAGCAAGATACCAAGTTTTGTGTCAGGTTTTCCTTCTTTAACTCTTCAGATATTGCCTCTTGTACTTCAGCAGTTTACCTCGTGGCTATACTTGATAGCTCTATATTTGGCAATCATAAAACGATAGGTTGGCCCGTTCAATGTTGGAAGCTGTGCATTTATTCACTCAATGAAAGTTAATTTGCATTCCATTACTAGAAATTCCAGAGGCGAATATTATCACATTTTACTCGCTATAAATTTCTTATGTCACTCAAAAAAATCTTTTTTGTCCCTCAATATAACTTTTAACATGCTTAGTTAATATATTTTAAAGGCGAGAGCAATAAATGCAGAAGAACAAGGTGACTTGGATCTACACATCTTTATTAACAGTTGTTCGATGTGGCTCACTTTCACAAGAACACGATTTACAATCTATGAAAAGAGTAACGTTTAAATCATGTTAATATTAAAATAAACATTTGCATTGATAAAATGGTTGAAGATGTGAACCTTTTACACTTTTATAATTAGCGTAGGCAGTAAGAAGTCTGATTCAGCGGCTGAACGAGGTGTTCATTTACATTACATTAATCACAAATGATTGACGCAACTAAATATAGACCAAAGCAAAACAGAAAAAAATTATAATCACGGGAAAATTCTTTTCATGTACCTAAACTGGCATATTTCCCATGATAAGTCAACAAAACAAAATCCTGCACATTTACATTCTTCCCTTCTTCTGTATGTGTTTGCATTTGCATATAAGTCTGTGTTTAGTAAACGACACGTTGCATGCACGTTCTATAGGGATGAAAAAGAGGGTATCCTTCAGCAAAGTCCCACCCTGTTAAAGGTGAAGGAAAATGTGGCAAAAAAATGTTTCCTAATATTTGGATTGTAGGAAAAAAGATTTATTTCAGCCACAAAAATGATGCACTTGTGATTTTCTTTTTATACATTTTACTGACATCAGTAAGGAGCAAACTTGACACTGCGATAAGAGTTAGAAGTAGAATTATAGGTTGGATTTAATATTTGTGCTTCTTTTAAAGTTGAGGTAACCCTAATCCTAACCCTAACCAACAGATTCGGTTTCATTTTTGGGCAACAAAATCCTAAACCTAAAAGAAACCCAAACCCTAAGGCTGGGGTCAGACCAGCGCACTTTTAACGCGCGTTCTGGCGCACATAATTACGGCCGCACTAGCAGCAGATGACGGGCAATGACGGCCAATATATGATGTACGGCCGCACAAAAGTCCGGCCGTGCAACGCAAGTGGAATTTGAATGCATTTTTTTGAGAACGCAGAACCGCTAGTACTGACGTACTGAGTGCGCAGCTGCGGCATAGCGGCGTGTGTGCGTGATTAGGAGATGTCAGACGCTGCTAATGTCCAGCCTACATAACGTCCAGACGCAAAAAGAGTTTTATTGACCATCCGTACAAAATCACGCCCGAAAATGCGCGTCGCCTGACTGTTTTTGCACATTCCGTGAAAAAATACGTCAATGCGTTCGGACGCACTTTTTCACGTTCGCGGGGAAAAATGCTTTCGTCTGACCCTAGCCTAAAACTAACACCAGTATCAATCTTATGCCTTACTGGCGTTAGGACCATACTACCATTATTTGACTAAGTTTTACCAAATCAGTGATTTTCTTTTTGCTTGACATACAACTTTTTTACCCTAGTGTCCAAATATTCTGAAACATTTTTAAACAGGGACGTTTCCACTGTGTCATTTCCTCTAGACTCAACATGGTGGCGTCATAATGATAGTAAGTCCGTGAGCTTTATCTTCCCATTTATTTAGTCTTCTGGAGTAGGTTTTACTGTATGTTTAGGCATTACAGACTACAAATGGCAATGGTATGTGGTGAAGATGCTCCCACTTATAGAGACCTGTTCATGAAACTGAGAGATGTTACAGCAGAACCACACTTGCATGATTTGTGCATGCGCAGTTATAAAATAAATACTTTATTATATTTAACTAATGAGAATATGACAAATCAGACAATGATCAGAAATCTCCATCAGAGATACAGGGCTCTATTACACTCTCCACGCAAATTCGTACGCGCAGCGCAATTCTTTATGCGTGCAGCGTTAAACGTTATCGCGCGTAAATTAACGCTGGTATTACGATCCGAGCGCATTTTTTCATCTGTCCGAAAATATTGAGCGAAAACTCGCGCGCATTAACGTTGCTCGCAGAAATCGGTGGGCAATCAGAATTAGGAACCACAATTGTCTCCCGTTCAGTTTTTGCGCCTGCCAAAATCAATCTGAGTATATATGCTGCAGCAATACTAAAAACACGCACAACCTCTCAATTTTATTGTTTGGGTATGTGTAGAATGTGTAACTATACTTTGCTATATTTTTTTTTTCGGGCTGGTGTATTCGTGTTCGGCCAGGATGTTCAGATTTGCAGTTACCACCAGCTTTTAAAAGACGTTAAAATTATGCTCGCAAACTTCGTTTGTAAAAATTTGCGCATCGATTGTAATACTATCTGCGTACCAGCGCACAAACGCATTTGCGCTCACGATGTTAAGTATGGGATGTGCGCACGAACTCGCGCTCGCGTAGGGTAACTCGCGTTAGATGTCAACGAGCATTTTGTGCGCGAACGTCGTAATACGACGTTCAGCGCGATGGGTTTTGCCCCTCGTGTTAATGCGTTTTGCGCACGTGCCCTTTTTTGCGCGAAGAGTGTAATAGAGCCCACAAAGTACAATGCTGCCAAACCCCTCGATTTTGAGATTTGAAGTAGTCTGATGATTTTTTTATGAATCTTGCCTTGTCTGCATTCTGATATTTGCTTATCTGTAACTATTCTTTATTAGCTGAGGCTCTGTAACATTTTATCCAATCACTCCCCCACTACAGACCCTTTGTCTCAGGTACACTTGTTTATAGGGGCCTTGACAAATCAAATCCACAAAACTCAACAGAGACAGAGTTGAAGGGGTTTCACTTCTTACGAAATAGCTTCTATTCCTTGAGACGTTCCACTGTGCTGGAGTGCAAAGCTGCCATGCTTTTCATTCATTATTGACTGTCTTGATTTCATGTTTCTGTCACTATCCACACACTTACATACTTTGATTGTTGCTACCCTGACCCGCCACAGAGCCTTCTCAGGTTTTAAATACACACTTGTTTAATTTGTGCGTATGTATTAAATAATTTTACTGAGGTTATGGTCTAATCCAGCTGTTAAGAGCTCTTTACAATGATTGTACCATAACATGTTAGAGACAAGATGTAACTGTAAAACTAGTAACCCTTTCAAATCCAAGTGATTTTCCATAAAACCACTTGCAGGACCCAGTGGTTTAATGGAAAGTTATTTCCATTACCCACACAGTAACTATATATAAAGAGGTGTCCCATTGTACATGTAATTTTATGGACATTTTCTCGGGAAAAATATGTCTTTGATAGAGCAGTTGTACAATAAAAAAGATTTCCAGATTTCTTAAAGTAATTGGTAAATCCTAGGGATGCACAAATACAGATACTAGTATTGGTATCGGTGCCAATACCATGGAATTTGTATGAGTACTTGTACTCGTGCAAATGCCCCAATACTAATACTGATTCCGTAAGCCATCACTGGAGTTTCTGGCTATACCTTTCAATGGACCCTATTCAAGGTTGGTGTTAACTTAACCCAGACTGTTGTAAACTTACAAGAGCCATTATAGTCTATGGAGTTGTTAAGATTACAACAGCTCTGGTTATGTTTGCACCAACCTTGGAATAGGGCCCAATATTTCCATAAATTGGACAGGCTTTAAGGCTGGGGTCAGACTAGCGCATTTTTAACATACGTTTAGGCGCACTTAATCATGGCCGCAGTAGCAGCAAATGACGCGCAATGACGGCCAATATACGAAGTACGGCCGCGCAACGCAAGTGGAAAATGAACGCATTTTTTCGAGAATGCAGAACCGCTAGTACTGACATACAGAGTGCGATGCGGCGGCGTGTGTGCGTGATTAGGGGATGTCAGATGCTGCTCATGTCCAGCCAACATAATGTCCAGACGATTCGTAAAAAATCACGCACAAAAATGCGCATCGTATGACCGTTTTGGCGCATTCCGTGAAAAATACGACAATGCGTTCGGACGCACTTTTTGACGGTCGCTGCTAATAATACGTTTGTTTGACCCTAGCCTTAGCAAAACTCTTAAATTATTTATTGTGTGAGTATATGAAAAAAAAGTATTGGTACTAGTACTTGGTCTTAAAAAATGGTATTGGTGCATCCCTAGTAAATCCTGGGCACATGAGACCGGTGGCCAAATGTCAGACAGGTGAGGTTCACACCATTACATTCATGGCACTTTGGATCTGCAGCTGTGATTTGTAGAAATTAGATATTCGTGCAGGTCATCATAATCAAAGTAAGGTGGGTAAATGAGGAGTGTTTTCTTATTTACAGGCAAATATTTTTGATATTGCAATCCCTCCTAAGCAAATGTAAAGGAATAAATAATCTGCATATCCTGCTACGTATCTGTAGTATTATACATTTTATTTGAAGCATTATAGTAAGATTTATTTCTACTTAGTGTTGGTACATTGGTGTATAATTTAAATGTCAGTAAATCAATGAACATATTAAATGTCAGCTGTGGGTCAAGCCACATTCCTATGTGTTTATGGCAATTGACTGAAGCCGGATGATTATGTGGTTTTGTTTTCAAGTTTACTGTATTTCTGCACTCAGATGTTTGGCCATCATGCCAAATACCATAATATGGATTCCTCACTTAACAAATTCTAGACTTTTTTCCCAGTGAAACATGTATTATAAATGTTTCTAACTCTTCAGTGACATTTATTGCAAAGCCTAACATGCCAAGAAATGCATTAAACAGATTCAAGATAACTTTGACATTATTCATTGATTTATTCCTGTACATACACCATGCTAAAGTGACATAAAAATAATAATAAAATTCGGTCAGTATATTGTGTTGGCCAGATTTTGAGCAAATGTACAGATTTTCTGTACATCTAATGTTCCTACTGTTCTTCATTTGGCATGCCAACACGAGAGCAGTGCATGCTGGGAGAATATGACACTGTGGAAGCTTAACTACGGAGCTAAAGGGTTTAGCAGCAGAAAGTGACAGAGCAATGTGCCAGCCTATAGTCATCCGTTAGAGAGAGATGGATAGTGAACGAGCTGCAAGATAGCAGTAACCTCATCATGGACTTGAAACAAGTACAATATCTCATTAAGCAATGACATAGCAGGCATCTTTATCAACGTTGATATAGTCAAGATATAATGGATTACTACATAAACAGTGGTTCTGTTCATGACAGACTGTTTTTGGCGTCAATGTATCTCATTAGCTAGTCGAGGTTAAACTTGAACCTATGGTGGGACACCTGTGGCAAGGAGGGGAGTTTGCCTGAGGGTTGCCAGCCCTCCGTATATACAGTACAACAAACAGGGGGGGGGGGTAGCACAAAATACCTTTACTAAGAAAATTGCAGGTGCTTCTCAAGACAAATAATGAGATTCATTGACTCAGTGACAATCTTAATAAAGATATTGCCATATTTCGTCAACTAAGATCTCAGAATTTATTATCGGAGTTATGTTGTGGAAAGCCTGAAAAAAAATAAGACATTTTGAAAAATCTTTAAAAATATTGAAAGTCTTTAAATTGTGTGAGTTTTGAGATTTTAAAAGCATTCTTTTTCGTTAATGTATTATCTCTGTATAGTTAGCCATTCGTTTTTTTATTCAAAATGCAGCATTTAATTTTCTGTAAGTGTATTATTAAAAGAATGCGTAATACAATTCTACACCCACCATAACAATTTAAATGCTGTTGTATAAACTGTTATGTTTTTGAGATCAATAAGTGTATGCATATTAAATTTACATTATCACTGGTATAAAATTGCCCTTTAGCTTCCTGTATCCTACATTTTACATACACATAGCTACAGATTAAAGAATTCCATTAGCAACATTTAGAGTGAACACACTGAGTATCCCCATGAGTTAAATAAATGATAATTCACAGGCGATTATGCCTCAAGTGAGTTATTAAGAAGCTGCTCAGTGTTAGGTTAAATGCATATTCCCAGTAGGTTTTATAGCATTTCCATTTTGTGTGTCACAAACTATACAGTTAAATATTCTATGTCCACTTAGAAACTATTTTGTTGAAGAATTGAGCAGTAATTGTTCTCAAGACGCCGGGCAATGGTTTTGTGTTGGAATTTATGTTTTACAGATAAGCAAATAGGGTGAAACTTATTTCTTGGTTAGGTTTCGGGGACTAATGAGCTGAAACACGTCAAGGAGAAAAGGAATCAAATTGACCAAAGAGAAGTAATGTAGATTTTCTATGTTGAAAATAATGTAATTAGATTTGTACATTATTAGTTTTTTTTACTTTTTAGCAATTTCTCGTTCTCAAAAATGTTTGAAAAATTGGAAATGAAAATATCAAACTAATAAACATATTGAAAAATAAGTAACTGGTACCTTAAAGCACAAACTCACCTCCAAATACAATTAAAGATATGGGAATATAAAAATCAGTGCCTATAATCACATTCATATACAGTGCAGTATTGATAAGTAACACGCTGACTACAGTCACTTCTCTCAAATATCTAGGTATGTGGTTAGACCCAAATTTATCTTTTGGCCCCCACATCAAAAAACTCTCATCTAAACTCTACCCCAAACTAGGTGCCCTGTACAGAAACAAATCCTGCCTGAGCCCCGCGGTAAAAAAGCAGATTGTACAACAAATGCTTATGCCAGCCATTGAAGACGGAGATGTAGTGTATGCAGCGGCCCCGCAAACACACCTCCAGAAACTTACTACACTGTATAACTCATTCTGCCACTTTGTGCTACAATGTAACTACATGACCCACCATTGTGACATGTTAAAAGAACTAAACTGGCCATCACTGGAATCTTCACCTTTCCAACCTGGTGTTTAAGAGCTTTTCTGGGAAGCTCCCATCCTACCTGACTAGGCTGATTGCCCCAGCTGTTCCCTCATCCTATAACCTCAGATCCAGGACCAGCACCTTACTTGCAATACCGCAATACAAAAAGAAAGTGTCTCGATCCTCATTTTCCTACAGAGCACCGCAGTTATGCAATAACCTCCCAGACGCCATCAAATCTTCCCCAGTTTTAAGTCCCTTAAGAGTTCCCTATTAACATACCTCAATACGGAATGTGCCTGTAAACATGTAACATAATGACTTAATTTCCTACATATTTATTTTTCTGTTAATCTGTATATTTGGTTTTGTGTTAATATCTTGCATTTTACTATTTTGTATTTCTGTAACCACTCAATGTTCTTGAACCCAGGACATACTTGAAAACGAGAGAAATCTCAATGTATCCTTCCTGATAAAATCCTTTATAAATAAATAAATAAAATAAACCTTACTGGTGAAAAAAGAAGTGAATATATAAATAAGGGAATATTCGTGCCTTATTGTGACAGTGATTGAACTCGCCGTACACATCAAAGTGTCAGGTTAAATTTTTAACTGATAAGGTACTGTGAAAGACCAAGCTTGTCCAACTTTTATGTATTTACATAGATAAAAAAATGTGTGTGATCTGTGTATCTCTATATATATCTGTGTATCCACAGGTCTCCCTTAGGCTAGGGTCAGACTAACGCATTTTTCGCGTTGTCCGTGAAAAAGTGCGTTCGAACGAATGGACGTATTTTTTCACGGAATACGCGATAGCGTCATACGATGCACATTTTCGTCGGTGATTTTGTACGGATCATCAATAAAACACTTTTTGCGTCTGGACGTTATGTTGGCTGGACATTAGCAGCGTCTGACCTCTCCTAATCACACACACATGCCGCTATGCGGACGCAGCGCACTCTGTACGTCAGTACTAGCGGTTTGACGTTCTCGATAAAATGCGTTCATTTGCCACTTGCGTTGCGCGGCCGCACTTTCGTGCGGCCGTTCTTCGTATGCTGCCCGGCATTGGACGTCATTTGCTGCTAGCACGGCCGTGATTAAGTGCGGCTAAACGCACGTTAATACTGCGCTCATCTGACCCTAGTCTTAGACCCGCGGACGTACAGGGTACGTCAGCGGTGCCTAATCCCCCTTCCGCCCGATACTCACCTCCCTCGCTGGATCCCTCGGCGATCTGGCAGGGAGGAAGCCTGCCCATGTGATTTACATGGGCAGGCGAGGCTGATGACGTCGCCACGCTGCGTGGTGACGTCATCAGCAGGCGTCCCCATGCAATTCAATGGAGGGGGGGCTCCTTCAGAGCCCTCTATCTCCCCAACCATTGAAGCTAGGAAGATGCTTTTTGCACCGCTGAAAAGGTGTATAGCATTAACCGTTTCGCCGCCGGATCGCGTTTTAGCACGAATTGGCGCCAAAACGCGATCCGAACCTGGAGGGGGGCTGACATCTTGGATGTAAGCCTAGCCTCCAGGTCCCCCCCCACCCACTGACAACCTCACCATATGTGTGAGGATGTCAGTGGGCCAGTTAACCATCTAGCTGCCATGTAGAGATAAAGGGATCATAAGGATCCCCATATCTCCCGATCCCTGGCAGCTAGATGGTCATATTTGACATAATTTGAAAGGCCTGATTATGGCCTTTCCAATGATACCAAACATGACCAGGTTTGGTTTTAAATAAAAATAAAAATAAATAAATCAATAAAAAAATAATAATAAAAAAATTTAATAAAATAAAAAAATGTTTTTTTTTTTAAAGTTTTTTTTGTCTGGGAGGAGTTTAATTAAATAGGACCTAGGCTGTCATCTAAAAATAATTAGAAAAAAATGGTCAGAATGAGCGCAGCGCACATAGGTGAACTGTCTCAGCAGTGAAGGGGTTAAAAAGCAAACGCATGTAAAAATTGGGTATTTATAGTCTCGGGACAAAATTTTGAACCTATTTAGCCGGGGTCTTTTTCGGTGGTTGTAGATTTTGGGGATTAAATTACGAAAAAGTGTGTTTTTACCATTTTTTCCTCATATTTTTTTATAGTAAATTATTCGATATGATGGAAATAATGGTATTTCTAGAAAGTCCATTTAATGGCGGGAAAAAGGGTGTATAATATGTGTGGGTTGAATAAACGAGTAAGAGGAAAATTTGACCTAAACGCTAACAGCGCAGAAACGTAAAAACAGCAGCGGTCACTAAAAGACGGATTTGTGTAAAACCGCCCGGTCACTAAGGGGTTAAAAATGTCCTCGGATTTTATTTTTTTTAGAAATGTATCGCCTTACCTTAGCCTGGTGGTCAGTTAGTGGAGGCTCCCTGGATCCTGGTTGTGGGGGGTCTGCCGTGGCCGCAGGTGCAGTGGCCCCCTCCCTGCACCACCTCTCTGCCACATGCACCCGGCCGGCCTGCCCGCACAGTCGCAGCTATGTCATTTGGCAGCTGCATGCTCCTCAAGGGATCCTTGGGAGGCCCCGGCCCCGGCGGGCTGCCCTTTACAGTGCCTGATTAGAGGGCCTCGTCTGACTGATGTTTTAGCAACAATAATGTTTTTATCCCATAGGCTTCAATGTTAAAAATATTTCCATTTTAATTCAATATCTAATAAACCGTTGCTTATAATATTCTGCAGTGAAGAGTCTCTTTATTTTTAGATTTTTTTATGATTTTTTAAGCATTTTTTAAAAAAAAAATTTTTTTTTTTATTTAGAACTTTTTGCGAACGGCCTGAAAAGTTCGAAGTTCACGAACTTTCGAACAACCGATGTTCGATGCGAACATCGAACCGATTCGAACTGACAGCCCATCCCTAATCCGAAGCACCGAATCGGCCCGTTTTGTGAGAAAAACAAATCTGTACGAAATGAAACACACATCCCTAATAATAATGAAGTATCTTAACCCTTTTGCTGCTGAGGCTTTTCACACATCTGTGCTGAGGTCATTTTTACCACTTTCGCTCATCATGTTTAACCGCGTTTTGAAGCCATATTTTGATATATGACCCAGACATATTATATATCGTTCTTTCCGGCAGACTCGGCAGATTCATAATATGTCATTATTATATGTATACGTCATGTCCTGTCTGTATATTATAACAAAGAATGCAATAAAATTCGAATTTTCAATAATTTACAATGTGTAAAGTGTTTTTTTCACAGTTTAACATGCGATCGTTTGCGGTTATATTTTCTATGGGGTGCGCTTGTTAAAAATTAGAAATGGGGACTCCTTACATTTTTTTTTGGGGAAAATTTCGCTATTTTTAACAAACGCACCACATACAAAAATCGTTAGTGCAGCATCATTGTTCACATTATAATTGAAATGGGAACAATATTGCTGCATTAACAAAACCAAAAAAAAAAACTTTTTTGTTTTTTTATAACTTTTTTTAAAATATTTTTTTATTTTTATTTTTTATTTTTTTATTTTTTTAAAAACTTTTTACATGTTCAAGTTTGATATCGTTGGAAAGGCCATGCTCTGGCCGATCCAACCATATCAAACATTAACCCCTAGCTACCACGGATCGGGAGATAGGGGGTTCATTGGAACCCCTTATCTCCAGCATTGCAGGCAGCTAGGGGTTAACTCCAGGACTGGCGTCATCGTGCTATGCACGATGACGCCAGTCCTCTGGGGGAGTTCCCGGAGGCTTGGCCGACATCCAAGATGTCGGCCAGCTCCGGGAAAGGATCACTATCCGGTGCTTTTCAGCGCCGAATCGTGATCCGGCTCCCCAGGGGTTAATGACAGCCACCGTTTGGAAGGGCAGGCTGTGCCCTTTCAAATGGTGCCTGGCTTAACCCAGTGCACCCCGGCGATTGGGAGGGAGAGAGATCCGAAGGACCTCCCCCCTCCCTTTCAGGCGCCTCCTCCGCACACGTGGGGGGGCGCCTGAATTAGATGTCATCGCGCCGCCGCAATGACATCTAATGGCCCCGCCGGGGTCCCCGAGTGCTGGGCTGACATCGAGGATATCAGCCCGAACCGGGGGGCACAGCGATCGGCTGGAATCCGGCCGATCGCTGGCCGCAAAGGGAGGACACACTCAGCGCATCCTCCGCATGGAACGACACTGCGGATGGACGTGCTGAGCGCGTCCTCCGCAGTGAAAAGGTTAAGGATGGGGACCACATCTAAACACGAAATTCATTTATGTTTGATATAACATATAATGTCTCATATATTTTGTATACACCATATACACAGAGCCAGAAGGTAATCTTACACAACACTTAAAAAAATCAAATTCCCTTTGCATGGGGACAGGTGTGGAGTTTTTAACTTTTGGTGTCCTGTCGGTGCGCAGGCATATTTTGGATTTCTGAATTTCAGATAAGGGATACTCGACCTGTATCATAATAACTTACAAAACTGTATGCATGGCTCCTGAACATACGCATTTTCCCCTTTATGCAATGCTGCCAAAGGATTCATGTGAATCGTGTGTGATGTATGGGAAGATGTTGTGCTAGTAGCTTTAAAACATTTGGGGCCCTATCACCTCCTTCAAGCTAATGTTAGCGCTCACATTAGCGTATCTTAAAGGAGGTGATAGCGCTCTGCACAAACCACCTCTGATTCGCTAACGGGTTAAAAAACCCGTTAGCGAATTGGTATTAGCAGTTTATACCACGAGTTTACTGTACTTTGCGCTCCCATGGGGAGCACATAGTATAAAAAGAGATTGACTAGCATTAGGATCACATGGCCCTAACGCTAGTTACTAAGAGCTGTATCTAACCAAAAGGTTAACACCAGGTCTGAGCTGCTCCTAACTGATTTCTCTGCTGCAGAATCAGTTAGCAGCAGCGGAAAAGCCCCCCAAAAATCAAATACTCACCTCTCATCCCGCGGCAAGTACAGTGGCCCAATCCACTGCATCAGGCCACCAGGAGCAGAGGGAAACTGTGGGAGAAAAGTCCACAGTCTCCCTCCGTGATCACTCCGTCGACCAGCAGGATCTCGCAAGAGACGAGATTCTGTCGGTCAGGTGACCATGCAGGAGAAGCCTCCATGGAGTCCTATGTGCTTCACGGAGGGGATGCTCAAACGGGGCTCTAGCGCTGGCACAAGCATCCGCGAGCCTAGCGCCCGCTAAGGGGCAGGCTAATGGACTTGGCACCTGCCCTATAATCCGCTGGTGAGACCGGGACGCAAGTGGAAATTAGCGATCGCAAAGTTTTCCCCTTAGCATCCCAGTTTTGGCTACAGGCACGTGATAGTGCCCTTGATGTTATAATTTCATAATTTACTAGGAACACGTTAAAAGTGCGTTGTCACCTACTCAAGTTTTTCTGAATGTATAGAATATATCTTTAGCCGGAATTTAAACTTTTAGCTACAAAATACGACAAAGCGAATAGGCAGCAGAGGACACAAGCAGTGGATCATCTTCTACAATTCATATATGTTATAGATCTCACATAAGAATTGTCTATTGCTCTTGGCCATGTGTCTGGTAAAAATTATTTTTTCACAGCTTGCTTTTGAAAATATTTAATGATAAAAGAAATAATGACACATATCTCCTAACTGCAACATAAGCTGATTATGAATAAATAATCTATTTCTGTGCCTGGAGGAGACAGAAAGCTATTGCGTAAGCTGTGGTGGTGGTGGGCTGATACAGGTCCCGTACATGTATCAGTGCACACTATGCTCACTATATACAATACATATGTTGTACAAGGAGTTAAAGACTTATAAATTATTAAGCCTTAATTACCAAATCAGTTTCAGCCTCGGGGATGGAGGATGGAGGTTTTGGCATAGTGTCAAAATATCTGTTCCTGAACTGAAGTATACAGTGGTAGTAAGGCTTACTCATAATTACTTACTCATAATTATCTCTTTGGTTCGTTTTGTGCATATTTGTAATCGAAAAGTATAAGAAATTCCTTTTGTATACTAATTAAAAATTTTATATAATAAAGGCCAATATTATTAATATTTAATTTTTTTACTCGTATGCTCCGTGTGTCCATAATTAATTTACTAAGTAGCACTGAGTGTTCATAGCGTTGCCGAACCATATGTTATATTGTTCACACGCCACATGTTTGTAAACGGTTCCATTATTAACTAAGTAAAAACAGAATATCATGTATTTGAACGAGTCACTGTGCATTATGTTTACATATGATTCTTAACTGTAAATGCTTATAGGCACTTATTGCAACCTCATTGCACCGATACACTCTAAGAATGAAGCTTTAATTGGAGAATTAGTTTATTAAAGTTGACCCCAACCCATGACTTGTTTATATATCTATATTGCAAAACCTGTAAACCTTGCAAGTGTTTCCAGTAAAGAACAACAGAGCAGTAAATTCATATTTACAGGAGAGTTGGTGCAGAACAAAATAAAAGGCGATCTAGGGGAATTATGGTGAAAGCAAAAAATACATTTATAATGTGTAAAATAAATAGATATATCCAGGTGGATAGATGGACAGATAGACATCTGGTATATTGCACAGAGAATGGATTTATTAACTTGGTTAACGTATGTGTCACAGACAGTATTATTCGGAAAACATTCCTTTGCCCATCAGGTTTTTTTTGATCACTTCCCCTGAATTTAATATTCTGTCTTATGACACCAATTAGGACAGCATCGCCTTAACACGATCCGCATCGAATGCTCAACTGACACTCAAATATATGTAAAGCTTTAGATCTCCAACCTTCAGAGACTGCATAGCTGTGCTGCAATGATTTAAATTATATTTATTCGACCAAACAACAAAACAAGGTGCTGAGGAAACTTGCCGGCAAATAAGCAAACACGAGGAATGTATTCACATTTATGTTTTAAATTCAAAAATAATTTTACCCATTGTTGCGGTTATAAATAACCATTATTACTAACTCCAGGCGTGAAATATTGTTGATTAAATGTTCTTTCTCTTTACGCGATGTCCTGCAACACAAGTGTAGATGACAAAACACATAAATTCTTCCAGCAGCATTTTTATGTATTAATTATCAGTTACGAGAATTTAGTAGAGCAGAAATCGTTGTTGAGGCTTTTGCCCATTATACAACAATCTGAGGAATATTTTAGAACAGAGAGAATAAAAACCTATATTTTCTGAAGTTTAACATTTGCATTTCAAGCTGATTCTTTTTAACGTCAATTATAGATGTAAACATAACAAAGAATTCTACTATCACTGTCAACAACTTTTGGTAATTTAAAATTAGTTGTGACATCAGTACTAATTTTACCTGCAGGTATCCTGCCTGCTGACATTCATATAAAAAAGGGTTTATGACAAAAATTAAAAAAACACAAACCATAAGGAGCAATGGTTGCAGCGACGACGGCAATAAAATTCATAATTTTCTTTTTCACGACAGCCTAAGAATATGCTCTAAATTCTAATTTCCACATGGAAAATACTCTTAAAACACATGAGCTGCAAAATAGATGTAAAGAAATGCATAGTACATCATAATAATACAAATATAACATATATACAAACATTCAGAGACATTAACACTGTCAATAAAAACTACACACAGTTTTGTCTAAGAAAATGAAATAATGCAACTTGTAAGCGGAACTGTACATTTTAGGCCAAAAAACAAGTAAAAATAAACGAAAACAAAGTCAGAGTTGCAAGAGTTTGTGTAAACAAGAAAGGGCTTTATACCACTTGAGCCATTAGCATTAAAGAGTCAACCATTAAGTTTATTGGCCCCAGTCATTGCTGGGAATGGTTCTGTTATTCCAGTTGATCCATAAACTCCCGTTGTGGCTCGGCTGCTGCAGCAGGTTACCGTATATTTATAATTGTGGAGGAACGAATGTGATGTAAAATAAATAATAACTTTTATTGTACTAAAAAAAATAGAATAAAATACATCAACGTAACACAACACTATACAGTTTGTGCAAGAAAGCTGCCAAACCAGACCACATAGTGCAGGAAGTAAGCCAGTTAAGTGCCAACAGAATACTTCAATCGAAGCAGATGTGCAAGTATGAAATTATGGTTCCAGTCCCTGAGGATAGGAGGATACTCTGAGTGTGTCCTTAATGGTGCAGCTGGTAATCAACTCCAATTTCTCAGACACATGAAATTGACTGGTATCTAAGGGCTGGATTCACCAAGTGCCGATATCGACATGAAACATGCCACCTCAGTCACAAAGCACTTGGCTTGTACTGCATCCCATCACTGGCACAGCACTATCCAAATACTCACAGTTGGGCTTTTCCAGCCTTGAAGGATGTGATCAGCCCAGCCACAATGCCAGGGACACATAACGCAGCCCTTTACATGGCCGTGATGTTACATCATCCTAGCCAGCACATTGAGTTACTGCCATAAGGAAGACCTCCCCAGGTCCCCACCCCCATGTCAAAGTAACCCCCCTCTCAAAAATTTATTTAATAAGCTTACAACACATGTCATTGGAAAGATAATTGCTTCGTTCTTCCAATGACATCAGCCAATAAATAGAAAAGGAGGGCATAATGATGGTGACAACTTCCAGTTAATAAGTGCAACATTGGTATCATGTCATCCTCTGCTGGATCACTTGCTGTTAATTTTTTACCCAAATGCCTATGTTCTACCCCAGCAACTCGGCCTGTATTAGGCTAGGGTCAGACGAGCGCAGTGCGAACGCGCGTGCAGGCGCACTTAATCACGGCCGCACTAGCAGCAAGTGCCAGGCAATGACGGCCAATATACGAAGTACGGTCGCACAAAAGTCCGGCTGCGCAACGCAAGTGGAAAACGAACGCATTTTTTCGAGAACGTTAAACTGCTAGTACTGACGTACAGAGTGCGCTGCGCCCGCTAGCGGCGTGTGTGCGTGAATTGGAGATGTCAGACACTGCTAATGTCCGGCCAACATAACGTCCAGATGCACAAAGTGTTTTATTGATGATCTGTACAAAATCACGGATGCAAATGCGCATCGTATGACCGCTATCGCGTACTCCGTGAAAAAATGCGTCCATTCGTTCGAACGCACTTTTTCACAGACAACGCGAAAATGCGTTCGTCTGACCCTAGCCTTACACATGCCCTTGCTGAGGGATTGTGGTAGGTGTGATAATAGCTCCAGGTCACCATCACCAGAATAGATGGGTATACTACTGCAGGATGGGTGCATTTAGATCTCCTCATCTATATTGATAGAAGGCCCACATACTAGGGATGTGCACCGATTTTTTTTTTCGATTCCATTCGATTCGATTTTTCGAATTTTTAAACTTTTCGATTCGGCTCGTTTCGACTGCTTTCTGTTTCGATTCGGTTCGGCTCAATTCGGTTTTCGGATACATTTATTTTTCGGGATATCGACAATTTTTCGTATTTTCGGGTCACTTTACTAGGTTTCTGTATCGACTTTTCGTTATTTCGGAATTGTACATGGTTTTCGGCATATCGCCCATTTTTTGTTTTTCGGAACTTTTCGTTTTTCGGAATTGTACATGGTTTTCGGCATATCGCCCATTTTTCGTTTTTCGGAACTTTTCGTTTTTTCGGAACGTCTGTTCTCGTTTCAAAGCTGTCTAACTCTATTCGTTTTGATGAAAACTACTATGGTTTACTTTTTTAATACTACTTTATATATTTTTTATAATAAATTTTTGCTTTGTTTTTCGGATCCGATAATTCATTCTGTCGATACGATAATTCTGGCGATTCTATCGTGTTTTTTTAATTAACCCTTTCGCTGCTGAGGCTTTTCACGCCTCTGTGCTGAGCTCATTTTTACCGGTTTTTCTCATCATGTTTAAACGTGTTTTGAAGGCTTATTTTAGTATATGACCCAGACATATTATATATCGTTCTTTCCGTCAGACTCGGCAGATTAATAATATGTCATTATTATATGTATACGTCATGACCTGTCTGTATATTATAACAAAAAATGCAATAAAATATGATTTTTAATAATTTACAACGTGTAAAGTGGTTTTTTTTCACATTTTAACATGCGAGCAATTGTGGTTATATTTTGTATGGGGTGCGCTTGTTAAAAAAATTAGAAATGGGGTCTCGTTACATTTTTTTTTGGGGAAAATTACAAAATTTTTAACAAACGCACCGCATGCAAAAATCGTTAGTGCAGCATCATTGTTCACATTATAATTGAAATGGGAACAATATTGCTGCATTAACAAAACAAAAAAAAGAAAAAAAAATTGTTTATTTTTTTTTATAATTCTTTTTAAAAATTTTTTATTTTTAATTTTTTTTACAAACGTTTTTCACATTCGTGTTTGGTATCGTTGGAACGGCCATGCTCTGGCCGATCCAACAATACCAAACTTTAACCCCTAGCTGCCACGGATCGGGAGATAGGGGGTTCATTGGAACCCCCTATCTCCACCATTGGTGGCAACTAGGGGTTAACTCCAGGACTGGCGTCATCGTGCTATGCACGATGACGCCAGTCCTCAGGGGGAGTTCCCGGAAGCTTGGCCGACATCCGACATCCTCATGGATATGCCCCAGATCCTCATGGATATGCCCCAGCTCCTCATGGATATTGCCCCAGCACCTCCTGGATATGCCCCAGCTCCTCGTGGACATGCCCCAGCTCCTCGTGGACATGCCCCAGCACCTCGTGGACATGCCCCAGCTCCTCGTGGACATGCCCCAGCTCCTCGTGGATATGCCCCAGCTCCTCCTGGATATGCCCCAGCTCCTCGTGGATATTGCCCCAGCACCTCCTGGATATGCCCCAGCTCCTCGTGGATATGCCCCAGCTCCTCGTGGATATGCCCCAGCTCCTCGTGGATATGCCCCAGCACCTCGTGGATGTGCCCCAGCTCCTCGTGGATGTGCCCCAGCTCCTCGTGGACGGGCCCCAGCTCCTCGTGGACATGCCCCAGCTCCTCGTGGATATGCCCCAGCACCTCGTGGATGTGCCCCAGCTCCTCGTGGATGTGCCCCAGCTCCTCGTGGACGGGCCCCAGCTCCTCGTGGACATGCCCCAGCTCCTCGTGGACATGCCCCAGCACCTCGTGGACATGCCCCAGCTCCTCCTGGACATGCCCCAGCACCTCGTGGATAATGCCCCAGCTCCTCGTGGATATTGCCCCAGCACCTCCTGGATATGCCCCAGCTCCTCGTGGACATGCCCCAGCACCTCGTGGACATGCCCCAGCTCCTCGTGGATTTGCCCCAGCTCCTCGTGGATATGCCCCAGCTCCTCGTGGATATGCCCCAGCACCTCGTGGATATGCCCCAGCACCTCGTGGATGTGCCCCAGCTCCTCGTGGACCTGCCCCAGCTCCTCGTGGACATGCCCCAGCTCCTCGTGGACATGCCCCAGCTCCTCGTGGATATTGCCCCACCACCTCGTTAGTGCAGCATCATTGTTCACATTATAATTGAAATGGGAACAATATTGCTGCATTAACGAACCAAAAAAAAGAAAAAAAAATGTTTATTTAATTTTTATATTTTTTTTTTAAAATATATTTTTATTTTTAATTTAAATTTTTTTTAAAAAACTTTTTTCACTGTAGTGTTTGGTATCGTTGGAACGGCCATGCTCTGGCCGATCCAACCATACCAAACTTTAACCCCTAGCTGCCACGGATCGGGAGATAGGGAGTTCATTGGAACTCCCTATCTCCACCGTTGGTGGCAGTTAGGGGTTAACTCTTGGACTGGCGTCATCGTGCTATGCACGATGATGCCAGTCCTCACTCAGGGGGAGTTCCCGGAGGCTTGGCCGACATCCAAGATGTCGGCCAGCTCCGGGAAAGGATCACGAACCGGCGCTTTTCAGCGCCGATTCGCGATCCAGCTCCCCAGGGGTTAATGCCAGGCACCATTTGGAAGGGCAGGCTGTGCCCTTCCAAATGGTGCCTGGGTTAACCCCCGCAACGCCGCCGATCGGGAGGGAGAGAGGTCCGAAGGACCTCCCCCCTCCCTTTCAGGCGCCTCCTCCGCACATGCGGGGGGGGGGCGCCTGAATTAGGTGTCATCGCGCTGACGCGATGACACCTAATTTCACCGGCGGCGGTTCCGGATGCTGGGCTGACATCGAGGATGTCAGCCCGCACCGGGGGGGCCAGCGATCGGCCGGAACCCGGCCGAACACTGACCCCAAAGGGAGGACGCGCTCAGCGCGTCCTCCGCATACCAGCAGCCATGCGGAGGACGCGCTCAGCGTGTCCTCCGCATCGAAGTGGTTAACAGTGTGGAAACCAAGCAATACATAATTAACTTATTAACGTAAAGCAACGCACACAAACAGGAAAATATAGAAAAAATAGAAAATTTATTTACAACATGGGGAAGGGAAGGGAACATGCCAAGGATGGCAAACTGCCCAACAGGGGCACAACAACACAAACAAACATACAATGGCGGCCATCTTCCAAGCCAGGCGAACATCTTGTTCAGAGTATTGGTTCACTTTTAGAATTACTGGCATTTGAGGAGATGTTGGAGCTGGTCCGCATCTTTGATTACAAAGATTATGACTGCAGTAAGGGCCCTTACGGCAGGAAGAATAATTTTAGAAAGGATCGTATCATTGACAAGCTACGCGCACCACCATCCTGGAGGTGTTTGGGAAAGAAGGGACGAAGGACCAGATCAGAAAACGCTGGTCCGACCTCAAAGCAGGCGAGCAGGAGCAGCTGAGGCACATCCGTATTGAGTATTGTCTCTGTCTTACTGCCGCTCCAGGATGTCCGCGGTGTTGTTCAGGTGCTCGCGGAGTTCCTGCAGCAGTTCCTGGATGGCATCGAGTGTTCTGACTGCCAGGCGTAGCTCGCCAATCGCCTCTTGATTGCTAGGTCTGGCTTCTTCTATATATCCAATAAATGAAAGAAGGAAAATACAGTAAGTAAAGCAGGTTTCTATTTTTGACTGAAAGTCTTGAAAAAATATAACAGTAGTATATACCAGAGCTGGCGGCCTCCTGAGGCTCCGACTCCTCCGACTCCTCCCCCACCACCACCGTCTGCATATCCAGTGCTATATGTAAGAAATTAAAGAAATAAAAAATACAGTAAACAACAAAACTGATTTATTTTTTATTTTTGTACAAAAGTCGATGCAAAATACAACAGTAAAAAAAAAAAAACCTGGACTGGCGGCCTCCTGCTGCACCGGCTCCCTCTCTACATCATCGCCATCCTCCTCTTCCTCCTCTTCCTCCTCCTGCTCCTCTTGTGCTATACATAAAAAAATTAAATTAAAATACAGTAAACAAAAAATGTTTCTGTTTTTGACCAAAAGTCGTTGCTAAATAAAACAGTATATACCAGCGCTGGTGGACGCCCGTGGCTCCTCCTCCTCCTCCGGGGCACTGGTGCCCGCCGGGGCAGATTCTGCGGCCTTCTTCTTCCTGTCTTCTGCCAAATCCAAAAAATATAACACGTAAATAATGCAGACTGGAAAAAATGGTATATCTATACAATATATTGCTGAAAGTATTGTGACACCCATCCACTACCCACTACCAGCTTGACCCACCACTACTCCCATCTCATAGGTCTAAAGTCACAAAATATTTATTTATTTCCTCTGCACATAGACATATATTATCGTTCAATTATATATTTTTTTCAGAAGTAAACATTACGTTTATTCAATAAAAACTATTATTTGTGTTGTGTGCATACAAAGCGCATTTTGCTGACTGCTTTTAGTTATTTTATAGAAGGCCTCAGCCTCAGTTTCACTTTCAGTTTCTGCTAATAATAAAACTGGATATTGCAGAAACAACAACAGAAATCCACCATTTTGTTTTGAAATTTGCATCTAAAGCATTCAATGACACTGCTGCAGCAAACTGAATCGCTGCGCTGCAACAATTCAGCAGCTGCTGAGGATGTATTGAACGCGTCTCTGTTTGGATGCACTTTCAGAAGAACTACATGTCCCATCCTATCACTTAGCAGAGACGCAGAGATTTTTGTTGATGCGCAGGTGGGAGTCAATATTGGGCAAGCTGGGGGTCATCTCGTATGCATCACTCAATCACAACAACCTCCCCCCCAGCACACTACAGTACACACAGTGCCAAAAGAAATCCAGCATTGTAACTTCATCTACATACATCAAATGTCACAATTTGCACGAATACGTAAAATCACAAAAAAGAAGAGCTATGGCAAAAATGCATGTATTACGAGTCGTGAAAACGCAAAGCTATACACAATCACATTGCATGAAAAAAGGACTAGATAAATCAAGGTATTTCTGTGCACATTAGCACATGCAAGCACATTATTATTATTATACAGGATTTATATAGCGCCAACAGTTTGCGCAGCGCTTTACAATATAACATGACACTTACGTTTCGCTATGACGCGCCGGATGCGTCTCAGCTGCTCCTGCTCACGTACTTTCAAATCAGACCAGCGTTTCCTGAGCTGGTCCTTCGTCCGGTCCTTCCCGAACATCTCCAAAATGGTGGTGCGTAGCTTCTCTAAGATACGATCCTTCCTGGCGTTATTCTTCCTGCGGTAAGGGCCCTTACTGCAATCATAATCTTTGCTATCAAACATCCGTACCAGCTCCAACATCTCTTCAAACGCCATATTGGGGGCCCGTTTCTTCCTGGGTGCAGGTGGTTCATCATGAGATGATGAGGTGCTTGTACGGCACTCCTCTCTTTCAGCGGCCATTATGATGAATAATAAAAACAATATTTTGTTCAAAAAGTTGTCAATAAAACTGGCTCAATAAAGTTACGACATCCGCGCGCGCGCGCATGCGCGACCCGCGGACGAATCGGATCTGACCCAAATACGAATATTCTTATCGGATCATTGGAAACAATAAGAAAATTTACAGAATCAGCGATATAACCGATACTAGTTAAATATACGATGTCCAGACTTACCGAAATGGAACCGAAATCCCGAATGGAACTGAAATCATGAATAGAGGGAAAATAAATTTTGATTTGACACATTTCAAGTCCATTCGAAAATTCCGAAAATTTTTCGATTCGGCTCGGAAAACAGTTCGGATTCGACTTTTTCGGATCTAAAAATTTTCGGAATTTCGGCCGCATCGAAAGACCCGAATCGGGAAATTTCGTGAAAATTCCGAAATTCCGAAACCCGAAACGCACATCCCTACCACATACCCACAAGACACATCGTTGGAAAGAATATTTTCTGATCTTTCCAATGCTGCTATTCTTTGGGGAATATAATGTTTCTTAGATGTAAAACCCTAAACAAGAATACTCATTTAAAATAGGCAATAAAATATCAATTAAAAATGTTTAATTGATTTTTGGGTGATTCAGAATAATGAATTTCGTTCTTGGTTAAATCTAGTGTGCTAACCATGGACACGTGTACCTTTTTTACTTCTTACAAGCCAAATGGTGTTTATGTTCTGTACTGAACTGTACCAGCTATCCTGGGCTATTTAAAGATGAATGAAAACAAATTATGTCAGCTCTATAAGAATAAAACTAAATTATATCAATTAAGTAATACAAATAAAAATTGGTAAAGACATCTTAATGGCTTTATGCCATTGTTACAGAATTATACTTTGTTTATACTTGTAATGACGCTTTGTTGCAAAGTTATAAGTGGTAAATATGCTGTGTGATACTCAGGGCCGATGCTAGACTATTTTGCGCCCTAGGCAAGTCTAGCTACTTGCGCCCACCCAAAAAAATAATTATCAACTGTTGAAATACAAGGGGGTGGGGGCGGGACACACACACTTTTTGCAGGGGGACACACACACTGCAGGGGATGACAAGACACACTCTGAGCACCGGGGCCACATATGGTCATTGGGTGCCCAACCTACCACTCCACTGGCTGAGCCCGGGATCAGTCTGTGCCTCTTTCTTTAAGATTTTCTTTCCTCTGCCTCTTCCTTTCCTTTTCCCTCCGTGCCGCTTTCATTCCTCTGCCGCTTTCTTTCCTTTTCCTTCTCTGCCTCTTTCTTTCCTTTGCCCCTATGCCTCTTTCTTTAACCTTTTCTTTCCTCTGCCCCTTTCTTTCCTCTGCCGCTTTCTTTAACCTTTTCTTTCCTCTGCCTCTTTCTTTCCACTACCGCTTTCTTTCTTTCCTCTGCCTCTTTCTTTTTCTTTCTCTTTTTTTTCCTCTACCTTTTTCTTTCTTCTGTGCCTTTCTTTTTTCTTTCTTTCTTCTATGCCTTTCTAAGACGATCACCTTCTGTGCTGCTAGCGGGGGTCCGCATTGTGACCTGCCACTGTCAGCTACAAATCCAAACAATGAGGAAGGGGTACAATAATGGAACCCAGGTTGGGGCCAGCTGCACCCCTAGGTGGCAGTGTGCCCTAGGCGGTTGCCTAGCTTGCCTAGTGGAAGCACCGGCCCAGGTGATACTTGTTGGATGTTGTTATGCATCCTTAACATTGACAAATTCAATAGCCTGGGATCTATGTGGTGGAAGGTTTGATATTTTTCACCATTGGATGTAACATGGTCGTCATATTTATTGTTAACAGTAGTAGGAGCATATCTGTACAAAGTGTGCTTGACTGACTACTAGTACATGACCAGAAAACATAATGTTTATATAAGAAATTAAATTGCACATTCAGGACTATTAATCAAGGTGTCAGTAGACTTGTTCATATATATACATGCACTACTTGGTCAAAAAAGTCACCATCTACTGTAAATGCCTGTTATGATGGGGTTGCTTCATGTAGTCAGGTCTAAGTTCAGCAACGCTATGTGAACAAAAAATTAGGTCATGTGACTCCCTGAATATACTGAATTAGCAGTTTTTTTCCATTAATGTGTGCTTCTTCCCTGACGGCAAGGATGACAATGCCAGGATTCATCGGGCTCAAATTGTGCAAGAGTGGTTCAGGGAGCATGAGACATAATTTTCACACATGGATTGGCCACCGTAGAGTCCAGACCTTAACCTCATTGAGAATCTTTTGGATGTGCTGGAGAAGACTTTACACAGTGCTGCGACTCTCCCATCATCAATAGAAGATCTTGGCCACAAATTAATGCCACTCTGGATGGAAATAAAGGGATAATAAAATTATCAAAATGATGCCACGGCGAATGATTACCATAATCAAAGCACAACGCGTTCCAATGAAATATTATAGTGTGTGACTTTTATTTTGGCCAGGCAATGTATATGTACACACGCACATATAATTTATTTTCTTCAGTCAAGAGAATACAGAATGCTTTAAGCAGGGTCTCAAACTCCGGCCAAATGTTGATGACCTAGGGTTCCCAGAAATCTTTGAATTCAGTAGACAGCCAGAGAATCAAAGGCAAATCAAGTTCAGAATCATCTATGAGGCCCAAGGTTAACATAAGTAGTTTTAGAGAATATATATATATATTTTTCTATTGTTTTTGCTTGTACATTTGTAGGAATAATAAATATTAGTGATGTCTTGATACCAAGTCATGATCCGATATTGCACGATCCTTGGTCGGACCAGCGACTAGGCCACTAAGTAATCCCAGGGCTTCAAATTGTTCCTGCGGTGTCTTCCCTCCCTACTCAAAGGGAAGATGTTACAGGTGTGCACAAAGCCGCCGGCTGTTACTGAAAGTTGTGCAGTATGAAATCGGCATACAACTTTCAGCGATTTCTGTAATGCCACCCATACTCACACAGTCCGTGGACTCATGGATCGGATCGACTTGAAAAAGCCCTTATTTCGCCGGATCATTGTTCAGTAGAGCGATGGGTCATAGTGAGAAAAAATAAAATCAAACACATTATAAATGCCTGCAGTATATCGTGTAAACTCACAAATTTTCTTTTTTGATTGTAAATTTTAGGCAGGGACATTTATGCGAGCATTAAACACACCGCTATCATTTAATATTGTTAGTAGCCTATATTATATGACTGCTCTTGTGATGCCGCTTGCAAGAGAGTGAATATTGATTTTGTATTAAACGCACACGCAGAAAGCTACTATGTCTCTAACGGGTCAAACCAATCCTTTAATAATTTATTGTATCATATCAGGTCAATACACAGCCATAAATGTAGCTGGTAAAACATTATTACCCAACAGGTGTTTATAGGCATTATAATGTATGAATCATACTATCAAATTATTCTCATAATCCATGCACAAACAAATCTGAAAAGCAATTTCTGCAAATATGTTCTGTAAGTATTTGTTGCTCCTAAGCATTTAATTCGCCGACATAAAAAGACTGGAATAAATAATTATCTCTTCATATTTGATGTAAAATATTGTTTGAGAAAGCTGTAAAATATATCGCAGCTCATTATTGTAATAAATACTGTAGTCCTAATGATCTTGTCGATTTGTTTTTGGTCACTATAACCTTATATCTTTTAATTCTTTCTCCCTGTTCCCTTATTCGATCATTTCAGACACACGCGCATGCACACATTGGGCCCAATTCTGACCAAGGCCTTGATTTAATTTGGCCCAGCACCTTTCTCCTCTCCATTTTGGTTAGTTTTCAGTTCCCGAGATTCAGATTGTGGCGTATCAGCTTTTCAACTGCTGATAAGAATTTTGATCAAATATCATATATCGCTGCTATACTTTTCATTGCAAATATCGACTTGAGTGATTAAACTCAAGTTAACGGTATGCCGTTTTCCAAAACAATATCAAATGCTGAAAAGTGTTTATAAATTACTTCTTAGATGCTTGTATCTCCATTTAATGTATTGCCACTGCTCTTATTGTACAGAGATTGCATGTTGCTCCGTTCAGTCTTAAATCCCAGACATGCGCGTTTTACTGTAAACCCCTGGATATGCGCGTTTTACTGTATCTGGAAATATTAAGGTACAGACTTGCGCAATGTAACTGTGGAATATTACATTTCGGACTTGTGTGTTATTACTGTTCCTGTAGAAATGTTAATTTGCGGATTTAAGCGATGTAGTATGAAAGTGTAAATATTATTTATTTATTCACTATAGGGGTCATTCAAAGAGAGCCGAATTGGCTCAGAAATAGCGTCGAACTGTGAATTTCACTGTACAGTGCAATTTCGGAGCCATTCTGCTACTCAAACAGCAGTTCGCCAAAAATTTTTTCCGATTTTTATTAAAAAGAATTTAAATAGCAGTTTTTTTCCTGTAACAGACCTTTTTATTATTATTTATATGTCCTTATATATTAAATCCAGGCATTTTTGTTGAGTAGTCTTTTTGCAAACAGCTTTTAAAAGTTGCAGTGTTTGATTTTTTTTTTCTTTCTTACCTTTCGTCGGCTTGTCATGCTTTTACGTCAGCTGGTCAGCATTCTGTTTGGCAGATCGACAGCTTTTTTCGAATGCGTCCGGCGGTCTTGCGGCAGATCTGTGTGTGCATTCGGCTTTTTTTTCCAGTTCAATGGATCGCTCCGATTTTTTATTTTTTTTGCCCGTTTTGCTGTGTTTTTTTCCATTCGATGCAGTGGTTTTGCAATGGTTTTTTGAATGCGTTCGGCAGATGTTTCCTGCACTTTGGGGACCCTGCGGTGAATGCTGAAATCACCGCCGGGATGGGGAATTTGATTCCCTGAAGTGCATGGAACTATGCTCTTTGAATAACACTGTATAGGTGAATAGGTGAAACTCAGGAGAATTGGCAGGAGAAGTGAATAATCTAACAGGGTTATTCAGAGAGAGGTGAAAAGCAGGAGAATGACTGGAGAATGGAAAACTCTAGGTCAAAATAGCTGATTTGGAAAGTGAGATAAATTGGGAGAATTTCGCTGGTTTGGCTATTTTGACCTAGAATTTTAAATTCTCCAGTCATTCTCCTGCTTTTCACCTCTCTCTGAATAACCCTGTAAGTCAAAATAGCCAAACCAGAAAACGTCTCCCATTTATCTCACTTTCCAAATCTGCGATTTGGTCTAGATTGTTTTCCTCTCCTGCCAGTTCTCCTGAGTTACACCTTTACTGAATAGACCTGTTAATGTATGGATTTTCTCATTTTATATTTACAGTAGGGAGGCCACATTCATAAATTATTCAGGAATTCGCTCCGTGTGTTGCTGCTGGTATGTTCTAGCAGAATGCATAGCATGTACATGACCTCATAGGATTGTGTTGTTTTCAGAGAAGAATCCTGAAAAACTATTTGTTCTCCGTGTCCTATCTACAGAGACAAGAGAAAGGGACTGTTTTATAGTTTATGCTGCTGTTAATTTCTTTTCAATAATGGCTGCAGGTGAGAACAACAAGTGACTTTGGTTTCGCACATTTATCTCCAGCTGCCTCGACATACGTGATTCCTTTGCAGTATAGGAAGCACATGTGTACAGTAGACAGCGACAGCAGCTGTTAGAGCTGAGCTGCAGCAGGGGTTTGCGGCTCAGCAGTGGCGTAGCGTTGGGGGTCCTCGGGGGCGGTCGCCCCGGGCGCAATTTTCTGAGGGGGCGCAAAATTTCAAAAGAAATTTGAAACACTAATATTTTCCAGCAGGGATCAGCAAGGTGTCTGCTCATGGACAATGGTGTCCGTGAGAGGCCCTTTCACGGGCAGCCACCAGTTTTACAGTGCCGGCAGTGACTTAGCACTCAGTGTCCGGAAGGGAGGACCAGGACAGGAAATTCTGTCCTGACTCCTCCTTAACGCAAGAGTCACGTGAAGCAGCGCAGCATTATCTGACAGAACACTGACCCTGTACCACGCTTGTTAGCCACCCTTGAAGCCCTGTGCCAGGCCACGCCACTGGCAGCCCTGCAGCCACTGTACAGGAAGTAGGGAGGGAGGCGCCTGCCCTGCAGCACATTTAAAATCCAGTCTCCACTAAGCCCCCTGGACAGCTCCCCCACCCAGGCCACCAGCAACTCCACGCAGGTAGATGACACTGTGTGACACCAGAGCAGCGTGACCAACACACAGTGAGGGGGCACAGGGAGATCGTGACTGGAGGTTCAGGGAGAGAATGTCTGGGGTACTGTGAGAGAGTGACTGGGGATCTGGGGATACTGGGAGAGAGTGACTGGGGGTACTGGGAGGGAGAGAGTGACTGGGGGTACTGGGAGAAAGTTTGGGTACTGGAAGAGAGTGACTGGGGGTACTGGGAGAGAGTGACTGGGGGTACTAGGAGAGAGTGACTGGGAGGTACTGGGAGAGAGTCACTGGGTATAGTGTGAGAGTGGAACTATGCTAGGGTATAATGGGACAGGATGACTGGTAGCAGTGGAGTTGCAAGGGGGGCATGTGTGTTTAATATTTTTATATCAGTATTTTGTTAATATACAATACATGTGCTTGTGGGGTAAGGGGGTCAATACTCTACTGGTAGAAGGGAATCTGGGTGTGTTACTGTGTCCACTGGTTGGGGGGCACACAATTCTTGCTTTGCCCCGGGCGCTGACAACCCACGCTACGCCGCTGCGGCTCAGCTGTAAAAGCATTGGTGTCAGTAACATTAATGAGAGAGAGGATGTTCTACTTAATGGCCCACTTGTTACTGATAAAGGCTCGAGTGGAATAGGACCCTTGGATTTCTCACATCAAGACCCTCTTCTGTTTTCTTCTCATATATCTTTTATTTTGAGGGTGCCAACATGCCTATAGTGGTGTCAGCTAGACCTTCTTGGTGACACAATACAGGAAATGGACTTCCTGCATATAGACCTAATGCCGTATAAATAATTACAATACGATCACTGGGTGCACAGTGGGTCCCAGAGTAACCAAATCCTCAGTACATCCAGAGATAAAAGATGGAGCCCGGCACAATCCAGTGCTAAGGGCACTTTTATTTGGAGAAAACCAGCAACCTTTCCACTGCAGTGCAGCCTTTCTCAGGACCTTCTTGATGAGGCCCAACTATGGCTGAAACGATCAGTGCGGTTCTTGTAATTCTCGTACTGAAGAGACTTTGATGGCATTTACATTTTTGCATATGGTATAGTCTTCTCAATAACGGCACCATTCAGCTAAAACCTTATGAAACCTGAGCAAAGGGCAGATCACAAGTGCCATTGCCCATTTTCATTCTTCTAATAAGTCTATTTCTTTTCTACCGTGAAGTCCTTCTTAATTTGCCTTTAAATGTATTTTTTACGTCCTTCCTCGTTGCTTAATTTGACACATGCAAATACCAGTTACATACTATTTAACCTCAACCATTCCAATAATCTCCCTTATGCTCAACCACCACCACCAACTCGTATCAAAATCCATTCCTCACTTCCCACATTTATTGTCTATATTTTTCTATAATATTTTTAGTATTAAAACAAATTATTATTGTGCTTTGAAAGCTGAAATGAGAGACCATTGTTATTTTAGAAAGAAATGAAAGGTGTTACTGAAAGCACAACGTTTGTAATAAATTCCGTGGAACAAAAACAAAGCGAAATCCTATTAAAAATGCTACCAGGATCTCTGGAGCTGGAAGCTAACGAGCCCACCTTCCACATCGTATGCAGATCTACTTTCTTAATGTGAGACAACCTAGAATTAGATGGATTGCAGTGACTGAACTCATGACAATATCAGCTGGGATGGTAAAATTTTGGTGTATTTAACCTATAAGTGCATTTCGTGATAGCCTCTGAATATAGTTAATAATTAGCTGAGTGAGAAGTTAGGTGTTTAAAAATCGTTTTAGGTGCTTTTTTATATTCATGACAGCTTCTCAAAACCAAAAAATCAATCTCAATCAAAGCTGGAGCTGAGTTTATCATAAATTATCATGAAAAGGTTTTCTACTGAGTAGATGGTTAATTACAATCTAATTTGAATAATTTTGCATATTAATGAGAAATGAATGAAAAACCATTTTTAGATTTTTAACTTCAACTGAGAAACCCACGGAGATAATGGCCCCCTTTTGAGATGCATATGATCCTGTTACTACTGGAGACAGAGAAGGTGTTTTTTTCTCTTCCTTGCACTGTTCTAAACTGATAAATAGATTAGCAGATTTATTATTAATATGCGTTAACCAAGCCTTTTATATTTTCTTGTTGATTAACTCTTTCATTGCCACTCAGTCAAGCATTAATTACAGGTTGTCACTCATCTTCCTTGCATTTCAGATGTAAAAAAAAAAATATATATATATATATATATATATAGATAAATACATACATACATGTTTGGGTTATGGTGGAGGGCAAAAAATGAGATAAAAAGCCTCCACACAATAACCAATACGGTTTATTATTGCACATCACAGCAATTCAAAGAACTGCATCACAGAGCTCCTGTGCTACATTCCCCATATGCAGCAAGGAACTCTGGGTCAGATATGCAAATTACCTCTGTCTCACCTTTATGGCATCCTGGGTCTGTTTTCACACAGAACCCTTCAATCAATGCCATGCCATACTAGATGGCTTTTTTTTTTTAGCAGAGATCAGGTTTATGCAACTGGTCAAAGCCACTTCTGGACAGCGCTGTTTTGGGTTTATTGGACCCTCTTCAGCAGAAGCAAGGTGTGAACAGTTGCAGTTGGATGCTTGGACCCATGGGGAAAATCATATATATAACAAACCAGGAGGAGAGCACACCAGCTCATATATTCAATGACTTTGACAGTAGCTCATTCATTATTTATTTTTTTGAGAAAGTATTTAACCAGGAAGGATACATTGAGATTTCTCTCATTTTCAAGTATGTCCTGGGTGGCGAGTATGTACCATATGTACCATTAGGTGTCTTGCCCAAGGACACTTACTGGAGAGGTGCTCTTGTCAGGATTCAAACCTGTGTCTCCATGGATATAGAACAGTGATGTTACCTCTACTCCACCCATTTAAAGATTTTAACAGATTTTATCCCTTTAAAGATTCTAACAATTCTTGACCCTTTAAATATTTTAAGAACTTTTTAACCCAGAAAATATTTTTTGCATGGTTTGTCAACCCTAAGCTCTGCTAATGATAAAAATTCAGTTCACAAAATATGGCCATACGTTGTTTAAGTCTGTCACAACGCCAATGTACCCCATCTTCGACAGGTCCTACTGTAAAGCACCTTATGAATGATCACCCTTATGAATGCTGCCCTCCTGGTGTATTATATATACTGTATATATATATATATATATATATGGTATGTGTAGAGACATGGGTATAAGCCAAGCAAAGAAAGCTGAATTTGAGTTAGAAATTTATAACCCATAGGTTATATGGCAATGCAAACTTCATATTCAAATTTTCATGTCAACTTATCTGCACATTAAAAATAATAATTAGGATATTTTCACAATACTGGGAATTTTCCGTAAAAGTAACAAAAGTATTTAAATTCATAGCCCAAAATAGCTGAGTTGAAAAGATGCACATTTTTGCAAACATTTTTGATTTCGCTGCAGTTCCTAGTATAGTAAATTAACATTATAATGTAAATTATGTGGATTCCTTTAGTGACATCCAGTTATTCTTATATAGCTTTTAAACTGAAGCATTCGGTAGTAGTTGCTTTAATACTTTACCACATTTTTTATCCTTCTGTGCCAGGACCACGGAAGGACACTGGGAACTATTTGTTGCAGTGTTTCATCGCATGAGACCAGAGGAAGCAGTGGATTGCACCATTGTGTTCACCTTGAAGAGCAGAGGAAAGTTTGGGACTTTTAGTGTATTTATTTTACATTTTCTAGTGATTATGCAAAAGCAAAACCACTTAACACCGTGTTCTGAGAGCCAGTATTCTTTGCAGATCAAGCCGAAAAACGTGAGCTACGCTAGAATAGCTCGTTCTCCTCCATTGGGTTGCAAAGTACAAAGTATTAGTGTCGGTAATTTACAGTTAGCAGCCACAACGTCTGAGCCACAAGCAAAGTTGATGATGGTGTGGAGGCTGCTAGATGGGTGTTGGAGAATACCACTGCTGTGGTTGAATGGGATGTTGAATTTGTCATTGAGCTGCTTTGGTTATCTCTCCGTCTCAACTACTTCCGGTTTGAGAATAAATTTTATCGTCAGCGGAGGGGTATGTCAATGGGTGCCCCAATGGCGCCCATGTACGCCAATGCCTTTATGTTTCTATATGAGACCAAACATGTTGTACCGCTGTTTTCCGATGGGTTGAAGGCCTATTATAGGTTTATTGACGACATCCTTATCATTTGGGATGGGGATAGAGTCCAATTGGAACGTAAAATGGCAATTTTGAATGATTTACCTTCCACTGTACGATTTACATATCACTGTGATTCACAGCGGATTGAGTTCTTAGATCTTAATATCTTTAGAACAGGTGATAGAATAGATTTCTCATTGTTTCGCAAACCTACGGATCGCAATACTATTCTGCACAACCAAAGTTTTCATCCGTCTAAATTAAGGGAATCTTTACCTATTTCTCAATTCTTGAGAGTGCTTCGGAGTAATTCCAACGCAGAAATACGTGAGACACAGATCGACCATATGAGACTCCGTTTCCTTGAACGTGGTTATCCTGGCTGCACTTTAGATGCAGCTTTAGTTAAGGCACGAGTCAAATATGAAATGAGTGAACCAGCATGTAGAGATATTCAATCCCCCAGATTCTTGTTCCCACAGAAGTATAACACACAGTCGAGGCGGATTAACTGTTGCATACGCCGTAATTGGCGTATGCTGCAGGGTGACACTGGTTTGGATGGTAAATTTTTACGACCACCTATCATGTGTTACAAACGGAACAGGAACCTGAGGGACTTGTTGGTCCATACAGATCAATATACACGCAATTTGGGCACAGTAGGGGCCAACCCAGGGTGTTTTCGCTGCCTGGGCTGCACCACGTGCAATTTTGTTAATCCTTGCAAGTCCTTTCAACACCCACATACAGGACGTATATTTAAGATCAGGCATCATTTAACATGTACGACTACATTCATTGTCTATTTACTAACGTGCCCTTGTGGGTTGGCTTATGTGGGGAAAACCATCACGGATTTGAGGACCCGGTTGGCTAACCATCGTTCCGCTATTAGGGCAGCATTAAGTGGTAAGGAAAGTCCACAACCAGTGGCGAGACACTTCAGAGAGTACGGTCATGCACTTTCCACTATGCGAGTGAGACTTATAGATCATGTTCCAGCGTCCACACGTGGGGGGGGACAGGGCGGGTGCGCTTTTGCGTAGGGAGGCTTTTTGGATATTTACGCTCGAGACACTGTCCCCGAGAGGACTGAATGAGTTCAATTCTTTTGGTTCTTTCCTTCCAGCCAGGTAGACATTCTCCATTGGCTCATCGTCTTCGTAGTTTTGCTGTAATTTTGTTTGTAACACAGCGGTTTTTTTGGGGTCCTAGTGATCCTACTTTCTATAATATTGCTTATAGGTTATCTTATTATGGATATACAGTGGCATACAATTTAAGCAGTTGGTTTAGTTTCAGGTCAGGATGAGGTTTTGCTGCTGGCAGTAAATACATGTAGCTTTGGTTTCTTTTGACATTAATATTTTTTTTAGCTTTATGGCTAGTCTTTTTTATCAAATTTTGTGTTTTTTATGTTTGTCTCTATGTGCATCTACTTGCTTAGCTGCTTGACAGTAATTAATTAATTAATTTTTTTTGTTGTTTCAGCATGTTTATTATTATTTTTCATTTATTTTGTTTCTCTCTCTTAAATTGTTGCCATCTGCGATGGTTTGGGTTAGAGTGTTTGTTTATTAATCCACTATATCGCGCTGGTCTTACGCTGCCCGGCGTTCGCTCTCCGGAGCCGGCGTCCTGTTGTCATGGTTGCGGCTTTCTAACCGCCGGGCACTGGACTTCCGGTTTCCGGTGGCGTACGCGGAGCGGCGTTTTCATCAGCAATCACAGGTGTGTATGTGTTCTCACTTTACTATAAAATGTACCTCTGTATGGGTGTTTTCTATATTCCTGAAGAAAGTCCATGTTGGACTGAAACGTTGAAGAACTTCTATAATAATTAAATCGTTTTTGGCTCAGACTCCGTGATGCGGTCTCTTCTATGATCTTCTATATATATATATGGTATGTGTAGAGACATGGGTATAAGCCAAGCAAAGAAAGCTGAATTTGAGTTAGAAATTTATAACCCATAGGTTATATGGCAATGCAAACTTCATATTCAAATTTTCATGTCAACTTATCTGCACATTAAAAATAATAATTAGGATATTTTCACAATACTGGGAATTTTCCGTAAAAGTAACAAAAGTATTTAAATTCATAGCCCAAAATAGCTGAGTTGAAAAGATGCACATTTTTGCAAACATTTTTGATTTCGCTGCAGTTCCTAGTATAGTAAATTAACATTATAATGTAAATTATGTGGATTCCTTTAGTGACATCAAGTTATTCTTATATAGCTTTTAAACTGAAGCATTCGGTAGTAGTTGCTTTAATACTTTACCACATTTTTTATCCTTCTGTGCCAGGACCACGGAAGGACACTGGGAACTATTTGTTGCAGTGTTTCATCGCATGAGACCAGAGGAAGCAGTGGATTGCACCATTGTGTTCACCTTGAAGAGCAGAGGAAAGTTTGGGATTTTTAGTGTATTTATTTTACATTTTTATGTGATTATGCAAAAGCAAAACCACTTAACACCGTGTTCTGAGAGCCAGTATTCTTTGCAGATCAAGCCGAAAAACGTGAGCTACGCTGGAATAGCTCGTTCTCCTCCATTGGGTTGCAAAGTACAAAGTATTAGTGTCGGTAATTTACAGTTAGCAGCCACAACGTCTGAGCCACAAGCAAAGTTTCGGTCAGAATAGTGTTTCAAGCTATTACTTTAACTACTGAGTTGGAATAGGACCCTAGATGTTTATCCAAGGAGAACCACTGTCTAGTGCTTGTTGACAACAAGAGGCAAACACACTGAAATGTGTTATGTCAACAAAAGGATCAATTTAAGGAAAATGGGGAAGTTATATGAAACAAAAGGATTTAATTCACACGTGTACTCATTTGCATGATATTGTAGTGATATATGTATTTTTTAGAAGTTCTTTAATTGTTAAGTTTGAGTTTTCTTTGTATCTTTTGATTGAATTCACTTTATTAGCATTAATGAATACAATGACTTATTCAAAATTGAGTTATTTATGGAATTCTAAATCATTTACATTGATTTACAGATGCATTTTCCTGCAGACTCTAAGAAGACGTGACAGAAATATCTGACAAGCATGTAAATCAATATAATGAAAAATGGTTCTTTTATTATATTAGCTTTAAAGGCTATATATTATTATTATTTTTTTTTTTACAAATATGGTGTAAGAAGGGTTTTAAGGACATGTGTTAGGTGAGAATTTCTAGAGTAGTTTTGCCTGTTGGGTACCTTTCCACGTGAAAATAAAAGGAACTTTAATCCATTTACAGCCAATCATACATCAGTTTGACACCTGAACTGTTAGGTTTTGCCATCGTCTTGTTATTCTGTAGTGTTAACGTTGCACTGTTTGCTTTACCTTGCTACAGAAGTTAGATCGTGCGTAGCGTTGATCTCATGCTCAGTTGAAACATTTTAATGACATGTTAATTAAAACAATTCTGAACTTCTGGCAGTTTTTCAAACCTTGTGGAGTTTTCAGTTTTGAATTGCTCGAGGAAGAGAGACAATACCTACAGTTCTATCAGATCACGTTCAAATGAAAATTCTCAATATTTACATAAAATTAAAAAACAAAATCATAACAAGAACAGTGTGAGTAGTTGGCAATGTGGCAATATTATTTGTGAAATTTAAACAGTTTTCGCAGAATTTGATTTTGAATTAACTATTCAGCTGTAATTGGAAATGTTGCTCCTCTACAGCCTTAATCCTACCATTCTTATAAGTATTAATGATAATAATAATGCATTTCATTTCTGTATCATTACCAAAAGAGATCTCTTGTTAAAAGCATGGTTTGTCTCTTGCAGGAACATTGATAAATCTTGACTGCTTCAGGTGATCCTACCTGCGATACAATATCAAGGGAAGGATAGGGTATCTACTCATTTATATAAAAGAGCCTAGGAGTGACGTGCAAGAATAGTGCAAAGATACCAATTATAGTTACTTATAAAGTGCCAGCATATGCCACAATGCTGTACAATGTGTAGAACAAAACATACAGGAAATTAACAAACAAGACTGACACATGGAGAACAGTAAGAAAAGAACCCTGCTCTAGAGGGTGTACAATCTAAGAGGAGGCTGTAAGGGTGATTATAGATTGAACTCATAGGCTACTCTAAAATAGTGTGGTTTCAAACATTTTTTGAAAGACTAGAGGCATGGGGAGAGTCAAGTGTGGGAAGATGCCAATAATATTTAAAACTTGGTCAGACAGTTGATATGGGATATTTACAAACATATCTAGGGGTTTTATATTACAATGACTTTCTCCAGAAATAGATTTAGTTAATACAACGTGAATGTGGGGTGAAGAAACTGAAGATTCACTTTTCTGCTGGTGGAGATGATGAGCAGAGAACAGTATTCATTCTTACAGTGTTATGGAAACAGGTTAATTGAAAAGAAATCTTGGAATAAACACAGCATTGTCCTAAACAGAAAGCTCCTTGCTCCGGGCTCCATGAGGCTGCTCACACCCTCATGTGACTGGAGAGGACACACACAGAAGTAGTACAGACAGAGCTGGTACCCTGGGAGAGGAGGCTCGGGTACGTGTGGGCGCCATGTCCCACATGCTGGTTATTGCATGCAAAGCTGTGTGATCTTGCATTGTATTACTTTGTATTTCTGTAACAACTGTAACATTTCGATGTTCTTGAACCCAGGACGTACTTGAAAACGAGAGAAATCTCAATGTATCCTTCCTGGTAAAATACTTTATTGAATATTTATTTATTTATAATGTTAGCAGCATGGTTTTAAGTAGGAAATGGGCAGAATAGATGTTCCAGTAGGCTTTCACTTGTTGTCATCAGAATTAATGTTTGATGGACAACATGTACAATCCAATGATTGTCCAGCTATTATCCGGTACAAGTTTCCATGAATCTTCACATCTGAGCTTACTTTGGTCTTTTGCATTGATGGCCCTTGATGACGTCTTTAATGCTAGTATTGTGCTTCAATATTCGCTACTAATCTCAAATTTAACATAGTAACGTATGCACAATTATTTATTCCTACCAAGCTATGACTAATATCCTACATTATTTGTCCTTCTATGATACGGGATACGCATCATACTACATATTTTTAAATGTAATTCAAGAACAAATAAAATGGAAAGGAATACAGTTTAAAAAGCTTCCTTAGATTTATTGTCTGAAGCATAATGGTTTGAAGATCACACAAGCAAGTGAAACTGCAGTTTTCAATATTTTATAATCCAATCAAATAATCTGAGCTGCAATGTTTATAAATGTTGTTATGGAATCCCCTCCAGAGTGCTTAAAATGGTTACTCTGTTTTCAGCTTTTTCTATTGATGAAATCCATATCAGGTGACATTGTTAATAACAACATTTCACAGTGAGTTTTTATTTCCTGCGGCCACTTGATACAATCTATAATTTTTTGACTTTTCCTTGCAGAATGGCCCAGATAAAAATGTTCACATTTATAAATGAACACGTGCTTCTGCCATTGATGTGGTAATTAAAGAAGCCTTACGTGAAGTCCTGCCGCTTTTAAGTTAAGGTGTTCTATAAAAGCAGGATGAAAATGACAGATCACAAAATTCGAGCGAGAGAAGGATTTCAGAGCTCATATTTTTTTAATAGGTCTGTAAAATATTTTGGCTGCATCTTCAAATTTAGAATGCTGCTGAAATTCATGTTATAATATACATGAAACACACTTCTAGTACCGAGCATGGTTTATATGACACAATGTATAGATATTCATTCAGTAGACATCGCTTTGTATTTGCGATGACTTCAAAATGATAATCATAAAAGTGAGAATAAAATGACCAGTCTGCAAGTGTTGTCAAATGTGGAGACCGCACCTACCTACTGATTCTCATTTCTCTTAAAATTCAGTGAATTACATGTATCCATATGTAATAATAATAATATATTCTTATACTTTAAGTATGCACTATGTATATATATATATATCTATATAGAGCGAGAGAGAGAAAAACCTGTATGCTATTTCAACAGTTGGATGCAGTAAGAGAAATTTCTGAGTTTAGACCCAAATACAAAATTGTGAATATAAATATATTTTTACCAGCTAAATTATTTTCCTCAACATTTTAAAATTTTCTTTCCAGTTCATTTTATTTCACTGTTTAGTGAATAAATCCACACGTGTAACTGAAGGAGGAAGAGAGATTCAATCATTCTTCTTTCAATACGTTTAAGTAAAAACATTTTATGATTTTATAAAAATAATATAAAATATAAAACATGGACAGTGAAATGATCCAATGATCTAATTTCCAAAAAACATTCAAGATTAATGGCCAAGACATGGCGCTAAAGATACAACGCATATTACTTTCTTTATATTTTACTGACTGTTATATGGGCTCCTCTCTTGGCACACACACGTTGTTTCATATTCAGCTTTTGAGCAAATCTCGTTCTGGAATTTCATGAAATACAATTCTATCTCCAGACAGCCTGTTCGGAACTACTATTTTTTTCAGAAATGTGTTGAGATTGTAGTGATCAGATAACTGTCGTGTTACGTGTAGTATCAGTGTATTGTTTTAACTGGTTTTTAATTAAAATGTGTATGGTTTGCCATCTTAATTCAGAAATTATAGGAAATATAATATTTTTCTGTCCCTGCGCTATGGTTTGGAAGTTAAATCATTTTTATCATAGTAAAGTTTCCAATAATGATTATAATGTTAATAGTTAATAAAGCGAGTTAGCCATTTTCACATATTCAACATAAAGCTATTGTTTTGAAATTGAATGGGAGAATGAGAACACCCAAGAAAAGGATGTTTACATTAAGAAGTAAGATAGAAAATGTTGAGAGTTCTACACTTTTATGAAATGAAAATGAACCTGTTTCACTCCTATAATGTAACTGCCAATAATTCTTTACCTTCCTAACCATGGCAAACATGCCCATACACATGTCATTTTGATTTGCAGGCTGTAGCAGGAAAGAAAAGTTATTCTGTTTGGTTTGGAACAAATACTGTAAGTAATGGCAGCGTTATTGGTACCTGCTGATCAGTCACTAAGGACTGCAGAGCAACTCTAGTATCCTAGTAAGTGAGGGTGATACATGCAAGTTTCTACCTCTAGATTTTATTCCATGGATAAAGAGCTAGTCGAGTACCATTCTATATTGTTGTGTGAAAGAGCATAAGCTCCTGAAGATGTGTATATTTTACTACATCATTCACCTTATGTGAGATACAGGTTCTTTGTGAGCATTTTGAGTTTTGCGAATAATTTCAAAATATTTCACCTCCTTATGTCACTTCTGCAGAAAATGTATAGAAATGTAAGAACACCTAAATCCGATACAAATGTCTTTAGCAAATGTAAGACACTTGGAAGAATATATGCGTTGAACTGCAGCATCCGGAATGTTATACAACAGTGTAGACTAGTGGCCGAAAGGGAAATTGTAACAGAGCCCAATTCATGTAGTTGCCATGTTTTGTCTGCATATCTTTTTTCTGTCTCTCTAAATGTGTCAGTACACGATATCGGAGTCCCTCTCCTTGGCATGAAAAACTATGCAGGAAAACTGGCGGATCCAGAGAGGGGGCACATTTGCTGCCCCCCCTTCCCAAGATGTAGTCCCATTAAAGGTCATACAGGAGACCTTTGCACGTTTGAAACCCTGTATCTCTGGTTCTTCACATCCTATATAAACCATTGGGATGTCGTTGGAAAGGCCAGGGTCTGACCTTTCCAAACATGACTAAGTACAATGTACAGAGTAAAAATAAAAGGCATGTGAAAAAAGTGTATTTTTTTCTCAATTTGTTTAAAATTGCATATTTCCTTAGAAAAATGCAGGAATAGGAAGTGAAATGGCTCAGAAGCACAGGGGTTAACATTTACGTATCTAACCTCTGGACAAGGTCAGACAATTGACAAGGCTATTTCCTGGATACACTCAAAATACATAAACCTTTATAATGTGTATACTGCATGTCCAAGCCTGTGTGTGTATCTGTATGTCTGGTGTATCTACTGTATGGATGTGTGTATAGCTATGTATGTGTCTTTTGAGTGTATGTCAATGAGTGTATGTCTGTATACAGCGGTGTATGAGTGTGTATCTGGGTGCATATCTCCCAAATGTCCCCGTTTGTGAGGGACAATCCCTATTTTGGGCCCAAACTCCCTTTACCTCTTTATTTCTAATGTTCCTCCTTTTAGGAACTCCCCAATATATTTAGGGAGTGCAGGTGTATAACAGAGCTGCACAGTAATAAAACTCCCAGCAATTAGTCTGTAAACTATAATAAATGTAAATAAGATACTTTGCTTACATTTTAGTTAACATTTTTATTGACATAATTGGCCCAAAATTTTGTGAATCCGACTATAAAGTCTGGGAATAGTCGAGTTTCTGAGCCTCCCTTTAACAGCTTCCATTAATGGTGTGTGTGTGTGTGTGTATAGCTATGTGTGTGTTTGTATACCTGAGTTATATGGCTGTGTATGGGTGTCAGTGGGTGTCTGTACCTGCTTCATGTTATTGCTGGTGGTGCTTGATTCTCAGTGATAGAGCATGTGCCAGAATGCAGAGCATTGCTGTGTGGTGTCAGTCAGGTGTCACCAGAGCCGTATGAGGACAGACCCTGTGCAATGCTCTGGAGAGAGTGAGTGTGACGAGTACAGCCTGTGACTAGGTGCGACAGTGCCTGTCTCTGTGAACTGAACACAATCTCTTAGCCAAAACTGGTAGAGTGCCCCCCCCACCCGGAACCTGTGTCTGGATCTGCCCCTGGCTGGAATATATGTTGTGTTTGTTCTTGGAGTGTCTCTGCAAGTCTCTATATAAAATAAAATGATTTTGATGAGCTTGAAGGCGATGTCTTTTACTTTTCTGGATCTTTTTTACAATTAACATTTTTGTTACAAGTCAGCTGTTACTTCTTTGTTACTTCTTGTAATATTATCCATAATTTAAAAATATATATATCCTGCTCTGAATGTTATTACAACCATAGCATATTTAATTTGTTCTGATTATTATTAGTTGTTTTTTTTTAGAGTGGATGACAAGAAGCTGTTACCTTGGTTATATTGTTTTGTTCTTTTACACTCTCAATTCACAATAAATATCAAGATCAACATGTCCCTGGTGTAGTAATAATAACAAAAACAGCTCAATTATTATTATTATTATTCTTTATTTATAAAGCACCAGCATATTCCGCAGCGCTGTGCAATAGGCACAGTATAGACAGGGTTACAATACATATATTTTGTATGAAGAAAGATATGACCTGGGTTCCTTTCGGTATCGAGCTTAAAAGTGTTTTGCTTTTATTCTCTGACCTACCGTAGATACTCGAGTATAGTCGCGACCCGAATATAACGCAATGGATAGAGATTTATACTGGAAATGAGCGAATACTCAAGACTCGAATATAACGCGAGGAGCAAAATAATAAAAGTATACTGTACTGGTAAACAAAATCCTTCCAGGTTCTCTTAACACAGTCAGGCCACCCCTCAGGCCAGAGTGCTCTGCTCTAGTATGATTGTAGTTGTTACTAAGTATGAAGCCGCCGGCCACCCATCTTCTTACTTAAGATAAGATGGCCGGTGGAGCAAGATGACCAACGCAGGGAATCGTTCACCAATAGCCAGCACGCCGGGAGGTGTAGTTTTCTGAACTCTGGCTCCAGCAGGCAGGCTCAACCACCGTGTAGTCTGACGATAGTCAGCCCCCCTGAACGAGCTCCTGATGTCACTGCAGAGGCGCTGCGCGATTCTCCTCACATACAGAATGTGTGGAGAATCGTGCAGCATGTCTGCAGTGACAACAGGATGGGGCAACAATGGGGTGGGGCTGACTATTGGCGAACGATGCAGTGGAAGAGCCTGCCTGCTGGAGATGGAGGTCAGAAACCTACACCTCCCTGCGTGCTGATGAAGGTGCATGCTCGGTTTTAAGCATATCATTCAAGATTGGATTAAAACTGAGCATGCACCATGTTGAATAATTGTCTTAAACCGAGTGTACCCTCTGGCCGTGATGGATCCCACCTTTCCCGGGAGTTCCTGAAGTGTTTGGGTATCAAGGAGCCCGCATTCACTTCAGGGAGACTACCGGAACTTCCAGGGACACTGGGATCCCTGAGCAAATCAATTTTTGTTTTTTTACAAGCGATGCAGATGTCTCGAATATAACGTGACCCCTCCAGTTTTAAGGTACATTTTTGTCACCAAAATCTAGCGGTATACTTGAGTATCTACAGTAAGCATAAAAAGAGAAATACTTATATGACAACTTTTACTAATCAATAAGAGGCACTTATTTGCTCTATGAGTCCATGCTTGTGATAAAATAGTTAACAAGCATCACTTACTCACCAAGATTAACATGTTTTTCAGTATTAACACCACATTTGAAAGGATTTTGGCTTCCCAGGTAAGATTTAGCAAACTCCAATCTGGCTTTTTTAGGTTTCTAAGTCAGCAGTGGGGTCCTCCTGGGTCTCCTACCATAGCGCCCTTTTTATTCAGGTGGCGACGTATAGTACGAGCTGATACAGTTGTATCCTGTGCTTGAAGGTCAGCTTGAATTTGTCTGGAAGTTGATTGAGGGTCTTTATCCACATTTCAAACAATACCAAATAGTTTAAGTCAAAGGGCTGGAGATTACTGAACTGGCCAGCAGTGAGTCCAGATCTAAAACGCTTAGGCTGCGGTCACACGAGCGCATTGAGTGCATCCATGTGACCACTCCTCCCTGCGTCTGTTGCAGCTTTCTGACGGCTCGAAGGGGAGGGCCGCAAGTTGTAACGTGTGTAATAGTATCGCACGTTACACTGGATATGTTGAAACTCTCCCCAAAAAGCTACGACGGATGCTTGACGGGCCAACCAAGCCCGAGCCTCCATAGGAGGCTCGCGCTTTGTAGGGCTGCAACTATTATTATTATTATCCTTTATTTATATAGCATCGCAAATTCCACTTTACAGCTGTGGTATAGGATAAAACAGGAGCGAAACAGCAATGGGGTGGAGAAGTGAATGGTTAAACAAGGCTGCAAGGGATCTATTGTGTTGTGTGAGCTATCCATGGTAAAATATGGCAGCTGAATGAGTTATGATAGTTAACTCAAAACACTGTAATTTACACCCCGATGAAGTCCTTTGTGCAGATCCCACAAAATGCAAACCTCATGAGTCGGATTTTTGGAAATCTGACCTATAAGCTCCATTCTACGCCCAATGGCTCATAGTGAGGAGCAAGTGTTGTAAAGATAATGAGGGGGGGCAGTTTACAACACAAAAGATCACAAAATAGAATCTCATCCAGACAGGGATAATGGTACATAAAAATATAATAGAAAAAAATTCATAAGGTGCACCATAAACTATTAAAGCACATATATAGATATTACAAGATATGGTATATGTACAGATTTGACCTACAGCCATGTATTAACCTCCCTGACGGTTATCCCGAGTGTGTCTCGGGGTTAAATTTCACCGCTGAGAGCGGTAACCCCAAGACACACTCGGGCTGTATACATTACCTCTCTGTGCGCTCCCATGCTGATCTCTGCAGTCTCCTCCAGCGATCGCAGCGTTTTACTTCTTGGATTCCTTCTCGTGAGGAAGGATCCAGGAAGTAATGAGGTCGCGGTCGCCGGAGGAAGCAGCTGGGGACATCGAGGGAGCGCAGGGAGAGGTGATGTATCCAGCGGCATCATGAGTGTTGCTCGGGGTTACCGCTTCCAACATAGGAATTTAACCCCGAGCCACACTCGGGATACCGCTAGCGGGGCAAAAAAGAAAAAAAATTGACCGTTTTCAGCTAAGAATTTTCGAAATAAATAGACCGCCAGGGAGGTTAACTGGCTCTAGTATAAATGCCTCTGTACCCGCATGGGTGGCACAATTCCTTCATATCGAGATGTCTTCAATAACTCTTAATTCAATGAGACGAGCAAGAGAGAGCCTAATGGTGCAGTATTGTACATGCATCTAGCATAAATAAATATAAATCAGCAATGTGATCTGCTCACCTACTTTTGCAGCCTGCAAGGGGTTCTGGCCAGGGTTACTGTCAACGTTAACGTCAAGTATATAATAGGGCTCGTTAAGTCTTAATTTCATGCTTTTGTACATTTCATGATTATGTACATGTTCACATTTATTTGATATTGGGTGGAAGCACAGCAGAATTTGGTGAGCATATGGCAGCCCCAAGCCTATATATGCCCCTGGAGGTATGTCTATACTCTCTTCCTTGCCTTCTTGGTAGATTATTGCAATAAATTAATATAGGAATTCTCTACTAAACGTATCAGTAATGGGCATAACTGCCAGGAAAGAAGTCAAGGAGGCTGCATGTTAAACTATAGCCTGACACTCACCTCCAGAGATGACTGTGTGCAAGATTGTGTGGCCAGAAAACCAGTATTACTCATATTTTGTTTTATGTTAAATCCAGTTGTACAGTATGTTCTTATAGTCAGTTATTTTTGGGAATTTTCGAGGCTTGCATGGTAAAAAGTGACATTTTCACTTTGTTTCCAATTTGTCAGGGATGTGTCTGTCGGTTTTCTCTCAGGGCCTTTTTCGAGCACTCGTTTTCTTGTTCTGGATTGTGGACGTGAGATCACTTTCCTCGTAGATCCACTGATGGGAAGAACATTGGCTTTCATGGCCATTCTCAGTTTTCTCACTGTGGGTGTTGGAATGGTATGGACATTTGCTTCGTTGAACCTTTATCTTACCAAGGGGCCTTAATTGAGATTTAGAGCTCTGTAGTTGGCTGCTTGCCTATTTTTTTTGGAAATTGCATGTTTTTTCTGTGCTTATGCCTTTTTTGCATGTGTTTGCAAATGTCTTCGAGATACAATGTTTATTTTTCAGAGTTTTATATGATTTTGTTTCCACTGTGCTAGGCTGACTTTATTGGAGGGAGGGATAACTGCGACTTCCTTCTGGGTTGGCGCATAGATCAACTTGCAGCCGCTTATGGGTGCAGGTTCCTATGCTTATAATACAAAGGAAATCGGCCAGTGGTGAGCGGCCATAGTTCTTAGTTAATTTTCAAGTTTTGTTGCAACAATTTAGCCACAGGAATTCTCAGCTGTCGCATTTTCTTAAAATTTGAGTAATAGTGACTATAGGCTAACGCTTCCCTCGTTTCACCAGGTTCTTTGAGCAGAGACAATGGTACTGTAATAGCAATATCCTAAATCATTTCCTATTAGGACATTGAATGAAGTTTCCATACAATAGCACTCACAAAACATTTTTCTTTTGCTATATGTATCTGCATATTAAAATTGAGCTTTCTCTACAGTTACAATATAAATCAAATTGTCCTGAATTTTGTGTTATTTAAGTTTATTGTTATTTGCTTACACCCAGGATTCTGTTGAAACGCTTTGTCAATTCACATCATAATTTTCAGAACTCCAGGCATATAACCACATTTTCATTTCTGCAATAAACCGGTGAGATTTCTTCAATATATCCTTTATCTTTTAGACCTGTTATTACTCTTCGTGCTCTGTACTACACCCCCTAAAGTGCATTTATATTCTCTTTAAGATTTTGTGGCCAGACCTGTGGTGTATTCTAGGAAGTATATAACCTCTGCTTTATTCTGTACCTCTTTTCATTTGTTTCTGTATTGTATCCCTCAAGCAATGAATCCCGATATCCTGTTTTCCTTTCTTCACTGCAGATGTACGTTGGGCATGAGGCTTAAGGGATTTTTATACAATAACTACCAGATTTCATTCCTGAACATTTGCCGCACATTGTACTCTATTTAGAATATATTTTGTTTGTTATTGTTTATTATTCCCTTCTATCTATATTGGACACCATGCTGTTCTCTGGTTTATGTTCTTAAATTAACATCTTGTTTTGTTTTTGATTTAGAAATAACTAAAAAAATATCTTCAATATCTCCTAATCCTTAACATAAATCTTACATTTGTATAACTTTCTTTATGAAAAATATAAAATACTGTTTATAGTATTTTTACTGTTATCAAGTTGGATTCCCCACTATCTCCTGTAATATCATTTATTTCCAAAATAAAAAGTAAATATTTTATATTGTGAATTTTTGGAAACATTTTATTTGAATCCCACTGTTAATATTTTTTCTTAATGATAATGCTGCGTTTATGTTTAAGTTAGGATAACTTCTTTCAGGTGCCAGTAGGTGCATTGTTCAGACACTACCTGAGTTCATTATGACAAAATGCAAATCCCTTTTAAGTTGAAATATGAATATGTATAAAATTAATATGTGTATTAATATTGTCCAATTTGACGTTCTGCTATTGTTTTTGGAAGTTTAAGGGTGAAACCATAATGGACAGGTTCACTTATACTGCGATGTCTCATCAGGTGATCGATATTACATTGATCTCATTCTCTTTTTTTTATATTCAATTTTTTCTATTTTGAAAGCATATCTTCCATACAATAATATTCAGCCAATCAATAAAACACTAAGCAAGTCAGCAGACATCACATCAAAGAACACAAAAAATACAAAGAGGAATTTCCACAGGGAAGTCCTCAGCCTCAAAAATATATAAAATAGGCCAGAATAATGAGTCCAGTAAAAAGTCTGCAGATGTAAAAAGGAAGTAAGCAGGAACCGGGTACGTGAGGTGCAAAAGCTGTCAATCAATTCAGCAGACACTACAGCAGAAAACTCCAAAAAAAAATACAAAAAACTTGGGTCCTACAGGACAGAAATGTGAGTCCCCGCTAATAAAAAGTCCGCAGGTAGAAAAATAAGATACCAAAAATATAAAAAAAAAATGGCGGGAAAAGTCTCCAAAAAACCGAAAGGGAAGGGGGGGCAAAATTAAAAGGGGAGAGACAGCGAGGAGAATGGCAGGTGCCAAAAATGTGACATTCCCGGCTCACTCGAACGGGCCCGAAGGACCGCCAGAGGCCATGGTAGAGTTCACAAAGCCGGGGAGCCCTGGGGTCAGGCGTGGCAGGCAGAGCCATGGTAGCTGCCATGGAGGCTCGTCCAGAATCAACCGTGAAATGCCACCTGAATGGGACAGGGGGGAGGGGGAAGAGGAGAGCAAAAGGAAAAGAAGAAAAAAAAGCAGCATTATGAGAAAATGAAACTAAACAGCACCACAAGTCAAAGGCACCATAGAGGAGGAAGTCATTTTTTCTCGAGTGAGTATTCATAGGGCCTGGGGTCAGGCCTGCTCCAGAGAGGACAGACCAGGCAACAGCAGGGTCGGAGATGGTGCAGACCACATCAGCACAGGTCACCTAAAGTGCACAGGCCCTGTCCCCAGTGGTATCGGATCCCCACGCCTCTAAGGAAAGTTGTCACCTCGCAGAATCGCTGCTCGCTAAGAGGGTGTACAAGGACAGGTCATTAAACACCGCTAGTGTAGCCTCCTCAAATCTCAGAGTGTCATGGGCTTCCTGAGCCGACATAAGCTTCATCTTCATGTGAACCTTCAGTGGAATTGCAATAATGTCTCTCAGGGCAACCAGCGGGGCAGCCGCTGGCTTCCTGATTCAAACACCATCGGGGCATTGGGGGGGCAACTGTAAGATGTGGCCCACCAGCCTGATAATATATCAAAGCAGCGCATCAGCATCAATCGACTCTGGGACACCCCAGACTCAGATGTTACATCGGCGTTGTCTTGTTTCCATAGTTGCCACGATGCTCGATAGGTTACATAGTTACATAGTTACATAGTTACATAGTTATATAGGCTGAAAAAAGACATGCGTCCATCGGGTTCAGCCTCTCCCACATAACCTACTGCTGTTGATCCAAAAGAAGGCAAAAAACCCAGTCTGAATGCTTGCCAATATGCAACATACTGGGAAAAAATTCCTTCTTGACCCCAGAATGGCAGTCAGATTTCTCCTTGGATCAAGAAGCTTTTACCCACATATTAAATATTATAACCCTTAATATTCTGTGTCTGCAGGAAGTCATCCAGTCGTTTTTTAAAAGTCTGTACAGACTCTGACCCAACCACCTCAACAGGCAGAGAATTCCACAGCTTTATTGTTCTCACCGTAAAATAACCCTTCCTATGCTTTAAGCTAAATTTTCTTTCTTCCAGTCTAAATGGATGACCCCGTGTCCTGTGTATAGTCCTGTTAATGAATAGGTTATCAGACAGTGGTTGATAATGGCCCCGTATATATTTATATAAGGTTATCAGATCCCCTCTAAGGCGCCTTTTCTCTAAACTAAACAGGTTTAAGCTTGTTAGTCTTTCCTCATAACTTAACCCTTCCATCCCCCTTATTAATTTAGTTGCCCGTCTCTGCACTTTTTCTAGCGATATAATATCTTTTTTTAAGACAGGTGCCCAAAATTGCACGGCATATTCAAGGTGCGGCCTGACCATTGATTTATACAGAGGCAAAATTATGTTTTCATCCCGTGAGTGAACTCTAGGGATGTGCGTTTCGGGTTTCGGAATTTCGGAATTTTCACGAAATTTCCCGATTCGGGTCTTTCGATTCGATCGAAATTCCGAAAATATTTAGATCCGAAAATGTCCGAATCGAAAAGGTTTTCCGAGTCGAAACGAAATTTTTTCGGAATTTCGAATGAACTTGAAATGTGTCAAATCGAAATCTATTGCTTTGAATTGAAACGAGAACAGACTTTCCAAAAAACGAAAAATTGTGTTCCGAAATCCGAAAAGTTTTCCGAGCCAAATCGAAAAATTTTCGGAATTTTCGAATGGACTTTGAAATGTGTCAAATCGAAATTTACTTTCCCTCTATATAGTCTATTCATGATTTCAGTTCCATTCGGGATTTCGGTTCCATTTCGGTAAGTCTGGACATCGTATTATTTAACTATTATCTGTTATATCGCTGATTCTGTAAAGTTTAATTTTTCCATGATCCGATAAGAATTTTCGTATTTTAATTCGACCGCGGGTCGCGCATGCGCGCGAATATCGTAACTTTATTGAGCACTTTTTATTGACAACTTTTGAACAAAATATTGTTGTTGTTATTATTCAACAAAATGGCCGCTGCGTCATCACCACAAGTACCAGTAGTACCCAGGAAAGTGAAGCGAGCCACAAACATGGCATTTGAGGAGATGTTGGAGCTTGTGCGCATCTTCGATTACAAGGATTATGATTGCAGTAGGGGCCCGTACCGCAGGAAGAGTAACGCGAGAAAGGATCGGATCTTGGAGAAGCTACGCACCACAATTTTGGTGAATTTTGGGAAGGAACGCTCGAAGGATCAGCTGAGGAAACGCTGGTCCGATTTGAAGGTGCGGGAACAGAAGCAGCTGAGGCACCTCCGCCGCATCATAGCGAAACGTAAGTGTCACGTTATATTGTAAAGCGCTGCGCAAACTGTTGGCGCTATATAAATCCTGTATAATAATAATAATGTGCTTGCATGTGCTAATGTGCACAGAAATACGTTGATTTATCTAGTCCTTTTTTCATGCAATGTGATTGTGTATAGCTTTGCGTTTTCACGACTCGTGATACAAGCATTTTTGCCATAGCTCTTCCTTTTTGTGATTTTACGTATTCGTGAAAATTGTGACATTTGATGTATGTAGATGAAGTTATAATGCTGGATTTCTTTTGGCACTGTGTGTATAGTCTGTAGTGTGCTGGGGAGGGGTTTTGTGATTGAGTGATGCATACGAGATGACCCGCAGCTTGCCCAATATTGGCTCCCACCTGCGCATCAACAAAAATCTCTGCGTCTCTGCTAAGTGGTAGTGTAGCACAACAAGGATGGGACATGTAGTTCTTCTGAAAGTGCATAACAGAGCTGCGTTCAATGCAGCTGCTGCAGCAGTGACACTGAATGCTTTAGATGCAAATTTCAAAACAAAATGGTGGATTTCTGTTGTTTCTGCAATATCCAGTTTTATTATTAGCAGAAACTGAAAGTGAAACTGAGGCTGAGGCCTTCTATAAAATAACTAAAAGCAGTCGCACAATGCGTTTTGTACGCACACAACACAAATAATAGTTTTTATTGAATAAAAACGTAATGTTTACTTCTGAAAAAAATATATAAATGAACGGTAATATATGTCTGTGTGCAATATATGTATGAGATGGGAGTAGTGGGGGGGGTCAAGCTGAGGCCTGTTCAATACCTCAGCCGCTGCAAGTGCTAAGTTAGCAACTTGCCATTGAACGCCGTTCAACCGCTCAGCATGCTAACCTAGCACTTGCAGCGACCCGAGGAGATGCTTCGTGTGACGTTTTAAAGATGGCCGCCGCCATGAAGCAGTAACAATGCCGTACAGCAAGATGGCCGCCGCCTCGAAGCAAGCAATAATTCCGTACAGCAATGTTAATTTTGCGGTTTCTGTTAACCAAAGCACAAAATATTTATTTATTATTTCCCCCTGCACATAGACATATATTACAGTTCAAATTATATATTATTGTTTCAGAAGTAAACATAACGTTTATTCATTAAAAACGATCATTTGTGGTGTGTGCGTACATAACGGAATTGTGCTGACTGCTTCTCTTTATTATATTTTGTCCGAGTGATCCGAAAAACAATCTGAATTTTTCATTAAGAAATCATCGGCCATTTTGGATTCAAAATTCGCATCCAAAGGGTTCAACGACACTGCTGCAGCAATTCAGCAGCTGCTGAGGTACTGAACAGGCCTCTGGTAGTGGGGTAGTGGAGGGGGTGTCGCAATACTTTCGGCAATATAGTGTATAGATATACCATTTTTTCCAGTCTGCATTATTTACGTGTTATTTTTTGAATTTGGCAGAAGACAGGAAGAAGGCCGCCGAATCTGCCCCGGCGGGCACCAGTGCCCCGGAGGAGGAGGAGGAACCACAGGCGTCCACCAGCGCTGGTATATACTGTTTTATTTTGCAACGACTTTTGGTCAAAAACAGAAACATTTTTTGTTTACTGTATTTTAATTAAATTTTTTTATGTATAGCACAAGAGGAGCAGGAGGAGGAAGAGGAGGAGGAAGAGGAGGAGAGAGGAGGAAGAGAGGGAGCCAGAGGCCGCCAGTCCAGGTTTGTTTTTTTTACTGTTGTATTTTGCATCGACTTTTGTTCAAAAATAAATCAGTTTTGTTGTTTACTGTATTTTTTATTTCTTTAATTTCTTACATATAGCCCTGGATATGCAGATGGTGGTGGTGGGGGAGGAGGAATCGGAGGAGGAGGAGGAGCCTCAGGAAGCTGCCAGCTCTGGTATATACTACTGTTATATTTTTTCAAGACTTTCAGTCAAAAATAGAAACCTGCTTTACTTACTGTATTTTCCTTCTTTCATTTATTGGATATATAGAAGGAGAAGCCAGACCGAGCAACCAGGAGGCGATTGGTCAGCAGCTTCGCCTGGCAGTCCGGACACTGGACAACGTCCAGGAACTGCTGCAGGTACTCCGGGAGCACCTAGTGACCACCGCGGACATGCTTGAGCGGCAGTAAGAAGAGCGACAAGTGCCTCAGCTGCTCCTGCTCGCCTGCTTTGGGTCGGACCAGCGTTTTCTGATCTGGTCCTTCGTACCGTCCTTCCCAAACACTCTAGGATGGTGGTGCGTAGCTTCTCTGTTCCGATCCTTTCTCAAATTACTCTTCCTGCGTAAGGGCCCTTACTGCAGTCATATTCCTTGTTATCGAAGATGCGGACCAGCTCCAACATCTCCTCAAATGCCAGTAATTATTATCGCCTGGCTTAGACTGGAAGATGTTTGTTTGTGTTGTTTGTGCCCCCGTTGGGCAGTTTGCCATCCTTCCCCATGTAAATAAATTTTCTATTTTTTTATATATTTTCCTGTTGTGTGCGTTGCTTTACGTTAATAAGTTAATTATGTATTGCTTGGTTTCCAGTCCACACTGTTAAAATCATATGTACATAAATTTATTGACATTTCTATGGACCCTTTGTCATAAATTTGTCAACATATTTGTGGCCATGAATGTGACTGTGTAATTTTCACCCAAAAAAATATAACAAGTCCCCTTTTCAATTTTTTTTTAACAAACGCAACTCATAAAATATAACCGCAAACACTCGCATGATAAAATGTGAAAAAAACACTTTACACCTTGTAAAACAAACATTGAAAATTCTAATTTTATTGCATTTTTTGTTATAATATACAGACAGGACATGATGCATACATATGATAATGATATATTATGAATCATCTGCCGAGTCTGCCGGAAAGAACGATATATAACATGTCTGGGTCATATTATAAAATAAGGCTTCAAAACGCGTTTAAACAAGAGGAGCGAAACTGTTAAAAATTAGCTCAGCAGCAGACCGCAGTGCCGCACACAGGCGTGAAGGGAAGCCGTGAAATGCCTCAGCAGCGAAAGGGTTAATTTTTTTTTTGTCTGAAACCTTTAAATCATTTTTTTTTTTTTTAATTTCAGATCATTTTGATCAACTACTTTTTCCGTTTTAAAAACTTTTTGTTCTGGTTTTTATCTTTATAGTCAGACCATTCGGGTCAGTTTACCGTTTTTTAAATAGTTTTGTTCTTTTTTTTTTGTTCCTTGGCTTTCATACCATTTTTTAATGTGATTAAATAAATAAAGTTGTGAAATGTATATTCATAAGAAAAAAAGGATCTTTATTAATAAAAAAAAAAAACACGATAGAATCGCCAGAATTATCGTATCGACAGAATGAATTATCGGATCCGAAAAACAAACCAAAAATTTATTATAAAAAATATATAAAGTATAAAAAAGTAAAACATAGTAGTTTACGCGTCAAAACGAATAGAGTTAGACAGCTTTGAAACGAGGAGAACAGACGTTCCGAAAAAAATGAAAAATTCCGAAATCACGAAAAGTTGATACAAAAAACCAGCAAACTGACCCGAAAATACGAAAAATGGTCGATATTCAAAAAAAAAATTTACACGATAAACGAGCCAAACCAAACCGAATCGAAACAGAAATCGGTTGAAACGAGCCGAATCAAAAATTTTAAACATCAGAACAAATCTAATCGAACCGAAAAAAAAATCAGTGCACAAGCCTATTAATATCTGACATCCCGATGTGAAACATCGGGACTTTTGCATTAGATTTCGACCTTTTTTATTTTTTTAACTTCTGGATAGTCGAAAATCGAAATCTATCCAAAAAGTCCCAATGTTTCACATCATTCTGAACTTTGTTTGGATAGAGTAAGTCCGTGGGCGTGCGGCCGTTAAATGTATATACCAGTGGCGTCGTAACATGGGGGCGGGGGTGCGGCCCGCACCAGGTGACACCCGCCTTTAGGGTGACACCGTCACCCTAAGGGCGGGTGTCTCACCCTCCGCCGCGTTTTTCACTCCCTGCGAGCGTCCGAAGCATGCAGCTTCGACGCTCGCCTGGAGGAAACACGTCACCAGCCAATCGCAGCTGGTCACGTGGCTCCCCCTGGCGAGCGCCCAAGCTCTGCGCCGCCGGACGCTCTGAGGGAGCGAAAAAGGCAGCGGAGGTGAGCTGGGGCCATTTTCATGAGGTGCTGGGGCATTCCATGTGCTGGGGCAAATCCATGAGGAGCTGGGGCATATCCATGAGGAGCTGGGGCATTCCATGTGCTGGGGCATATCCACGAGGAGCTGGGGCATATCCACGAGGAGCTGGGGCATTCCATGTGCTGGGGCATATCCACGAGGAGCTGGGGCATATCCACGAGGAGCTGGGGCAAATCCATGTGTGAGCTGGGGCATATCCACGAGGAGCTGGGGCAAATCCATGTGTGAACTGGGGCATATCCACGAGGAGCTGGGGCAAATCCATGTGTCAGCTGGGGCATGTCCACGAGGAGCTGGGGCATGTCCACGAGGAGCTGGGGCAAATCCATGTGTCAGCTGGGGCATGTCCACGAGGAGCTGGGGCATGTCCACGAGGAGCTGGGGCATGTCCACGAGGAGCTGGGGCATGTCCACGAGGAGCTGGGGCATGTCCACGAGGAGCTGGGGCAATATCCATGAGGAGCTGGGGCATGTCCACGAGGAGCTGGGGCAATATCCATGAGGAGCTGGGGCATATCCATGAGGATGTCGGATGTCGGCCAAGCTTCCGGTAACTCCCCCTGAGGACTGGCGTCATCGTGCATAGCACGATGACGCCAGTCCTGGAGTTAACCCCAAGCTGCCACCAATGGTGGAGATAGGGGGTTCCAAAATGAACCCCCTATCTCCCGATCCATGGCAGCTAGGGGTTAAAGTTTGGTATTGTTGGATCAGCCAGAGCATGGCTGTTCCAACGATACCAAACACGAATGTGAAAAACGTTTGTAAAAAATAAAAAAAATATTAAAAACATTTATAAAAAAATAATAAACAATTTTTTTTTCTTTTTCTTGGTTTGTTAATGCAGAAATATTGTTCCCATTTCATTTATAATGTGAACAATGATGCTGCACTAACGATTTTTGTATGCGGTGCGTTTGTTAAAAATCGCGTAATTTTCCCCAAAAAAAAATGTAACGAGACCCCATCTCTAATTTTTTTAACAAGCGCACCCCATACAAAATATAACCGCAATTGCTCGCATGTTAAAATGTGAAAAAAAAACACTTTACACATTGTAAATTATTGAAAATTCATATTTTATTGCATTTTTTGTTAGAATATACAGACAGGTCATGACGTATACATATAATAATGACATATTATGAATCTGCTGAGTCTGCCGGAAAGAACGATATATAATATGTCTGGGTCATATAATAAAATAAGCTTCAAAACGTGTTTAAACATGATGAGCAAAACCGCTAAAAATGAGCTCAGCACAGAGGTGTGAAAAGCCTCAGCAGCGAAAGGGTTAATTAAAAAAACACGATAGAATCGCCAGAATTATCGTATCGACAGAATGAATTATTGGATCCGAAAAACAAACCAAAAATGTATTATAAAAAATATATAAAGTAGTATTAAAAAAGTAAACCATAGTAGTTTTCATCAAAACGAATAGAGTTAGACAGCTTTGAAACGAGAACAGACGTTCCGAAAAACGAAAAATTGGCGATATGCCGAAACATGTACAATTCCGAAAAAACGAAAAGCTCAGAAATACGAAAAGTTCCGAAAAACGAAAAATTGACGATATGCCGAAAGCCATGTACAATTCCGAAAAACGGAAATTTTCCGAAATAACGAAAAGTCGATACATAAACCTAGTGAAGTTACCCGAAAATACGAAAAATGGTCGAAATTCCGAAAAATACATGTACCCGAAAACCGAATCGAACCGAACCGAATCGAAACAGAACGCAGTCGAAACGAGCCGAATCGAAAAGTTTGAAAAATCGAAAAATCGAATCGAATCGAATCGAAAAAAAAATCGGTGCACATCCCTAGTGAACTCCCCTTTTAATGCATGCCAGTACTTTGCTGGCCTTGGCGGCTGCTGTTTGACATTGCACATTGTTACTTAGTTTGAAGTCTATGATTATTCCCAAATCCTTCTCCTGCTTGGATTTCCCTAACTCCGTACCATTTAGGGTATAAATTGCTTGTGTGTTCTTCACTCCAAAGTGCATAACTTTACATTTATCTAGATTAAATTTCATCTGCCATTTAAGTGCCCAGTCCCCCAATCTATCTAAATCCCTCTGCAGCGAAGTAACATCCTGCTCACATTGTATTACTTTTCCTAGCTTTGTGTCATCTGCAAACACTGATACATGACTTTCAATGCCTATCTCAAGGTCATTTATAAATAAATTGAATAGTATTGGTCCTATAACAGACCCCTGAGGGACACCACTTACCACTGGTGTCCATCTTGAAAATGTACCATTTATGACCACTCTCTGTACCCTATCTTTTAGCCAGTTTTCTATCCAAGAACAAGTATTTTCATCTAGACCATTTTTTCTTAATTAAATAGTAACCTTTTGTGTGGAACTGTGTCGAAAGCTTTGGCAAAATCTAAGTAAATCACATCCACTGCGACCCCCTGATCTATACTTCTACTTACTTCCTCATAGAACGTAATTAGGTTAGTCTGACATGATCTGTGTTTCATGAAACCATGCTGATTTTTGCCAATTACATTATACCTCCCAATAAATTCCTGAATACTATCCCTTAGTAACCCCTCAAATACTTTCCCAGCCACAGATGTTAAGCTCACAGGTCTATAATTCCCAGGCACAAATTTTAAACCTTTCTTAAATATAGGGACCACGTCAGCTTTTCTCCAATCCTCTGGTACTATTCCTGAAAGAAAAGAATCTTGAAAGATTAAGAACAGAGTTTACATATTTCAACACATAGCTCTCTTAGTACTCGCGGGTGAATTCCATCTGGCCCTGGGGCTTTATTAACATTCACATTGTTTAATTTGTGTAAAACCTTGTCCTGAGTCAACCAGTCACTTTGTATTAGTAAGTTTTTATTAATGAATTTCATGTCTCCTGTTATAGGTTTCTCTTTGATAAATACTGAAGAAAATAATCATTTAAAATTTCTGCTTTATCCTGATCTTCAGTTAACAATAACCCTGACTCAGATTTTAGTGAACCTACATTTTCACTATTGAGTTTTTTAGAATTTATGTACCTAAAGAATCTTTTAGGGTTGGTCATGCTCTCTTTGGCTATTTCTTTTTCATTTTCTAGTTTAGCCCATCTAATCGCATTTTTACATGCTTTATTGGCTACCCTATATGCTTTATAGGATGCCTCAGATTTATCACATTTAAAAGCTTTAAATGCCTTCTTTTTATTTTTCATTTCCTTAGTTACCTTCCTACTAAGCCACATTGGTTTCAGTCTGTTTCTTTTATATTTATTAACCAGTGGAATATATTGTGACGTGTACTTTTCTAGTGTTAGTTTAAAGATATTCCACTTATCCTCAGTGTTTTTCCCGTGAAAGAGTTTCTGCCAGTCAATGACATTGAGAGCTTCCTTTATTTTAATAAAGTTGACCTTTTTAAAATATATTTTAGCATGCCCCTTATGAATGTGTTTTTTTGAGTTTATTTCAAAAGTCACCATGTTATGGTCGCTGTTTCCCAACTGTTCTTTTACATTAATATTTGAGAAAAGATCCACATTATTTGTTATAACCAGGTCCAGACAGTTATCCTCTCTAGTTGGTGTTTCTACCAGTTGTGACATGAAGGTATCATTTAAAATGTTCAGGAACCGGATTCCCTTTGCTGAATTACTAGTCCCACTATCCCAATTAATGTCCGGGTAATTAAAATCTCCAATAATTAAAGTGCTACCATGATGTGCAGCCTTCCTAATTTGCTCTAACAGTTGTTCTTCCTCATCATTATCTATATTAGGTGGTTTATAGCATATGCCAACCAATAATTGACTTCCCTGTTTATTCCCCAACGAAATATTCACCCTGGGTCTGGAGGGCCCCCATCGTGAGTCGAGGTGGGTTTGACCCGTCAAAACAGTATCCGCCTGGGCAGGGCTGCCATCAGGGCATTACGGACCATGCCGCAGAAAGGGGACTGGGGCGGCTATGTTCATTTTAGGCGGCAGGCCCCGGAGGAGTTACTGCGGCCTATCTGGGGCCGGCCGCCGGTCATCAGAGACTCCAAGATGGTGGCCGGTGGGCCCCCTCTGATGATGTCAGAGAGGGTGCGCCAGATGTCTGCAGCCCATGCCCTGTCCTGAACTCTGTCCTGGCTTTCTCCCGAGCCGTGCTGTCACGCATACTCTCCGGAGCTGGGAGGAATCATATAACGTCACTTTCTCCTAGCGCTCCATGATGCACATGCAGACATGGAGGAGAGCGAAGCACCGGCAGTGGCTCCCAGGACCCAGGTAATTGAACACTGGGGAGGGGGTGAAATGAAAACGGATGGGGGGGTAGTGAAATGGAACCGGACAGGGTGTGAAATGAAAACAGAGGGGGGGGGAGTGGAAAAGAAATCGGAGGAAGGGGGATGAAATGAACATAAGAACTAAAAGGGGTGAAATGGAAAGAGTGGGAAATGGAAAGGAAGGGGTGAAATGGACTGAAAAGGGAGGTGGGGAGATGGACATGATAAAGGGAGAGGTACATGAAAAAGGAGAGACTCCCGGCCTTTTCCATTAGAGTTCTATTGCTGTGGATCCTGTGTACATTCTACTCACTGCCTTTACCTTAGAGGTCTATTACTATGGATCCTGTGTACTCTCAGACTCACTACCTTTACTGTTGGAGGTCTAGTGCTGTGGATCCTGTTACATGATCCAGTGAGTGGATGGTGCCATTGACTGACCAAATAGGTTATTACAGTAAGAAATACACTGGGAATATGCCTAAATATTTCTTACTCTATAATTAATTAAATGATTTTTCAAATTTAACACTGGTACCTGACAATGTCTTTTTATTTTTTAGACAATCACTTGGTAGTGAAGGGGATAAGTTTAGTTGACGATTTGTAAATTATGTCAGTTTACTACTTTACTGAACAGGAGCTTCAACAGGTCAAACAACTGCATAGTTTACCCAAGGGAACTCACAGCTCTTACTTCATTGACCTGAATAGACTGCTTCCCCCAACAGTTCCCTCATCCTATAACCTCGGATCCAGGACCTGCACCTTACTTACAATTAGGGATGAGCTGTTCGGTTCGATCTGTTCGGAGTTCGCATCAAACATCGGCCGTTCGGCTGTTTGCCGAACTCCGAACATTTCCGCATGTTCGGTTCGAGTTCGCCCACAATACACCACAATGGACCACAATGCACTTTTCCACTGGCCTGAAGCTTGTAATTGGCTACAGCCTTGCACCTGACCACAGGTCAGGTGCAAGACAGGTGCAAGACTATGCCAATCACGGCTCAGAGTCCTGATTGGGCAAATTTAGAGCTAAGTCCCGCAGCACACTATATAAGGCTTCACACAGCCCCAGCACGTGTTTTTTAGGAGGAAAATTGTTCTGTTAGTGTGTCTTCTCAGTGCCAGCAGCTATTGGGGGGTCTCACTTCTACAAAATATCTGTGAATTGTTGTAATCTGTGTGTTCTCACTGCCAGCAGCTATTGGGGGGGGGGGCTCACTTCTACAAGATAGCTGGGAATTGTAATCTGTATGTTCTCACTGCCAGCAGCTATTGGGGGGGGGTCTCACTTCCACAAGATATCTGGGAATTGTTGTAATCTGTGTGTTCTCACTGCCAGCAGCTGTTGGGGGGTCTCACTTCTACAAGATATCTGGGAATTGTTGTAATCTGTGTGTTCTCACTGCCAGCAGCTATGGGGGGTCTCATTTCTAGCAGATATCTGGAATTGTAATCTGTATGTTCTCACTGCCAGCAGCTATTGGGGGGGTCTCACTTCCACAAGATATCTGGGAATTGTTGTAATCTGTGTGTTCTCACTGCCAGCAGCTATGGGGGGTCTCATTTCTAGCAGATATCTGGGAATTGTTGTAATCTGTGTGTTCTCACTGCCAGCAGCTATATGGGGGTCTCATTTCTAGCAGATATCTGGGAATTGTAATCTGTGTCTTGTCACTGCCACCCATCAGGGGGTTTCACTGATTTATAGGTGGTTTCTGGGAATTTTAATCTGTGTCTTGTCATTGGCTGCCAGCTATCAGGGTGTCTCACTGAGTTATACCATAGTTCTGGAAATCATTAATCTTGATAACACAGTTGAATCAGAGTTCTGAATATCTCCAATTTTTATAACAGAGTTTATTTATTTATTTATTTATAAAGGATTTTACCAGGAAGGAAACATTGAGATTTCTCTCGTTTTCAAGTATGGCCTGGGTTCAAGAACATTGAATTGTTACAAAAATACAAAGTTACAGTTACAAGTACTTACACAGCACCAACAAATTCCATAGCGCTTTACAATGAAGAAGCACAAACAGCAGACTTACATGATACAAGAGGAAATAAAACCCTGGTCGTTAGATAACTGTCCAGGTTATATCACTTTAAACCAAAAGCTCAGGCAGACATCCCATGAGCTTAAACAAATGGGAGCAGAAGGAAGGTGAAACTGGTGGCCAGTAGAATATCATAGGGATTGCATGAAATGGACCAGATTTTTTTGGGCTTAGTAAGGGTAATTAGGGAGAGAAATGGAGACAGCTGTTGAATCAGAGTTTTGTATATATTTAATCTATATATCACTCACCATGTCAGAAAGACCAAAAAGGACAGACGGACGCTCCCAGACACAGATAAGAGGGCAAGCAGCCTCTGTGTCGGGAGGCTGTGTCTCTGGTCGTGGTGGACGTGGTGCATCCTCTGCAGGGGCACGCTTGTCCTTTCTAACTGGTGCTTGCCGTCTTAAACAGCAGCAACATACAGAGGATTTGGTGGATTGGCTAACCAGGCCATCCTCATCCTCCGTGTCCATTTGCCAGCCAGGCTTGTAGTGGCTTACAGTCCACCTCAGCTGCCAAAACATATAATCCAGCCTCCATGTCCACAGCTACTCCTGCCGTAGCCTCACTATCACACACGGAGGAGTCAGCTGAATTGTTTGACTACAATGACATGTTGCTTGAGGATGCGCAGCATCTACAGTGCTCTGATTCAAACTCTGAGGTTGAGGAAGGGAGTATAATCAACCTAGAGGATGGGGGTGCCAGTGACACACAAATAACTGGCACTCATGTTGCCCCAGCAGCTGCAGCATACTGCCAAGCTGGCTCCAGTGATGAGGAGATAGGGGCTGATGACGATGACTAGGTCACTGACTCCACCTGGGTGCCTGATCGAACAGAGGAGTCAAGGAAGGAGGAGGAGGAGGCACAACAAAAACGAGGCAGAATGTCCTCTATGACCAATCGTAGCCAGTCCAAGGCATCAGAAGTCACAGCTGCTCAGGTGCAGAGCGCTGTTGTCTCAAAGCACATGTACAGGAAGTCTGCTGTCTGGGAGTTCTTTAAGACATGTGCAGCAGACCGCACCGTAGCTATTTGTAATCTATGTCAGATGAGGATCAAGTGTGGGAAAGACATCCCACGCGTGGGTACCACGTGCTTGAGGCAACATATGACCACCTGCCACGCATCCCGTTGGCACAACACTTTGCATAGGTCCTCCTCATCTGTCTCTACCCCCACTATTTGTCCTGCCATGTCATTGCCTACAACCTCCACTGACAGGGATGATGCTACAGTAATTGGTGTACCAGGTCCTTCCTCAGAATGTGACAACATCCTATCAACTGAAGATTTACGCAGTCAGATTACGTTGCCCCAGCTGCTGCAGCTTAAGAAAAAATATAGTCCCTACCATCCCCAAGCACAGCGTCTAAATGCCAGCTTAGCAAAATTACTCGTATTACAGCTGCTGCCTTTCCAGCTGGTGGACTCTGCTTCCTTCCGTGAATTTGCTGAATGTGCTGTACCACAGTGGCAGGTTCCAAAACACCATTTCTTTTCACGGAACGCCATTCCAGCACTATACCAGCATGTGGAACACAATGTTATGGTGTCATTGGCAAAGGCAGTCAGCAGCAAGGTGCACATGACTTTAGACATGTGGTCCAGCAAGCATGGACAAGGCCGTTACATTTCCTTCACGGCACACTGGGTAACTCTGCTTGCAGCTGGGAGGGATCCAGGATGGGGCTCTGTGCTGGAGCTTGTTCATCCACCACACCTCCAGAAAGCTGCTTGTATGAGATCTGTCTGCTCCACCACCTTTTCCTCCTCCTCCTTCTCTGTCTCTGGCAAAGTGGCAGTTAAACTGACGCGTGGCAGGGGCTACGCAATGGCTGAAGCAAAAAGATGCCATACTGGGCATGAGCTGGTTTGTTTAGGGGACAGGAGCCACACCGGGCTAGAAATTCTGTCAGCTCTGCAGGGGCAGGTGCAGAGATGGTTAACACCACACCAGCATCACCTGGGAATGGTCGTCTGTGATAATGGCAGCAACCTTCTCTCCACCCTGCGCCAGGGTAAGTTAATGCATGTACCATGCCTAGCACACTTCCTAAATCTGGTGGTACAGCATTTCCTAACCAGGTACCCAGTGCTGGCAGAGCTTCTCAGCCAGCCCAGAAAAGTCTGCAGCCACTACAGATGGTCATTCCCAGCAAGTGTTCACCTGGCAGACATTCAAAGAGAATTCCACCTTCCCACAACCTGTCTGATCTGTGACATGCCCACCAGGTGGAACGCGACATTAGCAATGCTGCAGCGTCTGCACAAGCAGCAGAGGACCATCAATGAGTACCTGTGTGAGTATGGCACAAGGACAGGTTCAGGTCAACTTGTTTCCCCCCCACAGTGGCTGATGATCAAGGATGCATGCACTGTACTGTCACCATTTGAGGAGGCAACGAGGATGGTGAGCAGGGACAGTGCATGCATCAGTGATACAATTTCTTTAGTGTTCCTGCTGGAGCGCACTCTGCGGGAAATTATAGATGTGGCACTAGAGGCAGAGCAGCGGGAGGAAGAGGAGGCCTTCCCTAGCTCTCAAGGTCCCAGTCTTTACGCAGACAGCATTCCTGCGGGTCCTCAGATCAGACAGGAGGAGGATGATGAGGATGAGGAGGAATATTTAAGTAGTGGGGGCATTGAAGGTGGGGATTCCTCAAGGGAGGGTTTTGTGTGCCCAGAAACCCAAGGACTAGTACGTGCCTGGGAGGAGGAAGTGCACTATGGGGTCATCCTCATTGACCAGGAAGACTCGGAAGCTAATGCCACCTCCAACCTATGCTGTATGGGCTCCCTTATCCTGCAAAGCCTGCTAAACGACCCCAGGATTCATGCTATCAAGAAGAGGGATCATTACTGGTTGGCAAGCCTTCTTGATCCACGATACAAGGGTAAAGTTGCAGAGCTCATCCTGCCCGCACAGAGGGAGGACAGGATGAAACAACTTGAGGACGCTCTAAAGCGACACTTGTGTAACACCTTTCCAGCCACTGGTAGGTTACCAAGTGATGACACAGGTGCTTCTGAGGCTGCGGATGATCAGAGGAAGAGCGGTGAAGGCCGGGGTCGCTTGACTGATGCCTTTTTAAATTTTTTTAGTCCACGACGCCCAGGGACGTCAAATGTAGGCACCCATTGCCAGCGTCTTCACCATATGGTGCAGGACTACCTAGAGGCAAGGGCAGAACTGGATACCTTTACAACAGATGATCCACTGGCTTACTGGGTGTTGAGATTGGATCACTGGCCAGAACGTAGCCAATATACTATGCAGCTACTAGGTTGCCCTTCATCCAGCGTGCTTTCTCAAAGGACGTTCAGTGCCGCTGGAGGTTTTGTCACAGACAAAAGAGTGCGTCTGTCCACCGACTCTGTAGACCGGCTGACATTTATAAAAATAAATCAGTCCTGGATCAGCAGCTATCACTCCCCTGATGCTGACGTAATTGAATAGATCGGGGTTCTCTTCTGCATTCCCAAAACCTCCACCACTGCACTCTTCCACAATACCACAAAGGGGTTACGGTGTGAAGGCACTTGCTGCCACCAAAGGCACAATATTTGGGTGCACTGCCACTGACGCCTATACCAGATTCATATCATTTTAATATTGGACCGCAGGGTCCAACCCTGCACTCTTCCACAATACCCCAGAGAGGTTACTTACGGTGTGAAGGCACTTGCTGCCACCAAAGGCACAATATTTGGGTGCACTGCCACTGACGCCTATACCAGATTCATATCATTTTAATATTGGACCGCAGGGTCCAATCCCGCACTCTTCCACAATACCACAGAGGGGTTACGGTGTGACAGCACGGTGTGCCGACACTAAAGGCCCAATTTTAAAGCACCTATTGTTACTTTCATGCAAAGCCTGCATAAGTTTCACCATAATTTAGCCCAAAAAAATCACTAAACTTGTTCTGCGTATCCTAAAATGTCTCCTCTTTTCATACAGGCTGCCGCCCCAAGCAGTTGTTTATGAATAGATTAAAGGAAAACCATTTACCGTCATTTGAAATGTCATTTTTTTGTTTTTAAATGTTTTTATACATCCTACAAATCCGCCACTTTATGGGGACCTCCTAGGCACGATGTTTGAAGGAATTTTTTGTTTTTATTCTTAACCTTTATTTCATGGAAAACTCACTGTTCCTTTAAAAACGTTTTTTTTTTAACTTTTTGTCCTTGTTTCCTGTCCCCCAGGGCACTACCCGGACCCCCATACACCTTTTTATGGCAAATATCTTGCATATATGCCCTTTTGGAGGGCACTCTAAAAATCAAACATTCGAGTCCCATTGACTTGCATTGAGTTCGGTTCGTGTTCGAGTTCGAACTCGAACTTTTGAAATTGTTCGAGTTCGAATGCGAACCGAACACGGGGTGTTCGGCTCATCACTACTTGCAATACGACAATACTCAAAGAAAGTGGCTCGATCCTCATTTTCCTACAGAGCACCGCAATTATGGAATAACCTCCCAGACACCATCACTTCTTCCCCCAATCTAAAGTCACTTAAGAGATCTCTTTTAACATACCTCAATACAGAATGCACCTGTAAATATGTAATATAATGACTATAATTCTTACATATTTATTTTCTGTGTTAATCTGTATATTTGTGTTGTTTTTAATTACTTGCATTTTATTACTTTGACATTTTTACAGTTGTTACAGAAATACAATGTTCTTGAACCCAGGACATACTTGAAAACAAGAAAAATGTCATTGTATCTTTCCTGGTAAAATACTTTGCAAATAAATAAATAATAAATAGATTTTGAGGATTAGTCTGTCCACATCCATGACCACTTAAATAAAGGGACACTAGGCACCATAACAACCTCAGCTTGATAAAATGGTTATAGTACAAGTAACATGAGGTTATTTCAACCTCCCTGGTGGTCTAATTTTTGGGAAAAACCACGTCTAAGGCTAGGGTCAGATAAACTCATTTTTCACGTCTACCGTAAAAAAGTGCATTGATGCACTTTTTCACGGAAGACGAGATAGCAGTCATACGGTGCGCAATTTCGGCCGTGATTTTTGACTGAGCTATTAAAAACAAATGGACGTGATGTTGGCTGGACATGTGCAGTGTCTGACTTCTCCTAATCACGCACACACGCCGCTATGCGGACGCAGTGCACTCTGTGCGTCAGTACTAGCGGTTCTATGTTCTCGAAGAAATGCGTTCCTTTGCCGCTTGCGTTGCGCGGCCGAACTTTCATGTGATCGTACTTCGTATATTGGCCGTCATTGGACGTCATTTGCTGCTACTGCGGCCGTAATAAAGTGTGGCTGCACGCGCGTTCGCACTGCGTTCGTCTGACCCCAGCCTAAAAGCGGTCTATTTTTTTTTCTTTGTCCCCCCTAGCAGTATTCCCAAGTGTGGCTCGGGGTTAAATTACTATGTTGGAAGTGGTAACCCTGAGCAACACTCGGGATGCCGCTGGATACATCACCTCTCCCTGCGCTCCCTCGATGTCCCAGCTGCCTCCTCCGGCGACCGCGACCTTATACTTCCTGGTTTCTTCCTCGCGAGAAGGAATCCAGGAAGTAAAACGCCACTATCGCCGGAGGAGACTGCAGAGATCATCGAGGGAGCGCAGGGAGAGGTGATGTATACAGCCCGAGTGTGTCTCGCTCTCAGAGGCGAAATTTAACCCCGAGACACACTCGGGATCACCACCAGGGAGGTTAAACAAATTTGCATTGTTTCTTTATGGGTGTAGAAATGTTTTTTTTTAAGAAATATCTCAGATTTTTAGTGTTGTCATTTCCTTCATAGTATCGTGGACATATACATATACATGCTGATGAGCAGTGTGTGAATAGCTCTGACGTGTATTTAATAAGATTATCAGGGTTATTCAGAGAGCGTGAAAAGCAGGAGAATGACTGGAGAATGAAAAATTCTAGGTCAAAAGAGCCGATTTGGAAAGTGGCTTTGGATTTGGAAAGCCGATTTGGGAAGCCGATTTGAAAGGGAAAATTTTTCTGGTTTGGCTATTTTGACCTAGAATTTTTCATTCTCCAGTCATTCTCCTGCTTTTCACTCTCTCTGAATAACCCTGTATGTATGCTCCCCCTCTAACACGGGCAAACCTGGCAACCCGATAAATGGTGCTTAGTGTCTGTGTGAATGTAATTGTTTACTTTTCATGTATATTCCCTCTGTATGTCCTCAAGGTTTTTATGTTTACTTGTGATTGAATTTGCTAGGACTAGGGTTGCCAGGTCAGCAATGTTTTCCTGGACACATATAGTTTATTCATGCTGATGGGCAGTGCATGAACAATGCAACCCTACAGTATGTAGAATCCATATGCTGCAGGTAAGAAATGAAAGATTAATCCCAGGTCACCTGCCTTGATTTCCTTCTTGCAGCATATGAATCATACACGATGCAGGGCAGTACTTTTCCCTGTGCTCCCCTCTGCATGAAAGAATGTGTCCAAGAAAGCATGGCTGATCTGACAATCATATAGGAGGTATCAAGTAGGTGTATCATTTTTTTTGCAACCTCTTCAAAAACTATATGCAAGAGTACTTTTTATATCCCCTTCATACTGGCTGGCAAAAAAACCAAAAACAGACCAGAGTGACTCTTTAAGCTTACGTAACACAGCACTAAGCTGCGAGCTAGGCAAGGAAAGTCTGTGTCAAACATTGATTACTTCACATATGCAGCTACCACCCACCAGGGCTTAGTGGCCAGAGCACAATAATATATTTGGATCCTGTTTGCTCTTCTAGAAAAAGTAACGATCAACATCTTTTCCCTATTTTTGCATATCAATGTCTACAACAGGTAGATTTTTTTTGTGTGTTACACCTTATTTTAACCCTTTCGCTGCTGAGGCTTTTCACACCTCTGTGCTGAGGTCATTTTTACCGGTTTCGCTCATCATGTTTAACCGCGTTTTGAAGCCTTATTTTAATATATGACCCAGACATATTATATATCGTTCTTTCCGGCAGACTTGGCAGATTCATAATATGTCATTATTATATGTATACGTTTTGTCATGTCTGTATATTATAACAAAAAATGCAATAAAATTAGAATTTTCAATAATTTACACTGTGTAAAGTGTTTTTTTCACATTTTAAAATGCAATCGTTTGCGGTTATATTTTCTATGGGGTGCGCTTGTTAAAAAAATTAGAAATGAGGAATCGTTACTTTTTTTGGGGAAAATTACGTGTTTTTTAGCAAACGCCCCCCATAGAAAAATCGTTAGTGCAGCATCATTGTTCACATTATAATTGAAATGGGAACAATATTGTTGCACTAATAAAACGAAAAAAAAAAAAAAAAAATTATTTTAAATTTTTTAAATTTTTTTTTTTTTTACATTTTACATGGTCATGTTTGGTATCATTGGAAAGGCCACGCTTAACCCCTAGCTGTCACGGATCGGGAGATTGGGGGTTCATTGGAACCCCCTATCTCCACTATAAGTGGCAGCAAGGGGTTAATTTCAAAACTGGCGCCATCGCGCTCTGCGTGATGACGCCAGTCATTAGGGGGATATCCCGGAAGCTTGGCCGACATCCAAGATGTCCGCCAGCTCCGGGAGGGGACCGCGATACGGCGCATGTTAGCGCCATATTGCGATCCAGCCCCCTAGGGGTTAAAGACAGCCACCGCTTGGAAGGGCAGGCTGTGCCCTTCCAGGCGGTGCCAGTCTTTAATCGCTGGCCCGCGGGGAAGGGGAGGGCGAGAGGTCCCTTCAGGCACCTTCCCTGCAATGGCGGGGGGGTGCCTGAAATAGACGTCATCGCACATGCGCGATGACGCCTATCGTGCCCGCCGGGGTCCCGGAGGCTGGGCTAACATCGATGATGTCAGCCCGCACCGGGGGGCCACTCCATCAGCCGGAATACCGGCTGATCGAGGCTGCAAAGGGAGGATGCGCTGAGCGCGTCCTCCGCAGCGAAGTATCAATGCGGGTAGACGCTCTGAGCGCGTCCACCGCATTGAAAGGGTTAAGAGCTAGCATTCCACTATCTTGAAAAATGATTCACTTTCAGGGTTATTCAAAGAGATCCGAATGGCTGGAGAAAGGTAACTGAACGCTGAAAATCAGCGTTCGGTTACCTTTCTTGGCCATTCGGCTATCCAGAGAGCACGCAATACGCCAAATCCTGGCGAATTGCCTGCACGTTCGGTGCCTGTTCGAGGGCAGTGAAATCCCCATAAAATAGCAATGCTTCGGCTATTCAGAAAACACAAACCAGCAGTGAAAAGTTGCCGAATTGCCCTGCCATTCAGTGGCTTCATTCGACAGGTTTATTCAGGAGAATCCCATAGGCTTCAATGTTAAAAATATTCCCGTTTTAATTCAATATCTAATAAACCGTTCATTATGAAAATCCAGAGTAAAGAGTCTCTTTATTTATAGATTTTTTTTAGGATATTTTAAGCATTTTTCTGGATTTCTTTTTTTTTTTATAAGTCCGATATTTTTTTTTTAAGTTTACTTATTTTTTCTGTAACAGCCCTTTTTATTATCATTCCCTGGATCTCATATGTAAATTTCAGACATTTTCGCTCAGTAGTTTCTTTGCAAACCGCGTTTCACTTTTCAAACATTCAAGCAAACTGTTTTGCTAATTTATTCACTTCACTCGTCTGCGGTGTCGGCTTTTTCCGGAGGCTGCGCTGTGTGTGATCGGCTCTTGCTCGTGTTTTTCTGGCGGCTTCGGTGGGTTAATCCAGATGTTTTTGCAGGTTTCGGCGTGCATTCACTGGGTTTTTGCAGTGACTTTTCGTCGGGTTTGTGGCAGCTTTTCTCTGCGCTTCGACGGCCCTGTGGTGCTTTCTGAATACACCGCAGGGTCGCCGAAATGGGATTGCTGAATCGGCCCGAATTGAAGAGAACGAAAAGTCACTGTACGTGCAGTGACTTTTCAGATCTCTTTGAATAACCCTGTAAGATTTATAGGGCCACTAGGATTGCCAGATCAGTCATGTTTTCCTGGACACAATTTATTCTTGCTGATGTGATGAGCGGTACATGAAAAACAAAGCCAAGCTGTGTTTATAATCCATACACGGTGGCAAGGAATCCCAGGTGACCTTCCTTGATTTCTTGCCTGCACCATATGAATTCTCCATGTTTCATGGCAGCACTTTCCCCTGTGCTCCCCCTCTGCATGAAATAGTAATGTGTCCAGGAAACCAGGGCCCATCTGACAACCCTAAGGGCCACAGTATCTAAGACCTGCAAAAAGTGACAGTTTTGTAATGCTGACACACATCAGCCTTTCCCAAAAGTAGAAATCCAAACAGCAGCAGAAGTTTCACAGTGAAGCTTCTCCTGCAACTGTTTAAATTTTACTTTCGGGGTTATTCAGAGAGCGGTGAAAAGCAGGAGAATGACTGGAGAACGGAATTTTCTAGGTCAAAATAGCCGATTTGGAAAGTGAGATGAATGGGAGAATTTTTCTGGTTTGGCTATTTTTGACTTAGAATTTTCCATTCTCCAGTCATTCTCCGGCTTTTCACCTCTCTCTGAATAACCCTGATAGTGAATTGCCTGTGTGTGTGTGGGTATTGCAACAATGGCGCTTTTCATTGTATTTGGCAAACACCAGCACTAAATAACTGCCATCGGGTTTTTGTTTTTTTTAAATGGTTTTATTGAGTAATCAAAAGTTAATCATGGGGGATACAGAAGAGGAAAAGGGGCTAATCAGGGAACAAATACTGTATGCAATAGCGCAGATATGCAATACACAGTAAAACGTATGGAGACCTTCAGGACAGAATCCTAATGAGAAATAATAAGGGGACACAACCAGTAAAAGGAAAGAGGGGGCAGGGGAAGGGAAAGCTATGAGGGGGAACTGCGGCTGCACCCCCAACACGACCCCCAAGCCCCAACACACCACAATCCGAAACGTCCGCAACTTAGCCAGAGAAAGCCAGGGCCCTAAGAGAGGGGGGAACAAACACCTCGACCCACGGAGACCACACTCTCTGGAAATGGACCATGCGGTCATGCACCACTGCCGTCAGGCGCTCCATCGTGAGAGCGTACCATTTTTTTGAGTCAATCTAAGGCTGCTGTCAGACGAGCGTAGTGTTCACGTCCGTGATTGCGCCTAAAAGTACGTCCATGATAGCATGACCGGAAGCCCATCGGAGCCCGACACACGAAGTACGTCCGCACTGAACAGCGGACGCACAACGGCCGCGGCCCACGGACGCAAGGCAGGCAAGAACGTATAACCACTAGAACGGCCGCACAAAGTGCGCTGCGTCCGCAACGTCCGCATAGCTTTGTGTGTGAGTGATGGAACGTGATCATACGGACTGCATTTATACGTCCAGCATTTTTCACAGACAAAATGGTTTTGCTTTTTAATTTATTTTCCCTCCTACATCCGTCAAAATATATACGTCAGTGAAAAAAACGGACTGTGTGGCCACTACTGCGTCTTCCGTACTAACGTACGTCCGTGTGCACGGACGTACAGTCCGTAGAAATCACGCTCGTCTGACCCTTGCCTTAGAGCGGGCGGAGGGGGGGGCGCTTCCATGTATGCGCCAGGCAGATGCGCACTGCTGCGCGCATGCGAGAGACAAGCTTAAGCTCGCAGCTAAGGCTAGGGTCAGACTAACGCATTTTTTGCGTTGTCCGTGAAAAAGTGCGTTCGAACGAATGGACGCATTTTTTCACGGAATACGCGATAGCGGTCATACGATGCGCATTTACGTCCGTGATTTTGTACGGATCATCAATAAAACCCTTTTTGTGTCTGGACGTTATGTTGGCCGGACGTGTGCAGCGTCTGACGTCTCCTAATCACACACACACACGCCGCTATGCGGACGCAGCGCACTCTGTACGTCAGTAGTAGCGGTTTGACGTTCTAGAAAAAATGCGTTCGTTTGCCACTTGCGTTGCGCGGACGAACCTTCGTGCGGCCGTTCTTCGTATGTTACCCGGCATTGGACGTCATTTGCTGCTAGCACGGCCGTGATTTCGTGCGGTTAAACGCACGTTAAAAATGCTTTCGTCTGACCTTAGCCTAAGGAGCCGAACCGAAGGATGAGGCTTGTTCAGCAAGGCAATCCGCGGGGAGAGGGGTGCGCAAACATCTAACTACCATGGGGGTTTTTGACCAAACTATTCCTACATTTCCAAATATATATTAAACTCCATTTGTGTTTAAAATAACATAGGACCTAAATGTTTGTACAATAACTGAAATGTATTCACGGCAGCATGCCGCTTTGCACTGAAACATTAAAATTGGGGAAAAAAACTATTTTAGAGAATTCTGATCTTTTATTTTTAAGTTGACTTTAGGGAAGTGTGTGTGTTTTGCTTCACGATTTAGCTGAAAGCAATTTGTCCTAAAACTCTCCGAGCAGGCAGCTAAATAGCATCAGAGCAACTGGAATTCAGAAAGGGGAATATAATTGTATTATAAACTTAATTAGTTGTGAACTAATTAAATTTGTTTTTCTTATATTAACATGATCACAGGTATTATTGCATCTCATCTGACTCCTTTCTTCTAGTCCTACTGAAAGGCATTCTACAGTAGTTTCAGATTTCAGTAAGTTCATTAAGAAGATAAGGTGGAATTTGTATATGAAGCTCAGCTGGTTGAAGGGGTCTTTGCTTTAATTACTGCTGAGGGTGTGCATATTAATTACAACACTAGTGATATTTACTGTACCTCTGGAACATATGACAGGGTAAAGATACTGACGGCACCAGATAATAAACTCGGTATGATAATGAGAGGAAAAAAAAAAAAAGAACATAAAAATAGATGGAAATAAAATTATTCATAAACTATATTGATCCCAGAGTAAAGACATTAAGCTCTGATGAAGGGCAACAAAAGTGAATCTCCTCACTTCATCAAACAAATAACCAAAGAACAGAAATGCTAGCAGGGAGACAGATTGTCATTATACTTGTCACATGACCACACTCTCGAGAGTACACACAAGCAACGGAGCAGTAAAAAAATAAATAAGATTTTTAATAAATCAGCAGAAAGCCAACTGTCACCTGAAAGAGTTCAGGTCGAAATGTCTATGGATTGCTTCTAGGAGTCTGGAGGCAGGACACGGAACAATTTCACAATCTGAATAGTACAAATAGATGAATGTGCTGCAATTGAATATATCCTTATTTCACTAGATCTTAGACAGTGTATATATATATATATATATATACACACACTGGGTGCCTATTATCCATAAATACAATTAAATAATAATTAAAATATTAATGGTATTATTAATTTATTATTAACGGTATACTAAGAGTTAATCTCCTTACCTGGAAAATAAAAACAAAATAATATTCTGATGTGCCTAAGCGAACAGTGAATAATAATAGCCAGGACAGCATAAATCTTTTCCTAAACCCTCAACTGAAAGCTTCTATGCATGTTGTGGTGAGGAATACAGCATGTGGGAAAAATAATGCAAAAAAAAATGCCAGGGTATGACTTATGTAGGGCATATAAAAGCCTTCATAAATTGGCATTTGAAAGGGAATAGTTAAAAATATTTGTATTTATGTATCGAAGGATATTTCCTCCTGGTTTTTTTTCCCAGTCGCAGGCTTTAAATGCATGTAGAAAAGAAACAGCAACCTCATTTTTCTTCATTTTTATAGCTTTATTTTTGTTTTATTTATTTTTTTTAAACCATGCGTCCTCATTTCCATTTTGGTCTACCTATTCCCTAGATAATTTTTATGTTTCCCTATCTACATATGTCATATCTCTGCCTCTTTGTTTTATGTTCACTAAGGCTAACTCACCTTTTTGCATTTTTATTTTATCCCTGCTCTGGTCTGCATTACGTACTTATTCGTGATTCATAGTAAGTCAATTTATTCATGATTGTAGTGGTCAAAAGATTGCTTTCCTACTTCTCACCTGATTTGATATCCATATTCCATATCCATATTAAGGAAATTTGTGCTTTGCGATTACTGGCAGGCATTGAGCCGTATAAACCCCCAATGCCTTTCGACTATATATGTCTCCCTTGTTTTTCAGAGATGGATCAGTAAATGTTGAACTGATTGTACATTTGGATAACCAATGGTAGTCAACGCTAAGGTTTTATTTTTTGAGAAGGTATTTTACCAGTAAGGATACATTGAGATTTCTCTCACTTTCAAGTATGTCCTGGGTGGCGAGTATGTACCGTTAGGTGTCTTGCCCAAGGACACTTACTGAAGAGGTGCTCTTGCCTGGATTCGAACCTGTGTCTCCACGGTTATAGAGCAGTGATGTTACCTCTACTCCACCCAGCTGGTTGGATAGTTGTCAATTGCTAGTTCAGTATAAGGCAACTGAATCCACTCCTAAACTCATGTCACTTGATCTCATCGTGTGTCTAAACCATTAGGACAACTGTATGTGCATGAACATAGCCAGAATCCCACCTGCATTGCAGTTCTTCTTGCCGACTGTAGGGCTGCCTGTGACAGCAACTTATTTACAACATCCATCTAGGTCAGTGTTTCCCAAACATGTCCTCGGGACCCTCAACTATGCCAGATTTTGCAGATCACCTTGGGGAAAAGAAGAATGAATCCTGCAATCACTGAGCAGCAAATCATATCACCTGTGCTGTGCTCCAGGCAAACCTGGCGAGGCAGAGGGTCCTGAGGACAGGTTTGGGAAACACTGATCTAGGTCTTGAGCAGGACCAGTTGTTCGGCTTTCCTTAGGAGTATACATGCCTATATACACTGTAGTGCCAAAAGTATTCGCTTGCCCATCCAAATAATCACAATCAAGTGTTCCAATCACTTCCATGGCCACAAGTGTATAAAATCAAGCACCTAGGCGTGCAGACTGTTTTTACAAACATTTGTGTAAGAATGGGTCGCTCTCAGGAGCTCAGTGAATTCCAGAGTGGAACTGTGATAGGATGCCACCTGTGCAACAAATCCAGTCGTGAAATATCCTCGCTCCTAAATATTCCACAGTCAACTGTCAGCTGTATTATAAGAACGTGGAAGTGTTTGGGAATGACAGCAACTCAGCCACGAAGTGGTAGGCCACGTAAACTGACAGAGCGGGGTCAGCGGATGCTGAGGCGCATAGTGCGAAGAGGTCGCCAACTTTCTGCAGAGTCAATCGCTACAGACCTCCAAACTTCATGTGGCCTTCAGATTAGCTCAAGAACAGTGTGCAGAGAGTTTCATGGAATGGGTTTCCATGGCCGAGCAGCTGCATCCAAGCCACACATCACCAAGTGCAATGCAAGCGTCGGATGCAGTGGTATAAAGCACGCCGCCACTGGACTCTAGAGCAGTGGAGACGCTTTCTCTGGAGTGACGAATTGCGCTTTTCCATCTGGCAGTCTGATGGATGAGTATAGGGTTTGGCGGTTGCCAGGAGAACGGTACTTGTCTGACTGTATTGTGCCAAGTGTAAAGTTTGTTGGAGGGCAGATTATGGTGTGGGATTGTTCTTCAGGAGCTGGGCTTGGCCCCTTAGTTCCAGTGAAAGGAACTCTGAATGCTTCAGCATACCTTGACATTTTGGACAATTCCATGCTCCCAACTTTGTGAGAACAGTTTAGAGCTGACCCCTTCCTCTTCCAACATGACTGCGCATCAGTGCACAAAGCAAGGTCTATAAAGACATGGATGACAGAGTCTGGTGTGGATGAACTTGACTGGCCTGCACAGAGTCCTGACCTCAACCCGATAGAACACCTTTGGGATGAATTAGAGCAGAGACTGAGAGCCAGGCCTTCTCGTCCAACATCAGTGTGTGACCTCACAAATGCGCTTCTGGAAGAATGGTCAAAAATTCCCATAAACACACTCCTAAACCTTGTGGACAGCCTTCCCAGAAGAGTTGAAGCTGTTATAGCTGCAAAGGGTGGACCAACGTCATATTGAACCCTATGGATTAGGAATGGGATGTCACTTAAATTCATATACTAGTGATCACCAGTCAGTATGGTTTAATATAAGAACAGGGATGGAGCCGCACCACACAAAAACAAAAGTTTTAGACTTTAAAAAAGCAGATTTTTCTAAAATGAGATTTTGTGTGAAGGAGTCATTATCAGACTGGAGGAGTTTAAAGGGAGTCCAGGAGAAATGGGATTATTTAAAGGAAGCATTATTGAAGGCCACAGACAATTGCATTCGGCTTGTTAGCAAAAACAAAAAAGGGAAGAAACCACTGTGGTACTCTGCAGAAGTGGCCAAAATAGTGAAGAACAAAAAGATAGCATTCAATAATTATAAAAAAACTCAGAGTGAAGAAGATAGGCAAACCTATAAGATTAGGCAGAAAGAGGCAAAGCAATTTATAAGAGCTTCCAAAGCACACGCAGAAGAGAAAATAGCTCAGTCAGTAAAAAAGGGGGACAAAACATTTTTAGATGCATAAACGAGAAAAGAAAAGTAAAACAAGGATTAATTAGATTAAAAACAAAGGAAGGAAGGTATGTAGAAGAGGATAAAAGTCTCGCTGACTGCCTCAATGAATATTTTTGTTCAGTCTTTGCAGAAGAAAAGGAAGGAAAGGGACCTCGGTTAGGAGGAAACACTAACGAGACATTTACAGTACATATCAGTTTACAGAGGAGGAGGTTCTACAGCAGCTGTCTAAAGTAAAGACAAATAAGTCAATGGGGCCTGATGGGATCCACCCTAAATTATTAAAAGAGCTCAGTGATGTAATAGCAAAACCGTTAACAGATTTATTTAACCAATCCTTGCTAACGGGAGTCGTCCCAGAAGACTAGAAATTAGCAAATGTTGTGCCCATTTACAAGAAGGGTAGTAGGGAGGAATCGGGGAACTATAGGCCAGTTAGTCTTACGTCAGTAGTGGGGAAATTAATGGAAACCATGTTAAAGGAAAGGATTGTTGAACATCTAAAAACACATACAGGGTTATCCAAAGAGATCCGAATTGCTTGAGAAAGGTAACCGAACGCTGAAAATCAGGGTTCGGTTACCTTTCCTGGCCATTCGGCTATCCAGAGAGCAGGCAATTCGCCAAATCCTAGCGAATTGCCTGAACATACGGTGCCTGTTCGGTGCCTGTTCGAGGGCAGTGAAATCCCCATGAAAAGCACTGCTTCGGCTATTCAGAGAACACAATCCAGCAGTGAAAGGTTCCCGAAATGCCCTGCCATTCGGTGGTTTCATTCGGCAAATTTATTCAGGAGAATCCCATAGACTTCAATGTTAAAAATATTCCCGTTTTAATTCAATATCTAATAAACCGTTCATTATAAAATTCTGCAGCAAAAAGTCTCTTTATTTATAGATTTTTTAGGATACTTTAAGCATTTTTCTGTTTTTTTTTTATTTTTATTAAAAGTCCGATTTTTTTTTTTTTTTTTTTTTCAGTTTACTTATTTTTTTTGTAACAGCCCTCTTTATTATCATTCCCTGGACCTCCTGTGAAAATTTCAGACATTTTCGCTCAGTAGTTTCTTTGCAAACAGCGTTTCTTTTTCCCAGATTCATACAAATGGTTTTTCTAATTTATTCACTGCCTCCTCTACGTCACAGCTGCTTCGGCTCTGTGTGATTCGGCTCATGTTCGGCTCCTGTTCGGCTCCTGTTCTTCTTTTTCAAAGGTTAATCCAGATGTTTTTGCTTGTTTTCAGCGTGCATTCGGTTAGTTTTCGTCAGGTTTGCGGCAGCTTTTCCCTGCAATTCGGGGACCCTGTGGTGTTTGCTGAATACACCGCAGGGTCACCGAAATGCAATCGGCAAAAGGAACCGAATTGAAGAGAACGAAAAGTCACCGAACGTGCGGTGACTTTTCGAATCTCTTTGGATAACCCTGATAGATTACAGGATAAGAAACAACATGGGTTTACCTCAGGGAGATCATGCCAAACTAATCCTATTGATTTTTTTGATTGGGTAACAAAAATAATAGACACAGGTGGTGCAGTAGACATTGCTTATTTAGATTTCAGTAAGGCTTTTGATACTGTTCTGCATAGAAGGCTTATCAATAAATTGCAATCTTTGACCTTGGATTCCAGTATTGTTGAGTGGATTAGGCAGTGGCTGAGTGACAGGCAACAGAGGGTTGTGGTAAATGGAGTTTATTCGGCGCAAGGTCTTGTTACCAGTGGGGTACCTCAGGGGTCAGTACTTGGACCCATTCTCTTTAATATTTTTATTAGTGATATTGCAGAAGGTATTAATGGAAAAGTATGTCTTCTTGCTGATGACACAAAGATTTGCAACAGGGTTGACGTTCCTGGAGGGATCAGCCAAATGACAAATGATTTAGGTAAACTAAAAAAATGGTCGGAGCTGTGGCAATTGAGTTTTAATGTGGATAAGTGCAAGATAATGCACCTGGGACATAAAAACCCAAGGGCTGAATATAGAATATTTGATACAGTCCTAACCTCAACATCTGAGGAAAGGGATTTAGGGGTTATTATTTCAGAGGATCTAAGGGTAAGTAGTCAATGTAATAGAGCAGCAGGAAATGCTAGCAGAATGCTTGGTTGTGTAGGGAGAGGTATTAGCAGTAGGAAAAGGGAAGTGCTCATGCCATTGTACAGAGCACTGGTGAGACCTCACTTGGAGGTGAGGAGGTGCAGTACTGGAGACCATATCTCCAGAAGGATATAGACATCTTAGAGAGAGTCAGAGAAGGGCTACTAAAATGGTGTACGGCTTGAAGGAGAAAAGTTACCAGGAAAGGCTTAATGATCTTAACATGTATAGCTTGGAAAAAAGACGAGACAGAGGAGATATTATAGAAACATTTAAATACGTAAAGGGAATCCACAAGGTAGAGGAAGGGAGTATACTTAAAAGGAAACAAAGTAGCAAAACAAGAGGACATAGTCTTAGATTAGAGGGGCAAAGGTTTAAAAGCAACATCAGGAAGCATTATTTTACTGAGAGGGTGGTGGATACATGGAACAGTCTTCCAGTTGAAGTGGTAGAGGCCAAAACAGTAATTGAGTTTAAGCAGGCATGGGATAGGCATAAGGCTATCCTAAACAAAAGATAAATCCAGGTAAAGTATCCATGTAATTGGGCAGACTAGATGGGCCGAAAGGTTCTTATCTGCTGACATTTTTCTATGTTTCTATGTTTCTATATGCGAGTGAAGGCAGATGAGTGAATACTTTTGGCAATATAGTGTATGTGAGATTTAAGGCTGGGGTCAGACAAGCGACTTTGGAGAGCGGAAGGACCGTCCGTGAGAGTGGACATTCCTTCCACTCGACAACCATCTGGCCACCTCGCTGAGCGCAGTTAGCGTGCTCAGCGCTGCAAGACTTGATCCCACTATGGAGGATCAGGCTTTGCACCCCTGTCAACACACGTCTAGCGTTTTGATAGGGAGGCTTTGTGCACAGACGCTTGTAGCACGCGATGGATGACAGACGCAATGGATGCCGGTAGGCATGTCCGTATGGGTGCACCTAGTGCGCTTTTCTGACACCGTCCTAAAAGGGCAGATCTCGAGCACAAGTCATTGATGCTGCAGTTGTGGGGTTCATTTTCTCTCTTCCCTATAAATTACTTTTTCACTCTAATGCAGTTTATCTAGTAGTCCCCTGTAGAATGATTCAAATCTGCTGTTACAGATTCTCTGTGCCTGACCTTTTCCATTAGTTGCCAGCAGAAGGTTTGGAGACAGACCTCAGTGGTACCTAATTTTTGTTTTCCCCAAAATGTATCAAATTATGGCTTGCATCAGTAGCAATTCTATCTTAGAATTTTGGATTACTGTCTGTATTTTTACAGACTTTCACTTTTTATTTATCAACCAGTTTCTTATCATGTGCTAAATCCAGCAATGGACTTATTATCTCTGCTGTAGCAACTTTTTCTGGGGGTGGAAAATAATCAGGACCTGAATGAACATATAAAAAGGTGTAAGGGCAAGGGTTTGTGATCCTTTTTATCAGCATGTTGAGAACCTTCTGAACTTTACATTTCAGCAAAGAATAATTTGATTGAATTTGATTTGATGCTGAATATTAAAAATTGCTTATTTACTTATGAGAGCAAATATAAAACACACAAATAAATGTATGTGAAAGCTATTTTCTGGACAAAGTACTATTCAAAATGAAGGGGGCCATTTATTCTGTTCTCATACATCTGATGTTTAACGCAGAGAACAAAATGTAATTGTTCTGCAATATGTCCATAGAGATCTGGTGATGTAGGATTGTATTATTCAAGAAAGGCATATTGAATTTTTTTTATTTCTTTCACAAGAATGGAAAAAAGATAGCAGAAATGCTATTATCAAGATTTAATGAACACAACATCAATATTAAAGATTCTAGAGGTCAAAGCTTTGATGACGGAATAAATACATCCAGCAATATCAAAGGAGAAAGGGTCTGAACGCAAGAGAAATATCTAGTAGTTACATTTTGCCTAGGTAATCCTTGCTGTGGTTGTTCGATATAACATCATGCCCTACTGGCATGATTTGGAATGATAAATCACTTATATTATTGACAAAACAAATTGTTTATTTATTGTATGCTCTCAGAACCATTGGGTAGGGAAATATACTAAAAATTATCTATTGGTAACCCTATTTAGCCTTATCTTAGAAATGCAAAACAGCTGTGCAATATTAGGGACTTCTAAGATATCGTACACGTGCAAAAATTAGAGGAATTTTGTTATAGTACGGGGAATTCTTTAAATACTTTCCACCTATTTAGCATTTTAGCATTGCAGAAAATTATTGAGATAGAACCTGCGTAGCATAGCAACCACAAATTGCACACCACTAGTACAGACTTGCACACTTAACAAATTCCTTAGTGTATGCACGGAATGATTGATCGGAGATGGATTGATCGGCAGCCAGGAGATTCAAAAATCCCACTTGCTGTTGGGGTGGAGTGAACTCCTCCTCTTCATCCCACATTTTTGCCAGATCATTCAGTGGGTGGGGCTGACTCCACACAGACTGACTGCTTTAAAAAGATATGGTAATCATGAGGAGTGGAAGAGTAAAGTGTTCCTTTTAGATCAGCTTGATTTGAATAGTATTACCTTGAAGACCGTGCTCCATTAAGTTTCAGAGTAATGTCAAGGTCATAAGTGACGTTACGTCATTATAGAGTCAACCACAAAATAAGATGATGCCAGGACAATGATGGTATTGCACAATGGACATGGAGAACACATGTATTGTTTCACTACCCTTTTCGCGGACTCCACCGGCAAGTACCAGAGTGATAGCAATGATGGAGATAAAAATGTCACACTATATGAGTAGCATGTACATCAGAGGAATTTATCCAGGATTGTTCCTCTGGTTCATATCCTCTCCAGACCAGGAATTGGAGTTTACCTATTGAAATTCTGGTGTCAGTTTTGATCTCGTATTCTTCCTCCCTTTTGACTAAGGCAAGTGATGGAGGAGCATTGGTCTACTATCGGTTACATGTTAGTACTTTGATTAAGGAGGTATGGAAAGTATTAGTAACTCTTAGGTTAGAAGGCAGGTCAAGTGTATAGGAAATTAGATTTTATGTTTCAATGTAGTGAGGAGCAAACTTTATAGACAGAATGCTAAGCTAGATATTACCATCAAGACTTGATCACCCATTTGGTATGTAGGAGCAGCAAAACATGTATCTATCGGCATTAGACTTTTGAACAGTGGCTTCAGCATTCATAATCTGCCGGAACTGAATTTAAATATAATGTAGGTTTTTAAGATAATTCAGTGCTTATAGGGGGAGACCTCGGGTATGACCACAGGATGAGACCATAATTTACATAGATGGGGCTATATTAGAATTATTATGGGAAAATTCATACCAGGCAAGTAGGACAGTTCAGCCATTTTGGTTACCAGAAGTAAAACATTGCAGATAGTCTGATAAAAATACTAAATTAATCTCCATCTGTAATGTGGAGATCTGTACCGATGATGGGATTCCAAATGTAGAAAACCTCCCCTTGCTGTCAGTATCCTGAATGAATAATGATTCTGTGTCTTGTGATCCCATTCAGCAATTGTCTTGTTCTAAAACGTACAGGGCTATTCAGAGAGAGAGGTGAAAACCTTGAGAAATAGCAGGAGAATAGAACAATCTAGACCAAATAGCCAATTTGGAAAGTGAGATAAATGGGAGAATTTTTCTGGTTTGACTATTTTGACCTAGAATTTTCAATTCTCCATTCATTCTCAAGGTTTTCACCTCTCTCTCTGAATAGCCCTGCAAGTATCCATGGATGTTTGTAGAGATCCCTTTGCCATCTAAGGTTAACTGGTTGGATAATTTCTGTGCTAGCCAATCATCATAGGCGTGCGCACGGGGTGTGCCGGGTGTGCCTAGGCACACCCTAATGCCAGCCCGCGGCACATTCTGGGTCCCGGCTGGCCGCATCCGATGGATAGCCGCCGGGACCCCTCATCTCCGCGGGCCTGGCTGCCTCCGCTTCCCTGGTGGTCCCTGTGGTTCGTGGGGTGCTGCACTGCGATCTGTGCATGGCGCACAGACCGCACAGCACATCCCTCACTGACACGAGCGGCCGGCGATCTCTGATGACCTGTCACCTGACCGCCGGCGCTCTGACACAGACAGTAAGCGCCGGCGGTCAGGTGACAGGTCATCAGCGATCACCGGTCGCTCGTGTCAGTGAGGGATGTGCTGTGCGGTCTGTGCGCCATGCACAGATCGCAGTGCAGCACCCCACGAACCACAGGGACCACCAGGGAAGTGGAGGCCACCAGGCCCGCGGAGATGAGGGTCCCGGCGGCTATCCATCGGATGCGGCCAGCCGGGTTCCCCCTCCTCGACCCCCCCCCCTCTGTGCCACTGGACCACCAATGATACATATTCAACCCCCTCCCTGCAAGCACAAAAAACAAAGGTAAGGTCTAGAATGGAAGACTTGCACGCCCTAGAGCAACAAATTTTTCACGTTACAGACCAAACAGAGCTATATACTACAATCTGGTCCAGATGGACACTGGTCACGTCCACAACCTCTTTCAAAACTATTATGTCCACACACCGTGACTGAGAAGTTGCGATCGTGCACACACCAAAGTCACCGTACACACCTCCTCTTAGTATAAGACTGACCCCAATATTCATATCATTCATTTCCCAACCTATATCTGGTTTGGTTTTCTACCCCCCTCTAAACCTTTTTCTGTGTACCCCTTTTTACACTAGAATAAGTTTCATTAGGTTTTTTTGTGTCAAACGCTCTACCGTATACCTGCACCCTAACAAGATCAGAACGTCATGTTATTTTCATGTAAACTGCGAAAAAATTAAGTATTCCGCCCTATTTTTATTTTTATTGGTTTAAAAAAAAAATAAAAAATAAAAGGATTTCTTGCAATACTCAATAAAAATTGTTTCAAAAAAGATACATGTTGTTTTAGGATGATACCACCGCCCAGCCTGCGAGCTGACGTCTTTTGATACATGTACAACTTTCGTATATCTTTGTTTGCTGTGAAAATTAAAATAAAAAACTTTTATTTACAAAAAAAAAACAAAGGTAAGCAGGAGAGGGGGCAATTTTTAGATATCAAAAATATTGTTTAATAGTGTATTCAAAATATTTAAACAGAGTTTTATGGCTGTGGATTCTATGATACATATATACTGCTGAGTTTTATGGCTGTGGATTCTGTGATACACATACACTGCATACTGCTGAGTTTTATTGCTGTGGATTCTCTGATACGCTCATTCACATTGCTTGGTTTTATTGCTGTGGATTCTGTGATACACATATACTGCTGAGTTTTATGCCTGTGGATTCTGTGATACACTGATACACATTGCATACTGCTGAGTTTTATGGCTGTGGATTCTGTGACACACATATACTGCATACTGCTGAGTTTTATGCCTGTGGATTCTGTGATACACATACACTGCATACTGCTGAGTTTTATTGCTGTGGATTCTCTGATACGCTCATTCACATTGCTTGGTTTTATTGCTGTGGATTCTGTGATACGCTCATACATGCTGCACATTGCTGAGTTTTATTGCTGTGGAGCTCTGATACGCTCATACACTCTGTATATTACTGAAGGTGTTATTGCTGCGAATCTCTGATACGCTCATACACACTGTACATTACTGTGAGTTTTATTGTTGTGGTTTCTGGTATATGCTCATTCACACTGCACATTAATGTGGGCTTTATTGCTACATACCCCCAGGGTGTAGGGAGGAGGATATATAGTTATGTATGTGAACGTATGGCTGTGTGTATAAATGCATGTATCTGTCTTTAAACAGGCTGCTTTGCGTAAAATTCTGCACCTGTTTCCTTGTCCGGTGTTGCCCCCTTGTCTTGTACCATAAAGGATTGTATTGTGCACAGAAATCACCACAATATCTGCTGCCTGCACTCCACAAAAAGAATTACAGCGAGCGTCTTGGCAGCATCGTGAGGTACAGGTAGGAGACTGTATTGGTACAAGTCAGCAAGAGGTTAAATGGGCCACTATACTCAAATTTCACTCCCTTTTTAACATTTAACCACTTTGCTGCTGACGACGTGCTGAGCGCATCCTCTGGTTTCATGTTTGTGTGTAGAGGATGTACTCGGCACGTCGTTGAAGTCCTTGTGAGATCCGGCAGGTCGACATAGTGATACCCAGAGTGAGACTGAGGGACTTTTTCTCCCAGTCTCCCTCTGCTCCTGGCGGCCAGAAGAGGTGAATGGAGCAGTCGTTCTTTTTGCGGGATGAGAGGTGAGTATCTGATTTTTTTGGGGGGGGGTTCAGCTGTTGCTGACTGATTCTGCAGAAGTGGAATCCATTATCACCAGGTCCTGGTTGTGAGTAAATGTTCAGTAACCGCAACCGGACGGTAATCAGCGCTAGTAGATTGTAATGCTAATGCTGATTAACACTTTCCACTCCCCATGTTAAGTATAGGGAGCTGAAAAGTGCAAGATTCCAAACGGTAACTGGTTTTCTAACAGATTAGCGTTTGGATTTTAATATGGTGCGCCAGCGCTAACTAACAATCTTTTGGATGAAAAAATGTGGTAAAATAAATTTACACGCTGCATGTGATCAAAATCCAAATTTAAATTTTTTGATCTAGCATTTTGACGTGACATGATGAATACCGGGGTCATTGGTCCTCTAGCTCATTTGGAACTATATCTCCTATGTTGCTCGGCCTCTAATTAAGATAGTTGAGGCTCATTAGAAATGTAGTTTCAAAACGTCTGGGTATCGAAGGTTGCTTAACCCCTGAAGCATACACATAGTAATGGTGTGTGTGTGTCGTTGTATGTATGTATGTATGTATATATATATATATATATATTTATATTTGAGCTTTTGGGTGCACACCCTAATGCAATAGGCTGCGCACGCCTATGCCAATCATATTTTACTCTCTTTAAGCTATTTTCCATGTGATCCTATCAAGCCAATGGGCAAATACCAAGATGTTATGTCATGTGAAAATTACATATGTAACATTTCAATAATGTGCTAATTTAAAAAGGAGACAAACCAGCCTCATGTTATTATTTAGGATACTTGAACATTATCTTTTATTGTGTAATCCCATTTGTCAAATGAAATTGACCAAATGCCATTTCGGTTGATTACAGCTGCCGATATGTTAACAAGTGATGTATAAGCTGCTTGTCTAATCATACTAAGAAGAATTTGACCTGGTAGTTAAGTTATGCTTAAATACTCCATCTGTAGGCTTATAAAGGTCATCTACTTAGGATGAACCTGCAAAAAATGCATTCTTGTGCTAGATGTTAAAGTCTTGTTGGCTAAGGCTAATGTCAGACGAACGCAGTGTAAGCGCACTCTGCGTGCATGCATAACGGACGGTCGTACTGACGGAAGATACTGTAGACACCACACGGTTCATTTTTTTTGACGGATGTAGAAAAAAGGGAAATATGGGAAACAAAATTAATGAAAATTAAATGACAGGTACAGTCAGCCAGGCCAGAAAAACTTCTGAGCGTCAACGTGATGAACGTCGCAAATGTGCTGCCTCTGACATCACGTCATCATGCACACAGGCTGCTGCGTGGTGCGTGCGCACTTCGGTGGGTACGTACTTCATGTGTTGGACTCTATTGATCACAAATCATTGCTACGACGGACGTTAAACTTTGTGGTGACACATACATGATGACTGTGTTCGTCTGACGCTAGCCTTAGCAGGTACAAACTATTGTACTCCTCATGGCAAATGACATGATGGCTAGAGAATTTCTCCTCAATCCAGTGGATCACTTTTGAAGTATGATCTGTATAAACACACCCCAGACACCAAAAATATATTGGATCTCTGAAACAAGGGTCATTACTAAAAAAAAATGCTGCCCCCTCCAATTTGCTTCTGTTGGCCTATGAAAGAATACAATCCAGTGGTAACCAGAACATGTAGTCCTTATTGTTTTTTTTGTGGAACATGTAACAAAATATAGATATGTGTGTGTTGTTTTTATAAATATACAGTAAAGGCATTTTTACAAAAATGTAATAAAAACGCCAATAATCCATGGAGGGACATTGCTAGATCATAACATTACAATGTGATAACTTGCTTCATGCTTTGTAATGAAAAAATGACAACTTGGCAAAGGATTGCAATGTAATGTAAAATCCCATATGCTGTTATATGTTGCAATCTGTTTTAGTGCTGCTCTCATTCTAATGAGTGAATACTGCCAATAAAGCAATTGAAGATAACACTAATTGCTTATTTCTGTGATCCATAATTTTTATTGCTGCCTCATAGTTCTTCAGTCAAATGCTTTTTGTGGCCTTCTGTATCTGCTAGCATTGATAAAATGATATACCAAATATCAACCTAGTTAACATACCTTTTATTTCTTATCATAATTGTCCATTTCCTTTCATCCTACTTTGAATGTGGAGAGCAATATTTTAACTCTTTTCCTTTCAGTTTAGCAAGGAGGCAGACATGGCTGAACTGTGCCAGAAGGGGAAACAACTCCCAAAAACCCAAAAAAGGAAAAGTCAAAATAAAACCCCAGGGGTATGAATAAAGGTTTGCTTTTACTAAGCAATGATATTTTTCAGTTTAATGTTTCTATTTCCATTTTAGGTCCTTACGTCTTCCATCACACTCTTCTTGAAAATGTGATTCTTCATCCAACCACAAACCTGCATAGCTTCATTCATCCTTCCGTAACAAAAACCTCACTACTTATTATTATTTTTTTTTATCCAACCTTCCTTCTTCATGGAGGATACACAGTACCTTACAAAAAGTGTTGCCAAGTGTCTATTCAACGCTGACTCATCTTTAAAAGTTCTCTTCATGTAGAGGAGGCAGTCGTCTGCTACAAACAAGGTCCTGATCGTGGTCTTCCATTTCTCAGAAAAATAACTGAACTAGCAACAGGGTAATTTCTGGAAGAGAAGCTCACCATGCCTGCTGGAATATATAGGACGATTGCTACATAAATGGTCATTGCGATCCATCATGGAAATGCTCAGTATGACCCTGTTATATGCTGCACAGTGCAGATTTAAAATCGATGCACTTGCCGGTCCACAGATGGGCGTACCAGGGGCAATATGTCTTGGCTAGCATCCGACAAAATCCCTTAGTCAGATGCATGTTCACAGGAAACGGTTTTCCCATCAGTCGAGGCTTACAAGTTACAACCTTTTCATTTGCGAGATTCCCATGTATCTCAGAAACCTGATATCGCTATTTGACGATATTGTGTGTTTTGGCAAAAGTGTTTGTGGACCATTTGTGTTTATTGTGCAACTGTAAATCTCTTATTTGTTTCAAAAAATAAGCTGCTTTGTGGAAGGTGGGGGGGGTTACACCAGGTGCCATCTTGGAACCTTGCAAGACAGTTTGTAAAGTTCGTATCTGTAACCTCCTATACTTCTAATGGGTGATATCTCAGGTGTCTACTGGGTGGGCTTAAAAGTTAGTCACTTTGCTTAGGCTAGGGTCAGACGAATGCATGTTTCACGTCTACCGTCAAAAAGTACGTTGATCCATCCAAACGCATTTTTTCACAGAAGACGCAATAGCGGTCATACGATGCACAATTTCGGCCGTATTTTTTTACGGAGCTATAAAAAACAAATGGACGTGATATAGACCAGACATGTACAGTGTCTGACGTCTCCTAATCACAAACACATGCCGCTATGCCGATGCAGCGCACTGTGTGCGTCACTACTAGCGGTTCCACGTTCTCGAAAAATGCGTTCGTTTGCCGCTTGCGTTGCGCGGCCAAACTTTCGTGCGGCTGTACTTCGTATATTGGCCGTCATTGGACGTAATTTGCTGCTACTACGTCCGTAATAAAGTGCGGCTCAACGCACGTTCGCACTGCGTTCGTCTGACCCCAGCCTTAGTCTGGCAATGTGCAGAACCTGCCAGGCCTCAAAATCCTGCATTTTCCAAGGACGTGTGAGGTAGTACATCCCACCCATATTGTCTTGTTTAACCAAACAACATAGACTATATATTTAGTTTAGCTAACACATTTTTGATTTATTGGCATGTTCAAGGAACAGTTCAATAAATTTCCATTAGCACATTGCTCACTAATGCCTCATACAAAATATTTGATGGCATGTTAATTCTGAAAATCCAAAAATAGCAAACAGTCTTCTCTCTCAAAGACTGTAGTATCCTTGCTATAATGCAACACAAATGATCAATGTCTATAATTCTGAAGGTGTTTTACTGCAACACAATAATTTCTTCCTTCCAAGATTTACAGGTAATTTTGCTTCAAATCAATGCAATTACCCATATATGCTTGTCTGCTATTGTCACTTAGCTTATATAAAGGAAAGGTCAGTTACAGGAAAATATAAAGTAAACACAGCAAATCAAAGTGTGCAAGAGTTGCTGTGTAGAGGTCTTTCTCATTAATTCAAATTTGCAATTCAAGTCTTTGATATCCAAAGCGCAGATCCATGTTCTAGTACGATCATAAAATATTCAAAATAAATGAAATCTAGAAAATAGTAATAATATAAAGAAAAAGTGTCATGGAGTGGTTATCTGTGCCACCCCATAAAGAATTCCACGTAGGAAAGAACAGCTGCAGTAGCACAAATGAGTCCAGCAGGCAACATCAAAAAGTTAGTGTGTAGATTGCCATTACAGACATGTAATAATTCCCATGCCAGGAATCAAAAATATGCAAGCAACCAATAAATAATGTAAGCACGACTTCAATTCTTCGTGTCATATTTTAATGCTGCCCAGAGAGAGACAACAATGGTCGGTTAATCTCTAAGACCAAATGCATATACAGTATGTATGTAAATGACTAAAACTTTATAGTTTGACTCATGATGGATATTTACTTTATAATTAAACTTGAGTTGTTTTTTATTTATAAAAATAGAGTATTTTAAATCACCTGCCACTCACAGATAATATACAGAACTAAGAGCTCTCAAATACATAAAAAGTATATTATAATTTAGAACATGTTTGAACAAAATACATGGATACAATAAATCCTCTAGTAACAATATTCTGCCCTGAAATATTTGAACTATAATGGTAAAGTCAAATGATGCAAGCCTTATTGTGAGAAAAGAAGTTTCAGATACCCAATCCATTGCTTAATCTACAAAGATGCATGCAACAACAAAACAGACAAAACTGATATCTCTTTCGATGCGCTCATTTGTCTACATCATAGTACCCTTCAGACCCGTTTACAGTATTAATCACCAATAGAAAGCAAAGACCAAGTCAGTTATCGGAATAGGTTTAGCCATTGAATTACTTTATAAAGTATTCAGTGGTACTTTCCTTGACTTTTGATTGGCTGTTGAGCCTGACGATACTTAATGTTAATGTACTGGGTTTCAACTTTCCTGTTTGAGTTTCCTCATCTTGAAATATGTTTATGAACAAGAGTTGTGTGATTTGGTTCAGGCCAAATTGATATTCGGGTGAATATCATTGATTTGGAACATCGGACGCATCTGAATTTCCAAATCTGTGACCGTAGAACTGACTCTCATCCAGTATGAAATATTTCCAAATTGATCTGAATATAATCAGCCCGATCTGGATATAATTGGAATGATCCAGATTGATTCGGATCACTGAAAGCATTTGCAGTCACCGTATAGTGCAAATCCCCAAACCTTAACTTTAAAACAAACAAATCAATATTTTAAAGTTTTGCTATATGCCATTGTGCATGACATGAAAAGTGCTGCCCTGTGTGACATCATACACTGAGTGTGTTTTTATTTCTTCAGTTTAGTGCAATGTACAATATCATATATTCCAATATAGCACGTGTCTGAATATCAGAACCATCCGGATATTCTGAATCTTTTTTGATGCCAGAATATTGAAAAGCTGAATCTTCCAAATCAGCTGCTTCCGATTATTTCTGAATCTGAAATTTTGGCAATCCGGTTTATTCTCAACTAAACAAAAATTTCAGCCATGCACATGGTTCATGCACAGGTCTATTATCCGTACCTGATTACATACATACATACATAGGCTGAAAAAAAGACATGAGTCCATCAGGTTCAGCCTTTCACACATCACCTACTGCTGTTGATCCAAAAGAAGGCAAAAAACCCAGTCTGAAGAGCTCGCCAATATGCAACAAACTGGGGAAAAAAATCATTCTTGACCCCAGAATGGCGGTCAGATTTCTCTTGGAGTTCTTGGATCAAGCAGCTTTTACGCACATACTAAATATTAGAACCCTTAATATTCTGTTTTTGCAGGAAGTCATCTAGTCATTGTTTAAAAGTCAGTACAGTCTCAGACCCAACCACCTCAACAGGCAGAGAATTGTTCTCACCTTAAAATAACCCTTCCTATGCTTTAGGTGGAATTTCCTTTCGTCCAGTCTAAATGGGTGACCTTGTGTCCTGTGTATAGTCCTGTTAATGAATAAGTTCCCAGACAATGGTTTATAATGGCCCCATATATATTTATATAAGGTTATCAGATCCCCTCTAAGGCGCCGTTTCTCTAAACTTAATAGGTTTAAGCTTGTTAGCCTTTCCTCATAACTTAAATCTTCCATTCCACTTATTAATTTAGTTGCCCATCTCTGCACTTTTTCTAGTGCCATATTATCCATGATTGTAATACTGAAAGCTGTATTCGTCTGCTACAGGGTCCCATCCCATGAAAGCTGTTGCAAAGAGTTAAATTGGTTCAGTTGGTCTCATATCAGATGAATTTTTATTTTCTGACCAGGCCCTCTTCAACCCCACATGTTAACGCTTCTTTATTTACATCAACACTGAGTAACTCCATCAGTTCTAATGTTTGGAAAGTTAGCGTTAACCTGGATAGAAATGAACCAGGTTAAAATCTTGAGGTTTTAAAAGATTGCTAGCATTTGAATATATATATGAAAGATTTTTATTGCATATTCCTCCTCTTATTTTTACTTACTCATGATACTAGTACTTTTATAGCGAAAGCCATTCAGCTTCTGCAGTACATCAATATAAAATGTATAAAACGTCTCCTGTTGAGAAAATAGTTTAATATGAGAAACTTGAAAGCGAGAGATTTACACATTATTTATTGATCATAGAAACACTCTGGGAAAACAAACAAACTCGGCACCCAAAAAATATTGTTCTTAGCCATTTCACATTTTGATTTTGCCTAAAAAAACATAGCCTATTGTCCTTCTCCTAAAGCTATGAATTAAGGTTTAAACCAACTGATCAAGCTCTACCTAAAATTTGAAATGCCACCTGATCAAACTTACTTTACTTTCAAAATTGCAACATGACCTACTGATTTTTTTCCCCCAGCTATGACGAATATCTGTCTCTTTGTCTAAAGCCTGTCATGGCTGATATTGTCTTTTATGTTGAAAATAAAATCAAATTTGAGCATCAAAGTTCTAAATAAACATATATAAGCCAATGATGTAAAAGAGTATATTGTAAAATAAAAATAGTGACTTGCATAGAAAACGTTGGACATTTCAGACCCTATTCCATCGGAGCCTATATCAATAAACAAGTGAGCCGTTATCATTAACCCCATCACTTCCAAGATCAACTACACTCAATCTGCAAGCACCTCTTGGTGCCCTAATATCATGTATAGTAATTATGGTGTTCCACTGGAGCAATGCATAGGAATTTCGCTTGTTGCAATTGAAATTCATTTGCATTTGGGCTCCAGAACATGCTCCTAAGGCATTAGCACTGTGGGCATAATGCCTGAGGTGCTAACACTTTAAAACCAGCTGGGAGTTCGTCTGAATGACATCTCCCCTACCGATCTTGCACAGAGCCCACAACTGCAGTAACTCATTTTGGCCAGCAGATGGCCAAAAAGTGGCACAAAATTCATGAACTGAGCAAAATGTATAAGCAACATCTTTTTTAATAAGTACCATTTTTTTTAATAGTATAACAGAAATATGCTCGAACTGAACATTTGAGTCCATTTGGTGAGTTTAAGTCCAGGCCACGTTTAGCAGTGTGAAATATAATTATGAAGATGCCATATTTACAAGGATAAATATAATATATATATATATATGCAATTCGGCAGGTGTTCACATTCAATTTTACTCCAAACAATTCCATTATCGAATAGCAAGTCAGTAGTAATGCTTGAACCTTTCACCCCTTTAAATAGTTTCCTTTATTTCAAATATACTTTGATAAGATGAAATAAACATTATTTTATATCTCTGGATAAAATATTGCCAGATTGAAAAATCTAAGTAGCCAAAGGCATCAATTAGCAATAATAATGTTTAAAATGTATTAAACTAATGCTACAAATATCACCGCCATAAGTCATTTCTAGAAGAAAACATTGTGCCTGACTCTTACAGAGCTGTTAATGTAACTGCTCAAGCCATTATACAGAATGACTGCAGCCATTGGCTTAACATTGCGAGCAACTATTCAAACCAAGCCTCCGACCTGTGCTTTGACCTTAGCCTTACTT